>OY757011.1:190562648-192039946 GCA_963580285.1 Lucinisca nassula
AAAATTCAAAGGGCAATAACTCTTGAAGGGGGCATAATCCGGACGAGAAAAAAAATACGCGTCAGCTAATTTTCCATGAGGAATCCATATATGAAATTTCAAAACCCTAGCATACACGGTTCTTTAGTTATGCTATGCATCAAAAGCGTAATGGTGTTACATGTGGGTTTACGGCGTCCCGCAAACCCCCATGCTGACAAGACAACCGAGCGTGATCTCTGACAGGTGTACGGGCAGCTGTGGGGTAAGGCACAAGAAAGATGTTAAATGAATGACATGAATTATTTACAGTATCTACATACAACGCTTACAAACACAAAACATCACAATTTGTTGCTTCTGTAGCCAACTCACGACGTCCGCTCCGAAGGCAAAACAATGTTCTGTGCTCGGAACGGGTGACGTGAATACCTACAGAAGCAAACAACAAAAACAACAACAAAAAAAAAAGAAACAACACAAGACGCGACTGGCCAGTTTATAACTTAGGGTGATGAGTATATGAACTGATTAACTTTTGACAAAATTCCGAAAAATACTTTGTGAGTTATGGCCCTTTGTCATTTTGGTAATTTGTGCCCATTGTAATGTATGCTAAAAGTGGTGCATAGCATAACTTTAGAACCATGTATGCTAGGGTTTTGAAATTTCATATATGGATTCCTCATGGAAAATTAGCTGACGTGTATTTTTTTTCTCGTCCGGAATATGCCCCTTTCAAGAGTTATTGCCCTTTGAAATTTTTTTAATAAAATCTTGTCAGCAAGATATCTCAAAAACTATTGGAGCTAGAGCCTTGAAAGATGGTGAATAGATTGTTGGTGATGAGTAGATGAACTGATTAACTTATGAGAAAATTCCGAAAAATACTTTGTGAGTTATGGCCCTTTGTCATTTTGGTAATTTGTGCCCATTGTAATGTATGCTAAAAGTGATGCATAGCATAACTTTAGAACGGTGTATGCTATAATTTTGAAATTTCATATATGCATTTCTGATGGAAAATAAGCTGACGCGTATTTTTTTTCTCGTCCGGATTTTGCCACTTTCAAGAGTTATTGCCCTTTGAATTTTTTTTTAAGAAATTCTTGTCAGCAAGATATCTCAAAAACTATTGGAGCTAGAGGCTTGAAAGTTGGTGAATATATTGATGGTGATGAGTAGATGAACTGATTAACTTTTGACAAAATTCCGAAAAATACTTTGTGAGTTATGGCCCTTTGTCATTTTGGTAATTTGTGCCCATTGTAATGTATGCTAAAAGTGGTGCATAGCATAACTTTAGAACCATGTATGCTAGGGTTTTGAAATTTCATATATGGATTCCTCATGGAAAATTAGCTGACGTGTATTTTTTTTTCTCGTCCGGAATATGCCCCTTTCAAGAGTTATTGCCCTTTGAAATTTTTTTAATAAATTCTTGTCAGCAAGATATCTCAAAAACTATTGGAGCTAGAGGCTTGAAAGTTGGTGAATATATTGGTGGTGATGAGTAGATGAACTGATTAACTTTTGACAAAATTCCAAAAAATACTTTGTGAGTTATGGCCCTTTGTCATTTTGGTAATTTGTGCCCATTGTAATGTATGCTAAAAGTGATGCATAGCATAACTTTAGAACCGTGTATGCTAGGGTTTTGAAATTTCATATATGGGTTACTCATGAAAAATTAGCTGACGCGTATTTTTTTTCTCATCCGGATTATGCTCCTTTCAAGAGTTATTGCCCTTTGAAATTGTTTTAATAAAATCTTGTCAGCAAAATATCTCAAACACTATTGGAGCTAGAGCCTTGAAAGTTGTAAAGTATATTGGTGGTGATGAGTATATGAACTGATTAACTTTTGACAAAATTCCGAAAAATACTTTGCGAGTTATGGCCCTTTGTCATTTTGGTAATTTGTGCCCATTGTAATGAATCCTAAAAGTTATGCATAGCATCACTTTAGAACTGTGTATGCTATGGTTTTGAAATTTCATATATGCATTCCTAATGGAAAATAAGCTGACACGTATTTTTTTCTCATCCGGATTATGCCCCTTTCAAGAGTTATTGCCCTTTGAATTTTTTTTAATAAAATCTTGTCAGCAAGATATCTCAAAAACTGTTGGAGCTAGAGGCTTGAAAGTTGGACCATGAGTCATGTGCAAGACCAAGGTCCATACCTCCAATGTCAAGGTCATACCTAGAGGTCAAAGGTAAAAAAAAGGACAGTCAATAACTTCCTTATTCTTTGATGGATTATGAAATTACTTGGCAGAAATGTTAACCATCATGAGACGATGTGTTGTACCGCAAAGGTCAAGGCCATACTTAGAGGTCAAAGGTAAAAAAAGTGCTTTGTTTGTTTACGGCCAATAACTTTTTTATTTTTCTATGAACATTTTTAAAGTTACTATGCAGAAATGTTAATCTTCTTTAGATGATGTGTTGCACACAAGACCCAGCTCATTACCTCCAATATCAAGGTTATACTTAGCAGTCAAAAACGGGGGAGACATCTGTGTTTTTGTAGAAAAACAAATTCTAGTTTAGATTTTTGTGGCATTGGTATCTTTTACAAGGTCAAAGATTAAAATCTGGCAAAGTTTGGTCAAAATAGCTTTAATTTTTTTTTCAACCCACCAAAACGTTTTATAACATTGCTGTTTGGGTCCAAAGCGGAAACGTTTAGTCAACAACCAAAATATATGCAGACAAAATGTAAAAATTCTATGGAAGCAAGACCAATTATTTTTCTGTGTAATGTATACATTTGTCTGATCGATCTATAAACCATGTTTTAACCAAAATCCGTGTTATAATTAACCGTGTTGTAAAGAAGTTTATATATATTTCCAGGGAGAGCAGTTTGATGTGCCCAGCGGTGCTCTCACATTTAGCGTGGTACTGTACCTCGCATGTGCCGTCACTGCCACTTTACTTCTCTTATTGCGACGGAAAATAAGGGTCCTGTTTGGAGGAGCAGAACTCGGAGGAAAAGTAGCAGGAAAATGGTTCTCTTCGGCGCTTTTAGTCATATTATGGGCAATTTATATCATCATGTCATCATTAAATTCTGTCAAAGTAATATCAGTGACATTCTGAATCCATTGCTATTCATACTATGAAAAGAAGTGCCTTTACCTGTAAAACCATTGGCTGCAGTTTGTAGTGCAGAAGAATGGCCACTGAGTAACTCAGTTGAAATATCAGTCTGAAACCATGTTTTTTAAATAATGATGATCTGTTTTCTGAAGAAGTTGCGTACAATCAAAATTAATTTCGCAACCTCACCATTGGCTAAATTTATTTGCGAGGTATTTTAATACGAGCCTTAACACACCGCATTACGTCGTCTTTGCTGGCTTCAAGACGTCTGCCTTGGATCTACTGCTTCGAGAACACACGCTATTTGGTGAGGGCTCGTAACACGACCACTAACTAGTGATGCTTTGAAGAAATGGGCAATACTGTAACATAAGCTAATCGGGATATGTTTGTTTAAGTATTGAAAAAAAAAGACCCAGGGCACTTTCGTTTCAGGAAATAATCTTCCCCATGTGAGGAGGACACCTACCGTACGTGGTCTTAGTGTGTAATAACAACTTGCAAAGAACAAGTAACATGTATATTCAGGTAGCGTTTAATAAATGGGCTCCGTCAAGCGATTTTGGTACTAATCGCCTATGCGAGCAGCGAAGGTTCAGGCGAGCCTGCGCATCCGCGCAGTCTCGCCAGAACCTTCGCTGCTCGCTCATACAAACAGTGAATCAAGAGGAACCTTCAGACAGAAAGCCATATCCCTGGTCCCTCTGAATGGCTGGGCATGCGCAGTTGAAATTTGTCATGACGGAATGCTCGAAGACACAAATTCGCTTGGCGGGGCTCAAATAAGAATGGTGGCACCTTTGCGCCGTAAAAATTAAAGCAGTGGCTAGTTGCTCGTCCGTAAGTAAAGAATGAAAAACAATGGCCATGGACCGTCTTCCTTCAACCCGTACATTTCTGGACTTTAAAAAAAAAAACAGTGAAGGCCCTTATTAGACGCTGTGACCAGAGACACCCGATCTTGGTCAATGCTCTACTTTTAGGAAGTGTTTCATCACGAAAACAAGCCTATATAATTATGACCCCCTTGAATCCCACTTTTATACAGTAAAACTTAGGTTTACAGGGGTAAACCTTATTAGGTTTACAGGGGTAAACCTTATTAGGTTTACAGGGGTAAACCTTATTTTTCCTTTTTGTGTTCTAAAATATAGATCGGGGATACTCGTTAGAACCGCTTCTATGAGGCGGTTCTAACTTGTACCCATAAGCTATAATTTGAACAAAAAAAAAAAATATCATAATTTTTCATTTTCAAAATTTTCGTTTTTTCGGCGGTAACATTTACAGTGTATTTGTACTGTGTGATTTCATAATGATATAAAACACTTTCCGGTCCTTGAGGGTCATTAAATTTTATTGCGGTTTGTAATTAACTTGCGTGTGAATAAACTTCATTGGCCAGTGATGTGGACATGGGAAATGGCTTTCTTGCACACCAGATAAGGAAATCTGTGTTTTCAGCTTTGGATAGAAATATGTTCTTTCCCTGGCAAACTAAATAAGTAGGTCTATAGTGCGCGGAAAATAATACATTAAATAAAGTTAAATGCTGTTGTGCAAGAAAAGGGATCTAATATGGGGCTCTGTTGTAGGCCTCGGGATGGCCGTACTGAGTGGAACCTCGGCGTAGCCTCGAATTCTCCAAACACGGTCATCCCTCGGATTAGACAGACAGACAGACAGTCAAAACTATATTCTCTTCAGTCATTTACATGGCAAATAAGGAATGATATATTAATACAGATGTATGGTAGCTAAGGTGGTACAAGGTTATAAACTATTAATAGTATGAGGGAGAATATGCAACTTATATGCTGCGTGATCATTATAAGGGGCCATTATCGCACATGGAGACAGTGATGGCCTAGTCCCGCTTGAACAGCTGTACAGTCGAATCCAGGTCATCACCGCCTGCATTCTGCATAAGTGTAATATGTAGGTCCCGGGCTTAGTAAAGTGCAATGATGCAATAAAGTTCTTCTTCCACATTCTATTTAAGTACGTAGCACTTTCAGATAATAGCCGTTGGCTTGTTCTTCATATAGAAGTCGCAGATAAGATTGACTAGGCGGAGCTATTCAGGTGTTGTCAATATATGTCAAATTCGCTGAGTCCACCAGAAGATTCGGTAGAGTGCCTTTCGCACGCTTTCTACAAGCGGACTAAATGGGCATATACACCACAGCTATGCCTGTGTTACAGTTGAATTCACACAATCGAGTGACTTGGTTTACCTTTTTATGTCCCCGGTCGCAATAGCGGGGACATATTGTTTTTGCCCTGTTTGTTGGTTTGTACGTGGACAACTTTAACGTTGGCCATAACTTTTGAACCGTTTGAGATAGAGCTTTCATATTTGGCCTGAAGGTTCCTTGTGACAAGACCTTCACATTCATTCAAAAAAATTTGACCTGTGACCTTGACCTTGACCTTTGACCTACTTAAAAGAAAAAAATAACATTGGTCATAACTTTTGAACCACTTGAGATATAGCCTTCATATTTAGCATGTATGTTCCTTGTGACAAAAACTTTACATTCATGCAAAAACATTTGACCTGTGACCTTGACCTTGACCTTTGACCTACTTAAAATAAAAAAATAACATTTTGGTCATAACTTTTGAACCGTTTGAGATAGAGCTTGAAGATTTTGGCCTGAAGATTTCTTGTGACAAGACCTTCACATTCATGCAAAAAAACAGCCTTCATATTTAGCATATGTTCCTTGTGACAAAAGCTTTACATTCATGCAAAAAAATGTGACCTGTGACCTTGACCTTTGACCTACTTAAAATAAAAAATAACATTTTGGTCATAACTTTTGAACGGTTTGAGATAGAGCCTTCATATTTTGCATGTAGGTTCCTTGTGACAAGAGCTTCACATTCACATAAAACATTTTGACCTGTGACCTTGACCTTTGACCTACATAAAAGAAAAAGTTAACATTGGTCATAACTTTTGAACTGTTTGAGATATAGCCTTCATATTTAGCAAGTATGTTCCTTGTGACAAACGCTTTACAGTCATGCAAAGAATTTTGACCTGTGACCTTGACCTTTGACCTACTTAAAATAAAAATAACATTTTGGTCATAACTTTTGAACGGTTTGAGATAGAGCCTTCATATTTTGCATGTAGGTTCCTTGTGACAAGAGCTTTACATTCACATAAAACATTTTGACCTGTGACCTTGACCTTTGACCTACATAAAAGAAAAAGTTAACATTGGTCATAACTTTTGAACTGTTTGAGATACAGCCTTCATATTTAGCATGTAGGTTCCTTGTGACAAACGCTTTACAGTCATGCAAAAATTTTGACCTGTGACCTTGACCTACTTAACAAAATAAACATTTTTGGTCATAACTTTCGAACCGTTTGGGATAGAGCTTTCATATTTGGCATGTAGGTTCCCTGTGATTAGAGCTTTTCATTCATGCAAAATGTTTGGACCATGACCTTGACCTTTGACCTACTTAAAAGAAAAAATAAAATTGTTCATAACTTTTGAACCGTTTAAGATAGAGCCTTAATATTTGGCATGTAGGTTCCTTATGACAAGAGCTTTACATTCATGCAATTTTTTTTTTACCTGTGACCTTGACCTACTTTGAAGAAAAAAAAATATTATTGTTCATAACTTTTGAACCGTTTAAGATAGAGCTTTCATATTTGGCATGTAAGTTTCTTGTGTCAAGGGCTTCCTTCCCACACAAACAAAAATCTTGAACTGTGAGCAACTTTGAATAAAAAATGACCATGCCCGGGGACATGTTCGTGTTTCACAAACACATCTTGTTGTTAATGGAATATTCCTAAGGCAGGTACAAACGATAGCTCCGCCTAGTCAATCTTATCTGCGACTACTATACCTAGGATAAGTAAATAAATGCGACGAACAACATGTCCGGATCTGCTCCCTGTACCAAATAACAACAACAACAACAACAATGATAGAATGCCAGTTTCACATCTTACTGTTGTCGGATGATAAGTAGACAGTGGCGCAAGAGAAAACACCACCATAGGTAGGTTTAACAGGCTGCACCGTTATCACCACCACCACCTTCTCCCCCCTTCCCCCCCCCACACCCCGCAATTGGCTTGCAGGGCACACCATACCGTTATAATAATCATAATCGAAGCGTCGTCACCTTTTGACAACAGAGGGCAATGTCCAACGACAAAAAAAAAAAAAAAAGAAAGAAAAAAAAAAAAAAAACGCCCACGTCACCCTCAACCCATCATCCGACAAGAGTAAACGCATAAAAATACTTTTACTATACAATACTACAAGGTCAGGAACTGCTGTAATCAATGAACTGTATACAAAATCGTGCGCGCACGTGGTAGACAGGCCACACCTCAGTATTAAATTTGTGCCATCGTTATGATTATGAATGGATTAAAATTGAGTTTTCCAGCTTGGAAATGTGTGGAATATACCGTAGTAAGAACAAGTCAACATGACTGTGTAGCAGGATATTACGGACATGCTCCACCCACCTAGTACACATGAATTGGCAAGTGACAGTGCAATATATTGTATTAAACTTAGCTGCTAGCCGATACAGTAAAAATCATTTAAGAGTGGGGCATGGCCGTACATCATTTTTGTTTGCATGCATTTTACGAGTAGAGGATGTCGGTTTATAGCAGTATAGTGTTGGGCATAGTGTTATCATACGCTATGTACATTCATGCAAAAACAATGGGATAACTCGTCCCTGCGACATAGTGCATTCATCTACTAGCATTTTTTTGTTTGTGGATACACATGTGGTAATTTTTTCTATATACGCCGTAGACCCTAGTTGCTGGGTGCCCGTCAGAAACGCCTTTATGGGTCCACAGTCAAAATTATTGCGACAGTACAAACTACTTTTGGTATGACTTATCTCTAGGCACAAACTTACGTCATACAAAGATAGATCAGAAATCAATGCACTTAACAACCAATCACATATCATTTGGACAACACACCTGTGAGGCAAAGTGCACTTCTTCATGGTATCTTCACCCCCGCCCATCGGACGCCTGGAAAGACAGACTTGCTCGAACAATGCCCCCCCCCCCCCCCAAGCAGGGCCGAAACCGGCCACACTTTGGTACCGGCAAACCCCTCAGAAAGACCAAGCCTGCCCAGGCAAAGCGGGGCGAAGCAAAACCTCCGATGCATAAAGGCCCGCCAGTCCCACTCGGCGGCAAGGCCTAAGATGCCACCCACCACAATACCGGGCAGACGTCCACAAACTTGGGAGTGACCAGTTTTCTTCATATAAAAACGAACATAGGGGGTTATCATTACACGGACTCGTTATCAGAGCAGAACAGAACAGATCATATACTTTTTCCTCTCAGGTCATACACATGACATATGAGGAATATACAATAACAGTTACAGATGTTAACAAATGTAGAAACTCCCATCTACGTATTAGGAGAGCAGTATTGTTTGCTTTTGGTTGATTGACAAACAATCGACGCCCAAAGAGTGGGAAACTTGGCAATATGGATGAAAATCGCATAACAGTACTGACATGTTTGTAAAGTGGAATGCCGAATATGTGAAAGAAGTTTAAACTATGAAGATAAGTTACCCAGTTGTTATGAAAACAATAATGACAAAGTTTTATATCTGTGATATTCGTTAACTGTTAAATATGTGATAAAACTTTTTAATGTTTTCTTGCAAATAAATTTTCATCTTGATCATTTTGTTTGTTGTATTGGAGTTTAACGGCCCAGTCAACACTATGTCATATTTGAGCGGGTCTGTGTGCCTATCCACACTTTTCTTGGGCTGGCTTATACGTAAGCGGCTAACCAGTAAAGTGGACATTCTTTCCCCAGAAGCTGTCAACTGCCCTTCTTGAATCAGCGGTAGGGAGAGAATCACCGTAAAAAAGAGTTCATGATCAATCCCCACGAAAGAATGTTGCCGACCCCGGCAGGTATCAAACCCGCGACCTCCTGATCACCAGTCAGGCACGCATCCGACTTAGTTACCGAGGCTGGCAGCTTCATCTTGATCATTTTCTTGCATTCAAGAATTTGTTTATGCATTTTTTAAGTATTTTTACCAGATGTATTTCTTTACAAGCCTGCTTGCAGGTCTGCCAGTTTCAGATTATGCTTTGATGATTATCTGCTAATTTTCCATTATGCATCTTGCGTGTCATTAGGAAACAAAACATCCATGTGTCATATTGCATTCTTTGATATCTCCAAAACTGATTTAAAGTATTTTTCCGCTGAAAATTTAAACATAGTACTTTTCAGTATCACATAGCTCTTGCGGTAGTTATTTTCGGTAATCCACTAGATGATTAAAGATGCAAATGAAGGCCACATCACTGTATTACTACGCGCTGTCAAACATCAAAACAAACACACAAAATGGCGTCCAAAATTATCGAAGTCAGATTTTGTCAAAAGCAGCTGGCATAGGTCGCGGAGAGGTCATGAAACCAAGGTTTGGAACGACATATTCTGATTATTAAGTGAAATTAACCAAGACAGGATTACTGTTGTGTCCCAGACTGTTCAAGGCGAAGTGGTGGTCCATTAATAAGGAGCGTTCATTCAGAGTAAGGAAATAAATGAATCTAGAATTCAGCACTCCTCTGAAAATGTCCCCTACATATGATCCCAACCTCGACAATATATTCATTGACAACGTGATGATATTTTAGCTATGTCCGAGCCGAATAGTCAGCGCATCGCCTAATGTCCATGTTTCATGTTGAATGAATTTATTATTAATTTATTATTTAAATTATCTGCTGGTTCCTAGTCTGAAGGTTATCAGTGTTGGAAAAACAGGTAACCAGACCCCCCTGACCTTAAAAGGTAGGTCAGGGGGGTCCGGTTACCTGTTTTTCCAATATTAACAATGTGCGAGCTGGGAGCCAGCAAATAATGCAAATATGGTGAATGCATTCCCTGGCCACGGAGCATATTTACCAGCATGTCTATAGTACTTTGAAACCGTTTGAGAATCATTGAGAGCGACGGTGACTCTCAGTAGCGGAAAACTTACTAAAGCTCTGTCACGTTTAAATTGGCTCGCGACTGGTTACGCCAATTATGTCAGCATATTTGATGACGTGAAAATACTGATAAGTTTTGTTAAATGAGAATGAATATACATTTTACAAAAAAGAACTATTTTTCTTTATTCTGACACTTGATATTCCTATGTTTAATTCAAATATGGCACAGTGGTCTGGTGTTTCCTGCATACGAATTATGTGATAAATAGATTTAACATTCGTGTTAATTCATTATTGCATTCATTAAACTCGCGTCTTATTTTTCCTGACGAAATTTCAATAAAGAAATGAGTTTTATTTTCCTGCTGTTCATGAAAGTATGAACGCAGTGGGTCGCGTGCAAAGTAAATGATCCAGGCATGTAAAACTTTGCTAGCTACCCGCTGCCGTTCATACTTTCATGAAAAGCAGAAAAAATAAGTTTACATTCTTTGTCCCTCATCACTGGGCGAGAAATGCTTATCACCTGACGTCACCGATATGCATTGGATAACGTCATGTAATAAATATCGTATGATCACACGTGTAATAACACTTGGGCGGGATTAATTAATGTTATAACGACATCCATGTCAACCATGCATTTTTGTGTTAAAGTGGTCATATGGTAAACAGAATCTCACGCTCGTGATCATTTAATATGATATTTAGAAAACTAGCCAAAAGGCTCGTTCCATAAACATCATATGAAATCACCACTCGTGTATGATTCTCTATTTATAGGGCAAATTTTTAAAGCTGAAAAACATTTACACGCTTTTTTTGTCTACAAAGAGCGGACCAGCGTTGACGTCACAAACGCCCTTAGAGAAACATGATTTAGACTGACGTCACATGACGTCACTGGAAAATTTCATGACATTAATACATATATCTGTACAACAAATATATATATACAAATGTCAAAGGATTGGATGTAGACTCAGCCTATATTTATCCTCTCATTTAATGTGTTGTAAGCATAAACAGTGCTCAAACATACTGGGTACTCGTTAGAACCGTCTCGATGAGGCGGTTCTAATGAGTACCCACAATATACATTTTAGAGTAGAAATAAAATTACTATATGAAAGTGGGGTTCAAGGAGGTCAGAATTATAAAGGCGTGTTTTCGTGTGTGTGTTTTTCTTTTAATATTGTTACGAGCCAATTGGAGTAGGAAGAAAATGAAAAGGAAAACGAGCAACAAGCCATAATATATTTATCAAATTTCATTCACAAAATGTGACACCTTTGCTGATATCATAAATTAAGTAATAAATATGCCGGCCTCGGTAGCTCAGTCGGATGCGCGTCTGACTGCTGATCAGGAAGACGCGGGTTCGATACCTGCCGGGGTCGGCAACATTATTTCGTAGAGATTGATCATTAAATCTTTTCTACGGTCATTCTCTCCCTTCCGCTGATTCAAGAAGGGCCGTTTCTGGCGAAAGAATGTGCACTGTACTGGTTAACCGCTTACGTATAAGCCTGCCCAGGAAAAGTGTGGATAGGTAAACTGACCGGCTAAAAATGACCTAAATAGTGTTGACTGTGTCGTTAAACTACAAAACAAACTAAACAAAATAATTAAATACTACATGCACTTAGCTCTATTTTCAAATGTCTTTAAAGTGTTGATATCTGATCATCACAGTATGAGCACTAAGTCCACAATGAATACTAATCCGTTTATAACACAACACAGAATCTAGAACGAAATTTGCTTTAAACTCCAAACCAGAGGGTATACGAAAATATTTCTCTTATTAAGATTCATGGAAGGTACTAGAACGTTCTTTCTTGCACACCAGTCAAGGAAATCCATAGATTTAGCTTGAGATAGAAACTCTGTTCTAACCCTGGTGTTCTTACCCTAAATCGAATATTCTCGCGTGTTTGATAAATGCGCTGGTTTGATACGACCTCATATGCGCCGTCGCAAAGGTAGACGTCACAGCACGTTACGTGACGTCACTAAACATTCCTGTAGTGTCATCACAATATGGCGGAAGTCGGTAACCGAAGTGACTGCAGCATTAAAAATCCGCGCTAAGAAATGGAAGGTATGCAAGAAAAATAATCCTATATGGGCCTGAGGGGTGGATAGAAAAATCCGTTCCTCGGGATCACTGTACGGCACCACTCGGCAAGCCTCGTGATGCCGGACAGTGACCCTCGGGACGGATTTTTCCATCCACCCCTCACACCCATATAAGATTCATATATGATAATAGAATTTGCTACAACTTTCCAGGTGGGGATATACTAGAACTTAATTAGCTAAACTTTCCGAAAATAATATGGGCAGATGAAAAAAATATTAGAACAAATATTCTTGTAAACAAAATATTAATCCCAGATCGTTCTTTTCACAAATAGAAAGACATTACATAGGCCTAATAATAAACAGTGGGTCAGAATGTCAATCAAACAAGGTACGAGTATCCACAATCGCTGTTTATGAGCAGAAATACGAAAAATAATGCACATCCCCTTTTAAGCACAGGTTTACTATATAAAGTGGGGTTTAAGGGGATCAAACTTATACAGGCGTGTTTTTGTGATGTAGGCCTAGCATTTTTCAACCTGATTTCTGTTCCAAATCTAGATTGTCAGTGTTCGCCTCATCGAGGTTTATTTTAAACGGGTAACCATAATATATGTTTTGAGCAAAAATGAAAAATACTTTATACCCTTGACAAGTCCTCTTTTCTCCATATATCAAATGTATATTCACCGCTAGGACTTGTTTACGTCATGCTCATCCGATCTGGATACGAGGTTATAAAAATTCATGCACAACTAAACTGAGCATGAAATTTGTCCTGCTCATAAATATTAAAATGTCAACAATATTGTTGGCATTTTAATATTTATTAGCAGGATATACATTGGCTTCTATCGATCTAATCAGAACAGTTACATACTTTATCTGAATTTTATTATTAATAAACGTTTAAGAGTTCATGCTCAAGTGAGTTGAGCATGAAAAAAGTTTTGTAACCTTGGGGCCTGGTGACAGGCTTCTGGACTCAGGAGGGATGATATTTTTTTGCATCAATGGTTATCATCACAAAAACACACCTATACCCTTTGACTCCCTTGAACCCCACTTTTATATGGTAAAACTGGGGTTGGTTAGGGGTCAACCAATTTTTTCTTATTTCTGTGCTGAAATATAGATTGCGGGTACTCGTTAGAACCGCCTCGATGAGGCGGTTCTAACGAGTACCCATAATCTATATTTTAGAGCAGAAATAAGAAAAATATCACAATTTTTCATCAGAAAATTGTCGTTTTTTTTCGGCGGTAAAATTTACAATGTATAGGCGTGTTTTCGTAATGTTAAGTTTTATTTCTAAACCATTTTGGTATCATGTTTAGTCTTTCTGTCGATCATGTTACATCATTTTTATGACAAATACCAAATAAAATGTTTCTAATGTATATAAAACGAGAAGATTTTGTTTTTTCATATCCATCTTTTCAGCCTATGATATAACGGCGTTAGATCTTCATCAGACTTCTTTTTCAGTCTGGTGTATTATGACTTCCACTGCAATAAGGGCAGAATTGTTTGAAGGAAAAAAAAAAGAAGAAATATCCTATTATCTGTGTAATGTTGCCATTTCTTCAGGAATACCACATTCAGGAAGAGAGGCTATCCCTGTCCAAAATGTGACTATTTTCATCGCGTTAACAAATTCGTGTACCAAATACCCATGTACATTATTTTGCCTATTTTTACTCCAATAGTTAGTTTGTCGATATTCGAAAGAACCGCCTCAATGACCTATGTTTAGAATATCATTAATTTTCATCAGAAAAATAGCAGTTTTGGCGATATGAAAAAAATGCACTATGTCACACGGATGTGTTATCGCAATGTAGAGGTAACGGATTCAGTTTCATATGAGACCAATGATGTTAAACTCTTTTTTTTCAGTTTTCTAATTCTTGTATCCCAAACCAGTACGACGCCCGATGACATTTCATCGGCATCACTCACCATTATCTCACGACATAGTCTCTTCAAGTGATGCTACACAGCGACCCCCCCCCCCCCCCCCCCCCACTGGACTTCATGTCGGTGAAGGGCTTTGTCGCATTTTATGGCATTCCGCCGTTTTATAAAGAAGACAACTCTGCGTTCCTACAAACAAAGTCCTTTGATAAAAGGAACCTACACGTAGGGTCGGTCTACCTTTAACCCTTTTTGTACCAAATAGAATCTGCCTCCTTACATACAGCAGGAGTCCATTTCAAAATTTAGGGGTGTCAGGTTGCGTTTTCTTCAAAATTTATTCGGAAAATAGCTTAACTTTTTGGAAACAGTGTAGGCCCTGATCAGACGCCGCAGAACGCGGCGTCTGATCTGGGCCTGCACTGTTTGCCCTGGTACGTGTTTTGGGGTTTCCGGTACTAAATGGGTTAAAAGAAAGAACTATGTCAAATGTATACCTTTTTAAATATCGAGCTTGGTATCTCAGTGGTTAGGTCACTGGCCTCTGTTCATAGAGGATCGGGGTTTTATCTCCGGCCAGAAGTGATAACATGCCACAACGAGGGTACCGTCTTTCGGGATTGAACATTTTCGAGGGGTGGTTGGGGTGGGGACGGTGCAGGGATGGTCTTCCCCTACTGCAAGTTGAAGATCCCTACCGTAATTACATCAGTACCATTTACGTTATTCCTGCAATAATGGTCAAATATCACCGATAGAAGTACAAGAAAAATGAAAAAAAAAAAAAAAAAAAAAAAAAAAAAAAGATAACAGAGACACAAATGCTTGGGAAGAGTTACCTCCCATGTATGCATGCCTTCGTTCTTCATTATATTTGAAGAAGCTTCTTGTACTATACTTATTAATTGACTATCCTGTATCCGTATTAACACCAGGTCAGCCAATATTAACCGCGGGTCAAGTGAGGTAAATTGTGTCTATTAATAAAACTGTCATTAATCTAGTAATTTCGTATTGACCGACTTAAAGGTCCTAGGTCAGCTGTATTGGCCTCGGCCTTCGGCCTCAGGTCAATACAGCAGCCCTCGGACCTGTAACTGGGCCAATACGAAATCACTTGATTAATAACATTATATTAATGTCCTTAAACACTAATAAATGTGTTGGATCCCGTTTCCATATTACTATATGCACTGATGGACCATGGATCCTATTGGTTTCATTGGCGAAATTTTGAGATGTCATTTCATCTCAATGTCGGGTAAAAGTCCCACAAAATTGGAAGCAACGGCTCCAAAATGACCTTTACAGTGTTGACGGTGACGTTAAACCTAAAATCAAACAAAAACAAACTGATAGACCATGGTCTGTCACATGAATAACGCCGTAAAGAATGTCAGGTATGATACAAACCGGACTGCTCTGCTACACTTTATATTAGCAACAGCCTTTGCAATTTATGATACAGAAACTAGAGGTACGATTGTAGATTCGATTAGATTATACATACGTTTTATTGCAACAAGCACAGAGGGATTGGACACTAGTTACGACAGATAGCCATCTCCCCAGAATAATACAATAAATACATGTATTTTTATGGTACATTGATTTATGCAATTAGTTAAATTATATTGATGACCTAGTGTTTTCTGATGGTTATTTAATCCCCACATTCCATCAAACACTTCCTCTCGTACTGTGGTGGCGCCACAATTACGCTAGCATATCCGTGAAATGAACGCCCCTTTAAACCCCACTTCTTATAGGGAAAACCGGGGTCTACAGGGATAAACATTGGTTTTCCTATTCCGCGTGTAGTCGTTATAACTGTCTCAATGAGGTGATTCTAACGAGCACCAAGAATCCAATATCTGAGCAAAAAAAAAAAAAAAAAACGAAACAAAATAAACAAGAAAAACTATCGAGCATTTTTATCTGAGAATTAACCCATTACGAAAACATGCCTATATAAATACAGTGTAATCTGTATCGGCGAAAAAATGAAAAAAAAAAAATAAGAAGAAAAATTGTGATATTTTTCTCATTTCTGCTCAAAATATAGATTGTGGGTACTCGTTAGAACCGTCTCATCGAGGCGGTTCTAACGAGTACCCACAATCTATATTTTAGAGCAGAAATAAGAAAAATAAAGTTTTCCCCTGTAAACCCCAGTTTTTCTATATAAAAGTGGGGTTCAAGGGGGTCAAAATTATATAGGCGTGTTTTGGTGATGCGGTTTAGGCACTATGACGTACGGGGGTGTTGTAATGACAATGAAACGACAGACCTGCATGGTGGCAAACAAAAACGATACATCCTATCATTTTGATAGAGGCAACATTCAAATCTACAAGTATCTATGATAAACTTTAGAACCGACAGGATTATTAATTGCTTGGCTGGCCCAACGCCCATCGGGGCTTGGATAAATAGATTGGCCTTCATGATGCTTCCAGGCAGAGCTGAAAATCACTGCACATGAGCACTTGTAAACCGCTTCGAGACAAAGTCGTGTGAATCGGACCACCCTTTAGGTTTTATTTGATGGCAGGGACTGAGATGTCATTTTATCTCAGTGTGTGGTAAAAGTCCACACAAAACTGGAAGCAATGTCTCCAAAATGACCGTAAATGTGTTGATGGGGACGTTTAACATGAAATCAATCAAACAAGCAAATAACTTATTGGTGCCAATGTCATACTAATGTGAATCAGTAGTTAAAACTGAAACATTGGTCCCATTTCGAGAAACTCTCAGATTTCGAAATAATCGAATCCGTTGTCCGTTGTACAGGACACAGTCATAACGTTGATGATAGGCATTTTCGTTTGGAAACCCACAGCTGCAAATGGAGTTTGAAATAATATGCACACTGTTAAGGTCTGATTTCAGACTGCTACATCAATTTCTTATACGGGTCAAAATTATTATATATTTTCGTTCACCTACGGTTGTATAACCTCCTTGAGGCGGTTCTAACGAGTACCTACAACCAATGTTTTGGAGCAGAAATAAGCAAAATAATGTAAACCCCTTTAAAATAGAAGTGAAGGCAATGATCAGGAATCGATACAATTAACCCACAGCTCCCATCAGAGACACCAAAGGGAAAGAAACACAAACATGAAACAACAGACCCTAATGGAAACATCAATAGCGGAAAGCCAAAAGGACAGTTACTTTTCCACAAAATGGACAATTGGCTATCCAAAATAAAATATCATAAGCGATACAAACACTCAAAGACAAACCATAACAAAAATAAATCGCGACAGAATAACCGCCTTTGAGTGAGTGAGTCTTTGAGTTTTACGTCCCACCAACAGCTAAGGTCATACGGAGACGGGACCTCGGTTAAGAGACTCATCCGAAAGTCTGGAAAAGCCCGGGATCGATCCTGCGATCCCTGGTTTACAAGGCGAGTAGCGTTACCCCTACACCATGGAGGCTTCTAAGAACGGCCTTGGAACGGTCAGTGAAACAAATTCCATTTGGAAGGGGGGGGGGGGGGGGGGGGGGGCTTAAATCGATTTTACATGGCCACAGTCCTCGACCTTACTTCCGTCGCGATTTAGACAAATAATTTGTTCAGTCCGCATGAAGGTCCCCTAACTCATCAGTGCAACATCTCCGTGGACTCAAAAAATCAAACAACCACAGAGGTGAAACAACAGTGTGGACTCGATAGCAAGAAACCACCGATGCTGGAGCAAAAGAAAACCAACAGTTAGACTCCGATGGGCCCGACCAGAGACACAGCATCAGGCACCAAACAACATTACATAGAATTAGATTGTCTCTAATTCTCAGCAAGCCTTTACGCTGGAACCGTTATAGAATCTGACCCACCGGCGTGCAATTAAAGAGGCAAACAAAGTTGTCAACCGTGATTGGGTTAACTACCATGTATGCAGTCTGTCGTATAGCATTTATGTTGTACCCAATCTTTTTATTTTACGAAATTGGGTCATTGCGGTTATATATTTTTCTGAATTTATATACTAAGCCATCATAAAATTCGGGTTCCGATAGACCTTGTTGCAGAAGAGATTTAAGTCCAATATTGAATTTTGAAAAGGCTTTGCGTAGTTTATGTAACTGATAACCCTGATTAAGATGTTTAGCAGTTAACAATTTATTACGAGTGTTGAAGTCAGATACATGACCGTTTTGTCCATTTAAAGTGGGGTTTAGAGGGTTTTCATTTAACGGACTTGCTCTCCATAACTAAGACGTCAAACGGCTTCACGTTTCGCTGACTCATATGTGACGTCATTGAATACTGTAGCGTTATGACGTCACCGCGTTGTGCATGTTTTATTTCTTCTGAACACACAATGCGTCTTTGCATTATCTATTCATTAATCCTTAATTCCTTGGTCATATTCGTTCCATCTGCTGGTGAATACCGGACCGGAAGTAATTTTCAAACTGAGTCGTTTTCGATTGTGTCGCGCGGGAAAAGATCGGTATCGATGGGCGATTTCAAAATGTTGCAGGGAAACTGGAAGTTATCTAAAGAGGAGGTGGACGAAATGTTTCAGAAATATTACGACTGTATCACTGAAAAACGCGAGAAAGAAGAAAAGGGAACTGAATCCATTGACGCTGTGTTGGCGTTGCAGGGACAAAGAGTTGATCTAAATTGTGAGATATGTCTCAGACCAGACCAGAATGAGGGGATCAAAGTTCACTGGCAGAAAATGGATTTGGCGGACGCTTCTATAAGCCATGTGAATATTGGCAAAAAGTTCAAACTGAAGAAAGATAAAACGCTGGTTATCAAAAAAGTTGATATTGAAGACGCAGGGCAGTATTTTTGTTTGACAGGGACGGATGTTGAGAATATAGTCCAACTTGACATTCTGTTGAAGGAGCCAAGGCTGACTATCAGAGACAATCAGGATGGGAAGCCACTGAAGCTTGCACCGGCCTATAAACTAGTCGACCACAATTTAGAGGTAAATCATTTTACCAATTGAGAAGCCTGCCTTGGCCATCGCATAAATGTGTACAGAAGTATTAAGGGCCCCGCCCATCGGGGCATAGAGAAATAGATTAGACTGCATGTGCTTCCACGTAGAGCTGAAACCGACCTACATGAGTAAGTCTGCCCAGGCAAATTTGTGCGAGTAGGAACGTCCATACATATAAACCCTATTGACCCCTATTGGTTTCATTGTGCGGCAGAGCTTGAGATGTCATTTCATCTCAATGTCGGTTAAAAGTTCCACAAAATGACCGAAATAATGTTGACGGGGACGTTAAACCTCAGTTCAAACAAACGAAAAACAGAAGTATTGATTTTCAAAGTTGTATAATTGGTGGCAAAATAGATTGGGTATTCTGCATGTAGGCCCTACTCGTTAGATCTGCGCCATTGCCGTTTCTTTTAGGGTTTTTACACGTAGAATCTATATAAAAACATACAACATATTTACACCTGACAATGTCAAGCAAGATGGCAGAAAGTACTGAATGTACACTGTTCAAAATAATCAAAGAAACTTACAATTCAAATAAACAAATAAATAAATAAATAAATAAATACCAGACTCTTACTTTGGAAAATTACGAAATATCGTGTGCATGTATATTCACTCAAATCAATTATCATTTTACTTTAAATTCCTATGAATTAAAACACTCAGTTTACAAATTTTCAGCCTAGACATTCTTCATGAATATAACAAAAAACAACAACAACAAAAAACAAAAAAAAAAAAAAAAAAAAAAAAAACATGGGTGACATCCATTTTGAGTTGCTGTCAGGACAAGGACAGCAACTCAAACTGAATGTCACCTAGTCATTATATTCCTGAAGAAGGCCATGGGCTGAAAAATTTAAATAGAGTGTTTTAATTCATAGACTAATTTATTATGGTGGTTCATGAAACCAATGAGCTCAAACCTTTGCAGCGCTACTGGGGAAAATATTCTGTTTTCAGTATTTCCCATGTCACAAGATTTTTATTTTCAATTTTTAAGGCATAATACCGCAAAAAAAAAAAATAAATAAATGTAAAAATTTTGACACGAATGCTCAATGCCAAGTCTCATTGTCTGTTGACCAGATGAAGTGGTGAAAGGGGGAATTGAAAAAAATGTGTTCTTTAGTTACTTTGAGCAGTGTATTTTTCATCAAGCCACTAGTGAACAGTTTGTTTGTTTGAATTGAGATTTAACGTTCCCGTCAACACAATTTAGGTCATTTTGGAGAAGTTGATCCTAATGTATGGGATTTTTAGCCGACAATTCGAAAGGTGAAATGGCATCTCAAGCCCTGTCGCCCAATTAAATCAAAAGGGTTTATATGCATGGACGGTTCGACTCGCATCACTTTGCCTGGGCAGGACGGTTTACCAGTATACTCATGTGCGTTCGGTTTCATCTCTGTGTGGCAGCACCATGCAGCCCCGATTGGCGGAGGCTTACCTAGTGAACAGAGAGGTAGTGAACAGAGAGAGAAGAGTCTAATACTAACTGCCATAATTATATTTCACCTCTTGCACATGTATTTGGTTTAAGAGACACACCTTAACGTTAGTTGTTTGTATATGTCGACCGACGAGTTGGTATTCTAACTGAATAATTACAAGGTTTTTCACAGGCTGGGTTTAACTGTGTTGATCTTCTTTAGAGTGCGATAACTGTCATCGTTCCCAGGCTTGGTATAACTCAATTTACTTTCTTGAGAGTGTGACAACTGTCATCGTTTCTCAGGCTCAGTATAACTCAGTTGACCTTTTTAGAGTGCGTTGTACTGTCATCGTATTCCAGTCTCGGTATATCTCAGCTCTTCTCCTTGAGAGTATGATAAGTGGCTCGTGATAACTCAGATGACGTTCTTGAGAGTGTAACGACTGCCATCGTTTCCCAGGGCTGAACGTTTTGAGAGTGTGATAAGTGGAATCGTTTCCCAGGCTCGGTATAACTCAGCTGATTGTTTAGAGTGTGATAACTATCATCGTCTGTCAAGCTCGAAATAAATCAGCTGACTTTCTAGAGAGTGTGATAACAGTCATCGTTTCCCAGTCTCGGTGTAACTCAGCTGAGTTTTTGAGAGTGTGATATTTGTCTTCGCAACCCTAGGCACGGTTTTACTCAGATGACCTTTTTCGAGAGTGGTAACTGTCATTGTTTCCCTAGGCCCGGCATAACTCAGTTCTGTTTCGCCTATCTATGTTTAGTTGCACCGAGTCGGAGGAGCTTTTCGCCACAAACACTCAGAGAATACAATGCTCATCAAGCGTTTCGCCTACCTGCGCTCAGTGGTTCGATTGGTGGTGGTAGTGGTGTGTGCGTGTCGTGGGGGGGGGGGGGGGTGTAGTATCAGCCACAGCCTCCGCTGTGTGGGGAAAGAGAAGTATCTGTATCTTGTTTTGCCTCAGGTATTAGTGAGGATGTAATATCTGTCTCATTTTTGCCGCAGGTGTTTACTCAGTGGACCGAGTGGGGAGAGTGTGACAACTGCGGCACTATGGCTTCACGTCACCGGTTTGGTACCTGCATGGTGAAGAAAATAATCCACACTGCCCCTATTACACCCCGAGATGTCCCAATAATGAGTCTGTATAAGGACGGGGTGCCATGTAGATCTACCGTGCTGAGGCGGTCAGTGGCACACCTGCGTGGTATCAGGGAAAGAAAAAGTGAAGTGATTCAAGGTAGGATCTTGTCAACATTTTTGGTGGGATGGTTTAAACGCCATTTCAAGATTATTTGAGCCCCGCCAAGCGAATTTATGTCTTCGAGCATTCCCTCATGACAAATTTTAACTGCGCATGCCCAGCCATTCAGAGGGGCCAGGGATATGGCTTTCCGTCTGAAGGTTCCTCTTGATTCACTGCTTGTATGAGCGAGCAGCGAAGGTTCTGGCGAGACTGCGCGGATGCGCAGGCTCGCCTGAAGCTTCGCTGCTCGCATAGGCGATAAGTACCAAAATCGCTTGACGGGGCCCATTTCACTTATTACGAGCCGATCGTTAGTTAGAGGTGGGCAAAAACTGGAGTACCCGCAGAAAAAACACATGACCTTCCGTTCTCACATATGACCGTCGTGTTTTCGTATTGAATGAGTTGTCATGAATGAAAACATGATATTCTCTACATGTATCTTGTTAACAAGAGTCTACGTTTAACGGGAATTGGAACACCTAGCATATTTTCCCACCATTTTTCAAAGGGAGACAACTTTCGGGACTTCCTGTTCGCTTTTCTATAAGCCCTGAGGCTGACTGTCTTAAAGGGGTCTATTCTTAAAGGAAAGAATTTGCTCCTCGGGAGCAAATTCTTTCCTTTGAGAGTTGACCCATATTGACATGGGAGACAAAAATACTTTAGCAGGAATTGTCTCCCCTAAAGTTGTATCCATTCCCCTTAAAGGAAAGAGTAGACCCTTTTTCGGCCGAGGGTCCCAATTTACAAAACAAGCAAACAGGAAGTAAGGAAAGCTGTTTCCCTTAAAAACCACGGAGCATCTGTAGTTTGAATTTAGGTTTAACGTCACCCTCAACACTATTAAGGTCATTTTGGAGACGTAGCTTCCAATTTTGTGGGACTTATACCCGACATTGAGATGAAATGACATCTGGAAGCCCTGGCGCACAATGAGCCCAATAGGATTTATGTGCATGGACGGTCTGACTCGCACCACTTTTCCTGGGCAGGCTTAGACCTATAAACGGTTTACCAGTGCTCACGTGCGGTCAGTTTCCGCTCTGCGTGGAAGCAACATGCTGCCCAATCGATGGGCGGAGGCCATACATAATGTTTAAATTTGATTTGAGGTTTAACGTATCCATCAACATTGTATAGGCCTTTTTGGAGACGGTGCTTCCAATTTTGTAGGACTTTTACCCGAAATTGAGATAAAAAGACGACATTGAGATAAAAAGACATCTCAAGACCTGCCGCCCAATGAAACCAATAGGATTTATAAGCATGGACGGTCCGACTCACACCGCTTTGCCTGGGCAGGCATACATCATCTTAGCGGTTTACTAGTACTCGTATGCGGTGGGTTTCAGCTCTGCGTGGAAGCATTATGCAGCCAATCTATTTCATCAAGCCGTTATGGTCGGGGGCCGTCCGTAATGTTTAAGCAGCTTATGAATGTCATAATTGAATCATGACAACACTGTTTAATTACATGTAAAAATATTGTGATCCTAATAAATTATATTAAAATATTCCCTTCATATTCAATAATTTACACACTCCAAAACATCAGAAACCACGTTCTTGTAAAACTTTAGAAAATTTCTGAAACTAGAGTCAACCTGACAATCCTTAGTTTCGATAATATTGTAAGGAACCATCTGCCCAGACCGCACACGGGTGTGATGCAACGCCATCCTTCATGTATAAAGATCTAGCATTGGAGTCATGGATGAAATGAGTTGATAGTTTCCTTATTTCAGTACCAAACATAGATTGCGGGCGCTCGTTAAACCCGCCTTATTGAGGCGGTTATAACGAGTACCCGCAATCTTTGTTTATAAGCAAAGCTAAGAAAGATAATGTATACCCATATAAACCCAACTTTTCTCTTTGCAAAGTGGGGTTTGCAACGACATTCCCTGCACGGACTCGTTCACTTGATGATTTACAGGGACAGAAATCAATGAACATTCCATGCTAACTATAAATTAGGTTTTCATAGTAACTTTCATGAGCTGAAAAAAGAGAAAATATATCTATGTACTACATGTACGCACAGTAAAGAAGTGACTCACTCAGCGTTGACTGATCAGTGTCCCCACCGTGTGTTAAATGGATCATGCCTGCATGGTGCGTAGAAACGGATAGTTGGCTTTTGTTTGAATTGAGGTTTTACACGCCCGTCAACACTACTTTGGAAATGTTGCTTCCAACATTGAGGGCACTTTTACCTGACAGTACCATTGCTTATTAGACCCTAGAGAATTCTTTAAATAGTTCCAGATATTCATATTTGGCTATTCTATTTTTTCTTGATTTTATTTTCAAAGCGTTTATTGTGTGTACTCGTTTAAATCGCCTCAATGGTATATTGCTTGTACCCATTAGAATCGCCTCATGGCGATTCTAATGGGTACACACAACACACCCTTATTTTATGGAAGATCGTAAAAATAGCCTTAAGGGGAATGGGAACACCTGACAGATTTTACGCCATTTTTCAAAGGGAGACTACTTTCTGGACTTCCTGTTCGTTTTTCTGTAAGCCCTGTCCCATTTGAAAAGGGGTCTACTCTTAAAGGAAAGAATTAGCTCAGGAGCAAATTCTTTCCTTTAAGAGTTGACCACTATTGACATGGGAGACAAAAATACTTTTGCAGGAGTTGCCTCCCCTGAAGGTGTACCCATTCACCTTACGCGATCCACAATACATGTATGTCTAATGACGTAGCACTAGTATTTACCCTCAGTAGTTCGCACCCCCCCCCCCACCCACCCACCCATCTCGAACAAATTTTCATGGTCCCAAAGGTACATGTATTCAAGTTATTGAACTTCGACTGTATTTCTCTCTTTAGCGGATTGTTACAAGGCTTGTCCTACCCAGCCGCCACCTATCCGGGTCACAGATGCCAGTGGAAAAGTGGTAGAGATACTTGAAAGCGGGTACCATCCTCTGGAGAAGAAACCAGATCTTCCGTCTCTTGTAAAGCGAAAGGTCTTGTATGAACCCTTGGGCTCCCATCTGGTTCTGAGTTGTCCAACAGATGAGAAGAATAAGATACGCTGGCAGCGGGGGGACCGACCTATTAACGCTCGGACCATTTTACAGCAGACACGAGGCCGGGTATCAGTAGATCAGTTAAACAGACTCCATATAAGAAAACTGCGCATGCGCGATGCAGCACCATATAGCTGTTGGATCTGGCAAAAACATGAAGCTACTCTAAAAATTATCGTTTTTAAGCCGTTAGATGAGAATATCAAACACTATATTACATATGGCGGATTGTTCTTGACAATTTTTCTCCTCGTTCTTATTTGTTTCTGCAAAGCTTGTTGTAGCAGACCCAAGCGCCACCGATAGAACACGGATATTACAGTGACAAGTAATTATCACGAAAACATGCTCCGCTTTTATGTAGTGAAACTGTGGTTTACATTATTTTTCTTATTTCTACTCATAAACATAGATTTTGGGTACTCGTTAGAACCGAGGCGGTTCTAACTGGTACCCACAATCTATGTTTTGAACAGAAATATGACAAAAAAAAAATAGAATTTTTATCTGAAAAGTTTCATTCTTGGTGGTAAAATTTTCAATATACAGTAAAATTCCGCTATTAAGACCATTTAAAATTAAGACTAATTCTGCTTTAAAAAGGTTATTTAGTAGTTTGCAGTTATTCTGTCTTTGTGTTTTCTTCATACAGTGTCATCTGGCCATGGACCACCTTTGGGACTGTTCAATAGTGGTCTTAAAGACCACTTTTGAACAGTCCCGAAGGTGGTCTTAATACGGGAATATTACATAATTTGAAAAAGGCGTGTATTCGCCATGACTACAGGCGAACATCGATGGCTCAAACACGGGACAAATGAAATTTGTTCGAGCTAGTGGTTGTTTTGAGTCACAGTCGCTATTAGGAGGTATAATGGGAATAAATTATGGAACCTGTAAGATTTGAGTATTTTTATTCATTACAATCGTCTCGCTGAGGCAATTCTAACAAGTACAAACCATCACAAAAACACGCCTATATAATTTTGACCCCCTTGAACTCCACTTTTATATATTAAAACTGGGGTTTACAGCGGTATACTTTATTTTTCTTATTTCTGCTCTAAAATACAGATTGTGGGTACTCGTCAGAATCGCCTCGGTTCTAACGAGTATCCACAATCTATATTTTGAGCAGAAATAAGAAAAAATGTCACAATATTTCACCTTAAAATGTTCGTGTTTTTTTTTTTCGGCTGTAAAGTTTACAATGTATTTGTATAGGCGTGTTTTCGTAATGAACATACCTGTTTTCACGATAAAATCAGCGGTAAAATACTCCATTTATTATGCTAAATATATTGATATCTGTAACGATGGGAAGAATTCTTTAGGAACTGAAGAACGAGTTCGAATTAGCCATGGTTAACAAGCCATCCAGAAAAGGAGAGGGCATCTTCTCTTAATGGAAACTTTTTCCTATAGGAATGACCCAAGCTGACAGGGCAGACATACAATTTAGTAAGAAAAGATCACTCAGAAAAGGGCACAATCCAAGAACGCAGCCGTCTCAAGTCGCCTATAGAAAGTGATATGAAGGCACACACAAAAACAGACGAAACATGAACCAATGGCACAAAGCCAAATAACAGTTAAGACGCTGCAAAAGAACGTCCGCCTTGGGACGGTCAGTAGTAAAACTACTGGGGGTGGGGGTGGAGGGGGGGGGGCTTCAACTCCGGAGTTTATGAAATTTCAACCCTCGCCCTCAGTTCCAGTACAATATCATACAAAATAGAAATAACAATTTGATCCGCAATGGGGCTTTCTAGCTCAACAGTGAGTAATGATAAAATACATGGTAAAATGGTTATTATCATGAATCAGGGTTGAGGACTCAACAACAATCCGACGTCACAGCAGAAGAAAACCAACAGTTAGATCACGGTGGATCGAACCCAGGAAATATACGACTCCACCCTTCCCTAATGCAAAGGATTTAGGGTGGAACAGTCATCAAAGAGTCCGGTGTCCGGTCCACCGCCGTGGAACCAAAGAGCGAAGCAAAGTTGTCCACTGTAAAAGGGTCGACAACCAAACACGCGGTCTGTCGCATAACATCCATGCTATAACCACATTTCTTGTATTTAGCAACATTTTTTTCTGAACTGACCAGAAAAATTATCATCACCTAGTATTCTTCTGAATATATCAACTAAATCCCCATTAAACTCAGATTCCGCCAGTCCCTGTTGCAGAAGTATCTTCAAAGAAACGCCATATTTAGAAATAATATCGTAATGACGACGATAAAATTTTGAAAACGTTTTGCGCAGTTTATGATACAGATGGCCTTGTTATAGAAGTTTAGCTGTTAAAATTCTGTTGCGATCATATAAACCCCATAAGACATAGACTTAGGGACGTCGCCATCCAAGAAAGGAAAATTTACAATGCCAAAATTAAAATCATAAATCTTTTATCATACATTTTGGAAGAGACAGTACCATCAGAAACAGTCAAACGTAAATCCAAAAGTGGGGCTTCAGAGTCATCAGAATTAGCCTTATTTAACTTTAATTCTTTTGGGTAATTTCTATCAACCATTTGATCAAAATAAACATTATGAATGTTTAAAAGATCATCCAAATATCGAGAGGAAGAGTTAAACGCCTCAATAACATCGATTTGTTTAGTTTTAGAAAGGGGCAACATGAATTCCTTTTCATAACAAAACAGAAACAAATCTGCAACAAGGGGAGCACAGTTTGTCCGCATCGGAATACCAACTACTTTTCTAAATAACTGAGATCCAAACCTTACATAGATATAAAAGGAAAGTGCTTCACAAACCACTTGACATGTCCAATATTCATTCTCAAGAAGCAAAATAAGCATTTCTGCCATTGTAGGCTAAATACAGACACTTTTCGCGAAGAAAAAAAGTTTCAATTAAAGTAAATAGTTTTCTGTAATCAGATTATGAGGTAAAGTTGTGTAAAGAGTTGAAAAATCGTACGTCGACAAACTAGATCAACGAAAACCTCTTGCTTTCAGTTTATTCAAAACTTCACTTGAATTTTTTATAGACCAAAATAAGTTAATGCCAGAATTTTCGTAAGCCTTTTCACAGTATTTTGCCTCCACTCAAGATGCATCGATGTTCGCCAACAAGAAATGGATCTGAGCACTCCTAGTACCATAAATGTTGTTGGAATTTGTTTTTGCTTTTTTTTGTTGTTGTTTGTTTGGTATCGGTTTCAAAGCCCAGTCAAAATAAAAAGGTCATATCGAGCCGGTCAGCTTGCCTAACGCATTTTCTGGACAGGCCTATACGCCAGCGATTAACCAATACACGCACATTCTTTCGTCAGAAACTGACAACTGCCCTTCTTAACTCAACAGAAGGGAGTAAACGGTCGAAGAAAAGATTTCATGATCAATCCCCATGGAAGGAGATTGCCGGCCCAGTACAAGAATCCGCGACCTTCTGATCGCTGGTTAGAAGCGCATTGAGAAGATGAAAAATTCCGTTTCTTTCTCACAAGTTTGTGAGTTACCAACTATATAAATCGGATTTGCTTGCAGTTTACTTTACCCATATGCGCCTAGCGTCCTATTTGTGGGACATTGGCAAACAGTGTAGACTCAGATCAGGCGCCGCATAAAGCGGCGTCTGATCTGAGTCTACACTGTTTGCTTAAAATTTACCACAAATAAAATAAAACTGACATCCCTGTAATTGGAAGTGGACGACTCCAAACATATTTAGGTGGAGGATTCCATTGTCATATACGGGTTAATATATAGTGAACTTTATGTAATCGTTCAGTTTCCTTTGCACATCTTGATAAGCACAAATAATGAAATACAGAAAGATCGCACGGTTCACCAAGTCGATTGATGTTACATATGGCGGTGATGGATTGTACACCGTGTTTGTCTTCATTGATCAAACTCTTTTTATGTTGTTATCTCTGTAAGATCAAACGAGACAAAACTACTGACTAAGCAGTTTCCATGTCAACAGAAGGGATAAAGGGGATGCGTGGGGGATAATTTCCTTATTTCTTGTCGAAGATGTTAATAATTTTGCCCAGAATTGCCCAGGATACCATGCCACAATTTATCTTATGCCATCATACCAGGTCAGATTTGATTTTACGAGACATACAGTGAAATTCCGCTATGAAAACCATCTGAGCCCCGCCAAGCGAATTTGTGTCTTCGAGCATTCCGTCATGACAAATTTTAACTGCGCATGCCCAGCCATTCAGAGGGGCCAGGGAGATGGCTTTCTGTCTGAAGGTTCCTCTTGATTCACTGCTTGTATGAGTGAGCAGCGAAGGTTCTGGCGAGACTGCGCGGATGCGCAGGCTCGCCTGAACCTTCGCTGCTCGCATAGGCGATAAGTACCAAACTCGCCTGACGGGGCCCATCTAACATTGAGATTATTTCTACTTTAAAAAGCTTATTCTGTAGGTTAAAGTTATTCTTCCTTTGTGTTGTCTGCATACAGTATCCTGTGGTCAGAGACCACCTCAGGGACCACCTTTGTCTTAAAGACCACTTTTGAACAGTCCCAAATGCGGCCTTAATATAGGAAGTGTACTGTAAAAAAAACAAAAAATAATATCTCGTTAGACAATATAGGTATTCGTTGTTGGGTATTTGCAACAAGTGACCATAACATATTTATTTTTTAAAGCGATTGATTGGTTTTCTTTTTTATGTGGGGTGGTTAACGTCATATCTTCCAGAGAAATGCAGAAAAAGAGATAAAAGAGATAGTAGAGGAGATAGAAGTCAGGGACAGAAGAGAAAGGAAGATGAATAAGTGTGTAGAAACAGAAGAAGAAGCAACATTCCCCACTACTATAACCGGATGCAAGGACACCAGACCTTGTCCAACTGTAAGCCAATATCAGATGGACGCCCCAGTGACGCAAGATACGAGTATTTAGACCACATTTGGAATTGTTCAAAAATGGCTTTACGTCAGTTTTGAACAATCCTAAAAGTGGTCTCTTACAAGACGACACTGGATTTAGACAACATACAGAGTTTTAGGGTCTGCTATTCGCTGGTTACACACGAGGCTTCATCATAAAAGGTCTTCATCATGATAACACGCCTTTATAATTTTGACCCCCTTGAACCCCACTTTTATATAGTAAAACTGGGGTTTCCGGGGGTATACCTTATTTTTCTTATTTCTGCTCTAAAATACAGACTGTGGGTACTCGTTAGAACCGCCTCGATGAGGCGGTTCTAACGAGTGCCCACAATCTATATTTGGATACAGACTGTGGGTACTCGTTAGAACCGCCTCGATGAGGCGGTTCTAACGAGTGCCCACAATCTATATTTGGAACAGAAATAAGAAAAATATCACAATTTTTCAGCATAAAATGTTCATTTTTTCGGCGATAAAGGTGGCAATGTATTTGTATAGGCGTGTTTGCGTAATGTCCGCAAAGCGTACAGGGTGTCCAAAAAGTAAGTTAACAGTTTTGACGAGATTTTAATACATCATAACGTTGTGAAAGCGGTATAAAATTTCTCACAGACATAGCATATATCCTTAAGTTTTTTCTTATAGACATGACAGTACACGTGTTACATAATTACTCTCATAGCCGAGGTTCCCGAGTTACTGACAAGCAAATGGAATTTATGAGGGATAGCATTTTACAATCTTTGTTCTTTGTCATCACCCTATATATGAAATTTCATAAACTCCTGAGTTGAAGCCCCCACCCCTCGCAGCCTCTTAATTTCTTTCGGTGACTCGAAATGGCTGTATTCTTTGACTGGCCTTTTCTTACTAGTTTGCATATCAGTTACTCGGAAACAAGTAGCATGAAATGTATTATTAAAACAATAGCTATAAATATTGACTGCTTAGAAATGCCCGTGATACTGACAAGGTTCACCCTTTTTGTACCATATGGCATCTTCCTTCTTATATATGGCAGGAGCCCATTTCGAAATTTAGGGATGACATGTTGTGTTTTCTTCAAAATTTATTTGGAAAATAACTGAACTTTTTGCAAACAGTGTAGGCCCTGATCAGACGCCGCAGAACGCCTGAACTGTTTACCAGGGGGCCCGTTTTTTTCGGCACAAAATGGGTTAAGGTCGAAATGAATCCGAAGAGCCACAAGGAACTGCACGTTTAGGTATGGCAAGCCAATTGCACAATAAATCTTTAAACCTCAGTTTGAACATGAAACCCCAGTTTGAACTTTTCAAACTAGGGTTTGAAAAATTCAAGCCATGGTTTTCAAAGAAAAACTGCACAATAAGTCTTTAAACCACGGTTTCAATTTTCAAACCAGGGTTTAAACATTTATTGTGCATCTAGAGTTAAAACAATGGTTTGAAATCAGCAGAAGTTAAACCCCTAGATTGAAAGTTGAAACTATGGTTTAAAGAATTATTGTGTAGCTTTTCTTTGAAACTGTGGTTTCAAGTTTTCAAACCATACTTTGAAATTCTTAAAATCGGATCTTAAGTTCAAACTGTGGATTCGAAGATTATCTTTGGACTTGCCTTGCCAAAGTAAATGATAATAAAATGTATTATTATGCATATGGCGTCTTAATCCAAGTTTCAAACTTCAAACAGCGGTTTGAAGATTATTGTATATTTGGTATCCAAACTGGGGTTTGAGGTTTTTAAACTAATGAATGAAACAAAAGGTATTACAAAATAAGTTAATACCCCAGTTTGAAGGTTGAAGCTGTGGTTTAAATAATCATTGTGCAGGTTTCTTTTGAAACCGTTGATTAAAGTTTTCAAACGCTAGTTTGAAAAGTTCATTCTGGGGTCTCAAGTTAAGTTCAAAGCGTGGTTTAAAGATTTATTGTGCACTTGGCTTGGCATACTTAGTATTTATTCGCGCCCTTCCATATCCCCACTTGGGAAAATATTTACATGTACCAGCTCTGTAATTAAAGACATCGATTGTGGATAGTCGTTTGAAGTGCCCGAATATCGTCATGGTCAGAATAATGGCTCGTTAAATTTAATCCTAACAAAACGGAATCATTATTATGCACGAGAAAACGAAATAGAGTCAATCATTCCAGTCTATATTTATCAGGTGTAGTTATTAAAGAAGTGACTACACATAAGCACCTAGGTCTAAATCTTTCTAACTCATGTGATTGGCTTGCTCATTTGGTGTACATAAAAGAAAAAGCATTAGTCCGTTTAAACCTTTTGAGATCCCTTAAATTCACCTTAAAACGTAAATCGCTTCAAAAGATATATTTTACCTTCATAAGACCGATCCTCGAATATGCAGATACAGTATGGGACAATTGTACCCAACAACAAAAGAACGAATTAGAAAAAATACAGCTTGAAGCAGGCCGTATTGTCACGGGCACTACAAAGCTAGTTAGTACTCAAAAACTTTATGAAGAGCTTGGCTGGGATAAACTTTCGGATAGGCGTAGAATGCATAAACTACAACTGTTCTATAAAATGGATCACCAGATAGCACCGGATTACCTTTGTAACTTATTGCCACTGCATATCGGTGATGTTTCGTCCTACCCACTTCGTAACGCAGATAACTACAGCCTTATCCACTCGAGAACTGCACTTTATGGCAGCTCATTTTTACCTTCAACAATACGTGAATGGAATAAACTTCCAAATGAACACAGAAATGTCGAATCACAGGATGCCTTTAAACGATACCTAACAGAAAACTCTGTTAAAGTTCCACGATATTACTTTTGTGGCAATCGCATGGAACAAATACTACATACAAGACTTCGTACGGAATGCAGTTCACTGAATTATTATCTATATAGGTGCAATTTAATAGATAGTCCAAATTGCACTTGTGGATCTATAGAAAACAATAATCACTATCTCCTTGAGTGCACACGGTATCGTAATGCCAGGGATGAAATGTTAAACATAATAATGAGGCACTCTCATATATCAGTTGATATTTTACTCTTCGGAAATGCAAATCTCCCAGCACGTATTAATGACGAAAATTTTAGGGCTGTTCAAACTTTTATCCGTAAGACGAAGCGTTTCAAGACATAGTCTCATTTTGATAGACCATTAACCACTTACATGTCTTCAGTTCAAGTCATCTCTCTCTCTCTCGCTCTCTCTCTCTCTCTCTCTCTCTCTCTCTCTCTCTCTCTTTCAATATGATGTTTACATTCTCAAAAATTCAACTAGATTTGCTGTATTTTATTGTATTTAGAATTTTGGAAGCGGTATATAATGCCCATTTATTGCAGGAGATGATTAGTATAAGCAACCTTGCTTGTTTTCAAATCCTGTTGATCTTTCTAATATGTTACATTATTGTTATATATCTGTAATTGAAAAGAAATAAATAAAATATTGTTTAAACTAAGTGCCCAAATGGTTCGAAGCGCCCAAATGGTTCGAAGCGCCCAAATGAGCACCAACCATCAATGGTTAAACTAAAAATAAGAAAAATATTACAAGTTTTCATCTGAAAAAAAGCAACTTTTGGAGATGTATGAGACACCATTTTACACATGTAGCCCACGGGTGGGTTATTGTACTTGTAGTTTATTACGAAAACACGCCTATTCAAATATATTGAGAACTTTGCCACCAAAAAAAAAAAAAAAAGGAAAGTTTTCCGAAAAAAAAAAAACAAAAAAAAAACAATAATCCGATATTTTTCATAATTTTTCTCCAAACATAGATTGTGGTTACTCGTTAGAACCGTGATGAAATCCAGGTCACGTGTTGTGGCGTAAGTTCTTTTAGTTTTAGTAGTTATTTCTGATGAAAGACGCTATTTTTAATCTATTTTATGAACTTTATTTGTATATCAGGTGCCTGTGTATTATGTCGAGAAATACATTTTCTAAAGAAAGCAGCAGATTTTCCATGTAGTTCCCTCCAGTCTGACATTATATGCCGTGATTCCCCACCATCAATCGATACATGATCAACATCGGCATTTCCATCATTTACCCACATTGATTGAAACGTCATTATTGGGAAAGATGATCGGTTTTGAAGAAACTTATAATTTTCCACAATGAGTTTTGTATCAGAAAACGTGGTTTTAAGGACAAATTCAGCAGAATTCCCGTTTTTATACTTAACAAACATTCGAAGATTTCTTGGATCAATTGTAACTTTTCTTATGGCTGAATATGGTCTTTTGCTATTAACATTTGCAGGCTGCCCAATATTGACAGACGATCCGAAAGGAATATAATCCAACCCATGTGGCGTGATGGTTTGTATCCTGGTACGACCATCTTGAAACAGAACAAAAACCTGAGAATATCCCCCAGTCCAGGGTACCTTAACATAGATTCTGAAACTATCGATTTGAGTTAATTCTGTAGTATTTCCAGTAGTACTCTGAACTATCATAGACTCTGGATGCTGTTGTTTGTGATGCCAAAATCCCAAACGAACGGCCTGAACAACGACGTCACTGTCAATATACACGTCCTCTGTAGTATCTGACGTCACTCGCCTTTCTAAGATCAAGGTGTCTACAATAACATCTTGTTTGCCAGGATATATCGTAAGTTTGATGCTGTTCGACTGTTCCGTTGACCATGAAAAATCAGGGATATCCCACGTTCTCTCAGTTGAGAATGGTGTAAAGGTCGTGTCCTTCATCTTGACCCAGAAACGTTTCTGTCCCATTCTCTCAGGCACGACGATGACGTTTTCTCTTGGCATATTCCTAAGTTTAAGCCGCAATATCGCGCCAATTTTTGACTCATCCACTTCCCTGACGGGACTTAACTTCTTCATATCAAATGCTACGATCAGAATGGTAGCGTGTGTTGTACCACGAAAACTGAGACGAGCTCTCGGAGTCTCGACCAGTCCATTCCCATGATTCACTGACTGATTATGAAATACCCAGTATGGACTACCAAGAAAGCAGTTGTCAAAGAAAGGTTCTCGATAGTTTGAAAATGATAAATATTTGGGAATATTGGCTGTTATTTCAAATTTCTTGGCAGTTTTGTGGTAGATTTCGACCTTGATATTATCAACCTCAGCACACTGTGAAGAAGACGATTTCTGCACAAATTTTCCATTAGGAGTCGCGTTATTTTGCCCGGTCTTGTAGTTAATACTTTCAAAACAATATAAACTACAGAACAGTGTTGGATAATCTAAACCTAAGTCACCGATATCCAGGAACAGATGGTCAACTTCAATTCCAAATGCGTCGGCTTTGGTGGCATTCAACACCAGGACATGTGGCCCAATACCCAAGTTCACCCGTCCTGGAAGTCGACCGGAGGAACGAAATAGGTTCCAGCCCCTGCCAGCTCCATCATACGGAGAACCAATAAACGATCCCATATTTTCGCCGTCCAGACTCACTTGAATCTCGTCTTCGGGTCCGTCATTAGAGTAAATGATGTTTCTAATGCTGACAGCACTGCGCTGTCGCAGACAAAAACTGATCCGGACCGATTCATGTTTCTTCATTAATACTGTAAAATTATTTGATGCTTGTGATCTAGGAATAGATTTTTCTCTAGGTCCAAATCTTTCTATTTCGATGTTAAAAAGTTTGGCACAACACGTTCTTAGAACAAAAATGAGTATGGCCTTTGTAATCCAAGCTTTCATTGTGGATGTTGAGTTCAAGTTGACATCCTACTTCAATGCACTGAACCTGAAAAGGAGTTACATCACGAAAACACGCCTTTATAATTTTGACCCCCTTGAACCCCACTTTTATATAGTACAACTGAGGTTTCAGGGGTAAACCTTTTTTTTCTTATTTCTACTCTAAAATATAGATTGTGGGTACTCGTTAGAACCGCCTCGATGAGGCGGATGTAACGAGTGCCAACAATCTATATTTTGAGCAGCAAGAAGAAAAATATCACATTTTTTCATCCTAAAACTTTCATTTTTTTCGGCTATAAAGGTATCAATGTTTTTGTGTAGGCGTGTTTTCGTATTGACAGACTTTAGTTGTGTTACATTCCGTTAACTGACCCCCGTCAATCGGGGCATGAAGAAATAGATAGGCTGCATGATGTCCCCACGCAGAGCTGAAACAGACCCGCACACGAGTACTGGTAAACTGCTTAGGGGATATAAGCCTACACAGGCAAAGCGGTGCGGGTCGGACCCTCGATGCTTATAAACCCTATTGGTTTCATTTAGCGGAGGGCTTGAGATGTCATTTCATCTCAATGTCGGGTAATTGTCCCACAAAATTGGAAGCGACGTCTCCAAAATGACCTTTACAGTGTTGACGGGGACGTTAAACCTCAAATCAAACAAACAAATTCCGTAACAAGTACGTGAAGTGAACATTTGACATCCCTGTAAAGCCCAGTTTGCATAGAGCAAAGTGGGGTGCATTATATTATTATTTTGTCTTATCTTTGTTCAAAAACATAAGTTGTTTGCATACGTTAGAACCGCCATCGAACTTAAGGCTGCTTTAACAAGCACCCGGAATAAATGTTTGAAGCAGAAATTAGACAATTGTAACAATTTTCATAGGTAAACTGTCATTTTTGTGACAATGAAAGGTAGCATTACACAGCACCTACAATCTTATATGGACTAGAAATAATTGCTCGAAAACATCTTATCTGAAAGGAGAATTCCGCCGAAGGCTATGCCGTACCTGTGGGCCTGTGTAGGTCCCCAAACTTTGAAATATAGGTCAAGGTCAAACATGATTGCTTATACAAAAATTGCAATCCTTAGATGCAAGTTTGGTCCAAGCTCTTACTAGTCTTGAGAAATGGACTCTTACATAAGGATGAACGCTAGGGTTGTCATAAAAGATTACAATGTTTGAGAAACATGAAATGCAGGTCAAGGTCAAATAAGTATCATTAAAGAAGCTCTTATAGTTTTTGAGAATTGGACTCTTACATTAAGGAGAAAGCTAGGGTTGACGCAATTATTTGCAAACTCAGTGAACCATAAAATGTAGGTCAAAGTAAAAAAATGGATGCTTGTATATAGGTCGCCATCCCCATATAAAAGTTTGCACCGAGCACCGTTAATGAAGCTCTTATAGTTCTTGAGAAATATAATCTTACATCAGGAGATCTATAATCGTAGTTCTTGAGTATTACATTAGGGTGGTTGCTAGAGGTGATACAATACATGTAGTGAATGAAAAGAAAACAAATATGTCTCTGCTATTTTTTTTTTTCATAGGCAATCCAGAACTCAGCATAACTGGTTCATAAGATATGATACATCCTGTTGTGCGTTGCGGACAGAGAACGGACGGACGGAAAGATGGACGGATGGACGAACAAAGCGAAAACAATATGCCCCCACAACTTCTTCGAAGTTTGGGGCATAATGAAGTCAGTGAACCATGAAATGCAGGTCAAGGTCAAATATGGATGCAAGCAATAAAGTTGCATACCAAGATGCAAGTTTGTACCAAGTTTCATTAATGAGGCTCTTATATTTCTTGAGAAACGGACTCTTACATTAGGGCGAACCCTAGGGTGAACGTAAGTTTGTTTTCACGACTTGACGGACGAACGAACGAACGGACAGAAAACCGAACTCCTATATCGCGCCATGCTTTAAGCAGGCGCGACAAAAAGCTAATTCTAGATCGTTGAGGGGTAAGCATATAAAGTGGTTGCGCACAACTATTAACAGCGTTATATAACAATATAACAATACCGCTAAGATAGATATTAATGTACCAAACTAAAACTTTTGTTAGTCATTGTTACGTAATTGCCTTGTGGATCCGTAAATTATTGGATGGTGGCCATTTAGTGGGCGTGGTTTAGAATCCATTCAAGTGTCAACATATTTCCTGGTAGTTTTATAAGTTAGTGTTGGATTTTAACTATGTTAATAATAATTGAATTTGAATACATTTGTGCTAAATTAATGTTACTGTATCATTTATTTAACAGCAATCTAACTGGTTATATAGACAATAATTAGGTTGCAATATGAGAGTCTTCCCTTAAACATAATAAAAATAAGTAAAAGTAAAGTGTTTTCGTTCATATGTTTATCGATAATTTTTCGGTCGATGGTCGACCCATTGTTAGCTCACCTGAGCCGAAGGCTCCGGGGGAGCTATTGTGATCGGTCACCGTCCGTCGTCGTCGCCGCCGGCGTCGTCGTCCGTCCTATGTCCGTCCGTTCACAATTTCTTTAAACAACATCTCCTCCTAAACCACTGAACAGATTCTAACCAAACTTGGCAGTAATGATCCTTAGGTGGTCCTCTCTCGAAGTTGTTCAAAGAATTCCATTCCATGCAGAACTCTGGTTGCCATGGCAACAAAAAGGGGAAAATAAGAAAAAAACCTTTAAAAATCTTCTTCTCTGAAACCAGAAGGCCTAGGTCTTTGATATTTGGTATGAAGCTTCATCTAGTGGACCTCTACCAAGATTGTTCAAATTATAGTCCTGGGGCCAAAAACGACCCCGCCCAGGGGCCCACTGGTTTAACATAAGCTTATATAAGGAAAACCTTTAAAAATCTTCTTGTCTGAAACCAGAAGGCCCAGGTCTTTGATATTTGGAATGAGCTTCAGCTAGTGCACCTCTACCAAGATTGTTCAAATTATAGCCCTGGGGCCAAAAACGACCCCGCCCAGGGGCCCACTGGTTTAACATAAGCTTATATAAGGAAAACCTTTAAAAATCTTCTTGTCTGAAACCAGAAGGCCCAGGTCTTTGATATTTGGAATGAGCTTCAGCTAGTGCACCTCTACCAAGATTGTTCAAATTATAGCCCTGGGGCCAAAAACGGCCCCGCCCCGGGGCCCAACTGGTTTTATATAGGCTTATATAGGTAAACATATAAAAAACGTTCTTCTCTGAAACTAGAAGGCCTAGGTCATTGATATTTGGTATGAAGCTTCATCTAGTGGACCTCTACCAAGATTGTTCAAATTATAGTCCTGGGGCCAAAAACGACCTCGCCCCGGGGCCCATTGGTTTTACATAGGCTTATATAGGGAAAACCTTTAAAATCTTGTATTCTGAAACCAGAAGGCACATGTCTTTGGTATTTGGTATGAAGCTTCATCTAGTGCACCTCTACCAAGATTGTTCAAATTATAGCCCTGGGGCCAAAAACGGCCCCGCCCGGGGCCGACTGGTTTTATATAGGCTTATATAGGGAAAGCATATAAAAATTTTCTCTGAAACCAGAAGGCCTAGGTGATTGTTATTTGGTATGAAGCTTCATCTAGTAGACCTCTACCAAGATTGTTCAAATTATAACCATGAGGCCAAAAACGACCCGCCCCGTGGCCCACTTGTTTTACATAGGCTTATATCAGGAAAACCTTTAAAATGTTCTTTTCTGAAACCAGAAGGCTAAGGTCTTTGATTTTTGGTATGAAACTTCATCTAATGGACCTCTACCAAGATTTTTCAAATTATAGCCCTGGGGCCAAAAACGGTCCCGCCCGGGGCCCACTGGTTTTACAAAGGCTTATATAGGGAAAACATATAAAATCTTCTTCTCTGAAACCAGAAGGCCTAGGTGATTGATATTTGGTATGAAGCTTCATCTAGTGGACCCTATCAAGATTGTTCAAATAAAAGACCTGGGGCCAAAAACGCCCCCGCGCCAGGGCCCACTGGTTTTACATAGGCTTATATTGGGAAAACCTTGAAAAAATCTTCTTGTCTGAAACCAGACGGCCCAGGTCTTTGACATTTGGTATGAAGCTTCATCTAGTGGACGTCTACCAAGATTGTTCAAATTATAGCCCTGGACCAAAAATGGCCCTGCCCCGAGACCCACGGGTTTTATATAAGCTTATATAGGGAAAAGATATAAGAAACCAGAAAGCCTAGGTCTTTGATATTTGGTATGAAGCTTCATCTAGTGAACCTCTACCAACATTGTTCAAATTAAAGCCCTGAGGCCAAAAATGCCACCCTCGTCAGGGCCCACTGGTTTTACATAGACTTATATAGGGAAAACATTTAAAAAGCTTCTCGTCTGAAACCAGAAGGCCCAGGTCTTTGATATTTGGTATGAAGCGTCATCTAGTGGACCTCTACCAAGATTGTTTAAATTAAAGCCATTGGGCCAAAAACGACCCCGCCCAGGGGCAAAATGGTTTCCATAGGCTTATATAGGGAAAACCTTTAAAAATCTTCTTCCCTGTAACTATAAGGCCCAGGTCTTTGATATTTGGTATGAAGCTTCATCTGATGGACCTATACCAAGATTGTTCAAATTATAGCCCTGGGGCCAAAAATGGCCCCGCGCTGGGGCCCACTGGTTTTACATAGGCTTATATTGGGAAAACCTTAAAAAATCTTGTCTGAAACCAGAAAACCCAGGTCTTTGATATTTGGTATGAAGCTTCATCTAGTGGACCTCTACCAAGATTGTTCAAATTAAAGCCCTAGGGCCAAAAACGGCCCTGCCCCCAGGCCCACTTGTTTTATATAGGCTTATACTAGGGAAATCATATAAAAATCTTCTTGTCTGAAACCAGAAGGCCAAGGTCTTTGATATTTGGTATGAATCTTCATCTAGTGAACCTTTACCAAGATTGTTCAAATTATTGCCCTAGGGCCAAAAACGCTCCCGCGCCGGGGCCCACTGGTTTTCCATAGGCTTATATAGGGAAAACCAGTGGACATCTGCTTAGATTATTCAAATTATAGACCTGGGTCCAAAAATTGCACCCCCTGGGACCTACATGTTAATATATAGCGATATAGGACCATCATGGTCCTCTTGGTTTATTTGTTTGATTTTAGGTTTAACTTCCCGTCAGCACTGTAGACGTTGCTTCCAAGATTGTGGGACTTTTACCCGACATTAAGATGAAATGCCATCTCGGGCTCTGTCGCCAAATGGAACCAATATGGTTTATATGCATGGATGGTCCGACTCGCATCACTTTTGCTGGACAGGCTTAGAACCTCAATGCAGTTTACAAGTACCCGTATTCAGTCGGTTTCAGCTCTGCGTGGAAACATCATGCAACCAAATCTATTTCTTCAAGCCCCCATGGGCGGGGACAGTCGACCATGTTACTAAGCACAAAATCTTTTTCAGTGCTAAAGTCCATATGGCTATCGCTGATTTGTTGGACATCCAGGTACCAAGCAACGCTAATTTTATCGCAGTGAGACCAGCGTGTTAAATAGCATCACGAAAACACGCCTATATAATTTTGACCCCCTTGAACCCCACTTTTGTATTGTAAACTGGGGTTTCCGGGGGTATACCTTATTTTTCATATTTCTGCTCTAAAATATAGATTGTGGGTACTCGTTATAACCGCCTCGATGAGGCGGTTCTAACGAATGCCCACAATCTATATTTGGAGCAGAGATAAGAAAAATATCACAATTTTTCATCATAAAATTTTCATTTTTTCGGCGATAAAGGTGGCAATGTATTTGTATAAGCGTGTTTGCGCAATGGGTTAGCTGTAGAATCTGGGTTTGAATCATGCATGGGCTGGGTTTGGCAAACAGTGTAGATCCTGATCAGATGCCACCCTGATGAGGGTCCATACTGTTTTCTTTGATTGCAATAACACAGAATATACTTCAAACTGCATGTATATCAGATGCATGCAATTAAGACAACTTTACAGTGTTCGTATATCTTTCAAATACCATATCATTCAACATACCGCCCATTAAAACATGTTAGAAAACATGTTATACTTTTCATGTCTTTATATAAAGTGTGTTTAGGGGGGTGTTCATTTCACGGACTTGTTCGCCTGCACAGACTACCAAGTGTCTTGGAAGTTTACATCATTATGAAATCACGCTTATACAAATACCGTCGAAAAAACGAAAATTTAAAGATGAAATAATTGTGATATTTTTCTTATTTCTGCTCAAAATATAAATTGTGGGTACTCGCTAGAACCGCCTCGAATATCAATACTCTATATTTTAGAGCAGAAATAAGAAAAATAAGGTATACGCCTGTAAACCCTAGTTTTACTATATAAAAGTGGGGATCAAGGGGATCAAAATTATACAGGCGTGTTTTAATGATGTATAGAAACTCAAGGTATTGCATGTACTACTCAAGCTGCTTGAAAGAACATGCTGAACAACACTTTCAGTGTCCACAAATAGTAAAACAGGCTTCTCAAAATATCTTAAAATATGGCTCAGCTTACCAGCTACTAAAATATAGAAATTCCGTCCAGTTTAATATCCCTCACTTTATGCATTTGAGGACTTAATGGTATGTGTTAATATTAAAAATGCTTAAAACATTATATTTGAAAGTAATTTTAGCGTGTAATTTGTGGCTAAAATGTTGTATAATGGATGGACCGATTAATCTTAAATGATTATTAGGAAGAGCTGAGACAAAACATCAGACATGTAACGAACACATGTAGTTCGGGCTATAACATCCCTGATATTAACAAGCACATGTTATGGAACTTTTGCAAACCCTTCAGGGAGATAAAATTTAGGCGTGCAGGGATATACATAGAGGATCTTACATGAGTGTTCATGTTATCCCTTTTCCTCAACGAGTTTAATAAATTCAATAATGCATGAGCACGAATGCAAGATTCTATTTATCATATGACATTTAAAACGCAATTTATTCACGGTTGCTTACAAAAATGTTAATATTCCGCCGTAAGTAAATGGGACGTCGTTAAGGACGTCGTACATCTAACGTTACGGGACGTTATCTAGCTAATTTGCATATTTAATCCACTAGTGGATGATCGAAAATATTACATGGCGTTATTACATTCTCAGACGCGACGTCATATGATAAATTAGTTTTCTTATTTGTGCTCCATGAGATAGGCAGTTCTGATGGGGACTCATAATCTATGTTTGTAACGAGTACTCAGCAGAAATAAGAAAGAAATCTATGGAAGCCCTGGAGGGACTTATAACTTCACCACTTCTTACTTCTAACTTCATGACTTCTAACTTCATGACTTCTTACTTCTAACTTCTAACTTCATGACTTCTTACTTCTAACTTCATGACTTCTTACTTCTAACTTCCGACTTCTAACTTCCGAGTTCTGACTTCCCACTTCAAACTTCTGACTTCTAACTTCCGAGTTCTGACTTCCAACTTCATGATTTCTTACTTCTTACTTCATGGCTTCTGACTTCCAACTTCTAACTTCCGACTTCCAACTTCCGACTTCTAACTGCCTACTTCTAACTTCTAATTTCATGACTTCTTACTAACTTCAAGTTTGAAGTGGGAAGTCAGAAGTCGGAAGTTAGAAGTCGGAAGTAAGAAGTCATGAAGTTAGAAGTAAGAAGTCATGAAGTTAGAAGTTAAAAGTAAGAAGTCATGAAGTTAGAAGTCATGAAGTTAGAAGTTAGAAGTGGTGAAGTTAGAAGTCGGAAGTTCGAAGTCGGAAGTCAGAAGTCGGAATTTAGAAGTCGGAAGTTAGAAGTCGGAAGTTCGAAGTCGTAAGTCAGAAGTCGGAAGTTAGAAGTCGGAAGTAATAAGTCGGAAGTTAGAAGTCGGAAGTTAGAAGTCAGATGTCGGAAGTCAGAAGTCGGAAGTTAGAAGTGGGAAGTTAGAAGTCGGAAGTAAGACGTCAGAAGTGGTGACGTTAGAAGTCCCTCCAGGGCTTCCATAGAAATCACAATTTCTTGCCAAACAAAGACTTTTAGAGAAGAGAGAGAGTGTGAGAGAGAGAGAGAGAGAGAGATCAAAAAAGGAGAAAGTATTATGTCAGTCTATGTTATCCTAACGATTAATTTATTTATTTAACAAAAAACAAAACTAAGCAAGAGGACAATGGTGGCCGTAAATCGCTCACCTGATCTATATTCTACAAAACAAAACGTAAGGTATTATGAGGTGGAGTGGAGACGTTAAACCATTTAGTTGCCAGTGCCCCAAGGGACGTTTCCGTGAAATTATTTCAATGTCAGTCCAGCTGTTCAGGAGTAGAAGTATGTTTAGTACTGATGACCATCATGTCCAGTGGAGCAAAATAATTTAGAGCAATTTTGTTACAGGGTCACCCATATAACACTCCTAAGAAATCGTTTCCTTTCAGAGAAAGAAGTCTTTTGAAGTACATTACGCAAACACGCCTATACAAATACATTGCCACCTTTATCGCCGAAAAAATAAACATTTTATGCTGAAAAATTGTGATATTTTTCTTATTTCTGCTCAAAATATAGATTGTGGGCACTCGTTAGAACCGCCTCATCGAGAGTACAGTAGAGGGTCATCCAAGAAACATTCATTTGTAATTATGTCAAAACCCATCCAATGGTTTATGAGAATAGGTCATTTAAACGAGCAGAATTGTTTGAGCAATTATGTTAAAGGATCAACCAAGGATCATTCCATTGAAATTATTTCAAACTCCATCCACCGGTTTAGGAGAAGTCTTTAAGACGTTTCTTTTCTATTTTAGCTCTGGAAGCCATATTTTTCATCCCAGCCGAGTGGTTTGGGCAATTTTGGTAGAGCGTCAGTCAAGGAACATTCCTGTGAAATTACTTTAAAATAGCATCCACTGGTTAATGAGGAGAAGTCATTGAAAGGATTTTACTTTTTTAGCACTGGCGGCCATCTTATTCGTCGGAGCAAAACAGTTTGTGCAATTTTGGTAAATAGGTCATCTAAGGAACATTTCTGTGAAATTATTTCTAAACCCATCCAGTGGTTAAGGAGTAGAAGTCGTTTATTTTTTTTTATTTTAGCTCTGGTGGTCATATTGTCAATCCAAGTAGAACGGTTTGATCAATTTTGGTAGATGGTCACTCAAAAAACATTCCTGTGGAATTATTACAGGGTCAATCCATTGGGTAAGATAAAGAAGTTGTTTAAAGATTTGTCTATTTTTAGCTTTGGCAGCCATCTTGTTTATCCAAGCCAAACGGTTTGAACAGTTTTGGTAAAAAGTTAGCCAAGGAACATTCCTGTGAAACTTTTTAATTAAGCACCCACTAGTTAAGGAGGAGAAGTCGTATATAGTTTTTTTTCTTTTTTAGCTCTGGTGGCCATTTTGTTTATCCGAGGAGAACGGTTTGAGCAATTCTGGTAGATGGTCACCCAAAGAGGATTCCTGTGAAATTATTTCAAAATATATCAGAGGTGGTCATTTAAACGTTTTTAAGTATTTTGCTCTGGTGGCCATATTATTCATCAGTACAGAACGGTTAGAGCAAACTTAATAGAGGGTTATCAAAGGAACATTCGTGTGAAAATTATTTCAAAATCCGTCCACTGGCTAAGCAGGAGAAGTCGTTTTAAGGTTTTTATATTTTTAGCTCTGGTAGCGGTCTTGTTTATCCGAGTAGAATGGTCTGAGCACTTTTGGTAGAGGGTTATCCAAGGAACATTCCTGTGACACTATTTAAAAATCCATCCACTGGTTAAGGAGGAGAGTAAAAGTGTTTTTTAATTTTAGCTCTGGAGGCCATTTTGTTCATCGGAGCTGAACTGTTTGATCAATTGCAGTGGGGGGATACTCGAGGGAGAGTCCGATGAAATTATATCAAAATCCGTCCACTGGTTAAGGAGAAGGAATTGTTTAAAGTGTTTTTTTTCTATTGCACGACCCGCGGAAAAGCGACCGACTGAAGTCGGTTGATTTCTAAGAGTGCCCTAAAATCACCCTGTCATTCTGTCTGTCTGTCTTTCCACCCGTCTCCGTATGACCTTAGCTGTTGGTGGGACGTAAAACTAAAACTCACTCACTCACTGTCTGTCTGTCCGTCCGTATCCCGTTTGTGAAAATTGGTGATAGTGACTTAACCGCTTGGAATATTTAAACAATTTTTGGCATACTGATAGATATCAATGAGATCTAACCAATGAACTTGCGAAATATTACATTCCATTTAGTATAGCCTCGCCGAGGCGAAAAATGGGAAAATTTTCGAACTGCTTCTCCTCGGAAACCGTTGGGCCGATTGAAGTCAAATTTCATGTGGAGCCTCTATGGGATGGGGGAAACCAAAATTTGCTCTGGGGTCCAGGTCACAAGACCAAAATGGCCGCCAAGCCATATATGGTCTGTCTGTCTGTCCGTCCGTAACCCGTTTGTGAAAATTGGTGATAGTGACTTAACCGCTTGGAATATTAAAACAATTTTTGGCATACTGTTAGATATCAATGAGATCTAACCAACGAACTTGCGAAATATTCCATTCCATTTAGTATAGCCTCGCCGAGGCGAAAAATGTGAAAAATTTCGAACTACTTCTCCTCGGAAACCGTTGGGCTATTGAAGTCAAATTTCATATGAAGCTTCTATGGGATGGGGGAAACCAAAATTTGCTCATGGGGTCCAGGTCACATGACCAAAATGGCCACCAAGCCATATATGGTAAAAACTCTACAAAAATAGTCTTCTCCAGAACCACTGGGCAGATTTCCACGAAACTTGATAAATAGCATCTGGGACGTAGGCCCATCATAAATTGCTAAAATGGTGACTCTGGGTTGACCTTGACCTTCTTTGTGCCTAGGTCAAACTTTGACACATATGCTTTTGTATAGGAAAAGTGAGAATGCATTTTATCCTGCAAACGATTCAGAATACAGTACTAAAGAATAAGATATATTTTTCTCCTTACGATAAGGCGCATTTATTTGGGGAGCCGTTTTAGGTCCAGGTCACATGACCAAAATGGCCGCCATACCAATATATGGTAACACTCATAAAGCTAAAAGCATCCGGTGGGTCGTGCAATTCAGCTGAAGCACTGGTTTTTAGCTCTGGTGGCCATTTTATTCATCCAAGTTGAACAGTTTGAGCACTTTTGGTAGAGGGTGATCCAAGGAATATTCCAGTGAAATTATTTTGAAATTGAGCAAATGGCATTGGAGGAGATGCCGTTTAAACGTTTTTTTTTTCTATTTTTAGCTGTGGTGACCATTTTGATCAGCGTAGCGGAACCATTTTGGCAATTTTAGTAGAGGGTCCCTTAAGGAGCATTCCCGTAAAATTATTTCAAAATCCATTCACTGGTTTAGAGATGTCTTTTAAATAAATTGTTGACAGACGAGAAGTCGTTAAAATGTTTTATTCTTATTCTTCTTATTATTATTTTAGCTCTGGCCGCCAGCTTGTTCTTCTAAGCGGAGCAGTTTGGACAGTTATGGTAGAGGGTCACCCAATTGATATTCTTGTGAAATTATTTTGAAATTGGGCGGGTGGTCTTGGAGAAGATGTTTCTAGTTTAAGCTCTGGTGACCATTTTTTTGTTTTGTTCAGCGGAGCAAAATCAACTGGATAATTTCGGTAGAGGGGCCCCCAAGGAACATTCCTGTAAAATTATTTCAAAATCCATTTCCCTGTTTAGGAGATGTCTTTAAAGTTAATTGTTGAAAGACGGGTAGATCCTTAAAGGATGTTATAGTTTTTAGCTCTGGTGGACAGTTTGTTTATCTGAGCGGAACGGTTTGGGCAATTTTGGTAGAGGGTAACCCAAGGAATGTTCCTGTGAAATTATTTAAAAATATTTTGGTCCAGTGGCCTAGGAGGAGATGACGTCTTAAGGTTGTTCGTTTTTTTTTTCTATTTAGCTCTGGCGGAGCGGAAACATTTTGGTAGAGGGTCACCAAAGGAATACCCTTGTAAAATTATTTCAGAATCCGTCCACCGGTTTAGGAAAAGATGTATTTTAAGTAAATCGACGGACAACGGGATATTGCGCGGTCACAGACACGCTCATGGAGCCTTTGGCTCAGGTGAGCAAAACATAGCTTTGCGATACGTGCAACGGTAGAATTAAATGGACACCTTTTTTGCCAACTGCAATATTGAGAATTTATTCTGATTGCAACAGATCATGTTGTGCTGGCGATTCTTCGTTGATCATACCTCTCACGTTTATTGGGAAATATAATGAATATGCACCAATCTTGATAAATTGTTTCCCGTTATACTGACTGGCTCCACGTCATTCCTTGGCAGCGTACCTTTTTTTGTCGAACAATCGACGCAAAGTTACTAAGCATAGAAGGACATCAGTGCTAAAGTCCACGTGACTATCAGTGATTTGTAGGACATCCAAGCAACGGTTATTCAAATAAAATAGGCGAGCTATTCTTATCGATGCGTAAGAGGGTTATAGATAGAATCTGCACTGGTACTATTGGGTTGGGCTTGACAAACAGTGGACCCAGATCAGACGCATGGACACGTTTTGCTTAAAAATCTTGAATTTAAGGGTTAAACGAAACAGTTTCAGTCTCAGTCCAGGCTACAATCAGAGACAATCTGCCCACAAATATTTTTATGCCCCCGTAGGAGACTATATAGTTTTTGCACTGTCCGTTTGTTTGTGCGTTTGTGCGTTTGTAAGTCCGCACGTTTTTGTGATGCGAACTACTTCCACATTTCTCTAACGATTGAGCTGAAACTTTGCACATGCATTCCTTGTGAGCTGAAGCGATGCCAAACAGAATTTTCACGTTTGTCCTATCATTTTCGAAGGAGTTACGGCCCGTTATTTTCTAAAAAAAATGTGCTAAAAACTTTGTGATGCAAACTACTTCAACATTTCTTCACTGATTCAGCTGAAACTTTCACTAATTCCTTGTGAAGTGAAGCGGTGCCTAACACAATTTTGTTGATCCTATCATTTATGACGGAGTTACGGCCCTTGATTTTCTGAAAAAAAAAAAAAAAAAAAAAAGTTCGAAAACCTTGTTACGCGAACTACATCCACATTTCTTCACCGTTTGAGCTGAAACTTTGCAAATGCATTCCTTGTGAGGTAAAGAGGTGCCTAACACAATGCCCACGTTGATCCTATCATCTGTGACGGAGTTACGGCCATTGACATTCTGAAAAAACGCGTTCGGAAACCTTGTGATGCGAACTACTTCCACATTTCTCACCGTTTGAGATAAAACTTTGCACATGCATTCCTTGTGAGGTAAAGGGGTGCCTAACACAAATTTCACGTTGATGCTATCATCTGCGAAGGAGCTACGGCCCTTTATTTTCTGAAAAACACGTTCTTAACCCTTGTGACGCGAACTACTTCCGTATTTCTTCGACAATTTTGTTAATTGTTTTTGCATATGCCTTTGCAATGATATGTTGATGTGCCTAACACAAAATTCATTCTGCTCGGATGAAGCGTTGTGGAGTTATGGCCCTTGATTTTTTCAATAATGCGCTAAAAATATTCTGACTCAAACTACCTCCACATTTCTTCAACTCTTCAACTTTGCACTTGCATTCCTTGTGAGGTGAAGGGATGCCTAACACAATTTTCAAGTTGATCCTATTACCTGCGACGACGTTACGGCTCTTGATTTTCTGAAAAACGCGTACGAAAACCTTATGACGCGAACGACTTCCACATTTCTTCATCGTTTGAGCTGAAACTTTGCACATGCATTCCTTGTGAGGCAAGGGGGGTGGGGGTGGCTAACACAATTTTCACGTTGATCCAATCATCTGCGAAGGACTTAGGGCCCTTTATTTTCTGAAAAAAAAAAAAAAAAAACGCGTTCTTAAACCTTGTGACGCGAACTTCTTCCACATTTCTTCGACAATTTTGTTAAATTTTTATGCACTCATAGGAGGGCATATAGTTTTTGCACTATCCGTTTGTTTGTGGGTTTGTGTGTGGGTTTGTGGGTCAGTCCGCACTTTTTTCTTCCTCAAATTGGCTCCCACGGGGGCATTGCTCACTTATAGTGTTATAGTGACAGCTCTTGTTGTGCTTTGACTTATATAGCTATGAAACGGATATTTTGCGTAATATTTAGCTAAATGTTTCTTTCAATTTATTTTGTAAATATACATACATTACTAGGTCTTTAATCATGTTGCATTTTACAAGTTCGTGAGAAATAGAGTGGTATCCTGCCCACTATTAATCACTATCACTCACAAGAAAATGTGTTTTACTTGATTAACATTGTTACAACATCAGCCTGTGAACACCCACAGTCCAGTCAAACTCTATTACTGTAGTATTTCCAGTCAAGCTCTGTGACTGTAGTATTTCCACAGAAAACATCACATCAATTAGGCAGCAAAGCCTATGTTTGGGGTCTGTTGGTTTGAAATGAGGTTTTACGTTCCCGTAAACACTATTTAGCTCATGTTCGATATGTTGCTTCCAGTTTTGTTGGACTTTTAATCGACATTGATACTAAATTATATCTCTAGTCCTAACGCCCAATTAAACCAATAGAGTTTATATGCAGAGACGATCCGACTTGCACTACTATGCCTCTGTGGGCTTAGGCCTTCTATAACCGGGTTACCAGTACTCATGTACGGTCGGTTTCAGCCCAATCTGTTACTTCAAGACCCGGTGTGTGGGGGTTCTAAATGTTTGGAGTATATATTCGAAAAGAATCACATTTTTAATAAGGAAATGACAGTTTCTGGACTGCATTATGTCACACGGATATGTTATCCCTGTGAAAGTCTGGCGGCTTTGACACGACGGTACACCTAACACAATGGCGTCTGCTATATTTCCAGAACTAGCATTTTTAGATGAATATCTGTGATGTTTTTTCTTATTTCTAGTTCAAACGCAGATTGTAGGTACTGGTAAGAACGGTTCTATTGATCGATGCTTTAGAGCAAGAATAAATCAATACTTTAAAACAACCGTGTGACATTGTGCATTCTGCCATATATCAAAAATGGTTACTTTTCTGATGATGTGTGCTATTTTTCTTGCTTTTACTCTAAACATAGGTTGTGGGTGCTCGTTAGAACCGCCTCATTGAGGCGGTTCTAACGAGTACCCACAACCTATGTCTTGGAGTAAAATAAGGAAAATAATGTATATCCCTGTAAACCTCAGTTTTCTTTATATAAAGTGGGGTTTAGAGGGTGTTCATTACACGGACTTGTTGACATGATGTAAGATAATGTACGTATACACCTTTAAACCACAGTTTTTTCTATATAAAGTGGGGCCTTTCACTGTGACGTCCTTTAACACTTGATGAACAAATCGATCCACCTTTGTGGTGACAGCTTTTTCAGGTGACGCTGCCTAAATACACTTACTAAAGGGGAATGAGAAAACCTGGCATATTTTTCAAAGGGAGACAACTTACGGGACTTCCTGTTCGCTGCGGAGCAAATCATTTCCTCTAAGAGTTGACCCCTGTTGACATGGGAGACAAACAATACTTTTGCAGAAGTTGCCTCCCCTGAAGGTGTTCCAATTCACCTTAAGAAATGAATACAATTAACGTTTGCTTTTCACCCGATGTATGAATAAGTATGAGCAACTTAAACTTGCTCGTGAGCTGATGTTGTTCTTAATTCGATGAACGTTAAATAAATTAACTTCATTAATTTCTAATCCATCATTTGACGAAACATTCTTGTTTAAGAGCTAAAATGAAAGAAATAAACAATTGCACACAGTTTTCCTATTGACATAAGAACAGCGTCGTTGGCGCCATAACGTCACCATCGTCCAATCATTTTGAAGAGAACCATTGTTTATTTCGACATATTTACATTTCCAGTGTAAAGTCTAATGTAAACCTATAGAAAACAATTGCGTTCATACTCCCATGAACGCATCGAATCACATGCCTTTCAGTGACGTTAAGTGACGTCATTCTAAACCATTGTTCTCTACGGGCGTTGATGACGTCAACGCTGCTCCGGTCTTTGTAGAAAAACAGCGTGTAAATGTTTTTTCAGCTTTAAAAGTTTGCCCTACAAGAATTTTTTTACGCCCAGTGATGAGGGGCAAATAATGTAAATATAAAAATAAACTTAATTTTTCTGCTTTTCATGAAAGTATGAACGACAGCGGGTCGCTAGAACCCCTTCGGCTTTATTAGCCGAAACTACGTAGTATGACCCACCTTCTTTCTTATGAATATTTTCATTGCTCTTAAAGGAACTCATTTTTGATTTTTTATTTGCCTTCACTGCAGCTGGTGTTGTGCCGTGTGGCGGCCGTAAAACGTCTCCCCGTACATCAACCATAGTGCAGTTTATATTTTACTTTTGGTCCTTTGAGATCAGCGTGAATATTCTGAGAAATCAGAAATAAATTAATAGTTTAGACTCAAATTCTAGACAGGTTTTTAATTATTTGGACCTCATTTTGATTTATATCAGTCTTTGAATCGACTGCCTATTCGAAATTCGCAAAATTGCAGTCTGCTTCCTCTGGCTTTCGTTGCCGGATCATTACAGGGTCACTGATGAGGCTTTATTAGCCGAAACTACGTAGTATGACCACCTTCTTTCTTTTGAATATTTTCATTGCTCTTAAAGGAACTCATTTTTGACTTTTTATTCATTTACTTTGCACGCGACCCACTGCGTTCATACTTCAATGAACTGCAGAAAAATAAATTTCATTTCTTAAATCACTGACATCGCATGAGTCAATGTATTCACTGAAGTATGATCAACATTGCTTCTCAGCACTATAGGGGTTTTGGGAATGTATATATACTGAGCAGCAAAAGTAAGTATACACGTTTTGAATAATTTTATTTTTTAAAAGAAAGAAATTACCAATTTGAAAACTGAGTGTACAAACACAATAGTGTATCCTCAAAATAAAGCGCTATGTATTGTCTACGCTTCATCGATTTTCTTTTGTAGGGCTGTCCATGTTTTGTTATGGTTATGTACGTGCATGCATCCTTATCCACTTGCACATGAAATTATTTTTAAGCATATACACACCTAGTCGATTTGCAAGTAAAAGGCCGGTTTGACAACTGAAGAAATAAAAATGGCTCGGCTCTCACTGCTCAGAGGCCGACAGAAATCGTACCATTGAGATGCTACAAGCCAGTTTGTCAAGTTGCGAGGCGTATGAACTGTACAAAAGCAACAACTTACCGCACCTGGCGCCGCAATGATTAAAGCCGTCAATTACTGTGACAACATTTTACAGCAAATTGTACCGTTTATGCATGCCAACGAGCTGAGGCATTTCAGCACGACAACGCCAGGCCCCATACGGCAAGAGTAAGTGCAGATTTTCTACATCAACAGCAGTTCAACGTCATGCCGTGACCTTCTTTAAGCCCAGACCTCAATCCCATAGAGCATATTTGGGATGAGCTGGGCCGACGCATCGAGTCTAGACCCGTGAGGTCTGTAAATGTAAACCAGCTGGAGTTGACTCTTAAACATGAATGGCTTTCCATACCTGAAAATAATAAACTCAATAAAACAGCGCTGTGTAGCTGTGGTTAACGCAAGGGGAGGACACACAAAATACTGAACACTGTTTACTTATTGGTGTTGATTTTGACATTTTGTTACATTCAGAATGAAATTCCGTTTCTCATTACATCTGCGAGAATTCCAGTTTCAACCCCAGTATGATGTTAGGCACCCTAACATAAGCCATGTGAATTGACTGTTTTAAATTTTTGGTGAATAATAATAAAATGAATTACAGTCCAAAATACGTTTTTGCTTTTGCTGCCTTTATTCAAACAACTACGATATTTCAATGATTTTGTAATGTATACTTACTTTTGCCGTTCAGTATATTATGAAAACAACGCACAGCATACTATAGTTGCACTCATATTATTAATTAAGCAGGCCGTCATAACCACCGGAGCTTGAAGTTTGGACCATCAAAACGTATTGAAAATGTCCAAATATAAAGACTCTGCTGCAATTTCAAAATGGCTGGGGTAGCCCATAGATGTGCTTTTAGCGCCCGGTTACCTTACAAAATCTATCAAGTCAAGTCAAAATGGCTCAGTGTCACTTTTGATTTTGAACCTTTTGAACTACTAGTGGACAGAACTACAAGCTTTTGTGGTCATAACGTTTATGTACATTTAAAAATCTGCATATCTCTAGTTTGGTCGATTGTTTGTCAGTCGACACAAAGTTACTAAACGCAGAAGCTTTACGTTGCTGATGTCCACGAAATTATCCCTGATTTAAACAAAATCCGGTTAACAGTTATTTGTAGCCGCGGTATTCTAATCCTTGTAGTATCACAGGGTTACTTGTAGGGTCGACGTGGACTGGTCTCGTGTGCTGAGTTTCGAAAAAGTGTTGACCCAGATCAGACGCCGTACAAAGCGGCGTCTGATCAGGGTCTACACTGTTTGCTTAATGGACAGGAATTTAAGAATGAAGGGGTTTGGGAACACCTTTAGGGGAGGCAACTCCTCCAAAAGTATATTTGTCTCCCATGTCAATGTCAATCCTGAGGAGCAAATTCTTTCCATTTTTACCCCTTTTTCCGTGGGACAGGGCTTAAAGAAAAGCGAACAGGAAGTCCCGAAAGTTGTCTCCATTTGAAAAATGGCGGAAAAATCTGTCAGGTGTTCCCATTCCCCTTAAGGTCCCGTTCGGGATCATTTGGCAAGCCTACTATCAGAGACAATCGACCCACTAGTGTTGTTAGTGCTTTTATTTATGGGGCACCGTATTACTATTTAATCCGTATTTATAGATATCCATAGTTTATTGATATCCATAATTCGATCTGAATTAATGATATCCATAAATCGAATTATGGATATCCTTAATTCGAATAATGGATATCCATTATTCGGCTGATTTATGGATATCCATAAATCGAATTATGGATATCCATAATTCTCCTCTGCAAATAAACCTAATGAATAATGACTGCTCCCTTTGCAAAAAAAAACAAAACAAAAAAAAACTCGACTCTTCCCGTCAGGTTTCCGATTTAGGTGTGTAATTAAAGCCGGGATGGAGGTGGAGGTAATGTAGTGGCCTAGTGGGGGAGATATGTTTTGTTTGATTTGTGGTTTAACGTCCCCTTCATTACTATTTAGGTCATTTTGGAGACGTTGCTTCCAGTTATGTGGGGCATTAAGCCTTCATTGAGATGAAAGGACATCTCAATCCCTATCGCCCATTGATTCGCACCACTTTGTTTGGACAGGCTTAGACCTTCTAAACGGTCAACCAGTACTCTCAGCTCAAGCAGCCAAATCTATTTCTCCAAGCCCCAATGGGCGGGGGCCAGGAGAATATCTGAATCTGCCTTGTACTCCATACACTTGCCGGCCTCGGTAGCTCAGTCGGATACGCGTCTGACTGATGATCAGGAGGACGCGGGTTCGATACCTGCCGGGGTCGGCAACCTTCTTTCTTGGAGACTCATCATGAAATCTTTTCCAAGGTCATTTTCTCCCTTCCGCTGATTCAAGAAGGGCAGTTGTCAGTTTCTGGCGGAAGACTGTGCACTGTACTGGTTAGCCGCTTACGTATAAGCCTACCAAGGAAAGGGTGGATAGGTAAACTGACCGGCCCAAAAAAGGCCTAAATAGTGTTGACTGGGCCGTTAAAGGTGCATTATTGAGCTATCTGGAAAAAATGCTTCCAAAAATAAAATACATATAGCCGGTATTTTTCTTTAAAACAATACAAATGAATGCATTTTATGCAAAAATGCAAACAATTATGATGACAGGTAAACGAGTTTGAGAGGGATTCCCTAACTAGGTTTCGAACACTAGTTAGATCTTTTTTTAGTTCGTGACAAAAATAGAATCCCCATATATGACGTTAGGCCAAAAAAAAAAAATAGGTGTGTTTCAGGTTTCAGCTTGAAAAAAATTAGGTGGGGAAGGTCGATTTAATTTTTTTTTTTTATCTTAATTTTTTATTTTGTTTATACACTGTATAGAGCATTTCTGCGGAAATAGTAGTAGTAAACACCGAAACGCTCGGAAACTGACCGAATTAGAACAAATAAACCGCACGCAACCGCTCGCGTAGTTCCGAGTCGTTTCGACCCACGATTTTTTTTACGAGTCGTTTCGCCCCGCGATTTTTTTTTTTTTTTTTTTTTTGGCAATAAAAAAATTAGGGTCGGGCCTAAAACTTAGGTAGGGTCGGGAAACCGGAAACACACCTATTTTTTTTTTTTTTGGCCTTATGCGACGTTCATTTTTTGGCCTTGTTTGCTTAGGCCATGCCTGAATCGGGAAAAAAAAATATGACGCTGAATACCATGCCATAAGTAACGACACTCAGAGACGATACTGTCGACATGTATGTGTAAAGTGACAGATTTATTTTTAGAACAGAAATTCCGAACACATGTTCAGAGCGAAGGGTAAACACGAATGAAAACGACCATTTTCACAAAGTTCTGAAGCTGTATTTGGCTCCAAAAGTGTACACATGACAAAGGAGTATGCATTGAAGATAAAAACCAGAAAAAAAAATTGAGACCCGGTAGCTCAATAATGCACCTTTAAGCTCTAATACAAACAAACAAACAAAGCATTTTTCTCCAGAAAGCATGCACGGATTGCCTGTTTGGATCATTATAGTCTTACGTCCGACTTTCAGTGTCCTTAGGTGCGCAGTCCAGAGGGACCGGATCCGTTGGCCGGAATTTCCAGATCTTACGGCTGATTCTGATATTTAACTGCACACATGGCATCTTGAAAGCCATCACGTGTCTTAGAGAGAAATCATTGAACCAAAAGCTTTGGTGGTGATTTATGGATATCCATAAATCGATCTGAATTATGGATATCCATAAATCGAATTATGGATATCCATAATTCGAATTATGGATATCCATTATTCGGCTGATTTATGGATATCCATAAATCGAATTATGGATATCCATAAATTCGATTTATGGATATCTATAAATACGGATTAAATAGTAAAACGGCGCCCAATATTTATTTGCTACATCTTTGACAAACATGAATTGATTGATTGTTTTTGGTTTAACTACACGTCAACACTTGAGGGTCATTTCGTGTCATCTTCCATAGAAAGTGAGAGATACGTAGGGGAGATGAAAGTGAGAGAGAAGAGAAAGAAGAAAATGAATGGAAGTGTAGATACAGAAGAAATAACAACAGTGTCCCTCTACCCTTACTTGTTGCAAGGACAGCAGGGCCGATATCAACCGGGGCGCTCCTGTGACACAAGATACACGTCATCCTTGCCTCGCCCAACCACCCCCTTGACAAGCATGGAAAGTTTGCAATCAAACAAATAGGCCAGCCGGGGCCAAGTTGCTCAAAGCAGTGATAGCTTAATGTGGTCGTTAGTGGTGAAATTGTTAATCTTCTAGCAAACAGTGTTTTTTGTTTTTTTTTTTTGTTTTTTTTTTTGCTGAAAGAAAATGAGAGCAGCTTGAATAGTTTCTGTATCTAAAATTTCAATACTCTTGTATTACGTTGTCCTTGCAAGTGGGGTTATGGTTATTTCTTCCGTATCTAAATTTCCATTCATTTTCTTATTTCTCTTCTGTCTCTCACTTTCATCTAAAAAAATAAATAAATTAATGTTGGCTGTAAATTAAACGAGCTTAGGCAGTTTGAGCATATTCTAACAAATGTCCACAAAATTTGTTTCTTGGAGGACTTGAGAAAAAAGCGACATTTACTAATATATTCCTCTCCTTATTGGTTTTCTTGTATTTGCAAATTCTGTATAACAGCAAATGTTACCATTACGAAAACAAGCCTATACAAATACATTGTAAATTTAACTACCGAAAAAACGACAATTCTCAGATGAAAAATTGTGATTTTTTTCTTATATCTGATTGAGGCGCATCTAATGAGTACCCACAATCTATAATTTGGAGCAGAAATAAGAACAAGAGGACCAAGCTGGTCCTGTATCGCTCTCCTGAGCTAACAGATTCAAAGTTTCAGGAAGTGCCAATCTTTACTGAATGATTTATAGGAGGACATGGTGATGACAGGGTAAGCATTTTCCGCAAATCAAGTAGAATGTAACTCTATGATAAATAGGCTGACCTCACCGGTTTTCAAACTAATTCAAGCTTTTATTCCTGACTTGCTAAGAAGATCCGATCTAAACTGAAGGGGCTATGGTGATGACAAGTTCAAAAATAAGCAATTAACTGGTGCAATTAAAGGGATGTTACTCTGTGATAAATAGGCAAAACCCATGAGTTTTCAAACTCCTCCGAGCTTTTCTGCCTGACTTACTTGTTTGTACGTTTCATGATTTGTTTGTTTGTTTGATTTGGGGTTTAACGTCCCCGTCAACACTGTAAATGTCATTTTGGAGACGTTGCTTCCAATTTTGTTGGACTTTTACCCGACATTGAGATGAAATGACATCTCAAGCCATGTCACCCAATGAAACCAATAGGGTTTATTAGCATGGACGGTCCGCCTCGCACCGGGGTTCCTGGACAGGCTTAGATCCTCTAAGCGGTTTACCAGTACTAGTGTACGGGCCGGATTCAGCTCTGCGTGGAAGCATCATGCAGCCCATATATTTCTTCAAGCCCCTATGGGCGGGGGCTTTGTAAGTTTCATGAAGATCTGATCAAAACTGAAGGGGCAGCAGTGATGACAAGGTTGAAAATAGGCATTTTCAGCAGTCAAAGGCACATAACTGTATGATAAATATGCCGACTTGGATGGTATTCAAACTCTTCCGAGGTTTTATCCCCAGCCACCTTACATATAAGTTTCAGAAAAATCCGATCAAAACTGAAGGGGCTACTGTGATGACAAGGTAAAAAATCGGCATTTTCAGCAATCAAAGGGATGTTACTCTATGATAAATGAGTGGACTTGGCCAGTTTTAGAACTCATCCGAGATTTTATCCCCAGCCACCTTACACGTAAGTTTAAAAAAATCCGATCAAAAACAGAAGGGGCTATAGTGATAACCAGGTTAAAAATCAACATTTTCAGCCATCAAAGGGACTTAACTCTATGACAAATGGACCTTCTTGGCCGATTTTCGAACTCGTCCGAGATTTTATCCCAGGCCACCTTACATATAAGTTTAAGAAAGGTTCGATCAAAACTGAAGGGGCTATGGTGATGACAAGGTCAAAAATCGACATTTTCAGCAATCAAAGGGACGTAAATCCATGAAAAATGGGCCAACTTGGCCGGTATTCGAACTCATCCGAGGTTTTATCCCCAGCCACGTCACCTATAAGTTTCAGAAAGATCCGATCAAAACTGAAGGGGCTACGGTGATGACAAGGTCAAAAATCGTTATTTTCAGCAATCAAAGGGATGTAACTCTATGATAAATGGGTGGACTTGGCCAGTTTTCAAACACATCCGAGTTTTTTTCCCAGCCACCTTACATATAAGTTTAAAAAAATCTTATCAAAACAGAAGGGGCTACCGTGATGACAAGGTCAAAAATCAACATTTTCAGCCATCAAAAGGTTATAACTCTTTGATAAATGGGCCGACTTGGCCGGTATTCAAACTCATCCGAGATTTTATCCCAGGCCACCTTACATATACGTTTCAGAAAGATCTGATCAAAACTGAAGGAGCTACAGTGATGACAAGGCCAAAAATAGGCATTTTCAGCAGTCAAAGGGACGTAAATCTATGATAAATGGGCCGACATGGCTGGTATTCGAACTCAACCGAGGTTTTATCCCCAGCCACCTTACATATAAGTTTCAGAAAGATCCGAGCGAAACTGAAGGGGCTACCGTGATGACAAGGTCAAAAATCGGCATTTTCAGCAATCAAAGGGACATAACTCTATGATAAATGGGCCGACTTGGCCGGTATTCAAACTCATCCGAGGTTTTAACCCCAGCCACCTTAAATATAAGTTTCAGAAAGATCCGATTAAAACTGAAAGGGCTACGTTGATGACAAGGTAAAAAATCGGCATTTTTAGCAATCAAAGGGACGTTACTCTACGATACATGGGCCGACATGGCCGGTATTCAAACTCATCCGAGGTTTTATCTCCAGCCACCTAACATATGTTTCAGAAAAATCCGATCAAAACTGAAGGTGCTACGGTGATGACAAGGTAAAAGATCGGCATTTTCAGCCATCAAAGGGACGTGACTCTATGATAAATGGACAGACTTGGCCGGTTTTCGAACTCATCCGAGGTTTTATCACGAACAACCTTACATGTAAGTTTCAGAAAGATCCGATCACAACTGAAGGGGCTACGGTGATGACAAGGTCAAAAATCGGCATTTTCAGCAATCGAAGGGACATAACTCTATGACAAATGGGCCGACTTGGCCGGTTTTCGAACTCATCCGAGATTTTATCCCCAGCCACATTACATATAAGTCTCAGAAAGATCCGATCAAAACTCAAGGCGTTACGGTGATGACAAGCATTTCCCATAGTAAGTCCATGGGACCTTGTGGTTGCCATAACAACCAAAGTTTTATAGCGATTTCGAAAAAAAGTTTATGTCATCAATGGCCCACCAGAGGCATGCTACAGATGAGAAATGATTGAGATCAGCCTGCAGGCTGCAGAGATATAGCTGCTCAAAACGGTGGACGGACGACGGAGGACCCACTATACTATAAGCTCCCCTGGAGCCTTCGGCCCAGGTGAGCTAAAAATAAGGTTTACTCCTAAAAAACCCCAGTTTCACCATATAAAAGTGGGGTTCAAAATTAAATAGGCGTGTTTTCGTACCTCTGTTTGAATATGAGAAAAAAAAACGTCAAACTGCCATAGCTTGTTTAATTTACAACCAGCATTTATTATTTTTTTTTTTTGATTTCCGTTTTAGACCCCTCAAGATCTTTTTTTTTTTGTTTGTTTTACGACCCTTTCAAGATAATTTCACTCATATCAAGCCGATCGTTAGGTGGGCGAAAACCAGTGTATCTGGAGAAAAACCACTGAACTTCCGTTGCAAATCTTGGCGTCTCACATGTGCCCCGAGCCAGGCTCGAACCAACAGCGCTCAAGATTATTTCACTTGTACCAAGCTGATCTTCAACCAGTGGTAGATGAAAACTGGATTGCTCAAAGTAAAACATCTAATCTTCTATTCAAGAACTTGGCTTCTCACATGTGACCCCAGCCGAGCTTGAACCCACAGCGATGAGATACTTAATGATCAATAGTCAGATAGCTTACCTGCTAAGTCAAGTAGGTCATGTATATACAATAAGTTTATGTAGATTATGTCGCACAAGTAACATTTTGTGGCTTTCTGGTAAATCCTACTCTCATATGAGATGTTTATTCTCATGTTAATATGAATACCAGCTATTTGGCCGGCCCCCGCCCATCTGGGCTTGAAGAAATATATGGGCTGCATGAGGCTTCCACTAAGAGCTGAAACCGACCCGCACACGAGTACTGGTAATGTTAATATGAATACCAGTTATTTGGGCGGCCCCCGCCCATCTGGGCTTGAAGAAATATATGGGCTGCATGAGGCTTCCACTAAGAGCTGAAACCGACCCGCACACGAGTACTGGTAAATCGCTTAGAGGATCTAAGCCTGCCCAGGCAATGCGGTGCGAGTCGGCGCGTCCATGCTTATAAACCATATTGGTTTCATTGGGCGGCAGGGCTTGAGATGTCCTTTCACCACAAAATTGGAAGCAACGTCTCCAAAATGACCTTTACAGTGTTGTTGGGGATGTTAAACCTCAAATCAAACAAACAAAACCAGCTATTTGGGAAAGCTATGCAGTCTTATCTCAACCTTTACTGTTTGAACAAAACTGAGGAACTTTCCAAGAAAATGTTTGAATGACCATGTTTATTGCAGATATTAAAAAGCCACATCACAAAAACATGCCTGTATAATTCTGACCCCCTTGAAACCCACTTTTATGTAGTAAAACAGGGATTGACATGGGTAAACTGTTTTTCTTATTTCTGCTCTAAAATATAGATTGTGGGTACACCTTAGAACAGCTTCAATGAGGTTCTATCATGTACCAACAATTTATATTTTAGATCAGAAATAAGAAAAAATATCACAATTTTCATCTTAAAATTTGTGTTTTTTTTTGGCAGTAAAAATTTCCAATGTATTTGTATAGGCCTGTGTTAGTAACGAGTTGCTTCATAGCCATCAGAAGTGTTATGACCATCAAAGTGGAGTTAATATAGGCCTACTGTCCCATAAAAGTTATACCAGCTATCACAAGGGCCCATATCAACTGTTGATGGATGAACAGAAAATTGGACCCTAAATTGCCTTGCTAAAACCAGGTGAAGACACCCCTTAACCTGCCCAAAGAGAGTATTTGGTGGAGAGAGCTAACATAATGAATCTAAGTATTTGGACAGATAGGCCTAATTAAGCAAACAGTGCAGGCCCAGATCTGAAGGAGCAGTCTGGTCAGAGTCTACACAATTTGCCATTCAGTCTCTTACCTTTTGGGCGCCTTGCTTGATAGTGAAACAAATTTGACAAACATTTAGGAATATTTCAGGTCTGAATTTTTCAGATTTTTAAGGTAAGTGGCCCCAATCCTGCTGAATACAACAATCCCTATCTTTGCCAACCACCATGTAGTTTGTGAATTGACCAGATACATCATTATAATTTGATTTTATGGCACTTTCAAGATTATTTCCCTCAATTTGAACTGAGCATTTAATCAGAGGTGGGGGAAAACCAGATACCTGGAGAAAAAACCCCGACCTTCCCTTACAAAACTTGGCGACACGTTATCTGAGCAAGCTCAAACCACAGTGGTGAGATATCTAAAGATTGAGCCACTAGGTCACAGAGACCTGTTAACCAAATACATTATACCATGCAATTTAAATGATCTGGGGCCAGTTGTTCAAAGCATTGTTAGCTTAACGAGCTCGTTAGTGGTCATATTGTTAACTGTTATAACAAGTTTAATATTTGAAATTTTGGTATTTTTGCTGAAAAAAAATGTGAGCAGCTTTTGCTTCTGCAAAAGCTGCTCACATTTTTTCAGCAAAAATTCCAGCATATTTGCCATATTTAATGATCAAAGTTTTAACAATGCTTAACTAACAACCTCGTTAGTTTTGAACAACTGGCCCCTGGTTAATTAGAAATAAATGATTCAGCTGGACAAGGATTAACCCTTGTCCTGCTGAATATTTAAATATGCCACACCCACCACTGAATATCAACCAATCAGATTACTTGATGCAAATTATTGCGACAAATTCATAAACTGAATGACAAACAATGTAGATCCTGATCAGATGGATCTACATTGTTTGAAAGATAAGGCATATCCGGGCTCAGCAGATAAGGGTTAAGAACAACATATTCATTTTGATTTCCATTTTAATTTGAAACACGTCAACTTGTTACAAGTATTTAAATACATGTACATATTTATTTACAAACTCCAAACTCGTCATTCAGATGTATCATAATGCTTCTCTCTGGGCAAATTAAGCAGACGACAAATATATTTTTTTTTTTTTTCTCGTTTTTCCAAGAAAACAGGACTTGACATCTCATGCAAATTGTCTCCACATTAAAAACAGAGTAAATTTTAACGCTGAAAAACTGAAAATTTTGAGATGAAAAATTGTGATATTTTTCTTATTTCTGCTAAAAATATAGATTGTTGGTACACGTTAGAACCGCCTCATTGAGGCGGTTCTGATGAGTACCCACAATATATATTTTAGAGCAGAAATAAAAAAAAATAAGGTCTACCCCTGTAAATCCGAGTTTTACTATATAAAAGTGGGGTTCAATGGGGTTAGAATTATACAGGCGTGTTTTCATGATGAAAGGAGACTATTTGCATACAATGCCAAATTCTGTTTTCTGGAAAAAAAAAATGGTAAAATAGTTCAAAATTTCATCTTCTGAAAAAATACCCAACATGCAGAGTATTAAACACACAGTTTAACATTTATCTTAGAATGACACCGCGCATACTAAAACTGGATATTCATGAAAGTTAATGTCTAGTAATAAGGATCAGATTTCACCTTAAAACTTCATTTTATTTTTGGTTTTGTTTCACAACCCTTTTAAGACTATTTCACCTTTTTCCAACCCATAATTAATCTGTAAGCAAACACTGGAGTACCTGGAGAAAAAACACCTGACCTTTCATTGCAAAACTTGGCATCTGGCATGTGAGCCAAACAAGGCTAGAACCTGCAGCAGTATGGAGCCGTATGATTAACATGGAATCTCCCTCCTTATATATAGCAGGAGATTATTTCAAAATTTAGGGGTGTCAGACTGTGCTTTCTTCAAAATCTATTTGGAAACTGGCTCAACATTTTGCAAACTGTGTAGGCCCTGATCAGATGCCATGTTCTGTGGCATCTGATCTGGGCCTGCACTGTTTGCCAACTACCCGTTTTGGCGTTTCTGGTATAAAATGGGTTAAAAGAACTAGACCACTGGGGTAACCAATGTGTTATCAGCTAAACAATATTGCAATGATATAACAGGAATGATATAACAGGAACAAAAAGTTAATATTGTAAAAGGCCTTAACAACTGTAATACAGATTCTAAAACACCTCTTTTTGAAATTTCTTAATACTCTTAAACTGACCTTTTTAATAACAGGTAAATGCTGCAACTGTGTGCAACCACTTTGCCATCAGATCAAATAATTAAAAGGTAGAATGTCAAACAGAGCAGACCCAGATCAGACTGCTTCTTTAGGTCTGATTTGGGTTTGCACTGGTTACTACCATTGGGGCTTGAAGAAATAGATTTGGCTGCACGATGCTTCCACACATAGTTGATGCCGACTACACATTAGCAGTAGTAATCCGCTTAGAAGATCTAAGCCTGCCCAGTAAAATTGCTGCGAGTCGGCTCGTCCATGCTTATAAACCCTGTTGGTTTTATTGGGCGGCAGGGATTGAGATGTCATTTCATCTCAATGTCGGGTAAAAGTCCCACAAAATTGGAAGCAACGTCTCCAAAATGACCTAAATTGTGTTGACAGGGACGTTAAACCTCAAATCAAACAAATTGGGTCATAAATAAGTCAGCATGCACTGCCAATAAGGGATTAAACATAGTCCTGCTGAACACAATGACCCCTACCTTTGCTAACAGTGTAAATATAGATCTGTAGAATCCATCTGATCAGGATCTATGCCATTTGTCATTCAGTTCTCCATAAAAACCTATGTTGTGGGTATCCATTAGAACCACCTTGGTAAGCTTCTAATGGATACCCACAGCAGAGGTTTTTTTAAGAAATGCAGAGATTAACTCTTATCATGCTGTTCACGACAACCCTTTTCTTTGGAAACAGTGTAGATCCAGATCAGATGGCTTCTGATCAGGATCTACACTGTTTGACATTCAATTTATGAATTTGTAGGAATAAATAACATCAAGTAATCTGATTGGTTCAAATTCAGAAATGGGTGTGGCTTAAATGAATATTCAGCAAGAGAAGGGTTAACCTTCAATAATCACCTAATACCTACCTTATCTGTTGCTATGTAAAGTAAAGCTGATACAGTTCATTTTACCTTTCAACCCTGCATGTGTGATGTGGACTCTTCCATTTTTGAATTTGGACACATTCATTCTTAACAGTAGGGTGTTTAGTCAAAACCATTAACCAATATATGCCTAGTGGCCCTTTTTTCAAGGGATAATGGCAAACACAGTATATCCAGATCAGTTGCCGCAGAATCTGGTATCTGATCTGAGTCTACAATGTTTGGTTAATGTACATGCATTTTTGTTAACTTACTGCACACAAAATAAACCTGACACCCCTATAAATGGAACTGGACCACTCCAAACTCATTAGGTGGAATATTCCATTGCCATATATGGGTTAATAGGATAGCAAACGATGTTGTTCCTTATGAGACAACTCAATATAAGCCATCTCATCTGGATCTACACTGTTTGCATAGGTATCTGTACCAGTCTACAGAGGTGAAAGCAATAAGCACTGATAAGTTTTCATCATAAGAACTTAACCTATTGTATGCTAGTGGACTCTTCCATTGCTTTATGTTGGACAAGTCCATTTGTCTTATAAGGGGTGTCAGTGTGTGTGAATTCGGGTTTAACGTCGCTTTCAACAATATTTCAGTCATATCACGACAGTGTCTGGTTGCGAAAGGGAGCTCAATGCTCATTTTTATAGTGCTGCCTCACTGAAGTATCATGTCCCAGACACATTACATGATACCACACCCAGTCACATTATCCTGACACTGGGTCGACCAGTCCTAGCTCTACCCCGCAAATCTGAGTGCCAAGCGAGGAGCAGCTAGTACCATTTTTAACGACTTTGGTATGTCGAGGCTCGGGATCGAACCCGTGACCTCCCGTTCCCCGGAGCGGACACTCTACCAACTGAGCTATCGGGGCCGGTTAAGGGGTGTCAGTCCAGTTTTTTGTTTTTATTCTATTTTGACGGAAAATTCTGTTAGCAAATAGTGCAGGCCCTGATCAGACGCCGCAGAATGCGGCGTCTGATCTGGGCGTGCACTGTTTGCCAAGGTACCCTTTAGGGGTTTTCCCGGCATGCAATGGGTTATGGTAATTTATTTCTCCCAGAATTCATATATCAAATAAACATCAAGACACAATGTTGTTGACGTTTTCTGTACATTTCATTGTTATACCCTCTGGTCTAACAACAACAATTAATCATCAACTAAATTTCATGTCGTAAAATTTGCATAAATAACCAACAAAACATTTTAAATTACAATTATGTTGCGAGAAAATATGATTTTTTTTTCATTTTCATATTAAGGCCTTTTAAGACCATTTCTCTTAACCCATTCTGTACCCGAAACCCCAAAATGGGTATTTGGCAAACAGTGCAGGCCCAGAGAACGCGGCGTCTGATCAGGGCCTACACTGCAAAATGTTCAGCCAATTTCCAACCTGTCACCCCTAAATTTTGAAATGGACTCATGCTATATATATATGTAGGAAGGATTCCATTTGGTACAAAAAGGGTTACATTAAGCAAGTAATTAACCAATTTTGTACTGCATGGAAACTTCCACATTATATATATAGCATGGGTTTATTTAAAAATTAAGGGGTTCCAGAGGGTACTTTCTTCAAAATTTATTTGGAAAATGGCTCAACAGTGTAGACTCTGATCAGATGCTACTTCATGCACCATCTGATCTGGGTATACACTGTTTGCCAATTACCCATTTTAGTGTTTCCAGTACAAAATGGATTAATTTGAGGTGTGTCGGAAGTAAGAGTTCCCAGCGAAAAACCACCGCAGCTTAGGCTGCAGAACTTGTGTCGTCATACTTTAACCTTTAACCTGCTGAATATTCAATTAAGCCACACCCATTTCTGACTTTGAACCAATCAGATTACTTGATGCAGTTTATTTCTACATATTCATAAACTGAATGTCAAACAGTGTAGATCCTGATCAGATGGCTTCTTCAGAAGCCATCTGATCTGGATCGACACTGTTTGCAAAGAAAAGGGTTGTCGTGAACAGCAAGATAAGGGTTAAAAATCCAAAAAATTTGGACGCCTTTAGGACTTGCTGTAGTTCTTCTAAAATTTTAATAAATTGTTTTCACAATCCAGCAAGGAGTATAAAAGGTACAAACAGAATAGCAAACAGTGTAGACCCTGATCAGACTGCTCGTTAACGATGTTCATTATAACACGGTTTTGGATATAACACAGTTTCAAGATGGATCCCAAAAATGTATAGATTTTATAGAAAAATGACCATAAATGGTCATTTTTCTATATAATCTATACATTTTTGTTTGGATATAACACGGTTGTTTAACTAACACGGTTTCTGCTTTGGACCCCATTAATAGTGTTATAAAGAGGTTGTGGTGTATGTATCCTGAGCAAGGTTCGACCTCACAGCTGTGACTAAGGCTGGCATGATTTATCGTATAATTGATTAAACGATCGATCAATTCCACAAAAATAATTAACATTACTGATTTGCTTGTAATCATTTGTTTGATAAGTACAATTTACTACCCAGTCGTGCCTGAAGTAGCTGGATGCGTGGCAAACAGTGCATCTCATCTGGGTCTACACTGTATGCTCAGACCAGCCTGATCAAATACATATGGTAAAGTGCAACATAAGGTAAGTAATGCTCAGACAGAAAGCCAAACAGGAAAAATTATGACCAAATCTTCCGTGATTACTAATCGATTATCAATCACAATGGCAGAACTGATAACAGATTATCTTTTCTGCTCCGATAAGCCAACCCCAGCTGTAACTCAGATCAGCCTTTGCATTCACACAGTTAACTGCAGCTTTTCACTCTTGTCCTGCTGATCATGACAACCCTACATTTGCAAAACAGCATAGATCTGGCTCAGATGGTTTATGAAAAAGTCAACTGATTAGGACCAACACTGATTGTCATTCAGTTTGTGAAGTCATTAAATACAATATTTCAACTAATTTGATTGGTTAATTGTCAGAAATGGGCATTACGCAAACACGCCTATTCAAATACATTGCCACCTTTATCGCCGTAAAAATGAAAATTTTATGACGAAATATTGTGATATTTTTCTTATTTCTGCTCAAAATATAGATTGTGGGCACTTGTTAGAACCGCTTCATCGAGGCGGTTCTAACGAGCCGCCTCATCGAGGCTGTTCTAACGAGCACCTGCAATCTATATTTCAGAGCAGAAATAAGAAAAATAAGGTACGATGAGGCGGTTCTAACGAGTAAACACAATCTATATTTTAGAGCAGAAATAAGAAAAATAAGGTATATCCCCTTGAACCCCGGTTTTACTATATAAAAGTGGGGTACAAGGGGGTCAAAATTATATAGGCGTGTTTTCGTGATGAATGGCAAAATTAGTTTCATTAGGAAAACATCCCTATACTAGAACCGCCTTATCTACTGAGACCAGTTGTTGAAAACTAACAGTAATATCAGTTAACCCTTCTCTTGCTGAGTATTCAGTTTAGCCACACCCATTTCTGACTTTGAACCAATCAGATTACTTGATGTAATTTATTCTTACAAAGCCATAAACTTAATGTCAAACGGTGTAGATCCTGATCAGATGGCTTCTGAAGAAGCCATCTGATCTGGATCTACACTGTTTCCAAAGATAGGGGTTGTCGTGAACAGCATGATAAGAGTTAAAACATCTGTCATTCACTATAACAAATAAACTACTGTAACAATCCTAAGTATTGGGACAAACATGCCAAAGCAAATACTGCAGACCCAGATCAGACTTCTCCTGAAAGAGCAGTCTGATCAGGGTCTACACTGCAATTCTGTCTGCACTTTTTGGACTCCTTGCCGGATTGTGAAACAAATTTTTTTTTTAAATTTTAGGTGAATTATAGCAAGTTCTCAAGGTGTCCGAATTTGTAGGATTTTTATGGGAATATTTTTGCTGAAAAAATGGGAGTAGCATTTGCAAATGCAGAAGCTACTCACATTTTTTTCAGCAAAAATACCACTGTGTCAGATATTGTTCAATTCTAGAACAGTTAATATATTGACCATTAACGAGCTCGATACGCTAACTATGCTTTTAACAACTGGACCCTGATCAGCCCATTAGGAGAACATGCCTATATAATTTTGACCCCCTCATACCCCACTTTTATATAGTAAAACTGGGGTTTAAGGGGGTATACATTATTTTTCCTATTTCTGCTAAAAAACATAGATTGTGGGTACTCCAGAGAACCGCCTCATTGAGGCGGTTCTATCGAGTCCCCGCAATCTATGTTTTGAGCAGAAATAAGAAAAATATCACAATTTTTCATCTTAAATTTCTAACTTTTTGCCAAAAAATTAGCAATATATTAGTATAGGCGTGTTTTCATAATGCTTTGCTGTTTTATCTATTTATAGATTAATCCATTTTGTACTGAATGCAATCTTCTGACTTACATACACCAGGAGTCCATTTGGAAATCAAGGGCAGTCCAGTTCAGTTTTGTAAAGAAATTTATTTAAAGACGGGTTGAACTTTCTCTTGTGTCTGGTCTGGGCTTGCACTGTTTGGCACTAACCCCTTTGGGGTTCCCATTTGAAATGGGTTAAGACTCTTTGTTCATGATAACATGCCTATAGACATGCGAGACATTCTGCAATGGAAGGTCAGGTTATTTTTCTCTGGGTACTCTGGTTTTCGCCCACCTTTGATTAACTATCGGCTTGATATGAGTGAAATAATCTTGAAAAGGATGTAACACCAAGACAACAAAATAAGAAAAAAAACACCAAAAAACAACAAGAGGGCCATAATGGCCCTGGATCGCTCACCTGATCCTTATTTCACAGATAAAATGGTATGTAATATAAAGTGATGTGGATGGTTTGAGCAATTTTAATTGAGTGACCCAAGGAACATTTCTGTGAAATTATTTCAAAATCAGTCAACTTTTGGCCCCGGGGCTATAATTTGAACAATCTTGGTTTCAGCCAAAAAGATTTGTAAAGGTTTTTCCCTGTATAAGTCTATGCAAAAATGGTGGGTCCTAGGGTGTGGTGATTTTTGGCCAAAGGGCTATAATTTTAACAAACTTGGTAGAGGTCCACTAGATGAAGCTTCATACCAAAGATCAAAGACCTGGGCCTTGTGGTTTCAGAGATGTTTTAGGTTTTCAGTAAAAAAAAAATCTATTTTTGGCTCCTGTGACTTAGATGTCCAATGGACCGAAACCGTTTGAACAACATTGAAAGGGGACCACCTAAGGATCAGTCCTGTGGTCAAAATCTGATCAGTGATTTAGGATCAGAAGTCATTTGAAGAAATTGTTTACGGCCGCACGCAAACGCACTGACGACGGACAAAATGGGATCACAAAAGCTCACCTCATTACTATGTGACATGCCTATAGAATATATTGCTACATTTGTTTGGTTCTATAATGGAATTCTTGATATTTCATATTTTCTAATTATGCTTCAAGTGTAATTCCTATGAGGGTATTTAGTGTAGATATACATGTAGATATACAAATTATCAAATCGTAAAGTAACAAGGAAAATTCTCCAACAAACAATTTTATCTTTTATTTTTTTTTGGAGAAAATAAGGCTTAACATTGCAAGCACTCTAATGAGTACACACAACATTATTTTATAGAAGATATTTAATCCACATCAGGCCCGAGGTTATAAAACATTTTTCACACTCAGCTCAACTGAGCATAAATTTGCTATGCTCATAACTATTAAAATTTCTAACAAATCATGCAATTTTCCTGCTCAGGTCTGCATAAAATGCCTTTTATCCTGCTCATAAACTTTAAAATGCCAACATATTTGTTGGCATTTTAAAATTTATGAGCAGGAAAAATTTCATGCTCAGGTGAGTTGAGCATGAAAAAAGTTTTATAACCTCGGGGCCAGGCTTCTCAACTTGGCCCTAGGATTGACCCTCAGTAGTTAAAGTTGTACCTATCTCAAACAAATTTACATGGTTCTCAAACTTACCGGAGCTACTAAAGATCAACTACAGTTGACTCTCGTTATCTCAACCTCGCCTATCTCGATCATATCACTTATGTCAAACCGATTTCTAAGTCCCGTATATTTCCCCTATATAGTTATTGTATTTCAACTTCGCATGAGTCGAACTACTTTTAAGTCAACACTTCGGCTATCTCGCCCACCATTTTCAGTCCCTGAATATATTTTTTCACTGTTTTTACTACTGCGTATCTCGAACTGGGATTCATGACATGAAGAAGGAAGAAAAAAAACACAAATAAACAATGTCGCAGGTCTTTCAGCTAAAGAAAATAATAATAGACCTTTACAAAAGAGTTAATCAATACTCAAAATGTTTTAATTTTTCAATTTTTCCAGGTGCGTTCGCAATTAAAATTAGCACAAACAACACCTTTACCACTATTACGAAAATCACGTGCGTGCAATTAAGACTGACATGCAGTGTTCAACCTTTGATCTTACCACTGTCTCGTTTCAATGATTTGCAAGATTTTTGTGATAAAAGGCGGCTCTGAATTGTATAAATGTACTATTAGGTATGACTAGGCTCTTTAATTAGTTGTTTTACGTACTCATCATTAGTGTCAAAATTGAGTACTGCTCCTTGTCCCGATGCACATACAAACAGTGTAGATCCTAAAAAGATGGCTCATGCCCTGCATTCTCGACAGGACCTAAATTGTTTAAATCAATTAATAGGCAACAAAACACGCGAGAAATCTTTTATAAACGCTATATTTCGACAAGCTCCATAACTTTCATAAACAACTTTTAATAAGCGATCTATGTAAGTGCTAATACTCTAGAATAACCAAGAATACCAAGCATATCACGGCAAATAATGGGCTCTGACATGCATGTGACGTCACACTTTGGTTATCTTGTACTTTGATAACTCGAACTTTTTCTATCCGGTCCCGTGAGGTTTGAGGTAACGAGCGTCAACTGTAATCTGACTGCTTGATAAGACCGTATTCCTCCTAAGTATTCAGACAACTCGGCTCCTAACCATACTAGCTCTGAAAGTTGAACAAGTATAATTTACTACCCAATGCTGTGTCAAACTAGATCTAGCTGTCATTGGAGATTGACTAAAATACCCCGCCATGAGCAAAGTGATAATAAATTGAATGTTGATCAAGCATTTTTGAGCAAATGAGATTTTATGAAGTGCCCAGGAAAGTACACAAGTTTGGGCTTAGACATTGTTGGCTTTGAGCATTTAAAAAAAAAAAGAAAAAAAAAAAAAGAGCAATAAAGGGCCATAACTATCATGTTAAAAGGGAGAATATCAGCCATTTTCGAACCACATGTAAAGAACAAGGAGTTGTAACTCATTAGGTTTTGAAATGATCAAACTCATCAGAGGTCTCATGAATGCAAAGCCATGAATGAAGTTTGGTTGTTGAGTAACATAAACTGTAGAGTCAAGAAACAGGTAATTTCATCATTATTTGAAGAACAAAGGGCCGTAAATCCCATGCAACGTGTCAGATTTCAACGATGATCACTCGTCCGAGGTATCATGGATGAAGTTTGGTGGAAATCAGTACGTAAAGACAAACTGTAGAGTCCGGAAAGTGGACTGATGCCTGGACAATGAACACAGGCATGCACGGACAAGCTGAATCCAGTATACCCCGCAAAACTTTGTTTGAGTGGTATAAGAATGGCTGGTTGAGTGGCAAACAGGCTAGACCCAGATCAGATGCTGCATTCTGTTGCATCTCCTCTGGGTCAACACTGTATGCTAAGGCCTCTCTGTCCGAATACTTACTGCAATTACATTACAACACAAAACATCTATTTCAAAGACTTTTTTCATATACATGTATATAATTTATGTACTAAATGATTTGTATAACAGATCTATGTAACTGAATGGATGGCAGTCAAAAACATTTAATGACCAATCTCAATGAAATTAATGAGGTTCAACCTTCTCATCCCTGGGTTTGAAGTCTGATATGACCTGTTAACTAATGCGGTTCAACCTTCTCATCCCTGGATTTGAAGTCTGATATGACCTGTTAACTAATGCGATTCAACCTTCTCATCCCTGGATTTGAAGTCTGATATGACCTGTTAACTAATGCGATTCAACCTTCTTATCCCTGGGTTTGAAGTCTGATATGACCTGTTAACTAATGAGGTTCAACCTTCTCATCCCTGGGTTTGAAGTCTGATATGACCTGTAACCTAATGAGGTTCAACCTTCTCATCCCTGTATTTGAAGTCTGATATGACCTGTTAACTAATGCGATTCAACCTTCTCATCCCTGGATTTGAAGTCTGATATGACCTGCAACCTAATGAGGTTCAACCTTCTCATCCCTGGGTTTGAAGTCTGATATGACCTGTTAACTAATGAGGTTCAACCTTCTCATCCCTGGGTTTGAAGTCTGATATGACCTGTTAACTAATGAGGTTCAACCTTCTTATCCCTGGGTTTGAAGTCTGATATGACCTGTTAACTAACGAGGTTCAACCTTCTCATCTCTGGGTTTGAAGTCTGATATGACCTGTTAACTAATGAGGTTCAACCTTCTTATCCCTGGGTTTGAAGTCTGATATGACCTGTTAACTAACGAGGTTCAACCTTCTCATCCCTGGGTTTGAAGTCTGATATGACCTGTTAACTAACAAGGTTCAACCTTCTCATCCCTGGGTTTGAAGTCTGATATGACCTATTAACTAATGAGGTTCAACCTTCTCATCCCTGGGTTTGAAGTGTGATATGACCTGTAACCTAATGAGGTTCAACCTTCTCATTCCTGGATTTGAAGTCTGATATGACCTGTTAACTAATGAGGTTCAACCTTCTCATCCCTGGGTTTGAAGTCTGATATGACCTGTTAACTAATGAGGTTCAACCCTCTTATCCCTGGGTTTGAAGTCTGATATGACCTGTTAACTAATGAGGTTCAACCCTCTTATCCCTGGGTTTGAAGTCTGATATGACCTGTTAACTAATGAGGTTCATCCTTCTCATCCCTGGGTTTGAAGTCTGATATGACCTGCTAACTAATGAGGTTCATCCTTCTCATCCCTGGATTTGAAGTGTGATATCACCTGTTAACTAATGAGGTTCAACCTTCTCATCCCTGGGTTTGAAGTCTGATATGACCTGTTAACTATGAGGTTCAACCTTCTCATCCCTGGGTTTGAAGTCTGATTTGACCTGTTAACTAATGAGTTTCAACCTTCTCACCCCTGGGTTTGAAGTCTGATATGACCTGTTAACTAATGAGTTTCAACCTTCTTATCCCTGGGTTTGAAGTCTGATATGACCTGTTATGACCAATCTTAATGAAAGAAATGAGATCAACCGTCTCATCCCTGGAATAAGGCTGCCTGTGCTACCTGGCTAATTTTGAACAACTGACATCTGGCTATCTACTCACTGTAAAGCTGAAAATCTGGTGTACTATAATAATCCTGAGTATTGGGACAGACAGGTCTAAGCAAAAAGTGCAGACCCAGTTCAGACTCTCTGAACAGGGTCTACACTGTATTACGCAAACACGCCTATACAAATACATTGCCACCTTTATTGCCTAAAAAATGAAAATTTTATGATGAAAAATTGTGATATTTTTCTTATTTCTGCTCAATATATAGATTGTGGGTACTAGTTAGAACCGCCTCGATGAGGCGGTTCTAACGAGTACCCACAATCTATATTTTAGAGCAGAAATAAGAAAAATAAGGTGTATACCGGAAGCCCGGAGTTTTACTGTATAAAAGTTGGGTTCAAGGGGGTCAAATTTATATAGGCGTGTTTTCGTGATGGTCTGCCATTCTGTCAGTATTTTTTTGGACTCCTTGCTGGATCAGTGTTAAAATTTTAGGAGAATTACAGCAAGTGCTCAATGTGTCCCAATTTTTAGGATTTTTATGGTAGGTTGAGTTCAGTTTGGAGTCAAATGGCCCAGTCAACACTAAACTCCGTTCAGAAAATCTGAATTGTCGATTTTTTCGTTTCTCGCTTTACAACTCATTTTAGCCCCTACATCACTATGGGAAAGTTTTAGACCTCACCCTCCGCCGATTTCTCCAGCTAGTCGTATGCCTCTGCGACAGCTAGGAAGGCTGTTATTATTTGGAGAAAATTGCAAAATCTATATTTTCTTTCACAGACTAAGACATTCTTGCAGGTTCGACACACCCTTTTAAACCATTTATAGAAGTGGTTACTGCTCTTGTACATTACAAGGGTGTCTATGTTTTATTTGCACTCCATGGAAAATCATGAGCCATGACACCACATCTGATATTGGTATATTCTTTTTGACGACTGTTGACAGCACATCACGCTAGTGACTCCTTGTTTCTAGTGAGCCTCTATCTAGCCATTCGAATATAAGGTGTGTCGCAATTGCATATCTATTTATAAAGTGCTTCACATGGATTTGAATATTTATTACTTTACCTGACAATCATCGTCAAATGGACTTAGTCTGTGCTCTCATTGTTTTGCAATTTTCTCCAAATAATGACCTACTTTTTGACCCCACATGACCCATATTAGGACTTGACCAAGATACTGTAGAGATTATCATTCTGAGCAAGTTTGATGATGATTCGACCAAAATTGTGGCATCTAGTGTTAACACGGTTTTTCTATGATTTGACCTACTTTCTGACCCGACATAACACATATTCAAACTTGACCGAGACATTGTCAGGATGAACATACAGAGCAAGTTTGAGGATGATTGGACCAAAACCAGGGCCTCTAGAGTGTTAAAAAGGTTTTTCTATAGTTTGCCCTACTGACCAACTTTTTGACCCGACATGACCCATATTCAAACTTGACCAAGATATTGTCAGGATGATCATTCTGAGCAAGGTTGAGGATGATTGGACCAAAACTGGGGCTTCTAGAGTGTTAACAATGTTTTTCTATGATTTGACCTACTGACCTACTTTTTGATCCGACATGACCCATATTCAAAATTGATTGAGATATCATCAGAATGATCATTCTGAGCAAGTTTGAAGATGATTGGACCAAAACTGCGGCCTCTAGAGTGTTAACAAGATTTTTCTATGGTTTAACCTACTTTTTGACCCCACATGACCCATATTCGAACTTGACCGAGATATTGTCAGGATGATCATCCTGAGCAAAGTTGAGGATGATTAGACCAAAACTGTGGCCTTTAGAGTGTTAAAAAGGTTTTTCTATGGTTAATCTACTGACCTACTTTTTGACCCCACATGACCCATATTGGAACTTGACTGTCAGAATGATCATCCTGAGCAAGTTTGAGGCTGATTGGACCAAAACTGTGACCTCTAGTGTTAACAAGGTTTTCCTTTGATTTGACCTGGTGACCTACTTTATGACCCGACATGACCCATATTCAAACTCGACCGAGGTATTCTCAAGATGATTGTTCTGCCAAGTTTGATGAGGATTGGATAAAAACTGTGGCTTCTAGAGTGTTAACCAAAAAAGTTTAAGCACGCACGACGAAAGACACAGCCGGACATCTCACAGTCACAAAAGCTCACCATTAACTTCTGTCAGGTGAGCTAAAAAGTAATTGAGGTGGTTCTAACGAGTACCCACAATCTATATTTTGAGCAGAAATAAGAAAAATATCATTTTTTTCACAATGAGATGTTTGCTTTTTCGGAGGTAAAGTTTACAATGCATTTTTAAAGGTATGTTTTCGTGATGCCTCAGAAATATTATTAGCAATAAAATTCGAATATGTATATGCCTTTCTTGTTTGGAGAGTACTCTACAGAAAAGGGACACTGTTACTGACACACATACTTCTTAATCAGAACTATTTCATTTGGAGAAACATGAGAAATACCGCTCTCTATAAAACTGTTTATTATAGCACTTTCTTGGATATAACATGTTTTAAGGACTGATCCCAAAAATGTATAAATTTTAAAGAAAAATGACCACAATTGGTCATTTTTCTATATAATCAATACATTTTTGTTTGGATATAACAACAAACATTGTTTCTGCTTTGGTGATATCAAAAGGTGGTTGTGTATTTATTTTATCTGGAGCAGGAAACTCCATGTTATTTGGATGTTTTTGTTTTTTTCTTGTTTTTTTCTTTCAAACTTGGTAAAAGGCAAGGTTCCTTGCAAGCTAAAACTTCAGAATAAATGCTTCTAGGTGAGGCCTAAGACTATAACTTGTCCATGAAGTGTGGTTGTCCATCATTATCAAGTCTCTTAGTCACAATTTCACAGCCTGTCTCTGTCACTAGGAGTGTATGTTCAAACTGAGCTGATCGTTTCCCATCCTCTGTTACTGCCGTCCATTTATCAGGCCACATCTCATCTCGCCATATACCTAAAATATTGTACATTTGAACATCAAAAATATTTGAGCCAACTCAGGAAAAAAAAGTTGTTTGTTTGTTTGTTTGGATTGAGGTTTTAAATCCCAATCAACATTATTTAGGTCATTGTGGAGACATTACTTCCAAATTTGTTGGACTTTTACCCAACACTGAGATTAAATGACATTTCAAGCCCTGCTGCCCAATAAACCAATAGGGTTTATATGTATGGATGGTCCAACTTGCACCTTTTGCCTAGGCAGACTTAGACCTTCTAAGCCGTTTACCAGTACTCATGTGCGGTCGGTTTCAGCTCTGCGTAGGAGCACCATGCAGCCCAATCTATTTCTTAAAGCCCAAATGGCCTGGGGCACTTTAACAGCATGGGGCCAGTTGTTCAAAGCATCGTTAGCTTAATGAGCTCGTTAGTGGTCAAATTGTTAACTGTTTTAGCAAGTACAATATCTAGAAATATGTTATTTTTGCTGAAAAAATGTAAGCAACTTTTGCAGATGCAAAAGCTGCTCACATTGTTTCAGCATAAATATTAATATATGTGCCACATTAAATTATCAAAGTTTTAACGATTCGATAACTAACCATGTCGTTAGTTGTGAACAATGTAGTCTCTGGTCATTACTATACATGTCATATAGAGCTAGTCAGTTTACCTAACCACATTTCTCCACGGCAGGCTTAAACATACAGTCGACTTTCAATGGCTCGAACACCTTTGGGACCTCGAAAATCTGTTCGAGACAGGGGTAGTTCGAGCCATTGAGGGAGACTGCTAGGAGGTATACAATATACTTTTGGATATCTTTTTGGTGTTTTATAATGAAAATGTACATTGTGTGTACTCATTAGAATCGCATCATCGAGGCAATTCTAATGAGTACACACAACATACATTTGCAAGATAAAAGACGAAAATCTTCTAAATTATCCCCCACTATTGCTTATGAAGAGGATTTCCCTATGGACTCAAAAAATGGTTCGACTTAGCCATGGTAAACGAGCCATTGGTGTTCGAGCCATCGAAGTTCTACTATATGTGGTTAACAAGTACAGTGCAAATTCTTTTGCCTGATGCTGACAACCAGTGCTAAATCTAGGATTTGGGGTTTGGGGGCCCTCTGGACCCTCAGGCCTTGTAAAAGGGGGCCATTTGGAAATTTAGGGGGCCCATAATTTATACTATGTAAAGTTGGCAGATTCATCTTTGGGTTTTAATAGACACAAAACAAGTTAGACATCACAGGCAGAATCTATTTTGTCTATCTATCCATCTTCTAATACTGAGTTGGTCACATTTTCCCATTACCTCAGTTAACCAGTAAAAACCAATTTGGATAAAGAGTAAATGCACATTTTATTTAGAATGAAATGCCATTAATTTCTGGGAGAGAAGAACTCTATAATAAATAGCGCCCGCCTTGGTATTTTGCCGTATCTCGGTCCAGAATTTAGTGTAAGCCATCTGGCGAACACGAATATGCCATAAGCTACCTGGCACACTCAAGTTGAAGTAAACCGAAAATGGCGACTTCCCAAATAAACAAAACATTGATTTGGGTTAAAAAAAAAACTGAACTGTTACTGGCTAAACAGATAAAGAGTTATTTTGATTGGGCAACATGAGTTTTGTGATTAACTTAATAATATGCACCAGACAGCTGCAAAATCGCGAGAAAATCACAAAACTGAATTCGAGAAGAAACAGCCACTAAATTCTACAGTTGTGCTGGATGGGCCCACTGAATGACCTCCAGTGTACCACTCATGTAAAAAGAGGGCCAATGGTGCAATGGTTCAGCCTAGATTGAACACTGGACAACTGCTCTCTTGTATCAGAGGAAGGGAGAAAATGACTGTAAATTTTTTTTACATGCTCAAAAACTGACCTGCTCATAAATATGGATTGTCATTTTTTTCTCAATTGCAGAACTACCATTCCCAAGGCCTGAGGTTATAAAACTATTCTCATGAACAGACCTGCATGATTTATACCTTAATGATCCTAAGATTTGGAACAGATAGGCTTAAGCAAACATTGCAGACCCAGATCAGACTGCTCCTTTTAGGAGCAGTCTGATCAGGGTCTGAAATGTTTGCCATTCCATCTGTACCTGTTGGATTCCTTGCTTGGTCCCGAAACAAATTTGTCAAATTTTAGGAGAATTATAGTTAGTCTACAAGGTGTCTGAATTTTTAGGATTTTTATAACATTTTTTTTCAAGCCCATGAACATAGACAATTAATTAGGAGTAGTATCTCTCTTCACTTATCTGAGCAAGAAAACACCTTTGTAGAGTTAAAATTTTCCGTCAACACTATTCTGGCCATGCCGCCTAGTGTGTACAGGACAACACTGTTCCTGGACAGGCTTATAAGTAAGTAGTTAATGGGTACAAAGAACATTTTTTCACCAGAAACTGACAGCATCTGGTAACAGTGGGCATAGCTCCAGATATGAAAAAAGTCAACTTGCCAGCTAAGGGACATTTACCTTCATTTATCATTGGTTCAATAGTAAAACAGTGTCCTGGCTTCATAATTCCTACTGCCTTATTTTCTGAAAAGAAAACAACAAATAAAATATAATAAAACTAGAAATGTTTTCAGAGGAAAACAATGTCCCCCCACCATAAAAATATCTTAAACACCCATTTGACTTTAATAACTGGGTTAAAGTCACCAAAATGTCAGCCTCGATAGCGCAGTGGTTAAGGCATTTGACTCATGATCGAGATATTGTGCGTTCGAATCCCGCACCTGGTATTGAGGTGTGTCTTTGGGCAAATCACGTAATGACACTGCTTCACTCCACCCAGGTGTAAATGGGTAGCAGTGTTGTAATTCTCGCATGTGAAAACATCTGGAAAGAGTGTTCGAGAGCGATTAAATATTAGCTTGAAGCTTCCATGGCAATCAAACTAAAATAAATTAGTATAAATTAAATGTAAGCAGCAAACAAGCCATTTTTGGCCTTGACCCAAAATTGACTGTTTTGGGGGCGCTGTGACCTTGAAAAAAGGTCAAGGTCACCAAAACCTTATCAAATCTGTTGTTTGCTGTAATGATATATTGTACCAAGTTTGACGAAAATCAATCAACTCGTAATGAGATAAGAGTTCAGACAAGCCATTTCTGGCACAAAATTGACTGTTTTAAAAGGAGCTAAGGGGCCCCGGGGTGTGGCCCATTTGGGTCCCAGGGGCAGGGTTAGCAGGATTTATGTAGGTGACTATTTTATGTAATATCTAAGCTCTGTGCTTCACAGTTTCAGAGAAGAAGATTTTTGAAGCTTTTCTTCATTATGAGTGTATGGGATCTAAGTGGGTCCTATGGTGTGGCCCATTTGGACCCCAGGGGCATGATTTGAAGGATTTATGCAGGTGACCACTTGCCATTGCTACATGCTAAATATCTAAGTTCTGGGCCCTGTGGTTTCAGAGAAGAAGATTTTTGAAGCTTTTTTCCATTATGAGTCTATGGAAGCTAAGGGGACCCGGGTCATGGGCCATTTGGATCCCAGGGGCATGATTGGCAGGATTTATGTAGGTGACCACTTGCAGTTATTACATGCCAAATATCTAAGCTCTGGGCCCTGTGATTTCAGAGAAGAAGATTTTTGAAGCTTATTTTCCATTATGAGTCTCTGGGAGCTAAGGGGCCCTGGGGCGTGGCCCATTTGGACGCCAGGGGCATGATTGGCAGGATTTATGTAGGTGAACGCTTGCCCTTGCTACATGCTAGATATCTAAGTTCTGGGCCCTGTGGTTTCAGAGAAGATTTTTGAAGCTTATGAGTCTATGGGAGCTAAGGGCCCCGGGGCATAGCCCATTTGGACCCCAGGGGCATGATTGGCAGGATTTATGTAGGTGACCACTTGCCGTTGCTACATGCTATATAACGCTCTGGGCCCTTTGGTTTCAGAGAAGAAGATATTTGAAGCATTTTTCCATTTGGAAGGGGCGAGATGACCTGGAAGCACCTGACAGAAAGAGATTGCAGAGAATGGAAGCTCTCTGCTATCGATCCTCATGATAGACAAACCTGGAGATCTGGTGTAAGATCTGCCATGCGTGCCGCAAGCCAGCTACCTGGAAGGGGGCCAACTTATGTGTATGTTGCCCCTGTACCTGCACTTTAATAAAACATCCGTTGATGATGATGCCATTTTCTCAAAAGTGACGCATGTCAGGTACAACAAAACAAAATCAGCATAACGCATTTAAAATTTTTCAAGATTGTAATGTTTTTATTCTGCCCGTTGTATTCAATGTCAGGATAATGGTAGAGGATATACGAATGAAATGAGTGGCATCCTTTTTTTTCAGTCAGTGAGTGAACCATAAACCAAAAATGTAAACATTGAAGGGAAAGCCGAATAGTTTAATCATCAGGAAACTGCATAAGCCTTGTCTTGTCCTCAGTGAGGCTATAAGAATCTTATATGGGTGTGAGGGGTGGATGGAAAAATCCGTCCCGGGGTCACTGTCCGGCATCACGAGGCTTGCCGAGTGATGCCGGACAGTGATCCCGAGGGACGGATTTTTCTACCCATATAGGATTCTTTTTCTTACATACCTTCCATTTTTTGGCGCGGAGTTTTGATGCTGCAGTCACTTCGGTTACCAAAGTCCGCCATATTGTGATGACACTAGAGGAGTGTCTAGTGACGTCACATAACGTGCATGACGTCAACCTTAACGACGGCACATACGAGGTCGTATTCAACCAGTTCATTTATCAAACACGCGAGAATATTCTATATTGGGTCGGAACACCATGGTCAGAACATAAATTTCTATCCCAGGGTAAAATCACGGATTTCCTTGTCTGGTGTGTAAGAATAAAAAAATCACATAAACCACCTAGGCTAGAATCGTTAGATCAATCCTAAACTGAAAGTTGCTCAAGAAAGCATGATGTGAGGACGACCTCCAAAACAGCCTGCAAGGTGCAGGGCTGGAAACAACTGAAGTACGTTATCTAGAGTTAACTGCCAAAGTGACTAACTTCCCATATCACAGGTCCTGCTGTATGAATGTCATTTGATGTGTCACAGTGACATTTCTGATTCTGAAAGTCAGTTAAGTTTCAGACATGTCAGGTTCGTATAATTGCTCAGCAGCTAGTTAAGTTGGGTATATGAGATTGTTGACATTGGCAGACAGAAGTGTTGCTTTTAACTGTATGGCAAAGTACATGCAGTCTATGCGAGAAATCACAATAGGTGGATCATGGAGAATTAAATAGACAAATCAGCACTTAATTGTCATCAACCTGATGTTCTCATAACAGGCCTCATACTGATCACGCTTTTCGAAGCCTGAAAGGCCCGATTTTGCAGCTTCAACCCTTATCCTACTGAACAAGACACAACTACATCACCTTTGTAAACAGTGTAGATCCTGATCAGATGGCTTCTGAAGAAGCCATCTGATCAGGATCTACACTGTTTGTAATGGAGTTTGTGAAAATATAATGTTATTTGGTTGACTTATAGTCAGAAATAAGGGTTAAATAGTTTTTTAAACAGACTATATATGCAAAAATCAGAATCTAAAAGCCTGAAATCAAGAAAAAAATCAATCTCTAAAAGCCTGAAATCCTGCACGTGCCTGAAAAATATGAGGCCTGTCATAATAATCATACAGTATCTTTGGCAATACAGTGAAACTCTTTTTTTTTCTCTTCCAAACCTATTTAAACCTAAAATCACAGAATAAAGCCCTACTATCCTCCAAGCAAAGAAGCCAAAAAGCTAGATTTCTCTGTGTCAGAACAAAATACTCGGAAGAGACTATTTATTTGTATATGGCTTTCTTATACAAATTCCTATGTCTATAAGAAAACAAGCAGTAAGCCTGGCCACAAATTAGCCAAATAAAACAATGCATTGATACTGCAAAATAAAGCATTTTGTTGTCTGTATCAGTTCTTAAACTTTCTTGTTACTCCTTTTTTCTAAATGAACGAGTACTGTACTTTCTGGGGAAAAAAACATCTCAAACCCTGGGGCGAGTTGTTCAAAGCATTGTTAGCTTAACAAGCTCATTAGTGGTCAAATTGTTAATTATTCTAGCAAGTACAATATTGTAAAGTTTGGTATTTTTGCTGTTTACTCACATATTTATCAGCAAAAATATTAGCATATTTGCCATATTTAATGATCAAAGTTTTAACAATACATTAAGTAACAACGTACAGTCAAACTTCAATGGCTAGAACACCTTTGTGACCTTGAAAATCTGTTTGAGACAGGGGTTGTTCGAGCCACTGAAGGTTACTATCAGGAGTCATAACGAGATACTTTTCGGTATCATTCAGTCGTTCTAGAATAAAAATGTATGCTGTGTGTACTCATTAGAATCGCCGCATCGAGGGGATTCTAATGAGTACACACAACATACATTTGCAAGATAAAAGACCAAAATCTCCTAAATTATCCCTGACTATTTCTTATGTAGAGGAATTCCCTGGGGACTATAGAATGGGTTCGAGTCATCCATGGTAAACGAGCTATCGATGTTGGAGCCATCAAAGTTCTACTGTAGTTAGTTTTAAACAACTAGCCCCAGATATATATAGGTGTTTTTATTAACAACATCGTTAGTGTTGATCAACTGGGATAACACATATACTGCCTTAAGTTAAACTGTGATGACTAAGTACTTACTGGCATAATGTGGTACACTTGGAGCTGTGTGGAATAACCTGAAATAATTGCAGAAAAACTCTTTATATCAAATGTCATGTGTCAGGAACCAACAAATATACTCCATTAAAACCTCAGCCATTTTAAAACAGTTTGCTGATTCTGATTTTAACCCTTGTTCTGCTGAATATTTGAATATGCCACACCCACTACTGATTATCAACCAATCAGATTACTTGATGCAAATTATTGCAACAAGTTCACAATCTGAATGACAAACAATGCAGATCCAGATCAGATGGCTTCTTCAGAAGCCATCTGATCTGGATCTTCATTGTTTGAAAAATAAGGCATATCCGGGCTCAGCAGGACAAGGGTTAAATTAAGTGTTAACAGTTTAGTAAAGTTACTATAGCTACTGGATAAACATAGCATCCTCTTTCATAACAGCTGTTACAGCATGATTCTTTGTAAACCAAGTTCTCCCGATCTAATTTTGCAAGATTTTATTGTTAGCTAATCATTGCCATACAATAGTAAGGCAGCATCTCTGGCATTCAATTTTAGAGGGTCATTATCTTTGACACATGTTTTCGCTTTAAATTCTGTAACCTTCCTTAATACAATGAACACTGAAAAGGACTAAGGTCAACATGTATCAGACACTTGTATTTGTGTTAAGGTTTTACATCCCTGTCAAAACTATTTAGGTAATTTTGGAGACATTGCTTCCGATTCTGTCAGACTTTTACCAGACATTGAGAAGAAACCGCAAAGGTTTAAGAGACAGGCAGACTCTTACCACTTTTCCTGGGCAGGCTTGGACCTTCCAAGCTGTTTATCAGTACTTGAGGGGAAATGGCATCTCAAGCCCTAATGCCCAAAGAAACCACTAGGGTTTAAGGGAGAGTCTGAATCACACCACTATTCCTTGGCAGGCTTCCAGTTTTCATTCTAATATGTATTCTTTGCTACCAAAGTTAACCTTTTTCATTTGTTTTACCACACTGCAGCTGGTGTTTAGTGCTGTGTGGCAGCCGTAAAACGTCTCCCCGTACTTCATCATAGTGCAGATTATATTTTCATTTTCTTTGGTCTCATCGAGTCCATTGCTGGTAATTTGAAAATCGAGTACCGCTGAAATCAATGCTAGGGGGCGTATTCAGTCTTGCAGACAACAGTGCTGTATATGAAGTAACTCAATAAAACCGAGTTTCCGGATTTCATTCTAATATGTGTTCTTTGCTTCCAAAGTTAACCTTTTTTCATTTATTTTAGTAACCTGTTTACGAGTACTCTAAAATTGGGGTGGTTTCAGCTTGCGAGGAAGCACCATGCTGCCCAATACTGCAGGAAAATATATACATTTTTTTTCTTTCATTGGTTTGTCAAATAATGTTGTACTTACTGGTGTATACCATGTCCACAGTAACTTCTCACCACAGAGAAACCACTGGACTGGGCGTGTTTTTGTATCACAGAACCTATATCACGGTATCTAACACCTGGCTTCACTGAAATATACATGTATAAATATCCTCCTAAAATTCTTTATAACACTGTTTATTAGGCCTAAAATATAGGGATCAACCATGGTTTTTCATGCATTAACATTCGCCAGGTCCCAAGGAAGCTGTTTGAATATGAGGCTGCCAGGCCGAATGTTCAAATATCTTCCGAGGGATCCGGCAAATGTTAATGTAATGAAATAACCATGGATGATCGCTGTTCTTGAATAACTTACGATTCCAAAAGCAAATTTTGAGAAAAGCGCCCAAAAGCTTCATATGAACTCCATATAAACTCTTCAAATGTGACCGGTGAACCAACATGGCGGCCAATTTTGAATGTTGTCTACAATGTTATGCAGTAACCATCTGACGTCATCACAGAACCCTAAAACGCTACGTTCAGGGCAATAACACAACGTCGCTTAACATAACGTAAACAAAGCAAGGCCAGTCTTGTGATATCAAAAGCTCAAAATCCATGTTCAAACAGCAAGCGAATTTCATGATTTGAACATGGTTTTTGCTGTTTTAGCACGGCTTTCGGCCCATTTGACAACGGCTTCAAACAGCCATGCAAGAATTAAGTTTTGATAGGTTTAAAGCTGGTGTAAAACTAGCCTCAAAAATGTATAGATTGGATAGCTCAAATACCTTTGGGACCATGAAAATTTGTTTGAGGCAACATTAAGATAACATACGTGTTTCATACGTGTTTCACATAGTGCATTTTTCAAATCTCCAAAACCGATATTTTTCTATGTAAAATTACATTTTTTTTTCTCATTTTTGCTCAAACCATAGATGGAAAGTTCTTGTTAGAACAACCTCATTTAGGCACTTTAAATGAGCACCTAAAGTCTATGTTTTGGAAAGGAAATAAGAAAGTATTATATGCCCCTGTAAACCCTGTTTTTATGCCCCCACCATTCAAAGAATGGTGGAAAGGGCATATAGGATTGCACCTGTCTGTCCGTCCGTTTGTCCTTGTGTCCGTCTGTGCGCCCGAAACTTAAATGCAGTCAATAACTTCCTTATTTCTTGATGGATTTTAAAATTACTCGGCAGAAATAATAACCATCATAAGACGACGTATCATAGGTAAAACCCAGGTTAGTACCTCAAAGGTCAAAGTCATAAATAGGGGTCAAAGCTCAAAAAAATGATCTGAAACTTAAATGCAGTCAATAAATTTCTTATTTCTGGAAGGATTTTGAAATTTATTTGTAGAAATGTTAACCATCATGTGACAATGTGTCACGTGTAAAACCCAGGTCCGTACCTCCAAGGTCAAGGTCATACTAAGAGGTCAAAGGTCAAAAAAGGGTCTGAAACTTAAACACAGTCAATAACTTACTAATTTCTGGATGGATTTTGAAATTACTTTGAAGAAATGTTAACCATCATGAGACAATGTGTCACATGCAAACCCAGATCCATACCTCCAAGGTCAAGGTCAAACTTAGAGGTGAAAGGTCAAAAAAATGGTCCGAAACTTAAACACAGTCAATAACTTTCTTATCTCTGGATGGATTTTGAAATTACTTGTCAGAAATGTTGGCCATCATGAGACAATCTGCCTCACACAAACCCAAGGTCCTTACCTCCAAGGTCAAGGTCATACTTAGAGGTCAAAAACAACACGGTCAATAACTTTCTATGGATGAATACGAACATAGACACATTTTCAGGCGGGGGCATCCGTGTCCTATGGACGCATTTCTAGTTTTCTATATTAGTTAGTTTGAATTGAGGTTTAATGTCCCTGTCAACACTATTTAGGTCATTTTAGAGATGTTGCTTCCAATTTTGTGGGACTTTCACCAGACACTGAGATGACATGACATCTCGAGCCCTTCCGCCAAATTAAACCAAAAGGCTTATATGCACTGGATGGTCTGACTCACACTGCTTTGCCTGGCCAGGCTTAGTTCCTCTTTGCTGTTTACCAGCAATCGTGTGTGGTCAGTTTCAGCTCTGGGTGGAAGCACCATTTAGCCCAATCTATTTCTTGAAGCCCAGTTGGTCAAGGGGTGAAAGTGGGGCTTACATGGACTTGCTTAAGTGACAGGGGTAGTTCAAAGTACTGAAGGTTTATCATAGTTTCAGGTCATGGGTATAATGGGGATAACATTAAGGAGATCTTTTTGACCTTCTATAAAATAAAAGAATTTAGTGTTTTCTCATTAGAATTGCCTCATTGAGGCGATTCTAATAAGTACATACACCATTCCTTTTTAACCCATTTTGTACCTGAAACCTGAAAAGGGGTCCCTGGCAAACAGTGCAGGCCCAGATCAGATGCTGCAGAATGCAGCATCTGATCAGGGTCTACACTGTTTGCTAGAAGTTCAGCCATTTTCCAAATCAAATTTGAAGAAAACACAACCTAACACACCTAAATCTTTAAATGGATTTGTGCTATACATAAGGTATTCCATTTGGTACGAAAAAAAAAAAAAAAATAAGCTGCAATAAAAAAATATCTCTAAATTACCTTAAATAAATTCATATCAGGCCATCCTTAAAAAATTCTTGGTTTGCTGTGCGCCTACCTACCTACACAGATTGCCCCTACCCAAAACATTTTATTACCATTCTGAGGAAAAGATTTTTTTTTTTTTTTTATGAAATCCTGATTAAACTCAAATTTAACACACTACACCAAATTTCAAGAAGATGACATTTTTATGCCCCCGCATCATATGATGCCGGGGGCATATAGTTTTTCGGTTTTCTGTACGTGCGTACATGTGTACGTCCATCTGTACGTGTGTGTGTACGTATGTACGTACGTACGTACGTGATCCTGTAACCTCAGGTTAAAGTTTTTGTAACAGGTAGAGCCTGAACTTTTAGAACTCATATTTTCCTAACCATTTGATGGAACTGGTTCATCTTTGGTATGATGATAGATATAGGTCCAAAGTTTTATTAAGCAATACCCCCACCCATGCCTGTGACCTCAAGGTCAAGGTCACAGACTTGGACATTTTCGATGTTAAAGACTCAGGTTAAGGTTTTTGTAACAGGTAGACTTGAACATTTTAGAACTCATATTTTCCAAACCATTTGATGGAATTGGTTCATATTTGGTATGATTATAGATATAGGTCCAAAGTTTTATTCAGCAGTACCCCCACCCATGCCTATGGCCTCAAGGTCAAGGTCATGGACTTAGAAATTTTCCATGTTAAAGACTCCAGTTAAGGTATTTGTACCTGGTAGAACCTGAACTTTTATGATGGCTTTGTTTCATATGATGATAAATATAGGTACAGTGTTTTATTCAGCAATACCCCCACCCATGCCTTTGACCTCAAGGTCAAGGTCACAGACTTAGACAATTTTAATGTGAAAGATTTTAAAGAGCTCAAATTTTCCAAACTATATTATGAATTTGGCTTATGTATGCTATGATGATAGATACAGGTCCAAATGTTTATTTGGCAATACCCCCACTCATGCCTATGGCTTCAAGGTCTAGGTCACAGACTTAGAAATTTTTAATTAGATATTTTAAGAGTTGATATTTTCCAAATCATGCGCTGGAATGAGGTGATATTTGGTTTCATGTTAGGTACCTGTCCATTTTATTCAGCGATACCCCCACCCATGCCCATGAGCTCAAGGTCAAGGTCACAGACTTAAAATTTTTTTAATTATCCCCTCCCGGGCCATAACTCCTAAACCGTATGGAATATATTCATGAAACTTCACAGGTGCATTCATCACACTGAGACGATGTGTCATGAACAAGGTAGACAACTCTTACATTTTTGGTTTTTGGATTATCTGCCCTTGATGCATATATTTTATGGTTGATTTGAAGTACATTTGCAATATTTTTATGAATGGCATTTGGCGGGGGCATCCGTGTCCTATGGACACTTTTTCTAGTTTTTTTTGCTGTTTTATTATTTTTTAATCAGCATTTGAAAAGATGTTTCCGGTTGTTGTATGGTGCTTTAAGGGTCAAATGTCTTTTCAGATCTAAAAAAAAAAAGACCTACCTTCCTACCCACCTAACATATGATGGGTAGGAGCACAGCAAACAAAATTTTTTTTAAGGATGGCCTCAGGAGCAATGGAAAGACTTTTCTCGAAACTAAAATGGGAGTTCCAATTCACCATTATGTGTTAATAATAAGTTCAATTTGATCACCCTGCAGATTTTTCCGCCACTTTTCAAAGGGAGACAAATTTCCGAACTTCCTGCAGTTTTCTATAAGCTCTGTCCCACGAAAAAAGGGTCTTTCCATTAAGCGTTGACCCCTACTGACATGGGAGATGAAAATACTTTTGCAGGAGTTGCCTCCCCTGAAGATGTATCTATTCCCCTTAAATAACTTACCTTCTTTAATAGCTAGATCTAGACATTCATATGAGACTCGGACAAGTTTCTTTGATTTTTCATCAACATTACCCACAAAGAATGTTTCATTCAAATCTCCATGGTAACCTTTATAGTATACAGTTATGTCAACTGAAACAAAACAAATTAAATGTGCTACAGTTCTTTTTTTCTGCTGTTTTCACCATATCTGACTTGTTAAAATTTAATTTATTTGGCATATTTCTGAATTTTTTCAAAGCCTTTACATTTACGCAAGACATTTTGGGTTGATCGTTTATCAACTGATCTAAAGTTAAATGTACAAGAAAAGCTATAGTGCTGATGTCAACATGACTATCACTGCCTCGCACCAAAATTCCATTAACCCTTATCTTGCTGTTCACGACAACCCCTATCTTTGCAAACAGTGTAGATCCAGATCAGATGGCTTCTGAAGAAGCCATCTGATCAGGATCTACACCATTTGACATTCAGTTTATGAATTTGTAGGAATAAATTACATCAAGTAATCTGATTGGTTCAAAGTCAGAGATGGGTGTGGCTCAAATGAATATTCAGCAAGAGAAGGGTTAAATGGTTATTCATAGTTGCCCCATTCTTGTCGCAACGGGTCAAAGTGTTGTGTAAAGAGGGTTTTATATCAAGCACAGACTGAGCTCAGTATTGGGCTGCATGGTGCTTCCCGAGGGGCGAAGGACCAAGTACTGAAAAGGGCCAATGGCTGATGTGGGGTATTTTCCTATCATACCCATGGGATGATATGGGTCAAGGGCTGATGTGGGGTTTGATAGGAAAAATAAGTCAATTTTTATTATTATTATTGTGACTTCATGTCATTCACCTGGGATGTGATAGGACAACAGCTGAATTCTCCAAATATGGTAACGTAAGAGGTATGATATGGCTTGTAGTGTGATAAGGGAGTATGGTTTGGCTTTTGGGTGTGATAAAGATTATGCAATATGGCATCACAGGCTTGCTTCATAGCTAACATGATACGTGCATGGATTCCACCCTCATATCACATATTCAAAGACAACATATTCCATAGTAAATATGTGATAAACAAACTTATTCTAGACATCAAAAAATATAGCTCAACCTCTTCATAACACTATTGTAAGGGTTCAAAGCTAATACCATGTTATTTCAACAGCCATATTATATCCAGACAGAAATGTATAGATAGTATAAACTACACATTTTTGGGTTTAATCTATATACACTGATTATATCCAAACCAGTGTTATAATGACCAGTGTTATACAGAGGTTTAGGTGTATTCAACTTACTGTTAAGAATATCACCATCTTCTAATTTTCTAGAGTCTGGTATACCATGACATATAACTTCATTGACAGACCTAAAATGACGTCAAGATTACATATGAAACTATGACATCGCTAATGAGTGTAGATACTAGATACACCAGACAAATTCTCCATCACGAAAACATGCCTATATAGTTTTGATCCACTGGAACCCCACTTTTATAAGTAAATCTGGAGTTTGCAGGGGTATACTTTTTTTTTATTTCTGCTGTAAAATATAGATTGTGGTTACTGGTTAGAACCGCCTCAATGAAAATTTGCTTTTTTTTGGTGATAAAGGTTACAATGTATTTGTATACGCGTGTTTTCGTAATGACTATTTTTTTCACATGGGAGACAACTTCTGTTTCTTCCTGTTTGCTTTCCTGTTTCATTTTACATCCCCATCAACACTATTTAGGCCATTTTGGAATCATTGCTTCCAATTTTGTGGGACTTTTACCCAACTCTGAGATGAAATAACCTCTCAAGCCCAACCACCCAAATAAACCATAGGGTTTATATATGCAGAGACAGTCAGACTTGCACAACTTTGCCTTGGCAGGCTTAGACCTTCTAAGCAGTTTACCAGTACTCGTGTTTGATCAGTTAGTCCTCATGTTTGCTCAGTTTCAGCTCTAGATGATAGCATCATGGAGCCCAATCTATTTCTCCAAGTCCCGATGTGCTTTCCTGTAAATTAAAAAATTCTGAAAATGGGGTTTATTCTCAAAGGAAAGAATTTGCTCCTCAGGAGCAAATTCTTTCCTTTGAGAGTAAACATCTATCCACAGGGGAGAGAAAATAGTTTTGGAGTTGTCTCCCCGGAAGCTGTGTCCATTCCACTTTATTATGCAACATGATTTGGAATTTTCCACTGTTTGCAGATAAATCTTTAAAAAAGTATTCCCAAAAATATATTTTTTTTATTAAGAAAAATAACCATAAATTACAAGTTCAATTTTCACATTTCATTCATGTGAGTGTATATAGGAAATATAATAGAGTAAATATTTCATAGCTATAGAAAAGGAGTAGAAAAGGAAAAATCATCTTATTTTGCATTAAAATATATGCTGCAGATACTTGTTAGAATTGTTTTGATGAGGCTTTTGAACAAGCACCCACAAAATATGTTTCAGAGAATAAATAAGAAAAATTATTTCTGAATTATCTTCATTACGCCTCCCTTTCTCGAAGGATAAAAACTCATTGTGAAAACATGGAGGAGAGTGGCTGACGACTTGGATCAGTCCTGCTGCAGTCTTGCTCGTTGTGACTCATTCTAAATATCATAAGTAATTTCCTGACTAGTTTCTTCCAATGATTTGGATTTCATCAGCGGATGTGTCACGATTTTGGTTAGCTCTGAATTTGCATTGTTTATATAGCGCCAAGGGGCCGGTCTACTGGCCCCCTATTTTGCACCAGTGCGCAGGTGCAGTTGGATATTCATCAACGGCCTGATTGTCTTAATATATGATTAAGACTGCAACCAGCCCCCGGGGGCTGGTGTCGTTGCCATCCATTGATTTGGAGTGTATTGTGCGTTGCTATCAGCCATTTTTGTTATGTCCTATTTTGTTAGTTAGAAAGAATGACGGACACCAGCGGGACATCCAAAATAAACGGGACACGCTGGTGGCCAATCATTATAACTTATCCAACCATTCCATAGGAGACATGCGATTTCAAATTATAGAAATTTTATGCTCAGTTCCAGAAGATTAAAAAAATACTACAACTCGAAAAATCAAAGAGCTCTATTGGATCTACCAGCTACACGCTCTCCGACCGGTCAGGATTAATGTTCAATGTTAAGGAGGGTCGCGCATAATTGACTCTGCCGTAATCAGGTTCGAATTTTTACCTCAAAATGATTTTTGTTTCTATTTAGTTTTCAAAGTGTTTTCTGAGGTTTTTGTAACATATAATAACCATTGCAATGTGCATTTTGTTATAAATTATTTTGCGACTTCATAGACTACTTTCCGTTCTAGTCCGCATGGCTGGAAGCACAGGAAAATAGAGGGATAAACAGACTAACCCTGTTTTTTTCCAGCTATTGGTTTGTTTCCTCCGATTGCAGCCCATCAGCTGTCCATGGCAAATCTGAACTCTCTTTAACGCACGATGTTTACTTTATTTTTCCATTGGTGTCAAAAATATAGCCTCGAAGAGTCTATCAGGTCACATATTCCACGGCCATACTTTGTCAACACAAACAAAACAATGAATCAATAGTGACGTTTACTTTAGTTTGCGTGACGTCATATATATGGAAAGAAAACACTGCCATATTTGATAACTAAAAGTGCAGACTGTAATGCCTGGCAGCACACAATATTCTTTTAACTGCCAGTCGCAGTCTCAGGTTCAATTACTGTTAAGCCATCTCAGTGAACAAATAGCCTGTGCCAGCACCCATAATTAGGATCTTGCACTCAACAGGTGTAGGCCTACTGGTAAACTGCTTAGAGGATCTAAGCCTGCCCAGGCAAAGCGGTGCGAGTCTGCCTGTCCATGTTAATAAACTCTATTGGTTCAATTGGCGGCGGGGTTTTAGTTGACATTTCATCTAAAGGTCGGGTAAATGTCCCACAAAATTGGAAGCGACGTCTCCAAAATGACCTTTACAGTGTTGACGGGGGCGTTAAACATCAAATCAAACAAACAATAATCAAGCATAAGCAAAAGGGTGTACAAGAAAAAATCCCTTTGATCTGTTTCGAATATAAAGATGATGGTTTAGGTTGTGCCACACGGAGCCTTTGTATGCCCACATATCCACCATCATAACAGAATTTTGTCATTGTACCGGCTCCAGCCAATCGGGCTGCATGATGCTTTCACGCAGAGCTGAAACCGAACGCACGTGAGAACTAGTAAACCGCTTAGAGGGTCTAAACCTGCCCAGGAAAATGGGTCCGAGTCGGACCGTCCATGCATATAAACCCTTTTGGTTTCGTTGAGCGGCAGGGCTTGAGATGTCATTTTACCGTCAACATAATATTGGTCATTTTGGAGAGGTTACTTCCCAATTTGTGGGTCTTTTTACCCGACATTGTGACGAAACCTGACAGCCAGTGAAACCAATCTATATGTTTATAAGGACCGTCCGTCTTGCACCACTTTACCTGGGCAGGGCGGTCTACTCGTACTCATGAGTGATTGGGTTAGTATCATGCAGCACAATCTTTTTCTTCAAGGCCAGTTCGGGGCTATCATGCTTTGTAGAGACTATATATATGAGAAGTTTTTGGGCGACGCCTTTGAAGTGGTGTAGCACACTGAAGTGATTCAGCTATGATTACAAAGCCCCCCCCCCACCCACCCTCCCCCCCCCCCCCAGAACAGAACTCGCTAAAGCACAATGATGAAATGCATTAGGCTGAGAAAAGAGCCTTGAGGAACACCGACCTTCAATTCGAATTCTTCAATGGAACCAACACAAAAACGCATACGGCTCCGCGAATTAGCATACACCCACTGGACCATTCGAACATTCCACTCCTCCACTTCAAATTTTCTCTGTGCCTCCCAGATGACTTTTCGAGACACTCAACCAAATGCCTTCTCAAGGTCCACGAAAGCCACTATGTGGGAATGCAACTGCCATTTTGGCTTTCCGCTAGTGATGTTTCCATTACGGTCTAGTTATTCATGTTCGTAGTTCTTTCCCTTTGGTGTGTCTGATCGGAGGTGTTGGGTAATTGTATCGATTCCAGGTCATTGCCATCACTTCTATCCACTTTCGGAAAGTAAAAGGATAACTTATCTCACCTCCCTTTCACAGTTTGCATAAACAGGCAATAGATAATTAAATAGCGTTTCCGGTCAATATGGCATGAAAAGAAAAAACTTGTCAGAATTATAGAAAAAAAATAATTAGAAGTGTTTCTACTTTCCCTATAACGTTGGCAGGAACTTAAATGGGAAAAAGGAAATTTTTATATTATTTTGCATCAGCTTATTGTATTTTTTTTTTTTTTTTTATCAATTTCAACCCATTTCATTAGGGGGTGGGGTAATAAATTGTCAAAAAAGAAAGCTAAAATGTTTAATAATGTTTACCAGGTATATTAATAACATACATCTGACATTGTTTGAACGTCTGCGACAATGTTAATGGCTTCATATCTTTTAAACATGGACAAAACGACAATATGGCTATATCAGAACATGCATTTTTTGGCCAGAAAAATCCATTTTTCACACCATAAAACTTATAAATGAAATTGTGTTTCAATTCTAATGAAATACTTTGATTAATACCACATTAAGGAAGCAAAAGTATGTGCAATAATAAAGGTATAATCCTTGTTCTTGTCATTTAAACAATATCTTAATGCTTTTTTAGCCATTTTTATTGGGGGGTGGGGTAATTTTTTCTGCAATATTTCTCTCAGATGCCTGGTGACATGGTCAAATTTCACGCCTATTTCGTGTATCTAATATTATTACACACTATATGTGACAATAAGAAAAATCTAAAGACGAAAAATGCATTCTTTTTTCAAATATAGCGAAAATTGCATCCCAAAACAGCAAAACATGCAGAAAAGGACATTTGTAAATAGGTGTTTCGACAAAAATCTGTGAAAGAGTTTGTCTTTCACACATAGGTACGCAAACATGACATTATCCTGCATTGTGTTTTTTTTAACCAAACTTGGAAATATTGTTTTAAACAATTGTTATCGACAATTTGTCAATGACTGGGGTAATTATTGAAACATTCGATAAATTCGAAAACAGTACCCATCTTTAAGGCTAAAAAGCTCGAAAAAAAGCCTGGTGTGCCTATATTTTTATACCGGCAAACGAGTGCAGAGATTTCAAGCTACAAAATATAAGCAAATAAAAAAAATCTAAAGAGAAAATAATTACTCCCCACCCTCCTTAAAACTGGAGTCTTTCAGCCATACAAACATTTCACATCATTATGAAAACATGCCTTTTCATATATATAGGAAAAATTTACCACCAAAAAATGAAAATTTTCAGATAAACTAGAAATGCATCCATAGGACACGTATGCCCCCGCCTGATAAGGAAGTTATTGGCTGCGTTTAAGTTTCGGACGCATGGACGGACGCACGGACACGGACGGACAGGGGCAACGCTATATGCCCTTTCCACCATTCTTCGAATGGCGGGGGCATAAAAATCTGTAATTTTCCATAAATCTGCTCCAAACATTGGGTGTGGGAACTCGTTAGAACTGCCACGGCGAGGCCATTCTAACAAGTCCAACAATCTATGTTTTAGAGCAGGAATAAGAAAAATAATGTATACCCCTGTTAACCCCAGTTTTACTATATAAAATTGGGATTTAAGGCACCTTTTCATGATGTAAAGCCCAGTCTCACTGTCACGTATTGAGGATTAGGTTTTACTATGTTTCCCATCCCTACATTTGATACCTAGCAATATCTACCAAAACCTAATGGAACATAATAAAAACATAGCAAAAAAATATAATATTAAGACAAAGGAAAGCCTGTCCAGGAACCGCGGTGCGAGGCAGACCGTCCATGCTAATAAACCCTATTGGTTTCATTGGGCAACAGGGCTTGAGATGTCATTTCACCTCAATGTCGGGTAAAAGTCCCACAAAATTGGTTTAAACAATATTTATTTGCAAATAAATTACAAAGACATACATAGATACATACATGCAAAATGACATAGGATCTGACGGTAAGGAAAGTGCTTATATGAAAGTCATTTCCTAGGTTCAAGTATTGTATACAGTGTATTGGAATAATGGTTAAATAGCAACATCAATATAAAACCAAATCGTTCTGTGAGCTCAGAGAGAGAGAGAGAGAGAAATTCATATGTACTTGTACATGATTGTAGAAGAACACTCTTAGTGTGCGTGATGAAGAGATTCCTCCGAAAGTGTGCTGCTGTATTACGTATTCTAAACATCCTTGAGGTGCCATTACATGTAAGTTGGAGGTTTTATGCATTTCTGGAGGTAATCCTAAGCATCTGCAAATCGTCTGTCTTAGCAGGCAGAGTCGCATACAGTGTCAGGCCAATTCCCGCCAAACACGAGCGAATGATTTATGTAAAAAGGGTTTTGTCACACGAATGATGCTCCAAGGGGCGATACAGTCCCCATAATTTAGGATGATAGTGAACATAGGACAAATCATTATGAAGAGATAAAAAATAGAGAATAAGCAGAAAGAACAAATGTTTTGACCGACACCATGTTTTGTAAAAAGTTAAGGTTTTTACAAAATTGGAAGCAATGTCTCCAAAATGACCTTTACAGTGTTAACGGGGACGTTAAACCTCAAATAAAACAAAAAAACAAGACACAGGAAACCCTAGCTAATGCATAGTAATACATAGAGGACCTCCAAGTTAATTGCTTATTATATTTTTTTTGTATGTATTGAATGCGTTTCTTCAATGTTTTAGTATGTTTTTTGATAGGTATACGCAACGTTTATAAAAATACCACGTATGTTTTGAAAATTTAAAAAAAATCTAGCTTGGTCATGTATGTAGCCGATCTGTTATGTTTTAAAAGATGCAATAAAATCTAGCCCTCTATAAATGACAGTGAGACTGTGGCGTATGTAGCCACATATAGCTGTTTATAATATGTTTTCACTGTGTTTTACTACTTTATTTCCGTTCTGGTATGTTTAAAAAAAATGTAGTAAAACCTAGCCTTCAATACCTAACAGTGACGCTGTGGCTTGATCAAAACTCTTCAGAGTCTAACTTACGTGCAGCATGATTTTGGAAAACAGTAATAATTCAAAGGTGATGGATAGCAGTTTCTGTCTATACAAGCCTGTAAAGAGAAACATATTTTACTCACAAATTATTCTTGACCCCTATGCTAATAGCAGGCGCGACAAAAATTGATGTAAAACTTTAAAGTGAACATGAGGTGGATACAAATGTCGACGTCCTGGTGACGACAACAGCTCTTTACAATCTGACAATCTGTGCATTTTTGTTTGGATGTAACGTGTCTGTTTAACTAACTTGCTTTGTTTTGGAACCCAACAACAGTGATATGAAGAGATTGGGATGTACTCTTTACAATTCCTACCTCATGTACAGCTCTATCAATTTCTTCTGTTGTGACACCAACATCTATAGCTTTTGCTGCTATGTCTAATACTTCCCGACCAAGCTGAAATACAAACATAATACATGTATATGTCTAGTTAAGCGAGATACAAGTTATGATGTATAGGTGCATTGTAACCACCATTAAGCAGCCACATGGGCCAACTCTGAATGTGGCTGTTTAGAGAAAGTGGCTGTATAGCAGAGGGAAATGTCTGAGCTACATATGATTTGATACAGGAAATAGACAAGATAGCTGAAGGATCCACATGAATGTTGGAACATAAAAATCAATGACGGAAAGGTGTCATCTGATGGAGAAGTGGAGAGGTGTCAGATGACACCTCTCCATCAGGCAGATGACACCTCTCCATCAGGCAGATGACACCTCTCCATCAGGCAGATGACACCTCTCCATCAGGTGACACCTCTCCATCAGATGACAACCTCTCCATCAGGTGACACCTTTCCATCAGATAACACCTCTCCATCAGATGACACCACTCCATCAGATGACACCTCTCCATCAGGTGACATCTCTCCATCAGGTGACATCTCTCCATCAGGTGACACCTCTCCATCATGTGACACCTCTCCATCAGATGACACCTTTCCATCAGGCAGATGACACCTCTCCATCAGGCAGATGACACTTTTCCATCAGATGACACCTCTCCATCAGGTGATACCTCTCCATCAGGCAGATGACCCCTCTCCATCAGGCAGATGACACCTCTCCATCAGGCAGATGAACCCTCTCCAGCAGGCAGATGACACCTCTCCATCAGATGACACCTCTTCACCAGGTGACACCTCTTCATCAGATGACACCTCTCCATCAGGCAGATGACACCTCTCCATCTGGTGACACCTCTCCATCAGATGACACCTCATCTGGAACAATCTTCGTCAGATAAGTATGGGAGACAAATTTGCATTAAGCCGCAATGAGCCGCTGGCAACCAAATGAAGTTATTTCCCTTAGAGTCACTTTCACAGTTATCGGATTCTCTCTATCTCCTACCTGTCCAGCGTAGGATATAATCCAATAATCACCAACTGATTATTTGTTCGTTAATGTTCAGGGGTGCCTTGCCTTAAATCGGTTTAATTTAGTGACAAAATTCATATCAGAGCGCAAAATACATGCATTTACTCAAATCGTGGGTCGTGATATTGAAACTATTTTTTGCATTACTCAACTGGGCATGTAATTTATCCCGCTACTTAATGATAAGATACCAACAATTTCAACATTTCAACATTATTTAGCATTACAAAAACACCCCTTTGTAATTTTGTCTCCATTAAACCCCACTTTTAGATAGTAAAACTTGGGTTTACAGGGGTATACATTATTTTTCTTATTCTGCGCACCCAACCCCCCGCCACAGGCACACACAAAAAGATTACATTATAGTACTCAGTGGAACTGCCTCAATGAAGCAGTTCTAACGAGTTCCCACAATCTATGTTTTAAGTAGATGTGTGAAAAATATCAGAATCTTTTATCAGAAAAGTTGAAAAATATCAATAATATATGAATAGGGGTGTTTTCGTAATGGGAGGATAGACAACTTCAGCCCATACAAAACTTTTAGCATTTACAAACACTATTAATTTCATGCTCAGATGAGTCGAACATGAAAAAGTGTCATAAGCTCAGGTCAGAAGTTAAGAAGAGCAATTATTATTATATGATAATTATTATTATCTCACTATTCAAACAATCATCAGCGGCCGATTCAACCACCTAGTATTTTCATCATTCGTGTAGACTTTGATCGGACTGCTATATTGTTTAGTCTGTGTCTGCACGTATTCCTTTATCATTTTAGAGAAGAATCACAGCTCAATTGGGCCCCGCTCATCAGGACTTGAAGAAGTAGATGGGCTGTATGAGTCTTCCATGCAGAGCTGAAACCAACCACACAAGAGTATCGGTAAACCGCTTAGAGGGTCTAAGCCTGTCCAGACAGAGCGCGCTTGCAGAGCTAAAACCGATCAAATATGTGTACTAGTAAACAGTGTAGATCGTGATCAGATTAATCGGGACATACACTGTTTGTAAATGTTGGGGCTGTCGTGTTCTGCAGGATCAGGGTTAAAATGGGCACACATCACGCAATCATGCCTATATAATTTTATATAGTAAAACTGGGGTTTACAGGGTATGCATTATTTTTCTTATTTCTGCTTCAAAACAGATTGTGGGTACTCGTTAGAACTGCCTTGCCGGATATATGAAAAAAAAAAATGAAAAATATCACGATTTTTATTTGAAAGAAAAGAAAAAATCGTTTTTGGTGGATTACGAGTGCCCACAATATACTTTTTGAAAAGAATTAGGAAAACGTCCCAAATTACCATCAAGCAAACCCTGAAAATTGGTCAATAATCTAACATAGGTATGTTATCCCTATTAGTGATATTTTATGACTGAGTCGTCTACTGTCTTATTTGCTGTAAGCTATTTAACTAACAAGTTTTGACCCATATATGCCAAGCGTCCCTTTTGGGAGGCATTCGCAAGCAGTGTAAACCATATAATGTACCACAGAAATTGGTGTCTTATCTGGGTCTGCACTGGTTGCTTATTCTACATATTTTTGTGAAACTTTTGACAAAAAGAAATCGTTTTAACACTCCAAACATTGGAAATGGACCACTATAAACTTTATACCGGGATGGATTCCTTTGCCATTGATGGGTTAAGATATTCGGTCGCCTCACCATAAACTGTGTTTATTGTGGAATTATTGGTTCTCTTTCAAGGTGTGAAATCAATTTTTCGCGTATTCTTAATTTTGTTACAATCTCAAGAGTCTTATTTTTTTCTTTTAATTCTGAAATTGTCATATCCTTAGATTTCTCATTTTCTTTTAGTAATTGCTGATATTTGTGGTGTGCAGTATTTATTTCATTTGTTATTCTGCTTTTTTTTTCAGTTTTGATTTTCAGCCTTTTCTTTCTTTTTTTCAGTTTTGATTTTCAGCCTTTTCTTTCTCCCAAAAGTCTGAAATTTCTTTTGCAGATTACACCGAAAAAAAAAAACCCTGAAAAGTTTAGGATGATAAATTTGGTTATTTTCTTATTTCTGCTCAAAATATAGACTGTGTGTACTCGTTAGAACTGGTTGTAACGAGTACCCACAATATGTTCTGGTTTAGAGAAGAAATGAGAAAAAATAAGTTTTACCCCTTTTTAAACCCAGTTTTTAAAGTAAAACTGGGGTTTATAGGGGTAACCTTATTTTTCTGAATTCTGCTCTAAAATATAGACTGTGGGGTACTCATGTATGCACAATTTATATTTTGAAAATTAGACAAATATCACAATTTTTCATCTTAATTTTTTCCTTTTTTCGGCCGTAAAATTTACAATGTATTTGTATAGGTGTGTTTTCATTATGTTAAAGTTTTGAATTCATGTCTGCAACTTTGGGTCAACAAATTGTTAATGAGCCAATATGTCAATTAATGGTGGTCTTCATGTGATAAGTCCGCCCGCCGGGCAAAGCGGCAAACAAAGTTCGGCTCTGCGAAGGCCTACTAAAAAAATGATTGCAATAAAACTGTCTTTCTTTCTGTTTCTTTCTTTCTACCAAAACTGTGATCGCTCACATTTGACCATCCATTACGCAAACACGCCTTTACAAATAAATTGCCACCTTTATTGCCGAAAAAATGAAAATTTTATGATGAAAAATTGTGATATTTTTCTTATTTCTGCTCCAAATATAGATTGTGGGCACTCGTTAGAACCGCCTCATCGAGGCAGTTGTAATGAGTACTCACAATATATATTTTTAAGAAATAAGAAAAATAAGGTATACCCCCGGAAACCCCAGTTTTGCTATATAAAAGTGGGGTTCAAGGGGGTCAAAATTATATAGGCGTGTTTTCGTGATGTACATTACATACACACCAGATGTGCAGGATTGAAAGCCTACACAGTGATCATGTAATTACGGTAGGGGTCGTTAACCCCTTTTGTACCAAATGGAATCTTCCACCTTATAAATGGCAGGAGTCCATTTCGAAATTTAGGGATGTCAGGTTGTGTTTTCTACAAAATTGATTCGGGAAATGGCTGAACTTTTTGCAAACAGTGAAGGCTCTGATCAGACGCCGCATTCTGTGGCGTCTGATCTGGACCTGCACTGTTTGCCAAGGTACCCCTTTAGGGGTTTATGGTACTGATGGATTAACCTGCACAAGGGATGGCACAGGGGGCCTCCAGTTAATGTCCCGATCCGAAGGACGGCGCACTTTTTGGCATTCATCCCTGCAAATGATGCCAATGGAGCGTGTTTGGACACCGAAATAACCCACGTTTCCTGGGATCTAACCGGGGCTTCTAGCATCAGAGGCAAGAGCACTAACCACTGAGCTATCACGCTCCTAATTATCACGCCAAACATCTATATATGATTTTTTTCTCAATGCCTTTTAATTTAAATTCTACATAATGGTAGCCAGTTGTAGTTTTTCTACGTATTATATTCAGCCTTTATAATTAACTTAAGAGTCTTCTTTCATCTGTCCTTTCTTCTTTCCATTCGTCTGTGCGCCTGTCTGTCTCACAGTCAGTCATTCGATCTTATTTTATATTTAAGACATGATACCATGCATTACCAAGAATTAAGGAAAATCACACATTCATTCATTCATTCATTTCTTTCTTTCCTAAGTTTTACAGCTTTTCGTCATATATTATCATGTAGATCCCCCGAGTTCTTTCTACAGATGAAATAAATTAATTAATTGATAAATCTACAAATAAATAAATAAATAAATAAATAATAAACATTATGAGACTGTGCTGAAGTAAATTTCTACCCATGACTATCTTGTCCTGGTGGCGCTCGTGGACTTTGCCATTTTCACGAGAGAAAATGCAGGTGCCGAAAAGCTGACTTCCTTATTTTCAAACCAAATGGAAGAACTATGTTTTTAATTGAGTATAAAATTGTTTATATCATTGCAAACTTTGAGGAATTTTCTTCCTAGTCATGACTTATAAAAAAATCAATGAGAAAGTAATAAGTTTTAAATTAGCATTGGAATGTAGGTTCAGGAGCATTTTGCCAAAAGCTATATAAGATGAATAGGAATACGACTTCAACTCTTCAAAGTAAAATGGATGGACTAAGTCGTTAATTTATTTTTACAAATTTTATATCTAATTCCTCATTAATAACAGAACTTTTTGAAAATAACTAATAATTTTTTGTCGCATTTTTTTAAAATTGTAATTTAATCAATTTAATATGACTTTCCTATTAGTTTCTATATAATTTTTGGTGGTGATGTTTACAGGTAAGTCTGCGGCGACTGTCGCAAATAGATATCGGATATTTTTGTGAAACTACGAGGATTGTTCCCTATGTCTCCATCAGATGACACCTCTCCATCAGGTGACACCTCTCCATCAGGCAGATGACACCTCTCCATCAGGCAGATGACACCTCTACATCAGTTGACACCTCTCCATTAGGTGACACCTCTCCATCAGATGACACCTCTCCATCAGGTGAAACCTCTCCATCAGGCAGATGACACCTCTCCATCAGGTGACACCTCTCCATCAGGTGACACCTCTCCATCAGATGACACCTCTCCATCAGATGTCACCTCTCCATCAGATGACACCTCTCCATCAGGTGACACCTCTCCATCTGGTGACACCTCTTCATTAGATGACACCTCTCCATCCCATCAGATGACCCCTCTCCATCAGGTGACACCTCTCCATAAGGTGACACCTCTCCATCAGATGACACCTCTCCATCAAGTAAATGACTCCTCTCCATCAGGCAGATGACACCTCTCCATCAAGTGAATGACACCTCTTCATCAGGCAGATAACACCTCTCCATCAGGCAGAAGACACCTCTCCATCAGATGACACCTCTCCATCAGATGACATCTCTCCATCCCATCAGATGACCCCTCTCCATCAAGTGACACCTGTCCATAAGGTGACACCCCTCCATCAGATGATACCTCTCCATCAAGTGAATGACACATCTCCATCAGACAGATGACTCCTCTCCATCAGGCAGATGACACCTCTCCATCAGGCAGATGACACCTCTCCATCAGGCAGATGACACCTCTCCATCAGGCAGATGACACCTCTCCATCAGGTGACACCTCTCCATCAGATGACACCTCTCCATAAGGTGACATCTCTCCATCAGGCAGATGACACCTCTCCATCAGATGACACCTCTCCATCAAGTGAATGACACCTCTCCATCAGGCAGATGACACCTCTCCATCAGGCAGATGACACCTCTCCATCAGATGACACCTCTCCATTAGGTGACATCTCTCCATCAGGCAGATGACACCTCTCCATCAGGCAGATGACACCTCTCCATCAGATGACACCTCTCCATCAGGCAGATGACACCTCTCCATCAGATGAAACCTCTCCATCAGACAGATGACCTCTCCATCAGGCAAATGACACTATTCCATCAGGTGATACCTCTCCATCAGGCAGATGACACCACTCCATCAGATGACATCTCTCCATCAGATGACACCTCTCCATCAGATGACACCTCTCCATCAGATGACACATCTCCAACATTTTTTTTTTCTTTTCATTATTGAGTATATTGATATCAAAATGATAATTCTGAGAGAAGTAAACACTCATGAAAAGACATTTTTCCTATTTCTACTTCAAATATTTGGTATTATTTTAACACTAGTTTTTCAATGAAAGGAGCTAGTAGTCTGGCTGGAGGAAAGAGATGAGTGCCCACCAGAAGTTGAATAATTAGTAAAATGCTTTTGCAGGAATTCTCATGGCTGTTCAAGAGAAATGCTGCTGAAGAGAAGTGACCATTGGTGAAAATTTAACTGTGTATGTGTAATATACTTTTTAAATAAACATCACTGTTATTTTGTGGATGTTAGGTTATAAAACTGATAAGAACACACATGTAACTGGCCCATAAGATCCTGGCACCATTTGTGACCTCTATTGTTTGTGTGTTTGTTTCTATTGGAGTCAGTCAGTACTGTTTAGGTCATTTTTGAGCCGGTCAGTTGACCTTTCCACACTTTCCTGGGCAGGCTTATACGTAAGCAGTTTACCAGAACAATACACATTTTTTCACAAGAAGCTTACAACTGCCTGTCTTGAATCAGCCGAAGGGAGAGAATGACCACAGAACAGTTGTCATGATCAATCTCCACAAAAGAATGTTGCCCATCCCGGCAGGTATCGAACCCACATCTTCCTGATCACCCGTCAGACGCGTATCTGACTGAGCTACCGAGGCCAGCTTGTGACCACTCCATGTTTTCTTCTGAAAACTTCATCCAAACTAAATCCAATTTAAAATCGTTATATAATGAAAACAATCATACACTCATGAAAACTGTGAAACTTGCAGGATTGGTCACTTTTCGTAAATTTCATATGAAAAGACCATTCTTGTAAGACCCTCTATACATTATTTAAACCAGAAATTCAACTTCGGTGAAGTTGATGTCGCACCTGCTCGCCACCTGCCCAACACAAAAAATAAAAGGTTTATTTAAGGCAGAAGAGATGAATATAGGGCTTTGAGAAGAATCCATAGCCTATATATGTGAGGTAAAAAAGTGACTAATTTCATGATGAGATAAAATGAACTAAAATGATCCAAGAATTATATCCAAAGCATATGAACATCCTCATATCATGGAGAAAACACAAGCTAAGTTTCAAAATGATTAGTATGAAACTGTAAAAGGAGTTGCGATGACGAGGTACCTATCATATATCAACTGAAGGTTAACAATAACTAAGTTCACAATGTGGAAAAAGTGACAAAAATTGATCCGAAGATTAAGTCCAAACCACATGCAGGGCCTCATGCCATGGCAAAAACACATGCAAAGTTTCAAAATGATTGGTATAAAACTGTAAGAGGAGTTGCGATGACAAGAGGTACCTATCATATATCAATTGAAGGTTAAAAATGACTAAGTTCACAATGTGGAAAAAGTGGTTAAAATTGATTCGAAGTTAAAGTCCAAACCACATGCACATCCTCATACCATAGCAAAAACACACACAAAGTTTCAAAATGATCAATATAAAACTGTAAGAGGAGTTGCGATGACAAGAGGTACCTATTGTACATCAACTTAAGCATAAAAATGGCTAAGTTCATAATGTGCAAAAAGTGAAAAAAAATATTCTGAGAATTATGTCCAAAGCACATGCACATCTTCAAACCATGGCGAAAGCACACGCAAAGTTTCAAAATGATTGGTATAAAACTGTAAGAGGAGTTGCGATGACAAGAGGTACCTATCATATATCAATTGTAGGTTAAAAATGACTCAGTTCACAACGTGGAAAAAGTGACAAAAATTGATCGGACACTAAAGTCCAAACCACATGCGCATCCTCATACCATGGCAAAAACATACCCAAGGTTTCAAAATAATCGGTATGAAACTGTAGGAGGAGTTGTGATGACAAGACACCCAGTGTAAAATGTTGATAGAAAGATGGACGGACGGACAACAGACGGACGAACTAACGGACGGACGGAAACTTGCACGCCTATGTCTTCCTGCTAAAGCAGGTGCGACAAAAACTGATCAGTGTTGAGCAATTAATCAAAGTTTTCAGGTCAATTGTAAATTAGATCAAATCTCAATCCCATAGTACGAGTTATTTGCCTTCTTACAACTGACAGGCAAACTGTGATTTGTTACTCAACTAGAAATGCGTCCATAGGACACAGATACCCCCGCCTGAAAATATGTCTATGATCGTATTAATCCACAGAAAGTTATTGACGGTGTTTAAGTTTCGGACCCTTTTTTCATATTTGAACTCTAATTATGACCTTGACCTTGGAGGTAAGGACTTTGGTTTTGTGTGAGGCAGATTGTCTCATGATGGCCAACATTTCTGCCAAGTAATTTCAAAATCCATCCAGAAATAAGAAAGTTATTGACTGCGTTTAGTTTCGGACCTTTTTTTTTTTTGACCTTTGACCTTAAATATGAACGGAGGTGCGGTACGGACCTGGGTTTTGCATGTGACACATCGTCTCAAGATGGTTAACATTCCTACAAAGAAATTTCAAAATCCATCCAGAAATAAGAAAGTTATTGCATGCATTTAAGTTTGGGACCCATTTTTTTACCTTTGACCTCTAAGTATGACCTTGACCTTGGAGGTACGGACCTGGGTTTTGCATGTGACAAACGATCTCATGATGGTTAACATTTCTACAAAGTAATTTCACAATCCATCCACGAATAAGAAAGTTACTGACTGCGTTTAAGTTCCGGACGGACAAACGGACGGACAGGGGCAATGTTATATGCCATTCCACTATTCTTCGAATGGCAGGGGCATAAAAAAATTTACACACAAAAGCTGATTTTGATTCTAACACACTGAAAATCCACAAAGTGTTGTTTCCTTCAAATGCTCTCAACACTGCGCCATTGTTATAAGAGATTTTGCCAAAATAATTGACTGTGACACATGTATTTAAGGCCTTTTGTAACTTTTTGATGTGAAAAAAGGAAGTTTCACTGCCTAATGTCAAAGAATCTAGCACTGACACCATGAAATGGCAGCTTTTCATTTCACGCTCTTCTGCTGTGTAATTTATTTCTTATAAATCAGTTTCTTTCTAAATGCATATACAGTAAATTTCCTACATTAAGACCAACTTTGGGGCTGTTCAAAAGTGGTCTTTAAGACCACTTTTGAACAGTCCCAAAGGTGGTCTCTGACCAGAGGACACTGTCTGTAGAAAACACAAGAAAAGAATAACTGAAACCTGCTAGTTTAGGGTTTAAAGCAGAAATGGTCTTAATTTTAGGTGGTCTTAATAGCTGAATTTCACTGTATTTGCGTGCTGCGATAGAAAGCAATATATACTGACCGGAAATAGAAACTATACACTTTTAAATTGTCTCGCCTGACAAAACAAGTGGACAATTCAGTTAAAAATTGTTGATTAAGGATTTGACTAACTATAGACATGAATCCTGTAACAATTTAAAGAAAATCTGGTGTTCAAAATAAAAGTTTTTGGGGAAAATGAAAAAAAAGTGCATTTTCACAAAAACTGTTTGTAATAAAATTTTGACTTCAACATTTTTGCGTATAGGTAACAAGTGCAAAGCAATGAATAAAAAAATAACATAACATCTAAAAATTATCTAGAAACAAACATTTTATTGAAATATCAAAAACTGCTTTTTCCAGCGAAATTTTCAAAATAATGTTTCAAGCCAAAAATCGACCCAAAAGTGCCTTCAATTGTTTTAGCATCTTAAGCTGTGTCTTAAATATTGATAAACAAGAGGGCCCGCTCACCTGAGAATAAGTGTCTCTAGAACATTCTTAGCCTAAGGGCTATAACTAGTTGAAGCTTCATACCAAATATCAAAGACCTGAGCCTTGTGGTTTCAGAGAAGAAGTTTTTTAAATATTTTCCCTATATAAGCCTATAAAAAACCAAAGGGCCCCGGGGATGGGGGCATTTTTGGCCCCAGGGCTATAATTTGAACAATCTTGGTTGAGGTCCACTAGATGAAACTTCACACCAAATATTAAATTCAGAGCCTTGTGGTTTCAGAGAAGAAGATTTTTAAAGATTTTCCTTATATCAGCCTATGTAAAACCAAAGGGCCCCAGGGTGTGGGCATTTTTGGCCCCAGCACTATAATTTGAACAATCTTGATAGGGGTCCACTAGATGAAGCTTCATACCAAATATCAAAGACCTGGGCCTTGTGGTTTCAGAGAAGAAGATTTTTAAAGATTTTCCCTGTATAAGCCTATTTAAAACCAAAGGCGCCCGGGGCGGGGACATTTTTAGCCCCAGGGCTATAATTTGAACAATCTTGGTAGAGGTCCACTAGATGAAGCTTCACACCAAATATCAAAGACCTGGGCCTTGTGGTTTCAGAGAAGAAGATTTTTAAAGATTTTCCATGTATAAGCCTATGTAAAACCAAAGGCCCCCGGGGCGGGGGCATTTTTGGCCCTAGGGCTATAATTTGAACAATCTTGGTAGAGATCCACTAGGTGAAGCTTCACACCAAATATCAAAGACCTGGGCCATGTGGTTTTAGAGAAGAAGAATTTTAAAGATTTTCCCTATATAAGCCTATGTAAACCCAAAGGCCCCCGGGGCGGGGGCATTTCAGGTCCAGGGGCCATAATTTGAACAATCTTGGTAGAGGTCGGCTAGATGAAGCTTCACACCAAATATCAAAGACCTGGGCCTTGTGGTTTCAGAGAAGAAGATTTTTAAAGATTTTCCCTATATAAGCCTATGTAAACACAAAGGCCCCGGGGCGGGGACATTTTTGACCCTAGGGCTATAGTTTGAACAATCTTCGTAGAGGTCCACAAGATGAAGCTTCACACCAAATATCAAAGATCTAGGCCTTGGGGTTTCAGAGAAGAAGATTTTTAAAGATTTTCCCTGTATAAGCCTATGTAAAACCAAAGGCCCCCAGGGCGGGGGCATTTTTGGCCCTAGGTCTATCATTTGAACAATCTTGGTAGAGGTCCACTAGGTGAAGCTTCACACCAAATATCAAAGACCTGGGCCTTGTGGTTTCAGAGAAGAAGATTTTTAAAGATTTTCCCTATATAAGCCTATGTAAACCCAAAGGCCCCCGGGGCGGGGGCATTTCTGGCCCAAGGGCCATAATTTGAACAATCTTGGTAGAGGTCCACTAGATGAAGCTTCACACCAAATATCAAAGACCTGGGCCTTGTGGTTTCAGAGAAGAAGATTTTTAAAGATTTTCCATGTATAAGCCTATGTAAAACCAAAGGCCCCCAGGGCGGGGGCATTTTTGGCCCTAGGTCTATAATTTGAACAATCTTGGTAGAGGTCCACTAGGTGAAGCTTCACACCAAATATCAAAGACCTGGGCCTTGTGGTTTCAGAGAAGAAGATTTTTAAAGATTTTCCCTATATAAGCCTATGTAAACCCAAAGGCCCCCGGGGCGGGGGCATTTTTGGCCCTTGAGCTATAATTTGAACAATCTTGGTAGAGGTCCACTAGGTGAAGCTTCACACCAAATATCAAAGACCTGGGCCGTGTGGTTTCAGAGAAGAAGATTTTTAAAGATTTTCCCTATATAAGCCTATGTAAACCCAAAGGCCCCCGGGGCGGGGGCATTTCTGGCCCAAGGGCCATAATTTGAACATTCTTGGTAGAGGTCCACTAGATGAAGCTTCATACCAAATATCAAAGACCTGGGCCTTTTGGTTTCAGAGAAGAAGATTTTTAAAGATTTTCCCTGTATAAGCCTATGTAAAACCAAAGGCCCCCGGGGCGGGGGCATTTTTGGCCCTAGAGCTATAATTTGAACAATCTTAGTAGAGGTCCACTAGATGAAGCTTCATACCAAATATCAAAGACCTGGGCCTTGTGGTTTCAGAGAAGAAGATTTTTTAAGTTTTCGGTGAAAAAATCTATTTTTGGCTCCTGTGACCCAGATGTGCAACGGACCGGAACCATTTGAACAACTTTGAAAGGGGACCACCAAAGGATCATTCCTGTGAAGTTTGGTCAAAATCCGATCAGTGGTTTAGGAGGAGATGTCGTTTGAAGAAATTGTTTACGCACACACGCACGCACACACACACGCACACACGCACGCACGCACGCACTGACGACGGACGAAAAGTGATCACAAAAGCTCACCTTGTCACTACGTGACAGGTGAGCTAAAAACAAAAACCACAATCAGAAATGACATACTTTTCGCTCACTTCCAGTGGTTTGGTCCAATATTTCAACGTCGATAACTTTTCAACCATTGTGAAAATTTTCATTTTGTAAACAATATTCCCAACGTTAGATGATACGTAATAACTGGTAAAAATGGGAATCACATTCGAGACACAAAATGTTTGACCCAATGGAAACTTGAACAGCAAGATTTGGACCCTTGCTTTGAACCTGTGGTTTTACCCGTTAAATTGTAGCTATCATTAAACATTTTATTCGATAAATCAGACATGCCACTGATGACAATTTATATAATTGGAATTCAAATTTCATTAAAATGTTTTGCCAATGACAACTTAAAAATGAGTGTATAGTTTCTATTTCCGGTGAGTATATGATTCAAAACTGCAATAAACAGATTAATTTCTGTTTCAGATGTTTAAATTTCGACCACTAATGTGCTCGTTAAGCAAATATGGTTTGAATAACTGGACCTAAACATTCTAAATTTTTGCTATGTTTCAGAGAAAATCAAGCTTGTCATTTCATGAGCATCATCTGCAGACCGAGATCAGATGTCTCATAATGCAGCACCTGATCAGGGTCTACACTGTTTGCTAACAGTTTCCTTCAAAAACAAAAACAAAAAAAAAAGACCACAGAAAGGAAAATGGACTTTTCCAACATACAACAATTTCCACCAGTATGCAATGGATTAAGAGTTAATTTCCCTTGATAGAAGTACTTACTCTGCCGGCTACTCTGACACCCTCTTGCTCCTCTTCAGACAATACTCGGATACTTGTGTTACCACGTAACTGTTTTTCTGAGATCGGTTCACCTGGAAAAAATTACCATTTCGGCAATACATCTGTGTGACATAGTGAATTCTGTCTTATCTTATAATCTCCAAAAAAAGTAATTTTCATGATAAAACTTGCGATATTTGTTTATAAATACTCCACACATAGATTGTGGGTGCTTGTTAGAACTGCCTCATTGAGGTGGTTCTATAAGTACCCACATCCTATATCTTAGAGCAGAAAAAAGGGATAAATAATTCTAAAAACCACAGTTTCCTCTATATAAAGTTGGGTTTACAGTTCATTGCACAGAAATGTTAACGGGATGATTAAAGTGAAAAGTGAATCTAAATGAACAATAGGATACATCCTTCAGTGCAATTTGGGAGAAAATTCTTATTTTTGCAACTCAGTGTTTTGAGTTAAAAGAGAACTTTTTATTAATTTGTATTACAGTCTGAGAGGAAAAAACAAGAGCTGTCACTACAAGTGAGCAATGCCCCCATGGGAGCCATCACAAAAAAGTGCGGACTTAGAAACGCACAAACCCACAAACGGACAGTGCAAAAACTATGGGAGCATAAAAATCATCTGAATCAGAAATTCTCCCTAAAATTCTCAGTGGACCCCGTCCATCGGGGCTTGAAGAAATAGATGGGCTGCATGATGCGTCCACACAGAGGTGAAACTGACCACACACAAGTACTGGTAAACAGTTTAGAGGATCTAAGCCTGCCCAGGCAATGCTATGCGAGTCGGACCCTCCATGCTTATAAACCATATTGGTTTCATTGGGCGACAGTGCTTGAGATGTCATTTCATCTCAGTGTCAGGTAAAAGTCCCACAAAATTGGAAGCAATGTCTCCAAAATGACCTCTACAGTGTTGACAGGGACGTTAAACCTCAAATCAAACAAACAAACAAGAAATGCATCCACAGGACACAGATGACCTCGCCTGAAAATATGTCTATGACCGTATTAATCCATAGAATGTTATTGACGGTGTTTAAGTTTCGGAACCTTTTTTTCATATTTGACCTCTAATTATGACCTTGACCTTGGAGGTAAGGACCTTGGATTTGTGTGAGGCATATTGTCTCATGATGGCCAACATTTCTGCCAAGAAATTTCAAAATCCATCCGGAAATAAGAAAGTTATTGACTGCGTTTAAGTTTGGACCCTTTTTGTCACCTTTGACCTCTAAGTATGACCTTGACCTTGGAGGTACGGACCTGGGTTTTACAAGTGACACATCATCACCAGATGGTTAACATTTCTACAAAGTAATTTCAAAATCCATCCAGAAATAAGAAAGTTATTGACTGCATTTAAGTTTCAGACTCTTTTTTTCACCTTTGACCTCTAAGTATGACCTTGACTTTGGAGGTACGGACCTGGGTTTTGCATGTGACATACCGTCTCATGACATGGTTAACATTTCTACAAAGTAATTTCAAAATCAATCCACAAACAAGAATGTTCTTGACTGTGTTTAAGTTTCGGACAGACAACCGGACGAACAGGCGCAACGCTATATGCCCTTCCATCATTCTTCGAATGGCGGGGGCATAGCATAATAAAATTCTCAGCATGTCCTTTAACTTGCCTCAAAGCTCTAGGGTGGAGACTGATAGAGATATATATGAACATATTTTGTTTTTGTTCCTTTTTCCATTCATCAAAGTGAAAATAAAATTAACACTGGACAAGCTAGCTGGATTGCTCATGCCTTGTCATGTACTTGAGAAGATTTTATGGATGCCTACACTGATGCTAGAGGCAGTGCAACAGCTTTTACTTATGTTTTGTACAGCCAAACTCAATACTAAAACTGAAAATGTGGAAAAGTAAAAGAGCAATATAAATGCAGGGTGGCAGTTTTTCTAACAGAACTTTTTTTTTTTTTTTTGAGTTTCACTGTTCCGTCAACACTATTAAGGTCATATAAAGTTGGTCAGTTTACCTAATCACACTTCTTAGGCAGGCTTATACATAAGCAGTTAACCAATACAGTGAACATTCTTTCGCCAGAAACTGACAACTGCCCCTCTTGAATCAGTGGGAGAGAATTACTGTAGAAGAGATCTCTATGAAAGAATGGTTCTGACCCCAATAGGTACCTATCTCGTGACTGCCTGATCACCATTTAGATGTGCATCCGACTGAGCTACTGAGGCCTGCTCAGCTAACAGGAATTTACTAATCCCATTGGCAATAGTATACTTTTATTTGGGTTTCTCAACCCTTTTACGATTAGTTCACATATTCTGAGCTGATCATAAATCTGAGATGGGTGAAAAGTGAATGCCTGGAGAACAATAAAACTTCCTATTGCAGAGCTTAGCGTTTCACATGTGATCCAGACCAAGAGTTGATCCCACAGCAGTGTGAGACATAATGTTCGACAAGGACAGTAAAAAGTAAATGTTTATTTTACCATCAGGATGCTCAGCGTAGTCTGGTCTGGGTATATGATCTGGCACTATCCTCATTGGAGTCTGGAAAAGTAAGAACATACCATTACGCAAACACGCCTATACAAATACATTGCCACCTTTATCGCCAAAAAAATGAAAATATTATGATGAAAAATTGTGATATTTTCTCGAGGCGGTTCTAACGAGTGCCCACAATCTATATTTTAGAGCAGAAATAAGAAAAATAAGGTACACCCCCAGAAACCCCAGTTTTACTATATAAAAGAGGGGTTAAAGGGGATCAAAAATATATACCGTATTTGACCTATTTACCGCACCGTGCGCTTAGTTTTTTCAAAATTGTATGAAAATATTGTGGTGAAAAATCTACCTAATAAGCGCACACTCAATAAGAAAAAAAATACGAAAAAAAAAGCTTCCGATATGATTATTTTATAGAGTTGAATTTCAGCATAGGGGTTCACCACATATACATATGATTTCCACGGGTCAAAGATGCAGCAAAACTCAATATGAATTTGTTGGGAGGTTACTGTAAAGTGAGCGCTTGTGTATTTTTTTCCAGAAAAAGCTTTGGTGTGCGCTTATAGGAGCATGTGCGGTAAATAGGTCGAATACGGTAGGCGTGTTTTCGTGATGAAACAAACAACATAATCAAATACTGGAGGCTCATTTACTATGGATGAGTCAAACTCATTTCAAGAGTTCCTAGGAAATTCTTGCGACGACATACCCCGGTACTGTAAAAAATCCTAAAAATTCGGACACCTTGAGGTGTTCTTGTAATTCTTCTAAAAACTTTGAACAAATTTGTTTCATTATCCAGCAAGGAGTCCAAAAGGTGCAGATGGAATAGCAAACAGTGAAGACCCTGATCAGACTCACACTGTTTGTTCTTTATCACCTCCAGGAGTAGTCTGAACTGGATCTGCACTTTTTGCTTTGGCCTATCTATCACAATACTCAGGATCATTACAGTAGTTAGTAAGGCTGACGTGATTAATCGTATAATGATAATAACAAAAATGATTATCATTGCTGATTTGCTTGTAATCGATTACTTGATAGGTACAATTTACTACCCAAAGTTATGCCTAAAATAGATGGATGAGTGGCAAACAGTGCAGACCCTGATGAGACGCTGCAGAATGCGGCGACTCATCAGGGTCTACACTGTTTGCTCAGGCCTGTCTGTTCAGATATACATATGATAAAGTGCAACATATGGTAAGAGTCATGCTAAGAAGCAAGCCAGACAGGTAAAATTATGAAACACCTTAGCGATTACTAATCGATTATTGATCGCAATGACATGACTGATAATCGATTATCTTTTCTGCTCCGATTAGCCAGTCCTAGTAGTTAGGGGCAATCTAGGAACATATTTCATTATGAACAAGTGTGTTGTGTGTACTCATTATTATCACCTCATTGAGGTGATTGTAATGGCTACACACTACATTTTGCTATATACATGTACGCTATACATTTATGTTTCGCTATAACTCAGTTTCTTGTCCCTTCAATAACTAGGTCATATAAAGATTGGGCCTTGGTATAAAGACTAATCCAAACGATTAGAGAAGCCCAGAATAGGAGCCACAACCCCTGATCTATGAGGCAAGTAACTTAAGACATTACATCACTGAGGCTTCTAATATGGTTGTTTACTAACAAGATTTCCACTTTGAACCCAAACATTACTGCTATAATGAGGTTGTGGTTTTTGTTTGTATTGCAGTTGAACAGCCAAGTCAACACTGTTTTAGGTCATTTTGGAGCCGGTCAGTTTACCTATCTACCAGCTGCTATCTACACTTCCTAGGCAGGCTTATATGTAAGCGGTTAACCAGTACAGTATACATTCTTTTGCCAGAAACTGACAACTGCCCTTCTTGAATCAGGGAAAGGGAGAGAATGACTGTAGAAAAGATTTCATGATCAATCTCCATGAAAGAATGTTGCCGATCCCGGAAGGTATCGAACTCAGGTTCTCCTGATCACCAGTCAGACGAGCATCTGACTTTGCTACCGAGGCCAGCATGGGGTTGTGGAGTTTAATGTGTGTTCAAACAACAGGTTCTTGGTAGGCTGCATTTCACATATCTAACTACCTGACTATTCTTTGAAGCATTATGTTGTTATGTCATTGTGTCCAACATCGTGCTATAAAGAAATTCAGCAATGCTTTGCTGACTATTCTTTGAAGCATTATGTTGTTAAGTCATTGTGTCCATCATCATGCTATAAAGAATAGTCAGCAATGCTTTGCTGACTATTCTTTAAAGCATGATGTAGGACATAAGACAAAAGATCTTCATGTAATACCTACTACTTTGCCTGGTCTCAAGCTCCCTGTGAATCTGAACCCTGCCCATTGTGAATAAGGATCATCAAGAACTGACTTCTCTTGTTGTGCCTCTGCTTCTGTAATAACATGGAATGGAAATAATGCTACACCAGAACCTCTTTATAACACTATTAATGGGGTCCAAAGCAGAAACTGTGTTTAGTTTTGTTTGTTTGATTTGAGGTTTAACGTCCCCGTCAACACTGTAATGGTAATTTTGGAGACATTGCTTCGACTTTTGTGGGATTTTTACCCGACATTGAGATGAAATGACATCTCAAGCCCTGTTGCCCAGTGAAACCAATACGGTTTATATGCATGGACGGTCCGACTCGCACCACTTTGCCTGGGCAGGCTTAGATCATCTAAGCAGTTTACCAGTACCCGTGTGCGGGACAGTTTCAGCTCTGCGTGGCAGCAACCATGTTATATCCAAACATAAAATGTGTAGATTATATAGAACAAGAATTCCGCCGAAGGCAATGTCGCGCCTGTGGGGGCGCAAAGTCACCGAACCATGACATCTAGGCCAAGATCAGACATAGATGCTTGCATAAAAGGCTTGTATTAAGTATCATTAATGAAGTTCAAATAATTCTTGAGAAATGAACTTAACCATTAGGGTGAACGCTAGGGTGGTGACAATATTTTACAAAGTCAGTGAATCATGAAATGTAGGTCAAGGTCAAATATGGATGCTTGCATTTAAGTTGCCATCCCGAGATATAAGTTAGTACCAAGTAACATTAATGAAGCTCTTATGGTTCTTGAGAAATTAACTTGACCAGTAGGGTAAACGCTTGGGTGGTCGCAATATTTTACAAAGTCAGTGAACCATGAAATTTAGGTCAAGATCAAATATGGATGCTTGCATTGAAGTTGCCATCCACAGATTCAAGTTTGTACCAAATATCTTTAAGGAAGCTCTTATAGTTCTTGAGAAATAAACTCGACCATTAGGGTAAACGCTAGGGTGGTCGCAATATTTTACAAAGTCAGTGTATGTGTGTGTGAATTCTGGTTTAACGTCGCTTTCAACAATTTTTCAGTCATATCACGACGGTGTTTGGTTGCGACAGGGAGCTCAATGCTCACTTTTATAGTGCTGCCTCACTGAAGTATCATGTCCCAGACACATTACATGATACCACACCCAGTCACATTATCCTGACACTGAGTCGACCAGTCCTTGCTCTGAGTGCCAAGCGAGGAGCAGCTAGTACCATTTTTAACGACTTTGGTATGTCGCGGCCCGGGATCCAACCCATGACCTCCCTCTCCCCGGACACTCTACCAACTGAGCTATCGGGCCGGTTTTACAAAGTCAGTGAACCATGAAATGTAGGTCAAGATGAAATATGGATGCTTGCATGTAAGTTGCCATCCCCAGACACAAGTTTGTATGAAGTATCAATAATGAAGCTCTAATAGTTCTGGAGAAAAAAACTTGACCATTAGGGTGAACGCTAGGGTGGTCGCAATATTTTACAAAGTCAGTGAACCATGAAATGTAGGTCAAGGTCAAATATGGATGCTTGCATGTAAGTTGTCATTCCCGGACACAAGTTTGTACCAAGTATCTAAATGCTCTTATAGTTCTTGAGAAATAAACTTGACCATTAGGGTGAACGCTAGGGTGGTCGCAAATGTTGACGCCTTGACGAACGGACGGACGAACTGACGAACGGAAAAACCGGGCGCCTATATCACGCCATGCTTATAGCAGGCGCGACAAAAATGACCATTTCTATAAAATCTACACATTTTTGGGATCCATCTTGAAACCGTGTCATACCCAAACTGTGTTATAATATACCGTGTTATAATGAGGTTGTGGTGTATCAGAGATAAATCAAAACACTGACAGCACTGGTGGGTTGATTATCTCTTGAGTGTACATGTATACTGGATGGTCCTGAATAGGAATGTTTGTCTGTTTTGGGGTTTAATGGCCCAGTCAACACTATTTAGGTCATTTTTGAGCAGTTCAGTTTACTTATCCACACTTTTCCTTGACAGGCTTATACGTAAGCAGTTAACCAGTACAGTGCATATTCTTTCACCAGAAACTGACAACTGCCCTTCTTGAATCAGCAGCGTCTGATCTGAGCCTGCACTGTTTGCCAAGGTGTCCCTTTAGGGGTTTCCCGCCTACACTGGGTTAAGGAGAAATGGCAAGATAATGCTATTTCCAAAAGCATATTACAACCAGAACTACAGATAAGCAGGCACAATAATGTTGGTTTCAGGATAACTCTTCTTTTTTCTTCATAAAATCATGTTGTGGGTACTTGTTAGAATATCCACAACATATGTTTCAAACAAGAAATAAGAAAACTAATCCTTTAAAAATCCTTCTTACACCTCATTATCTGGGGCCATTTGTTCAAAAACAAAGTTGTTAGTTAACATATCATTAAAACTTTTATCATTTAATATGTTGTTGTTGTTGTATATCTATAAGGCATTTTATCACTGCCTATAGCCACTAGGTACTTAAATAAGTCACTTGTACATTTCACTATGTGAAAAACTCATGATACATATATTACAATGCAATTCAAAATCTTTTTGTGCTCCTGATGAATTCCATCAGTGCATCTGTCAGTTCCTTCCTTCCTTGCTTACAAATGTCTTCAATCATGCCTGTCAACACTTTCAGGTTAATGTCTGTTACCATTTTCACCTCCTCCCTGCCCAGAATCTCTTCAACATTATACTCTAAAGTATCCCTTTCTGATTTAAATCTCTGACAGTGGAACAGAAGATGATCTACATTCTCTTTCATGTTGCATGTCATCAATCATCATCAACGGATTTTTGATTAACGTGCAGGTAAAGGGACAACGTCCACATAAGTGGGCCCCCTTCCAGGTAGCTGGCTTGCTGCACGCATGGCAGATCTTACACCAGATCTCCAGGCTTGTCTATCATGAGGATCGATAGCAGAGAGCTTCCATTCTCTGCAATCTCTTTCTGTTAGCTGCTTCCAGGTCATCTTGGGCCTTCCTGGCCCCCGCTTTCCACTTACCTGTATGTCACAGGCAGTCTTGATTGCACCGTTGGAGCGTTCCACATGTCCATACCAGCGAAGTCTTCTCTCTTTCAGGATGAGGTCCAGGTCCTCAATGCCAAGACGCTCCAGTAACTCACTGGACCTGATGGTGACAGTGTCCTGTGGCTTGACATTGCAGATCTGTCTGATCATTGCCCTGTCATTTCGCTGTAGACGTTGGAGGTTTGGCTTTGTCAATGGCCATGTCTCACTGGCATGGAGCATTGCGCTCCGCACACAAGAGCTATACACACGGCCACGTGTCTTGAACGAGAGGTGGCTGGAAGAGAGAACTGGTAGCAACTCCTTGAATTTCTTCCAGGCTGTTTTCACACGTGATGTAGTTGAAAGGTCGCAACCACCCCCTGCAGAGAGCATATCACCTAGGTAGCAGAAGGAAGCTACAACCTCCAGCTTGTCTGATCCGACTTGAACTTCCCTCTGTGGTCTGCCATCTAAGGGGCGTGCAGTTCCTTGGCACCGTGTACACCTGTACTCAGGGTCCTCTATCAAGCGTTTGAGCCCACTGCATTTCTTGTGCACCCAGAACTTGCAGCCATTACAAAAGATACTGTTGCTGCCAACTCCAGTGCGACATACAGCGCATGGGAACTGTCTCGCACAAACTTGACAGATCTTTGTTTAACTTTGACTGGTGATCATTTAAGATTGAATGTCCACACAGCATCTGATATACTGCAGAAAAAGTCCTTCTGTCCCTATCTCCATGGCAGATCCTTTTTCCCACTTCCCCAAATATTTCCTGCAATACGTTCACTTTGTCTGAGCACTTGTATCTTCTTTCCCATTTTTCCTTTCCCTGTGATTTACACTCCCGTACTGCTTCTTTCTTGTCCAGGGTCGGTTTTACCTCATTGTTTTTAATCATTTCTGATGCTGCCGCCTTCGCCTGTTGATCTGCCAACTCATTCCCCTCAATATCTTTGTGTCCCGGTACCCAATGAACTTTGACAGTATTCTCCCTATACCTTACCTTTGCTAAACACTCCTTGATACTGAGAACTGTTTCAATCTTGTTTGTTGGCATTTCAGTACTGAAAGCAGTCTTAATAGCTGGTTGACAATCGGTCAGAATATGGACTACTCTGCCTTTGAAGTCTAGATCAGCCAAGAATTCTAGCCCGATCTGTATACCTACCAATTCTCCAATATAATTGTTACCTATAGGAGAGACTCCCTTGTTCATCAAAACTGGTGTACTGGAGTAACCCTCTAGGTAGACCACAGCACCAGCTCCAGTTGGACCGGGATTACCTAATGCTGATCCATCTGTGAACATTAATACATCATTTTTATCACAATTGCTTAGTAGCTCTAATATATTTTCTTTCTGTTCTTCCTTGGAGAATGTGAATTCTTCTTTGTGTACACTTCCTGTCTCTTTGATGAGCCCCATCAATTCCTTAGTATATCTGAATTCCTTCTCAATGTTCTCAAACTCTACCATTCCCTTTAATTCCCTAAACCTAGACATCAATAAATGAAAAATAGTAGCTCTTCTACCCACGGTCTTATCCCCCTCTATCCATTCATCAAATTCTTCCCTGAGAGGATCATCTTCATACTTGGCACTGATTCTGATAACTTCTTGTGCTTGTCTTATCTTCAGCTGTAGGTCTATAGGCATGGTGTTTGTCAAGACTTCCAAAGCTTCTGTGCTGGTACTGTTCAAACAACCTGATGCCTCTAGCATCGCTGACCGCTGAACCTTTCCAAATTCCTTACTGCTTTCTGCAAGGGACTCGACTGTCACTGCTGCTCCATATTCCATCACAGGAAGAACCAAGGATTTGTAGAGTCTCATGTACACTGTTTGGCTGCATCCTCTATGTCCTTGAACGAAATTATCAAGACATCTCAAGGCACTGAAACCAGCCTTTGTTTTCTGTTGAATATGTTCGTGAAAGTTTAATCTATCGTCTACTGTGACACCCAGAATTTTCTTTGAATTGGTTGTTTTTAAAATACTCTCGCCTAACTTCACCTTCGCCTCCACTTCTGAATCTCTTCCATTATGTTTAAATACCATTATCTCTGTCTTATCCGGTGCAATCAACATATTCCATCTCCTACACCAATCTACCACAGATGCCAGTTTATCATTCAACACAGCACAACTTTCCGCCACTGATGTATTACTTTCCCAAACACAGCTATCATCTGCAAATTCTGCATGATTACCTACCACTTCCTTCATTGAATCACTTGTATACAGATTACAAAGCACTGGACTGATAACTGATCCTTGCGGTATGCCTACTGCAGACTGGAATGTAGGAGATGTAAAATTGTTCACTTTCAGGAAGTACTTCCGGTCTGTAAGGAAGTTTTTAAGGTATAGCCATAATCTGCCAGTAATCCCACTTTCAAATGCCTTTTTCAATAAACCTACTCTCCATATTCTCTCATAGCAAGACTCATAATCCATCACTGCCAGCACTGTACTTTCCTTCCTATTCCTTGCTTCCGAAACTGAATTACACAGCCTCAAAAGAGACTGAACACAAGACTTTTGCTTCCTATATGCGTACTGAGTTCTTGCAATACCACCTTCAATTTCCAACTTCCAGATCAGTCTTTTGCTGATAACTCTTTCCATTATCTTACCTATCACACTTTCTAAAGTAATTGGCCTATACGATCTAACACTGTTGTAGTTTGTCTTTCCGGGTTTGGGAAGCATTACCTTTGGGTCTAACTTGAAATCCTCAGGCAGTACACCTTTGGACCAGCTTTTCTGTATTAAATAGTGTAAACCTTTCACAATGGATTCACCACCCCTTTTCAATAAAATATTAAACACTTTTTCTTCAGGGCTAGGTGCACTATTATTTTGCAGTTGAGAAATTGCTGCTTCCACTTCTTCAATTTGAATATCACTATTTTCATGACCACATGTTTCTGAGAATTTTTCCTCTTGAATCACTGTTTCCTCCAACCTTAATCTATCCCTCACCTCCTCTTCCACTGAATTGAACCACTTATCACCAAAAGCCTTCACATCTAAAGTCTCCTTACCATACCTACCTTTCAATTCTACAAAAATCTCTTCATCTGACACAGCCAATGAACCATCGTCTCTTACAATTGGTTGCACAACTGACTTAGTCTTATCTTTTCTCACTGCATTTATCACTTTCCAAAACTGATCAGGCTTGTGAGGATCCATCATATCTACCATCTCAGTCAAATAATTTTCTCTAGCCTTGATTTCCTCCTCTTTGAATAATTTATGTATTTCCTGCACTCTAATCTGATTTGCTTCATCTTTGCCTTTTGCAAACATTCTTCTAGCCCTCTTGAAATCCTTCGCTAATTTGCTCAATGTTGAGTTCCACCACCCTTTACTGTGACAACACACTTTCTTCTTTGGAATATACTCTTCCACATTCTGATGTATAACCTTTATGAGGTCTTTGTAGTCATCATTCACATCTGTGTCATCCGTTCTGTTGTCCAGCCAGTCATCAATAGAATCTGTGCACACACTTTCCCAATGATCCCAATCAGTATTTTTAAAATCCAACTTTTCACAGATATCATCTTCCATATACTCACCAAGTCTAAATGTGATCAAATTGTGGTCTGTATTAAGGTACACTTCCTGTTGTACTCTCCATTCTGATACTTTATTCCCTAAAATTGTACTTGTTATGGTCAAGTCTATGATTCTATCCTTTCTAGTAGGGGTTGAATTGTTAGCAACAGTTAGATCTTTATCCATCAAAAACTCAAACAACTGATTCCCCAACTTATTTGCATCTCTGTCAAACCAGTATGGATGATGTGCATTGAAATCACCAATAATAACAACTGGTAAAGACTCTGTCATCAGCTTGCTTACAATTGTCATTAAAACATCTAGGCTCTTTGTATCATTTGGTGGAATATAGACTGACCCTAATACAAAATTACACTCCTTTGAATAGATATTACACCACACAGCTTCTACATTCTCCTTGTTGAACTCTTTTCTCTCGAAAACTTTAATATTTTTAGCTATCAGAATTGCTGCACCACCTCCTCTTTCTTGATTTCTTTCTGTAGCTATCCAATTCCACTTTCTTTTTATGTTATCTTTGATAGCATTTTCAGGATGCCAAATTTCGGATAGACGTAATATCTGAACTTTCTGTTTTACACATGCCTGTTCAACTAAACTGAAAGAAGTATTTAATGATCTAATATTAGCATACGCAATTTTCATTTTTACCTATCTAGATGTATCCGGAACTGTCAAACTAAATGTGCATGTATACAAGAATTTTGATTTCCCAAAATGATACGACTGTCTCTATCTAAACTAAAAATAGTAGTCTAGTAATCCCACTTCCCAGTACCTATACAACGCAAGATGCTTTCATCCTAGTATAACATAAGTAAACAAGTCTAAATATATATAAAAGAATATAAACTGAACAAAAAGTAAACACAAACAAATAAATACAGATAAAAAAAATAATAATAATAATAATAAAAATAATAGCTTAACAATATATTTCTATACTATAACTTAAACTACTCGATCACTGCCTCCTGCTAAGAAGCCTCTCCCTAATGGCTATATATACAGGACAATCAGCTGAACTTGCACGGTGAGAATTTCCACAATTTACACAGTGAGAACCAACCACACACCTACCCTGATGGTCTTCTGCACAATTTTCACACTTCTTATTGTTCTTACACAAAGCTGCTATATGGCCAAATTCCTGACAGTTAAAACACCGTGTAGGAGTGTACCTCTTACTATTGTATGGCACAACCTTAACCCGCCTATGATGCACACTGATATCTGCCTTAAGTAAACACTGAATATCCTTGGAATTATCACATGTAACTATTACTATAGGCATTGGCCTTCCTGAATCCCTATATTTCAAATGTCTTGCCGTAACCTTAACACCTGTCTGAATTTCTACTTCCTGTTCAATCCTGTCAATGCTATGGAATGTAGCTATATTTTTTAACACACACTTTGGAACATATGAACAATCATGAACTGACAATGAGCCTCCACTCACAAAAGCATCTTCCGGCCACTTTTCTTTTAATGTTTCTATCTCTTTATCTGATTCTACCTGTACAGCTATTCCACCTCTGTTTACAGGGAATGCATATTTCATATGTATATCACCTTTATGTTTCCTGATTTCTTTCTGAATCACTCTACTATCTTGAAACTTTTTTGGATCCTTTATACCATCAATGATAACAAAATTTTTGGGGTTTGCAGTAGGATCCGGACGATTGTTGCTAACATTTGAATCTTGAACTTGGTGTTGTTGTTGTTGAACTTCCACAGCACAATTATCCTGTTTGATATCCTTTGAATAACTTACACTTGATATACTGGTATCTGATCCAGAGGCTGAATTATTAACACACTCTTTATTAAGCCTGTTTGCCAGAGAAAAATTCGACACTATACAAACTGGACAAACAAAGGGAAGATTCTTTTCTCTAAAAATACCACAGATTTCATCAGTTAAATTGACACAGTTTCCATGCCACCATTGACTGCATTTGTCACACGCTATCCACGCTGGTTTTTTCTTTAAAGTTTTACCACAAGGACATTTGTTAGCATCAGAAACAGTTTTTGATTTCTTTTTTATCATTCTACTTGAGAAATGCAAGACCAAGTAAAGTGTGGTCAACCTTAAACAGTTAAAATCACAATTTTCTGAGTTGTTTATATGCCTTGGAAACCTGTTGCTATGGGACCAAAAACTGTTTTTGATGTCTTAAATTAAACCAAAATCACTAAAATAGGTAAAAGTCACTTCCCTTTATATGTATCTTCTGATTTCTCCCTTCTTAAGCTCTCTCTTTACTGTAAACTTCCATCTTGGTCCTTGACACTGTTTTCCGGTTGGCGTCCTCCACAGAATACACACACAAAAATGAATTTCTACTAAATTTGGAATTTAAAAAACTAACAAAAAGCTTTTTAAATGAGCCAAAAGATTTAGAGGTTATCACAGTAAAAATATTATCACAAAAATTGCCAAATTGACTTTGAAAACAATAAAAATATTATTTATTTCTCTCTCTGTTTTGAAAACACAGCTGATCGTTACGCAATAACGGCAAATTTGCTAATATTTTTGCTGAAAAAATGAGAGCAGATTTTGCAAATGCAAAAGCTGCTCACATTTTTTCAGCAAAACCAAAAAAATGTTAGTTATTGTACTTGATGGAAGACATAACAGTTTGACCACTAATAAGCTTGTTAAACTAACGATGCTTTGAACAAATGGCCCCTGGAGCTATAATAATGAATAGCCTTAGAATGATTTGATTGTTTGCGTTGAGGTCTTACATCCCTGACAACACTATTTAGGTCACTTTGGAGACATGGTTTCTGATTCTGTGGGACTTCTGCAAACCAATGAGTTGAAATTGCATCTCAAGTCCTACCATACAAAGAAACCACTAGGGTTTAACCCATTTTGTACATGAAACCCCAAAACGCATAACTGGCAAACGGTGCATGCCCAGATCGGATGCCGCAGAATAGGGCGTTTGATCAGGGCCTACACTGTTTAAAAAAAGTCCAGCCATTTTCCAAATAAAATTTGAAGAAAACACAACCTTACACCCCTCAATTTTGAAATGGACTCCTGCTATGTACAAGGAGGAAGATTCCATTTGGTATAAAAAGGGTAAAGGGACAGTACGACTCCCATCACTGCCTGGACAGGCTTAGACCTCAGTGGTTTACCAGTACTGAAATGGTTGGTCAGTCTCAGCTCTGCACAGAAGCACCATGCCACCCAATCTATTTCTCCAAGAGCTAATTGGCTGTGATGATGCCTGTTCTAGTATGTGGAGTCTGTTTGTGGAGGCTGATTTGCTTTATGCATTAGCCGTCAATGTTGCCTCTCATTTCTGTTAAAGTGAAAGTTTTAACCCATTTTGTACCGGAAACCTCAAAATGGGTAATTGGCAAACAGTGCAGGCCCAGATCAGGGCCTACACTGCTTGCAAAAAGTTTTGCCATATCCCAAATAAATTTGAAGAAAACACAACCAGACACCCCTAAATTTTGAAATGGACTTGTACTATATATATGGTGGAAGATTCCATTTGGTACAAAAAGGGTAAATTATTTGAATGCCTGCAATTGTTACGGTATTAAGTTTCATACTTACTGGCTTTCTTGTGAACTTTCTTGTGTTCCGACCAAAAACTTTTGAAACATTCCTATAGAATAAAATAACAAAAAAAGTAAACAATGGGCCATGGCAAGTGAAAAAGGGCCTTCCATCACAAAAAACACACCTGTATAATTTAGACCCAATCAAACCCCATTTTATATAGTTAAACTGGGTTTACAGAGGTATACATTATTTTTCTTATTTCTGCTCAAAAATATAGACTGCGGGTACTCATTAGAACTGCCTCACCAAGGTGCTAGGGGATTCAAACAAGTGCCTACAATCTGTGTTAAGTGCAGAAATACCGTGTGAACAAGAGGTCCCTCAGACATTTTGCTCACCAGAACTCAGGTGGGGACTGCCCACTGGCAGCCACGTATTTAACATGATAGGATCTTAATCTATCGAATGTTATGCTGGTATTATTATTTTTTTTTTTTGTATTTTTTAAAAAACTACTGTCCTACCTACTAAGCACAGATCTTTCAGTCACATCAGCATTAATGGGCCTCCGTGGCCAAATGGACAAGAGAGCCTACTCTTAAACATTAGGTCTCTCATTGCTGTTTTCGAGCCTGGTGAGCGTGTTGGCAGGCTCAAGGTGAGATGCCAACTGCAGAATGCTTGATAAGGTAAAAACTTTTTAGCCAACATCTTCTCTTTTTCTTGCGGAGATACTATCCATACTAGGGACAAAAAATATTTTTATTTCAAGTTGAGAGATATGCCCTTTTAACAAGGTGTTGCAGCATGTCAGTCGTATTTAAAGTGCCCTTTTTACATACTTTTGTGCGCTGAAAGTGCCCTTTTTCCTGACCAGCACCATGCCCTTTTTAGGAGCTGGGGGAAACACTAATGTAGCTCTGGCCAGTTAAGTTACCTAGAACGATCATGGTAACTTGAATGGCCAGCGTTATGTAGATCTTTCCTGGCGCTGATCTTTCCTGGGAAGAAATTTTTTTTTGCTGTGCAAGGACTCAAAGGCTATAGATTTGGGGTCAAATGTGGGGTAAGGCTATATAACACAAATGTAGATCTATTTGTCAAGATGAAAAATGTTGTTATAACTTATAAGGCAGTTAATCCTATATTAAATAATATGATCGGACAATTCGGAGGAGCTAACAGCTTTGCGGTACTACGGGTTACCGGAAAGGACCTACCATTCCGGTAAAAATATGTCCGTATTTGAAACATGCTATTTTTCAAGGGAAAAACGGATCCATAATTGACAGCTGTATGGCCCTTATGTGGAGCACTGTTTTGGGCAAACAAAATTGATATAATCTTTCATGACCACTGCTCCGCACATTACACAACACTAGAGCCGAAGTCAGGCACCGCGAAAACCTGAGTTGTATTTTTTGAGATGACCTCTAATAATGAGAAGATTGTCTGGCTTTGAAGTCAAATGTCAGCCCGGTGTTATTAGCACTGTCAGTTGCATCATAAAACAACAGTACTGATCCCCCATGTGTTATTCACACCCGAATCAGCGCTGATTATCTGGTCAAACAATTAAAGAGCGTGACAGACACAAACCTTCAATACCCGTCCTATCAACATGTGCAACTATCACTTCACTGACCAGTGGTTAACAGATCAATGTCCGGTGCATGGCATGCGTGGAGAATCAGATTTTTTGATTGGTGGAAGCTTTTTGAAGGTAGTTTTCACGGATCATTATCTGCTTACAATGGGCAAAAATTTGACAAAAATTTCTCGCCCAAAATTGCATACAGTTAAAGATAGAACCATGTCTGCTATCATATTTTTTACAAACGGAACCATACTCTGCAGAGACTGATCATGGCACAGCGTGCTGTCTTACGATGAAATTTTATCCGTCGTGCCCCAACTAGCAATGCATGCACTTGTATGTAACCAAGACTTTTCACACAAGATCAAATTTATTTTCTTCTGTTCTTTTGAGTAGAATTAGCCCGGTTAAACTGTTACACTTATGACTCATTTATCTGAAGTATAGCATGTGTGCAGCGCATGCTTAATTAGCGCTAGCACCCTATCGACAGGCGGCGTCTTTGAACTTTACATCGGGCAGCATGACTGGTGGCGCATCATAAAAAATACATTGCATCCCTGTGGATGCAGATGGTAAATTTTCGTGTCCGGCGCAACTGAAATGGTGTCCCATACACATTTTTTTTGGTGCTAACACAAACTGTTTGAACTTCAGAAATCTTTTTCTTTCTGCACCGGGAAACATTCACGGTCATGACAGCAAATGGTCGAGTACCATAAAGTCTGTTTTGCTGCCACAGTGGCGTGCGCTTATTGTCCTCTCAGTCCAAAAAGGAGTGTGTTCTTTTACTGAAACTACCAATTTTTGCCGATGACAAAATGCAGGAAAAAACGTTTGTTCATGATTAACGTACATAGCTGTCATCTAGTGACAAAATTGACTTTTGCTATAAATACCGACACAAGAATTTACCGTCAAGAGAATTTTGTTGTTGTTGTTGTTTTGTTCATAAATCATATCCACAATGCATGTTAGTAGCTAACATCTAATGAATGAACTGTTGTTTGCTAGGTATATTTTTTAAATAATTAATTACGTTTGTTCATGATGAACATACATAGCTGTCATCTAGTGACAAAATTGACATTTGCTATAAATACCGACACGAGAATTTACCGTCAAGAGAATAATGTGGACAACTTTATGCCTCTCATGCATGTACAAAAATGATATGATCACATCGAAATATATCAGAATTGGTTTAAAATATTTAAATTATATTTTATGATAAATAGGCAAAAATCGGTGCGTAAATTTACCGGAAAGGACCAGAAAGGACCTGATTACCGGAAAGGACCCATAATTTTCTATTTTTTTTTTCCTATTTTTATTATTTTTCTTTATCTTTTTTATTCCTTGCTAGTTAATTCTTAAATAAATATTAAATAGCTATAACTACTAAAGCTTTTGATAACCTTTTGGCTATTTATTTATTTATTTCGACCATTAACACCTACTTAATACACGACCAATATATCGTCTTGTCAACACCTTAGATAAATAGATTATCCACACCTATGGTAATATTATTATCCACACTTATGATAATTAGATTATCCACACCTATGATAATTAGATTATCCCCACCTAAGATCAGTCGATCATCCACACTTAAGATAATTAGATTATAAACAAGTGTAATATACTTTAACGACTTTGATCTAGCGGTATCGAATGACGGGCGTTGGCGGTATATTTGAATATGCAATAAAATTTATGAAACAAAATCACCTTTGGGCTGTTCAAAAGTGATCTTTTAAAGACATTTTTGAACAGTCCATGATTTATGTCTATACATTATAATTTATAAAATAAGACGACGATGGCCCGGCATTCCCTGCTGGCTGGACATTTGTGAACAGTCCATGAATAAGACCACCTTCCCTGCAAGCACAAAACAGCAGGCCAACGTCGGGCCGATAGCGTTGTCACATCGTACCTCTATCGGCCCGACGATGGCCCGGCATTCCCTGCTGGCTGGGTTTGGGCTGACCAAAAGTGGTCTTAAAGACATTTTTTAACAATCACAAAGTTTGTCCTTTTGTAGAAGATACGGGATGGCCGCTCAATCCTTTTCGTGGATTTTTTTCATGCACTGGCTTGTATATAATAATTCATGTTGTTCATTAAAAATAAATAATGAATATGTGTTCCTATTTACTTATTGTCTTACGAAATGTGCGCCGTCGCCCTCCGAAGATTGAAGATATAGATTTACTGCATATTATGCAGACGCAGAGCTGCAAAACCACAAATGAGTACTGGTCAGCCAAGTCAACACTTTAAAGGTCATTTTTAAAAAAACTGAATACGTGATCCAAATGACTTAAGTTTGACACACTAAGAGCGCCCCCACCCACCGGGAATTGAAGAAATATAAGGACTGCATGATGTTCTAACGCAGAGCAGAGTTACAAGGACATGAAAACTGGTAAGCCCAGTCAACATTATTAAGGTCATTGAAAACTGAAAACATGTTACAAATGAGGACACAAATGCACCCCCGCCCCAAGGCTTGATTAAATATTGGGACTGCATGAAGTTCTTACACAGAGCTCAGGCTAAAACATACATTAGTACCGGTAAGCCCAGTCAACACTGTAAAGGTCATGTCGCGGCCGGTCAGTCTTGCGATCCACTTTTCTGGTGCTGGGTTATAAAGTAAATTCTTTCGACAGAAACTGAAAGCTGCCCTTTCATGACTGGGTGGAACGAAGGGAATGGCTGGTTATTGAAATAATTACCTCAGAGTTTAACAGCTTATTCAACAATATTACGGTCATGTCAACCAGTTCAGTTGACCTATCCACACCTTTCCAGGGCCTGTGTATGCATATGTGGTTATGTAGCGTAAAGTCTGTCGCCAGAAGCTGACAACTGCACTTCTTGGCCTAAATTAAAACAGTAAATAATATTTCATGGTCAAACTAGCAAATAGGTATAGATACAGAATATGTACAGACCTTCTGCAATTAAATCGGTTCCACATTAGACTGAGGCAGGCACTGGGCACTCTGATTTCAAAAATCTACATTTTTATGCAAAAAAAAAACATGTAGTATGTGGTTAACGATGAAAGCAGTGTAGTTAGGGTGCATACAATAAAAAATATCATGAAATAGGGAGGAAACTGGGTAGAAACAGGTCCTTTCCGGTAAATTTACGCACCCGGCAAAAATAGGTTCTTGTCTGCAAATAGGGGGACCCTTCAGAATTATTACTGGTGACAAGCAAATGTCATTCATACACCAGGAAGCTGATCATTACTGGTGACATGTCAATTAAATTTATTCACCAGGAAACGATAACCACTAACGATCAGCTCGATATAACTGAAATAATCTTGAATTGGCCGTAAAACCAACCCATCCCCACAACCCCCAAAAAATCACGAAAAACACGACATCGGTCTATCTATCTATCTATCTATCTTCTTATACTGAGTCGGTCATATCTGGCCATTACCTCAGTTGATTGGGTGGCTAAATTTAGAATTTAGCTGAAAAAAAAAAAAAAAAAAAAAAAAAAAAAAGAGAGGCACTGGATGCGTCCTTAAAACTATTTACAATCTGCATAACAGAGGTATCCTAAAACGCATACCTCTGAGACCCAATCTTACACTGTGCGGGCTTTGAACTCTTCTGCGGACTTGGCATTCACCACAGAGGAGGGAAGACTATTCCATTGGGGAATAGTTCTAGGAAAAAACGAGTTCTTCAGGGCATCACTATAGGACTGGTATCTACGATATTGTGAGTCGTTTAATTTTGATGCCCTTGTTTGGGTCGACAGTGTTACAGGGGTCAAGTACCTATCTTTATCAATAGACACTGAATCAGAGTGTATCTTGTAGAAGAAGGTTAAAGAGGACTGCTCACGACGGGCCTCCAGGGACGGCCACTCTAGCTCATTAAGCATGTCACCGACGCTACTTCTATTTCGCCATCGCCTACAGGTCCATCGAGCAGCTGTCCTCTGCACCTTCTCCACCTGCTGAGTCTGAGTTTTAACATAGGGGTGCCAAATGGGTGATGCATATTCGAGTTGAGGGCGAACCAATGTTTTATATGCAACATCCTTTGTCTGCCTAGGTGCAAAAGCCAAGTTCCGTCTAAGGAATCCCAAAGTCCTAGTTGCTTTAGATGTAATCTCTGAGATATGTTGACCCCAATCAAGATCGTCAGTGATGGTGATACCAAGATATTTGGCGGATTGAACATGCTCCAAAACTTGCTGGTGAAGAGTATAGTCAAACTTAATTTGCTTGTCCGGAGGGTGTCGTGACACTCTCATTGAGTGACATTTGGCCACATTGAACTTCATTTGCCAATCGGCCTCCCACTGTGCAAGTTGATCCAGGTCATCTTGTAAAATAAGACAGTCAGAAGGAGAATATATGTTCCTATACAGGACACAATCATCAGCAAACAAACGGACCGATGACCTGATATTGTCGGGGAGATCATTAATGAAAACCAAGAAAAGGACCGGTCCAAGGACCGAACCTTGGGGGACTCCAGATAAAACAGGGACTGGATCAGACGCTTGGCCATCAAGTACAACTTGTTGTGAGCGCCCAGAGAGCCATGAGCTAATCCACCTATGCGTGGATCCTCTTATCCCATAGTACTCCAGTTTATGTAATAGCCTTCTGTGAGGTACCTTGTCAAAGGCCTTAGCAAAGTCCATGATGATCAAGTCAGTCTGTTTGTGGCCACGATTTATGGCCCCATCCAGATTGCTCACAATGTCATGGTAAAATTGAACAAGCTGCGTTTCGCAAGACCTTTGACTCCGGAAACCATGTTGACAGTCAGCAAGAATGCTCTCAAAGGCTAAGTGCTTGTTGATGTTGCTTACTAATATATGCTCCAAGGTTTTGCAACAGATGCATGTTAGCGACACTGGTCTATAATTTGCTGCATCATATTTTTCCCCTTTTTTATAGACCGGGGTTACATTTGCTTGTCGCCAGTCATCTGGTACAGTGCCCTGGGCAAGTGATTGATTGAAGATAAAGGCCAACACAGGAGATATTTCAGCACTACATTCCTTAAGTACCCTGGCATTCAGGTCATCGGGCCCAGATGCCTTATGTATCTTGAGCTTACCTAACAGTTTAGCGACCCCATTGGGGTCAACTGTTATGTCCCCCATAGAGGGGAACGAACTTGCACCTTTAGATGGTAGCTCACCATCAGTTTCACGCGTAAATGCTGATTGAAACTGTTTATTGCAAATATTAGCCTTATCGCGCGCATCTGTTTTTAGAATTCCATTTTCCCTTAGCGAAGTGATCCCAAACGCATCCTTTTTCAGGGACTTTACGAATGACCAAAACTTTTTAACTTTACCATTCTTTTGGGGACTATCGGGATCTATATTGTCATCTTCAAAGGTAAAGATGCTGGAAACATGCTTCCAATATGCATCTCTTATAACCTTTTGCACATGTGCTCTGAACCGTTTGTAATGGTTCTTAACGTCAGGGCTGCTAGACTTGCGAGCACGAAAATACATTCTATTCCGTCTTCTGATGAGATGCTTGATCGTGTTATCGATCGAGGGGCTGTTATCGGTCGAGGGGCTGTGAAACGAATTAAATGGGCGGTGACCTGATTACAGAAAAACGATCCTTGGATACCCAGCTTGATACAAGTTGGACACTGGAGCTTGGCTTCATTGCTACAAGACGTTGTTTCGCAAACTCGTGCGACTGCTACAGCAGCCATTTTGTAAAATAACTGGATTACTTCCCCTGATCAGAAGTGTACTTGATTTCTTTTGGAGAAGACAGCAGTTCTGGCTTAACCTATTCTGCACGGTCTCGGGTCGTTTCGCCCGCGAGTCGTTTCGCCCTTGGGTCGTTTCGCCCGTGAGTCGTTTCGCCCTATGTTTGGGGGTTTAAATCCTATCTATCTATCTATCTATCTATCTATCTATCTATCTATCTATCTATCTATCTATCTATCTATCTATCTATCTATACTGCCTCACGCCCTCACGGGCATTCTAGGCAGGTGTGCGCTGTCGTGCTGAAATAAGAAGGAAAATATAGACAAAAGTTAAGAGGGGATAGTGAGAGGATAAAAGATGATAGGGGTTAAAATAGTTGGTGAGGTAGAGAAGTTAAAATCAAAATTAAAAACATCACTTTCGGGAACTAGGGGCGGGAGTGGTGCAGTTTGCCAACTTCACCCTCGAAAGCCTCAAGGGTTGGCACACATACAACTGATTCTGGGAGAGCATTCCATTGGACAATAGCCAGGGGGAAGAAAGAGTATTTGTAAAAATTCTTGTAAGTGTGGACCTGGCGGAAGGTCATTGAGTGGCAATTTTTAGAAATCGAAGTTTTACGTTGTATGTAGTCTGGCATGGGTATTGCCACTAGCCCAAAGACAATCTGGTAGAATAAGAGCTAGGCGAGCGTCTGACCTTCTTTGTTGGAGGGTCCGCCAGCCTAGGCCTTCAAGCATCGTTGTAACACTGGACCTGGAATCATAATTGTTAGTGGTCCATCTAGTGGCTCGGCGCTGTATTTTTTTCGATTTGAGCTGTTTTGTCTTTAGTGTGGGGATCCCATATCTGGGAAGCGTATTCGAGTTTGGGGCGGACCAGCATGTTGTAGGCAGTCTCTCTCACTTTGGGAAGTTTGGTCTTAATGTTTCGTTTCAAGAAACCCAATGTGCGATTTGCGTTCCCTGTAATTCTGTCTATGTGGGAATTCCAAGATAGGGACGACGAACTAGAGCTGCCGCCTAACGGGCGCCAATTATACCCCCGCTACCGACAAATTTTTACAAGTATTTGACCTTGAGGAAGGTCAACGTAAAGGTCAAGGTCAGGTTTGTGTATATCAATCTTAAGTACTAGTGGCAAGGTGTGTGGTGTGTGAATATTAAAGAAATCGGTCAAAGAATAAGGAAGTTATGAGCAATGTTAAAGTTTTTTGTAACGGACATTTTTGTAACGGACCGACGACAGACGACAAGCTGACTCCTATATACCCCCTTCAAACTTCGTTTGCGGGGGTATAAATATCAACCCCCCAAGTACCTAGCACAACTCACAGCCTCCAGGACCTGGCAATGCAAGTGATACAAGGTATTGATTGGTCTCCTGGAGGCTGTCACCCTCACCACCTGACACTTGGAGGGGTTAAACTCCATGTCCCATCTGGACTCCCACATAGCCAGATTGTCGATATCATTTTGTAGCACTCTGCCATCATTTGGACCTTCAACAGTAAGGTAAACGGCCGTGTCGTCCGCGAAAAGACGGGCTTTGGATGTGACAATGTCTGGAAGGTCATTTATGTAGATGAGGAACAGAATCGGTCCCAGTACTGAGCCCTGAGGTACTCCTGATGTGATTGGAACCGAGTCTGACTCCTCACCATCCAAGACAACTGACTGCGACCGGTTACCCAAGAAAGCCCTTATCCAGCTGAGTGCTTTTCCTCTGGTCCCGTACTGATGGAGCTTCCAAAGGAGTTTGGCATGATTTACTTTGTCAAACGCCTTCGAAAAATCCAGCAGTACCAGGTCAGTTTGCTTACCCATACTTGCAGTCCGGGCAAGCTCCTCGATCAACATGGTGAGTTGTGTTTCACATGATCGCTTTTCTCTGAATCCATGCTGCAGATCATACAGTAGATCATGTAAATTCATGTGCTCAACCAGCTGAGATGCCATGATATGTTCGAGGACCTTACACAGTATGCATGTGAGGGAGATCGGTCTGTAGTTTGCAGCCGATGATTTGTCCCCCTTTTTGAAGATCGGTGTGACAAAAGCGTGACACCAATCTGCTGGAAGCTTGCCTGTCTGAAGAGATCGCTCAAATAATATTTGTATTATTGGTGCTATCTTCTCTGCAAGCTCCTTCAGCAAAAGGGGTTTTAGTTTGTCCGGACCAGCTGCTTTACCCGGTTTTAGCTTTTTTAAGAGTTTTGTGATGCCTGCCACCGAGATATTAAAATCATCCATAGGTGGGGTGGGGCTATCTATCTTCTGATACTGCGTCGGTCACATTTGACCATTACCGCAGGTGTATATTACATACACTCCAGGTTTTGCAGGATGAAAGCATACACAGTAATCATGTAATTACGGTAGGGATCTTTAACCTGCACAGGGGATGGTTCTCCCTGCACGGGGGCCTCCAGTTAACGTCCCGATCGGAAGGACGGTGCATTTTATGACATTCATCCCTGCAAATGATGCCAATGGAGCGTGTTCGGACACCGAAATTTTATCGCCGCTGCCGGGGATCGAACCCGGGACATCTAGCATCAGAGGCAAGTGCACTAACCACTGAGCTATCACGCTCCATATATTCAGGACCATCCAGTATACACTCAAGAGACAATTAACACACCAGTGCTGTCAGTGTTTTGATTTATCTCTGATACACCACAACCTCATTATAACACGGTTCATTATAACACAGTTTGGATATGACATGGTTTCAAGATGGATCCCAAAAATGTGTAGATTATATAGAAAAAATGACAATAAGTGGTCATTTTTCTATATAATCTTCACATTTTATGTTTGGATATAACATGGTTGCTGCCATGAAGAGCTGAAACCGTCCCGCACAAGGGTACTGGTAAACCGCTTCGATGATCTAAGACTGCCCAGGCAAAGCGGTGCGAGTCGGCCCGTCCATGCATATAAACCATATTGGTTTCACTGGGCGACAGGGCTTGAGATGTCATTTCATCTCAATGTCGATTAAAAATCCCACAAAATTGGAAGCAATGTCTCCAAGATGACCATTACAGTGTTGACGGGGACATTAAACACACAGTAAGTAACAAACAACAACATAAACCACCACAGAAGAACCGCCTTGGAACGGTCAGTGGAAAGAATTCCACTGGGGGGGGGGCTTAAATCGATTTTACATGGCCATAACCCTCGCCCTTACCTCTGTCGCGGTATACACTAATTTTTGTTTAGTCCGCATGAAGGCTTCCTATCTCATCAGTATAACATCTCCGAGAACATACAGATAAAAAGAGTGCAGAGATGAAAAAAGGTTGAGGACTCGACAGCATACAACAACAGAATTGCTGGAGCAAAAGAAAACCAACAGTTAGACTCCGAGGGGCCCGACCAAAGACGGAGCATCAGGCGCCAACCAACATAAAGAATACTAAAATAAAATAAAATTCCATTTATGCTTTTACGCTGGAACCGTCATATAATCTTAAGCCCGACCCACCAGTGTGCAATCAAAGAGGGAAGCAAAGTTGCCAACCGTGATTGGGTTAACCACCATGCATGCAGTCTGTTTTATAATATTTATGTTTTACCCAATCTTTATATATCGACGAACGATTTTACGAAATTGTGTTCTAAAGTTATTACAGGCATGTATTTTTCTAAATTTATATACTAAGTCACCATAGAATTCGGGTTCCGATAGGCCATGTTGCAGAAGTGTTTTAAGTCCAACATTGAATTTTGAAACCAAATCAGAATGACGTCTATATAACTTAGAAAAGGCTTTACGTAGTTTATGATACCGATACCCCTGATTAAGAAGTTTAGCGGTTAATAATTTATTACAAGTGTTGAAGTCGGATACATGACTAGACACTCTAGCGAATCGAATTAACTGCGAAATATAAACCCCGTACGATGTCGCACGAGGAACATCACCGTCCAAAAAAGGAAAATTTACAATCTCGAAATTAAAATCATCACGTTTTCATAAATTTTGCAAGAAAAAAATCCATCTACAATAGATAAATGTAAATCCAAAAAGGGGGCCTCGGTATCAGAGGAATTTGCCTTGTTTAACTGAAGTTCTAGGGGATAAATCTGACTGATCAAACCATCAAAGTAAGTATTGTCAATATGTAATAAATCATCTAAATATCTAGAAGTAGAACTAAAAGCTTCAATAATTTCAGATTGGTTATAAATGGAAAGCGACAACATGAAGTCTCTTTCATAACAATACAAGAACAGATCAGCCACAAGAGGTGCGCAATTCGTACCCATCGGAAAACCCACAATTTTTCTAAATAACTTAGTACCGAATCTAATATAAATATTGTCAAGTAGAAAGGTGAGGGCATCACACACTTTCTGACATGACCAAAGTGTATAATTATTATGCTCTTTAGAAGTAAAAAATGCATTTCTGACATTACATGCAAGATTGAGAGAACCTTTTCTGTGAAAAGCCCATTTAATTAAATCATTAAGCTTTTCTTTTATAAGATTATGAGGAAGTGTAGTGTAAAGAGTGGAAAAATCGTAAGTAGACAGACTAGAAGCACGAAAACGTCTGGATTTCAATTTATTTAAAACCTCATTCGATTTTTTTATAGACCAGAACAGATTTCTTCCTGATCTTTCAAAGACTTTATCACAATATTTTATCACATGCGTTTTAATAGCAGTAAGACAGAAAGTTCTGTGGTAGTGCAAGAGTTAGAATTTGCAATAAACCGTACTTTGTAAGGTCTTTTGTGAAGTTTTGGTAACCAGTATAGCGTAGGAAGCTTGTCTTGCCTTCTGTAACTTGGTGCTGAATGACAAATATATTCATCTACTAAAGCTCTCTCTCTCTTCAGCTAAAGGCTGAAGTTCATAGGCCTTAGTACCACCAAGCTCCTGCTTAAGCGTGTTAACATAGTGGAGCCGTCACACAACGATGACGTCGTTAGCGGCCTTGTCTGCAGGGGCCAAAACAAACTTCATATGAAATTCTTGAATACCTAGTTAAGATGACGTAATGACGTCTTAGGCTTAGGAGGTAATAAGTTAGTATTTTGAGAATAGAAAGAAATGCGTTTATTCACTAGTTTTAAAATGCTAAGTTTCCAGTCCTTAAGGGCTTTATGCTCAACATACCATCGCTTACTATCCGCAGACGCCTGATAACACTCTTCTGGAGTCCATGTCTGTTGATATGAACATTGATATTTGCCATTTTGTCTATGGATTAATGATTTTGGATTAACGCTTTGGTACTACGACCTAAACAACTTCTTGGCCATTTTGTGGGAAAGTAACTGTCCTTATGGCCTTCCTTTGTTTAGGTTTCCATTATGGTCTGGTCGCTTAATGTTTGTATTTCTTTCCCTTTGGTGTCTTTTATGGGTGGAGTAAGTTAATTGTATCGATTCCTGATCTTTGTTTTACTTCTACTTTACACCGTCGATTACCGAATTCATTCAAGGCAGCAGTGATTTCATCTCTACATTTACTGAAATCAATTTTAGAAGGAAACCGATATTTCGGTCCTTTAGAAATTATATCCCACATCCTAGAATAAGGAATAATTTTCAAATTGCCAGTAATAATATGACCAGCAGCAGGATAGCAATACACTGAGCCTTTACAATCACATGAATCAGGAGTATTAGTATCAATATCAAGATCTGAAACAAGTTTATTGAAATATAAAATGATAGATCTAACAGGTTTGTTATATTTATAGCAAATTATAGGTGTTTCAGTATTTTGAAAATAAGCAGGAATGGAAGAAAGCACCGAGCTCTCACGAAAAATACTGGGCAAATCTATAAAATCCATACCCTTATTAATGAAGGATATTTTAAAGAAATGGCGTTCACGATTAATTGCAGAATCAATGTAATTACGGAGAGATAAAGTACTCCTTTTTTGACCATAAAATAATTGCATTTGATTATTGTTATCATTTGTCCATAGAAAAATATAACGAACATATAAGACTTCATGCGGACTGAACAAATTATTTGTCTAAATAGCGACGGAAGTACGGGCGAGGATTGTGGCCACGTAAAATCGATTTAAGCCCCCCAGTGGAAATCTTTCCATTGACCGTTCAAAGGCGGTTTTTCTGTGGCGGTTTATTTATGGTGTTGTTTGTTACTTACTGTGTGTATCACTTGTGTCTTTTTATTTTGGATAGCCATATGACCATTTTTCGGGAAAGTAACTGTCCTTATGGCCTTCCTTTGTTTAGGTTTCCATTATGGCCTGGTCGCTTAATGTTTGTGTTTCTTTCCCTTTGGTGTCTTTGATGGGTGGAGTAAGTTAATTGTATCGATTCCTGATCTATGTTTTACTTCTACTTTCCATAAATAATCAATTTTCTTATTTTCTAATTGTTTCTATTTTTAGATTGACTTAATTAAAGAAAACGACTGAAAAGGACCTTTCTTTCTACTGATACTGCGTCGGTCACATTTGACCGAAACCGCAGGTGTACATTACATACACTATAGGTTTTGCAGGATGAAAGCCTACACAGAAATCATGTAATTACGGTAGGGATCTTTAACCTGCACAGGGGATGGTTCTCCCTGCACAGGTGGCCTCCAGTTAACGTCCCGATCCGAAGGACGGTGCACGTTATGACATTCATCCCAGCAAATGATGCCAATGGAGCGTGTTCGGACACCGAAATTTTATCGCCGCTGCCGGGGATCGAACCCGGGACCTCTAGCATCAGAGGCAAGTGCACTAACCACTGAGCTATCACGGACCGAAAGGGAAGAAAGTTTTGTTTACTGATAGCTGGATTTATAGAACAATTTTTTTCTCTTTATCATTTTAATATACGCACACATGTTAACAACTATAATAATCATTTTTTATATTTCTTTAATTCCAGCTGGCCGTTGAATACTGTTTTTTTACTCGGTACATTTTGGTCGTTTTCTTGAGAAAAGTTAATCTAAAAATAGAAACCGTTAGAAAATAAGAAATTTGATCATTTAAGGTGATTTTGAAATGTTTATTATATTATCTATGTACACATGATTATAATAATCAAATGTAAATATCATCAGGGCAAAAAGAATTTCTTTAACCAATAAAATCGTAAGAAATTAAGAAATATTTCCATTTTTCTCGGCCTTGGCTTTTATACCCCTCGATTTCGTTAAAATAGTTATTTCAAGAAAACAAAACAATGTGCAGAGATGAACCTTCGTGCAGTTATCAAATATGTTATTCAAAACAATTTTATACCAAACTGACTACAATATATATATCTTCATTGTGACAAGAGACGAAATATAAAATCTTTGGATAGGCATTGTTGTTGTTGTTGTTGTTGTTAAGTAGGTTTCCGCCGTTGACTTGTCGGCGAACCGTCGTGGTCGACGTCACAAGGGGCACGTTCAGATTTCTTTACAGATGTGGGCTGCTGGAACTGACTCAGAGCCAAGAGAGTTTAAACCAGAGACCGCGAGACCCCGTTGCCCTTCGAATACTGATAAGAGTTTTATGCGTTTATAATGTATCTGATCAATCAGTTCTCTGCTATGGAGTTCAACTACGCAAATGTCTTGGTAACTTTTGATATATGTGGACGGATCAAGGATTAGACGCACCAGCAACTCTGGAGAGGACGTGTCAATAGAGAGTCTTTGACACACATCACTGACTTGGCCGAGAAACTTTACTCTGTCGTCCGTATATGCATTGCACTCTGCCAACAGGTGCTGACGGGTTTCGGGGGCACTTCTGCATAGTTTACACGTAGGGTCGACCGTATGTTGGTTGAAGACTGCTTTATTACTTTGCAGGGTATATGTGCCGGTAAGTAGGCGACACTTCACCTGTGCTCTACGGCTGTCATAAACGTTTTCTCTAACCGTCGACCAAACAGGATGTGGTTCTCCAACCGCGACACTGTCAGAGTTGATGAATTTCAGGGTTGATTTTTGTTGTATATCCTTTTTCCACGCATCCTCCACATGACTGTTAATTACGGAGTTGACTGTTGATTTCCATTTGGATTTGGTAGGTGGGTTTTCCGTTAAGACCGCAGGAGGGGGAGGTTGTACAGAGCGAGTAGTTTCCGAATCCGATTAAACCAAGAACTTTCTGATGGAGCCTTCATGGCAAGCTGCCGCAAACATATCTCCCTTTCAATTCCATCACTTGAAAGCCATCGCCAAAACAGTCCCAACATGTTCTTATGGATAACAGCCTCCACTGGAAGAATGCCTAGCAGAGCTAGAGTCACTGATGAAGGTGTCCTGTCTGGTAGATGCTGGATCTGCCTGAGAGATTTCCTTTGATACTGTTCAAGTTGTTCAATGTCACGCTGTCTAAGGTCCAAGACCTCAAGACCGTACAGCATTCTGGGTATGACATATGTTGACCACAGCTTTCCATTCACACTCTGTTTAAGACCATTTAGGCTATGGAACCCTGCACCCATGAGGGAGTATGCTGTTCTCCTACCCATATTGATCTTTTCTTGTGTATTAAGTTTCAAGTTGGTATCTCTATTGATTCCGAGATGTTTTGTTTGTGTTTCCCGTTGTACTTCCGCTCCTCCCATTGTGTATGTCACATCTGGTTCCTTTGGCCCATATGGATAGGTCAATACACAGCTTTTGGTTGGGTGTATATCATATCTGTTTCTTCCTGCATAACTATGTCCACGTCCTAACATACATTGCATCTCCACCTGCGAGTGGGTAAGAAAGGCGAGGTCATCTGCAACTGTTACGTGAGGGATTCGAATATATCCAATCAACGCTCCAGTAAACCTGTTTTCTATTTCTAGCAATAGCGGATTATTGTATCTCTTATAGTGGGAGGTGGAGAGCACTCCTCCCTGTCGTACTCCTTGACGAATGTTAATAGGACTTGACAAATTTGCTTCCCATTTCACCACTGAAGTAAGGTCGGTGTACATGTCATGAAGGAGGAGCCAGTCATCACCTTTGATTCCGTCAACAAACAGCTTATGTAGCAGGATACAGTGGTCCACCACGTCGAATGCCTTCTGGGCATCAAGGGTGGCCAAGATTAGAGGTTTTTTCATATTCTTTGCTTCGGATATACACTCTGATAGGATGAGTGCAGCGTAGATCGATGACGAGCCGGATGTAAAACCTTTTTGAAGGGCAGATTGTGACTTCTCCAGGTGAGAGTTATGCCTTTTGTTGAGTATATGCTCCACAACCTTCAGCAAAATTGAAGTGACAGTGATCCCTCTGTAGTTAGCAGGGTTCGTCTTCTCCCCTTTTTTGAAAATTTGGGTAATACATCCACTCTTGAGAACAGAGGGAACCCTCTTCACTGCAAAGATGTAGTTCACAAGGTCCAGCAGATAATTCTCAACTGGGAGGCCTCCATACTTCAGGTGTTCGCTGGTTAGGTCCATATAATCCGCAGCTTTGTTTGATTTCAGACGATGGACAGCATTATGTACTTCGTCCAGAGATGCTGGGGGGATGTTCTGGTTCATCTTCGAACATATATTCAAGATATGTTCCGTGTCTTGGGTGTAGGTGTCTTTTGCTTCTTCATCAAAATTCTCATTATTACTGGGAGTTGCAAGGTTTTGAAAGTAGATCGCCCAGCCTTCACAGATATCCTCTGAGGTATCCAGAGCCTTGTTGTCTACAGTCAGATATGGAAGAGCGGAATCCTGGGTTTTTCTTTGTTGCTTGATTAAACGGTAGAACTCTTTGTCATTTCCTGAAGATGCCATTATACGCTCAGAATTCTCTACTCTCCGCTTGGCTTCAGTCTTTCTTTGAGTCTTCCGAAGAAGGCTTTTACGCCTTTTCATCTGGATTGAGAGTGGGTGGCTGTTGTCCTCTGGGGCTCCTGCTGTTTTCCATTCCCACCAGGCTCTTTTACAGTTCTTTACTGCGTCGGAGATCTCCTCATTCCAGACTCTGTTCTTTATTGCACACACATTTCTCGACTCTTTATGTCCAGGGATACTGGCTTTAACAGCACTCCTCAGGGTGGATGACAGGTGTCCCAACGACAGCACAAAATCAAAGTCTGTCTGCGGTAAGTTGAAGGGGTGTAACCATTGTGATACGTAAGTACTGTATAACGGAATGTCACATTTATCCCACCTTGGTTTCACCTTCATCTCAATAGATTTGGAGCTGACAAGTTTGGTCTTTATCCTCATGGTCGCCGTAACTGGGATATGATCTGAGGTATTTATATCTGTATGTGCCTCTACCCGCATGTTTCTGATGTACTGTCGAGTGTTGGCACTAAACAGGATATAGTCAATTTCTGCAGTGTCCTTTCCGTTGACATGGGTGAAGGTGGGCTGTCCTTTCTGTAAAGATTGTAGTTCATGTTGTTCACAGAATATTTTTAGTTTAGCGTCTTGAGAATTGTTTCGTCTAGTCGCTAGACAGGCGTTCATATCCCCAAGGAGGAGCAATAGATGTGTCGACTTGTACTTATTGATGATTTCCTGGATCTCATGCAGGATTTGGTCATACAGGTCTGCACTTCCAGTGTTTCTGCTAGGCATGTACACATTTATAATGCAGAGGGGAGGATCCGACAAAACCTCGGCGACGACAACTCTATTGCCACCATCCAGACATCTCCTTAGCTTGAGGTCAATGTTGTTACGGTATAGCGTTGCTACCCCTCCGTACCCTCTTGGTTTCTGTATTGGGGGAAGTGGGTCGTCGTCATCAACTGCCTTACCGAATCCATCATAAGACTTGTGTAGGGTATTTAACTCTTTTAATTGAAAGTTAAAAAGCCACGTTTCTTGTAGACATACAATATCGGAGGTTCGGAGAAGTTTGAGGAGATACTGTTTGTTTGTGTCAATGTTTTTTACGTTGAACGTTGAAATCTTTAGAAGCTTTTCCTCTTTCTGCATGTCTGGTGGGAGGCACGGCCCGTGCATAAAAAATGATCATTTGAACCACTGGTGTTTTCAGGGAGAGTCTTGCTTGTAGAAATTTGTACTGTAACTGAAGGGGACGATGGTGTCTGCGATGTCAAAGACCCATCACATTGCTGGGTTCCGTCAGCTGTATCCGTTTGGGGATGAATATGCCTTAGACTCACTTGGGATGCTCTATCATCAGGGGACTCTTGACTGGCAGTTTTTCCCGAGATTAGCTCATCTCTAGATTTAACTGTATTCTGTTCTCCTGCAGCGTTGTACGATGTTTGGGATGAAATACTCGTCCAGTATTCTCGTACGGAATTATGCTCCTTGTCCTGTACCTTGAGTGGTGTGGATGATTCCCCATTATCTGCATCTGGGGTGCTGTCCCTTAATGTGTCTACAGCTTCAACATTCTGATCCTGCTGTTCAGCCAGGGGGCTTGGGGAAGTTGTATTGGGCTGGTGACCATGACCACTGCTTCCACCTATATCATGCATATCTCGGGGTGCATGTCGCTCAGTTGCCTGGGTCTGTTCCTCAGGGGACTGTTGAGTGGGGGTAACAGTATGGTGCCCCGGGGTGCGATCTCTCCTATTGTTAGCTACATTTGCCGGATTAGTCCTATGACCGTGTAATGGCCCCTGTGGCCTGAAAGCTGGAATCCCCTGCGGATGAAGGTGCTGGAGCGGTACCCCTGTTGCATTTGGGAAATATGGCTGCACGAAAGGAACTGGTCTCGGCGGGTAGGCTGGAGCGAATGGATTCTGTATGCCATACGGAGGCACTGTATGCAGCGCCCAAGGGGGAGTTGGGGTAAACTGTTGGAAATTAGGGATCATTGAGACATATGGCGTTGGTGGCACAGAGTGTAGGACACCATAAGCTTGGTCGATATATGTTGCCTGTTGTGGTTGGAAAGAGTTCCCTATTGCTGGGTCCATGCGACGGTACTGAGACAACGATGCTTCGATAGTCTGGAGTCTTAGTCTGGTCATTTCATTTTCAAGAATGTTTAGCCTGTCCCTGACAAATGATTTCTCATCCGTAACGGCATGCTGGCAATCACAACTGCGATGGCACTCAGTCTTGTTTTGCTTTGGACGAGCAACATTCTGGGTACCTCCATCATCATGTGATGAGGGTGGATCACTTCTGTAATTCAGCTGTAATTCATTCTTCAGAATGTCGTTGGAGTTTTTAAGATCAAGGACTTGACGTTCTAGATTCCCTATCAATGTTTGAGCCAGCCTCAGCTGGTCAGCACTATCACTTAACTCTGTGTTCTTCTTCACTCGCCTCTGTTTAGTATTTTTGGAAGCTGCATAACTAGGGAGGTCCGCCTTGCCATTGTCTGTGTGGAGTGATCTATTATCTGTGCTAGGTGCAGCCAAAGCCAGACCCGGGAGGTTCATGGAGGCACTGGCCTGAGACGCTGTGGCAGTCGATTTCTTTGATGAAATAGGCATGGTTGTCACTATCGAGGATACTGTTGTCGAAACTGTTGCTTGTACAGATGGACTATTACGAGTGGCAGTAGTCTGTCTTCGAATACTTTCTGTAGGACTCCCATTCATGTCACTGGACTGAATAGGAAGCAGGGGTATTGTCGGGCCCGCTACCTGTATAGCTGAGTTGCTGTGAGTGGTAGTAGTCTGTCTTCGGATTTCTAGTGTGGGACTCTTATTCATGTCCCTGGACTTAATAGGAAGCAGGGGTGTTGGGGTATTCTCATCTTGTAAAATGGTTTGAGATTCCTGTGCCTGTTCTAGCTCAGAGTCAATATCCACATCCCCTAGACTTTCATCACTGCGTGTGGCGTCACGCATGGAGGGATCCGTAACCAATTCTGCTTCATGCTGATGCCTACAAGTTGAACAATAGTATTGTCGCTGTGCTTCAAGGATCATTATATCAGCTTCAGTTAAGTTTTCACACCCATAGTGGTACCAAGAACCACACAGATCACATGCCACACCATCAGCTACACTCTCTTTGCAGAGTGGATAGTACCATAGGGCGTCGTCCAGGTCATCGTCACTGGATCCTCGAGCCACCGGGTGCTTTCCATGGAGGAGAGAAAAATTCTTGTCAGAATTCATGTCTGTTAAGGCTTTTTCAGCTTTCTTTCTCTTAGGAGCCAATCTGTCAGAGGAGTGTGAGTTAGGTGTCATTTTCCTTAGCTGGGCCTTGACAGCTTCCTGAAGGACTCTGTCCAAGGATTCAACTATGTTCAGACTCATAATTCTGTCTACAATCTTGCTATGGTTTGTACGGAACATCTCCATGTTTTTACCGTTGGCCATTAGTCGGCTGGTCGTGTGATACAGATTTATAACAAACTTCAAGTGGCCACAACCCCTCTGGGTTTTCTGGTGTACCTTTATCTGTGTTTCCACAACTGCATTCTCAGCATCCAGTATTGGCTTAAACAAAACTATTACATTAGAGTCCTCTGGAATATTGTCATAGAACCGGATTGTCTCGGACCTGTACAGTTCAAACATTCCGCTTGTCATATCGTATATATAGTTTTGGTCTTTCTGGGTGAATGTGATCTTAATGTGGTTAACACTAGATAATAGCTTCTTTTCCAGAGCACGCTTTCTATCAAGAATGTAGCTTTTATGTTCGGATTGTATCCAGTCAGCCACTTGCGGGGCAACAGCCTGGCGCTTGTCATCAAGTCTTTTACTTTTACGTACCAGCTGGTCCATTTCGAGTTCTGTACACGCCCAAATATGCCAATACGCAATGTGAATGTTCCGTTGAGGAGGGATAAATGATGAAATTGGGAGCAGAGTCCAAAAGGTGCAGGGGTCTCTTTCAGAAATTAAAACAATACAAATTCTGCTTGTGGTTGATGATATACTGTAGTTAGTACTGAGATAATGAGCTATAAGAGTCTTTCTTGAGACGCCAAGATTTTTTAAAATGTTAAAACACACGGAAAGAAGTCAACTATTTAAAATTCAACATAAAATCTTTAAGATAAATTGATAAAAGTTCTTAAGTTGTAATTAAAACACTCTTCTGCTTATGCTGAGATCCACTGAGCATAAAACATCTTCAGTTTAAAAGTTAATAATGGCGATATTTATTTGGATGTTCAAATTTCATAAAAGTTCTGGACTTTTAAGAACAGAAATATCAATGCTAAGAGTGAATACACAGTTCTGTTGTTTGTCATCAGCAACTATGGGTGTTCTTCAGGATGATTAAAATGTTCAGGACCATTAAAAGTTCATGTTTGGCAGAGGTTTATGAAATTAAGATTCATTCATAAAAACACTTTTGCTATAAAATACAGTTAGAGCATTTTCTCATTCTATATACAACCTCCTCTTTGTTAACTTTTCTTCAAACGGTTCAGAGGGTGGGTGGGGTAAAGTTTTTCCGGAATATTGAAAAATACGGCAAGTTCGAAACTTTCGAGGATATACTGATGTTGGATGACTTGTGAATTGCTTATTCGTGTTGATTTCACCTAGTATTTCTTCAGGGGAACGGGGCTCGTCGAGTTTCCGTGGTGGAAATTTCGCAAATTCAAGATGGCGGCTGGATTACGGATGCGATGCGCCACAGGAATTCCCTCTTATTTCCGCAAAAATTCCGATTCTTGTCAGCTCCAGCAGGGAGCAACCCTCACCAAATTATTTACAATGTATATACAGCACTAAAATTCAATATAACTATTTAAAACATTAAAATTTTAAAATATTTGTCCCTCTGCCACGAAACACGTCTATCCGCCACAAACTGGTAGCCTCCTATTTTTGGCCCGGCGGCTCGGCCCGGCAAGTCCCGGCGCGGCCTTGGCTTTTATACCCGACCCTGCGTCGGTCACATTTGATCATTACCGCAGGTGTATATTACCAACACTCCAGTTACATTCTGCTTCTTCTTAACGGATTCCCCATTCTATTAATAATTTTAACTGAGGTAATGAGGTAATGGCCAAATTTGACCTACTCAGTATAAGAAGATAGATAGATAGATATGTTGCCGTCGGTATTGTTGAGGCCCATAAATTTATTTTCTGCCGCTTCCGTTAATTTAAGTGGAGCAAGTAGTACAAAATTATTTAAAAACAATCTGAGAGTTAGATTATCTCCTATCAAATCGCCCATTCTTCGGAAATATGCCAATCCTTTCAGGAGAAGTGGAATGTATCCTAGTATTTCCAAGTTCAATGCTAAGAGATGCAGGTGATGTTCACATTTATGCACCGCGTCTACCGTTTCTTCGTCTGTGAACGGTAGACGTTTTTCTGAAGTTAATGTGTCCGATTTGACATGTAAGTCTACGGACTTGATATCTGTGATAAATTGACATACTGCAAATTGTAAAATGCAGTATGTCGGGCAAACAAATCGCATGTTAAAAACACGAGTCAACGAACACTATCGTATAATGAGTAAGCCTAAAAAACTGACACTTTCTTGTACCGTCATTTCAGACTTACAGGTCATTCTATTAAAGATATTTCTATACAGCCAGTGGAAAAATGTATTATGGTGTAAATTCTACAGCTAGGTTTGAAATTATAAAATGGCATGAAACTGAATTAAAATGGATTAAATTATTACAGACACCTTTTACATTGGGCTTTAATGACAACATTTATCATGAGGGTAATTTATCTAAAATGCCCCACTTTGATATTTTCTCGCTTCTGGACTGTCGAAAGCGTAAAACTAGATCGCACGGCTCCAGAAAAAATGGTAATTATAAACGTAAATTACGTGCTTAAAAAAAAACAACAATACCAGACTGAAGTGATTGTCCATAATATTATTGAATCATTGACGCCACTTAATGCTTCCTTTACTAAGTTCATTACCCATTTCTGTATTATGGATTCTGGATACCGAGGCGAATAAATTCTGCGATAGTTTTAATCAGTTATACGACGCTGCTCTTTTAACTAAAGGTTATACTCAGTATGCTCTACCTCCTTTCAACGATTCTGAAATTAATCACAAACGTCATTACATCAAAATATCCTTCATTAATAAGGGTTTGGATTTTAGAGATTTACCTAATATCTTCCGTGACAGTTCGGTTATTTCATCCATTCCTGCTTATTTTCAAAATACTGAAACACCCATAATTTGCTATAAATACAATAACCTGTTAGATCTATCATTTTTAATTTCAATAAACTTGTTTCTGATCTTGATATTGACACTTACACTCCTGATACATGTGATTGTAAAGATTCAGTGTATTGCCATCCTGCTGCTGGTCATATTATTACTGGCAATTTAATATTTATTCCTGATTCTAGGATACGTAATATAATATCTAAAGGACCGAAATATCGATTTCCTTCTAAATGTAGAGATGAAATCGCTGCTGCCTTGAATGAATTTGGTAATCGATGGTGTAAACGAGGGTATGTTGAGCATAAAGCTCTTGCAGTTTATATTTTACTTTTAGTCCTTTGAGATTAGCGTGAATATTCTGAGAAATCAGAAATAAATTATTTGTTTAGACTCATATGCTAGACAGATTTTTAATAATTTGGACCCCATTTTGATTTATATCAGTCTTTGAATCGACTGCCTATTCGAGGTTCGCAAAATTGCATTATGTTCCCTCTGGCTTTCTTTGCCGGATCGTTGCGGGGTCGCTGATGAGGCTTTATTAGCCGAAACTACGTAGTATGACCCATCTTCTTTCTTATGAATTTTTTCATTGCTCTTAAAGGAACTCATTTTTTATTTTTACTTGAGGAATGGAAACTTAGCATTCTGAAATTAGTGAATAAACGCATTTCTTTTTATTCGCAAAATACGAACTTATTACCTCCTAAACCTAAGACGTCTTTACGTCACCTTAAACAAGGTATTCAAGAATTTCATAGGAAGTTTGTTTTGGCTCCAGCTGATAAGGCCGCTAACAATGTGGTCGTTGTTTGACGGCTTCACTATGTTAACACTCTTCAGCAAGAACTTGATGGTACTAAGGCCTATGAACTTCAGCCTTTAGCTGTAGAGAGGGCTTTAGTTGATGACCACATTCGTCATTCAGCCGCCAAGTTTGCTGTCTGTGTTACAGAGGGCGAAGACAAGCTTCCTACGTTATATTGGTTACCTAAACGTCATAAAAGACCATACAAAGCACGGTTTATTGCAAATTCAAGCTCTTGCACCACCACTGAACTCTCAAAATTATTAACTTCATGTTTTACTGCCATCAAAAAAACATGTGATAAAATATTGCGACAAAGTCTTCGAAAGATCATGTAGAAATCTGTTTTGGTCTATAAAAAATTCTAATGAAGTTTTAAATAAATTGAAATCCAGGCGTTTTCGTGCTTCAAGTCTGTCTACTTATGATTTTTCCACCCTTTACACTACACTTCCTCATAATCTTATAAAAGAAAAACTTAATGATTTAATTGAATGGACATTTCATAGGGAAGACTCCCTCTATCTTGCATGTAATGTAAGAAATGCTTTTTTCACTTCTGAAGAGCATAAAAATTATACTTTAAGGTCATGTCAGAAAGTGTGTGAAGCTTAACCTTTCTACTTGACAATATTTACATAAGATTTGGTACTAAGTTATTTAGACAAGTTGTGGGTATTCCGATGGGTACTAATTGGGCACCACTTGTGGCTGATCTATCTATTGTAGATCGGATTGTTTCATGCAAAATTTATGATAAACGCGATGATTTTGATTTTGAGATTGTAAATTTTCTTTTTTTGGAAGGTGATGTTCCTCGTGCGCCATCATATAGCGTTTATATTTCGCAATTAATTCGATTTGCCAGAGTGCGTAGTCATGTAAATGACTTCAACACTCGTAATAAATTTTTAACGGCTATACTTCTTAATCAGGGCTATCGGTACCATAAACTAAGCAAAGCCTTTTCAAAATTTTAAAGAGGTCATTCTGATTTAATTTCAAAATTCAATATTGGACTTAATGTTGTTGTTTGTTACTTACTGTGTGTATCACTTGTGTCTTTTTATTTTGGATGGCCATATGGCCATTTTGTGGGAAAGTAACTGTCCTTATGACCTTCCTTTGTTTAGGTTTCCATTATGGTCTGGTCGCTTAATGTTTGTGCTTCTTTCCCTTTGGTGTCTTAGATGGGTGGAGTAAGTTAATTGTATCGATTCCTGATCTTTGTTTTACTTCTACTTTTTAAATCTTTTCTGCAACTAGGTCTATCGGAACCCGAATTTTATGGTGACTTAGTATATAAATTCAGAAAAATATATAACCGCAATGGCTTCAGCACCCAATTTCGTAATCTGATTCTTCGATATAAAAAGATTGGGTACAACATAAATCTTATACGACAGACTGCATGCATGGTAGTTAACCCAATCACGGTTGACAACTTTGCTTCCCTCTTTAATTGCACGCCGGTAGGTCAGGCCTCAGATTCTATGACGGTTCCAACGTAAAGGCTTATTGAGAATTAGAGAGATCTGATTCAAGGTAATGTTGGTTGGTATCTGATGCTCTGTCTCTGGTCGGGCACATCGGAGTCTAACTGTTTGTTTTCTTTTGCTCCAGCACTTCAGTTGTTTCTTGCTGTCGAGTTCTCACCGTTGTTTCATCTCTGTGGTTGTTTGATTATTTGTGTTCACGGAGATGTTGCACTGATGAGTTCGGAGGCCTTCATGCGGACTGAACAAATTATTTGTCTAAATCGCGACGGAAGTAAGGGCGAGGATTGTGGCCACGTAAAATCGATTTAAGCCCCCCCCCCCCACCCCCAGTGGAATTCGTTTCCGCTGACCGTTCCAAGGCGGTGTCTGTCGCGGTTTATTTTTGTTATGGTTTGTCCTTGGGTGTTTTCGCTTTTGTTATTTTATTTCGGATAGCCTATTGGCCATTTTGTGGGAAAGTAACTGTCCTTTAGGCTTTCCTCTGTTGGTGTTTCCATTAGGGTCTGTTGTTTCATGTTTGTGTGTCTTTCCCTTAAGTGTCTCTGAAGGGAGCTGTGGGTTGATTGTATCGATTCCTGATCATTGCCTCCACTTCTATTCTGCAGGACGAAAGCCTACACAGTAATCATGTTATTACGGTAGGGATCTTTTACCTGAACAGGGGATGGTTCTCTCTGTACAGGGGGCCTCCAGTTAGCGTCCAGATCCGAAGGACGGTGCACTTTATGACATTCATCCCTGCAAATGATACCAATGGAGCGTGTTCGGACACCGAAATTTTATCGCCGCTGCCGGGGATCGAACCCGGGACCTCTAGCACCTCTAGCACTAACCACTGAGCTATCTTTCTTTCTTTCTATCACGCTCCTAGGTCGGTAGTTTTTCGCCAATAGTCAGAATCAGAATTGATTCTGCATTAGTCGTTTCGCCCGGGAGTCGTTTCGCCCGTGGGTTGTTTCGTCGCAATCATATTTATAAGGGGGTGACAAACGGGAAGAATTGGTAAACGAAGAGACGGTATATGAATGAATGGATGAATGAATGAATGAATGGGGGAGTGGTGATTGTTGCGTGGGTAGATGTACGAATGGATGGGTGATATACGGTGATAGTCCTATGGAGAGAGGTAAGGTATGTTTTTGGTAAAAAAAAGGGGGTCGGAGGTATGGAGAGTCCCGAAAGATATTGTAAAATCCGCGTTTGGTGAAGCTGGACGACATACTGACGACTTGTACGTTAGGTTTGGACAACTGAGCTACCATTTTTTTTTTCAGAAAGATATTGGAGCTCACATCACGTTAACAAATCTATGCAATGTAATGTGATTTAATGGCTGTGTAGCTGTACAAATGGACATTGTTCTCTTTTCTGCTCAAAACATAGATTGTGTATAAGAACCGTCTTATGATAAATAAGACAAATAATGTATATGTGAAAACCCAATAATTTCCATAAAAAAACCCGTGCGACATAGTGCATTGTTTTCACATCTCCAAAATGGCTTTTTTTCTCAAGAAAATCCGTGATAGTTTCCTTGTTAATATTGCTAATATAGTTTGTAGGTGCTCGTTAGAACCGCCTCATTGAGGCGGTTCTAACGAGTACCCACAACCAATGTTTTTGAGCAGAAATAAAGAAAATAATGTATTCCCCCGTGAACCCCAGTTTTCCCTATATAAATTGGGGTTTAGAGGCGTGTTCATTTCACGGATTTGTTATCATGATGTTTCCTATCTATCTATCTATCTATCTATCTATCTATCTATCTATCTATCTATCTATCTATCTATCTATCTATCTATCTATCTATTCAGTCCGTACATCACCCATCCATTCGTCTATCTATCTATCTATCTATCTATCTATCTATCTATCTATCTATCTATCTATCTATCTATCTATCTATCTATCTATCTATCTATCTATCTATCTATCTATCTATCTATCTATCTATCTATCTATCTATCTATCTATCTATCTATCTATCTATCTATCTATCTATCTATCTATCTATCTATCTATCTATCTATCTATCTATCTATCTATCTATCTATCTATCTATCTATCTATCTATCTATCTATCTATCTATCTATCTATCTATCAAGGACACGCCATAGCCAGTCCCATCCCCCTCGCAATTAGGGAGATTCATACCAGTCAGTCAGCTCGGTCTTTTTCTATAATACGATCGCCTTTTTTGGAGATCGGTGTCACGTATGGTTGTCTCCACTTTGCTACAGCGATGCCTAAACGATGGGTGTCCGTGCTTATTTCGTCTGTGCACTCTTTCAGGAACCGAGAGGGGATACTGTCTGGGCCAAAAGCTTTATGAGGACCCGTTTGATAAAATGTGCATTATTTGGGAATGGTGGGTAGGTGTCGGCGGTCTTTTGCTGTGAAGGCACTGCTGAACTGTTTGTAGAGCAGGGTGATCTTTTGCGCTATCAGCAATACCATCACCTGACTTCAGAGTTGAAGCCCCCCACTCCCCACCCCCAGTAGTTTTACTACTGACCGTCGTAAGGCGATCGTTCTTTTACATTGTTCTACTTGTTAATTGGCTTTGTGCCGTTGGTTCATGTTTCGTCTGTTTTTGTATGTCTGTAGGTGACTTGAGATGTCTGCGTTTTTTTATTGTGGCCTTCCCTGAATGACATTTTCCTACTAGTTCAGAGCAAAACACGACGAATGAGTATACGAGGGATGTTCGAAAAGAATTGCTTGTTGTCCTCTAGTTCGATATCCACTTCGGGCACGAACAAAACCAATATATATTTGTATAGGGCTATTCAATATCTACAAAAGTGTATAAATGTATATGTAAGACTAAGTGTAAAACATAAAATTTGCCATTTGAATAAACGCAGTCATTGACCACTGCAGTAAAAATGGTTGGTAGAAGCGTCGACTAAAAAGTTGAAATACGGGCTTACATCAAAGCTTGCTCAAAACTTGGTTGTTCTTTGAAGAAGCTGATGACTGAAATTTAAGCTGCTTTTGGACCTTCTTGTGTGTCTTATGACACAATTCGGCGGTGAAAAAAGAAATTTGAGTCTGGTGTAGATTCCATCAAAAATGTCTCACCCCCCGTATTCCCCAGACCTTGTCCCATGTGATTTCTTTTTGTTTCCGAAATTGAAATAATTCCTTGATGGGCGGAAATACCAGTCCCGACAGGCACTTGGATTTGCCATTCAGTAGTGCCTAATTACTGTGCCCAAATCAGCGTACCGTGACGCCTTAAAGAAGTGGATACATCGGCTGAAACATTGCATTTCTAGCCACGGGGAGTACTTCGAGGGCATGAAATGAGCACTTTTGGGCTAACTTGAAATTTGAAGTCTCCAAATAGAAATAAGCAATTCTTTTCGAACATCCCTCGTATCTTCTTGGGGTTCTTGCTTCTGAACACCGTATCGCAGACTAAGAGTTGTAAGCTTTCCTGCATTCGAATTTCATGTTCTTCTGAATTTGTTCGAAATGCTTGCTGTCTTCGAGGATACCTGATTTCTTAGCCCATTCGAAAGGCCATCTTCCTTCGCAGTGAGAGTGTTTTTTTCATATCTGGTAATCCAGGGCTAACTAAAGCGAGATGATATTTTTAGAGGGAACGAGAATGCTTTCGGAGATGTCTTGAGAACAGAAGTTCTTGAAGTTATCTCAAATTTGGATAAAATGTCAGAGCTCATGAGGTTAATATTTCCGAATGATAAACAAATTCTAAACCCCACTTTTAATAGATCAAGGTGGGGTTTACGGGGGTATTTATTATTTTCCTTATTTTTGCTCAAAACGTAGATTGTGGGAACCGCAATCTATGTTTTTGAGCAAAAAAATAAGGAAGGAACACCCCAATCTATATTTGGACAAAAAAAAATAAATAAATAAAATAAACAAACAAAAAAACAACAAACAACAACAACAAAAAACAAATATCATCTATAAAGAAAAGAAAGAGAGAACCTTTTGGAGTTGGCATGTTTCCGCAGGAGTATAATCTGTGTAGAGGAAGGGTTATTCATGGGAACTTTAGTGTCAACTTGAGCAAATACCACATCGTGATCACCTATACCTCGTAGGGGTTTACATGTCCCTATCAATGTAGGCCGGTTAGTTATGAAAATGTCCAGGATGTTATGTCCCCTTGTGGTGAAGCCCGAACTTTGTTTTGATCCAATGTCGTGGATCAAATCCAGCAAGAGCTGGTTGATAGTCATTGTGTTATTGCTACCTGCGATGATGCTGATTTGCCAGCTGGTGTATGGTAAGTTTATGTCTCCTGCTATCCAAATTGTGGCTACTCAGCTCTTTGATGTTGGAACACAACCGACCCCAACCCACCCACCCACTCCAACCCACACGTAGCCATTGACCTACCTACCTATCTACCTCTGATACTATTGATAGTTATACTGCAGGATGACAATGCTTGATAGAATCTGATTCTGAATCGTTACTGGTGGCACGTCAAATGACAGTAATTCACCAGAAACTAAGCTTAGTTGCGCCAAGGGTTGGACATATACACTGTATGACAGGGATACAGATCTGGCCTGGGGTTATAAATCCATTTTCATGCTCAGCTAACTTGAGCATGAAATTTGTCCTGCTAATATACATGTATTTGAAAAAATATGAGCATTGCAAACGCCATTCTCTGTTGCATGATTTCATGTTCAAATCAACAAAGAATGGCGTTTGCCCTGCTTTGTATTTGAAATAGGCACTACAAATTCCATGCTCAGATCCACATTTTACACAGTGAATCGCTGTCGGAGTGATTTGCCTTATGGCCATCAGCACCAGTAAAGCGCTTGTCATTTTGGACATGTGTTGTCTTTGTATAGTAAATTCTATGCTTAGATGAGTTGAACACGAAAACATTCTACAGTAGAACTTCGATGGCTCGAACACCGATGGCTCGTTTACCATGGATGAGTCGAACCCATTCTTGAGCCCCTAGCGAAATCCTCTACATAAGAAATAGTTGGGGATGATTAAGGAGAATTTAGTCTTATATCTTGTAAATGCATGCTGTGTGTACTCATTAGAATCGCCTCGATGAGGCGATTCTAATGAGTACACACAGCATACATATTCATTATAGAACACCGAACAGATGTCTAAAAGTATCTCGTTATGCCTCCTGACAGTAGCCTCAGTGGCTCGAACTACCCCTGTCTCGAACAGATTTTCATGGTCCCAAAGGTGTTCGAGCCATTTAAGTTCGACTGTATAATGAGTTTCTCATGACACAACCAATAATGCTTATCAGAGAAATAACCTGTGGTTCAGTTATTCGCGTGGTCAACTGCTGATAGTTATTGAGAGATTATTCAATTTTTATAAGGTAAATGATATGTCGAATAATTCACATTTGTCCCCCTTTTTAACATGGACAATTTTCCCACTGTCCTTGCGTAGCCGCAGTACTATTTCCCATGCAAACTGCGTTATAGATAGATGTCTTTTGTTTGTTGGATTTGATGTTTAACGTCCCCGTCAACACTGCATAGGTCATTTTTGAGACGTTGCTTCCGATTTTATGGGACGTTTACTCGACATTGAGATGAAATTACATCTCAAGCCCTGCCCATAGGGGCTTGAAGAAATATATGGGCTGCATGATGCTTCCACGCAGAGCTGAATCCAGCCCGCACACTAGTACTGGTAAACCGCTTAGTGGAACTAAGCCTGTCCAGGAATCGCGGTGCGAGGCAGACCGTCCATGCTAATAAACCCTATTGGTTTCATTGGGCGACAGGGCTTGAGATGTCATTTCATCTCAATGTCGGGTAAAAGTCCCACAAAATTGGAAGCAACGTCTCCAACATGACCTTTACAGTGTTGACGGGGACGTCAAACCTCAAATCAAACAAAAACATCTCAAGCCCTGTCACCCAATGAAGCCAATACGGTTTATATGCATGGACGGTCCGACGCGCACCTCTTTGCCTGGGCAGGCTTAGATCCTCTAAGCGGTTCACCAGTACTCGTGTGCGGTGGGATTCAGCTCTGCGTGGAAGGATCTTGCAGCCCATTTATTTCTTCAAGCCCCGATGGGCGGGGGCCGACGTTATAAATGTCACGCTACTATAAACAGGAAGCTGATTCACTTATAATCAATTCGTTTGTAGTTTAACGGCCATGACGTCGCTATTTACCAGTAGTTCATATCGAGCCGGTCAGTTTACCTAACCACACATGCTGGACAGGCTCTGCATATGATGTTAATCAGAAGGGAGCACATCTTTTGTCAGCAACTGACAACTGCCCCTCTTGAATCAGAGGCGAGAAAGAATGGTCGTGGAAAGTTCTCACGATCAATCTAAAAAATGTAGCTGACCCCGCACCAGTCAGACGCGCATCCGACTGAGATACGAGACCTTGATTTAGAATGGCGTATTTCCTACGTATCTCTAGAATTAGGATTTTTCAGATGAAATGTTTATTGTATATTCCTTATTTCTTGCACAAATAAGATTGTGGGTACTTGTTAGAGCCGCCTCAAATACAGCCCACATGAGAGACTAGTATGGTTAAGTTGCACATGATGCTTACGCCGATCTTAGTCTTCGATGGAAACACATGTCCGAAGACATGTTTTCGCTTGCCACAGCCCAATTGAAAACACACACAAAAAACAAAAACAAAAACAAAAACAACAACAACAAAACAACAACAACAGAAAACTGCCGTCACGAAAACACGCCTATATAATTTTGACCCCCCCCCCCCACATTTATATAGTAAAACTGGGGTTTACAGGGGTAAACCTTATTTTGCTTGTTTCTGCTCTAAAATATAGATTGTGGGTACTCGTTAGAATGAGGCGGTTCTAACGAGTACTCACAATCTATATTTTGGGCAGAAATAAAAAAAATCTCAATTTTTCATCTTCAAATTTCAGGTTTTTTTCGGTGGTAAAGCTAACAATATATTTGTATAAGCGTGTTTTCGTAATCATTTCATTATGATACCACTAAGGCTGACACGATTAATCATATAATCGGTTTATCGGTCGATAAATTCCAGAAAAATGATTATTATTTCTGATTTGCTTGTAATCGATTACTTGACAGGTACAATTTACTGAGCAAAGTTATGCCTAAAATAGCTGGATGAGTGGCAAACAGTGCAGACCCTGATGAGACGCCGCATCTGCGGTGTCTCATCAGGGTCTACACTGTTTGCTCAGGCCTGTCTGTTCAAATATACATATAGTAAAGTACAGTATATGGTAAGAGACATGCTCAGACACGTAAAATTATGAGAAAAAAATATAGCGATTACTAATCGATTATCGATCGCAATGTCATTACTGATAATCGATTATCTTTTCAGCTCCGATTAGCCAGCCTATGATACCACAACCGTATGACATAGTGTATTCTTTCATGCCTCTAAGACGAAAAAAGTATTTTGATGAAAATATGTGACAGTTTTCTTATTAATGCTCCAAACATTGGGCTGTGGGTGCTCGTTAGAACCGATCGCCTGATTGAGGTGGTTCTAACGAGTATCCACAACCTATATCTTGGAGCAGAAATAAGAAAACTAATGTATACCCCTGTAAACCCCATTTTTTAAAAAAATATAAAGTAGGGTTTGCAGGGATATTCATTATACGGAATCGTTAACGTGGTCGATGAGCATGTTAGAAGCTGTGAATCATTTTGATAACACACCCATACGACAGTGAATTCTTTCATAACTTAGTCAGTAGCAGATTTTGGATGAAAATAGTTGAGTGAGTGTTTGTTTGTTTGATTTGAGGTTTACCGTCCCCGTCAACACTGTAAAGGTCATTTTGGAGACGTTGCTTCCAATTTTGTGGGACTTTTACCCGACATTGAGATGAAATGACATCTCAAGCCCTGTCGCCCAATGAAACCAATAGGGTTTATTACCATGGACGGTCCGCCTCGCACCGCGGTTCCTGGACAGGCTTAGTTCCTCTAAGCGGTTTACCAGTACTAGTGTGCGGGCCGGATTAAGCTCTGCGTGGAAGCATCATGCAGCCCATATATTTCTTCAAGCCCCTATGGGCGGGGGCCGAGTTGAGTGAGTGAGTGTTTGAGTTTTACGTCCCACCAACAGCTAAGGTCATAGGGAGACGGGACCTCGGTTTAAAGATTCATTAAAAAATCTGGAGAAAAATAGTTGACGCAGCAAATCTAGATTGCTTGTGCTCGTTAGAATAACTTAATTAAAGAGGTTCTAACGAGTACCCACAATCTACGTTTTTGAACAAAATAAAGAAGATGTCCTTATAAATACAACTTTTCTGTAATTAAAGTGGGTTTTCAAGGTTGTTTATCACGCAGGTTTGTTAACGTCATGACAGTATTCAGTACACATTTCTTTCAGGAACGAAGTATGTTGTATAAAACTTTACTAGCTGCACTTCTGGTCTATACTGGCTTAACGGCCGTCGAGGGTAAGCTTTTTTATCCCCCACCCACGAGAATCTTTGATTGGTTTAAACTTTATTTCATTTGCATAATACATAGTAAATATACAAAACAGTATAGAATACGATTACAATACAACCACTATACAAATGGGATTCAGAAAAAAGTCCAGTGACTTATTCGAATCTGTATCCCAAGTGTTTGCAATACTATTGTGTGTACAATCATATTGTAATTGTCATTCAATAATTGTAAAATTAATCACACTTTTATAACTGAGTAAACATAAATATAGTAGATAGTTGGTTGGGGCTCCACGGGGAGTGGAACATATAGCCAGTTTTGTAATAGTTAAAGGTCATTATATTATGGACAACATTCAGCAATAAACCTGTAAAAAGCTGGATTTAATGTTTTCAATATATGGTCCGACGCGTGTGTGTGTGTGTGTGTGTGTGTGTGTGTGTGTGTGTGTGTGTGTGTGTGTGTGTGTGTGTGTGTGTGCATTTAAAAGTAGCGCATCTAAATTTTCCTTAACGTAGTTTATGCCATATAAACGCTTGTGGTCAAAACTAATTAATTTTAAAGACAGTTCGAACGTTTAAACAGTCGAACGAACTAACAAAAGCGTTTAGTTTTTAGTATGTAATCTTGTACAGCTAAAAAGATGTCTTCGTTTTGATCCTCTGGCAGGTCAGTACTACCATATAAGAGAATATTTAGTGTTGGTTGGCAATATATCGATACCCTATTTAGCAGCTCTTGCCTGATCCGTCCGAAACGGTTGCATATTAAGAAAAAATGTGAAGTGTTTTCAACTATGCCACATTCACATAAAGGATTGTCAATAATATTTTTCTGAAAAAGATGTTGGCGTAAAGAGCTACAGTTCAGTCGTAATCGAGCATGATATATTTGTCCTAGTCGTGAACCAGTTTGGTAGTATCGTGGGGGTTTGCTAATATTATTATTAAGTTTGTTTTTAAAAGTTGCTACAGATGGTGAGCTCTTAGTATCTTCCGGAAGATTATTCCAAATTCGCGTAGTTGAAGGAAGAAATGAGTTATAGTATTGTTGAGATCTTGCAGGAATTGTCTGAAGGTTCGTCTCATTACGCAAATTATATCTCGATATACTGCCAACAGTTGGAGGTACAAGTGAAGAGAGGTATTCGGGGGTTATATTGTTAACCATCTTATAGTAGAGGATGAGTTTATGTTTTTCTCTTCTAGATGCAAGACTTTCCCACCCTGTGTCAGATAGAAGTGATTGGATTGATGCAAGTTTAGTTGCTCCTGTGACAATACGAGCAGCTTCGTTTTGGATTTTTTCCAAATCGTTTGACTCTTGCTGAGTGCAATTATCCCAAACAACATTTGCATATTCTAGAAGTGGTCTTACAAAAGATATAAATATAGTTTGAAGAGACTTTCTATCAAGCTGGAATTTCAGTCTCCGCATAATATTTATGCGAAGCCATGCTTTTGCTTTTACGAGTTCTATATGGTCGTGCCAGGAACAGTCCTTTGAGAATGTAAGACCTAAGTGTTTGTGGAAGTTCACATCATCAATCAATTGCTGGTTCATGTTGAGCGGTGGATGAAGGGGTTTATTATGTTTCCGTGATAATACCATGGAGTCAGATTTCGCCGGGTTGAAAGATACAAGCCATTTAGTCGCCCACGAATGTATTTTTGCGAGATCTGCATTCAGTTCATCAGCCGCATGTATAGGGTTATCTACAATAATATAAAGGCTGGTATCGTCGGCAAATAGCCGTATGCAAGAGTGAATATCGTCTACAATATCATTAATATAGATAAGAAAAAGAATGGGACCTAAAATAGATCCCTGCGGTACACCTGCTTTAAGAGCTGCCCACGAAGAAGCAGATCCCGGTAATACAACTCTCTGTTTCCTGTCGTTCAAATAGTCCTTAAGCCATGCCAGGAAAGAACCAGAGATCCCAGCAGATTCAAGCTTATAGAGAAGGCCTCGGTGCCACACTCTATCAAATGCCTTGCTTATATCGCAAAACACTGCGCGAACTTCTTTGCCTTGGTCAAGAGATTGGCAGAAAGTGTTATATATATCTACGAGCTGATTAACTGTAGAGTCTCCGGGAATAAATCCCGACTGTAATGTTGTCAGTATATCATTATCACGGATGAAATTAAATAAATGTTTATGCACTATTTTTTCTAAGACTTTACCCACTGCACTCAGAAGAGATATAGGTCTGTAATTAGAAACAACTGAGGGGTCATCTTTTTTAAAAATCGAAGTTACATTTGCTTCCTTCCATATCAAAGGTACCTTGCCAGAGGTTAACGAGAAGTTAAATAAATCACAAAGAGGGAAAGAAAGAGGTTGTGCTAGTTCCTTCAACACGCGATTGTTTATAGAGTCGGGACCCGTTGCCTTGCCCAATTTTAGAGATTTTAAAACGGATTCAACTTCGGAGGGTGAAGTAGAGACAGAGTTTAGGCTATGTCCAGGACAGGGAATATCATATGATAAAGTGGCATTTGTTTCGTCAAGTTCGGTTTGTCCTACAAAGAAATCGTTCATCAGCCTTGCCTTAGCATCCTCTTCTGTGTAGACAATATCATCTTTATATAAGGGAGGGACTGAGGATGATTGGTCAGGTTTTATAAACTGCTTAAGGGTCTTCCACCAGTCACGTGGTCCTATATCGTTATTACTAAGTTTTGCAACCAATTTGTCTATTTGCTGTTGTTTAAGCCTGCGAATTTCTGCTGTAGTTTTATTCCTTACGCGTTTATAGCTTTCAAAGTCTGTTAAGTTATTTGTTCTTTTAAATTTTTTGTATAAACGTTTGCGTTTTCTAATTAATTTTTTAGCATCGTTTGTTAACCAGGAAGGATCAGATTGCCGTATCTTAACTCTTTTATTGGGAATATGTTTGTCAGCTAGTTCTGAGATACGTCTTGTTATATTTGCTGCATAAATGTCCATATCATTGTTCTTGAGTGTTTCCCAGTCAGTTTCTCGAATATCGCGAGAAAAGGATTCATAGTCACCACGATCAAATAACCATATATGCCTGTAAAAGGCGGGAACTACATTTTTATGAAAGTTTAATACAAAATAGACTGGACAATGGTACCTAATATGTTGACCGAGAAATGGGTCACCTACCCCGCTTAAAAGTATACTATTTTTATTGGCAGTAAAGACCAAATCTATAATAGAAGATGAGTTTTCAGTGAAGTGGGTCGGCTCCACGATTATCTGGTCTATACTGAATTGCTGACAGATATCAGAAATTTTTTGGTTAGATGCGTTTTTTAGGGTATCGAGATTGAGGTCACCTGTAATAAATACATCGTTTATATTACAATCAAATGCAAGACTTATTGAATCTTCAATAGCAGACAAGATTTGAGAAGGGGAGTTAGGGGGTCTATAGAATGTTCCTAGAAGAAATTTTCTATGGTGAACGGTGACCTCGACCCAGACGCACTCAATATTCGGTAGTTCAAGATCGCTCCTGTGGCGAGAGAATATGTTATCCTTTATGTAGACGCATACCCCTCCGTGATTGTCTCCACCTCGATCACGGCGATAAAGTTTAAAGCCATCTATTTTTATGGAGTCGTCAGGTATATTTGGGTTAAGCCAAGTTTCTGTTAAGCAAATGATAGAAAAGTTTCTTAGTTCAGTTCCTATCAAATCAATTTTATTAGTAATGCTTTGGATGTTGTAATGAACTATGGAGAAGTATTTTGATAGTAACGCGTCGTCCATGGTTATTGAGTCAGTCTCAGTTTGAGATAGATTCGGACCGGGGTTGAGTTCAATATCCCCTGATCGTAGTAATAAAAGTGATAGGATTATTAATAATTCAAAGAGCGTAACATGTTTTATACCTTTAACTTTGCATTGGCGAACGTAATGTAAGCCTATCCGCATCCTGTAAAGTTGTATATCACTCATCAAATCCTGAGAAAATGTCCATGGATGCGGCTAGTGCCAGCAACATGCGGACAATATATTTGGGATACCAGCGTCGTCCGTGATTTAACATTTCGTTTAGTTGAAAATCAGGTAATACAGTCAATTAGCCAACGTGTTAATTTGGACGATGCTAGTACCGGTTTAATTTGAATCCTGCCCATAGTATTACCAATTGTGATTGAAAGTGAAAAAGAATAAAATTCCCCGTGGAGCAAAGTTATGGTAAAGTGAAAAACAGCAAAAGTAAGTACAAAATATAACATAATGTTACAGGTAAAACACGGTGAAAGGATAAAGGACAAATGTTTTTTTAATCAATGATGTCAACATCAGCTATTGAGAAATTGACTGTCTATAACAGACGGGAAACAATTTCATAAAAAAGAGTATTGTTTAGCTTCATGAACAAAAAAGAACTATGCTTGATTGGACCCTCACAGCGGTCATACAGCGTCGAAACAAAGCTCAGCCAACGTCGAATCGACGTCGCGATGTCAAATCGATGCTGTACCAGTGTTGTTCCATCGCTATACGCCCACTGGAATAAGTTAGATCTCTCAACCCAAGACTTGACAATAATGATACAATAACAGTTCGGTACTTTTAAGCAGGTATAAACGCAATATAAGTTGAACAAGTTCGAGCCGGGGCATGGCAACCCGAGTTGTAACTTCCAAAGAAAAAAAATAAAAGAAAAAAATGCCAATTTATACTGTTAAACAAGATAAAAATGAAATTTGTGAAAGTCTTCAGAGGGTCACGTTGACCCGGCCAAGACATAAGCACCTTTGGCCGTCAGTATTGTTTCACATGTTTCTCCATGCCGCGGCTCTTCAGTAGCACGAGATAACCGTGTTTAAGTCAGATACACAGATTACCTGCTATCGATGAAATCAATAGGTCAGCCATGAAACAGAGCATGGAAAAGAAGATAGGTCTTTGTCAAAGTCAACAGTGAATCTTAATTAGTGGAATACTTGATACAGATGTAAGTACATGAACAGATCACATACGTTTTATTTTAACCCATTCCGTACCGGAAACTCCAAAACGGGTAAATGGCAAACAGTGCAGGCCCAGATCAGACGCCGCAGAACGCGGCGCCTGATCAGGGCTCTCACTGTCCGCAGGAAGTTCAGCGATTTTTCGATTTTTGTTTTATAAAAACACAACCTTTCACCCCACCCCCAAACTCCGAGATGGACTCCTGCTATATATAATTAGGAAGACTCCATTTGGTACCAAATGGGTAACACGCACAGTAAAACAGTATTTCGACTACTCGTTACACTGGGTATGAGCCGTTGTATAAGAAAACGGGAACATTTAGGTTTGTCACGACAACATCATGCCCTTCACAGATGGAAAAGAAAAACTCAAAAATACTTCAAATTGAAGTTAGCGTCGCACGGTGCATTTTAAAATTTATAAGAGGGCTAATATTCGGATCCAGTTCAAGTCATGGTCTTACTCTCGAGCAAGGCCATTCGTTGACACTAGTCCATTCGTGTACCTCACATTATCATGACTCCATTGTCTCCGCCTTGTCGAAACGAAACACAAGGTCGGAGCGTCAGAGTCATGAAATGTACCTAAAAAATATATATCATCACGAAAACGCACCTATGCAATTTTGAACCCATTGAACCCCACCTTTATATAGTAAAACTGTGGTTTACAGGGGTAAACTTTATTGTTCTTATTCCCGCCCCAAAATACAGACCGTGGTTGCTCGTTAGAACCGCCTCGATGAGGCGATTCTAACGAGCACCCACAATCCATATTACGAGCAGAAATAATAAAAAATATCATAATTTTTCATCTGAAAATTTTCATTTTTTCCGGTGATATAGGTTACATTGTATTTGCATAGGCGTGTTTTCGTAATATTCACAGTTTGTTCAACACTTCTTCACCTTATCTTGTCTTCGTGAGTGGCAACACAACACTTTCCTCCCAAGACTTCGTACAGAAAGCCTGGGCAAACAGTGCCGACCCAGATAAGACTACTGAGGGAGCCACCCAATCAGGGTCTGCACTAGAGCTAATATATATAACAATAATAATACCTTACGTGACAACGTCATATGTATGACCACAATTGAGGAGCTTGGGAAATCGCAGCGAGCCCTCCTCCCACGGTAATGCATGCAAGAACAGCGATCCCATAATCGGGATACACCAGCCCATTAATCAAGCAGCGGGCAACAAATGCGTGTATCAGGCTTTTCCGATAGGCGCCCCTGCTGCCCGCCTTTATTGTGAAGAGGGCTCTTTCGCGACATCTCACGGATTTAGCTTGTGGAGATTTGGTTTACCGTAAAAACACCAAGTACTTGTGCAGCTGTATCTAGGCAAACAGTGCAGACCCAGACAAGACCGCTCCTAGAAATATTGATCAGCGTCATCACTATCTGTTATTTCTTCATGTACACAATTTAGACACCCAGGAGAAAAAGAAAAGGAAAGGCCGTCTGCACACGTTTTAGGCCAATTTCGGCGATGTGTTTAGGTTATGTATCATTAAAAGATCTATTCATAGATATACAGTGAATAGCTGACAGTGACGTCACGACTTGTTTTCGTTCTGAACAATGCAAAGCTTATGGGGCTAACGGTAAAACAGCTCAAATAGTCAGCTACGTCACTGCCAGCTATTTGTTGGCGAACTATGTGGTGGGAAATCCAAACATATCAAATAACAACTCATGACTGCAGTAGTACTGCTGAAAGTTAAGTCACTAGACTATGACGTCGAATTGACGTTGCAAGCCAAGTGCACACTAGAGGTTTTGTGCATAATGTGATTCCAAATAAAACCGCAAGAGAGGACAAACAGACAGATACTCTAACAAGTTATGTATTTTGATTAAATGCTCGATATTTTGTTTGTTTGATTTGAGGTTTAACGTCCCCGTCAACACTGTAAAGGTCATGAACAGGTTCAAAGTACTCAACTGTCGAAACAACATCGATCAGCGCTGAATCGGTGTTGCATCGACACCGAGTTATGAGAGCAGCATTAAAGCATTTTCAACATCATAACGCATTTATGAGTGATAGTCACATGCCCATGCAAATTTGACCCCCTTAAACCCCACATTTACTGGGGCTTGCAGGATATACATAATTCCTCACATCTTCGCCCAAAAAAACACAGACCCCAGATAACCGTCAGAGGCGCTTCTAACGAGTATCTACAATCCATGTTCCGGGAAGAAACAAGAAAAATATCGAAATTTTTCATCTGAATTTTTTCAATTTTCGGTGGTAAAAATGTATTTGCTCAGGCTTGCCTTCGTAGTGCAGAGTTACATGCACATGCAACTATGCATTCATAGGTTGTGGGGGTTCTGGTACGTCCACTTGGTAAGTATCAAGGTCCGCTATACATGTGATTTTGAGTTTATTTCCACTGTCATCAAGAATATGTGGATATCCAGCGTACACCCATGTTTTCGTAATTTTCGATTTTTTATTTCGCTTAAGTTTTCTGCACTCGAAGGCCAATTGTTTCCTGCTAGGGGTTAAATCCTCGTTTATAAAAACATTCTTAACTTTGTCTGTACGCAGTTTAGCACGCCCTTTGAGGAGCTTAAGACGCGCAGAGCTGTTCGTAAATTTGATGATGATTTCGCGACACTTGGGGGAGGTAGGGCCCACGCTTTGTACTTCCTCGTCGTCATTATTGGTGTCAGATCTTCTACCTACCCTGTGTGCCCGATCTATGTCATCTACCGAAATGTTCACATTCACATTTTTTGCGAAACCAAGAACTCGAGCAGTCACATCCTCATTCTCAAACTCTTTAAGTCCAGCTATACGAAGGCACATCCTACGCGAGTATTGCTCGATATCATCGTTTTTTACTGTTAACTGCCTGACTTCTTCCTCTAGATGCCTACACCGATTATGAAGGCCTGTCATTTCAGCTTTTAAACTTTGAGTGGCTGCCTCAACTTTGATACTGACAATCTGGTCAATTTCCTGTTGCAGCATCTGCTTAATGAGTGCAGCGATCCTGATGACGTCCTGATCGGAGAGACCCGGCATTGGTGGCATGGTACTCTGAGGCAATCCCATCATTCCCATATTCACGGCCGACCCTGGAAACATCATAGGGTTGATGAACTGCGGAGGCGCGTTAACACCCCCTTGCATATTGACGTTTAGATCTGGATTTGAAGCCGTTTCCGGATTCTGGTTCGGATTCCCCAACAGAGATTGAGATGGAGGTTGTGTTAAGCTAGGAGACTGCATTGTGGGATCAGGGCCCAGGATTACAATGCGTACTTAAATTTTAAGTACCTACTTAAACTAAGTATTTACTTAACTGTCGTATAAAGTGAACTACAAAGAATTTCTTTCGTTTAAGTCGATACTTAACCAGAGAATATCCTTAAATATTTAAGGTAACCCAGGTAGGTACCTTAACTTTTAAGATTTGACCTTGACACATGAATGTATATATCAACAACGGCAAACACGAGAGCTTTTATTTGCCCGAAATTACCAGTCATGCTCGGTAGCTCAGACGATAAAGTGTTTGCAACATATTCAAGAGGCCCTGGGTTCGAGTCCCGGTCGAGCCACTTTTTTTTCCTCCTTGCAGCGCAAGTCGACTTGGCGATGAGGTCTAAAACAACTGGGATTTCTCCCTTGGTGTGTCAACAGTTTTCGACCGATAGAGCTGTATAAAAACTTCCCTTTACATAATACTGTATAATGCTGGTAACAGGGTAACAATTTATTGTTTGGTGTAGGAAGGTTCTTACAACCGAAAGGGGGTCTTAAACGACTTGGTTGTTTTTGTCAGGGTACGTGGGTGTATGTTTGATTGACTGATTGGATGTTGAACGCCCCTTTAAACTATATACAGGTCATTTTGGAGACGTTGCTCCTATTTTGAGGGACTTTTACCCGACATTGAGATGAAATGACTTCCCAAATAAAAATCAAAAATAAGTTCCTTTAAGAGCAATGAAAACATTCATAAGAAAGAAGATGGGTCATACTACGTAGTTTCAGCTAATAAAGCCTCATCAGTGACCCTGTAATGATCCGGCAAAGAAAGCCAGAGGAAAGATACTGCAATTTTGCGCCTGTCGCCCAATGAAACCAATAGGGTTTATAAGCATGGACGGTCCGACTCGCGCCGCTTTTCCTGGGCATGCCATAGGGGCTTGAATCATGAAAAAAAAAAAAAAAGATTCAAGCCCCTATGGGCAGGCTTAGATCCTCTAAGTGGGTAACCAGTACTCGTGTGCGGTCGGATTCAGCTCTGCGTGGAAGCGTCATGCAGCCAATTTATTTTTTCATGCCCCGATGGGTGGGTGGGGCCGACAGGTTTGTGTGTCGGGGGATGGGGGTGTTTGGGGAGGGAGGCTGGCGCATATCACTTTTGTCTGTTATTTAAAAACTGATCCTGTGGCACAGCGGGTCCATGTTTCTACGCTTATGCATGTCCTGCTACTTTTACGCATACAATCTTCACAACCATCATATGCCGTCTTTATATTCAGTGTCATGAAATAGTATGACGCCACGTGCAATTAAGAAATGACTTTTATTTTTCTGCTGTTCATGAAAGTATGGACGAACATGGTCGCCTGCAAAGTAAATGAACTCCGAAGGGGTTCATATAAACTTTGCTAGCGACCCGCTGTCGTTCATACCTTCATGAACATCGAAAAAAATATTTCTTATAGTTACATTCTTTTTTCCTCACTTATAAGGCAAACTGTTAAAGCTGAAAAACATTTACACGCAGTTTTCTATAAAGAGCGGAACGCCCAATGAGATCATAGAGAACCATGGTTTAGACTGGCGTCACTTGACGTCATGGAAAATCATATGACTTGATGCGTTCATGGAAGTATGAACTGCATTGTTTTCTATAGGTTTACATTAGTATTTTCACTTGAAATGTAAATAATTTCTATTTTGGCGGGAACAACTGTAACGTATGTCAGCGCTGTACATTTGCAGGGCAAATGGTCATAGTAAAGGCAATAAAATCCAATTTAAAATCCAATTCGAAGGCCCGTTTCGTAACTTTCATATGAAAGTACCATTTGTGTAAGATTCGCGATATCAAAATTTATTAAATACAAAGAAGTTTTTTTGGGGTTGATTTGAGATTCGTCCTCGCAACACTATTTAGGTTTCATTTCGGAAGTGTTGCTTTCAATTTTGTCGGACTTTTACCCGACATTGAGATGAAATTACATCTCAAGCCCTGTCGCCCAATCAAACTCGTATATGCATGGACTTGCACCACTTTGCCTGGGCAGGCTTAAGCCTTCTAAGTGGTTTACTGGAGGTCGCGTGTGGTCGGCTTGTGCTGGTTGGGTGAGGCAAGGTGACGTGTATCTTGCGTCACTGGGGTGTCCAAATGATATTGGCAGCAACCACTCATAAGCTTCTACTCCTTGCCTTGAAATGCTAAATAAAAATAAGTTTGAGGCGTACCACCTGCCTTGTTTGTTTTGTATGATTTGGGGTTTAACACTGTCAACACTGTAAAGGTCATTTTGGAGACGTTGCTTCCAATTTTGTGGGACTTTTACCCGACATCGAGATGAAATGACATCTCAAGCCCTGCCGCCCAATGAAACCAATAGGGTTTAAGCCCCCCAGTGGAAATCATTCCACTGACCGTTCCAAGGCAGTTCTTCTGTGGCGGTTTATTTATGGTGTTGTTTGTTACTTACTGTGTGTATCACTTGTGTCTTTTTATTTTGGATGGCCATATGGCCATTTTGTGGGAAAGTAACTGTCCTTATGGCCTTCCTTTGTTTAGGTTTCCATTATGGTCAGGTCGCTTAATGTTTGTGTTTCTTTCCCTTTGGTGTCTTTGATGGGTGGAGTAAGTTAATTGTATCGATTCCTGATCTTTGTTTTACTTCTACTTTTTATATTCTCGCACCGCTTTGCCTGGGCAGACTTAGATCCTCTAAACGGATTACCAGTACTCGTGTGCGGGTCGATTTCAGCTCTGCGTGGAAGCATCAAGCAGCCCCACTATTTCTTCAAGCCTCGATGGGCGGGGGCCGTCCACCCCCTTGTAAGCTTGTGCATGTGAGTGATTGAGTGTGTTTGTGAGGTGAGTGAGTGAGCGCTTTGTGCCTCATCAACTGTAAGGTAATACGCAGATAAGGACCACATTCATAAAAAGACGGGGCAATCCGAGATGGAAAGTACAGAGATTTTATATCACATTTTTTTTCCTTTGTTTTACTCCGACTGAAGCTACGGTTTTTCTCCTTGTTTGTCTGCACGATGTATCATCTAGTCGTTAATGACTATATCAACTACATACATGTATAATAATGACATCCGAAAACAATATTGTAGCCGGGGTTAAGTTTGGGGTGGTTTCTGCGGGAGTCTTCCCTGTTCTTCACCATAGTGCAGAATACATTTATTACTGGACCAGATTGTATTGAATATTATGCAATACGCCTAACGGCATGAGAAGGGTTGAATCATGGACAGACTCTATAAAACCGATTCCGCCCCACCCCTCGGGGCTTCAGATTTGGCTTGATGATGCTTCCATGTAGAGCTGAAACTGACCACACTGGCACGAGCACTGGTAAACAGCTTAAAAGGACTAAGCCTACCCAGGCAAAGTGATGTGAGTCAGACCGTCCACTGCATATAAGCCTTTTGGTTAATATATTCAAATATTGTATGATTTCTTGTTTCTAAAGGGACCCCGTAGAAACAGCGTTTTGAATATGGCGTGGTGCTACATTGTGACCAATGTTTGTCCGCACAAATCGTGATCGAGTATGATCCTTCAATGAAACACGTTTTATAGTGTATAAAACATTTTTCATGGCTTATGTGGTGAAATGGAAACTAAACCATCATATTTTCTATTGTCTCCATTCAATGAAACAGAAGAAGTGATTTTTGACAGATCGCGGGAAAATTGTGGGCCGCATACATCAATGTGTAATTGAAACTTACGTGCTGATCGTCGTGAAAATTTCCGTCAAAACTACGACTTTATCCGAAGTTAAATACTTAGCTAAGTAAATGAAATAGGTGGTTTTCGAATGCACTTTTTAAGGAAATACTTTACTAAGATATTAATTCCTCCTTAAATCGTTAAGTCGACCTTAACTTAAGTATCGATTGTAATCCTGGGCCCAGGTCTAGTAGAATCAACACGGTTATTATTCGGAGACTCTGAAGGTGAACGAGACGCAGTCTCGCTCTCAGATTCACAGTTGGATTCAGACTGCAATGGTGACTCTACTTCACAAACAGTCTTAAGAGAGGTTTCTAAGTCTGAATCGTTATGATTTCTTGGTTCTAAATTCAACTGAGCCGGCTTTGGTGATGTATAAGGCTTAGTTTTCTTCGGTGACGACTCTACCAGTGGTGAAGATTTATTACGTTTACGCCGAGGCATCAGGCATCAGACAATAAGAGTCATTACAGCACTAGTTCACATTTCCCGCTTGTTAATCATTTAGCCATCAAATAAGTCACTTTCCCGTCCTCAGAAGCTCACAATTATAGATCATTCATAATGCAGATATAAAAATGTTGACTCACATACATATTATAAAGTCCTTTATTCCTTTTTTCCTTAGAAAATTCACATTTTATCGCTGCAACATTCAAAGTGCATATCAATGACAATCACGTGACCACTTCTTTGATTCTGGGGGCATATAGTATTTGCCCTGTCTGTCTGTTTGTTTGTTTGTCTGTCTGCCTGTCCGTCACAAAAACTTTAACCTTGATCATAACTTCAAAAGTATTTGACCTAGCCCAATGAAACTTCACACACTTATTCACCATCACAAGGGCTACATTCTGACAAAGGGCCATAACTCTGATGTCATTTTTGGCTGAATTATCTCCCCTTGAAATTTTGCAAAAACTCAGAAATTGACTCCACGTGAGGGGGGGGGGGAGGAGGGGGGGCATTGGTCACATATAGTGACAGCTTTTGTTTTGTTTTGAGGTTTTACGTCCCCGTCAACACTATTTAGGTCATTTTGGAGATATTTCTTCCGAATTTATATGACTTTTACCCGACATTTAGATGAAATGACATCTCAAGTCCTGTGGTCCGACTCGCATCACTTTTCCTGAGCAGGTTTAGACATATATATATATATATGTATGTGTGTGTGTATGTGTGTGTGTGTGTGTGTGTGTGTGTGTGTGTGTGTGTGTGTGTGTGTGTGTGACTAATGGTTATATATACTACTTTTACAGCCTCGCTGGAGGAGCCGACTCTTTTAGCGACGTGGGTAGAGGGGTTGTTTTTTCACGAAGTTAAGCAACAGTACGTAGATGTACGTGTGTGTGTGTGTGTGCACGCTCTCGCTTGCGTGTGTGTGCTTGCATGTATGTGTGTGCTGACGGCGTTTGTGGGGTGGGGAGAGTGGTTGGAAGTATGGATGTTTTTTTTTGGTGGTGGTGGTGGTGGTGGTGGAATGTGTGTGTGTGGGGGCGCGGGGGGTTGGGGTGGGTGGGGGGGGGGGCTATGTGTGGATGAATGTATGCATGTAATGATCCAATATACTTTACTAGTACCATCTAATATTAAACAAAGTAATGCACGGCGCATAAAGTCGTATGTCCGACGCTCTGTTCTAGCTAGCTTAGATTCATTCAAACTGGGTTGATGTCTGTGAGTTTCATTATCAAGTAAAGTAGATTAACCGATAAATAACATGGTAAATATTTTCATGGCCCTATTTCGACATTTCAGGTAATTTTAAGAGAGTTTGCTACTATAGTGGCTGGGCCACAAACAGGGATCCTCCAAACAACCTCAACGCTCATAATATAGATGTTGACCTTTGTACACACCTCTTATTTGCATTCGCAAACCTCCAACCCAACTCAACACAGCTTGTTGCGAACAGTGGTAAAGAAGTTTCGATGTAAGTTCTGCCAGCTGTTCAGTGTCATCATCATCATCATCATCATCATCATCATCATCATCATCATCATCATCATCATCAGCATCATCATCATCACCAAACAGCCGTCTCAAACCACCGAAAGAGGAGAAAGAGGCAAGCAGGTTCAAGATGAACATGAGTTGTGACACACTCTCTTATTCTCAAGTTCTTGCCCTCGAAGAGGGGGATCGTGAAAACAACCGTCATCTATGATTCGTTTGCTTTCATCATAAGCAGCAATTTCGTAGTATGGTCTACACTTTTTTCGAGATCTGGGGCCTTGGCGCAAACCACACACTTGTATAAGACAGTGACTGAGGATCGCAGCTCTTTGTTTGTTTGAGTTGAAGTTTAACGTCCCCGTCAACACTGTAAATGTCATTTTGGAGACGTTGCTTCCAATTTTGTGGGACTTTTACCCGACATTGAGATTAAATGACATCTCAATCCCTGCCGATTAATGAAACCAATAGGGTTTATTAGCATGGACTGACTGACTTGCATCGCTCTGCCTCCTCTAATTGGTAATTACCAGTACTCGTGTTCGGTCGGTTTCAGCTCTGCGTGGAACCATCATGCAGCCCATCTATTTCTTCAATCCCCGATGAGCGGGGGCCACGGATCGAAGCTCAGCTAAATATCTGAGGTAGGTATGTCATATATTAAGCTACATATATTTTTGGTAATGTCGTTGTTTTGCAAGGTCGCTGACCTGGAAAACGGGAAACCTCTCTGGCATGACTCGCTCTGGAATAAGGCTTAGATTGAACGGTGTTGTTTATCACTACTTTTGTCTTGGCTACACGGTTTAGTTTGGCGAACCAACAAACCAGGCCCAGATCTTAGAACTTAACCTACAGCAACATCGTCTGCAAATCGATCATGTTCTAGCTTTACAGATTGCCTTCTTTTTTATGTTAGATCAAGACACATGATACTTTCTTTTGTTGGAAAGTAAAGAGTGTTGGTTAGACCATACATAAATGTTCTTGCATTACGAAAACACGCCTATACAAATACAATGTAACCAATATCACTGAAAAAAAAATGAAAATTTTAAGATGAAAAATTGGGACATTTTTCTTATTTCTGCTCAAATTATAGATTGTGGTACTCGTTAGAACCGCCTCGATGAGCAGAAATAAGAAAAATAAGATGTCCCGTGTAAACCCGAGTTTTACTATATAAAAGTGGGGTTCAAGGCGGTCAATGTTATATAGGCGTGTTTTCGTGATGTGATGCGTTAGAAAGGCAGAACCAAGAGCTCAGTGTGAGGGTTGTGGCCACGTTAAATCGACCTACTCCCCAGCACACAACCCCCGCATCCCCCACCACCCCACCACCAACCACTATTTTGTAACGGATCGTTTCAAGGCAATGCTTTTGTTGTGGTTTATTATTGCCATTGTATGTCTTTGCATGTGCCAAATGCTTTCTGGAAGACTGTATAAAGATATCGCTAATGTTGTCATGTTGGAGGCATTTCTCGCCAGAAACGTGGAGCAGGTCTTATTTAGTTATGCATAGTCCTTGTTCTTCCGAGCCTATGATTTACTGTTCATAACAAACAACTAAAGTGCTAATACACATGTATAATGGACGTAACGTCAAGACGCGCTATGAGCCTCTGCTGGTGGCTTCGGCGTTTCCATAAATTTCATATGGACTGGCCACTTGTGTAAAATCATATATATATTCTAAATTGAATTTTGTAGACTGGGGTTTGCCACATAAGATAAATGCCTTACTTATCCTACTTACGTTCACCACGAACAAACATGGCTATTCGATTGACGCCTTGCATAAAGCTGCCCCAAAGCCTTCACCATATGTCAGCGAACAACAAGGCTCTGGTGAGACTGCGCTTAAGCACAGACTCGCCTGAGTCTTTGCTTGTCGTCATTGCGATCAGTACTCAATTGCACGACCCGCAGAAAAAGCGACCGACTGAAGTCGGTTGATTTTCTAAGTGCCCTAAAATCACCATGTCATTCTGTCATTCTGTCAGTCTGTCATTCTGTCTGTCCGTCCGTAACCCGTTTGTGAAAATTGGTGATAGTGACTTAACCGCTTGGAATATTTAAACAATTTTTGGCATACTGATAGCTATCAATGAGATCTAACCAATGAACTTGCGAAATATTACATTCCCTTTAGTATAGCCTCGCCGAGGCGAAAAAAGTGATAATTTTCGAACTGCTTTTCCTCGGAAACCGTTGGGCTGATTGAAGTCAAATTTCATATGGAGCCTCTATGGGATGGGAAAAACCAAAATTTGCTCATGGGGTCCAGGTCACATGACCAAAATGGCCGCCAAGCCATATATGGTCTGTCTGTCCGTCCGTCCGTAGCCCGTTTGTGAAAATTGGTGATAGTGACTTAACCGCTTGGAATATTTAAATAAATTTTTGCATACTGATAGATATCAATGAGATCTAACCAATGGACTTGCGAAATATTACATCCCATTTAGTATAGCCTCGCCGAGGCGAAAAATGTGAAAATTTTCGAACTGCTTCTCCTCGGGAACCGTTGTGCCGATTGAAGTCAAATTTCATATGGAGCCTCTATGGGATGGGGGAAATCAAAATTTGCTCATGGGGTCCAGGTCACATGACCAAAATGGCCGCCAAGCCATATATGGTAAAAACCCTTCAAAAATAGTCTTGTCCAGAACCACTGGGTTGATTTCCACGAAACTGGATAAATAGCATCTGGGACGTAGGCCCATCATAAATTGCTAAAATGGTGACCCTGGGTTGACCTTGACCTTCTTTGTGCCTAGGTCAAACTCTGACACATACGCTTTTGTATTGGAAAAGTGAGAATGCATTTTATCCTGCAAACGATTCAGAATACAGTACTAAAGTATAAGATATATTTTTGCTCCTTACGATAAGACGCATTTATTGGGGGAACCGTTTTAGGTCCAGGCCACATGACCAAAATGGCCGCCATACCCATATATGGTAACACTCATAAAGCTAAAAGCATCCGGCGGGTCGTGCACTTCAGCTGAAGCACTGGTTTTTTATAATATTAAATTGCCTCATTGCCGCGCTTGCAATAAGCATGGCGCGATATAGAAGTTCAATTTTCCGTCGGTTCGTTCGTCCGTCCGTTCGTCAAACTGTCAATATTTGCGACCATCCTAGCATTAACCCAAAATCGCAAGAAATATAAGAACTTCAATAATGATACTTAATACAAACTTGTATCTGAGGATGGAACTTTAATGCAAGCATCTATATGTTACCTTGACCCACCTACATTTCCTGGTTCACTGCCTTTTTGAACCTTTGCAACCACCTTAGCGTTCACCAGAATGGCCAAAGTATTTCTCAAGACCTAAACTGCTTTATCAACGATACTTGATATAAAATTGTATCTAGGGATGGCAACCATATGCAAGCATCCATATTTCACCTTGACCTACATTTAATGGTTCACTGACTGTGTAAACTATTGCGTCAAACCTGGCGTTCACCCAAATGATCAATTCATTTCTCAAGAACGGTAAGAGCTTCATTAATGATAATTGGTACAATCCTGGATCTAGGAATGAACACTCTAATGCATTCATCTATATTTGACATTCACCTACATTTCATGGTTCACTGACTTAGTGAACTCTGCGTCAACCAAGCTTTCATCCTAATGTTTAAGTTAATTTCTCAAGAACTAAGTTGATTTCTCAAGAATTACATGCACAAGAGATTCATTGATGATACTTGGTACAAGCGGCAAACTGTATGCAAGCATCCATATTTGACCTTGACCTAAATTTGTACGGTGATTTTTCGTCATCACAGGCGTCTGCAGAATTCTTGTTTATTATAGGTATCAACCATTCACTGATCTGAAACGAAAGAATCCTCAGCTAAAGACGATGTTGTCTGTAGACGGTTGGAATATGGGATCAAAACCTTTCATGTATCTTACGGAATCTACGCATAACATGCACGGCTTTGCTAACAGAACAGTGCCATTTCTGAGGTATTATAACTTCGATGGCTTAGATATAGACTGGGAATACCCAGCAGCCAGAGGGAGCCACCACCTCGATAAACATCGATTTTCACTCTTGCTAAAAGTAAGACTTTCGGATATGTCCATCATGTAAACAAGTCCGTATAATGAATACCCATTATCATATAACGTCCTTGTTATTTACATTACGAAAACACGCCAAAACAAATACATTGTAAATGTGACCGCAAAGAAAAAATGAAATTTATAAAATGAAAAATGGTGATATTTTTTCTTATTTCTGCTCAAATTATAGATTGTGGGTCCTTGTTAAACCGCCTCGATGGCGGTTCTAAAGAGTACTCACAATCTTTATTTTAGAGCAGAAATGTAAAAAACAAGAACCCCAGTTTTACTATATAAAAGTGGATTCAATGGGGGTGGTGTCAGAATTTTATAGGCGTGTTTTCGTGAATGTATGTAAATCATACGACCGCACGTCTAACACATGTAACACATGACCACGGTACGCCATTATGCCGTCCATATTGAAATTCCGATCATATCTCCGTCAATAAAATCCGATTCAGACTTTTTATATCACATATAGAAGCCTACACTCGTGGTCATTTCCTATGAAATGTATGAAACTCGCCAAAGGCTCGTTTCATACATTTAATAGGAAATAAGCACCCCTGTAAGATTCTCTTTCTATCATTTAACGCCGCTGTTATTTAGAAGATAAAGTCATTGCATAAAATGATACAGCCATAAAAGCAAGTAGCACATGGTTGCTGGCACGTAACGTCATGACGCAGTCCGTGGCAACCTTTAAGTTATACGTTCTATTGAAATTGGACAGTAAAACTCAGTTTAAAATACGTAATGATAAACACTATTTTACACTTGTGGTTATTTAATATTAAATGTATGAAACTCGCCAGAAGCTTGTTTCATTCAAAATCATAACACATGTAAGGTCCGATATGTATCCCAATTTTTACACTTGTGATCATTTCATATTGAATGCATGAAGAATAGAAGTGAAGGCAATGGTCAGGAAACGAAACAAATTATCTCAGACCGCCTATCCAAGGCATCAAAGGGAAAATGCCACGAATATGAATTAGCATCACTATAATGAAAACATAACAGGCGGAAAGCCAAAAGGATAATTACTTTCCCACAAAATTGCCAAACGGCTATTTGTTCTGTCGTAGTTTAGACAAATAAATTGTTCAGTTCTACCTCATCAGTGCAACATCTCCGAGAACATAAAAAAAATAAACGAATACAAAGATGAAACAACGATGAGGACTCGGCAACATGAAATAAATGAAATGCCGGAGCAAAGGAAAACCAACAGTTGAACTCCGGTGGGCCCGACCAAAGACAGAGCATCAGGCACCAACCGACGTCTTTAGGCTGGAGCCATCACAATGATGTTGTACCCAATCTTTTTATGTCGAAAAATGATTTAACGAAATTGGGTAAGCATATAATTATGTTTCTCAATTTGTATACTAACTCTCCATAACATTCAGGTTCCGATAGGAACAGAGGCATGTTTAATACGAAGTGTTCACTTATGTAAGATCCGATATGTTAATCCCACTTTAAAGTGAAGTGAAGATAAGTGAAGTGAGTGGTGTTAGTTAGTGAGTGAGTGAGTGAGTGAGTGAGTAAGTAAGTAAGAAAGTAAGTACGTAAATAAGTAAGTATATATATAGGTGTTTGAGTAAGTGAGAGAAAGAGTGAGTACGTAATTCGAACATTGGTTCACTCCTTTTCATGGACCTCTTGGATGAACACAAGCTTACGTCAGACATACAATATGCGTTTAAGAAAAGACACACCTGTGAAACTTTGCGGACAACTGTTTTTAAATAATGGGGTAAAAACCTTAGACATTGGAGGACAGGTTGACACGTTTATCCCGAACTTCATGACCCTCCCTTCATTCCCCTCATAGACTGCTTGAGAGTAAATTACTTCGCCATGGCACAGGCGAGATAACACTGAGATGGTTAGACTAGGCTGCTTCTTTCTTACAGAAAACAAGGGGCTGTTGTCAATGGTGAAGCTTTGGAATGGGATCTAGTGATGTCTGGTGTCCCAAAAGGGACGCTTTTTGGCCAGTTGCTGTTTTTACAGCCTATAAATTCAATTTATCATATGACGTCGCGACTGAGAGTGTAATAACGCCATGTAATAAATTCGATAATCCACTAGTGGATTAAATATGCAAATTAGTTGGAAACACTCCGTTACGTTACACGCATGACGTTCTTTACTAATTGCGGGATTTAGACATTTTTGATGATAAATAGAGTCTTGCTCGGCAAGCCTCACATTTTATCCCTTTTCCTCAACTCGTTTGATAAATTCAGTATCACATGAACACTCATGTAAAATCCTCTATATAATGCAGATAACAAGATAGAAAATCAACAAAATGGATTATCCTTATACTCTATCCCCTGCACCATGAGCTTGTACTGCCGACCGTTCTAAGGGTGTTGTTCTTTCATTGTTCCTTTGTTGTAGTTCAACACAACAGTTGTGTTATTTCTATTATATTATGGTATGCTATTGGTGCTCTCTTTTGTTATTTTTAACCCATAAATCAATCGCCGCAGAAATTGGCACCCGATCAGAGCCTACACTCTTAATACAGGGTATTCTGTATATTCTAAAATGAACAAGGCGAATAAGAATTCCATAAACTTGGGTGAAATGGGCCTGTCCAAAGCTATGAAGTGTGAGATTACATTTGTCATCTCAACCCCGCCACGAGCAGACTAGTAAGAAAAGGTCACACAGGAAAGGCCACAATCAAAGAATCCAGCCATCTCAAGTCACCCAAAGAAAGTAAGCGACATGGAGGCACTCACTAACAGATAAGACACCGCAAAAGAACGACCGACTTGGGATGGTCTGTAGTAAAACTCCTGGAGGAGGGGCTGGGGGCTTCAACTCCGAACTGCGAAGTTTATTAAATTTTAACCCTCGCCCTCAGTTCCAGTGCAGTATCAAACATATTAACAATAAAAAATTGATCCGCATGGAGGCTTCCTAGCTCAGCAATGACTCATAATAAAATACATAGTAAAATGGTCATGTATAGATTAATTCACCATATTTGCATTATTTGCTGGCTCCCAGCTTTGACATTGTCAGTATTGGAAAAACAGGTAACCAGACCCCCTGACCTTTGAAAGGTCAGGGGGGTCTGGTTACCTGTTTTTCCAACACTGATAACCTTCAGACTAGGAACCAGCAGATAATGCAAATAAGGTGAATACTAAGGCAGTTCGATTTTGTTTAGTTTAGTTCGGTTGCTGTTACTTTTATTGCACCTTCCCCTATGTCAGCATAACAACCAACCAATGCCTACGAAACAACTTACTGATTCTCGTGTTCTGCAGTGCTTTTATGAAAACTGGGAACCAGTCAACCATGGTCGAACCAACCTATCTTCGTTGGTTGAACCGTGGAAACTAAACTGACGTCATTTCCTCTAACCAAATACAGCTCGATCTTACTTTAGTCACAGATTAGTGATAGCAGTTCTTACATAGAACTCGCTCACTATCATGAATCACAACAATCCGACGTCAGAGCAAACCTGTATTCGGGGTTTGCGACCAGGTAAGACACAGACTGGTTGGCTCAGTTACTCAGGCTAGCAAATATCAAAAAGACCAGGTTAATAATCAAGAAAGTTCGTATTGACCCAGTTGCAGGTCCGAGGCCTGCTGTATTGGCCCGAGGCTGAAGGCTGAGGCCAATACAGCAGACCGAGGACCTGTAATTGGGCCACTACTTAATAACTTGATTAATGACAATTTTATTAATTGACACCATAAAACATGATTGCAGATATAATACGGATGATCCCCGAATAATACAGGATAGTCAATTAATAAGTCCGAGTAATTAACACTTTCGTAGAGAAAACTGGGATTTATATTGGTATACATCATTATTTTGTTTTATTTCTTTTCCAAGACATAGGCTTGGCTACTGTGCTTTTGTCATTAATTTTTTTACTTGTGCCATTGTCATCAATTTTCCATATATCATTACGAAAACACTCCTATACAAATACATTGTAATCTTTATCGCCGAAAAAATGAAAATTTGAGGATGAATAATTGTGATATTTTACTTACTTCTGCTCAAAATATAGATTTTGGCAACTCGTTAGAACCGCCTCATCGAGGCGGTTCTAACGAGTACCCACAATCTATATTTTAGAGCAGAAATAAGAAAAATAAGGTTTACCCCTGTAAACCCTAGTTTTACTATATAAAAGTGGCGTTCAAGAGGGTCAAATTTTATAGGCGTGTTTCGTGATGGAGAAAGGTCATGAGTAAATCAAAGAAGATTCTGTACATCCAGCGTCTGCTGTAAACAGGTTGTCGGCGTCCATATTTGTTTAAAACCTTTCCTGAAATATATCATTCCACAAATAAATATATGCCTATTAGATGTAGCATTGTACTCTTATTAGGGACAACTCATAAGTTCATACATTACGAAAACAAGCCTTTACAAATACGTTGTAAATTTTACCGCCGAAAAAAAAGACCATTATAAGGCGAAATTTTTTATTTTTACACCAAATATAGGTTGTGTGTGTTCGTCAGAACCGTATCAAGGAGGTGGGTTTAACGAGTACCCACATTCTATGTACTGGAGCAGAAATAAGGAAAAATACTTTATACCCCTGTAAACCCCAGTTTTACTATATAAAAGTGGGGTTGTCTCACCTCTGTGGTTCTTTGATTTTTGTGTTCACGGAGATGTTGCACTGATGAGTTAGGAGGCCTTCATGCGGACTGAACAAATTACATGTATTTGTCTAAATCGCGACGGAAGTAAGGGCGAGGATTGTGGCCACGTAAAATCGATTTAAGCCCCCCCCCCCCCCCCCACCCCCCCCCCCCCCCGGTGGAAATCTTCCACTGACCGTTCCAAGGCGGCTCTTCTGTGGCGATTTATTAATGTTGTTGTTTGTTGCTTACTGTGTGTATCACTTGTGTCTTTTAATTTTGGATGGCCATATGGCCATTTTGTGGGAAAGTAACTGTCCTTATGGCCTTCCTTTGTTTAGGTTTCCATTATGGTCTGGTCGCTTAATGTTTGTATTTCTTTCCCTTTGGTGTCTTTTATGGGTGGAGTAAGTTAATTGTATCAATTCCTGATCTTTGTTTTACTTCTACTTTGAGTGGGGTCAGAATTATATTGGTGAGTTTTTGTGATGCCTCGGTAAGGTTAACTTTACGATAACGCACCCGTGTTACTGAATGCATTCTTTCATATCTCCAAAATGATCACTTTCTGATGAAAACTTGTGAAATTTTTATTCTTATCTATTCTTGAAACATAGAGTTTGGTGCATTTAGGCGGTTCTAACAAGTACCCACAACTTTGAACCATGAGGCAGTTCTAACGAGTACCCACAACACATGTCTTGGAACAGAAATAAGAACAATATTGTATACCCGCCGCAAACCCCAGATTTCTCTGTATAAAATGGGTTTTAAAGGGGTGATCATTGCACGGACTTGTTCATTATAACCTCTATTCAAGCACAGGACATTGACGTTTCATCAGAAAACTTAAAAGAGCCCTCACAGTGGCCTAAATCCACTTATACTCCTATAAGCAAGCATCGGTGCTTAATAAGAGAATATGTGGATTTAGGCTTGTTTTAGTGTTAATGGTGAAACGTCATTGTTATGTGATTCAAGGTAGCATTTTCTTATTTTGCATGTGCTCTTCTGTGGCGTATTCATATATATATTTCATTCAAGAATTCCTGATAGCGCAGTGGTTAGCGCGTTCGACTTATGATCGAGAGGTTGTGCGTTCGAATCCGGCCACCGGTATCGATGTGTGTCCTTGGGCAAGACACGTAATGACAGTGCCCCACTCCACCCAGGTGTAAATGGGTAGCAGTGGTGTAAAAGCCACTGCCTCTCTCGCGTGAGTGCGTGAAAACATCCGGAATGAGCGTTCGAGGGCGATTCAATAAGCTTGAAGCTTTAATCGCAATCGAACTAAAATAAATTAGTATAAACTAATTCCTGATAAAATTCTGCGGCAGCGTCTGTCTAAGTGAAGGCAATGAACAGGCATCAATACAACTACCTTACATATTAAAGGGATAGAAACATTAACTGAAATGAAATAACTATACCCTAAGGAAAACATCCAAAGCGGAAAACCAAAAGGGCCAAAAGATATACGCAATACATACTGCAAAGACAAACTGTCAGTCTCTGACGAAAGAATGTGCACTGTTCTGGTAAACTGCTTACCTATAAGCCTGTCCAGGAAAGTGTGGATAAGTAAACTGACCGGCTCAAAATGATCTAAATAGTGTTGACTGGGCCGTTACGCTCCAAAACAAACAAACAATCAAAAAAAAAATAAATAAATAACCCGCCACAGAAGAACTGCATTGGAACAGTCAGTAAAATTATTTCACTGTGTGTGTGTTGGGTGGGGATACGGGGGTGGTTAAATCGATTTTACGTGGTCATAGCCCTTGGTTCTGTCGCGGCGAAGTTAACTGCAGCACCTGTGTAATTAAATGTACCAGGAAACTATTGCTGCTTTTCCTGGAAGAACCTTGTATATATTCAATGTAGCTCTCACATTGTTTCAGCAAAATTATTAGTGGTTTTGAATCAAATGATCAGAGTTTTAACGATATGTTAAGTAACGACACCGTTAGTTTTGAACAACGGGGTCTTTATAAGCTGGTCCTTACAGAAACACTAGCCCATTACAGTGGCTTATCCGTGTGACATTGTGCATTCTCTCATTCCTCAAAAGTTGGTATTTCTCTGATGAAAATTTGTGATATATTGTTCATTAGAACCTTCATGAGGCAGTTCTTACGAGTACCCACAACCTATGTCATAGAGCAGAAAAAAATATATATATACCCCTGTAAACGCCAGTTTCCTGTGTATAAAATGGGGTTTGGAGGGATACTGATTGCACACACTTGTTATCGTGTAACCACACAGCACTTTTCACACGTGCTTCTGACTCAGTTGCTGAATACGTTGTTTCTTCCACTCTGCCATTTCATTCTAGGTCGTTCAGCATGCATTTTTGAACGAACCAAATCGGGGAAGCAAAGATCGTCTCCTGTTGTCTGTTGCTGTAGGGGTTAGTCAATTTCGAACACATATGTCGTACGAGATAGGACAATTATCAAGGTAAGTGTCTTTTGGTAATCAAATAACAATAGAATAGGACACATATCAAGGTAAGTGTTTTTTTAAAATCAAATAACAATAATATATAAGTAGTATATAAGTTCAGAAAAATATATGCTTGCAATGATATCAGTACCCGATTTCGTAAAATAATACATAGGTTCTGATGCCCGACCCGACCCAACGGTGTTCAAGTTTGACCGTTACTTGGTTCCTAACTTGCCAGGTTGCTCAATGTTTGGAAAATAGAAGTGAAGACAATGACCAGGAATCGATACAATTAACCCACACCTCCCATCAGAGACACCGATGGGAAAGAAGCACAAACATTAAACAACTATAACTTAATGGAAGCACCAACAGCGGAAAGCCAAACGGATAGTTGCGTTAATACACGCACTGGCAAGTTTTACTGTCCCTAAAATAGGAGAGATACGCTGAAACGTGACGAAAACACTACGGTTTAACATTATTTATATTAATATGCTACGTAATTACAAAAATGTGATTTCAGACATACTGACTTCATTAATTTGATGATGTACGACTTTCATGGTGAATGGGAGAAACCATCACTAGTGAATCATCATAGCTCACTCTACAGCAATGATAACTTGAATATCGTGAGTAATTTTAACATTCAACACTCCCTGGACAAATTCTGCAGACGACAAAATGTTGATCTGTTTCTTAGTTTTCCCACAAAACATCATTTGACATGTAATGCAAATCCTGTTTCCCTATGCCGAGAATTTGCATGCGATGTTAAATCCTGCCTTCCTAGTGAGAACGATTGCATTTTGCATAAGATGTCAAATCCAGTTTTCTGGAGACAAAATAAGCAAAATACTTCAAAATTGCCTTTGCGGATAAGCGACGAAACATACTAACCGATTCAAGGACAGTAAGTTGTGTTTTAACTCTCCATGACAATAAGAATGGTTCTAAAATGATAAGCATTTTCAATACAAAATTGTGACAGTAACCTTCGCCCGGAACGGGATGCTTACTAACTGCACGGCTGTAAATTGCTTTGAATGCTCTTTTCGCCATTTTGACGTATCGCAATATTTATAGAAAGGAATAGTGGCTTGTTCGATTTAACTTCTTTTGCTTTTTTCGCTGTACTGATTTTCAGCGTCAGTTTTAAGTTTAACAATTTCGACCACCTCTTTATTGACCCAGTTATAACATGGCATGCTGTCAAGAAACAAAAATATTCAAAACGATACTAGGCCTGGAATCTGTCACATGTGTGTTTCATGCCCAAAGCCCACTGTGATGTAACAACCACACAGCCAGCAGTTAAGCAACACGATTTTCCCCTTGGCATATTTGATGATGTTTGCAACGAAAATCAAAGACAAGTCAGGCGTTTTGCCGCAAAGCGTTGGTCTTTCTATCACGTATTTCTGAATAGGTTTGAGGTGATGACTGACACTGTGGATTGAACGATTGCGTAGCTATTCAGTTGGTTGACCGAAATTTTCAGACAACTGACATAACATTTTTGAATTTGTAGCGCAAATCTGAAGAAGGCAGGGTTGCAGGTGTAAAGATGTTTTGACAATGGCTATGCTCCGCCTCCAGTTTCTGTGTAAGATGGAATTTACCAGTAATGAATATGCTAGTTATGGATTACGGTTTCTCTGTACTTTGATAAACATATCACTTGTGACGTAAATTAGTGTTGTTTTGTCGTATTTGCACTTAAATGAACCGACGACAGGTGCCGTATTGTTGAGCAGCTAGTTGCATGGTTGTAATACGATTTCGTCGATAAAGCTGGTGCTCCTTTCTAGAAACAGCAAACTGTATCATAAGTTGTGATTTATAGGAACATGGTTTGCATGGTGACACTGATAAGTCTAAAAAGGCGGTTCTAACGACAGTAGAAATAAAAAATATGTTTCTCTGGAAAAGCCACAACCAGTTGCAAAATCGCACCTATTGCAGTCCACCAAATGAAAAGACAAGCTTAGTGGTAGGAAACAAAAGTACACACAAACACATGCAACAACAACATCGAACCAATATACATATACACTCTGATGACACGATCGTATATGTATAATGGCGTCATAAAGACGGTTCTCACAAACATAAAAATAACTACTTAAACACGGTCAATAACATTCTTATTTCTGGGTGTATTTTGAAATTACTTTGCAGAAATGTTAATTATCATGTGACGATGTGTCCCGCGCACAGCGCAGGTCCGTACCTCCAAGGTCAAGATCGTACTTAGAGGTCAAAGGTAAAAAAGGGCCAGAAACTTTCTTATTTCTGGACGGATTGTAAAATTACTATGTTAAACCATCATAAGACAATGTGACGTGCGCAAAACCCAGGTCGTACTTAGCGATCTAAGGTCAAAAAAGGGACTGAAACTTAAATAGGTCAATAACTTTCTTATTTCTGGATGGCTTTTGAAACTATTTGGCAGAAATGTTAACCATCATGTGACAATATGTCACAGGCAAAGCACAGGTCCGTACCTACAAGGTCTATGTCATACTTACGAGATCAAATGTAAAAAAGACCCAAAACTTAAACACCAAAACAAACAAATACATAGAACAACAACATAGAACCAATATACATATACATTCTGATAACACAATCGTATATAGGCGGTTCTCACAAACATCAAAAAGTAAACATTAACACGGTCAATAACTTTTTTATTTCTGGATGGATTTTGAAATTACTTAAAAGAAAAATTAATCATCGTAATACGATCTGTCTTGTGCAAAATCCAGGTCTGTACTCTAAGGTCAAGGTCGGCCGAGGTCAAAAATCTAAACAAGGGTCCGGAACTCAAACGCGGTCAATATGTTTCTTATTTCTGGATGAATTTTGGAATTACTTCGCAGAAATGTTAACCATCCTAAGACGATGTGTCATGCGCAAGATCCGGGTTGGTACCTCCAAGATCAAGGTCATACTTAGAGGTAAAAGGTGCTAAGGTGTGTCTGCAACTTAAACATATTTTTAGGCGAGGGCATCCATGTCCCGTGGATACATTTGTAGTTTAAATATCAAACGTTAGATAAATTTACTTTCTTAACTTATTTTTTCATGCTAACGTTGGCTTACAGTTTGGCCAGGCATGCTGTGTTTGAATAAGGTATGATTATAGGGGGGGGATGTTGTTATTTCTTGTATTTATTTGTCTCTTTCCCCCCTGTCCCTACCTATAATCTCACCTACCATCTCTTCTATCTCGTTTCTCTTTTCCCCTGGGACACGACACAAAATGAGCCACAATGGTTGACAAGCCGTTAAACTCCTACGCAATCGATCAATCAATAATGATTTAAAACCAGTATATATTGATGCTTTCACATAAGATAGGCAGGAAGGAGTTATCGTCGTCAACTGTCTTCGGAATATTCTATAAACAGAAAGGTTAACCGTTTTATAAAAAATGGAAACCATATTCTTGCACAAGGAACAAGGAAATCCGTGATTTTACCCTGGGATGGAAATTTATGTTCTGACCCTTGTGTTCCGACCCAAAATCGAATATAATCGCGTGTTTCATAAATGCATTGGTTGATTACGACCGCGTATGCGCCGTCGATAAGGTTGACGTCACAGCATGTTACGCGACATCACTAAACATTCCAATATGGCGGACGTTGGTAATCGAAGTGACTGCAGCATTAAAACTCCGCGCTAAGAAATGGAAGGTATGCAAGAAAAAGAATCCAATATGGGTGTGAGGGTGAATAAAAAAATCCGCCCTACGGGATCACTGTACTGCATCACTCGGCAAGCCTCGTGATATGCCGGACAGTGTCCCTCAGGACGGATTTTTCCATCCACCCTTCACACCCATATAAGATTCTTATAATCTGACATATGTAAACATACTTCAAATTATATTTTGTGACAACCACGGCAGAACTAATTGTGAGGATTGTGGTGTAAAATCGATAAAAGTCCTCAGTAAAAATATTGTCCGTTCCAAAGTGATGCTTTTGTTGTTGTTTGTTATTGCCATTGTATGTCTTGCATGTACATGTATCTTGGTAATATCCTTTATTTCGGATAGCCATTTTGTCAGTTTTTGGGAAAGATTCTGTCTTTTTGGCTTTCTATTTACAAAGTTTTTTTGGTAACTTTGATTATTGCCTTTGGTGTCTTAGATGGAAGGTAATTGTATCGATTCCTGACAATTACATTTCTTCCATTTTCATATTCTATACTAAGGCAAAAATCGAAAGTGTAAATCCTGTACCCAAACTATATACGTAAATCCACAAATGATACATACATACAACTGGTACTACATAAAAGGCTAACTGATGTCCTATGTGTTGACGACACCAAATGATTTGATGACTTTTGCCACTGCAGCCCGTCGCTGATCGCACATGCCAACGTGTACTTTCTTATAGATGATGTGCCATCAATGATGTTTGCCGGAACAAAAACAAATTACTAGACTTTGAAGAAAGTAGCATATTATGGCATCAACCGTATAAATTTTACTTTGACGCTTATGACCCACAAAGAGGGTTGACGCGTCGTTAAACACGAAATTTTGCTAACGCATCGACAATTGTTTTATATTTGTAACTGAAGCTCTGGCATCTGCTCATAACAATAAAGCATTCATCGGCATCAAATATATAATTGACCAATTGACCATCGCTGACAAACGGACTAATGTTCGAATGTGCAGTTTTATTAACAAAATGTGTCTCAAGAACTACGAAAGACAACAATATACATGTATTTCTTAAGTGTGCAATTCTAATGTTCTACAGGATTCACTGGCACGATTCTGGGCTTCATATGTATTACATAAGAGTCAGCTCATCATCGGAGTGCCATTTTTTGGGCATAAATACACACTAACTAACAGAAGCCAGAGTGACACTGGAGCTTTATACACTGCTGGAGGAATTATGACATATTTTGAGGTACGATAATGTCTATTATTTGAAAGTTTATCCTCTGATTTGCATGTTTGATTGTTTTTAGTTCGACTGTTATCGAAGAAAACGACAACGTATTGTCATAGCTCTGGCGTTGTCGTCTGCGTCGGCGTCGTCTTGCAAAAACTTGGATATTTTGTAATATCTCTGTAATTACTGAACATATTTACTTGAAACTCAATAAGTTGTTCATTATGAAAAGGGGAACTCATACCAATAAGTGAGGTAACCCTCAAAATATTTTTGGCACAGTTATTCCACTTGTTCGGCTTAGAATTTTTGCAAAAACTTGGACATTTTGTAATATCTCTGTCACTACTGAACATATTTACTTGAAATTCGAACTAGTTGTTCATTATGAAAAGGGGAACTCCTATCAATTGATGAGGTAACCCTCAAAATATTTTTGGCACAGATATGCCCCTTTTTCGACTTGGAATTTTTGCAAAAACTTGGACATTTTGTAATTTCTCTGTCATTACTGAACATATTTACTTGAAACTCAGACTGGTTGTCATTATGAAAAGGGGAACTCATTCCAATAGATGAGGTAACCCTCAAAATATTTTTGGCAAAGTTATGCCTCTTTTTCGACTTAGAATTTTTGCAAAAACCTGGACATTTTGTAATATCTCTGTCATAACTGAACATATTTACTGGAAACTCGGACTAGTTGTTCATTATGAAAAGGGGAACACATACCAATAGATGAGGTAACCCTCAAAATATTTTTGGCACAATTATGCCCCTTTTTCGACTTAAAATGTTTGCAAAAACTTGGACAATTTGTAATTTCTCTGTTATTACTGAACATATTTACTTGAAACTCAGACTGGTTGTTCATTATGAAAAGGGGAACTCATTCCAATAGATGAGGTAACCCTCAAAATATTTTTGGCAAAGTTATGCCCCTTTTTCGACTTAGAATTTTTGCAAAAACCTGGACATTTTGTAATATCTCTGTCATAACTGAACATGTTTATTGGAAACTCGGACTAGTTGTTCATTATGAAAAGGGGAACTCATACCAATAGATGAGGTAACCCTCAAAATATTTTTGGCACAATTATGCCCCTTTTTCGACTAAGAATTTTTGCGTCGTCGTCGTGCAAAAACTTGGACATTTTGTAATATCTCTGTCATTACTGAACATATTTACTTGAAACTTGGACTAGTTGTTCATTATGAAAAAGGGAACTCATACCAATAGGTTGGGTAACCCTCAAAATATTTTTGGCACAGTTATGCCCATGTTTCGACTTAGAATTTGTGTTTAACTAAAAGAAACTGCAGCCGAGCATTGGCATCCGCATGCGGTACTCTTGTTGAGTCTAACTTTAATGGCTGAAATCTTTCGGAATAAAATATTTGTACAAAACAGCCGTAGTTCAAGTTACTAATGGATTGTCAAAGCACCATGCAATAAGATGCAATAAGGACAACTTATGCATTCTGTCAAGATCTTCAAGATATTTACAAGTATACAAAATAACACAAGTATACACAAAACTAATTCGAATCGGCCATGGTAAATGAGGCATCGGCGAGGGGATTCTAACAGATATCCACAACAATAGGTTCTTGGAGTAATTAAGAAACCCTTTATTTACAATAATACTGCTTTTTAATCGGATACTTTATAGCGGCATATTCTTTATAAGGTATCAAATGCAATCGTTATAACGAGAGTCCTCTGTATTAGGTTTTGCCCATAGCATACATTACTGTCTATATGTATTTCTGCCCACAGATTTGTGCATTGATTAAAGCCAAGAATGTAACAGAACACATCCTTCAGACAGAGAGAGTGCCTTACATTGTTGACGGTAATCTCTGGGTAGGATATGACAATCCACAAAGTGTCGCTGAAAAGGTAATATTTAATTTTTAAGTTTATATGTTCTGTAGAATTGCCACTCCTGCCTTTCATAAAACTTATAACTCAGCCGTTTTAGGTCTTAAGATGGGTAATACGAGGCTTTTTGATGAGGCCTCGCGACTTTACTCTGTCCTGTGCAATTTTTTTCCACGACTCTGTTGGTATGTACAAGTCCTTGAAGGAGGCTTTGTAGCGCTTCTCCTGACCACCATGGAACGCTTGCCTATTTCTAGTTCTCATCATCAATGTGAACTAATCTTGACAGTGTGCTCACAAGGTAGGTGAACTTGTGTACCACTTGCAATCCTTGAACTTTCCCTGTGGTGGTGGGCTCTTTGTAAGGCTTTCCAAAGGAAAAGAAACACAAACATGAAACAACAGTGTTACATGTGGGTTTACGGCGTCCCGCAAACCCCCATGCTGACAAGACAACCGAGCGTGATCTCTGACAGGTGTACGGGCAGCTGTGGGGTAAGGCACAAGAAAGATGTTAAATGAATGACATGAATTATTTACAGTATCTACATACAACACTTACTAACACAAAACATCACAATTTGTTGCTTCTGTAGCCAACTCACGACGTCCGCTCCGAAGGCAAAACACTGTTCTGTGCTCGGAACGGGTGACGTGAATACCTACAGAAGCAAACAACAAAAACAACAACAAAAACAAAAAAAGAAATAACACAAGACGCGACTGGCCAGATTATAACTTAGGGTGAATCCCCCACTCGCGTGAAACGTCCTCTCGCGAACTAGTAGAACTAGTCTATCAACATAGTTGATAATCCTAGGTTTAGCGATCACGTTTGCCGATCAGGGGTTTAGTGATCGTCCAAATAACCTGCAGGTAAGTTGACCTCTTCCATGGTCTCACATTTGTTTACAACGAACAATGATTTAGAAGATTCTGCTTCTATCCTGGTAGGCGCTGATTACGGCGGTCTGTCCGCCCTTGCTGGACCCTAACGCCTAGCGTCGTACCAGTACCTGCTGCTATGAAGCAGGGAGCAGCAGGTCACACATTGTTGTGCCTGCAAATTACGATAACGGGACTAGAAACGAGTCACAAAACATACATGCTATATCATGATCCCCCTCCCGGAGAAGTAAGAATATGTTCATGCATATACCGTTATTGCGCATGCGCCGACCAGACATACAGGCTGATTAGTGCATGCGACAAATAACCGTACAGCAGAACTCAACTTGACTGTGCATCAAATTATCAGCACCCAGCGCTTGACACAAAAATACTCAAAGTTCATGTTTCCTTACTGAGCACTACAGAAATCAATTAATGCTCACTACTACTGAGCATAATACTCATCAAATTTGTGCTCACTACATTATCACAAGTAAGAGGCAATTGAACAGACCACGCCTTTGCGCTACCTGGTCAGCTGCCAATTACAGGAAACATAACAATCTCTATTTCATATCCTTCTCCGCGACACGGCTCACAAATATAGCTATTCACAAATTCAATACATTAATAACAGATAGAAACTACAACAGAAGATTTTCATCTATAATCCACAACATTTGTTAGTGTCTCATAAGGGCCAACACTGTTTGCCGTAAATTCTCTCTATTTGGAAGGCACCCCGTCACAACCGTCCTCGCGACGCCGATGACGCAGCTGACGTCATCCCCGCCGCTCAGGCCGTTATGACGTGTGGCGACCAAATACTCCCACTTATCATCATCACGTTCTTTATATGTACATACATGCACAAACTGAGTTATCAGACAAAAACGGCATCATTACAAAATGAACTCGTAATTCTTCTTGGACAAAATTATTTCTAATCAACGTGAACATGCTTGTAAAATAAAATTCATTACGGTTCATCATCACGGATAACCCAACAGGCTCTTGTAAGAGTTTGCCCTGATGATGAAGATATGGTTAAACCCGTCTTAAGTTTACGTCCCCTCTACACCTAATATCATATTGGGACGGAACCACGGTTTTCTAACCACAGCTAATCAAAAGTCATGGATCAAACAAGTGACCCGGCGTTTATTAATTACATTCTACAAAAGGGGTCTAAAAGCCTAAATGAATCCAGAATGAGCGGGTGTCCAAACTTTACGTCTCACCAACATCTAGGGTCAGCATGAGACAGGACCTCACTTAGAAAGACTCATTCTACTACTGGAGAAGCCTGGGATCAATTCTGCGACGTCTAGCTGGCAAAGCTAGTAGCCTAATCACTACAGGCCACAACAGTGAATTCAGAATAGGCTTCAGAAAGTTGGGGTATACTAGAAGTAAACCCCTCCAAAACCTACAAGCATGTTCATACAAAAATAATACTAAACATAGATTTAACATACCTTTCAATATACTTTCTATTTCCCCGTCACAATGTTGTGTTCACTCTTACAACTTGACCTGCTGCTAAAGTGTCCGCTTTTTTCAGGGTTTATATATCTATGAATACTACCGGAAAATCATGCCTACTCTTATTACCTTGCTCAATTCGTGGCGAGGTGGAGATACCGGCCACAAACAAAGCCAGATAGCAAAAATCGAGTAGATAATGGATTTGCGTTCAAATAGTATATTTCCCATAGGAAAAATTGATGAAACGACCCTATAATCAATGACATGACTCCTGTCAAAACGAACACCCACACAACACGTGACGGGAATAAAAATCATATATGGCACAATTTGGCGGTTGGCGATTTTTAGGCAAATTCTATAGGACTCGGCCTTTTAGCGGCCCCCTGTATTGTAAAAACAGCTCTCTATAAACCACTCATGCATACATCGTATGATATGTGCATGACTTGTTCATGGAGCCGCACGGTTTGCGTACCATATTTCACCTAAAATATTTCACTCGCACCGCCCTACCATATATCTACTAAAATAATTTAGATGTGCATAAGCACCAGAGAGGTTTCCTATTCCATCTCGAAACAAAGGTTTCCCCTTTTGGAGAAAAAAACAATCAAAAATGTTTTTTCTTTGTGTATAGAGATGGAATAGGATGAACCTATCTAAACAAGACAGCTATTTACACAACAACCGTGCGAAGAATTACCTACTAAGGTAGTCTGCCCCCAAATTTTCTTGGCCCCGAATTGCAACAATCCGAAATCTATACGGCTGTAGTTTCATTGCCCAACGCATAATTCGAGGATTGAGAACTTTTGCTGTTTGCATATAAGACAAGGGCTTGTGGTCTGTCTCAAGCAGGAATTCTACTCCGTAAAGATACTTGCGAAATTTCTCAACACCCCAGATAATAGCCAAACATTCCTTCTCTATTACAGAATAGTTTTTCTCACGAGGCAAAAGTTTCTTGCTGGCATAAGCAATGGGAAGTCGTCCTTCCCCTTCAAATTCTTGGAGCAAAACGGCTCCTATACCAACATCAGAAGCGTCCGTCCGGAGTATGAACGGATTCCCATCATGAAAGATAGGAAGACGAAGAATAGGACTAGACGTGAGTCTATTCTTCAGGGTCTGAAAAGCCTTTTCATGATGGTCCTGCCAGTCTGTGATCTTGTTTGGTCTACTTTTCTTAGTTAAATCTGTCAAAGGGGAAGCGATAGATGAGAAATTTGGGATGAAACGGCGGTAGAAACCAGCCAACCCAAGAAATGACTTTATTTGTCTCTTAGTAGAAGGTCGAGGAGCATCCTTTATAGCTTGTATCTTGTCTTCTTGCGGTCTAACTGACTGAGCAGCTACACTGTGACCAAGACATTCGATACTGCTATACCCAATCATACACTTGGAAGGTTTTGCCGTCAACTTGGCTGTCCTAAGTCTATCCAAAACTTCACGTAATGACGCCAAGTGGTCTTTCCAAGTTTCGGTAAAGATCCACATATCATCGACGAAGCTATCAACGTTAGAAAGTTCGGACAGAATCTTTCTCATCAACCTGCAAAATGTTGCTCCTGAGTTTACCAAACCGAAGGGCATAGTTTTGAATTGAAACAAGCCTTTGGGGGTTTCGAACGCAGTTAGGGGTTTTGCCTTAGACGTCATTTTTACCTGCCAATAACCTTTTGACAAATCTAATTTGCTAAAGTATTTGTGCCCCGACATTCTATTTATAACCTCCTCCATATTTGGCATTGGTTCTGCATCGAACTCCGTCACTTTATTAAGTTTACGGAAGTCAATGCAGAACCGCACCGAACCATCTTTTTTAGGGACAAGTACTACAGGGGATGAATATGGAGATATTGATGGCTCAATAACTCCTAAATCTAACATATCTTGAATTTCCTTTTCCATTACATCCCGTACTTTATATGGTATGGCATAACCTTTTGACCTCACTGGTTCCGTCGTCAGCAACTTTATGTCGTGTTCTATTTGGTCAGTTCGTCCTGGTACACTGGACAGTACGTCCGGGTATTCTTTTATCAACGTCTCTATTTCTTTACGCTGATCCTGCGTTAACATTTCTGAAATATTGACGTCCTTAAACGTCTCTGGTTGCTTTGCAGTAGGAAAAGCGCAATCTTCCAATGAGAATTCGTCAACGTCATCATTTTCAGTTGACGGAGTGGACTCTACAGAAAGCAAGCAATGTGACGTCACATTTTGACGTTCCACATATTGCTTCAGTATGTTAGCGTGATATGTGTTAACATTTCCATTGACGTCAATCTTATAATCCATTCTGTTCACTACCTCAACCACTTCATAAGGACCTTTCCATTGAAGCAATAATTTATTACTGTCTGTCGGTAGTAACAACAGTACTTTGTCGCCGACGTCAAATTTACGCGACCTCGCGCCTTTATCATAATAGGCTTTCTGCTTAATCTGAACCTTCTTTAAATTATCACGCGCTAATTTGCATGTCTGCTCTAACCGTTCCCTAAGCTCAATAACGTATTGATACGTCGAAAGAACTTGCTCATCGCGTACCTCTTCAGCCCATAATTCTCTTAATATTGCCATTGGACCTCTGGCGTTACGTCCATATAACAACTCAAAAGGGGAGTATCATAAAGACTCTTGTGGGACTTCCCTTACCGCAAATAATAAAGCTGGAAGATATTTATCCCAATCTTTTGGACGTTCAGCACACATGCGACGTAACATCTGCTTTAACGTAGCGTGGAAACGCTCTATCAGTCCGTTGCAAATTGGGTGTCTCGGACTACACGTTAACTGTTGAAGAGAAATAAGTCTGCTGACTTCCTTCATTACCTCAGCAGTAAACTGTGATCCACAATCAGTCAACATTTCATCAGGAATGCCAACCCTACTAAACATTTCAATAAGCGCTTCCGCGACACGTTCCGTCTCAATACTCGGTAAAGCTATCGCTTCTGGATACCTTGTCGCATAATCTATCATGGTTAAAATATACCGAGATTTCCTATCAGATCGAGGCTCAATTGGACCAACTATGTCCACTGCCACCCTCTTAAATGGCGTATCAATCAATGGCATTTTTCCTAGAGGTACTTTAGTGACCCGACCTTTCTGAATAGTTCTCTGACAAATATCACAAGATTTACAAAATCTAGCGACATCACCGCAAATACCGGGCCAGTAAAACTCAGTTACAACTCTATCCAATGTCTTCCTAATACCCATATGTCCAGACATAAGCGTTTCATGAGCCAGTTTCAACACCTTTCCTCGGAAACTTTGAGGGACCACAAGTTGGAAAGAGACTTTGTTACCCTTGGTGAACTCCCTATATGCCAAACCTTTTTTCTCAATAAACCTAGTTTCACCTCGGTTTAAACCACGACTCACAGTCTTGTTCCCAGATACAACCCTTTTCCTGATGTTTTCCAAAGTTGGATCATCAACCTGAGCTTGCTTGAAAGCCTCCTTGTCATCGTTAATGATCTGATCGGGAACCTTAAGTTTTCTGTAAGGCTTCTCATCCTGCCTAGTTTAAGACCTAGTTACAGCCGCGGCTGAGAAATGAGACATATCAGGAAGTTTTGATCCATCAATGTTACCGATAACCAAATCGTACAACGTATCATCCATACACAAAGCTTCAGTTTTCCCAGTGAAAAAAGGACAATCAATGTCAATCATTGCCAAAGGATACCTTTGTGTGGATTCATCAATCAACGTAACATTTGATTCCTTCCCTATTAACTGACTATCCGAAACCAAACTTCTCCGAACGACACAGCCTGTACACCCAGTATCTCTTAATACAACCACCTTTTTATTATTAACCAATCCTTGTGCCGTCGGTAACCTTGCCTTTAAGAAGTAACAGACACCTTCCCTAGTTTCCTTACTACACTCCTCCCTATCCGAAATCAAAGGATCACCAACCTTATTTTCAAAAATACTTCCAATCTCATCACCTTTCCTAGTTACTTCCGTTTGACAAAAACTAACTTGGTGTGCTGCGCCACGTGGTGTGCTATTATTCTTACCGCGTCCGCGAAAAGACCCTCTAAAATTACCACGACCACGTGTATAACCACGACCTACATTCTGCGTATTCTCATTCTTAACCTGAGAACCTTGAGCCGCTACGCGCGTGTTAAAGTTTTCCTTAACACCGCTATCCCCAACTCCAGTTGCTCCTACCTCTGCGCTATACAATTGTTTCCTGTCGGGGTTCTTAAAACATTTAATTGTTAAATGCCCCTTACCGCATATGCTACACTTGATATCCGGTCTACCACTCGGTTTGTTCGAGTCAACTTTGTCCTGTTTACCCTGCGCTGCGCCTCTATTATCGCGTTGCCCCTTATTAATGCAACTATATACGCCCCCGCGCGCTTCTGCAAACAAATCTGCCTCCCTAGCCATTTCATCTAAATTACCAAACTGTTTTGGCTTCAGATGTACATACAGTTCTCTATTACATGACTCCAGGAACTGATCCCTTGCCATGAAATCACAGACAGCCGGAAAAGATTTTTCTATCTTTGCCATATTAAGCCATTTTTCTAAATAACTTCTCAGTCTACTACTGAACTGTATGAACGTTTCTGATTTCTCGGGCCTACTATAACGAAACTGCTTCCTAAATCCGCGCTCTGTCATGTCAAAATTCTTTAATAAAGCGTCCTTTAACTTTTCATAATCCGCCGCATCCTCATTTGACAACCGGTCATATACATCAAGTGCGCGCCCTTTGAGCAATGCACTTAAATACGCAGCCCAAACACTCTTATCCCATTTATTAGCCGTAGCATATTTCTCAAACCTAGATAAATAACTATCCATTTTATCTTTACCCTCTTCAAAATAAGGTAACTTAGGATCCCGGGCATGAGCCACCTTCTCAGCTTTTTGCCTTTCAAATTCTAGCTCGAGCTTCGCTCTCTGCATTTCTAACTGATTCCTTAATTCTTGGTGCTGTAGCTCAAACCCATGTTTTATTTGTTCTAAATGGGCCTCACTAATCTCTTTTGCCTCCCTTTCAGTCTTAATGCGTGCCATTTCAAGTTCATGTACCCTTTCCTTTTCCTTTGCTTCTACTTCTAACTTAGCTAGTTCATGTGCCCTTTCCTTTTCTTTTTCTGCCCTTTCCTTTTCTTTTTCTGCCCTTTCCTTTTCCTTTTCTTCAGACCTTAACCTTTCTAAATCCCTTTGCTCTTGCCTTTCTGCCCGCTCAATATCCTGCTGCTCTTTAACAAAACCTTGTAACTCCTTCCCCTCATAACCTAAGTCCTTTCCCATTTGCATTAAACGCTCCATTATTGATAACGTAAATCTCACGTTACTATCAAAACCACTATAAACTGATCAGTTATGATCAGTGATGATTGAATGGGCTTAACTAAAACGTTAAGATATGTGTTACACGCGTTAATCTAACTAAAACGTTAGTTATTAAAGCACACGCGATTTGAAATGTCAAATGCTTTCAGCAAAGTATGACGTTGCGCACTGGTAGTCTAATATGACGTCATAAACTGACGACGTTTACAGTAAAATGCTACAATCCGAAGTTTCATCACATTACAAAACTCCGATCATAACAAGTCACCATTAATGTTTCTATTACGTCATACCTAACCTCAAGCCACAGCGTAAATATTAACGCTACCGTTATGTCAACGTCAGTAAATTGTTAACGTCACTACGTCAGAACCATGTGTGGGTAAGATCAATTAGTAGCTCCAATTTAACTTAGTAGAATGTCAGGTAACACAATTAAGTGGGGTCTACTTAAATTTTTCGTTACCAAGAAAAAGTGGGGTTTGCCTTACCTTCCTGCTCAGAAATTATCGACTTGTCAGTATCCATTCAGTTGAATACATGGGTTTCGCACTTCATCAACGCAGGAAGGAAGATTCAAGTTAATTTCTAAATGTGGCTGTCAATGCATTTTTTTTTTTTAAGTTGATGATTCAGAGTATCAATGTGCTGTTCCACAGCCGGGAACACCAGCCAGAGATCAAATCCCACTTCTGACACCAAATGTTACATGTGGGTTTACGGCGTCCCGCAAACCCCCATGCTGACAAGACAACCGAGCGTGATCTCTGACAGGTGTACGGGCAAGCTGTGGGGTAAGGCACAAGAAAGATGTTAAATGAATGACATGAATTATTTACAGTATCTACATACAACACTTACTAACACAAAACATCACAATTTGTTGCTTCTGTAGCCAACTCACGACGTCCGCTCCGAAGGCAAAACACTGTTCTGTGCTCGGAACGGGTGACGTGAATACCTACAGAAGCAAACAACAAAAACAACAACAAAAACAAAAAAAGAAATAACACAAGACGCGACTGGCCAGATTATAACTTAGGGTGAATCCCCCACTCGCGTGAAACTTCCTCTCACGAACTAGTAGAACTAGTCTATCAACATAGTTGATAATCCTAGGTTTAGCGATCACGTTTGCCGATCAGGGGTTTAGTGATCGTCCAAATAACCTGCAGGTAAGTTGACCTCTTCCATGGTCTCACATTTGTTTACAACGAACAATGATTTAGAAGATTCTGCTTCTATCCTGGTAGGCGCTGATTACGGCGGTCTGTCCGCCCTTGCTGGACCCTAACGCCTAGCGTCGTACCAGTACCTGCTGCTATGAAGCAGGGAGCAGCAGGTCACACATTGTTGTGCCTGCAAATTACGATAACGGGACTAGAAACGAGTCACAAAACATACATGCTATATCATGATCCCCCTCCCGGAGAAGTAAGAATATGTTCATGCATATACCGTTATTGCGCATGCGCCGACCAGACATACAGGCTGATTAGTGCATGCGACAAATAACCGTACAGCAGAACTCAACTTGACTGTGCATCAAATTATCAGCACCCAGCGCTTGACACAAAAATACTCAAAGTTATGTTTCCTTACTGAGCACTACAGAAATCAATTAATGCTCACTACTACTGAGCATAATACTCATCAAATTTGTGCTCACTACATTATCACAAGTAAGAGGCAATTGAACAGACCACTCCTTTGCGCTACCTGGTCAGCTGCCAATTACAGGAAACATAACAATCTCTATTTCATATCCTTCTCCGCGACACGGCTCACAAATATAGCTATTCACAAATTCAATACATTAATAACAGATAGAAACTACAACAGAAGATTTTCATCTATAATCCACAACATTTGTTAGTGTCTCATAAGGGCCAACACTGTTTGCCGTAAATTCTCTCTATTTGGTAGGCACCCCGTCACAACCGTCCTCGCGACGCCGATGACGCAGCTGACGTCATCCCCGCCGCTCAGGCCGTTATGACGTGTGGCGACCAAATACTCCCACTTATCATCATCACGTTCTTTATATGTGCATACATGCACAAACTGAGTTATCAGACAAAAACGGCATCATTACAAAATGAACTCGTAATTCTTCTTGGACAAAATTATTTCTAATCAACGTGAACATGCTTGTAAAATAAAATTCATTACGGTTCATCATGACGGATAACCCAACAGGCTCTTGTAAGAGTTTGCCCTGATGGTGAAGATATGGTTAAACCCGTCTTAAGTTTACGTCCCCTCTACACCTAATATCATATTGGGACGGAACCACGGTTTTCTAACCACAGCTAATCAAAAGTCATGGATCAAACAAGTGACCCGGCGTTTATTAATTACATTCTACAAAAGGGGTCTAAAAGCCTAAATGAATCCAGAATGAGCGGGTGTCCAAACTTTACGTCTCACCAACATCTAGGGTCAGCATGAGACAGGACCTCACTTAGAAAGACTCATTCTACTACTGGAGAAGCCTGGGATCAATTCTGCGACGTCTAGCTGGCAAAGCTAGTAGCCTAATCACTACAGGCCACAACAGTGAATTCAGAATAGGCTTCAGAAAGTTGGGGTATACTAGAAGTAAACCCCTCCAAAACCTACAAGCATGTTCATACAAAAATAATACTAAACATAGATTTAACATACCTTTCAATATACTTTCTATTTCCCCGTCACAATGTTGTGTTCACTCTTACAACTTGACCTGCTGTTAAAGTGTCCGCTTTTTTCAGGGTTTATATATCTATGAATACTACCGGAAAATCATGCCTACTCTTATTACCTTGCTCAATTCGTGGCGAGGTGGAGATACCGGCCACAAACAAAGCCAGATAGCAAAAATCGAGTAGATAATGGATTTGCGTTCAAATAGTATATTTCTCATAGGAAAAATTGATGAAACGACCCTATAATCAATGACATGACTCCTGTCAAAACGAACACCCACACAACACGTGACGGGAATAAAAATCATATATGGCACAATTTGGCGGTTGGCGATTTTTAGGCAAATTCTATAGGACTCGGCCTTTTAGCGGCCCCCTGTATTGTAAAAACAGCTCTCTATAAACCACTCATGCATACATCGTATGATATGTGCATGACTTGTTCATGGAGCCGCACAGTTTGCGTACCATATTTCACCTAAAATATTTCACTCGCACCGCCCTACCATATATCTACTAAAATAATTTAGATGTGCATAAGCACCAGAGAGGTTTCCTATTCCATCTCGTAACAAACAGACCCTAATGGAAACATCAATAGCGGAAAACCAAAAGGACAATTACTTTCCCACAAAATGGCCAATAGGCTATCCAAAATAAAATAACATTAGCGCCACAAACCATAACAAAAATAAACCGTGACAGAAGAACCGCTTTGCAACGGTGAGCTGAAACGAATTCCACTTTGGGGCTTAAGTCGATTTTACGTGGCCACAATCCTCGCCCTTACTTCCGTCGCGATTAAGACAAATAATTTGTTCAGTCCGTGTGAAGGCCTCCTAACTCATCAGTGCAACATCTCCGTGAACACAAAAATCAAACAACCACAGAGATGAAACAACGGTGATGACTCGACAGCAAGAAACCACTGAACTGCTGGAGCAAAAAGAAAACCAACAGCTAGACTGGATGGATCAAGCCTACATAATGGCACCAAGATTAAGAGCAATGGTACAAATATATTCAAATAAAGGAATATTCTTTGGAAGCAAGGAATTCAGCACAGAACTGAAAAGTATGGATTGTACATGTTTTTCTGGGCCAGACTAGCTAGTTTCGGCCAATTAGGCATCATCAGTGACACTCAGATAGTTTCAAAATTCTGCAGTGAATATTCCCGTGCAAAGACATAAAAATTTAAACCAGCAGCTCCCTCCTTCAGAAACTTACCTGTAATAATGGAACTTTACCAACAGCTGCAAGTTACTTAGTCATATAAAACATGCGTAAAACAGAAGGGAAAGCAAAGATCAAGACTCGATACAGTTATCTTACACCTTCCATTCAAGGCACCAAAGCCAAGGAAGAGTAAACATAAAGCAACAGCTGCTACTTATAACATTTCAAATAGAAAGCTCAAAGGACAAAGTCTAAAAGAAAATGGAATATAATAGGGATTGCATTATGTTTTTATATCGGGTCAGAAACAAAGTGTTTGTGTCGCTTGTGTTATTCTATTTTTGGATAGCCTATTGGCCATTTTGTGGGAAAGTAACTGTCCTTTTGGCTTTCCGCTGTTGGTGTTTCCATTAGGTCTGTTGTTGCATGTTTGTGTTTCTTTCCCTTTGGTGTCTCTGATTGGAGCTATGGGTTGATTGTATCGATTCCTGATCATTGCATCTACTTCTGTTTTGTGGGTACTCGTTAGAGCTGCTTCAATAAAGCCAATTAAGCTCGACTCAATTTGGTTGTACCTGTTAGAAAAGTGTTTATATTTTTGTTTGTTTGATTTGAGGTTTAACGTCCCCGTCAGCACTGTGTATGTCATTTTGGAGACATTGCGTCGAATTTCATGGGACTTTTACCCGATATTATGCTGAAATGGTATCCCAAGCCCTGTCGCACAATGTAAGAAATAGGGTTTTCTTTTCCTTAGGGATTAATGAGCTCATTCTAGTTACTTTAGAAGTCCAGTATCGCTTTAGCCGGTGCTATGAGGCGTATGCAGCCTTGCAAAATATATTGCTGTGTATGAAGAGACTCAATAAAACCGAGTCTCCGATTTTCGTTCTTTTATGTGTTCTTTGTTTCCAAAGGCAACCTTTAAGTTTTTCTTTATTTTACCTCACTGCAGCTGGTGTTAAGGGCCGTTTGACGGCCGTAAAACTACCCCCTTGCTTCATCATAGTGCAAATTATATCTTCCTTAGGGACCATTGAGCCCATTCTGATTACTTTGAAAGTCGAATATCGCTTAAGCCGGTGCTGGGAGGCGGATGCAGCCTTGCAAAATATATTGCTGAGTATGAAGAGACTCAATAAAACCGAGTCTCTGATTTTCGTTCTTTTATGTGTTCTTTGTTTCCAAAGGCAACCTTTTAGCGTTTCATTATAAGCATGGAACGCACCACATTGCTTGGACAGGCTTAGATCCTCTAAGCGGTTTATCAGTACTCGTGTGCGGTCGGTTTCAACTCTGTGTGGAAGCATCATACAACCTGTCTATTCCTTCAAGCCCCGATGGGCGGGGGCCAATAAAGTATTTAAATTTTCTATTTTTTCCCAGGTGACGTACGTTAAGAATAAACACTATGGAGGTGTAATGGTTTGGGCTATAGATTTGGATGATACAACTGGAGCATGTGGTGATGGACCATACCCTCTCATGACCGCAATCAAAAGTGGGTTCATAGCTGGCGCAGGAGGTATTGTTGGCTAAACAGAGCAAACTGCAAATGCAATAAGCACAGTGGCAACTAGAAGAACATTGGAAATGGATTATTTTATAAAACATTACAACAGTAATAAATCAACATATTATCTTTGACGTCTTCGTTTTTTCTGAAATGTAACAGTTTGTTAACACCGTTAATCACCGTTTGTCATCGCTGCAGGCCATAACGTTGACTCGACGTTGAGTCGAGGTTTTCAACGTTGTTACAACGTTGATTCAACGTTGCAGGCTCACAACGTAGACTCAAAAGTGAATCAACGTTTTCAATGCTGTTATATTGTTGATTCAATGTTATGTGAGATGTTACTATCTTTCCTGCCTCTAAAATTATACTGTGGGCAATCGATAGAATCATATCAGTTCGGCGGTGTTAACAAGCAGCCACAAATATAGACTGTGGGTCCACGTTAGAATCGGTTATATAGGATGATCCTTATAAATATCCACAATCGTGTTTTAAACAAAAAAGGAAACTGTGTTTTCCTTATGATAACCTTTTTCTTTTAAAGCGTGAGATTTTCCAGGCTGTCAATTTAAGGGACTTGTGAGCGTGATGTATAAGACAATTCTGTTATTTTGCTGGCTCCTAAGTGCAAAATAGAACTGAAGACAATGATCAAGAATCGATACAGTTACCTCACTTCCCCATCCAAGACACTGAAGGGATAGAAACACACACGTACAATAACTTCATCATTATGAAAACGTCACAATCGGAAAGCCAAAAGGACTGTAACTTTTCCACAAAAAAGGCCAAACGGCTATCCAAAAGTAAATGAGAATTGAAATACACACATGCAAAGACGATCTATCACAATTATAAACCACAACGGAATAACCGCCTTGGAACGGTCAGTAAAAAATATTCGGGTGGGGGGGGGGGGGCTTAAATCGATTTTGTGTGGCCGTAATCCTCGCCTTGGTTTTGGTTTAAACAAATAGTTTGTTCAGTCTGCATGAAGGATTTCTAACTCATCAGTGCAACATCTCTCAGACTATAAAAATCAACGAAATACAGAGATGAAACAACGATTATGACTCGATAGTATGAAATAACTGAAATGCTGGAGCAAATGAAAACTAACAGTTGGACTCCGATGGAACAGTTGAACTCTAATTTACTAGCATAACGCAAAAAGTCATGGTACTGAAGCAACGGTTTTCAGAGAATCGTTGATGCTATTCTTGTGGGAACATACAATTAGGATGACCCGAGATATATATAAAAATAATGAGAATAATTAATTGATATATTCAAATTCTAGCTATTGTCGTAAATGATGTTAGAAGAAGGAATGGTTTATGTCCTGAATTAGGAACTGAATTAGGACCGCCGGTTTACGCCCCCGCCTATAGAGGCTTAAAGAAATATATGGACGGCATGATGCTTCCACGCAGAGCTGAATCCGGCCCGCACACTAGTACTGGCAAACCGTTTAGAGAATCTAAGCCTGTCCAGGAACCGCGGTGCGAGGCGGCCGTCCATGCTAATAAACCCTATTGGTTTTATTGGGCGACAGGGATTGTGATGTCATTTCATCTCAATGTCGGGTTAAAGTCCCACAAAATTGGAAGCAACGTCTCCAAAATGACCTTTACAGTGTTGACGGGGATGTTAAACCTCAAATCAAACAAACAGACAAACCAACAAGGACCTCCGGTTTCTGGCGGCTTTCTATGATATATTGTCTGAAACTCGAAGTGTAGATTCCATCGGTTGTCATTTATTTTCGCTCAAATAGTTCAATTTTGAACAAAAGTGAATGACTTAATTACATTAGCATTAGGATGAATGTATTGAAAGCCGTCGTTTCTTTGTTCTGCTTGGTGATCTTAACTTCGGTGCAAATTTGGTGAGAGCTTCTTGCTGAAACATTGCATTAACACATGTATCAAGTAATTCTGCCAGATACTTTTAATATTTTCAGATCTTGCATATGTTCCATTGTATTGTCATCATTGTAGTCTAAATTATTGTCATGCGCTATTTTAAAAACGAAACGTTCTGTCTAGATCCATTCAAGAACGTTCTTTCCCATGAAATATTTTAAAACTTTTATTAATATGAGTCTGTATACATGCAAATGTTTTATAGAACTGAACTCTGAGGTATCTTAATTCTAGACAGGAGCTACAAATTGGATGCATTTTAGCACAGTTTATCTGAATGCAGTTGATTGACTGATTTAAGGTTTAACGTCCCCGTCAACAATATTTAGGTTAGCTGGAGACATTGCTTTCAATTTTGTCGGATTTTACTCGACATTGAGATAACATGACATTTCAAGCCCTGCCGCCGTATGAAACCAGTACGGTTTTTATGCATGGACGGTTCGACTAGCACCAACCTGTCTGGGCAGGCTTAGACTTTCTAAGTGATTTACCAGTACTCATATGCGGTCTCAGTTTTGCGTGGAAGCACGATGACGCCCAATCTATTACTCTAAACCCCGATGAGTGGGGCCGCTTATCTATGTTGTTAGGCAATATAATATTGCACGACCCGCAGAAAAAGCAACCGACTGAAGTCGGTTGATTTCTAAGAGTGCCCTAAAATCACCGTGTCATTCTGTCATTTGGTCATTCTGTCAGTCTGTCCGTCCGTAATCCGTTTGTGAAAATTGGTGATAGTGACTTAACCGCTTGGAATATTTAAACAATTTTTGGCATACTGATAGATATTAATGAGATCTAACCAAAGAACTAGTAAAATATTACATTTCATTTAGTATAGCCTCGCCGAGGGAAAAAATGTGAAAAATTTCGAACTGCTTCTCCTCGGAAACCGTTGGGGCGATTGAAGTCAAATTTCATATGAAGCCTCTATGGGATGGAAGAAACCAAAATTTGCTCATTGGGTCCAGGTCACATGACCAAAATGGCCGCCAAGCCATATATGGTCTGTCTGTCTGTCCGTCCATAAACCGTTTGTGAAAATTGGTGATAGTGACTTAACCGCTTGGAATATTTAAACAATTTTTGGCATACTGATAGATATCAATGAGATCTAACCAATGAACTTGCGAAATATTACATTCCATTTAGTATAGCCTCGCCGAGGCGAAAAATGTGAAAATTTTCGAACTGCTTCTCCTCGGAAACCCTTGGGCCGATTGAAATCAAATTTCATATGAAGCCTCTATGGGATGGGGGAAACCAAAATTTGCTCATGGGGTCCAGGTCACATGACAAAAATGGCCGCCAAGCCATATATGGTCTGTCTGTCTGTCCGTCCGTAACCCGTTTGTGAAAACTGGTAATAGTGACTTAAGCGCTTGAAATATTTAAACAATTTTTGGCATACTGATAGATATCAATGGGATCTTACCAATGAACTTGCGAAATATTACATTCCATTTAGTATGGCCTCGCCGAGGCGAAAAATGTGATATTTTCGATCTGCTTCTCCTCGGAAACCGTTGGGCCGATTGAAGTCAAATTTCATATGGAGCCTCTATGGGATGGGGGAAACCAAAATTTGCTCATGGGGTCCAGGTCACATGACCAAAATGGCCGCCTAGCCTTATATGATAAAAACCCTTCAAAAATAGTCTTCTCCAGAACCACTAGGCAGATTTCCACAAAAGTTGGGACCTAGGCCAATCATAAATTGCTAAAATGGTGACCCTGGGTTGACCTTGACCTTCTTTGTGCCTAGGTCAAACTTTGACACAATGTCATATGCTTTAGTATCCGAAAAGTGAGAATTCATTTTATCCTGCAAATAATTCAGAATACAGTACTAACGTATAAGATATATTTTTGCTCCTTACGATAAGGCGCATTTATTGGGGGAACTGTTTTAGGTCCAGGTCACATGACCAAAATGGCCGCCATACCCATATATGGTATCACTCATAAAGCTAAAAGCATCCGGCGGGTCGTGCACTTCAGCTGAAGCACTGGTTGTGATTGATATTTTACCACGAAAAGCTTGTAACTGGGAATCATTGATAAGTCAACACCGTTACTCGGAAATGATAACTCTTTCATAGTTAACGTAAAGATATCCCGCCTTCCATGGATTATCATTAGCCATACTTCAGTTATATACTTTTCACAAAAAGTAGGAGATATTTTATTTCAGGCTGAATATACGGAAATAAATGAAACGTTACCTGGCCAAGATTCATTTAATTCATAGGTCTACCAATATCACAAATTGAACCACATATTAATTCCACCGATCAAGTCATTATGTAGCCATACGCAGACAATTCTTCTAAGCGTCATCGTATTTTTTCACAAGCCCTCAATAAGGTATTGGACAGCCTCGATTGTCACAGCAGGCAGTACAACGTCGTCGCACACTTCCAATTAGTCAACGGATTGTGAACTGAGGCATCCTTCGCCACTCTTCTTGAAGTGCTGCACCAAGCTCACACAGGGTCCTTGGACGCGGCTCGCGGCTTCGGTCTCGTTTCCCGAGGATGTCCCGTACGTTTTTGACGGCAGATAAGTCTGGACTCATCATAGGCCTTGGTATTGTCCGAATATTTTGCCGTTGAAAGTACGCAGTGACGAAGCGTTCCCAATGAGCCCTAGCTTTATTGCCTGGAAAGATGAATCCACGACCATGGTGTCAAGCAGACATTGTCAAGCAGACGGTATCACGTGAGGAGCCAACACATTATCACGATAGAACAGTCATGTAACTCTGCCTTGGCACACATGTAAGTTTGTTTTTTCAGTCATGGAGATGCCAACCTATACCATAATAGACCTTGCTCCATATCGGTCATAGGCAAATCTAGTCTGGTCTGTATAACGTTCAACAGTAATTCTGTACAGAAAGGTAGATCATTACTGAAGAAATAACATGGGGTACTCCATTAGCTATGACTTCGACTTCTAACATAGCATTATTTAAAGTTACATATTGCTATCTGATGTTTAAATATAAAGAAACCATACATTTGTATGATCGGATAGTCTATCATGTCTTTTTTTCAACAGAGCTGCATTATTTACGTAATCAAAGCCATTTTAGGTCGATTGTTTATCAGTCGACCCACAGTTATAGGGACCAAACCTCTATTAGTGCTGGATTTCACGTCACAATCGCTGATGTGTAGGAAATCCATGTAACTTATTTATAGAATTTTATCGCAGTTGCGTAAAAGAGATTATCTGTAGAATATGGGCTGGAATTGGCAAGCAGTGTAGACCCAGATCAGACGCCGCAGAACGCGGCTGATCAGAGTCTGCACTGTTTGCTTACAGTATTGGAAACAGTCTGAGTCCACGTTCAGGCCCATTTTCCCAATCTACACTCAGAGACAATCGATCCATGAGTACTCTCATTGCTTTGATTGAACTCACCATTAGTGTGCCAATTAATGCTTACTGGATTTTGGTCAATGGCAAACCTACGAGGACTGTTCAAATATGAATGCAAGTAGAACGTTTTCTTATGCACTAATGCGAAAATCACCTGGAAATAAATATCACAGCGTAGAAAAACATTTTACCTATACATTGATACCAAACCTGTTAAAATCCGTCCACTTTAGCCATGTTTATCGTTCAATAAACACTGTCTACTCTTGTATACTAATACAAAACATGGTTGGAAGAAGGTCAGAGTACGCCGTTGATATACAGTCCTATATTGAGAATCGTTGCATTCTTGGTATACGGTGCAAAGCTATTTTTTTATTCGGTTTATGGGCATAATGAAATGTCTTTTCCGACAGCTTTTCGTTGGTGTAAGAAATTCAGCTGTGGGCTAGGCTCAACAGAAGATGCACCACATGATCGTCGGCCGAAAAGACCAACATCTGCCAAGATGGTTGCTACAGTGAAAGAATTAGTTGCAACCGATGCACGATACACCACTAAGCAAATAGCTAGTATGGTTGGCATCTCATTAGGAGCAGCTCATACAATTCTGAAACGGGATTTGAAAATGAGAAAGATCTGTCCTAGATGGGTTCTCCATCTGTTAATAGATGAGCAGAAAAAGACACGCGTTCAGTGCGCCAAGAAGTTGCTTAAAAAGTTTCCAAATTACAATGCACGGTCTTTCGCTAATGTCGTCACAGGTGACGAGACATGGGTTCACTTTTTGGAGCCAAAACTAAAGATTCAGAACAAAATATGGGCAACAAAGTATTGCAAAAGACCATGCATTGCAAAGCGGACCATGAGCGTCAAGAAGGTAATGTATGCCATATTCTTTTCAAATCAGGGCCCTGCTATTCAGGTTGCTGTGCCTAAAGGCAAATCTGTAAATGCGAAGTTTTACAAGAATAAAGTTCTTCGAAAATTGAAGAAATATTTCAAAGAACGAAGACCCGCAACTGGTTTGGCCAATGTCAGATTGCTACATGACAATGCGTCATCGCACAAGACGTTCATTGTGCAAGACTATCTTAAGCAGGAAAAGGTTGTTGAACTCCCTCACCCCCCGTATTCACCTGATCTTGCCCCGTGTGACTTTTTAGCTCAACAGAGCCGAAGGCTCCGGGGGAGCTTATAGGATAGGCAGTTGTCCGTCGTTGTCGTCGTCGTCGTCGTCGTCGTCTGGCGTCGTCGTCGTCGTCTGGCGTTAACATTTTCAAACGACATCTCCTCTGAAGCCACTGGGCCGATTGAGTCCAAATTTCATCTGTAGCATCCTTGGGCTGGGGGATTGAAAATTTGTGTTTTTTATGAAAATTGGCCCATTGGTTTGGTTGCTATAACAACTTAGAGCTCCCATAGACTTATAATGGGGAAAATTGAAAAATGGCATTTACTGCCAAGCCTCTGCAGATATTTTCACAAAACTTTCATAGAAATGTTCCATAGGCAATCTACTATCTGCCGTATGATTTTAGGCCTTCTGCTCATTTTTATTGGTTGCCATGGAAACCAAAATGCAAAAAATAGACAAAAAAATACTTAAAAAATCATCTCCTCAGAAACCATATGCTCTAGGACGCTGAGACTTTATGAAAATATTCACCATATTTGCCTTTACAGGTTTTGTGTTTTTTATGAAATTTGGCTTTTTAGTTTTGTTGCTATGGCAACTTAGAGTTTCCATTGACTTATAATGGGGAAAACTGAAAAATGGCATTTACTGCCAAGTGATTGCAGATATTTTGACAAAACTTACATAGACATGTTCCTTGAGTAAACTTTTCTCAGCCATATGCTTTTGTCAACCTGTGGGTCCCCTAGGTTGTGCCGGGGCCATGCCCCGCCCCCTCCACTTTATAAAATGCCTTATATCTCTGAAACCTTACAGATCCCAACCCCTAAACCATATATATTCTTGTTCCTTATGATAAGATGCATTAAGTGACACCAAACTGGTGGTCCCCCGGGATGTGCCGGGGACAAGCCCAGCCCCCTCTATTTCATAAAATGCCATTTATCTCAGAAACCATTCAGATCCCCACCCCTTAACTATATATATTCTTGTTCCTGATGCTAAGATGCATTAAGTGACACCAACCTGGGGGTCCACCGGGATGTGCCGGGGACATGCCCCACCCCCTCCACTTCATAAAATGCCATTTATCTCAGAAACCATTGCGATCCCCACACCTAAACCATAAATATTCTTGTTCCTTATGATAAGATGGACTCAGTGACACCAACCTGGGGGTCCCCCGGGATGTGCCGGGGCCATGCCCCACCCCCTCCACTTCATAAAAGGCCCAATATCCCAGTAACCTTACAGATCCCCACCCCTAAACCATATATATTCTCGTTCCTTATAATAAGGTGTATTCAGTGACACCAACTTGGGGGTCCCCCGAGATGTGCGGGGGCCATGCCCAACCCCCTCCACTTCATAAAAGGCTAAATATTCCAGAAACGTTACAGATCCCCACCCCAAAACCATATATATTCTTGTTCCTTATGATAAGACACATTCAGTGACACCAACCTAGGGGTCACCCAGGGTGGGCCCGGGCCATACTCCACCCCTCGACTTAACAAAAGACCATATATCTGAGAAACAGTTCAGAGCCCCCCCCTTAACCATATGTATTCTTGTTCCTTATGATAACACGCATTCAGTGACACCAATCTGGGTCTTCTCCTAGGATGTGGCGGGGCTCATACCCCACCCCCTCCCCTTCGTAAAGGCTGAATATCTCAGAAACCTTTCAGATCCCCACCCCTAAACCATTTAAATTCTTGTTTCTTATGATAAGACGCATTCAGTGATACCAACCTAAGGGTCTCCCTGGCTGCACGGGGGCTATGCCCGACCCCTCCACTTCATAAAAGGCCCAATATCTCAGAAACTGTTCAGATCCCCACCCCTAAACCATATTAATTCTTGTTCCTTATGATAAGATGCATTCAGTTATAACAACATAAGGATCTCCCAGGCCACACCAGGGCTATGCCCCATCACTCCACTTCATAAAAGGTGATTTATCTTGGAAACCCTTCAGATCCCCACCCCAAAACCATGTGTATTCTTGTTTCTTATAATAAGATGCATTCAGTGACACCAATCTGGGGGTCCCCTATGATGTGTCCGGGCTATGCCCCACCCCCTCTACTTCCTAATAGGCCCAATATCGCAGAAACCGTTCAGATCCCCACCTCTATAGCATATTAATTCTTGTTCCTTATGATAAGATGCATTCAGTGATACCAACCTAAGGGTCTCCCGGGCCACACGGGGGCTGGGCCCAACAACTCCACTTAATAAAAGGTGATATGTCTCGGAAACCATTCAGATCCCCACCCCGAAACCATATATATTCTTGTTTGTTATAATAAGACGCATTCATTGAAACCAACCTGGGGGTCCCCTGGGATGTGCCCGGGCCATGCCCAACCCCCTCCACTTCGTAAAAGGCTCAATATCTTAGAAACCATTCAGAACCCCCACCCCTAAACCATATATATTCTTGTTCCTTATGATGAGACAAATTCAGTGATACCAACCTAGGGGTCTTTGGGGGTGTGCTGGGGCCATGCCCCACCCTTCCACTTCGTAAAATGCCATATATCTCAGAAACTGTTCAGATCCCCACCCCTAAAATATGTATATTTGTGTTCCCTATAATAAGACTCATTCACTCACATCAACGTGGGTTCTCTATGTGCTAGGGCAACATGCTGATGCCATGGCCCACCCATCCACTTCATAAAAGGCCATATATCTCAGACACCATTAAGATCCCCACCTCATAATCATATATATTCTTGTTTCTTATGATTAGACACATTCAGTCACACCAACTTGGTGGTCCACAGGGGCCATCACACCAACTTGGTGGTCCACAGGGGCCATTCCTCCCTTCATCATTTCATAAGAGGGCCTCATATCTTGGAAACTGTTCATATCCCCACCCCTTAACAATATATTTTCTTGATCCTTATTATAAGACACATTCAGCGACAACAATCTTGGCTTTCCTGGGGTCTGCCAGGGCCATGCTCCAACCCCTCCGCAGCTTAAAAAGGCCTTATATCTCAGGAACAGTACACATCCCAACCCCTAAACCATATATATTCTTGTGCCTTATGATAAGTTGGATTCAGTGATACCAGCCTGGGCTCTGTTGGGTCCATGTCTCATCCCTCCAGTCCTCTTCATAAAAGGCCTAATATTTCAGATACAGAGTTCACATGGGTGCTCATTTGGAAATGGGCATTTGTTTGGGAGACTTTATAATCAATACATTAAAACCTGAAACCATACATGGCTGCCACTGGGCAGTGCCTGCCTGAGCTCTGGTGAGCATTGTGGCCCATGGGCCTCTTGTTTTTGTTCCCGCGGCTGAAAAAATACCTTTCTGGTCGAAAATTTGTACAGCGCAAACACCTCGGTTCTGCAATATTCCAGTGCCTTCATAGTATACCTCGAAAAGACTACCAAAATGCAGTCAATGATTGGATCAGAAGACTGAAAGTTTGTATATCTGTTAAAGGGGAATACTTTGAGGGGACAAAATACTTTTTTCATCGAAATCTATCACGGAATCATTTTTATGTTGTTAGTTGCATTCACATTTTAACAGTCCTCGTACTAAAACCGTTGTACATGAATAAATAGGTCTGAAGCGAGACTGAGATTTTTAAAAGGATAACCCTTTCTAGAACATATTTAACGTCACTACAGCTGGTGTCTGGGAATGTGTGGCGGCCGTAAAAAGTCTCCCTGCCCTGCATCATAGTGTAGCTTATATTTTCTTGTCCTTTGGGATCATTGATTCCATTGTTGAATTTTAAAGTATTTGAGGGTAACTGATGAGGCCTAATTGCCCGAAACCAGCTAGTCTGGCCCAGAAAACATGTACACTCCAAATTTTCCAGTTCTGTGGTGCATTCCTTGCTTCATTGCAACCCGGTGGGTCAGGCCTCAGATTCTATGACGGTTCCAACGTAAAGGCTTATTGAAAATTAGAGAGATCTAATTCAAGGTAATGTTGGTTGGTGCCTGATGCTCTGTCTCTGGTCGGCCCCATCGGAGTCTAACTGTTGGTTTGCTTTTGCTCCAACATTTCAGTGATTTCTTGCTGTCGAGTCCTCACCGTTGTCTCACCTCTGTGGTTCTTTGATTATTTGTGTTCACGGAGATGTTGCACTGATGAGTTAGGAGGCCTTCATGCGGACTGAACAAATTGCACGACCCGCAGAAAAAGCAACCGACTGAAGTCGGTTGATTTCTAAGAGTGCCCTAAAATCACTGTGTCATTCTGTCATTCTGTCAGTCTGTCTGTCCGTCCGTAACCCGTTTGTGAAAATTGGTGATAGTGACTTAACCCCTTGGAATATTAAAACAATTTTTGGCATACTGATAGATATCAATGAGATCTAACCAATGAACTTGCGAAATATTACATTCCATTTAGAATAGCCTCGCCGAGGCGAAAAAAGGTGAAAATTTTCGAACTGCTTCTCCTCGGAAACCGTTGGGCCGATTGAAGTCAAATTTCATATGGAGCCTCTATGGGATGGGGGAAACCAAAACTTGCTCATGGGGTCCAGGTCACATGACCAGAATGGCCGCCAAGCCATATATGGTCTGTCTGTCTGTCCGTCCGTAACCCGTTTGTGAAAATTGGTGATAGTGACTTAACCGCTTGGAATATTTAAACAATTTTGGCATACTGATAGATATCAATGAGATCTAACCAAAGAACTTGCGAAATATTACATTTCATTTAGTGTAACCTCGCTGAGGCGAAAAAGGTGAAAATTTTCGAACTGCTTCTCCTCGGAAACCGTTGGGCCGATTGAAGTCAAATTTCATATGGAGCCTCTATGGGATGGGGGAAACCAAAATTTGCTCATGGGGTCCAGGTCACATGACCAAAATGGCCGCCAAGCCATATATGGTCTGTCTGTCTGTCCGTAACCCGTGTGTGAAAATTGGTGATAGTGACTTAACCGCTTGGAATATTTAAACAATTTTTGGCATACTGATAGATATCAATGAGATCTAACCAATGAACTTGTGAAATATTACATTTCATTTAGTGTAGCCTCGCCGAGGCGAAAAATGTGAAAATTTTCGAACTGCTTCTTCTCGGAAACCGTTGGGCCGATTGAAGTCAAATTTGCATATGGAGCCTCTATGGGATGGGGGAAATCAAAATTTGCTCATGGTGTCCAGGTCACATTACCAAAATGGCCGCCAAGCCAAATATGGTAAAAACCCTTCAAAAATAGTCTTCTCCAGAACCACTGGGCAGATTTCCACGAAATTTGATAAATAGCATCTGGGACGTAGGCCCATCATAAATTGCTAAAATGGTGACCCTGGGTTGACCTTGACCTTCTTTGTGCCTTGGTCAAACTTTGACACAAATGCTTTTGTTGGAATATTTTAACAATTTTGGCATACTGATAGATATCAATGGGATCTAACCAATGAACTTGCGAAATATTACATTCCATTTAGTATAGCCTCGCCGAGGCGAAAAATGTGAAAATTTTCGAACTGCTTCTCCTCGGAAACCGTTGGGCCGATTGAAGTCAAATTCCATATGGAGCCTCTATGGGATTGGGGAAACCAAAATTTGCTCATTAGGTCCATGTCACATGACCAAAATGGCCGCAAAGCCATATATGGTAAAAACCCTTCAAAAATAGTCTTCTCCAGAACCACTGGGCAGATTTTCACGAAACTTGATAAATAGCATATGGGACGTAGGCCCATCATAAATTGCTGAAATGGTGACCCTGGGTTGACCTTGACCTTCTTTGTGCCTAGGTCAAACTTTGACACATATGCTTTTGTACTGGAAAAGTGAGAATGCATTTTATTCTGCAAACGATTCAGAATACAGTACTAAAGTATAAGATATATTTTTGCTCCTTACGATAAGGCCTATTGGGGGAACCGTTTTAGGTCCAGGTCACATGACCAAAATGGCCGCCATACCCATATATGGTAACAATCATAAAGCTTAAAGCATCCGGTGGGTCGTGCACTTCAGCTGAAGCACTGGTTATTTGTCTTAATCGCGACGGAAGTAAGGGCGAGGGTTGTAGCCACGTAAAATCGATTTAAGCCCCCCAGTGGAAATTGTTCCACTGACCGTTCCAAGGCGGTTCTTCTGTGGCGATTTATTTATGTTGTTGTGTGTTGCTTGCTGTGTGTATCACTTGTGTCTTTTTATTTTGGCCATTTTGTGGGAAAGTAACTGTACTTATGGCCTTCCTTTGTTTAGGTTTCCATTATGGTCTGGTCGCTTCTTGTTTGTGTTTCTTTCCCTTTGGTGTCTTTGATGGGTGGAGTAAGTTAATTGTATCGATTCCTGATCCTTGTTTTACTTCTACTTTCCAAAAGATAACACTTTCTAGAACATATTTAAGTAATTGGTTCAGCGTAATGAAAATCATCCGTCAGGTATGAATGCGTTTTATTTCAAGTACTTTTGAAACCACAGGGTGAATTGGTCTGCGGCCGTTTCCATAGTCTATATTTTACCTTAGTATATACCCCCAGAAAATGTCCCGTTTACTTTGTACAGAAGTTACCGGTCAATATTCTTCTATATTGCCCGTAGATAAGCAGTCTCGTTCACAATAGATCTACTTTCAAATCTATGCATTTCAAGACGAAACATCGACAACCATTTTGTTGTGCGTATCGACTGAAAACGAATAAAGTGCATAAAGCGCATTTTATGCTGTCACATATAGCCTACATGCAATCTGTTAAGATTTTCAATACTCTCTTCTAAAAAGTCAGAAATATTTTGGAAGAAATATAACCGACGCTTCGGAAAAAATGGCGTCCTGCTTTTGGAAACGTTAATGTTTTAATGACGTCCCATCCACCAAAATTAACGTTGCCTTCATTTTGACGACGTTGGGCGTGTTTTTTGCAACGTGTAGGAAACACCGAACGACCGTCATTGTTTTCCATTTCAAACCACTTAAAAGATATTTAATCTGGTTTTACGTTTAGATTTCTACACTTCTAGTATACAGTTCAAGTTTTGGGTATGCAATAAAAAAGTCATTGACTTTATATTGTGAAATATTTGGCACTCATTCATATGGCGGAGACACGCTCACAAGCTCGGCGTCCTTCGCCATATAAACTGGTGCCAAATATTTCAGAATATAAAGTCAAGTACCCATAAATGTTTGTGAAGTAGTGTTATTCACCGACCGTTCCAAGGCGGATCTTCTATCGCGGTTTAATTGTGTTATGGTTTGTCTTTGAGTGTGTATCGCTATTAGTTTTTGTATTGGTTAGCCAATTGGCCATTTTGTGGGAAAGTAACTATCCTGTTGGCTTTCCGATATTGAAGTTTCCATGAAAGTCTAGTTATTTCATGTTTGTGTGTCTTTCCCTTTGGTGTCTCTGATGGGAGGTGTGGGTTAATTTTATCGATTTCTGATCATTGCCTTCACTTCTCTGTTTTTTTAAATCATTTTTCTTGGAATTGAAGGTTTTCGGAACTTTAATTTTATATATGTGTAGTTCATTCAGCAATAAAAGGAGCTGCTATATTTTTTCAGATGAGGCTTCATTTTTTCAGACGCTCCATATTTTTCACTTCTGTGGTGTATTCCTTGCTTCCAAAGGATAACCCTTTTATAGAACATATTCATATTGTCACAGCCTGTCGCTTTTGTTATATCTATATTTTACAAGACATTTTCTACTTGGATTGTTTCCATATACGATCTAAGTTATTACTGTTTGACGGTTTCATTATTTTATTTGATTCCCAACACTGTTGCTCTATCATTTGCACTGAACATTATCCTTTAATGATTTGTAATGTCTCCTTGGTTTCATAGCATGTACGCATTAAACTGGATGCATAGATTTGATCCCGTGCTTAAAAAGTGAGATGCCTTCTATTTTTTCCGATAAACATAGCCGACAGTCTTTCAGGTCATTGTATCATCAGAAAATTTTATCTTATCACATTTCATGGAGAAGACTGAAGTTCATTCACATTTGTTTATAGAAAATGCCGTATGTAAATGTATAAATGATGTTTGGGGTAGCACATTAGGTTACAGGACAGAAATTACTTGTGTCTGTTCGGAGACCCTTAATTTAACCAGTACTTTCCTCAATATTACAATATATTCGGTCATTTAGTCTTCGGGAATGTGATGTTTTTTCCGGTTGCTTAGTTTAAATTCTGATAGAGACCAAAGGGTTCCATGCAAAATAGAAGTAAAGATAAATATCAGGAATCGATACAGTTAACCCACAGCTCCCATCAGAGACACCGAAAGGAAAAAAAAAACGCGCACAAAAATGACTAGACCTAATGGAAACATGAATAGCGGAAAGTCAAAAAGACAGTTGCTTTCGCACAGAATGACAATTGGCTATCCAAAACAAAAACTATAGGCAATACACACACTCAAGCAAGGCTTTCTTTTTGACGTTTTCAAACAGTCTAATCATAAGAAAGTGGGTGTCTTAAGGCATGTCACAGTTGGAATTGTAATTTGGAATTGGCATTCTGATGTTTTCACTTGAAGCCTATTTTTATTCTGTGTCAAAATGTAGTGACAACCTGCACATAAGGTCACGCCGTACTTTACATGCGACATTATCACTGAAGCGACGAAAAGGATAAAACTCGTATACTGGCCAAACCATGAGAAAACCCGTTGTTTTGACATTTACAAACAACAGATTTGTATACGCTGATTGAAAAGCACAATGGCTCACATTTTAATGCATAAAACTGCAAGTGCCCAGCTACTATGTAGCAGAAGAGACCGGTTAGTGTGTGACTTGGCTGACGAAACTCATTACGAAAACGCCTATACAAGTACAGTATGAATTTCACTGCCGAATGAACGAAACGTTTAAGATAAAGATGTGATAAATAAGGTTAACAAACTTTACATCTGTAAATTAAAAAATACAAAACAAACAAACAATTTTTAATTCAAAAGAGGGGTTCGATTGGGGCGTATTTTGTGATATATATGCAAGGCCTATGGAATTGTCATGGGCGGCGTTAATATGTATCTGTTGACAAAGGTTTCTTGTCGTTGCTTGCTATTATCTCCCTTTGGCTATGTTTGTGAGAAACTCTGGTATTGAAACCAGAGCGCCATAAAGCACAGTTCTTCATGACACAGCTTATAGTACTTATCTGAATAAGAAAATTATCGTTTTCATTTTTCTGTTATTTCGTTAAGGGGTCACTCCAGGTAAACATTATTCTACTCTGTTATTCCATTTATACACCCACCCTCTCTCTCTCTCTTTGAAATTTATAGTAAACCCACTTTTGTTTAAGCCTCGTAACATGATTATTGCGGGTCGATTGAGCTATCGCAGCATAGTAAGTCGGCTATCATTCACTGCTTTTGTTCATGGTGAAGATTTCGCAAGAGATTGTGGCTGCCTTGATTTACCACATTTCAACTGGAAGATCTAAGCGTGGACAGATCCCTAAGGAAATAAATCTTACATAAACTAAATTATCCCTTTGCTTTATTCTGACTGACTGGCATTTAGAGAATCCGGGTGCCTGTGTTATTTCTGGGCTGCACCCAGTACAGGTCACGCTTTCCCCCCACTCCTTGGTCTGGAAAAGCTTCCGGATAAAGAACTACACACATGCCAATCTATCTCCTCGTCTCGGGACGGTGCGATAAAGAAGGTTTCAATAAAAAAGGGTTGGGCTGCAAATCGCGGTTATGAAACTTGAACTTTTGCCTATAGCACACTTTTCCATGACCAGTGTCTAGGGTGTTGCATAAAAAGGCAAAGCTTTTGACAAAGGGTAGATATCGGTTGGTCGAGACTGACAAGACTTTATGTGTTCTCGGAGATGTTGCACTGATGAGTAAGGAAGCCTTCATGTGGACTGAACAAATTATTTGTCTAAACCCCGACGGAAGTAAAAGCGAGGATTGCGGCCGCTTAAAATCGATTTAAGCCCCCTCTCCCGCTACTCCCATTGAAATTCTTTTCACTTACCGATCCAAGGCGGTTCTTCTGTCGCGGTGTATTTGTGTTATGGTTTGTATTTGAGTGTGCATTGCTTAAATGTTTCGTTTGGGATAACCAATTGGCCAATTTGTGTGAAAATGACTGTCCTTTTGGCTTTCCGCTAGTGATTAGGGTCTAGTTATTTCCTATGTGTGTTTCTTTCCCTTTTGTGTCTCTGTTTGGAGGTGTGGGATAATTGTATCGATCCCGGATCATTGCCTTCACTTCAAATTTACTAGTTAGCCTGCCTTCATGGGCCCTTCCGCTCGCTGTGGGTATTCACCAATATTTATTGGCCGTCGACGATAAGCCCCGGTACAAATTCAGGGTGAACGTAATAAACGCCACTGTGCTTGCACTCATGGATGTAATCTAGAACTTGAAAACGAAATACGTGTAAACGAAAATGGTCTAATAACGAAACTGCGCACATACGAGTACGACTGAACGATTTTCATCATGCCACGTTTTACATTCTCTTTTCGTTTTTTTTTTATATTCGCTCAAGATTCCTCATTTTGAACTCGCTGAATTGTTACACGTACAAAGGTTTGGTACTGTGACACTGCATGTTGCAACAATCTGTTTCACCATTACGCAAACACGCCTATACAATTACATTGCCACCTTTATCGCCGAAAAAAAGGAAAATTTTAAGACGTAAAATTGTGATATTTTTCTTATTTCTGTTCAAAATATAGATTGTGGGCACTCGTTAGAACCGCCTCATCGAGGCGGTTCTAACGAGTACCCACAATCTATATTTTAGAGCAGAAATAAAGTATACCCCGGGAACCCCAAGTTTTACTATATAAAAGTGGGGTACAAGGGGATCAAAATTATATAGGCGTGTTTTCGTGATGCAGATTATTGAGCCTCTCTTCATATGCTTTCAGGAAACTAAGAAGAATGATGCATAAAATTTTCATGGCTGCATATCTTATCTACATCTGCTTCAGCTTCGTGAGGGGTAAGCGTCACTATCTGATGTCTGTGTGTGTGCCTGCTTACGTGTGGGTGGGCGACCGTGCGTGCGTGTGCGTGTATGATGAAGATACTTTAATGTTCATGGAAGTAGGACCAACATTTTGTGAACTCCGAAGGAAAAGCGTAAGTGTCGTTGACATAATAACGTCGTGATCATCCAGTCATGGAGAGAATCATACATATTGACCATGTGGCGCCGTTTAAATATGTATGTATGTATGTTTTGTATGTATGGCGGACAGCGTGCATTCGGAACTTGGAGTCAGTTAGAATAATTTGCATTTTCCAGTTCCAGTTAAGATTGTTTCACAAAACATATTCAGATGATCGCTGACTTCTGGAGCCACATATAAGGCTGCTCTTCAAAACAGAAGGCGATCTCCTTACGCAAGAATTTGTTTCTAGTGTGCGGTATTGGACATTTTTTATCTTTTAAAAGCTTCGTAGTAAGGAATTAATTACCAGTTGTAACACTTAAAATGTTTGAGTCAAGCTCATTAGAAAAGGGATAGGCGACCAACAGCACATAAGCGCAGTCTCTCAAGAGTGTTTTTACTGCCCGCAGATATGTAGCATAGGCCTTGAGGTAGCGCGATGCAAATAATCATGTGTCAAACGCTATAAACTGGCTGCGAACACGCATATATAGAACTTAAATGGAGAGTGTGATTTGAGCCCTTTCCCCATGTTACCAAGTCCGTGGGATGTACAGTATGTTTACCCTTATAAACACCACTTAATACGCACGTGGACACAAAAATCTACAAACTTTGATGGGCTTCATTTCGTTTTGCGATTGCACCTTGTCAGTCAGCTGCTAGCCAAAATAAAATAAAATGGGGTACATATCACTGCAGAGCCCTGCATCAGTCAATCAATCAAAACACGTCTCAAATGTCAAGAACATACATTAGACATAAATATGAAATAAGTGCTTGCCAAAATGATTGAGATCAACTTTTAGACTTCTTTGATGAATTAACTTTGATAGTCAAACTTACTTGATACAAAGAAAGATATTGAAAGGTACTTCATCAGAGTTGGTACATCGGTATATATGGAAAGCGGGGATTCATGCGGACTGAACAAATAATTTGTCTAAATCGCGACGGAAGTAAGGGCGAGGATTGTATCCACGTAACATCTATTTAAGCCCAAATCCCCCAGTGGAATTCGTTTCACTGACCGTTCCAATGCGGTTCTTCTGTCGTGTTTTATTTTTGTTATGGCTTGTCTTTCTGTGTGTGTATTGCTTATATTGTTTTGCTTTGGATAGCCAGTTGGCCATTTTGTGGGAAAGTAACTGTCCCTTGCCTTTCCGCTAGTGATGATTCCATTAGGGTCTACTTGTTTCATGTTTGTGTTTCTGTCACTTGGTGTCTCCGATGGGATCTGTGAGTTTATTGTTTCGATTCCTAAACATTGCCTTCACTTCTATTTTATAGTTGTATAGTACTATTTTGTTCTGTTTTTTATTCCTCAGAAAAATAAACGAGTTGGTTCTTACGAGAAAAAAACAGTCTATATAAACCAGCATCGCAATATACATTTGGAGTAGAAATAAACAATTTCTTTTGAAACATCCAAGTTCTATAGACATAAAAGACGCCTCTTCCGCTCACTGGACTGTAATCACAAGGTAAATACGTTCTATAAAAGGGCTATCCTTTGGAAGCAAGGAATACACCACAGAACTGAAATATACAGAGTGTACATGTTTTCTGGGCCAGACTAGCTAATTTCGGCCAATTAGGCCTCATCAGTGACCCTCAGATATTTTCAAAATTCCACAATGGAATCAATGATCCCAAAGGACAAGGAAATATAAGCTACACTATGGTGTAGGGCAGGGAGACGTTTTACCGCCGCCACACATTCCCACACACCAGCTGTAGTGAAGCTAAATACGTTCTATAAAAGGGTTATCCTTTGGAAGCAAGGAATACACAATAGAACTGAAATATACAGAGTGTACATGGTTTCTGGGCCAGACTAGCTTGTTTCGGCCAATTAGGCCTCATCAGTGACCCTCAGATATTTTCAAAATTCCACAATGGAATCAATGATCCCAAAGGACAAGGAAATATAATCTACACTATGATGTAGGGCAGGGAGACGTTTTACCGCCGCCACACATTCCCACACACCAGCTGTAGTGAAGCTAAATACGTTCTATAAAAGGGTTATCCTTTGGAAGCAAGGAATACACAACAGAACTGAAATATATGGAGTGTACATGTTTTCTAGTACCAATACAAATCCACTGATAGTATATGTTAGACATGGTATGTATCCATGTTGCCTTATCCAAATATGTATTTGATGAACTTGGACAGCCTTTCTACCTCTATTAAGAAAAGCCTTACCTTTCTACTTGACAATATTTATATTAGATTCGGTACTAAGTTATTTAGACAAATTGTGGGTATTCCGATGGGTACTAATTGCGCACCTCTTGTGGCTGATCTGTTCTTGTATTGTTATGAAAGAGACTTCATTTTGTCGCTTTCCATTGATAACCAATCTGAAATTATTGAAGCTTTTAGCTCTACTTCTAGATATTTAGATGATTTATTAAATATTGATAATACCTATTTTGATGGTTTGATCAGTCAGATTTACCCCCTAGAACTTCAGTTAAATAAAGCAAATTCTTCTGATACCGAGGCCCCGTTTTTGGATTTACATCTATCTATTGTAGATGGATTTGTTTCGTGCAAAATTTATGATAAACGCGATGACTTTGATTTTGAGATTGTAAATTTTCCTTTTTTGGATGGTGATGTTCCTCGTGCGCCATCCTATGGCGTTTATATTTCGCAATTAATTCGATTTGCTAGAGTGTGTAGTCATGTAACTGACTTCAACACTCGTAATAAATTATTAACGGCTAAACTCCTTAATCAGGGTTATCGGTACCATAAACTACGCAAAGCCTTTTCAAAATTTTATAGACGCCATTCTGATTTAATTTCAAAATTCAATATTGGACTTAAATCTCTTCTGCAACAAGGTCTATCGGAACCCGAATTTTATGGTGACTTAGTATATAAATTCAGAAAAATATATAACCGCAATGACTTCAGCACCCAATTTCGTAAAATCGTTCTGCGATATAAAAAGATTGGGTACAACATGGATATTATACGACAGACTGCATGCATGGTAGTTAACCCAATCACGGTTGGCAACTTTGCTTCCCTCTTTAATTGCACGCCGGTGGGTCAGGCCTCAGATTCTATGACGGCTCCAACGTAAAGGCTTATTGAAAATTAGAGAGATAATGTCGGTTGGTGCCTGATGCTCTGTCTCTGGTCGGGCTCATCGGAGTCTAACTGTTGGTTTTCTTTTGCTCCAGCATTTCAGTGGTTTCTTGCTGTCGAGTCCTCACCGTTGTCTCACCTCTGTGGTTCTTTGATTTTTGTGTTCACGGAGATGTTGCACTGATGAGTTAGGAGGCCTTCATGCGGACTGAACAAATTATTTGTCTAAATCGCGACGGAAGTAAGGGCGAGGATTGTGGCCACGTAAAATCGATTTAAGCCCCCCAGTGGAAATCTTCCACTGACCGTTCCAAGGCGGCTCTTCTGTGGCGATTTTTATGTTGTTGTTTGTTACTTACTGTGTGTATCACTTGTGTCTTTTGGTTTCGGATGGCCATATGGCCATTTTGTGGGAAAGTAACTGTCCTTATGGCCTTCCTTTGTTTAGGTTTCCATTATGGTCTGGTCGCTTAATGTTTGTATTTCTTTCCCTTTGGTGTCTTTTATGGGTGGAGTAAGTTAATTGTATCAATTCCTGATCTTTGTTTTACTTCTACCTAATTTAAAACTAATCGCCTCCTCCTATCGAGTCTTGAAGAAATATATTGGCTGCATGATGCTTCCACGCAGAGCTGAATCCGACCCGCACACGAGTACTGGTAAACGGCTTAGACGATCTAAGCCTGCCCAGGCAAAGTGATGCGCATGAGTCAGACCGTCCATGCTTATAAACCCTATTGGTTTCATTGGGCGACAGGGCTTCAGATATCATTTCATCTCAATGTCGGGTAAAAGTCGGACAAAATTGGAAGCAGCGTCTCCAAAATGACATTTGCAGTGTTGACGGGGACGTTAAACCTCAAATCAAACAAACAAACAAATGAAAATTAAATCTGATTTTATGAAGGTTTCACTTATTCTTTAAGCCCCCGCCCATAGGGGTTTGAAGAAATATATGGGCTGCATGATGCTTCCACGCAGAGCTGAATCCGGCCCGCACACTAGTACTGGTAAACCGCATAGCGGATCAAAGCCTGTCCAGGAACCGCGGTGCGAGGCGGACCGTCCATGCTAATAAACCCTATTGGTTTCATTGGGCGGCAGGGCTTGAGATGCAACTTCATCTCAATGTCGGGTAAAAGTCCCACAAAATTGAAGCAACGTCTCCAAAATGACCTTTACAGTGTTGACGGGGACGTTAAACCTAAAATCAAACAAACAAACAAATTCACTTATTCTTCCAAAGGTGGTATTAAAGACCACTTTTGAACAGTCCCAATGGTGGTCTTCATATAAGAATTTTACTGTTTTGAGCAAGAATCAGAGGGTTCTCACTAATTTCTAGTTTTCATCAGAAAACTGCCCTTCAAAGAGCCATTATATAGAGATGGTTATACACGAGGGATCATTTCATATGGAATTTATGAATCGAGTCTCTGCCTAAATTCATTTTCATAGGAACTGACCCCGAGTGAAAGATTCTGTTTATAATAAAACTCTTTTTAAACGGATCGTTTTATATTTCCGAAGAATTTCAATAGAAAACATAGGGTTGTCAAGGACGTTGTCATGACGTTACGCGCCAGTAACTCTGTTATAACACGTGTGGCCATATCACACTTTTATCACATGACGTTATCCACTAAATAACAGAGATGTTATATGATAAATAGAGATTATCATATGCCATATCATAATTTATTTATCATACATTTCACTTAAAAAACAATTGTTCAAAATAAATTGTATTAATTGCATCTGCCTAATACCAAAGTTACAACGTTTCCATTGTTTACCAAATCACTAGAATTTCTTAGCTCGATAATATTATCCAGATCCAAAAGTCTGTCAGCAATCCGCTGCATCGTTCTTTTGCCCATTTTCCTCTCGTATTCGCTGCGCCATGCCATGTTTTTTTTTGTTTTGTTTTTTTGCCAAACAGTTCAAACGGACGAAAATATTGCAAATTGCAAATGGCGTCCTGAACAACAAATGCGAAATGCCGCAAAAGGAAGAACGCCGCGTGTTCCGAATAGGGTGACGTCAGAGGTATGATGAAGGCTTAGGGGTGCGATAATGCGTTGTGATATGGATTTTTGGGGTATGATAAAGCCCATGCGATATGACAGCACGTGCAAGCGTGATACGTGCATTGGTGTCACGTTCTTATCGCATATTCAAAAACTAAGTATTTTATACTAAATGTATGATAAAGTGTCATATTGTACAGAACTGTCATATCATATTTACAGAAACATTTCAGGTGACTTCAAGAGGGTCTGCTACTACTCTGGCTGGGCTTCCGGCAGACCATCTCCGAACAATCTCAATGTTCAAAATATAAATGCTGACCTTTGTACACATCTAGTATTTGCATTTGCAAATATCAAACCCAACTCAACGCAGCTAGCTGCAAACAGTGACAGAGAGCTTGGGCTGTAAGTACCTTAAACGACAACAGCTGAATACTACCATGATTACTTGAAGCACCCTTGATAACCATATTTTGTATGTTTACAAGGGTATATATGTTTTTTTTTCGCCAAAACTTTGATTGTAGATACTCGTTAGAACCTCTTCACAATTGAGCGATTCAAAAGAGGACCCACATCTAGAATTTCATAAAATCAACAATACGAAATTGTTTCGCCATTTCCGATAGCGAATGCAATGCAAAACGTGAACTCCTCAACCAGGTCAACAAATGTATCAAGAAATGCAAGATGTCTTTACTTACTACAACTGCCATACAATACAATATTTGTTATCTATCGCGTTTACAACTTTGAACAAATCATCTGTTTAAATTACAACGGAAGTAAGGGGCGAGGATTGTGGCCACGTAAAATCGATTTAACCCCATCCCCTCCCCAGTGGAATTCGTTTCACTGACCGTTCCAAGGCGGTTCGTCTATCCCGATTATTTTTTATGGTTTATCTGGCTTATATTATTCTGGTTTGGATAACCAATTGGCCTTTTCGTGGTAAAAGTAACTGTTCTTTTGGCTTTCCGCTGTTGATGTTTCCATTATGGTCTGTTGTTTCACGTTTGTGTTTCAATCCCTTTGGTGTCTCTGATGGGAGCTGTGGGTTAATTGTAACGATTCCTGATCATTACCTTCACTTCTATTTTGTGTAATGAATACCTCTGTAATTCCCATTTTATGCAAAGAAAAATCGAAGTAATAAGGGGATCCATTATTATTATTTTTGCGCAAAGCATAGCTTATGGGTGCTCGTTAGAACTGCCTCACTGAGGTGGTTCTAACCAACACCCGCAATGTATGTTTGTAACAGAAGTTAGGAAAACCGTTATCTAGACATGCTATTCACAGATATGAAATGCACTATTAAAACAAGCGGACTTTGTCCTTATAATGATGTTATGATAAACATATTCCGATAAAATCATAAAAGTATACTTAAACCCACAAGTATTTTTCTCTGACCGTTTTGCTGTGGATCCTTTCTGTTTAATGTTTGTTATGTTTTGTTGTTGATTCTGATTATTTCCCCTATTGTGTATGCTACCCCTTTTTAGTTACGTTTGGATGATCCCTGACTCGGTTTATACGCTGTCTATTTTGCTTGCAGTCCATTCTTTTTTTGATATTGTGTGTGTATTGGTGGGGGGGGGGGGTTGAGGGGGGAGGGGGTGGGGGTAGCGAGGGGAGGGTATTTAGGACCTGATTGTATCAGTTCCTTATTCCTTATCAATGAACATATTTTCACAATTATTGATTATTGAAAGAAAATAAAAGGTTTTTGGAAGAATTAAAATTTACATGTTTATTTCAGGTATTTACCATTCACTAACTTGAAACGCAAGAATCCTCAGCTGAAAACCATGTTGGCTGTAGGGGGCTGGAATATGGCCTCGGAACCTTTCATGTATATTATAAAGTCTACGACTAACATGCACGAGTTTGCCAATAATACAATACGATTTTTGAGACATTACAACTTCGATGGTTTGGACATAGACTGGGAATATCCTGGAGACAGAGGGAGTCAGCCAGGGGATAAACATAGGTTTTCTCTACTGTTAAATGTAAGGCATAGAGTAATGAGAATAATGTTTGGATAATGTTTCATACTTCTCCGCAAAAGCAAAAATTAACGCTATTTGAACTCAAAACATATATTTTGACAACAAATAAGGAAAAGTATCCTTTATTATCCAATATACTCCTTATCAAGAGCAAACACAAGGTGCTCTTGCTAGAGTTTAGGAAATTTAAAAGAGAAACGTTTCAGGAATCCCACCTTCCACCAGGTTTTCGAACTTCAAACGTAGCATTGCAATACACACATCCATGTGATATAGTGCATTCACTGAATACCTAAAAAAAAGGTAAATTTTCTGATGAAAATTTGTGATATTTCTCCTGTTTATACTCCAAACATAGGTGGAAAAAATAAGAAAATAATGTTTACCCACGTAAATCCCAGTTTGCGCTATATAAAGTGGGGTTTATGAGGGTGCTAATTACACGGACTTGTTAACAAAATGGAAAGTTCCTTTGTATTGTTTTTTTCTTATTTTAATATATTTGAAAGAGTTGCACTATTTCTAAGATGGATAAATACACATATGAACAAATGAACAGAGTTTCGTTCCATATATCGCAGCACTTATTCGACGCTTACATTGATCACAAATATTAGAAAGAAACATGTTTTACAATATTGCTTTAATTTGAAATGACGCAAAATGCATTTTAATTTTGAAATTTGATGAAAGACAAAGAAGACAAGTTGTAAAATAAGTTTAAAGAAAAGAAAGAGGAGAAAGAATAGTGACAAAGGCGTGTTATTGCAATAGGAAGACTTTTATAGCACATACACGGCAACAACACCAGTTGTACTGAACACAAATAGGTTCTATTATGAGTGACTATTAAATAACAGATAAAATACGATATAGTGAAGTGAGAAGCCGATTTTGTTCATTTTTGAGAATAACTCTAAGGTTTGTTTGGTTAGGAACGGTATTTGATACCAAATAGAAATGAATGCACTGACCAGGAATCGATACAATTAACCCACAATTCCCATCAGGGACACCAAAGTGAAAGAAACACAACCATGAAATAACTAGACCCTAATGGAAACATCAATAGCGGAAAGCCTTAAGGACAGTTACCTTCCTACAGAATGGTCATTTGGTTATCCAAAGCAAAAATATATAAGCGATATACACACTCAAAGGCAAACAGAACAAAAATAAACTACGACAGAAGAACCGCCTTGGAAAGTCAGTGAAAAGAAGTCTACTGGGGGTGGGGGCTTAAATCGATTTTACCCGGCCGCACATAAGTTATGTGATTTAGATGTTTGATCAGGAGGCGTGCAAAATGTTTAGCATTAGAGACAATTTTCCTAATAATTGCATTTTTGTAATATCGCAGATAATACACGCAAAACAAAGATCATGGCAATGAACAGATATCGAAACAATTTCCACCTTTCCACCCATACCCAAAAGGGACACATGCATAAACATAAAACATATGCATTAAAGCATTGTACCACGTGAACAAATCCGTGAAATAAACCCCCTAATCCCAGCTTTATATAGAGAAAACTTGGGTTTACAAGGGTATACATTATTTATCTTATTTCTGTTCCAAGACTTGGGTTGTGGGTACTTTGTTAGAACCGCCTCAACAAGCTGGTTGTAACAAGCATCCACAACCTATGTTCTGAGTATAAATATGAAAAACGATTACAAATTTTTTTTGGAAAAGTAGCCATTTTGGAGATATGAAAGAATGCCCTATGTCACACGGGTGCGTTATGAATGACAAGTAGAAAACCAGTTGCAAGTCGTCATAATGTAGACAAGACCGTATAACAAACACCCTTAAATAACCACTTTATATAGAGGAACGTGGTATTACAAGGGTAAAGTATTCTTCTTATTACTGTTTGAAAGATAGATTTTAGGTAACCTCAATAACCAACATCAGGAAAACATGTCTGTAAGAAATAATGGCGTCCAACATGGTGTCAGAAAATGATACATATTAGGTAAAAATGATAACGTTATTTCTGCTTTCAACATAGATTGTGGGTGCTCGTTAGAACCGCCTCAATGAGGCGGTATTAACGAGTACACGCAATCTATGTTTTTGAGCAAAAATAAGGCAGATTATGTATACCCCCGTAAACCCCACTTTTACGGGCCTCCGTGGCCTAGTGGATAAGAGCGCTGACTCTTAGTCATTAGGTCTCTCACCGCCGTAGGTTCGAGCCTCACTCGGGCCACGTGTGAGACGCCAAGTTCTGCAACGGAAGGTCAGGTGGTTTTTCTCCGGGTACTCCGGTTTTCGCCCACCTCTGATTAACGATCGGCTCGATATGAGTGAAATAATCTTGAAAGGGCCGTAAAACCCAAACCAAAAAAAAAAAAAAAAAAAAAAAAAAAACCCACTTTTCTCTATATAAAGTGGGGTTTAGGGGGTCTTCGGTTCACGGACTTGTTATCGTAATGACCACATTTAATGTCTGAAGCATAAATAAGACAAATACGTCATTATTTATGCTCCTTAGCATTAGCAATGTGAGCATATATTTGCGCACATAGTTGTAGTATCGTAAGTGTATCGTATCCTTTATCATTTAGGTCGTCCACAATGCGTTCAACAATGAACCGAACAGAGGAAGTAATGATCGTCTCCTGCTCTCAGTTGCAATAGGGGGTGGGGAAAAGCGAGCCAACGTGTCATACGAGATAGACGAGATTTCAAGGTAACTATACAATAAACATCTTACAGAAGAAATTATAGAGATGTCATATATCTTGTCTGAAATTAATAAATAAAATAAAATAAATAAACAAATAAATAAATAAAATGTGAATTAAATATATATTTAAACACACAACAAAATACATAGCAAACATGATTTTTTTTCATGCATAACGCTATGACATTTACACACTTTGATATAATTTGTTCAAGGTATACAGACTTCATAAACATGATGATGTATGACTTCCATGGTTCTTGGGAAGAGACATCACTGGTGAATCACCATAGTTCACTCTATAGCAACGATGAATTCAATGTCGTGAGTATTTGGTTGTGTTGAGATGAACACTATATAGGTCCTTTATAGATGTTGCTTCCGATGTTTAAGGGATTGTCAACCGACACTGAGATGAAATAACATTTCAAGTCCTACCACCCATCATGAAAACAGCCTATATAATTTTGACTTCCTTGAACCCCTGTTCTATAAAGTAAAACTGGGATCTAAATCTAAGTCTAAGTGTAAATCGCGACGGAAGTAAGGGCGAGGATTGTGGCCACGTAAAATTGATTTAATTCCCGCAGTGGACTTCGTTTCTGCTGACCCTTCCAAGGCGGTCCTTCTGTCGCGGTTTATTTTAGTGATGGATTGTCTTTGGGTGTTTGTGTCACTTAATATATTATTTTATTTTGGATAGCCTTTTGGCCATTTTGTTGGAAAGTAACTGTTCTTTTGGCTTTCCGCAGTTGGTGTTTCCGTTGGGGTCTGTTGCTTCATGTTTGTGTTTCTTTCCCTTTGGTGTCTCTGATTGGAGCTGTCGGTTAATTGTATCGCTACTGATCATTGCCTCTACTTCTATTTTACTCATTGCAACTCCATTTTATACACAGAAAACTGTCGTTTACAGAGGTATATTGCGGAACCCGGGGAGTGACATAAATTTTTTTTAATATGTTGTGCGAACAAGATATTAAGTTGTGCGAACAAGATATTATCTTGTGTGGACAAGACAATATGTTGTGTGCACAAGATATTATCTTGTGCGGACAACATAATTTATCTTGTGCGGACAACATATTATCTTGTGCTTACAAGATAATATCTTGTTCGCACATTTTATTATCTTGTTTGCACAACATAGATCTTGGGAAGTTATGCGAACAAGAAATTATCTTGTGCGGACAAGATATTATCTTGTTCGCACAAGATACTATCTTGTGCGGACAAGATATTAACTTGTGTGGACAAGGTAATATCTTTTGCGCACAAGATATTAAGTTGTGCGAACAAGATAATATCTTGTCCGCACAAGATCTATGTTGTGCAGACAAGATATTATCTTGTGCGGACAAGATAATATCTTGTTCCCACAACTTAATATCTTGTGCGGACACGATAATATCTTGTCTGCACAAGATAATATCTTGTGCGCACAAGATAATATGTTGTGCGGACAATATAATATGTTGTCCGCACATGATAATATATTGTGCGCACAAGATATGTTGTCCAAACAAGATAATATCTTGTCCACACAAGATATTATCTTGTGCACTCAACTTATAAAATAAAAAAGTCATGTCCCTTCCGGGGTTCCGTAGTATATATTAATTCTTAATTTTGCTAATTTTACAGGGGTTAACCTTATTTTTCTTATTTTGCTCTATTTTGTACCGGGAAATAACGAACTGGCATTGTGCGAACAGCGAATGGCGTTTTTTGAATGCCTGATGCGACATTGGAAGTCTCTGGTAAAGTAGAAGTAAAACAAAGATCAGGAATCAATACAATTAACTTACTCCATCCATCAAAGACACAAAAGGGAAAGAAACACAAACATGAAGCGACCAGACCATAATGGAAACCTAAACAAAGGAAGGCCATAAGGACAGTTACTTTCCCACAAAATGGCCAAATGGCCATCCAAAATAAAAAGACACAAGTGATACACACAGTAAGTAACAAACAACAACATAAATAAACCGCCATAGAAGAACCGCCTTGGAACGGTCAGTGCAAAGAATTCCACTGGGGGCCATAATTCTCGCCCTTACCTCTGTCGAGGTATACACTAATTTTTGTTTAGTCCGCATGAAGACGTCCTAACTCATCAGTGTAACATCTCCGAGAACATACAAATAAAAAACTACAGAGATGAAACAAGGTTGAGGACTCGACAGCATACAACAACAGAATTGCTGGAACAAAAGAAAACCAACAGTTAGACTCTGAGGGGCCCGACCAAAGACGGATCATCAGGCGCCAACCAACATAAAGAATACTAAAATATAATTCCATTTATGTTTTTTTACGCTGGAACCGTCATATAATCTTAGGCCCGACCCACCGGTATGCAATCAAAGAGGGAAGCAAAGTTGCCAACCGCGATCAGGTTAACCAGCATGCATGCAGTCTGTTTTAAAACATTTATAAGATAAGTCTGGTAAGACTGCGCGAATGATCAGGCTTATCTCAGCATTCGCTGGTCGCACATACCGATTGTACTTCCTGTTTTACTATATTTTTGTCGATGGATGACTGATACGACATGCAAAGTCTCTCATCAGACTGCGCAAATGTTTGCTTACGCCATCTACCGTTCCAATATAAAAAACAGAAGTGGAGGCAATGACCAGAAATCGATACAATTAATCCACAGCTCCCATCCGAGACACCAAAGGGAAAGAAACACAACCGTGAAATTACAGCCCCTAATGGAAACACAAATAGCGGAAAGCCAAAAGGACAGCTACTTTCCCACAAAATGGTCAATAGGCTATCCAAAATGAAATAATATAAGTGACACAAACACCCGAAGGCAAACCATAACAAAAATAAACCGCAACAGAAGAACCACCTCGCAACTGTCAGCGTAAACGAATTCCACCGGGGGGAGGGGGGGGGCTTAAATCGATTTTACGTAGCCGTTATCCTCGCCCTTACTTCCGTCGCGATTTAGATAAAGTATTTATTCAGTCCGCATGAAAGTCTCCTAACTCATCAGTGCAACATCTCCGTGAACACAAATAACCAAACAACCACAGAGATGAAATAACGGTGATGACTCGACAGCAAGAAACCTCTGAAATGCTGGGGCAAAAGAAAACTAACAGTTAAGACTCCGATGGGCACAACCAGAGACAGAACATCAGGCACCAATCAACATTACATTGCATTAGATCTTTCTAATTATCAATAAGCCTTTACGATGGAACCGTCATAGAATCTGAGGCCTGACCCACTGGCGCGCAGTCAAAGAGGGTAGCAAAGCTGCAAATCGTGACCAGGTCAATTACCATGCATGCAGCCCGTCGTAAAATACCCACGTTGCCATTTTAGAACGTCTAGAGGCGAAACACACAGAGTCATAGAATGGCGGACGAAGAATTGAAAAATAAAGATAATTGCCTGTAGCAGAATGAGACATAGGCTTCCGCTTTTATACGAAAAGTCAGTGCTGCGGACATAGACATTAGAGGGAATGGGACTGGCCAGGTGTACATTTGACCCACTGGGCACTTTGTCTACATTTTCTTGTAACCAAGTGTCCCAACTAAGCAACTAATAATAGTCACGTTCTGATGGCTCCTTTGACCCTTGCCCCAGCACAATCCGACGCCGCCTTCTGTGGAATTCTTATTGTAAGTAGTTTAGTTTAAACATTATCAATATACGCATAGTTATACAAGTGCAAGTTTGCAGTAATGATTTAATGATATAATACAATCTGTTTCCAAATGGAATCAAAAGGCCTATTCGAATCTGTTTCCCAAGTTCTTGCAAGAGCGTTATAAAAACGTGATCTAGAGTAGTTAATTGAGACATTGATTTCATAGTGTAACAAGATTGTGTCGTTGACTTCAGGATTCACTGGCAAAGTACTGGGCATCACATGTGTCACAGAAGAATAAGCTCAATGTTGGCGTGCCATTTTACGGCCGAAAATTCACATTATCGGATCCCAGTCACACTGATATCGGAGCTCAACATACTGGTGGAGGATACATGCCTTACTACGAGGTACTAAAGTGTCTTTGGGGACAGGTTACTCGGGTTTTGTCATGCAAGGTTCTTTCTTTAATTCGCTCGTGCACTTTTTGTTTGTTTGTTTGATTTGAGGTTTAACGTCCCTGTCAATACTGTAAAGGTCATTTTGGAGACGCTGCTTCCAATTTTGTGGGACTTTTACCCGACATTGAGATGAAATGACATCTCAAGCCCTGTCGCCCAATGAAACCAATAGGGTTTATTAGCATGGACGGTCCGCCTCGCACCGCGGTTCCTGGACAGGCTTAGATCCTCTAAACGGTTAACCAGTACTAGTGTGTTGGCCGGATTCAGCTCTGCGTGGAAGCATCGTGCAGCCCATATATTTCTTCAAGCCCCTATGGGCGGGGGCGGTCGTGCACTTTTTTATGTTCAAAGAGGAATCAATATTGTCCTTTAATCTGGACTTCGACGATACAACCATATGATCTTTAGCACCCCGCAGCTATTCATTTTCCTTTTATAGATGGCTAGCTTAAAATAAATCGGATAAATCAAAGAGTTGAAACTAGCTGAAGAACGAGAAAGGAGTTTTAATGATACCTTACGATTGTTTAATTATGACCTTTTGTCCTATTTTAAGCATTTCACAGTTTTACTTAAATGCTTTGCCTCAAAAACGGCACTAGCAGTTTAGAAAGGTCAGCAAGTCGTGGATTTAAGCTGAAATAATAGTACTTAATTCTGACTGTGCAATCAGAATATAACGGAAATCTTTAAGACGAGTGAGTGAGTGAGTGTTTGAGTTTTACGTCCCCCCAACAGCTAATGTCATACTGAGACGGGGTCTCGGTTTAACGACTCATCCGACAAGTCCGGATAAGCCCGGGATTGATCCTGCGACCCCTGGTTTACAAGGCGAGTAGCGTAACCGCTACACCACAGAGGCTTCTATCTTAAGACGAAGCGGTTTCAATATAGATTGGTGACCCGCGCATATTTCATTTTCGAAATAATCTACCATCGTGTCTTGGTACTGAAACCACAGGTTTTATTTAACCGCAGTTTTCCGATTTCGTTAACAATTCCGATAAAAGGACTCCCGTAAACCCCATTCCATATAATGATAACTGGGATTTACAAGCGTTTTTGTTTTTGTTTGATTTGAGGTTTAACGTCCCGTCAACACTGTAAAGGTCATTTTGGAGACGTTGCTTCCAATTTTGTGGGACTTTTACCCGACATTGAGATGAAATGACATCTCAAGCCATGTCGCCCAATGAAACCAATAGGGTTTATTAGCCTCGCACCGCGGTTCCTGGACAGGCTTAGATCCTCTAAGCGGTTTACCAGTACTAGTGTGATGGCCGGATTCAGCTTTGCGTGGAAGCATCATGCAGCCCATATATTTCTTCAAGCCCCTATCGGCGGGGGCTATATTTACAAGCGTACAACTTTATTTAGTTTTATTTATGCTCCGATACTAAGTTCTAAGTGTGTACTCGTTAGATACGCGCGGTTGAGGCGGCTCTTATGAACACATACGATAGGGTACTTGTTAGAACCGCATCGATGAGGTGGTTCTTACGAGCACATGTGGCAATTGTTTGGAGTATAAAAAAAGAAAAAAAAAACATATCATAAATTTTCATCAGTGTTGGAGATGTTAAAGATTGCTCTTAGCCATATGGGTGTGTGTTCTCCTAAGCGATGGTATGAAGACCATTCTAAGAAAACAGAAACCAAAGGGATATTGAAATTGTATAACTGTGTGTTTCCATTCAAGAGTAGCGAGGCTGGACGTCTCTGAAACAAAAATCACCCAGTCAGGAAATAACAAACTTGTAGGAATATAAGTCAATGAGATTGTTTATAATGGCTTTCCCGTGCTGCAACGTTGGGCAGTTTAGTATTTACAAGTCTGTTTGATTAAAGTGTTAGAATATCACACGGCTTTGGCGCCTTTTTTGCAGTTCTTTTTTCCAATAGTTTTACTGCAACAAATAGCTTGTCGTAAGATTACAATCGTAGCACATTAGAATAACAATATATTATGTAAAGGGTTAGTTATCCTTTGGAAGCAAAGAATGCGACACAAATGAAAATTGCTTGTATACAAATATTATTCTTGGTCAAACTAGCTTGTTACGGTCAATATATTCTCTTCAGTGACATTTTTATTTTTTTCAAATTTCTGTATTTCGAGCTATAATCTCAACTAAATAGAAAATACAATCTACACCATGATAAAGGGCACGGGTACTTTTTAAGAACCGGCGCACATTCCCTTATCACCAGCTTTGAGACACAAATGTCTTTTAAATTTTTCTGATTAAACTGCGCATTGCTGTGTTTTTCTGCAACTAACATTATTTTGTATTTAGCAGGAACGATTAAAATAATGACTATCCTGGTAAATCCCTGCACCTCTTGTAATTGGCGCACAGAATTTAATAAATTGATAGTTTTACTACATATATAGAACTAATTTCATGTATATTTCCACCCACAGATTTGTGCATTGATTAAAGCCAGGAATGTAACAGAAAACATCCTTCAGACACAGAGGGTGCCGTACATTGTTGATGGTGATCTCTGGGTTGGATATGACAATCCACAAAGCATCTCAGAAAAGGTTATACTTTGTTTCAAACTGACTTGAACTAATAGTAGATGACCTGTGAACGAGGCCTAAGAAAGAGTAAAAAGGGACTACTACCAGAAATGGAATAAGTTCCTTAAAATCACAGAGTGATTTATTCGAGCTTCAACGTAAGGCAGTTTCGTACTCAAGTGTTTGAATATCGCACTGCTTGGACGCAAAGTTTTTTCGTAGTCTTTTTTACTATAAAGACACCGTGACTAAGTTCTGACATGCCGCCGCGCACTGACAGGGCGAAGCAAATGTACCAGCTGTTAAATATACGACAGCAAAGCATGCATTCTTGTGCTGGTAAGAAAAAAAAAAAAAAAAAAAAAAGCGAACTGGTCGGAAAAAGTTACACATGCGCCACTGTCTCATATTCTTTAGCATATATTTTTCATTTCTTCGGTTTTCACAATTCCATTCTTTTTCCCCTTTCTGTCCAGTTCATCGTATGTTCTACTGCTTCTTCTATCATTTCACCCTTTCTCTGGGAGTCGACACAAATTGACCCACAAGGGCTGACGTGTTGTTAAACCATACACAATCAGTCATTTCTATAACAAATTGCTGTAAGAATAGGTTCCGAAATAACTTATCGAAGACGAGCGTTTTAGCTTATATCATATTTAGAAATAATCCTTATGGCGCGTATAAAACGCTCAGTTAATACTACCTTAGGGGCTTATATCGTAATGTAAGGGCCATTGAAGCCATTAAAATGACAAGACACACTTCACACTGCAATACGCTAGTTCAAAAAATATATAGCCAGCCTCGGTAGCTCAGTCGGATGTGCGTGATCAGGAGGACGAGGGTTCGATACCTGCCGGGGTCGGCAATATTTTTTCGTGGAGATTGATAATAAAATCTTTTCTACGGTCAATCTCCCCCTTCTGCTGATTCAAGAAGGGTAGTTGTAAGTTTCTGGCGAAAGAAAGTGCACTGTATTGGTTTACCGCTCACGTACAGACCTGCCCAGGAAAATTGCTGATAGGTAAACTGACCGGCTCAAAAGTGACCTAAAATAGTGCGGAGTAGGCAGTTAAACTCAAAAACAAACACACAAAATAGAAGTGAAGGCAACTGTCAGAAATTGATAAAATTAAACCACAAGAAATACTCGTGATAATCACACTCTAAGAAAAAATAGTAGAATCTAAATTAAATATATACTATCATTACCATATTTTCTGGAACAAAAGTGGCCAAACTATGGCTTTTGAATCCGTGACATTAGTTATATTCAGTTCAACAAGCTTAAAGTGTAAGCAGGAATAAAAATGAGTCTCCGTTTATTTAGCATTGTCCTTAAACATCCCCGTGAGAGGGTTCTTTCTTCCATAATATCAAAATGTTTTTATTCTGATGTATATTTCACATTTTCCTTATTTATTTAGTAGTCGCAGATAAGATTGACTAGGCGGAGCTATCGTTGGTATCTGTCTTAGGAATATTCCATTAACAAAAAGGTAAACCAAGTCACCCGATTGTGTGAATTCAACTGTAACACAAGGATAGCTGAGGCGTATATATCCATTTCGTCCGCTTGTAGAAAGCGTGCGAAAGGCACTCTACCGAATCTTCTGGTGGACTCGGCGAATTTGACATATATTGACAACACCTGAATAGCTCCGTCTAGTCAGTCTAATCTGCGGCTACTATATCTCAAACATAGTTTTTGTGTGCTCGTTAGAGCCGCCTCATTAAGGCTAACGAGTACTTTGAGAAGAAAGAAGAAAAATGAAGATGACCCTCGTATACCCCATTTTTTTCACATAAATGGCGCTTAGAGGGGTGTTAATCACACGGTATAGCTAACGTGATGAATTCTTCATTTGCAGTACCAAAGTACGGGGAAATACAAAATATGTAAAAAACAAGAGTTGTCATTTGACACAGTAGCTTTCCTGGATATCCTTATACATTGCTCAAATAAAGTTTATTAGTCCGAGAACCAATTATCTATGTTTAAAGCAGAATAAGGACGCGTTCACTGCTGTCCCGACATATGCCAATGTAAAAATCTGCATGATCTCACGTGGATGTGATTCCTGTTTCAATTAAATCTTTATTGCTCATGCACTATACAACTTTTGTCTACGAGAAACAGAATGCAACTGTCAGACAGCGACAACTTTGCTACTTTGTCATCTATGACAAAAACATACTTTTGCCAGAGATTTGGATACTTTCCATATGCTGCCGAAACAAAATAAAGCGTTTTCGTGGACAACAAGTGTAATTTAGTATTAATTGGTTAAAAGGTGTAATTTTGAAATAAAATGTTAAAAAAGGGTAATTTCGAAATAAAATTATTTTGTTGAAAAAGCAATATTTAGCAACTGCGCGCGACCCTTTGTCTGTTTAAAGATAATTACTGTGTTTGAAAGGTTTTTTTCTTCGAAAATCAAAGTCTATATTTAAAGTAAAAAATCTAAAACACCTCCATGTTATTGAAATGTATGATCAGAGAACTTACGATCATGATATGTCATTTATACAATCTACAGTTTCCTCATGCTTTATTCCGCCTAGACCTAAAAACGAAATATTTAAACAGGGCATCATTGATTCTGAGCCAATCATATGGAACATTTTACCATCTAAAATTAAAAATCTTAACTCAATGAGCACTTTTCAAAATCATTTAATCAAATGGTTGAAACAGTATTCTCGCTTCCTTGGATATGTTGTAAATTTGTATATTACTTGTTGCATTACACAACCTTACATTACTATCAAGTGTTTTTTCTTTTCTTCTTTTTATAGTGAAACATACACAATATCAATTTGGTTTGTATCTTTTTGTATATGTATCATAACTACGTGTGAGTCTGTGAGAAAGTATTATTGTGATTGTGCGTGTGTTTTTGCGCAGATTACTTGTTCAAATAGAAACTCTGTATTCAGGTATAGCGACCGCTCTGTTTCAATTACGCATCGAACTACGAAATGCCTTCATGTCATTTCGAGTCAGCCAATCATTACCTTCTCAGGTGCTTAACTGACGAATCAAAGCATGTCATTTGTAGCGCGATATTGTATGGTTCAACCAGCAAAATTCTTTCAAGGCATGGCGGGGTATATCAATAAACCAATCAAAAGTTTACTGAAACTGTTGCGAGAAATGTTTGCAAAATAGAGAAGACAACAACGTTTTGTTTTTTCCAGGCCGTACAGCAATGTTTTAAACTAGAATATGTAATAAGTTGAAACACGTCAAGTAATTTATTCTTTTTTTTACCCCTTGTTCGTCTTGAAACGGTCTCATTCGAACCAACATATAGAAATTCTACAATGTAAGTCCAATTTTAATTTCATTTGCATTCTCTAGGATCTCATTCAGACAGTGAAGGTTGTGAGTTATTATGGTATTTCCGATTAATTAACGCTTGTTACACAATCTTAATATGACCATTTCTTTCTTAGGTAACGTATGTAAAAAATAATAACTATGGAGGTGTTATGGTTTGGGCACTAGATCTAGATGATACAACCGGAGCATGTGGAGGAGGGCCGTACCCACTCATGAATGCAGTTAAGAATGGATTTTTAGCTGGGCTAGGGGGTATTATTGGATGAATATACTAAAGACGAGGATCAATGTAGCAACAGCAATAGTACATTACTATCGAGAGTAATTGCCTGTTCTGTGGAATTACCTGTTAGAAACAGAAATTTATGAAAATATTATATCTCTGTTTTTCTTTCTCCCCTTTCCTAGAGAAGGTGCCAAATATAAACAAAAAGCGTAACGTTAAACAGAGATGCTGACGCCCGAACACATGCCGATCCAAATGGTATTGATACAACATACAGTCAGAGCATTGAAATATCCTCGTCCCCGGGGCTTCTCTCGCCCGTCCCATTTGCAAGCCAGTCATCTATCTTTTGCTAACCTTCTGTCACGTGTACCTTATATTTCTGAACCCGCTTACAGAACAGCTTAGATTAACCAGCCGAAACATTCAACTATTTTTCAGATTCAAATTAACATTGCAGATGCTTGATATATCCTCGTCCCCGGGGCTTCTACCGCCCGGGAAAATCAATTCAAGAAGACACAATCTCTGGATTTTATGTATTATTCTATAGTGATAAACTGCACTGTTACTAGACAAAAACAACAACAGAGCAATAAGACGTAACGTCATTAACGTTACCAACGTTAGTAGGTTAGCTATAATTAACGATACGAATATATTACATGTATCCCTTTCTTTCAAAAGATAGACTGTTTGCAAGATTCTAGATTGTCTGTACATTGTCTCATATAATTTGAATCATTACAGGCAGTTTTGTTTAAATATTATTTTTCATGGGAATGACTTTTAGTACAGTTTGTAATCGTCGAATCGTTTTGGAAACTTCCTCGTTCCCTGTGACCCTCTGGGTAGTTCCTCTGTCTCTAGTTCTTTGATCGGCTGTTGTTCTTGCGATATGTAATTTGGTTTAGGTTGTTGAACAGCACCCTGATTACTAATTGGTGTATCATGAAAGTCTGGAGTGCCGATTGTAGGTTCAGCGGTATCCTCACTTTCTGTCTTTGGTCGACTCCTCCTTAACGTTGTTTCTCTCCACTCTCGTGGTTCTGATGTCATGTTAATGTCTATCAATTTAAATTGACTGGAATCGCGAAAGACTTCTCGCCCGTCTGCTATCTGTCTTGCCGATATTGTCGAGCTCTCTATTTTATATATTATATAAAATGCTGGCTCGTAATCAGTGGTCCATTTGTTTATCTTTTTTGTTGCAAGAGTACATGATCGTTAATCTTGAAAGTATGTTCTATAGTGTTTCTATTCGTCGCTCTTTGTTTGATCTTTTCTTTATACAATCTGTCTCTTTCATTTATAACCTTATCATCAAATGAAGGCGTTATCCTAGGCGAATAATCTAATTTGGTTCTCACCTGTCTATTAATCATACCTGTGTAAGGTGAAACTCCCTTGGCAGGGTGTGGTGACGATATGGTGCTTAAAACCTTCTTGCGATGCGAATTCTGCGAACTCTTTTGAATTAAATGGGGGACCAGTGTCGCTCTCTAATTGAATCGTGCGTCCCATACGTCGCGAATATCTTCTTCAGTTTTTCTTTTGTGGACGAAGTTGTTGTAGAATATACCATTTCTACTTCCGGGTACCGAGTCCGTTTATCGATAACAACAAGGTTGTAATGCCCATCAGGATATGGGCCGCCGAAATCTACAGACACTACTTCCCATGGTCTTTCGGGTATAGGCGTCGTTTTGAGTGGCTCTTGTCTGTGCTGTTTTAAAGTTTGCTGACATTCATAGCACTGGCCAACCAATGACTCGATAGTTTTGTTCATTTCCGGAAACCAATATTTTTCCCTCAACATCTGCTTGGTTTTCGTCATTCCCAAGTGTACCAGACTATGTGCTGCTTTAACTACCTTGTACTGAAGCCTTCTTGGGATTATAATTTGGTTTCCCCTGAAAATTAACCCCTCAATAACAAATAGTTCGTGCCTGATATGATATAATGGAAGTATCTCAATATCTTTTCTGTGAAACTCCCAGTCTTCTTCCAAAATCCGCTGCTGCAGTTTCTGCAATTGTTGGTCTTTTTCTGTCTCGCTTCGGACCTGATCTTATACAATGGCGTGTTCAGATTCTATTATATTCTTTATAATTTTCTCTGTGTTATTTGTCCCAAGGATAGGTAAAGGGTGTCGCGATAGGAAGTCTAATGCGTCATTCTCGTTTTTACCAGGCTCATACACTAGCTCGTATTCAACGTTTTGCATGTCCATGACCCATTTTTCAATTCTTGGTGGCAACTTGGCCGTCGGTTTGTTGAACATGGCTAATAACGGTTTATGTGAAGTTATAATTTTGAACTTCGGTGCGCCTAGCAAGTACATACTGTACCTGTTCTTAGCCCATCTGACTGCCAACGCATCTTTTTCTGTTTGACTGTATTTCAGTTTCAGTCATCGTCCGGCTTATAAAATGAACTGGTTGTAAGCCATTGCCAACTTCTTGAAACAACCAAGCAGATAGTCCGTCATGGTAACTGGCTTCCGTCCTGACTACTATTTCTCGTTTTGGATTAAAAAATAGCATTGTCTTTTCATTTATTATACTGTTTTTGAGCTTTCTGAAGGCATCTTCCTGTTCCGGTCCCCATTTAAATTTAACATCCTTTTCAGTTAGTTTTCTCAGTGGCGCTGTAAAAGATGTGTCATAGATGTAGTTTTTCGGTACGTTTCGCTTTTTAGTTGTCGTGTTTCAGATACACGGCAGTAAGGTTACTAGTCTCTTTTTCGTCCGCGACCTTGCTGCCAAAATTTGACATTTGAACACGTACAACATTTAACGGTAAAATTCTTGTTTTTACCTATCATTTTAATGTTTTGAGCGTTGCCAGGGTGAATGCTTTTGTATGGTTGGCTATTCTATCTCTCTAACCCCGCATGTGACCTTTTGCACACTTCGCACCACAAATTTTACCGCCTGAATTCAGTTGGACTGAAGGGGGCCTTGCGAGTAGTCACTTACTCTCTCGGGCTACATTATTTTTACAACTGCTATAGACAGTCATTGTCTTACATTTATATGATATGAAGATGTCATAGCCAGGTATGAATTTCTTCTTCTGTAACCTGTTTATTCTATTGTTATTTCCGTAGTTCTTTATTCTGAACATTGAGCATATTTCATAATTTGCCTTTTTGCTTTAGCTACATATTACTGCTGTTGCTCATGCTCAACTATTGGAATTTCACCATATTGCCTGCATTTAAAATATTGCATTATAAGCTGCGAAGGTCACTTGTCTAGCTTATTCTATAGCTTTATTCTTGAGTGCTGTAGTAAGTCACAATGTACTCGGCCTGTGTTAGAATTTCATTGCCATGAAATTCTTCACATGTATCAGAGGTTCCCCACCAAACTGTCATTTTCATTGTCAACCTTACATCTGTCTCGGGGGGGCCTATACGGGCGTATTCACAACCCTAAATCCCCACTCATCAATGCATTTTATCCTAGCAGAGGACAGGCCTCTGTGACTTGGTGGCTAAGAGCGCTGACTCTTGACCATTAGGTCTATCGCCGGAGTGGTTCGAGCCTCGCTCGGGTCATATGTAAGACGCCACTTACTGCAAAGGAAGGTCCTGTGGTTTTTCTCCAGGTACTCGGGTTTTCGCCCACCTGATTAAGGGTTTGCTCGATATGAGTGAAATAATCTGGGAAGGGCCGTAAAACCAAACCAAACCATGCCAGCAGAGTCTGTCCTGTCATTCTCTGTTTTCTGTGCATATTGTCCTGTAATGTTACCGCTGTCATTCATTCATGTTAATATCGATGGATATATAATTTATGTACTGCTGAATAGATTAAGAAGTAACAATTTGTGTTGTCCTGTAGATAGTATATTGCCAATCGTGTTTGTTTGTTTGTAGGACACCCTTTTTCTGTTGTATAAGCAACCCTCAGATTCCATTGTCTGGTCTTCATTCACTCCCTGATGTTCACCCGGCGACACATGGCGCCCACCGTGGGATGAATCTTGACAGGTACCCTACCATTCCGAGAAAACTTCTAACAGCCGCTTTTGTTTGTTGGCGCTTGCGTTCTTTTACAGCTTTAACCTTGCCTGGCGTTGGTTTCAACCCATCCTTAGTAAAACGGTAGCCGTAGAATTCCAATTCCTCGACCCCAAATCGGCATTTTTCTTTATTGGAGGTTATCCCAAATGCTTTTGCTCTTGTCAATACCGCAGCAAGTGTCTTGTTATGTTCTCTTATGTTGCGTCCACCAATTAAAATATCGTCGCGCTGACACATGCAGTTCGGAATGTCCCCGAATATTTTATACATCAATCCATCGAATAGATCTTGCGATGATTTCGCTAGAAAAAGATTGGGCTCTTTGGTCGCAGATTTCCCCATGGCGTGCTGAATGTCGCGATCTTTCGAGATTGGGGGTGAAGACTAAGCTGATGGTAGCCGCTCCGAAGATCTAACTTTAAAAAGAGGACACATTCATGAAATTTATACACAAAATCTTCTATCACTGGGCCCTGTGTGATCGCGTGTCTTTTCATATATTTATTCGGTACCCTTAAATCTACACATGCGCGTATCATATTCGGTTCAAGATCATCTTTTGGTACATCTGTATATCTTGGTTTCAGTTGGACTACGAGTGGTGAGCACCATGTAATTGGCTCATCTTGTGGTACCTCTTCAAAGATATCATCGGCTAAACATTGATCCAACCATGCTTTTAATGGTTTCTGTAAATAATAGGCCACTGGCCGTGGTTTCTGTGCAACTGGCGCTGCCTCTTGTTTCACATTAAACTGTACATATAGCTCTTTATCATTCATTATGTCTCTTACCCTTCCTATTCCATTGAAAACATCTTCATGTTTCCTAATGATCTCTTGAATCTCACCAGTAGCTGTGACGGAACTGACATAGCATTCAGAATTTGGAATCCGCATGTCATTTTGCTCAGCAAATGAACCGTCTTCCTTAATCTGTAACATCCTCAGCTGGATCAACGTATTCTTGCTGATTAATGGTGCAGAATTTATTCTGCCTCGTATGACGATGAATTTCGTCGGAACACCGCATGTCTGATTTCTGACAGTGGCAGTAAATTCTCACTTTACAGGTAATTCGCTCTGTAAAGTCCTGAGCTTAGTATTGCTACCAGTAAGCCTTAAATCTGTTTCAGATCTATGTTTCAGCGCACTGTACTGGTACTCACCCATGACATTTACATCAGCTCCGCTGTCTGGTTCCGCTCTTATCGAAATGTCATTGATAGTTATCGGTACAGTCTTGTCAAGACTATAGGTTCTCTTTACCTTTTTAATTGCCATGTGAGCTACCGAACGACTTAAGAACTCTTCATCAGAGTTTGTTACACTATCTGACTCCTGTTTCGCGGTTCTCCTCTTGTGACGTCTGTCTGAAGGAGTGAGCACTTGTCCATTAGATTTACAGACTGCAGCAAAATGGTTTAATTTTCTACATTTGTTGCATCTTTTACCATTAGCTGGGCAATCCTTCATATCGGAGTGTACTCTTGCTGATCCGCAATGGTCACACTGCTGTTGCCTGTATTTCCTTGCACGGCCATTTTTCATATATTTTCTTGACCTTACCTTGCTATGTCTCTTTCGCGTGATGATATTTTCATATCCCGCACTTGTAGGCAAATGTCCTCCATTTGTCCGGCCTCTGATAGAAATTCTGATAATGTCCACCCCTTTGCAATACATTTTGTATCAATCGTCTGAATAATGTGCTCTAGTATTCTTTCATCACATGTAGTACCGAAATCGCATTCATGGGCTTTTTCGCGGAGTCTTGTGGCATATGTTACAGTTGTTTCTCCGTGACTTGGTCTTATTTTTAGGAACATATATCTTGCATAATGATTATTCCTTTTTGGTAGAAAAAATCATTCAACTTTTGTCTTAATTTCTGATATTCATCTAAGGTCCCTTCCGGATTCGGTAAACTTTTTTCTAATCGGGCAATTTCTCTCCCGCCATATATGATTAGGGCATCTTTCATGTCTTGCGGTTTAGTTATCCTGAAATATCTAAACTCACGTCCTATTTTCGCAACCCATTCTTCCCACAGTTTACCAGTGGAAAGCTGATCTTCTGTAGGGTTGAATGGTAGCGCCCTCAGATTCCTATTTTCCGTAGAAATAATCGTAGTTGCTTCACTGTTTTCCATTTCAATAACGTATTTCGCCATATATTGCTGCAGCAGTGTATGTTATTTCAAGAACTGGTTGTTTCTGCGAAATTTACTGATATTTCCAGAAATCATCTAGTTCATCCTCGTCGCCAATGAAATATCATCGTCCCCGGGCCATGTAATATATTCGTATCGTTAATTATAGCTAACCTACTAACGTTGGTAACGTTAATAACGTTACGTTTTATTGTTCTATTGTTGTTTTGTCTAGTAACCGTGCAGTTTATCACTAAAGAATACTACTTAAAATACAGAGATTGTGTCTTCTTGAATTGATATTCCCGGGCGGGTGAAGCTCCGGGGACGAGGATATTTCAAGCATCTGCAATGTTAACTTGAATCTGAAAAATAATTGAAAGTTTCGGCTGATTAATCTAAGCTGTTCTGCAAGCGGGTTCAGAAATATAAGGTACACGTGACAGAAGGTTAGCAAAAGATAGATGACTGGCTTGCAAATGGGACATACTGTAGTCCAGATCGCTAAAACATCTTGTTTTGTCCCACTACTGCAAAAACAACATTTTATTAGATACAGTTTATTGATTAAAATAAAACTTTGAACAATTGAAATTTAGTTGAGAAACATCTACTTTGCATTACAGAACGCCAATATTCATTAACTCCACAAACATTGTCAAATAAAATAAAAGTGAAAGCGATGATCAGGAATCGATACAATAAATACACATCTCTCATCAGAGACACCAAAGGGAAAGAAGCACAACCATGAAATATCTATACTAGACCCTAATGGAAACATCAAAAGCGGAAAGCCAAAATGACAGTTGCTTTCCCACAAGATTGCCAATTGGTTAGCAAAAAATAAACATATAAGAGATACAGATAGTCAAAGACTAACTATAACAAAATTAAACCGCGACAGAAGTACAGCATTAGAACGGTCAGTGAAAAGTATTTCACTTTGGGGAACGGGGGTGGCTTAATTGACTTTACGCGGCCGCAATCCCCGCCTAAGCTAGATTTGATCTTGTTGACGCTGTAAATAATGAGAGGGTCTATTCTCATCCGAGTCTTCCACTGCATATTTGGTGGCTGCATGAATCGAACAGTCAGAAGACAGAAAACCAAAGGATTTCGTTTGTTAGCAAACTTCCTCACCTTCGTATTGAAACCAGAGGAGCTATACCTTTCTTTCATAACGTTTTGCATAAATGAGAATTCTATGTACAAGACGATAAATGTCGAAAAAATACTGTTGCGTAAACATAGCATCATGTTACGAGGACTGTTCAAATATGAATGCAACTAAGCACATAAAAATGATTCCGTGATAGATTTCGATGACCAATTAATTTTGTCCCCTCAAAGGATTCCCCTTTAACAGATATACAAACTTTCAGTCTTCTGATCCAATCATTGAATGCATTTGGTAGTCTTTTCGAGGTATACTATGAAGGCACTGGAATACTGCAGAACCGAGGTGTTTGCGCTGTACAAAGTTTCGACCAGAAAGGTATATTTTCAGCCGCGGGAACAAAAGATAGTCACTCGGGGCAAGGTCAGGGGAATACGGGGGGGGGGGGGGGGGTCGGGGTGAGGGAGTTCAACAATCTTTTCCTGCTTCAGATAGTCTTGCACAATGAACGCCTTGTGCGATGACGCATTGTCATGTAGCAATCTGACATTGGCCAAACCAGTTGCGGGTCTTCGTTCTTTGAAATATTTCTTCAATTTTCGAAGAACTTTACTCTTGTAAAACTTCGCATTTACAGAGTTGCCTTTAGGCACAGCAACCTGAATATCAGAGCCCTGATTTGAAAAGAATAAGGCATACATACCTTCTTGACGCTCATGGTCCGCTTTGCAATGCATGGTCTTTTGCAATACTTTGTTGCCCATATTTTGTTCTGAATCTTTCGTTTTGGCTCAAAACAGTCAACCCATGTCTCGTCACCTGTGACGACATTAGCGAAAGACCGTGCATTGTAATTTGGAAACTTTTTAAGCAACGTCTTGGCGCACTGAACTCGTGTCTTTTTCTGCTCATCTGTCAACAGATGGGGAATCCATCTAGCCCAGATCTTTCTCATTTTCAAATCTTGTTTCAGAATTGTATGAGCTGCTCCTAATAAGATGCCAACCGTACTAGCTATTTGCCTATTGGTGTATCGTGCATCGGTAGCAACTATTTCTTTCATTGTAGCAACCATCTTGGCAGATGTTGCTCTTTTCGGCCGACGATCATGTGGTGCATCTTCTGTTGAGCCTAGCCCACAGCTGAATTTCTTACACCAACGAAAAACTGTCGGAAAAGACATTTCATTATGCCCATAAACCGAACATATTTCATCAAAAATGTATATGCACGGTATACCAAGAATACAACGATTCTTAATATAGGACCGTATTTCAACGGTGTACTCTGACCTTCTTCCAGCCATGTTTTGCATTAGTATACAATAATAGACAGTGTTTATCGAACGATATACATGGCTAAAGTGTACGGATTTTAACAGGTTTGGTGTCAATGTACAGGTAAAATGTTTTTCTACGCTGTGATATTTATTTCCAGGTGATTTTCGCATTAGTGCATGGGAAAACGTTCTACTTGCATTTATATTTGAACAGTCCTCGTATTGGAATCACGTTTTAATGGAAAGAGGGTCAAAACATTAGCCAGCAACTTATCAACATTACACTGAAAGTAGATCAATGATCAGGAATCGATACAACTATCCAACATCTCCCATCAGAGACACCAAAAGGGAAAGAAACACAAACATGAATAACTAAAACAGAATGAAAGCAACACAAGCGGAAAGCCAAATGGATATTTGCTGTCCCACAAACTGGCCAAACGGCTATCCAATATAAAATATCACCAATACATAGATGCAATGACAAACTATAACAAACCGTCAGTAAAAGGTATTTCACTGTAGGTGGATGTGTGTGTGTGTGTGCGTGTGTGTGTGTGTGTGTGTGTGTGTGTGTGTATGTGGGGTGGGGTGTGGTTAGCAAATCATTATTTTATTTGGCCACAATTCTCGCCTTCGTTCTGTCGCGGTTTAGACATTTAATTTGATAAGGCCGCATGAAGGCTTTTAGACTGTTGGTTTTCTTTTGCTCCAGCATTTCAGTGATTTATTGTTTTCGACTTCTCGCCGTTGTTTTTCTCTGTGATTATTTGATTTTTGTGTTACCGGAGATGTTGCACTGATGTGTTATGAACATACTGAACATATGTGTCTCAATCCCGACGGAAGAAAGGTCGAGGATGGCGGCCATGTAAAATTGATTCAAGTCCCCCAACCCCAAAAGCGGCTGTTTATTTTTATTATGGTTTATATTTGAGTATGTGTATCGTTTGTACCTTTCTGTTTTTGATAGCCAATTGGCCATTTTGTGGAAAAAAAGTACTGTCCTGTTGGTTTTCCGCTACTGATATTTCCATTAGAGCCTATTTATTTCATGTGGGAGCTGTGGGTTAATTGTATCCTTTCCTGATCATTGCCTTCACGTTTATTTCTAACTCATCAGTGCTACATCTCAGAGAAAATAAAAAACAGACGACTACAGAGATGTAAGAACAATCAGGATTCAACAAAGTGAAAAACTGAAATGCCGGAGAAAGTGAAAACAAACCGTTAGACTCCGTTGGGCCAGACCGGACACAGAGCATCAGGTGCCAGTCGAAATAACCTAAACAGCTAAGTAAGCGTTTTGGCTGGAGCCGTCGCAGAATCTGAGGCCTGAATCGACAAGACAAACTTCCATTTCAAACATATATGTCTAACTGTTGTAAAGTGGTCTACTCTGGATCAAATATATTTTGTTTTAAAGTGTCTTTGCAGGAAAACAGAAATCTTACGGTAGAATTGGCGTTCCCGGGCACTACAAATGTCGGTTATATTACAGATCAAACCCACGGAATTCAACACCACAGAAGAAAGGTTTTTCTAAAGCGATTAATACGAGTTGTCTACTAAAGAGAACTGTATTACCACTAATTAGCCGCATTTACATTCGGGAAACGCCAAAACAAGCGACTAAAATTAATATAATACTGTTACACACATATGTGTATGCTAATGATGATGTTTAAAAATGGATGTTGTGGTCGAACTTTATGTAAGACTTCAGTTTCTAGGAGCGTTGAAATTACACATCCGAAACGTCCTTTATTGCGCCAAAATTATAGACACCCTATACTTCTTTATGCTGCTATATATAGCTCATTAACTAACTCGGTAGTCAATGACTTTCTTCACTGCATTCTAAATAACCATACATACGACATAAAACATCAGTTTTTGAAACATTCTATAGGCCAGTATCTTTGCTGTTGGCTATTAAGCCCAAAAATCGGAAATTTTTGTCGGATCCCTATTGCTTTCTATACAAATGAGTTTGGTTTCTTGCAGTCCTGGCGCCTAAAAGAACTCGGTAACCTATCTTTTTATCGCATATTCGATGCAAAAAAAGTGAAGATATACTCGCATGCAAAATGTTCAAAAAATTCTGTGAGCAGCTGGGAGGTCGAGCGCTCCAAATTTTTGGAGGCGAATAGAATACCCAAGGGGCGAAACGGTATCCCATTTTTTAGGCTTGTCTATTCGGATGCGAACTCCGTTCGCTTGTTTTTGTGTTCCACTGAGCTGCTACTGAGGGGCCTCTTGCATGGGAGCTCACTGGCTTTTTCGCAAACGGTTCGATATCTACTCCGGGGTTCCTTCCGCTCGCAAACATACAAGTGCCGAACCTGAGAAGCACCCGAGCCCGCTGGGGACGGCACACAGCACTCGCTCCGTGTTTATAGTATTCCTATCCGATAATGAAGGGCCGCAACACATGTGCGTGGTTGAAAAAGGGAGGGCTTAGTATCTGCGGGAACAGTTGCTCTCAAAGATACTGCAAATTTTATTTAGATAAAATTCGCAAAGATAGTAAAATCCCTATTCACTGCAGGTGCTGTGGGAAAGGGGTTCAAAGCGAAAGAGAAGTCCGTCGGGTCTGTGGACGAGATAAAATTTGTCACCAGCATAAAGCCATTGAGAAGAAAACCCGGAGACAGTTGGATTTGGTATTGGCTCAGCTCCTTGTAATTATAATAACAATGATAATATTATTATTAGTGATAATAATCGACCTTATTTATAGAGGGTAGGAACCAGCAACACTTGGCACGTGCGAGGATCGAACCGACTACCTCTCAATCTCAAATCCGATGCTTCACCACAGTACCACAACGCCCCACATTCCCGTTTAGAGATATCCCTGTATATAGGGTATATAGGGTACCCATCCATCAACATGGCAACTATGGATTTATTTCCCGACAAGCTGTTGTGTCTGGGAGATCTTCCATTTACCGACCTGGACGACCCGGTCCCTGCCCCAGTGAGGGTTCCAGCCGACCATAGGTTCGAGATTCTTAACGACGAGAGAGATGAGTTTGGGCAACGGTGCTTCTGCGGTCTAAAACCGAGTCTGCTATTTTCGTTTATTTGGTGTATTTCTTGTTTCCAAAGAATCTAATTTCAGAACTTATTTACCACGTGGAGATGAAAGAGGAGGACCCACTTGACATTGATGCCATCGCGATCACTGATGAAATGCATGCCTGAGCTTGCCGACCGGACCTGAGCGCCCGCATGACAGACGAAAGGGCGGCAAGGCTGCTTACTAGCCTTCCAGCGGGAGAGTTCGTCTTGAAACTCAAGTTCTTCCGGGGACAGACTGAATGTGATTGGGTCCTCGAGGATAAGTTTGACCCAGTACGTGTGGTGAGAAAGAAGAGACAGACGAACACCGAGATGTCTCGGGACACAAAATAGAAGTGGAGGCAATGATCGACACAATTAACCCACAGCTCCCATAAGAGGCACCAAAGGGAAAGAAACACAAACATAAAACAACAGACCCTAATGGAAACATCAATAGCGGAAAGCCAAAACTACTTTCCGACAAAATGACCAATAGGCTATCCAAAATAAAATACTATAAGCGACATAAACACCCAAAGACAAACCTTAGCAAACATTAACCGCTACAGAAGAACCGCCTTGGAACGGTCAGCGGAAACGAATTCCACTGGGTGGGGTGGGGGGCTTAATTCGATTTTTACGTCGCCACATTCCTCGCCCTTACGTTCGTCGCGATTAAGACAAATAATAGAAGCGCCAAAACCTGGATTTCTGAATGAAATCGACAGTGTGCTCTATCAGAATGCATACCCTATCACCGCAGTTGCCTACGGCCTGTACCCAATTAGGGCTCTAGATCCTGGCAACATGGCTACATGGTGACCTCAGTGGTGTGACGCAGAGAGTTGCGTTCAGGGCGCTTTGAGAGGCCATTGACTTACAGGCCCACGGCGACAGAAAATACAGGAGTGGGAGAAGAGAGTTCACGAAAGTGGCACAACTGTTGACGACGTAGCTGAACTGGAAAAGATCATCAAAAGAGCAATCATCCTGAGGGATATTGCTGGCGAGGATATATGTAACAGCGGCAAATACCTGTTTGGTGCCAACCTTGTCAGGGGGAAAGTAGAACTCATAGTCCACAACGGCCACGCCTGGTCCAAAGAACTCCACTTCCTCCTGTACAGGAAAGTCCACATCTACGAGGACGACGTCTGGCAGGTTATTCAGGAAGCTTCCCGTGGCGAGCCATTTCGGCGGCCAAGACCGGCAACTCTCAGTCGACCAGTTCGTTCTTCAGGATGGCCGCACCTACAGACACAAGAGGTACACGAAAGACACCAAGCAACATGCTCTTGACTAGGCAACCCCGAACTCGCCGACAAAGCCTCGGCACGAACCACGCCGCAAGCATTATGGCAAAGGAAAGGAGCGGCTGGAAGTCAACCCCAGCCAGCCTCCTACCAGACATTCAGAACGCTTGTGTGGTGCATGGTCATGATGGGCTTTGAAACCTGACGGATACGAAAGACGTCATCAGCATCGACATGAAGGCCTGCTATCTGGCATCCTTCCAGGGCCTGGGTGAAGCGAAACCCTATTTTGATCGTTTCGGACACCCAACACATCGGATGACACGCATAGCAATCAATGGCTCTCTTCCAAAAGACATTGACAAGGGATTTGCCAATGTTCAAGAATGAGAGTTTGGGACTACCTGCCATCCTGTCATCCATGTCTGATTTGAAGGCATTTTGCCGATGCCTCAATTGGCTCCGCCTTCTTAACAGAGTCTGGCCTGCTGAAGTCTCTCAAAGTTAGGGAGGCGATCACCCCCTTCGAAAATCAGACTAAGGACTGGTTGCCCGACAGTAGAGACCAGGCCTGCTCCGCCATCGGCAAATTCACCTAGGAAAGCAGTGGCGATACAAAAGGCTAACCAGGAGGCTTGTGGCCGACCCGGGAGAGCTCGACTTCCTGGTCCGCTACACATGCCTGAGCGGCAGCCTGAGCACTAATGAAATGCCCTTTGGGTCACATCCTCACATACTATGATGGATTCCAGCGCCGTTTCACCCGCCTCAGGACAAGTATGCTGGCGTACGCCCACATTTACCTTCTATCGACGCTTTACCCAACCTTATTGGTTTTATTGGGCGACAGGGATTGAGATGTCATTTCATCTCAATGTCGGGTAAAAGTCCCACAAAATTGGAAGCAACGTCTCCAAAATGACCTTTACAGTGTTGACGGGGACGTTAAACCTCAAATCAAACAAAAAACAAAACGCTTTACCCCAGATGAGGCGATCCGGATGGCTATCGATTCAATCTATGTCCGGAAAGCAGCGCTCGACTAGCTCGAGGGGGTTGAGGCTTTCATGGACGTAGAGAAGTGCAACTTTGGGGAGTGCATGCGGATACTATGTTTACTCGAGGAAGAGTACCTTCCTACAGTCAGTCGTCCCAGCGCAACATGAGCGTGACAAAGTTGAGAAGCTCTACATGTTCATGGTTCATGCAGCTTACCTCGCCAAGCCTGACAACATCAAATGCTCATCTGCTGTGGCGACCAGGGGCAGCCGCGCCCAATCGAAGGATAAATGCCCCACAGCTGGCTCTGCGAGCGTGCCAGCTACTACGAGGAAGTCAACGTTGATTACAGGTCCAAAGACCCCCTTTTCAAGGACTTCAAAAAGTGAATCCGCCTGCAGCCTGACACGTTCCAATGCGGAGGGATACGAAACGCTCACCCTGGCTGCCTCGGGCGGGAATTCTTCCTTGTGGCCTGGATGCCAGGTAATCTCATTCTGGCCTCTCGACTGAAGGTCCGCGGCCGAATTCAAAAGCTGTTGTTCGAGCCCCACAGAGATCGTTTCCCGGACAGCCCCGTGCTTCTGCTGTACCACCCAAAAGACCCTCGGTGGCAAAACATAATGGTCCCGATCCCCGGGCCCTACTGCTGCTGGATGACAGGCCGGCCAGAGAAGCAGGAGCTCGTCCTGAACGACGTTGTCGGGTTGTCCTTGAACTACGCCCGGGAGATTCTCGATGTAAGTGGGGCTTGGACTGGGCTGTAGGCTATCCCGTCACAGTCCACTCAACCCCTGGGCTTACAATCGCAGACCCCTAAATAATATGTATCATGGATGATTGCCTTCGGTCGTCAAATCTCGTCAACCTAGCCGTTTCGAGAGTGGAATACCTCAGCCAGCCCGAGCGGGTAGTATCCCCCCGCGCGGAGGAGGGTTCGTTGAGGCACTATGAGCCCCAGCAGCAGCTCCGAAAAGTCATCCAGAGGAAGCCGGTAGCCTACAAGCCACAAGACAAAGACAAGGGGCTCAGGTTTAACCTGAAGATTGATCATATCCTAGAACTAAAGGAGTCACAGAACAACCACTGTGCGTACAAAATCGAGCTCCTATGGGCTTTCCAGCAAACGGACACCCAGCAATTCAGTGCTGACCGGTTAGACCACTGCGTGGGTCACGCCCGCGATACTATTAGGCTGACTTGTCTCGAGTGCAATCGTAAAAGGGGAGTCGCTTTGTTCAACGCTTGAGAACCCCAAGCAGTCCCTGACTCGCTAACAGCATAAAGATATTCATTCAAAAATATTTGGTGGCCTGAAAAGAGCCGTTATTAATATAGACCTTTCAGAGGTTCATTGTTCCATACGCCCGCCACAGATTGTGATGGTATCGTCTTCTAAGAACCGATCGTCAGAGGGGATCGAATCCCAATACTTTCTTATTTTCGGGTTTTAATGTTGATTATTTTAACTGTTACTTTCGTTTCTGTTTTCTTTTTTATTTTTCATATTTTTTAGCTTTTGTTTCGTGTTTTATTTTCAACAATTTTATTTTCATGTCAGTGTGTAACAATTCACGAATATTTTCAAATACATTTCAACAATGAATTTTAACATGCAGCTTCGCCTTCACTGATATTATCTGTCTCTAACTCGCTTACTGTGTCCGTTGTAGAATCACTTTCTGAGGCGGACGTCATCCCTATTAGAAATCCCTTCATGTCATTGTTAACTGCAATGTCTGTCCCCAAGTATTTTGTTTCAGTCCCCTTCATGTGCTGAATTCATCCTTCCCACTCTGAAGCTGTGATAGATGCAAGCCCTCCTCGATAAGCGTTTAACTACTGTTTGTTTGTTTGTTTGATTGATTTGAGGTTTAACGCCTCAGTCAACACAATTTAGGTTATTCCTGGAATGTTGCTTTCAATTTTGCGAACTTTTAACGTCATTGAGATGAAATGACATCTCAATTCCTGCTGCCCAATAAAACAAATAGGGTTAATATGCATGGACGGGCCATCTCGCACGACTTTGCCAGGGACTTCTTCTCATTTTTATTGGTTACCATGGAAACCAAATGCAAAAAAAATAGACAAAAAATTACTTAAAAAATCATCTTCTCAGAAACCACATGCTCTAGGAGGCTGAGACTTTATGAAAATATTCACCATATTTGCCTTTATAGGTTTTGTGTTTTTTTTATGAAATTTGGCCATTTAGTTTTGTTGCTGTGGCAACTTAGAGTTTCCATTGACTTACAATGGGGAAAACTGAAAAACGGCATTTGCTGCCAAGTCATTGCAGATATTTTGACAAAACTTACATAAACATGTTCCTTGTGTAAACTTCTCTCAGCCATATGCTTTTATGTCAACCTGGGGTTCCCCAAGGTTGTGCCGGGGCAATGCCCCGCCCCCTCCACTTCATAAAATGCCTTATATCTCAGAAACCTTACAGATCCCAACCCCTAAACCATATATTTTCTTGTTCCTTATGATAAGATGCATTGAGTGACACCAACCTGGGGGTCCCCCGGGATGTGCCGGGGACATGCCCTGCCCCCTCCACTTCCATAAAATGCCATTTATCTTAGAAACCATTCAGATCCCCACCCCTAAACTATATATATTCTTGTTCCTTATGCTAAGATGCATTAAGTGACACCAACCTGGGGGTCCCCCGGGATGTGCCGGGGACATGCCCCACCCCCTCCACTTCATAAAATGCCATATATCTCAGAAACCATACAGATCCCCACCCTTAAACTATATATATTCTTGTTCTTAATGCTAAGATGCATTAAGCGACACCAACCTGGGGGTCCCCCGGGATGTGCCGGGACCATGCACAATCCCCCTCAACTTCATAAAAGGCCAAATATTCCAGAAACCTTACAGCTCCCCTGCCCTAAACCATATATATTCTTGTTCCTGAGGATAAGACACATTCAGTGACACCAACCTAGGGGTCACCCAGGGTGTTCCTGGGCCATGCTTCACCCCTTGACTTCACAAAAGACCATATATCTGAGAAACTCTTCAGAGCCCCACCCCCTAAACCATATATATTCTTGTTCCTATGATAAGACGCAATCAGTGACACCAGCATGCAGGTCCACCCTGGGTGCCATGGGCCATGCCCCACCCCTTTACTTCATTAAAATCCATCTCAGAAACCATACAGATCCCCACCCCTAAACAATATATATTCTTGTTCCTTATGATAAGATGCATTAAGTGACACCAACCTGGGGGTCCCCCGGGATATGCCGGGGATATGCCCTGACACCTCCACTTCATAAAAGGCCATTTATCTCAGAAACCATTCAGATCCCCACCCCTAAACCATATATATTCTTGTTCCTTATGATAAGACACATTAAGTGACACCAACCTGTGGGTCCCCCGGGATGTGCCAGGCACATGCCCCACCCCTTCCACTTTATAAAATGCCATTTATCTCAGAAACCATTGAGATCCCACCCCTAAACCATATATACTCTCATTCCTTATGATAAGTTGCATTCAGTGACACCAAATCTGGGATGTGCCTGGACCATGCCCAACCCCTCCTCTTCGTAAAATGCCAAATATTCCAGAAACCTTACAGATACCCACCCCTAAACCATATACACTCTTGTTCCTTATGATAAGACACATTCAGTGGCACCAACCTAGGGGTCACCCAGTGTGCGCCCGGGCCATGCTCCACCCCTTGACTTCACAAAAGACCATATATCTGAGAAACTGTTCAGAGCCCCACCCCTAAACCATATATATTATTGTTCCTTATGATAACACCCAATCAATGACACCAGCATGCAGCCCCCCCGGGGGGTGCCACAGGCCATGCCCCACCCCTTTACTTCATGAAAATCCATATATCTCAGAAACCGTTCAGATCCCCACCCCTAAACCATATATATTCGTGTTCCTTATGATAAGACGCAATCAGTAACACCAGCATGCAGGTCCCCCCGGGGTGCCACAGGCCATGCCCCACCCATTTACTTCATTAAAATCCATATATCTCAGAAACCGTTCAGATCCCCACCCCTTAACCATATTTATTCATTTTTTACTTATGATAAGACTCAACTTCATAATAGGCCATATATCTCAGAAACCATTCAAATCCCCATCCTATAATCACATATATTCTTGCTCATTGTTATTAGACACATTCAGTCACCCTGTCTTTGGGGATCACAGGGGCCATTTCTCTCCCTGCCACTTCATAAAATTGCCTCATATCTCAGAAACCATTCAGATCCCCACCGTTTAACCGTATATACTCTTGGTCCTTATGATAAGACTTATTCATTGACAACAATCTTGGGCTTTTCTGTGATCTGCCATGCCCGATTCCCTCCATTGCTTAAAAGGCCTTACATCTCAGAAACCATACATATTCCCACTGATAAACCATATATGTCTTTGTTCCTTTTGATAAGACGCATTTAGTGACACCAACCAGGGCTCCATTGGGTCCATGCCCTGATCTCTCTACGTTATAAAACACCTAATATTTCAGATACAGTCCACATGGGTGCTCATTTGGGTATGGGGTTTGTTTGGGAGACTTTATAATTGTTATAATAAAATCATATCATGTTATAATACATGGCTGTCATTGGGCAGTGTCCACCTGAGCACTCATTGCCAGGAATTCTCGTACTACAGGAACTGTCACTCAGATTACCGATAGCCCATATTTGATTGACATCAGTTAATTCCCTTAGACCGTAGTCGAGATAGCGTCTTTTACTTGTGTTGATTGTGTGTAATACCAGTTTCACACCTCCCGGTTTGAGTTACAATACACAACCAATCTGTGTTCTATCCAGTGCCCTAATAAAATTAGTATGGATAGACATTGTAAATTTTGCCACCGAAAATTTCAAAATGAAAAGTTCTGATATTTTATATAAAAAAGGCAGGTTTTGCTAACGGATGACCAGGTGTTTTGTCCTCGATATAAATTAAATATTCGTGGCCGGGCCGTTAATCCAAAATTATAGGGAAATAAAAATAGATCACGTTTATACATGTATAAATATATTATTTCTTTTTTTATATATATATTTCATGGGTATATTCATGTAATTTTGTTCCTTTCTATATTGTGGCCCTTGGTAAACAATAAAAGAAACGTTGTGATGACAATATATAAAAGAATTTATTTAATTAATGAAATTCAGCGTATAGTAATGACATGCCATTTATAAAGCTCTGGTCTCTAGTGAGGACTGTTACGCCGTAAAGCAATTATATATCCGAACATAGGCCGTAGTAGACACGGTGGCGTATGTTTGGAATTCAGCTTCGACACAGGATTTCAAATAATGTGGTAGTTTTTAAGGTGAAGACAAGGTCAGCCTGCATGTTTACTGATTCAATAACGGTTCTATGAACTGCATTGCTTCCGCGTACCAAAGTCTCTGATCAGACTGCACTTGCTTAAGCGCAGTCTGATCTGAGTCTATGCTAGTCGCCAATGCCACATTGTTTAAAATCACGTCGCGGCTTTTTTTTTGTTATGGAAAATTCATTTTAAATTAACCATGTATGAAGACCTAATTTTACATGGGTGTTGACTTATTTCTGAAGCCGGCCTCGGTAGCTCAGTCGCATGCGCGAATGATTGTTCATCAGGAGGATGCGGGTTCGATACCTGCCTGAGACGGCTATATTCTTTCGTGGAAAGTGATCATGAAATCATCTCTACATTCATTTTCTTTCTTCCACTGTTTCAAAAAGGGCAGCTGTCAGTTTCAAACAAAAGAATTTGCGCCATACTGGTTAATCGCTTACGTATACTCAGTAGAAAAGTGGGGATAGGTAAACTGACAAGCTCGATATGACACAAAAAGTGTTGAAAAGGCCTTTAAACTCCAATCTAATTTCTGATATAAAGCGCTCTACTGGGATGTGCTAATTAAAGCAACTAAAGCTCTGTCGCCTATATCAGATTAACCCATTTTGGACCGACCGGAATTTGTCAATCTTATACATAGCGCAAGTCCATTTCAAAATTTGATGGTGTGAAGTGTTTTCTAAATGTATTTAAAACAATAAAAAATGCTGAACTTTTTGCGAAAAGAAGTTCCTGAACAAAAGCCGAGCTCGGTGGCGTCTGATCTGGGCCTGCACGTTTTGCTATAACCCGTTTTGTGGGATTCGGTACAAAATGGGTTAATGCACAACACTCACAAACTTTGGATAAACATATCTCGGACGCCCTAGGCGAGCAACTCAGTTTATTTCAATATACACCGATACATCCTCAGTTATTTCAGAATAAGGAAAGTGGGTTTGTGTCGTAATTTTTAAACAGAGCCTATACTCACATTATATTATAATATAGTAAAACCTTTACCACCCTAAAATTGAAATTTTCAGATTAAAAAATCCTGATAATTTTAATATTTCTGCACATAACATACATTGCGGATACTCGGTAGAAACGCCTCGACGAGGTTGTTCAAACGAGAACAATATAATTAGTCACATCTATACTATCAGCCAATCAGACTACATTATATACTGTTTTCGTTCAAATTCACAAACTGGTAGACAAACAGTATAGATCCTGATCAAATGGCTTCTTCAGAACTAATCTGATCTGGATCTACACTGTTTGCAAAGTTAGGGGTTGTCGTGAACAGCAGGATAAGGATAAATGCAATGTAAAAAAATTGGTTTGTGGTTTATTTGTCATTATAAACTTCACTTTTTTGTCTAAGTAATTAAGATAATCAAACAATCCATAAAACTAACGTGGTCTTGCGTTAAGAAAAAGTGTTGAGAAGGCCTTTAAACTCCAGTCTAATTTCTGATATGAAGAGCTCTACTGGGATGTGCTAATTAAAGCAACTAAAGCTCTGTCGTCTATATCAGTTTAACCCATTTTATACCGACCGGAATTTGTCAACCTTATATATAAGGACAAGTCCATTTCAAAATTTGATGGTGTGAAGTGTTTTCTGAATATATTTGAAAAATAAAAAAAAATTGCTGAACTTTTTGCAAAAATAAGTTCCTGAACAAAAGCCAAGCTCGTTGGCGTCTGATCTGGGCCTGCACTTTTTGCTATAACCCGTTTTGTGGGATTCGGTACAAAATGAGTCAATACACAACACTCACAAACTTTGGATAAACATATCTCGGACGCTCTAGGCGAGCAACTCAGTTTATTTCAATATACACCGATACATCCACAGTCATTAAGTGGGTTTGTGTCGTAATTTTCTTACTTTAAGATTTAGACAAGACACAACGAAAGGTGCCTATACTCACATTATATTATATTATATTAAAACTTTTACCACTCTAAAATTGAAATTTTTAGATTAAAAAATCCTGATAATTTTAATATTTCTGCACATAACATACATTGCGGATACTCGGTAGAAACGCCTCGACGAGGCTGTTCAAATGATAATATAATAAGTTACATCTATACTATCAGCCAATCAAACTACATTGTATACTGTTTTCGTTCAAATTCACAAACTGGTAGACAAACAGTATAGATACTGATCAGATGGCTTCTTTAGAACTAATCTGATCTGGATCTACACTGTTTGCAATTTTAGGGATTGTCGTGAACAGCAGGATAAGGGTTAATGCAATGTAAAAAACAATTGGTTTGTGGTTTGTTTGTCATTGTACCCCTCATTTATCTATGTAATTAAGATAATCAAACAATCCATAAAACTAACGTGGTCTTGCGCGGTATATCACGCCCCCACCCCACCCACCACGCACACACCTTTTGACATAAACGATCAATTTCATAGCATAGCCTTCGGGTGAACCATTGTGTATTTTTTTTTTAAAAAATGACAACATTGTATATTGTAATTTAAGGGAGCAGGTGCGGGAAAGAAACACAGCTTCTGAAACGATTGCACAAATGACATATTTTGCCAAATTTAATATTTTATTTCGGCTAAGCCCAGAGAAGATTAAAATCAATTAATGAGACAAAGAAAAGAACCACTATGTTTGGACTTCATAAGAGAAAAATGACACGATCCAGACGAAAGATTCTTACTTCTTATGTATGACTTTTAGCCACGAACCATAAATTCAGGGTGCTCATTTTTCTTATTTCTTCTCTAAAATATAGATTGTGGGTACTCGTTAGAACCGCCTCGCAGAGGCAGTTCTATCGCGTATCCACAAAGTATATGTTTAGAGAAACATATTATTTTTGTTACAATTGCTGGCTTTGACCGTGTAATTTACAGGGTATTTGAATAGGCGTGTTTTCGTAATGATGGAAATATGCATCGTATTATATAAATTATAACTTATCGAGAACATTAAAGTTTTCTAAACATATGAATTAAAACACTGCATCTACAGGACTGGTGTAAAATCTAACAAACATTACATAAACATGCCTATTCAAATGTAGATTGAAAATTTTACCGTAAAAAAACTGAAAATTATTTGATCCTCACAAACAATAATTGTCTTATTTCTGCTAAAAACATTGATTGTGGTTACTCGTTAGAACCGACTCGGTGAGGCGATTTTAACAAGTACCCACGATCTTTATTTTGAGCAGAAATGAGATAAAAATAATAAAAAAAAACTTTCGAGCTTAAAATCATACGATTGACAGTTCTAACGAGTCATCATCGTCATTCTAACTAGTACTCTCAATCTATAATCAAGAGCAGAAATAAGAAAGAACTTCTTCTTAAATTGTTGTAAGTTGGCCGTGAAATTGACAATGTATTTGTATAGGCGCATTTTCGTAATGGTGAAAATATACATCGTATCATTCAAGTTTTCTAATTAAGCAGTTAGTAGTTTTCCTAGGCGAAAATACAATTAAAGCAAATCTTAAAACAAGCTTCAAAAGGTTGCAAATTAAAAACATAATTTTACATTATCAAAAATAAATAAATAAGTTATGAGTGCAAAGTTTTTACTTATGGATGTATATTTGTTTTCTCAAAGCAAAATATTCTTTCTAATTTTGTCAATAATATTATCCATATTGATACCGAGTTTCAATTCTCATAACTTCTTTTGCGATTCATTCTAATACCCTGTGTAGACAAGCCCTGCGTGTGTGTAATCTTTACACATTTTTGATCCGAAACTTCAAATATAGCTATTTTCTACAACCTGTGGGCCACTTTTAATAAACTGTTTTTCTAAATTTTTTACCACATGAATATAGATATTAAATAGATCTTTCTAGTGAGAGGTTATAGCGCACGGAGAAATTTGAACAAAAATGACTTTTGAGCCTTGAATTAAGGCTATTTTTCATTTTCGTTGTAAAATACAAAGACTTAATAGGGAAATACCCCAGTGGCATTCATTAGAATCTGGACCACTTTAAAATTTATTTTATTTCAACAAATTTGGAATCAAAATGAAGCAGATACATTTTTCTATCAAATGCGAGGTTATAATAATATCTTGTAGAAATGAAAATAAAAGAATTTATTAGTTAAATGACGGGCTCCTATATAACTCTATACATTTTCCTAGTATTACCTGTATGAACTCTAGCGACTGGCTGTGACGTCACAGAAGTGACAGATAAGTGTGGATTAGTACCTGTAGTACGAGTATTCCTGCTTATGGGTCTATGAACTTTGGCTCTTTGGTTTGTTTGCTATGCCAAGCTATGAGTTCCCATTGTCCTATAATGGGGAAAATTGAAAAATGACATTAATGCCTTTCAAGATATTTTGTCACACTTTCATGGCAATGTTCCTTTAATAATGTTCTTTTTTTAACCTATTTGTTGCCACAGATGGGAAATTGTCAATTGTCATCTGTTGTCCTGCAACAACACATTCAAGCGACATCGAATCTAAAACCACGAGGCTTATTGGGTCCAAATTTTATCTGTAGCATCCTAGGGCACAGGGCTTCCATGGTTAATTAAAACACATTGCTGCCAGTGGGCCCCCTGAGCTCTGGTGAGCATTGTGGCCCATGGGCCTCTTGTTTCAAGCCCCGATGGGCGGAGGTAAAATTGCTGTCAGTTTACACCCGAGTTTACACCGTGCAATGTAAGCTGAAAATGTGAAAAGATAACGATGTGAAAATGACTGACATATCAATTTCGCATTACACAATAATCAATTTTTAAAATATTATATTTTGTTATGGTTTATATATTCGTTTCTCTTTTCAATTTTCATTTTCCTTTAAGATCCCCATATATAAGCTCCATTGGATTTAAGTCAGAATGATACGGCGGGAGTCGAAGAGCTTTGTGTCCATGAGTTTCTAGGGCAGTGGCAACTGCGTACATAGGCCCTAGCGGTGCGTGCTGCCTGGCAAGTAGTTGAAGTCGGCCCTCAACATCTTCTTAGGGTTCATTACGAAAACAAACCTATACAAATACATTATAAACTTTACCGCCGAAAAAGAGGAACATTTTAAGATGAAAAAATTGTGATATTTTTCTTATTTCCGCTCCAAAATAGAGATTGTGGGTACTCGGTAGAACCGCATCGAATGATATTTTTCTTATTTCTGCTCAAAATCGATGAGGCGGTTCTAACGAGTACCCACAATCTATATTTTGGAACAGAAATAAGAAAAATAAGGCTTACCCCTGTCAACCCCAGTTTCACTTTATAAAAGTGGGATTCAATGGAGTCAAAATTAGATAGGTGTGTTTTCGTAATGACACTTGATGTGGTGGCGGTTCTAACCACTTCGTGTTCTGGCCCTTTGTCGCTCTGCTAGTGGACCCGACGCATTATCCAGTATTACAACGAATTTGGCTGGTAAGTTTGGGATCAGCTCCTGTCGCGGTTTACTTGTTTTATGGTTTGTCTTTGGGTATTTGTATCGCTTATGTCTTTGTGTTTTGGATAGCCAGTCGTCCATTTTATGGGAAAGTAACTGTCCGTTTCGCTTTCCGCTATTGATGTTTCCATTAGGTCTGGTTATTTCATGTTTGCGTTTCTTTCCATTTTCTGTCTCTGATGGGAGCTGTGGGTTAATTGTATCGATTCCTGATGATTGCCTTCACTTCTTTTTTGTTCAGGCAGGTCATGTCACTCTCGTTGTTCATGTCGTTGTGATACTCTCCGGATGATGTATGAGCTTTCAACACCAGATCAGTTCCTGGAATGAACACGTTCTCTCCACCCGCATGGAATACAATCATCCGTTCACTGAAATTATTCAATGTAAAATAAAACATAATTAGTGAGTTGGTTTACGGTGTGTGAACAGACAAACTATTAATTTTTGGGTGGGATTTTACGGCCCTTCTAAGATTATTTCACTAATTCGGAGGCGATCGTTGATCAGGGGTGGGTGAAAACTGAAATACATGGAGAAAAATCACCTGACCTTCCGTTGCAGTACTTTGCGTTTCACATGTGACCTGGGGGAGGCTCGAACCTACAGCGGTGAGAGACCTAATGATAAAGTGTCAGCGCATATCAATTGATGTCATTATTTTCGATTCCGAATATTTTATTGTACCCATAGTTAGATCCTTTGGAAGCAAAGAATACACCAAATAAACGAAAATAGCAGACTCGGTCTTGTAGAGTCTGTTCCTGACCAGTAATGAAATGTGCAACACCGGCCACGCCCTCTGGCACCGGTTTAAGCAGAATGATTCTGAATGAACTCAATGATCCCAGAGGACCAGAAAATATAATATACACTATGATGGGTTTACGGGGAGACTTAAGTAGTTGAAATAATAATCACTGAATGATACAGCGATCCAGAAGCATACCTTTGGAGAACACTATTTTCAAGCCAACCCCAGAATCATCATGCCATCACTTCGGCACTGTATGGTGGCTGTGAACATACGTTTCATCGGTGTAAACAACGTAGTAGCCAAGTTCCCTCAAACCTTTAAGTTCTCATAGAAACTGTTCACGTTTCACCAAGATGTCTGATCATTCCTAAATACCACTACTACTTGTTCGGCATTTTCGGTACTTGAAACCCAACTCCATCAGTAATTGCCTCAGATGCACATTTGATTCTTGGTAAAGAGCTGATTTGATATTCTTCAGTGTATGAAGGATAGTCTGCGTAGTGAACAGGCTGCTAACCCTTATCTTGCTGAATATTCATTTAAGCCACACCCATTTCTGTCTATCAACTAATCAAATTACTTGATGTTATTTATTGCTACAAATTCATAAACTGAATGCCAAACAGTGTAGATCAAGATCAGATGGCTTCTGAAGAAACCATCTGATCTGGATCTACATTGTTTGCAAAGATAGGGGTTGTCGTGAACAGCATGATAAGTGTTAATCGTCCTCCGTACCACTCCCTTTTCAAAGTCATCCAATGGCTTCACTCCCTGCTAGACAGGTTTCGGCATCGGTTCAGGGCCTTTCTTGCATATGTGGGCGATAAGGGCTCTGCTTTTCCCGGTCATCGCATTGACACGCCCCCCCCCCAAGCCTGCTTAAGTGAAATCTGCAACTTGCAGAACTGGGACCAGTTGTTCAAAACTAACGACATCGTTAGTTAACATATCGTTAAAACTTTGATCATTTATTATGCCAAATACTGTATACTAATATTATGCAGAAAAAATGTGAGCAGCTTTTGCGAATGCAAAAGCTGCTCACATTTTTTCAGAAAAAATACCAAAATTCTAAATATTAAACTTGCTAGAACAGTTAAAGTGATTGACCACCTTTAATTACTTCATTTGCAAGAAAAAGTTACTGTAATGAATAACCTCTGACAATATTACCAATTGAAATCTGCTAAGGTAATTAAATCAACATTTAATGGTTTCACTGAAGCCTTCTGGCAGCGGCCATATTTTCCCCAAGGTAATCAAATTGTTTCGCAGGGTTCAATATGCTTGCTAAATTCCTGATCTCATGGAGACCGTTGAAGCTCCATGTCTCTCTATGCAGCTATTGAAGGAGAAGTAATTAGGCTCTCTTATCAGGTTGCATTCTCAAAAATCCTTAAATAGGTTGTCAGTTCAGGATCTAACAAACAGGCTTCATTATGTCTTTGGATGAAAATAAAGACTTTGTATTTGGCGCCATTGGTTTCATTGGGTGGCATTCATCTCAATGTCGGGTAAAAGTTCCACAAAATTGGAAGCAGCATCTCCAAAATGCCCTAAATATTGGTGATGGGAATGTTAAACACGAATTCAAACAAACAAAACCTGTTCTACCTTACATTTCCTACAAAACAATTGTTTTCTGTAATCCTTGTCTGATCTACAGTTTATCACTTTGTATTCCAGACCTTGTATCATGTACACTGTTTGCATAAAATCCAGGCCTTTATCCAAAAATGAAAAAAATAATTATGGGAACTCAAAGGAATCGCCTCATTGAGTACCCACAATCTATGCTTCAGTCTAAATTAACCCATTTAGTACCAGAAAACCCAAAAGAGGTACCCTGGCAAATAGTGCAGGCCCAGATCAGACGCCACATAACACGGCATCTGATCAGGGCTTACACTGTGTGCAAAATGTTCAGCCATTTTCCTAATAAATTTTGAGGAAAAGACAACCTGACAGCCCTAAATTTTGAAACGGTCTCCTGGTATATATAAGGAGGAAGATTCCATTTGGTACAAAAAGGGTAAAGAAAAATAGCACAAAATACCATGTGAAATGCCATGAAATATTACCAAAAATTGTCAGGCCGTGTTAACGTAATGATTGGTTAAATGATTCTGATAGGCATTAGTTAATGAAGAAAAGAAAAGAAACAAGTAATCAACAAACTTTCAAGTCCACTTGAAAACAGCTATCTTCAAAATGTTGGCACAATTGTTATGCTTTGCATAAACAAATGTCTTGATGTTAGGATTCTCTGATCCAAGATTAGGAATCCATTTTTTTTACATAACTCTCTATTTTTCTAAGAGTCAGGGATAGCAAAACAGGTAATTCTTTTACCAGTATTTGCCCTAACAAGAAGGCATTTTTATGATTTTAAAGTTCTCTTTCTCCACTAAAATCCTCAGCTGCTAATGTTAGCTGTCAGAACATGAACTGAACAGTTTCCTTGAGGTCACTGCAGGAGATATAGTCTGTAAAAATGTCTGACTTCCTATAAACAACTTTAATGAGCCATTACAATTAGTTAGAGCAACAGTTTAGGAGAGGAATATGATTTTATCATTCCTCAATGGTGGTTATTGTAAAATGGAGCTGAGAAAAAAAAACGGTGGTCATTCACTTTAACAATATTACCACTAACGAGCTCGTTAAGCTAACGATGCTTTGAACAACCGGCCCCTGGTCAACATTTCTGATGATTTGTTTAGAACCCGAGCTAAAACAAATCCCTTTTGGTTGTTTCATTTTGCAAGAAAATGAGTATACATTTCATGGAGTCCAATTATATAGGTATATAAATGAAGACATTGTACGGAAATATCGTGATAAAAGAAATTGCGCAAATAAAGTTAAAAATACCCGCCCCATGACTTGAACCCTAGACCCCAAGCTGACAGTCAAACTTGAAGTAGAACGACAGCTATCGCCCAGTGTAGCCGGCGTACCTAAAACACGGTCGAGTCCAAAATAAAAAGTGCAGTCACGTCTCACTGCGTTTTGAAAGGCTATACCACATATAACGAAAATGATTGCTATTCGGATTTCAAGTGATTTTGTGGGCGGCGATATATGAATGTATTGTGAGTGAGTGAGTGTTTGAGTTTTACATCCCACCAACAGCTAGTGTCATACGGAGACGGGACCTCGGTTTTAAGACTCTTCCGAAAGTCTTTGAATGTATTGTGATCACCGACAAGTGTATACTGGTGGTAATGTTTTCATGAAATTGTATATAGATGTTTCCAAAGGAAAAGAACGGTCATTTCCTTTAAACGTTACTACACTTGGTTTAAAAGGAATGAGTGGCAGCCGTAAAGAGTCTCCCTATCTTTCATCATAGTGTGGGTCATATTTTCTATTCCTTTGTATTCATAGATTCCATTGCGGAACTAAAGGATTCTGAGTGTAATTGGCCGTAACTGGCTAGTCTGGCCAAGAAAAAAGTATAATTTACAATTGTAGATCTGTAATTGAACCCTTGCCCCCAAAGGATAACCTTTATAGAACAAATTCACCGAACTAGGAACTGAATCCTGACTCCATAGATCCTACGATCTCGGTAATCGGAGTGACCTTTATTATATGTACCATCATTCTCGGAATATGTTATTGTATGGTTATCATCGACACGTGTTTACTGGCACATATGTTTTCAGAAAACTCTAAACTATTCTAGTGGAAAAATCATTATTGTCCAAAATAATCTTCATCACGGGTTCAAGGCGCTGTATGTACAACGTGGGCACACAGACTACAATATTCTAAAGGCAGCTTGCTCCATTTACAAAACGGTCCTGCATTTGTTTGTTTGATTTGAGGCTTAAGTCCAAGACAACACGATTGAAGTTATTTTGGAGACGTTGGTTCCATATTTGTTTAGATTTTTCCCCGAAATTCAGATGAACTGACACCTCAAGCCCTGCCATCTAAACAAACCAATAGGGTTTATATGCAGGGACTGTCCGACTCGCATCGCTTTGCCTACTTGGCCGACATAGATCTTCTCATCGGTTTACCGTACTCATGTGGGGTCAGTGTCAGCTCTCCGTTGAGGCATCATCCAGCCGATGAGCGGGGGCCAAATATAGTCTTGTAATTTGTGGCAAACAGTGTATGGGTGACTCCATGACGGACACGGCAGCGCTTCAGTATTTTACTTAATCGTGTGTGTGGTTTATAACGCGACAGGAAAATTCCTATCTATGACACAATCAAGGCCAATTTGTGAAACAGAGATAAGCAGGTGCCTCAAGAGAGGACAGTCTGATTAATTCATATTGAAACAATTTTTATTATAAACCAAGACATAGCAAATATAAGCGAAGGCAATGATCAGGAATCGACACTATTACCCACAGCTCACAACAGAGACACCAAAGGGAAAGAAACACAATATGAAATAACTTGAACCTAATAGGAAAGCCAAAATGACAGCTACTTTCCCAAAAATGACTAATTGGCTATCAAAACCAAAAAAAAAGTGATATAAGCGATACACACACTCAAAGACAACCCATAACAAAACTAAACCTATAAGATAAAAATCTTTGAGACAAACATATCAGACTGCGCCTCCGCATCGTTTGGAAAGTCTTTGATATTCACATAGCACCTTTCATTGTTGCTGGAGCAAACTCAGATTGCGTAGATGCAGAAGTTTGACCGCCGAACTTAGCTCTCTGTAAAGAGCTGTGCTTATTTTGAAGTTGCTTGCAAATGTTTTCTTCTTATATCGACGTTCAGGAAGAAGCTGTGCCTTTAGAAAAATAAATAAATAAATAAATAAATAAATAAATAAAGTGAAATTCCGCTATTAAGACCAGTATAAAGACATGCTATTAAGAGCGCTGTGAAGACATGCTTTTGAAAGCATATATAGAAGGCTTTAGTCCTTTGAGATCAGTGATTCAATGCGGGAATTCTGAAAATACTTGAGGGTCACAGATGAGGCCTAATTGGCCGAGTCTAGCTATTCTGGCCCAGAAAGTATTGTAACGAAGTCACACAACTTGTAGTCGTGATCGTATAGTTTTTAACAGTGATAGAAACAACTAAGAGTCATTTAAGGGTTTTAACTTTATTGGGCAGGCACCTATTCTTGTTCCTTATGCTAAGATGCATTAAGTGACACCAACCTGGGGGTCCCCCGGGATGTGCCGGGGACATGCCCCACCCCCTCCACTTCATAAAATGCCATATATCTCAGAAACCATACAGATCCCCACCCTTAAACTATATATATTCTTGTTCTTAATGCTAAGATGCATTAAGCGACACCAACCTGGGGGTCCCCCGGGATGTGCCGGGACCATGCACAATCCCCCTCAACTTCACAAAAGGCCAAATATTCCAGAAACCTTACAGCTCCCCTGCCCTAAACCATATATATTCTTGTTCCTGAGGATAAGACACATTCAGTGACACCAACCTAGGGGTCACCCAGGGTGTTCCTGGGCCATGCTTCACCCCTTGACTTCACAAAAGACCATATATCTGAGAAACTCTTCAGAGCCCCACCCCCTAAACCATATATATTCTTGTTCCTATGATAAGACGCAATCAGTGACACCAGCATGCAGGTCCACCCTGGGTGCCATGGGCCATGCCCCACCCCTTTACTTCATTAAAATCCATCTCAGAAACCATACAGATCCCCACCCCTAAACAATATATATTCTTGTTCCTTATGATAAGATGCATTAAGTGACACCAACCTGGGGGTCCCCCGGGATATGCCGGGGATATGCCCTGACACCTCCACTTCATAAAAGGCCATTTATCTCAGAAACCATTCAGATCCCCACCCCTAAACCATATATATTCTTGTTCCTTATGATAAGACACATTAAGTGACACCAACCTGTGGGTCCCCCGGGATGTGCCAGGCACATGCCCCACCCCTTCCACTTTATAAAATGCCATTTATCTCAGAAACCATTGAGATCCCACCCCTAAACCATATATACTCTCATTCCTTATGATAAGTTGCATTCAGTGACACCAAATCTGGGATGTGCCTGGACCATGCCCAACCCCTCCTCTTCGTAAAATGCCAAATATTCCAGAAACCTTACAGATACCCACCCCTAAACCATATACACTCTTGTTCCTTATGATAAGACACATTCAGTGGCACCAACCTAGGGGTCACCCAGTGTGCGCCCGGGCCATGCTCCACCCCTTGACTTCACAAAAGACCATATATCTGAGAAACTGTTCAGAGCCCCACCCCTAAACCATATATATTATTGTTCCTTATGATAACACCCAATCAATGACACCAGCATGCAGCCCCCCCGGGGGGTGCCACAGGCCATGCCCCACCCCTTTACTTCATGAAAATCCATATATCTCAGAAACCGTTCAGATCCCCACCCCTAAACCATATATATTCGTGTTCCTTATGATAAGACGCAATCAGTAACACCAGCATGCAGGTCCCCCCGGGGTGCCACAGGCCATGCCCCACCCATTTACTTCATTAAAATCCATATATCTCAGAAACCGTTCAGATCCCCACCCCTTAACCATATTTATTCATTTTTTACTTATGATAAGACTCAACTTCATAATAGGCCATATATCTCAGAAACCATTCAAATCCCCATCCTATAATCACATATATTCTTGCTCATTGTTATTAGACACATTCAGTCACCCTGTCTTTGGGGATCACAGGGGCCATTTCTCTCCCTGCCACTTCATAAAATTGCCTCATATCTCAGAAACCATTCAGATCCCCACCGTTTAACCGTATATACTCTTGGTCCTTATGATAAGACTTATTCATTGACAACAATCTTGGGCTTTTCTGTGATCTGCCATGCCCGATTCCCTCCATTGCTTAAAAGGCCTTACATCTCAGAAACCATACATATTCCCACTGATAAACCATATATGTCTTTGTTCCTTTTGATAAGACGCATTTAGTGACACCAACCAGGGCTCCATTGGGTCCATGCCCTGATCTCTCTACGTTATAAAACACCTAATATTTCAGATACAGTCCACATGGGTGCTCATTTGGGTATGGGGTTTGTTTGGGAGACTTTATAATTGTTATAATAAAATCATATCATGTTATAATACATGGCTGTCATTGGGCAGTGTCCACCTGAGCACTCATTGCCAGGAATTCTCGTACTACAGGAACTGTCACTCAGATTACCGATAGCCCATATTTGATTGACATCAGTTAATTCCCTTAGACCGTAGTCGAGATAGCGTCTTTTACTTGTGTTGATTGTGTGTAATACCAGTTTCACACCTCCCGGTTTGAGTTACAATACACAACCAATCTGTGTTCTATCCAGTGCCCTAATAAAATTAGTATGGATAGACATTGTAAATTTTGCCACCGAAAATTTCAAAATGAAAAGTTCTGATATTTTATATAAAAAAGGCAGGTTTTGCTAACGGATGACCAGGTGTTTTGTCCTCGATATAAATTAAATATTCGTGGCCGGGCCGTTAATCCAAAATTATAGGGAAATAAAAATAGATCACGTTTATACATGTATAAATATATTATTTCTTTTTTTATATATATATTTCATGGGTATATTCATGTAATTTTGTTCCTTTCTATATTGTGGCCCTTGGTAAACAATAAAAGAAACGTTGTGATGACAATATATAAAAGAATTTATTTAATTAATGAAATTCAGCGTATAGTAATGACATGCCATTTATAAAGCTCTGGTCTCTAGTGAGGACTGTTACGCCGTAAAGCAATTATATATCCGAACATAGGCCGTAGTAGACACGGTGGCGTATGTTTGGAATTCAGCTTCGACACAGGATTTCAAATAATGTGGTAGTTTTTAAGGTGAAGACAAGGTCAGCCTGCATGTTTACTGATTCAATAACGGTTCTATGAACTGCATTGCTTCCGCGTACCAAAGTCTCTGATCAGACTGCACTTGCTTAAGCGCAGTCTGATCTGAGTCTATGCTAGTCGCCAATGCCACATTGTTTAAAATCACGTCGCGGCTTTTTTTTGTTATGGAAAATTCATTTTAAATTAACCATGTATGAAGACCTAATTTTACATGGGTGTTGACTTATTTCTGAAGCCGGCCTCGGTAGCTCAGTCGCATGCGCGAATGATTGTTCATCAGGAGGATGCGGGTTCGATACCTGCCTGAGACGGCTATATTCTTTCGTGGAAAGTGATCATGAAATCATCTCTACATTCATTTTCTTTCTTCCACTGTTTCAAAAAGGGCAGCTGTCAGTTTCAAACAAAAGAATTTGCGCCATACTGGTTAATCGCTTACGTATACTCAGTAGAAAAGTGGGGATAGGTAAACTGACAAGCTCGATATGACACAAAAAGTGTTGAAAAGGCCTTTAAACTCCAATCTAATTTCTGATATAAAGCGCTCTACTGGGATGTGCTAATTAAAGCAACTAAAGCTCTGTCGCCTATATCAGATTAACCCATTTTGGACCGACCGGAATTTGTCAATCTTATACATAGCGCAAGTCCATTTCAAAATTTGATGGTGTGAAGTGTTTTCTAAATGTATTTAAAACAATAAAAAATGCTGAACTTTTTGCGAAAAGAAGTTCCTGAACAAAAGCCGAGCTCGGTGGCGTCTGATCTGGGCCTGCACGTTTTGCTATAACCCGTTTTGTGGGATTCGGTACAAAATGGGTTAATGCACAACACTCACAAACTTTGGATAAACATATCTCGGACGCCCTAGGCGAGCAACTCAGTTTATTTCAATATACACCGATACATCCTCAGTTATTTCAGAATAAGGAAAGTGGGTTTGTGTCGTAATTTTTAAACAGAGCCTATACTCACATTATATTATAATATAGTAAAACCTTTACCACCCTAAAATTGAAATTTTCAGATTAAAAAATCCTGATAATTTTAATATTTCTGCACATAACATACATTGCGGATACTCGGTAGAAACGCCTCGACGAGGTTGTTCAAACGAGAACAATATAATTAGTCACATCTATACTATCAGCCAATCAGACTACATTATATACTGTTTTCGTTCAAATTCACAAACTGGTAGACAAACAGTATAGATCCTGATCAAATGGCTTCTTCAGAACTAATCTGATCTGGATCTACACTGTTTGCAAAGTTAGGGGTTGTCGTGAACAGCAGGATAAGGATAAATGCAATGTAAAAAAATTGGTTTGTGGTTTATTTGTCATTATAAACTTCACTTTTTTGTCTAAGTAATTAAGATAATCAAACAATCCATAAAACTAACGTGGTCTTGCGTTAAGAAAAAGTGTTGAGAAGGCCTTTAAACTCCAGTCTAATTTCTGATATGAAGAGCTCTACTGGGATGTGCTAATTAAAGCAACTAAAGCTCTGTCGTCTATATCAGTTTAACCCATTTTATACCGACCGGAATTTGTCAACCTTATATATAAGGACAAGTCCATTTCAAAATTTGATGGTGTGAAGTGTTTTCTGAATATATTTGAAAAATAAAAAAAAATTGCTGAACTTTTTGCAAAAATAAGTTCCTGAACAAAAGCCAAGCTCGTTGGCGTCTGATCTGGGCCTGCACTTTTTGCTATAACCCGTTTTGTGGGATTCGGTACAAAATGAGTCAATACACAACACTCACAAACTTTGGATAAACATATCTCGGACGCTCTAGGCGAGCAACTCAGTTTATTTCAATATACACCGATACATCCACAGTCATTAAGTGGGTTTGTGTCGTAATTTTCTTACTTTAAGATTTAGACAAGACACAACGAAAGGTGCCTATACTCACATTATATTATATTATATTAAAACTTTTACCACTCTAAAATTGAAATTTTTAGATTAAAAAATCCTGATAATTTTAATATTTCTGCACATAACATACATTGCGGATACTCGGTAGAAACGCCTCGACGAGGCTGTTCAAATGATAATATAATAAGTTACATCTATACTATCAGCCAATCAAACTACATTGTATACTGTTTTCGTTCAAATTCACAAACTGGTAGACAAACAGTATAGATACTGATCAGATGGCTTCTTTAGAACTAATCTGATCTGGATCTACACTGTTTGCAATTTTAGGGATTGTCGTGAACAGCAGGATAAGGGTTAATGCAATGTAAAAAACAATTGGTTTGTGGTTTGTTTGTCATTGTACCCCTCATTTATCTATGTAATTAAGATAATCAAACAATCCATAAAACTAACGTGGTCTTGCGCGGTATATCACGCCCCCACCCCACCCCACCCACCACGCACACACCTTTTGACATAAACGATCAATTTCATAGCATAGCCTTCGGGTGAACCATTGTGTATTTTTTTTTAAAAAAATGACAACATTGTATATTGTAATTTAAGGGAGCAGGTGCGGGAAAGAAACACAGCTTCTGAAACGATTGCACAAATGACATATTTTGCCAAATTTAATATTTTATTTCGGCTAAGCCCAGAGAAGATTAAAATCAATTAATGAGACAAAGAAAAGAACCACTATGTTTGGACTTCATAAGAGAAAAATGACACGATCCAGACGAAAGATTCTTACTTCTTATGTATGACTTTTAGCCACGAACCATAAATTCAGGGTGCTCATTTTTCTTATTTCTTCTCTAAAATATAGATTGTGGGTACTCGTTAGAACCGCCTCGCAGAGGCAGTTCTATCGCGTATCCACAAAGTATATGTTTAGAGAAACATATTATTTTTGTTACAATTGCTGGCTTTGACCGTGTAATTTACAGGGTATTTGAATAGGCGTGTTTTCGTAATGATGGAAATATGCATCGTATTATATAAATTATAACTTATCGAGAACATTAAAGTTTTCTAAACATATGAATTAAAACACTGCATCTACAGGACTGGTGTAAAATCTAACCAACATTACATAAACATCCCTATTCAAATGTAGATTGAAAATTTTACCGTAAAAAAACTGAAAATTATTTGATCCTCACAAACAATAATTGTCTTATTTCTGCTAAAAACATTGATTGTGGTTACTCGTTAGAACCGACTCGGTGAGGCGATTTTAACAAGTACCCACGATCTTTATTTTGAGCAGAAATGAGATAAAAATAATAAAAAAAAACTTTCGAGCTTAAAATCATACGATTGACAGTTCTAACGAGTCATCATCGTCATTCTAACTAGTACTCTCAATCTATAATCAAGAGCAGAAATAAGAAAGAACTTCTTCTTAAATTGTTGTAAGTTGGCCGTGAAATTGACAATGTATTTGTATAGGCGCATTTTCGTAATGGTGAAAATATACATCGTATCATTCAAGTTTTCTAATTAAGCAGTTAGTAGTTTTCCTAGGCGAAAATACAATTAAAGCAAATCTTAAAACAAGCTTCAAAAGGTTGCAAATTAAAAACATAATTTTACATTATCAAAAATAAATAAATAAGTTATGAGTGCAAAGTTTTTACTTATGGATGTATATTTGTTTTCTCAAAGCAAAATATTCTTTCTAATTTTGTCAATAATATTATCCATATTGATACCGAGTTTCAATTCTCATAACTTCTTTTGCGATTCATTCTAATACCCTGTGTAGACAAGCCCTGCGTGTGTGTAATCTTTACACATTTTTGATCCGAAACTTCAAATATAGCTATTTTCTACAACCTGTGGGCCACTTTTAATAAACTGTTTTTCTAAATTTTTTACCACATGAATATAGATATTAAATAGATCTTTCTAGTGAGAGGTTATAGCGCACGGAGAAATTTGAACAAAAATGACTTTTGAGCCTTGAATTAAGGCTATTTTTCATTTTCGTTGTAAAATACAAAGACTTAATAGGGAAATACCCCAGTGGCATTCATTAGAATCTGGACCACTTTAAAATTTATTTTATTTCAACAAATTTGGAATCAAAATGAAGCAGATACATTTTTCTATCAAATGCGAGGTTATAATAATATCTTGTAGAAATGAAAATAAAAGAATTTATTAGTTAAATGACGGGCTCCTATATAACTCTATACATTTTCCTAGTATTACCTGTATGAACTCTAGCGACTGGCTGTGACGTCACAGAAGTGACAGATAAGTGTGGATTAGTACCTGTAGTACGAGTATTCCTGCTTATGGGTCTATGAACTTTGGCTCTTTGGTTTGTTTGCTATGCCAAGCTATGAGTTCCCATTGTCCTATAATGGGGAAAATTGAAAAATGACATTAATGCCTTTCAAGATATTTTGTCACACTTTCATGGCAATGTTCCTTTAATAATGTTCTTTTTTTAACCTATTTGTTGCCACAGATGGGAAATTGTCAATTGTCATCTGTTGTCCTGCAACAACACATTCAAGCGACATCGAATCTAAAACCACGAGGCTTATTGGGTCCAAATTTTATCTGTAGCATCCTAGGGCACAGGGCTTCCATGGTTAATTAAAACACATTGCTGCCAGTGGGCCCCCTGAGCTCTGGTGAGCATTGTGGCCCATGGGCCTCTTGTTTCAAGCCCCGATGGGCGGAGGTAAAATTGCTGTCAGTTTACACCCGAGTTTACACCGTGCAATGTAAGCTGAAAATGTGAAAAGATAACGATGTGAAAATGACTGACATATCAATTTCGCATTACACAATAATCAATTTTTAAAATATTATATTTTGTTATGGTTTATATATTCGTTTCTCTTTTCAATTTTCATTTACCTTTAAGATCCCCATATATAAGCTCCATTGGATTTAAGTCAGAATGATACGGCGGGAGTCGAAGAGCTTTGTGTCCATGAGTTTCTAGGGCAGTGGCAACTGCGTACATAGGCCCTAGCGGTGCGTGCTGCCTGGCAAGTAGTTGAAGTCGGCCCTCAACATCTTCTTAGGGTTCATTACGAAAACAAACCTATACAAATACATTATAAACTTTACCGCCGAAAAAGAGGAACATTTTAAGATGAAAAAATTGTGATATTTTCTTATTTCCGCTCCAAAATAGAGATTGTGGGTACTCGGTAGAACCGCATCGAATGATATTTTTCTTATTTCTGCTCAAAATCGATGAGGCGGTTCTAACGAGTACCCACAATCTATATTTTGGAACAGAAATAAGAAAAATAAGGCTTACCCCTGTCAACCCCAGTTTCACTTTATAAAAGTGGGATTCAATGGAGTCAAAATTAGATAGGTGTGTTTTCGTAATGACACTTGATGTGGTGGCGGTTCTAACCACTTCGTGTTCTGGCCCTTTGTCGCTCTGCTAGTGGACCCGACGCATTATCCAGTATTACAACGAATTTGGCTGGTAAGTTTGGGATCAGCTCCTGTCGCGGTTTACTTGTTTTATGGTTTGTCTTTGGGTATTTGTATCGCTTATGTCTTTGTGTTTTGGATAGCCAGTCGTCCATTTTATGGGAAAGTAACTGTCCGTTTCGCTTTCCGCTATTGATGTTTCCATTAGGTCTGGTTATTTCATGTTTGCGTTTCTTTCCATTTTCTGTCTCTGATGGGAGCTGTGGGTTAATTGTATCGATTCCTGATGATTGCCTTCACTTCTTTTTTGTTCAGGCAGGTCATGTCACTCTCGTTGTTCATGTCGTTGTGATACTCTCCGGATGATGTATGAGCTTTCAACACCAGATCAGTTCCTGGAATGAACACGTTCTCTCCACCCGCATGGAATACAATCATCCGTTCACTGAAATTATTCAATGTAAAATAAAACATAATTAGTGAGTTGGTTTACGGTGTGTGAACAGACAAACTATTAATTTTTGGGTGGGATTTTACGGCCCTTCTAAGATTATTTCACTAATTCGGAGGCGATCGTTGATCAGGGGTGGGTGAAAACTGAAATACATGGAGAAAAATCACCTGACCTTCCGTTGCAGTACTTTGCGTTTCACATGTGACCTGGGGGAGGCTCGAACCTACAGCGGTGAGAGACCTAATGATAAAGTGTCAGCGCATATCAATTGATGTCATTATTTTCGATTCCGAATATTTTATTGTACCCATAGTTAGATCCTTTGGAAGCAAAGAATACACCAAATAAACGAAAATAGCAGACTCGGTCTTGTAGAGTCTGTTCCTGACCAGTAATGAAATGTGCAACACCGGCCACGCCCTCTGGCACCGGTTTAAGCAGAATGATTCTGAATGAACTCAATGATCCCAGAGGACCAGAAAATATAATATACACTATGATGGGTTTACGGGGAGACTTAAGTAGTTGAAATAATAATCACTGAATGATACAGCGATCCAGAAGCATACCTTTGGAGAACACTATTTTCAAGCCAACCCCAGAATCATCATGCCATCACTTCGGCACTGTATGGTGGCTGTGAACATACGTTTCATCGGTGTAAACAACGTAGTAGCCAAGTTCCCTCAAACCTTTAAGTTCTCATAGAAACTGTTCACGTTTCACCAAGATGTCTGATCATTCCTAAATACCACTACTACTTGTTCGGCAGTTTCGGTACTTGAAACCCAACTCCATCAGTAATTGCCTCAGATGCACATTTGATTCTTGGTAAAGAGCTGATTTGATATTCTTCAGTGTATGAAGGATAGTCTGCGTAGTGAACAGGCTGCTAACCCTTATCTTGCTGAATATTCATTTAAGCCACACCCATTTCTGTCTATCAACTAATCAAATTACTTGATGTTATTTATTGCTACAAATTCATAAACTGAATGCCAAACAGTGTAGATCAAGATCAGATGGCTTCTGAAGAAACCATCTGATCTGGATCTACATTGTTTGCAAAGATAGGGGTTGTCGTGAACAGCATGATAAGTGTTAATCGTCCTCCGTACCACTCCCTTTTCAAAGTCATCCAATGGCTTCACTCCCTGCTAGACAGGTTTCGGCATCGGTTCAGGGCCTTTCTTGCATATGTGGGCGATAAGGGCTCTGCTTTTCCCGGTCATCGCATTGACACGCCCCCCCCCCCCAAGCCTGCTTAAGTGAAATCTGCAACTTGCAGAACTGGGACCAGTTGTTCAAAACTAACGACATCGTTAGTTAACATATCGTTAAAACTTTGATCATTTATTATGCCAAATACTGTATACTAATATTATGCAGAAAAAATGTGAGCAGCTTTTGCGAATGCAAAAGCTGCTCACATTTTTTCAGAAAAAATACCAAAATTCTAAATATTAAACTTGCTAGAACAGTTAAAGTGATTGACCACCTTTAATTACTTCATTTGCAAGAAAAAGTTACTGTAATGAATAACCTCTGACAATATTACCAATTGAAATCTGCTAAGGTAATTAAATCAACATTTAATGGTTTCACTGAAGCCTTCTGGCAGCGGCCATATTTTCCCCAAGGTAATCAAATTGTTTCGCAGGGTTCAATATGCTTGCTAAATTCCTGATCTCATGGAGACCGTTGAAGCTCCATGTCTCTCTATGCAGCTATTGAAGGAGAAGTAATTAGGCTCTCTTATCAGGTTGCATTCTCAAAAATCCTTAAATAGGTTGTCAGTTCAGGTGTTACGAGATGGAATAGGAAACCTCTCTGGTGCTTATGCACATCTAAATTATTTTAGTAGATATATGGTAGGGCGGTGCGAGTGAAATATTTTAGGTGAAATATGGTACGCAAACTATGCGGCTCCATGAACAAGTCATGCACATATCATACGATGTATGCATGAGTGGTTTATAGAGAGCTGTTTTTACAATACAGGGGGCCGCTAAAAGGCCGAGTCCTATAGAATTTGCCTAAAAATCGCCAACCGCCAAATTGTGCCATATATGATTTTTATTCCCGTCACGTGTTGTGTGGGTGTTCGTTTTGACAGGAGTCATGTCATTGATTATAGGGTCGTTTCATCAATTTTTCCTATGGGAAATATACTATTTGAAGGCAAATCCATTATCTACTCGATTTTGCTATCTGGCTTTGTTTGTGGCCGGTATCTCCACTCCCCCACGAACAAAGCAAGGTAATACGAGTAGGCATGATTTTCCGGTAGTATTCATAGATATATAAACCCTGAAAAAAGCGGACACCTTAGCAGCAGGTCAAGTTGTAAAGAGTAAACACAACATTGTGACGGGGAAATAGAAAAGTATATTGAAAGGTATGTTTAATCTATGTTTAGTATTATTTTTGTATGAACATGCTTGTAGGTTTTGGAGGGGTTTACTTCTAGTATACCCCAACTTTCTGAAGCCTATTCTGAATTCACTATTGAGGCCTGTAGTGATTAGGCTACTAGCTTTGCCAGCTAGACGTCGCAGGATCGATCCCAGGCTTCTCCAGTAGTAGAATGAGTCTTTCTAAGTGAGGTCCTGTCTCATGCTGACCCTAGATGTTGGTGAGACGTAAAGTTTGGACACCCGCTCATTCTAGATTCATTTAGGCTTTTAGACCCCTTTTGTAGAATGTAATTAATAAACGCCGGGTCACTTGTTTGATCCATGACTTGTGACTAGCTGTGGTTAGAAAACCGTGGTTCCGTCCCAATATGATATTAGGTGTAGAGGGGACGTAAACTTAAGACGGGTTTAACCACATCTTCATCATCAGGGCAAACTCTTACAAGAGCCTGTTGGGTTATCCGTGATGATGAACCGTAATGAATTTTATTTTACAAGCATGTTCACAAGCATGTTCACGTTGATTAGAAATAATTTTGTTCAAGAAGAATTAAGAGTTCATTTTGTAATGATGCCGTTTTTGTCTGATGACTCAATTTGTGCATGTATGTACATATAAAGAACGTGATGATGATAAGTGGGAGTATTTGGTCGCCACACGTCATAACGGCCTGAGCGGCGGGGATGACGTCAGCTGCGTCATCGGCGTCGCGAGGACGGTTGTGACGGGGTGCCTACCAAATAGAGAGAATTTACGGCAAACAGTGTTGGCCCATATGAGACACTAACAAATGTTGTAGATTATAGATGAAAATCTTCTGTTGTAGTTTCTATCTGTTATTAATGTATTGAATTTGTGAATAGCTATATTTGTGAGCCGTGTCGCGGAGAAGGATATGAAATAGAGATTGTTATGTTTCCTGTAATTGGCGGCTGACCAGGTAGCGCAAAGGCGTGGTCTGTTCAATTGCCTCTTACTTGTGATAATGTAGTGAGCACAAATTTGATGAGTATTATGCTCAGTAGTAGTGAGCATTAATTGATTTCTGTAGTGCTCAGTAAGGAAACATGAACTTTGAGTATTATTGTGTCAAGCGCTGGGTGCTGATAATTTGATGCACAGTCAAGTTGAGTTCTGCTGTACGGTTATTTGTCGCATGCACTAATCAGCCTGTATGTCTGGTCGGCGCATGCGCAATAACGGTATATGCATGAACATATTCTTACTTCTCCGGGAGGGGGATCATGATATAGCATGTATGTTTTGTGACTCGTTTCTAGTCCCGTTATCGTAATTTGCAGGCATAACAATGTGTGACCTGCTGCTCCCTGCTTCATAGCAGCAGGTACTGGTACGACGCTAGGCGTTAGGGTCCAGCAAGGGCGGACAGACCGCCGTAATCAGCGCCTACCAGGATAGAAGCAGATTCTTCTAAATCATTGTTCGTTGTAAACAAATGTGATCATGGAAGAGGTCAACTTACCTTATTTGGACGATCACTAAACGGCTGATCAGCAAACGTGATCGCTAATCCTAGGATAATCAATTATGTTGATAGACTAGTTTTACTAGTTCGCGAGAAGAAGTGTCACGCGAGTGGGGGATTCACCCAAAGTTATAAACTGGCCATTCGCGTTTTGTGTTGTTTCTTTTTTTGTTTTTGTTGTTGTTTTTGTTGTTTGCTTCTGTAGGTATTCACGTCACCCGTTCCGAGCACAGAACAGTGTTTTGTCTTCGGAGCGGACGTCGTGAGTTGGCTACAGAAGCAACAAATTGTGATGTTTTGTGTTAGTAAGTGTTGTGTGTAGATACTGTAAATAATTCATGTCATTCATTTAACATCTTTCTTGTGCCTTACCCCACAGCTGCCCGTACACCTGTCAGAGATCACGCTCGGTTGTCTTGTCAGCATGGGGGTTTGCGGGACGCCGTAAACCCACATGTAACATTTGGTGTCAGAAGTGGGATTTGATCTCTGGCTGGTGTTCCCGGCTGTGGAACAGCACATTGATACTCTGAATCATCAATTTAAAAAAAAAAAAAAATGTATTGACAGCCACATTTAGAAATTAACTTGAATCTTCCCTCCTGCGTTGATGAAGTGCGAAACCCATGTATTCAACTGAATGGATACTGACAAGTCGATAATTTCTGAGCAGGAAGGCATGGCAAACCCCACTTTTTCTTGGTAACGAAAAATTTAAGTAGACCCCACTTAATTGTATTACCTGACATTCTACTAAGTTAAACTAGAGTTACTAATTGATCTTACCCACACATGGTTCTGACGTAGTGACGTTAACAATTTACTGACGTTGACATAACGTTAGCGTTAATATTTACGCTGTGGCTTGAGGTTAGGTATGACGTAATAGAAACATTAATGGTGACTTGTTATGATCGGAGTTTTGTAATGTGATGAAACTTCGGATTGTAGCATTTTACTGTAAACGTCGTCAGTTTATGACGTCATATTAGACTACCAGTACGCAACGTCATACTGTGCTGAAAGCATTTGACATTTCAAATCGCGTGTGCTTTAAATAACTAACGTTTTAGTTAGATTAACGCGTATAACACATATCTTAACGTTTTAGTTAAGCCCATTCAATCATCACTGATCATAACTGATCAGTTTATAGTGGTTTTGATAGTAACGTGAGATTTACGTTATCAATAATGGAGCGTTTAATGCAAATGGGAAAGGACTTAGGTTATGAGGGGAAGGAGTTACAAGGTTTTGTTAAGGAGCAGCAAGATATTGAGCGGGCAGAAAGGCAAGAGCAAAGGGATTTAGAAAGGTTAAGGTCTGAGGAAAAGGAAAAGGAAAGGGTACATGAACTAGCTAAGTTAGAGGAAAAGGAAAAGGAAAGGGCACATGAACTAGCTAAGTTAGAAGAAAAGGAAAAGGAAAGGGCACATGAACTAGCTATGTTGAATGTTAATAAGGAACTTGAAATAGCACGCATCAAGACTGAAAGGGAGGCAAAAGAGATTAGTGAGGCCCATTTAGAAAAAATAAAACATGGGTTTGAGCTACAGCACCAAGAATTAAGGAATCAGTTAGAAATGCAGAGAGCGAAGCTCGAGCTAGAATTTGAAAAGCAAAAAGCTGAGAAGGTGGCGCATGCCCGGGATCCTAAGTTACCTTATTTTGAAGAGGGTAAAGATAAAATGGATAGTTATTTATCTAGGTTTGAGAAATATGCTACGGCTAATAAATGGGATAAGAGTGTTTGGGCCGCGTATTTAAGTGCATTGCTCAAAGGGCGCGCACTTGATGTATATGACCGGTTGTCAAATGATGATGCGGCGGATTATGAAAAGTTAAAGGACGCTTTATTAAAGAATTTTGACATGACAGAGCGCGGATTTAGGAAACAGTTTCGTTATAGTAGGCCCGAGAAATCAGAAACGTTCATACAGTTCAGTAGTAGATTGAGAAGTTATTTAGAAAAATGGCTTAATATGGCAAAGATAGAAAAATCTTTTCCGGCTGTCTGTGATTTCATGGCAAGGGATCAGTTCCTGGAGTCATGCAATAGAGAACTGTATGTACATCTGAAGCCAAAACAGTTTGGTAATTTAGATGAAATGGCTAGGGAGGCAGATTTGTTTGCAGAAGCGCGCGGGGGCGTATATAGTTGCATTAATAAGGGGCAACGCGATAATAGAGGCGCAGCGCAGGGTAAACAGGAAAAAGTTGACTCGAACAAACCGAGTGGTAGACCGGATATCAAGTGTAGCATATGCGGTAAGGGGCATTTAACAATTAAATGTTTTAAGAACCCCGACAGGAAACAATTGTATAGCGCAGAGGTAGGAGCAACTGGAGTTGGGGATAGCGGTGTTAAGGAAAATTTTAACACGCGCGTAGAGGCTCAAGGTTCTCAGATTAAGAATGAGAATACGCAGAATGTAGGTCGTGGTTATACACGTGGTCGTGGTAATTTTAGAGGGTCTTTTCGCGGACGCGGTAAAAATAATAGCACACCACGTGGCGCAGCACACCAAGTTAGTTTTTGTCAAACGGAAGTAACTAGGAAAGGTGATGAGATTGGAAGTATTTTTGAAAATAAGGTTGGTGATCCTTTGATTTCGGATAGGGAGGAGTGTAGTAAGGAAACTAGGGAAGGTGTCTGTTACTTCTTAAAGGCAAGGTTACCGACGGCACAAGGATTGGTTAATAATAAAAAGGTGGTTGTATTAAGAGATACTGGGTGTACAGGCTGTGTCGTTCGGAGAAGTTTGGTTTCGGATAGTCAGTTAATAGGAAAGGAATCAAATGTTACGTTGATTGATGAATCCACACAAAGGTATCCTTTGGCAATGATTGACATTGATTGTCCTTTTTTCACTGGGAAAACTGAAGCTTTGTGTATGGATGATACGTTGTACGATTTGGTTATCGGTAACATTGATGGATCAAAACTTCCTGATATGTCTCATTTCTCAGCTGCGGCTGTAACTAGGTCTCAAACTAGGCAGGATGAGAAGCCTTACAGAAAACTTAAGGTTCCCGATCAGATCATTAACGATGACAAGGAGGCTTTCAAGCAAGCTCAGGTTGATGATCCAACTTTGGAAAACATCAGGAAAAGGGTTGTATCTGGGAACAAGACTGTGAGTCGTGGTTTAAACCGAGGTGAAACTAGGTTTATTGAGAAAAAAGGGTTGGCATATAGGGAGTTCACCAAGGGTAACAAAGTCTCTTTCCAACTTGTGGTCCCTCAAAGTTTCCGAGGAAAGGTGTTGAAACTGGCTCATGAAACGCTTATGTCTGGACATATGGGTATTAGGAAGACATTGGATAGAGTTGTAACTGAGTTTTACTGGCCCGGTATTTGCGGTGATGTCGCTAGATTTTGTAAATCTTGTGATATTTGTCAGAGAACTATTCAGAAAGGTCGGGTCACTAAAGTACCTCTAGGAAAAATGCCATTGATTGATACGCCATTTAAGAGGGTGGCAGTGGACATAGTTGGTCCAATTGAGCCTCGATCTGATAGGAAATCTCGGTATATTTTAACCATGATAGATTATGCGACAAGGTATCCAGAGGCGATAGCTTTACCGAGTATTGAGACGGAACGTGTCGCGGAAGCGCTTATTGAAATGTTTAGTAGGGTTGGCATTCCTGATGAAATGTTGACTGATTGTGGATCACAGTTTACTGCTGAGGTAATGAAGGAAGTCAGCAGACTTCTTTCTCTTCAACAGTTAACGTGTAGTCCGAGACACCCAATTTGCAACGGACTGATAGAGCGTTTCCACGCTACGTTAAAGCAGATGTTACGTCGCATGTGTGCTGAACGTCCAAAAGATTGGGATAAATATCTTCCAGCCTTATTATTTGCGGTAAGGGAAGTCCCACAAGAGTCTTTAGGATACTCCCCTTTTGAGTTGTTATATGGACGTAACGTCAGAGGTCCAATGGCAATATTAAGAGAATTATGGGCTGAGGAGGTACGCGATGAGCAAGTTCTTTCGACGTATCAATACGTTATTGAGCTTAGGGAACGGTTAGAGCAGACATGCAAATTAGCGCGTGATAATTTAAAGAAGGTTCAGATTAAGCAGAAAGCTTATTATGATAAAGGCGCGAGGTCGCGTAATTTTGACGTCGGCGACAAAGTACTGTTGTTACTACCGACAGACAGTAATAAATTATTGCTTCAATGGAAAGGTCCTTATGAAGTGGTTGAGGTAGTGAACAGAATGGATTATAAGATTGACGTCAATGGAAATGTTAACACATATCACGCTAATATACTGAAGCAATATGTTGAGCGTCAGACTGTGACGTCTCATTGTCTGATCTCTGAACCTATTATGTCGACAGACAGTCATGACAGAAATGACGTCGACGAGTCTTCATTTGAAGACAGCAGTTTTGAAACTGCAGAGCAACCGGAAAGTGACGGCGACGTTAGCGTCCCACACACACTAACGTCAGAGGAGAGTGAGGAGACAGAAGGGCTGAGAGAACAGCGCCTTGCAGGACTGACATGTCAGACAGACCAAATTATATGTACCACATTTATGTCAGAACCTGTGAAATCAATCAAATCTGTTAAGCCAGAAAGGCCACCTCCAGTGAGATTAAAACGATATCCGTTTTCTAACAAACAGCAGAGTGTCAGGGGAACAGGAAAATTCTGGGGCAAACCACCTTGGCTTACTAGCTAAATTTTACTTAAGAAAATTTGGGGGCAGACTACCTTAGTAGGTAATTCTTCGCACGGTTGTTGTGTAAATAGCTGTCTTGTTTAGATAGGTTCATCCTATTCCATCTCTATACACAAAGAAAAAACATTTCTGATTGTTTTTTCTCCAAAAGGGGAAACCTTTGTTACGAGATGGAATAGGAAACCTCTCTGGTGCTTATGCACATCTAAATTATTTTAGTAGATATATGGTAGGGCGGTGCGAGTGAAATATTTTAGGTGAAATATGGTACGCAAACTATGCGGCTCCATGAACAAGTCATGCACATATCATACGATGTATGCATGAGTGGTTTATAGAGAGCTGTTTTTACAATACAGGGGGCCGCTAAAAGGCCGAGTCCTATAGAATTTGCCTAAAAATCGCCAACCGCCAAATTGTGCCATATATGATTTTTATTCCCGTCACGTGTTGTGTGGGTGTTCGTTTTGACAGGAGTCATGTCATTGATTATAGGGTCGTTTCATCAATTTTTCCTATGGGAAATATACTATTTGAAGGCAAATCCATTATCTACTCGATTTTGCTATCTGGCTTTGTTTGTGGCCGGTATCTCCACTCCCCCACGAACAAAGCAAGGTAATACGAGTAGGCATGATTTTCCGGTAGTATTCATAGATATATAAACCCTGAAAAAAGCGGACACCTTAGCAGCAGGTCAAGTTGTAAAGAGTAAACACAACATTGTGACGGGGAAATAGAAAAGTATATTGAAAGGTATGTTTAATCTATGTTTAGTATTATTTTTGTATGAACATGCTTGTAGGTTTTGGAGGGGTTTACTTCTAGTATACCCCAACTTTCTGAAGCCTATTCTGAATTCACTATTGAGGCCTGTAGTGATTAGGCTACTAGCTTTGCCAGCTAGACGTCGCAGGATCGATCCCAGGCTTCTCCAGTAGTAGAATGAGTCTTTCTAAGTGAGGTCCTGTCTCATGCTGACCCTAGATGTTGGTGAGACGTAAAGTTTGGACACCCGCTCATTCTAGATTCATTTAGGCTTTTAGACCCCTTTTGTAGAATGTAATTAATAAACGCCGGGTCACTTGTTTGATCCATGACTTGTGACTAGCTGTGGTTAGAAAACCGTGGTTCCGTCCCAATATGATATTAGGTGTAGAGGGGACGTAAACTTAAGACGGGTTTAACCACATCTTCATCATCAGGGCAAACTCTTACAAGAGCCTGTTGGGTTATCCGTGATGATGAACCGTAATGAATTTTATTTTACAAGCATGTTCACAAGCATGTTCACGTTGATTAGAAATAATTTTGTTCAAGAAGAATTAAGAGTTCATTTTGTAATGATGCCGTTTTTGTCTGATGACTCAATTTGTGCATGTATGTACATATAAAGAACGTGATGATGATAAGTGGGAGTATTTGGTCGCCACACGTCATAACGGCCTGAGCGGCGGGGATGACGTCAGCTGCGTCATCGGCGTCGCGAGGACGGTTGTGACGGGGTGCCTACCAAATAGAGAGAATTTACGGCAAACAGTGTTGGCCCATATGAGACACTAACAAATGTTGTAGATTATAGATGAAAATCTTCTGTTGTAGTTTCTATCTGTTATTAATGTATTGAATTTGTGAATAGCTATATTTGTGAGCCGTGTCGCGGAGAAGGATATGAAATAGAGATTGTTATGTTTCCTGTAATTGGCGGCTGACCAGGTAGCGCAAAGGCGTGGTCTGTTCAATTGCCTCTTACTTGTGATAATGTAGTGAGCACAAATTTGATGAGTATTATGCTCAGTAGTAGTGAGCATTAATTGATTTCTGTAGTGCTCAGTAAGGAAACATGAACTTTGAGTATTATTGTGTCAAGCGCTGGGTGCTGATAATTTGATGCACAGTCAAGTTGAGTTCTGCTGTACGGTTATTTGTCGCATGCACTAATCAGCCTGTATGTCTGGTCGGCGCATGCGCAATAACGGTATATGCATGAACATATTCTTACTTCTCCGGGAGGGGGATCATGATATAGCATGTATGTTTTGTGACTCGTTTCTAGTCCCGTTATCGTAATTTGCAGGCATAACAATGTGTGACCTGCTGCTCCCTGCTTCATAGCAGCAGGTACTGGTACGACGCTAGGCGTTAGGGTCCAGCAAGGGCGGACAGACCGCCGTAATCAGCGCCTACCAGGATAGAAGCAGATTCTTCTAAATCATTGTTCGTTGTAAACAAATGTGATCATGGAAGAGGTCAACTTACCTTATTTGGACGATCACTAAACGGCTGATCAGCAAACGTGATCGCTAATCCTAGGATAATCAATTATGTTGATAGACTAGTTTTACTAGTTCGCGAGAAGAAGTGTCACGCGAGTGGGGGATTCACCCAAAGTTATAAACTGGCCATTCGCGTTTTGTGTTGTTTCTTTTTTTGTTTTTGTTGTTGTTTTTGTTGTTTGCTTCTGTAGGTATTCACGTCACCCGTTCCGAGCACAGAACAGTGTTTTGTCTTCGGAGCGGACGTCGTGAGTTGGCTACAGAAGCAACAAATTGTGATGTTTTGTGTTAGTAAGTGTTGTGTGTAGATACTGTAAATAATTCATGTCATTCATTTAACATCTTTCTTGTGCCTTACCCCACAGCTGCCCGTACACCTGTCAGAGATCACGCTCGGTTGTCTTGTCAGCATGGGGGTTTGCGGGACGCCGTAAACCCACATGTAACATCAGGATCTAACAAACAGGCTTCATTATGTCTTTGGATGAAAATAAAGACTTTGTATTTGGCGCCATTGGTTTCATTGGGTGGCATTCATCTCAATGTCGGGTAAAAGTTCCACAAAATTGGAAGCAGCATCTCCAAAATGCCCTAAATATTGGTGATGGGAATGTTAAACACGAATTCAAACAAACAAAACCTGTTCTACCTTACATTTCCTACAAAACAATTGTTTTCTGTAATCCTTGTCTGATCTACAGTTTATCACTTTGTATTCCAGACCTTGTATCATGTACACTGTTTGCATAAAATCCAGGCCTTTATCCAAAAATGAAAAAAATAATTATGGGAACTCAAAGGAATCGCCTCATTGAGTACCCACAATCTATGCTTCAATCTAAATTAACCCATTTAGTACCAGAAAACCCAAAAGAGGTACCCTGGCAAATAGTGCAGGCCCAGATCAGACGCCACATAACACGGCATCTGATCAGGGCTTACACTGTGTGCAAAATGTTCAGCCATTTTCCTAATAAATTTTGAGGAAAAGACAACCTGACAGCCCTAAATTTTGAAACGGTCTCCTGGTATATATAAGGAGGAAGATTCCATTTGGTACAAAAAGGGTAAAGAAAAATAGCACAAAATACCATGTGAAATGCCATGAAATATTACCAAAAATTGTCAGGCCGTGTTAACGTAATGATTGGTTAAATGATTCTGATAGGCATTAGTTAATGAAGAAAAGAAAAGAAACAAGTAATCAACAAACTTTCAAGTCCACTTGAAAACAGCTATCTTCAAAATGTTGGCACAATTGTTATGCTTTGCATAAACAAATGTCTTGATGTTAGGATTCTCTGATCCAAGATTAGGAATCCATTTTTTTTACATAACTCTCTATTTTTCTAAGAGTCAGGGATAGCAAAACAGGTAATTCTTTTACCAGTATTTGCCCTAACAAGAAGGCATTTTTATGATTTTAAAGTTCTCTTTCTCCACTAAAATCCTCAGCTGCTAATGTTAGCTGTCAGAACATGAACTGAACAGTTTCCTTGAGGTCACTGCAGGAGATATAGTCTGTAAAAATGTCTGACTTCCTATAAACAACTTTAATGAGCCATTACAATTAGTTAGAGCAACAGTTTAGGAGAGGAATATGATTTTATCATTCCTCAATGGTGGTTATTGTAAAATGGAGCTGAGAAAAAAAACGGTGGTCATTCACTTTAACAATATTACCACTAACGAGCTCGTTAAGCTAACGATGCTTTGAACAACCGGCCCCTGGTCAACATTTCTGATGATTTGTTTAGAACCCGAGCTAAAACAAATCCCTTTTGGTTGTTTCATTTTGCAAGAAAATGAGTATACATTTCATGGAGTCCAATTATATAGGTATATAAATGAAGACATTGTACGGAAATATCGTGATAAAAGAAATTGCGCAAATAAAGTTAAAAATACCCGCCCCATGACTTGAACCCTAGACCCCAAGCTGACAGTCAAACTTGAAGTAGAACGACAGCTATCGCCCAGTGTAGCCGGCGTACCTAAAACACGGTCGAGTCCAAAATAAAAAGTGCAGTCACGTCTCACTGCGTTTTGAAAGGCTATACCACATATAACGAAAATGATTGCTATTCGGATTTCAAGTGATTTTGTGGGCGGCGATATATGAATGTATTGTGAGTGAGTGAGTGTTTGAGTTTTACATCCCACCAACAGCTAGTGTCATACGGAGACGGGACCTCGGTTTTAAGACTCTTCCGAAAGTCTTTGAATGTATTGTGATCACCGACAAGTGTATACTGGTGGTAATGTTTTCATGAAATTGTATATAGATGTTTCCAAAGGAAAAGAACGGTCATTTCCTTTAAACGTTACTACACTTGGTTTAAAAGGAATGAGTGGCAGCCGTAAAGAGTCTCCCTATCTTTCATCATAGTGTGGGTCATATTTTCTATTCCTTTGTATTCATAGATTCCATTGCGGAACTAAAGGATTCTGAGTGTAATTGGCCGTAACTGGCTAGTCTGGCCAAGAAAAAAGTATAATTTACAATTGTAGATCTGTAATTGAACCCTTGCCCCCAAAGGATAACCTTTATAGAACAAATTCACCGAACTAGGAACTGAATCCTGACTCCATAGATCCTACGATCTCGGTAATCGGAGTGACCTTTATTATATGTACCATCATTCTCGGAATATGTTATTGTATGGTTATCATCGACACGTGTTTACTGGCACATATGTTTTCAGAAAACTCTAAACTATTCTAGTGGAAAAATCATTATTGTCCAAAATAATCTTCATCACGGGTTCAAGGCGCTGTATGTACAACGTGGGCACACAGACTACAATATTCTAAAGGCAGCTTGCTCCATTTACAAAACGGTCCTGCATTTGTTTGTTTGATTTGAGGCTTAAGTCCAAGACAACACGATTGAAGTTATTTTGGAGACGTTGGTTCCATATTTGTTTAGATTTTTCCCCGAAATTCAGATGAACTGACACCTCAAGCCCTGCCATCTAAACAAACCAATAGGGTTTATATGCAGGGACTGTCCGACTCGCATCGCTTTGCCTACTTGGCCGACATAGATCTTCTCATCGGTTTACCGTACTCATGTGGGGTCAGTGTCAGCTCTCCGTTGAGGCATCATCCAGCCGATGAGCGGGGGCCAAATATAGTCTTGTAATTTGTGGCAAACAGTGTATGGGTGACTCCATGACGGACACGGCAGCGCTTCAGTATTTTACTTAATCGTGTGTGTGGTTTATAACGCGACAGGAAAATTCCTATCTATGACACAATCAAGGCCAATTTGTGAAACAGAGATAAGCAGGTGCCTCAAGAGAGGACAGTCTGATTAATTCATATTGAAACAATTTTTATTATAAACCAAGACATAGCAAATATAAGCGAAGGCAATGATCAGGAATCGACACTATTACCCACAGCTCACAACAGAGACACCAAAGGGAAAGAAACACAATATGAAATAACTTGAACCTAATAGGAAAGCCAAAATGACAGCTACTTTCCCAAAAATGACTAATTGGCTATCAAAACCAAAAAAAAAGTGATATAAGCGATACACACACTCAAAGACAACCCATAACAAAACTAAACCTATAAGATAAAAATCTTTGAGACAAACATATCAGACTGCGCCTCCGCATCGTTTGGAAAGTCTTTGATATTCACATAGCACCTTTCATTGTTGCTGGAGCAAACTCAGATTGCGTAGATGCAGAAGTTTGACCGCCGAACTTAGCTCTCTGTAAAGAGCTGTGCTTATTTTGAAGTTGCTTGCAAATGTTTTCTTCTTATATCGACGTTCAGGAAGAAGCTGTGCCTTTAGAAAAATAAATAAATAAATAAATAAATAAATAAATAAAGTGAAATTCCGCTATTAAGACCAGTATAAAGACATGCTATTAAGAGCGCTGTGAAGACATGCTTTTGAAAGCATATATAGAAGGCTTTAGTCCTTTGAGATCAGTGATTCAATGCGGGAATTCTGAAAATACTTGAGGGTCACAGATGAGGCCTAATTGGCCGAGTCTAGCTATTCTGGCCCAGAAAGTATTGTAACGAAGTCACACAACTTGTAGTCGTGATCGTATAGTTTTTAACAGTGATAGAAACAACTAAGAGTCATTTAAGGGTTTTAACTTTATTGGGCAGGCACCTCAAAGAGTGCACAACTCCCAAGCAGACTTTACTGTATGCAATCAAAAAAGACATCTGAAGACCTGGTCAGAAACCCCAGTATTTATAATCCTCACAAAAATCTGATGCAACCACTCTTTCACATTTCATCACGTTTGTTATCATCTCCATTGCCAATTTCGCTTCTAACTATAAATTATATGTCACTAGTTTGACAAATGCACCAATAACATAACATTTAAAATGCAGTTTCATCATGTTCTATAAGGTTCTGGAAGTACTTTCTAAAGTTCATTTAACATGTGATGTGTAGATGTGCACTTAGAGAATTTATATTAAATATCAATATGGTTTTGCTACAGCGCCAACATAAACGTGCATGTAAATTACATCTAAATTAAAGGTCATTGCCGTTTGATAGAGAAGTATTTTAACTTAAATAAAATGATGCTGTTTTATAGCTAGAACAATTACTTGTTACAATGAAACTCTTTCTCTCTCTCAATTTTCTGGCCCTCTTAACACCATTTCAGTAACATCAGACTTTACATACTAATAAACACTATTTCTGTCATATCGATGTACTAATAACGTCACTACGTTACAGTATGTACACTTTATATTTTCCAGGTCTGTTGTGTAGTCCTTGCTTCCAAAGGATATACCCTTTTATAGAACAGATTTAACGTCACTTCAGCTGGTGTCTGGGAATGTGTGGCGGCCGTTAAAGTCTCCATGCCCTACATCATAGTGTAGTTTACATCTTCTTGTCCTTTCGGATCACTGATTCCATTGGGGAATTATGAAAATACTTTAGGGTCACTGATGAGGCCTAATTGGCCGAAACTAGCTAGTCTGGCCCAGAAAGCATGTACACATTATATTTTCCAGTTCTGTGGTGTATTCCTTGCTTCCAAAGGATAGTCCTTTTATAGAACAAATTTAACGTCACTACAGCCGGTGTCTGGGAATGTGTGGCGGCCGTAAAAAGTCTCCCTGCCCTATATCATATTGTAGTTAATATTTTCTTGTCCTTTGGGATCAGTGATTCCATGGGGAATTCTGAAAATACTTGAGGGTCACTGATGAGGCATAATTGGTCAAAACTAGCTAGACTGGCCCAAAAAGCATGTACACTTTATATTTTTCAGTTCTGTGGTGTATTCCTTGCTTCCAAAGGATAACCCTTTTATAGAACAAATTTAACGTCACTGCAGCTGGTGTCTGGGAGTGTGTAGTGGCCGTAAAAAGTCTCCCTGCCCTACATCATAGTGTAGTTTATATTTTCTTGTCCTTTGGGATCAGTGATTCTATTGGGGAATTCTGAAAAAACCTGAGGGTCACTGATGAGGCCTAATTGGCAGAAACTAGCTGGTCTGGCCCAGAAAGCATGAACACTTTATATTTTCCAGTTCTGTGGTGTATTCCTTGCTTCCGAAGGATAGCCCTTTTATAGAACAAATTCAGGTACAGTTTCATGTTTTTCTACATCCAGTATGCTTTTGTGGGAGACGACCTTTTGGAATGTCCAAAAAGTGGTCTTAAAGACAACTTCTGAACAGTTTCAAAGGTGGTCTTAATATAGGAATTTTAATTTACAATACAATAAAAGAAAAACAATGTTAGCGAATAGGAAAGGATCACTATTGGATAAACAATCAGCAAAGGCTCAGGCGATGATATGTATATGCACAGTCTGACCAGAGCCTTTGCTGCTTGCAGCCATGTAGAAGACTTCATTAAAAAGATCATACCTCAGAACCAATCACTGAAGAGCCTAATCGATTTTAATGTTCAGAGCTTAGAAGATCAAACCTAACGGTGACGATGTTAACATTTTGATGAACTTGTAAGCTTCGGTTCTCAGACGGCGACACTTTAAACGGGAAATTTTCTAAACTTTAAAGCTGCTAAATATCAACCCCGCCCATCGGGGCTTGGAGAAATAGATTGGGTCGGATGATGCTTCCACGCAGAGCTGAATCTGATCACACACGAGTACTGGTAAACCGCTTAGAAGGACTAAGCCTGCCCAGGCAAAGCGGTTTGAGTCAGTTAAGCCTTCTGGTTTCAGCTTGAGATGTCATTTCACAACAATGTCGGGTAAAAAACCCACAAAATTGGAAGCAACTTCTAAAAAAATGACTTGAATAGTGTTTACGGGGACGTTAAAACCCAATTCAAACAAACAAAGCTGTTATATACGTAGCAGATAGTCTTTCTACAAGCTACGCAGGTGATCTACGTAAGTCGATTATCATCTCGTTTCACAAAGCAGGGGTCGTGGGGTCTATTTCGGGCTTCTCCAGACTTTCGGACGAGTCTTTAAATCGAGATCCTGTCTTCATATGACCTTAGGTTTTGGTGGGTAATAAAAACTCAAATTACACAAAAAGCAAATATCGAAACCTTTGCTGAGCAATATTGCTGAAAAACAAAATGTCAACAAATTACAATTTTGTATTTGGGAGAAATAGCATACAATGTAATTTTGTAATTTTAGAATTACAATATTGATGACAGAGAAAGTAGAATTACAATTCAAGACATGATTCAGTCTGTCATATCACTAAACCTAGCATTGTTTTATATAAAAAAACATTAGGAAAACAAACCTATACAAATACAATGTAAATTGTACCCCCGAAAAAACGAACATTTTAAGATGAAAAAAAAAAAATATCTGATTTTATCTTATTTCTAGTCAAAATATAGATTGTGGGTACAATTAAGAACCGCCTTATTGAGGCGGTTCTAACGAGTACCCATAATCTATATTTTAGAGCAGAAATATGAAAAAATAAGGTTTGTATTGTTTGTTTGTTTGATTTTAGGTTTAACGTCCCCGTCAACACTGTAAAGGTTATTTTGGAGACGTTGCTTCCAATTGTGTGGGACTTTTAAATAAGGTTTATAATTTTGTAATTTAGAATTACAATATTGATGACAGAGAATGTAGAATTACAACACAAGACATGATTCATTCTGTCATATCACTAAACCTAGCACTTTATATATAAAAAAAACATTAGGAAAACAAACCTATACAAATACAATGTAAATTTTACCGCCGAAAAAACGAAAATTTTAAGATGAAAAAATATCTAATTTTATCTTATTTATGCTCAAAATATAGATTGTGGATACACTTTATTTACACTTCAACGAGGCGGTTCTAACGAGTACCCATAATCTATATTTTAGAGCAGAAATATGAAAAATAAGGTTTACCCCTGTAAACCCTAATTTCACTGTATAAAAGTTTTCGTTATGATTTGAAAATCTGTGATATGGCTCTTATTTCTGCTGCAAACAAAGATTCGGTATTCTCGTTAGAACGATTACCCCAACTTATGTCTTTAAACAATAATAAAATAATCCTTGTTAACATTAGTTTTCTCTATGTATGAGGCCGGGTTTACAGAGATACATGTATTTATTACACGGTTTTCGAAATGTGATGATTGGGTTGCGGAAAGAAAAAAATTGATTCTTTGAGAGTGTGTGCTCAGTTAAGATTCATATAAGACTGCATGTATCCTTCACTGTCATCATCATGGCACAGCAAAAACTGTCACAAGACCGCGGGGATGTGCAGACTGTCACAAGACCGCGGGGATGTGCAGACTGATCTGACTTGCATTGACACAAATGTTCGAGATTCGTTTTAATTTGTATGTATGCATAGTTTATTGTGTAACCAGATAGAGTAAAAGTACTATATTAAGACCACCTTTGGGACTGTTCAAAAGTGGTCTTCAAGACCACTTTTGAACAATGCCAAAGGTGGTCTCTGACCAGAGACATTGTATGCAGAAAGCACAAAGAAAGAATAACTGAAACTTACTAAATAAGCAACATTCATAAGACGTTTGAATTACATTTGCCTTTAAAATCAGGATTGTCATTTTTAAGATTTTGATATTTATAGTTCTGTCGGCCATCTTTCACATTGGAGCGTTTTGGTAGAGGGTTATATGAGTTGACGTTGCATCAGCGGTGCCTATTTACGCGTTGTGTTCCTGCTGAAGTTTCTCTAGTCAGTTTAATATTTCCCATGTTTATAGCCGACTAGTCATATGATTCATATATATTTTTATATTTCTATTGAAATTCAGCTCCATTACATGTATATGTTGTATCCGACACGCACACGTGTAATGATAAACCGCTTATAGAGGATCTAAGCCTGCCCAGGCAAAGCGGTGCGCACGAGTCGGACCGCCCATGCTTATAAACCCTATTGGTTTCATTGGGCGACAGGGCTTGAGATGTCATTTCAACTCAATGTCGGGTAAAAGTTCCACAAAATTGGAAGCAACGTCTCCAAAATGACCATTGTTGACGGGGTCGTTAAAATTCAAATCAAAGAAACAAATGTATAGTACCGGAGTTTTCTCAATAAAGCAGATCGTATCGCCGTACCTATCTAAGAAACATTTCATGGAATTGTGAACTCAAATGACCTAGAGGGAGCTGGAGGACGTTTAAAAATGTTTGCTATTTTAACCCTTGCGGCTGTCTTATTCGCTGAATTTAAACCATATTTGCTATTTTGGTAGAGGATCACCTGAACAATATTCCTGGGAACATTTTATAAAATTGGAAGCCCGGGGTACTATATGTTTTCATTTGAAGATATTTTTTTTTACGGCGTAGCCGTTATAGTTTTGCTTTTGTCCTACATTTTTCGTTACTCCATTGGTCAATAAAACCACATGTCCAAGGAGATGACCATTTCATTGGTCAATGATTTGCATAAATAAATCTGCTAAAAAAATACGACAGTTTACCGAAGTTTTAACCTAGGAGATGTTTCATTTTTTATGTGAGACATGAATGAAAAATATATACAGTTTCGGCTTGCTCACCGTCTTGTCCTTTGATGACCATACGTCATATGTATAATTGGGATTCTAGTGAATTCTGTAACTGCTGCGGTGAATAGCTATTTTTACCTAATTTCACGTGGTTGGTCTATACAGCGAAAGGAACCATTACGCGAAAGGCGAAAGGAAGAATTTTCTGCGAAAGGAATTGTTTGTTTGATTTGAGGTATAACGTCCCCATCAACACTGTGTAGGTCATTTTGGAGACTTTGCTTCCAAGTTTGTGGGACTTTTACCCGACATTGAGATGAAAGACACCTCAAGCCCTGTTGCCCAATGAAACCAATAAAGAGATATAGCATGACAAAAACATGTAATAATCGCATTACAAATTGACAGATGTTTAATTTACAATATATGCGCCACCATACCCATATATGGCAACACTAATAAAGCTAAAAGCATCCGGCGGGTCGTGCACTTCAGCTGAAGCACTGGTTTCTAAACAACCTTCCAATTAAATCTACGCCGCATATCTTTTTTAAAGATATTTCTTGTTAAATTCTGGTGGCCACTGCAATGACTGGAGCGCGACAATTTGATCTATTTTGGTAGAGGATCATCGCATTGATATTTAAGGGGAATGGGAACACCTGGCATATTTTTCCGTTATCTTTCAAAGGGAGAAATCTTTCTGGACTTCCTGTACGCTTTTATGTAAGCCCTGTCCCACTGAAAATGGGGTCTACTCTTAACGAAAAGAATTTGCTCCTTTAAGAGATGACCCCTATTGACATGGGAGACATACAAACTTTTGCAGCAGTTGCCTCCCCTGAAGGTGTTCCCCTTCTCCTTTAGAGAAGTTAAATTGATACAAATGTATACAAAGAGTTTCATTCACAGATTTTTATAACTTTAGTTTTTGGCGGCAATTTTGTTCATTGGAGCGGAAACGCTTTAGTTTGCTAGGCAAGATTCCCGAGCAGTTTGAATAAAATCGCCATAATGGTATGTGGGAGGTGTCATTAAAAGTTTTGTTTAACTCTGGTGGCCATCGGAGACATTTAAGCTGTTTGGGTATAAATGTGATATAAGCAGAACAGAACAGAACATATATAAGCAACATTTCTGACTCGTTTTGATTAAATTGGAACATGTGTATAGGAGAGGTTGTCATTTAAACGCTTTACTGTATTTAGTTCCAGTCACCAGCTAATAAAGTAATGGGCTACCTTACCTCAGCTGTTTGAATACGGCTGACCTTTGGTCTTTTGAAAGAGTTGTCATTTAAAAGGTTTTTGATGCCACCTTGTTCAATGGATCAAAACAATTTTAACCATTTTGGTGAAAGCTTATCTAAGTAACTGTCATAAAACTGGCCAAAATAGATATTGTTGTTATACTAGTAACAGATGATCTCGCAACGTTAGCATATTAAGAATGACTCTGGACGCCGATACTGCGTATAAACGTCTCGTCGACGTCCACACGGGACAGTCAGAGGTCGACTGTTAATTGGGCGGAACATTGCCATATACGCTGCATACATTTGTATAGGCTCTATCCCATACTTATGCTTCTTGTAAATGGTGTACTTCTTACACTGATACCCTTGTTATTGCACAACCCGCAGAAAAAGCGACCGACTGAAGTCGGTTGATTTCTAAGAGTGCCCTAAAATCACCGTGTCATTCTGTCATTCGGTCATTCTGTCATTCTGTCAGTCTGTCCGTCCGTAACCCGTTTGTGAAAATTGGTGATAGTGACTTAACAGCTTGGAATATTTAAACAATTTTTGGCATACTGATAGATATCAATACGATCTAAACAATGAACTTGCGAAATATTACATTCCATTTAGTAAAGCCTCGACGAGGCGAAAAATGTGAAAATTTTCGAACTGCTTCTCCTCGGAAACCGTTGGGCCGATTGAAGTCAAATTTCATATGGAGCCTCTATGGGATGGGGGAAACCAAAATTTGCTCATGGGGTCCAGGTCACATGACCAAAATGGCCGCAAAGCCATATATGGTATGTCTGTCCGTCCGTAACCCGTTTGTGAAAATTGGTGATAGTGACTTAACCGCTTGGAATATTTAAACAATTTTTGGCATACTGATAGATATCAATGAGATCTAACCAATGAACTTGCGAAATATTACATTCCATTTTGTATAGCCTCGCCGAGGCGAAAAATGAGAAAATTTTCGAACTGCTTCTCCTCGGAAACCGTTTGGCCGATTGTAGTCAAATTTCATATGGAGCCTCTATGGGATAGGGAAACCAAAATTTGCTCATGGGGTGCAGGTCACATGACCAAAATGGCCGCCAAGCCATATATGGTAAAAGCGCTTCAAAAATAGTCTTCTCCAGAACCACTTGGAAGATTTCCACGAAACTTGATAAATAGCATCTGGGACGTAGGCCTATCATAAATTGCTAAAATGGTGACCGTGGGTTGACCTTGACCTTCTTTGGGTCCGTCTGTAACCCGTTTGTGAAAATTGGTAATAGTGACTTAACCGCTTGGAATATTTAAACAGTTTTTGGCATACTGATAGATATCAATGAGATCTAACCAATGAACTTGCGAAATATTACATTCCATTTAGTATAGCCTCGCCGAGGCGAAAAATGTGAAAATTTTCGAACTGCTTCTCCTCGGGAACCTTTGGGCCCTTGAAATCAAATTTCATATGAAGCCTCTATGGGATGGGGGAAACCAAAATTTGCTCATGGGGTCCAGGTCACATGACCAAAATGGCCGCCAAGCCATTTATGGTCTGTCTGTCTGTCTGTCCGTAACCCGTTTGTGAAAATTGGTGATAGTGACTTAACAGCTTGGAATATTTAAACAATTTTTGGCATAATGATAGATATCAATGAGATCTTACCAATGAACTTGCGAAATATTACATTCCATTTAGTATAGCCTCGCCGAGGCGAAAAATGTGAAAATTTTCAAACTGCTTCCGCTCGGAAACCGTTGGGCCGATTGAAGTCAAATTCCATATGGAGCCTGTACGGGATGGGGGAAACCAAAATTTGCTCATGGGGTACAGGTCACATGACCAAAATGGCCGCCAAGCCATATATGGTAAAAACCCTTCAAAAATAGTCTTCTCCAGAACCACTGGGCAGATTTCCACGAAACTTGATAAATAGCATCTGGGACGTAGGCCCATCATAAATTGCTAAAATGGTGACCCTGGGTTGACCTTGACCTTCTTTGTGCTTAGGTCAAACTTTGATACATATGCTTTTGTATTGGAAAAGTGAGAATGCATTTTATCCTGCAAACGATTCAGAATACAATACTAAAGTATAAGATATATTTTTGCTCCTTACGAAAAGGCGCATTTATTGGGGGAACCGTTTTAGGTCCAGGTCACTTGACCAAAATAGCCGCCATACCCATATATGGTAACACTCATAAAGCTTAAAGCATCCGGCGGGTCGTGCACTTCAGCTGAAGCACTGGTTTTCATATTTGGCGAAAAGCATTTTGAATGTTTAATGGCAATAAAATATTTGTATTGTATTGTATAAAAATGTATAAATATCTTTTTGAAGGAATTTAAACGGAACATGTTTGTCAAATTGAAAAATAAATAAGTGAAATTTGTTTAAAAATTGTTTTCCATTAAACCGCCTGCTAATTTCGACAAGGGATTGCACGACCCGCAGAAAAAGCGACCGACTGAAGTCGGTTGATTTCTAAGAGTGCCCTAAAATCACCGTGTCATTCTGTCAGTCTGTCCGTCCGTCCGTAACCCGTTTGTGAAAATTGATGATAGTGACTAAATCGCTTGGAATATTTAAACAATTTTTGGCATACTGATAGATATCAATGAGATCTAACCAATGAACTTGCGCAATATTACAGTCCATTTAGTATAGCCTCGCCGAGGCGAAAAATGTGAAAATTTTCGAACTGCTTCTCCTCGAAATCGTTGGACCGATTGAAGTCAAATTTCATATGGAGCCTCTATGGGATGGGGGAAACCTAAATTTGCTGATGGGGTCCAGGTCACATGACCAAAATGGCCGCCAAGCCATATATGGTCCGTCTGTCTGTCCGTCCGTAACCCGTTTGTGAAAATTGGTGTTAGTGACTTAACCGCTTGGAATATTTAAACAATTTTTGGCATACTGATAGATATCAATGAGATCTTACCAATGAACTTGCGAAATATTACATTCCATTTAGTATAGCCTCGCCGAGGCGAAAAATGTGAAAATTTTCAAACTGCTTCCGCTCGGAAACCGTTGGGCCGATTGAAGTCAAATTCCATATGGAGCCTGTACGGGATGGGGGAAACCAAAATTTGCTCATGGGGTACAGGTCACATGACCAAAATGGCCGCCAAGCCATATATGGTAAAAACCCTTCAAAAATAGTCTTCTCCAGAACCACTGGGCAGATTTCCACGAAACTTGATATTAGCATCTGGGACGTAGGCCCATCATAAATTGCTAAAATGGTGACCCTGGGTTGAACTTGACCTTCTTTGTGCCTAGGCCAAACTTTGATACATATGCTTTTGTTGGAATATTTAAACAATTTCTGGCATACTGACAGATATCAATGAGATCTAACCAATGAACTTGCGAAATATTACATTCTATTTAGTATAGCCTCGCCGAGGCGAAAAATGTGAAAATGTTCGAACTGCTTCTCCTCGGAAACCGTTGGGCCGATTGAAGTCAAATTTCATATGGAGCCTCTATGGGATGGGGGAAACCAATATTTGCTCATGGGGTCCAGGTCACATGACCAAAATGGCCGCCAAGCAATATATGGTAAAACCCTTCAAATATAGTCTTCTCCAGAACCACTCGGCAGATTTCCACGAAACTTGATAAATAGCATCTGAGACGTAGGTCCATCATAAATTGCTAAAATGGTGACCCTAGGTTGACCTTGACCTTCTTTGTGCCTAGGTCAAACTTTGACACATATGCTTTTGTATTGGAAAAGTGAGAATGCATTTTATCCTGCAAACGATTCAGAATACAGTACTAACGTATAAGATATATTTTTGCTCCTTACGATAAGGCGCATTTATTGGGGGAACCGTTTTAGGTCCAGGTCACATGACCAAAATGGCCGCCATACCCATATATGGTAACACTCATAAAGCTAAAAGCATCCGGCGGGTCGTGCTGAAGCACTGGTTCTGTACAGGTAAGCCGAAAAGGTCAGCGCACAGTAAAAGGCTTACTCCTTTGCGCCAAAGGCAAAAATGCCAATAATAGTTGCGGATCGTAAAGTTTACAATGTATTTGTACAGGCGTGTTTTCGTAATGTGGCCGTGGTAAATGATGATGGCAGTTCCGGTTCGATTTGTTTTCCGTACTACGGCTCTTATTGATAAACTCAAAGCTGTGTCTCTTATCAGGTTCTGTTTACATTCAAAGAAAGACGTTTTGAATATTTATCAGCGGCTTTAAATTTTAAAACTAAGTGCGCCTACATTACGATAACACATCCGTGTAACATAGTGCATTTTTCAAACCTCAAAATAGGCAATTTTGCTGATGAAAATTTGTGATAATTTTCTTATTTATACTCCAAACATAGGTTTTGGGTGCTCGTTAGAACCGCCTCATTGAGGCGGTTCTAACGAGTACCCACAACCTATGTCTCGGAGCAGAAATAAGGAAAATAATGTTTACCCCCGTAAACCCTACTTTTCTCTATATAGAGTGGGGTTTAGGGGGTCTTTATTTCACGGACTTGTTCACGTGATGTATACAACGCACTGAAATGAAAAGTAAAAGGCTGTTCACCGCTTGCGTTCAGAGCAGCTATTGGGTTAACCCATTACAAACGGGAAACCCCATAAAGGGGTACCTTGGCGAACAGTGCAAACCAGATCAGATCGCGGCGTCTGAGCCGGGCCTGCACTGTTTGCTGACAGAATTTGCCGTAAAAAATTGAATAAAAACGAAACCATTACGATAACACACCCGTGCGACATAGTGCATTTTTTCCATCTCTAAATTGGCTACTTTTCTGATGAAAATCTGAGGTATTTTTCTTATAAATACTGCAAAAATAGGTTGTGGGTGCTCGTTAGAACCGCCTCATTGAGGCGGTTCTAACGAGTACCCACAACCTGTGTCTTGAAACAAAAAGTAAGAAAAATTATGTATACCCCCGTAAACCCCAGTTTTCTCTATATAAAACGGGTTTTAGTGGGGGTCTTCATTTCACGGACTTGTTCATGTGATGCAAATAGGCCTGTCACCCCTTACATGACAAATGAACTTGTCCTACATATAGCAATGGAAGAGTCCACCAGTATACAATGGGTTAAGTATTGGGATGCAATGTTGTTCATACATCATGCAATGAAACAAACAGCACTATGGTGCCTCGATACCTGTGTACTGTCTAAGTCTCTAGACGATATTGTGCAAGGAAGCTTTTTACTTGGTACGTCCCGACAAGTCCTGAGCTCGGTGTATGTCTTGGAGATAACCATTTAGTTCAAATGCCAAAGATCAAATCTTATCAGTCCCAACAAAACGTTGAACAAATCTGAAGCATTTCAGTACAGATCAAATGTAAAGGTACGTCATTTATATTTAAAATTCGAAATATAAATTATATTTAAAATTTAATTTAGAAAAAAAAAGTATTATTTTCCATTTCTTTTATAATTGACATAGATCTAGATCATTTGAATAACTACCTCAAATGGTACATGAAAAAAAAAGATAGTCAACACGATTCAATATCATTTTGATTATATCCCGTGTATCACAGTTGCCTCTTTTATATATGTGGAACTTGCATTAAATTAATGATTTTTTTTTATTTTCTTTCAATTTCTGCTCCAAACAGATATTCTGAGTACTCATTAGAACTGCCTTTTTGGCATCTATGTACGGAACTACTCAACACATAGTTTGTGAAAACACATTAGAACCGCCTAAATAAGGTGGTTCTTGCGAGTACTCACAGTTCCAAACAAAGATTGTGAAAACACGTTAGAACAGCCTCAATGAGACGGTTCTAACGAGTACCCACAATCTTTGCTTGAGCAAACGTAAGGAAAATAATGTATAGATGACGCAATTTGACATGAGACTGACCTCTATGCAACAAATAAATTAGTCAGACCAATAGGTCGGTTTTCGTAAACAAGTCGTGAATTTTCTGGCGACCCGTTTACCGACCCCTTTCTATTGAATAACAATATCGAACACGGCGAAGACACAAATACACATTCAGTCGGGTGTGAAATTATAGTAATATAGGTTATCAGTCTCATGTTAAATTGCATAAGCTATTTATCCTCGTAAATCTACTTTCCATAATATATAAACGTGATTTACCAAGGTACTCATTGCTAGGATTTCTAATCGTGATGTAAAGTGTGTGTGTGTGTGTGTGTGTGTGTGTGTGTGTGTGTGTGTGTGTGTGAATTCGGGTTTAACGTCGCTTTCAACAATTTTTCAGTCATATCACGACGGTGTCTAGTTGCGACAGGGAGCTCAATGCTCACGTTTATAGTGCTGCCTCACTGAAGTATCATGTCCCAGACACATTACATGATACCACACCCAGTCACATTATCCTGACACTGGATCGACCAGTCCTAGCTCTACCCCGTAAATCTGAGTGCCAAGCGAGGAGCAGTTAGTACCATTTTTAACGACTTTGGTATGTCGCGGCCTGGGATCGAACCCGAGACCTCCCGTTCCCCGGAGCGGACACTCTACCAACTGAGCTATCGGGGCCGGTCGTGATGTAAAGAAAAGACGGAAGCTACATTTATAGCAGCCGGGACCGGTGGCTCTGTTAGATTCGGACGTCAGTTTATTGTTTAGTCGTCAGATCTGATTCATGCATATACTTTTCCCCCTTATAATTGTTGTTTATTGTATGTTGTTGGCACGACTCAGTGTTGTGAATGGACTCTTTCATGCGCATATTTTGCTTGTGTTATGACGCATGACTCTGCATTGAAGTTAAATAGAAGTGGGGGCAATGATCCGGAAGCGATACAATTTACCCACAGCTCCCATCAGAGACACCAAAGAGAAAGAAACACAAACATGAAACAACATACCCCAATGGAAACATCAACAGCGGAAAGCCAAAAGGGCAGTTACTTTCCCACAAAATGGCCAATAGGCTATCGAAAATAAAATAGTATAAGCCAAACAAACACCCAAAGACGAACAATTGCAAAAATATACCGCGACAGAAGAAGTGCCTTGGAACGGTATTCCACTTGAGTAGCATAAATCGATTTTACGTGGCCACAATCCTCGCCCTTACTTCCGTCGCGATTTATAAAAATAATCTGTTCAGTCCGCATGCTCCTAACTCATCAGTGCAACATCTCTGTGAACACAAACAATCAAACAATCACAGAGATGAAACAACTCTGAGGACACGACAGCAAGAAACCACTGAAATGCCGGAGCAAAAGAAAACCAACAGTAAGGCCGAAGTTTGAGTAACCATAAACTTCGAAGTTGAAACTCTGCTGACAGATCTTTGAAGTTGAAGCTCTGCTGACCGTACTTCGAAGGTGCAGCTCTGCTGACAGGTCTTCGAACTTGAAGCTCTGCTGACAGTACTTCGAATTTGAAGCTCTGCTAACCGTACTTCGAAGTGGAAGCTCTACTGACAGTGCTTCGAAGTTGAAGCTCTGCTGACCGTACTTCAAAGTTGAAGCTCTGCTGACCGTACTTTGAAGTTGAAGCTCTACTGTCAGTACTTCGAAGTTGATGCTCTGCCGACCGTACTTCGACGAAGCTCTGCTGACTGTACTTCGAGGTTGAAGCTCTGCTGACAGCACTTTGAAGTTGAAGCTCTGCTGACAGGTCTTCGAAGTTGAAACTCTGCTGACAGTACTTCGAAGTTGAAGCTCTGCTGACCATACTTCGAAGTTGAAGCTCTGCTGACAGTACTTCGAAGTTGAAGCTCTACTGAGAGTACTTCGAAGTTGAAGCTCTGCTGACCGTACTTCGAAGTTGAAGCTCTGCTGTCCGTACTTCGAAGTTGAAGCTCTGCATACCCAAGCGATCATGTAAAATTGTATAATGCATTCGCTATTTCTTTCACCTAAATTCGCCTATCATAGTGATCCCGTTCTTTGTTACTCATTTCTTCATCGGTGGAATCTGACGGGCGTCCAGACCTGGTTTCGTCTTCTAAAGACGTTTTGCCGCATTTGAATTCCCCAACCCAGAATTTAACTTGTGCATACGATGATGCAGAAGACCCATAAACATTGGTCAACTCGCAATAAATTTCCTGACCCGTTTTTAACTTTCAAATGCAAGTACCGAATTACAGCACGGTACTCAACTTTTGACAAAAGGCTGCTAGCCATGTTTGGCGTTCAATATATTTATGCTAGAGCCTGTTCCAAGTATCAGGACTTTATGGAACGTGGGAAGGTGCTCACTACCACGTTGTTATGCCAGGGGTATAAAAAACCAAACTGGTATCAACGCTAAAGAAGTTCTGATGTGTTTGCCAATGGAAAGCCATAGGAAGACTTCCAAAATCTCGGACATACCCTTCTCGGCATTTACTCCCTTTCTTCATTCAGGTCGATAGGCATGGTGGGCGAAGCTTGCTTACCAAGTAATGCTTACTATCCCGGGACGCCTGATAACACTCTTCTGGAGTCTATATCTGTTGGTCTGAACATTGATTTGCCATTTGTCTATTGATTAATGATTTTGAATTAACGCTTTGGTACAACGACCTGAACTACTTATGAGTGAATGGCACGATAAGCTCCTCATGTCTTAAACATGTACTGAAACAAGGCAGGAAAATCGTGTGTGCCTCTGTTAACTGGAAATGGGATAGGCTGGTTACTTATTGACTTGCTCTCGTAGTAAGAGTTCGTTTCAAAATTTAGGGGTGTCCGGTTGTGCTATCTTTAATGTTTATTTGAAAAAATAGCTGAACATTGTGCTAACATTGTTCTGCTGCGTCTGATCTCGCCTGCACTGTTTACCTGTATCCCGTTTTGGGGTGTCCGGTACAAAATTAGTTAAGATGGATGTTTTCTGTCTTTTTGATTTTTTTTTCTGAATAAAAATATAACCCTTTCTTTCTGTTTCACTCTGATGACGAGGGTAAAGATATTCGGTATATATATCAGAAAGAAAAAAGTAACTGGGTTTGCAAAATGTGCTGGAGAAGGCAAAGATAAGCTTTCTACGTCATATTGGTTACCTAAACTTCGCAAAAGACCACACAGTGCACACCTTATTACTAATTTAAGTTATTGTATCAAAACTGAACTTTCTAAATTGTTGACTTCATGTCTTCCTGACTGGATTAATTATTGCGACAGAGTCTAGCAACGATCAGGGAGAAATTCATTTCGGTCTATTAAAATTCGAATGAGGTTTTAAATAAACTTTCGTGAATTTAGTCAGTCGACGTATGATTTTTCCACGCTTTAATAATACAAAGAAAAAAAATATATATATTTAATTAAACGGGCATTCCATAGGGAAGGTTCCCTCTATCTTGCTTTTAATGTAAGCTTTTTTTTCACTTCTGAGGAGCATAAAAGTTACACATTATGGTCATGTCAGAGAAAGTGTGTGAAACTCGCACGACTTTAAAAACGCATAGGTGACAAAAAAAAATGAATGTCTCGATAATTATAGCAGATATTTTTGAAAGCAAAACATATAAAGCAAGAACATTTGTCTGCCACATACTGAGATCAACGATTTTAAATTTTCGCAATTCGTTACGTGCCAATCGATGCGCGAATGGACACACCCAAATTTCAAAAATCACAACCACAAAAACTGTATTGAAAACAAATCTCTTAACGGCACTGTAAAACGGGCTAAATTAAAAAGATTTGTCGGAATTACACGTTCGCATAAATTTGGAATAAGGAATTCTAAATCTTTCAGGAAATCGTGGTTACAGGCTACATTGAACGGACATGGCGACCCAAAAGTCAGCCGTTTTAGCTGTTTTTCGAGGTTTTAAGCGCACTTGAAAGTTCTGACGTCCAAAGCATGTTTGGATTGGTACCAGATAATCCAAAAATTACAGAAAGTGTCTTTTGACATGATACTCTGAATGTTACGGTTTCATTCCACAGAATTGCACATGTTAGCGCCACATCGACGTCAAGTGCTTTTGGTGACGTTGACGTCATTTATGCTGTAAATGCAATTTTGAAAATGTTTTTCAAGTTTTTGATTGATTGAAGACAAGTGAATGTGCCAATGTGTTTTTGAAAAGTGAAGCACCGGTATTTATCAAGCTTGATAACATTTCAAGAAAAACATAAACGTCAATATTACATCAGTACTTATGCGTGTTTTTGTCTCGTTAGGCACGTTAGCTCAAAGAGGACCCCCGCCCATAGGGGCTTGAAGAAATATATGGGCTGCATGATGCTTCCACGCAGAGCTGAATCTGGCCCGCACACTAGTACTGGTAAACCGCTTAGAGGATCTAAGCCTGTCCAGGAACCGCGGTGCGAGGCAGACCGTCCATGCTAATAAACCCTATTGGTTTCATTGGGCGACAGGGCTTGAGATGTCGTTTCATCTCAATGTCGGGTAAAAGTCCCACAAAATTGGAAGCAACGTCTCCAAAATGACCTTTACAGTGTTGACGGGGACGTTAAACCTCAAATCAAACAAATCAAACAAACTGTCTTATGAATGTTCAGTATGCGAGTTTCAGGTTAGTTAATATTTATCGCAGAAATATACAAAGTCAAAAACTATGCGTTATAAAAGTCGTTAAGAATATAAGAGATATTTAGTTATTTAGACAAATTGTTGGAATTCCGATAGGTACGAGTTACGCGCCTCGTGTGACTGACCTGTTCTTGTTCTGTTATGAAAGAGACATCATGATGTCCCTTTCCGTTGAAAGCAATCTAAAGTGGGCCCCGTCAAGCGATTTTGGTACTTATCGCCTATGCGAGCAGCGAAGGTTCAGGCGAGCCTGCGCATCCGCGCAGTCTCGCCAGAACCTTCGCTGCTCGCTCATACAAGCAGTGAATCAAGAGGAACCTTCAGACAGAAAGCCATATCCCTGGCCCCTCTGAATGGCTGGGCCTGCGCAGTTAAAATTTGTCATGACGGAATGCTCGAAGACACAAATTCGCTTGGCGGGGCTCAAGTTATTTAGGCTTTAAGCTCCGTTACACTTATGAGTTAGAAATCCTACCCGCAGACAGAACACATTATTTGTCTAAACTACTACAGAACAAACGACTAGGATTATGGCCACTTGAAATGGATTTAACACCCCTCAACCGAGTGAATTAACGTTTTTCTGACCGTTCAACATCACGGAAACACGCCTATTTAATTTTGACCCCCTTGAACCCCACTCTTATATAGTAAAATGGGGTTTGAAGGGGTAAACCTTATTTTTCTTATTTCTGCTCTAAAAATAGATTGTGGGTACTCGTTAGAACCGCCTCATCGAGGCGGTTCTAACGAGTAGCCACAATCTATATTTTGAGCAGAAATAAGAAAAAAATCACGGTTTTTCATCTTAAAAGTTTCCTTTTTCCTGCGATAATATTTAACAATGCATTTGTATAGGCGTGTTTCCGTAATGAAGCAGTTCATCTGTTGTGGTGTATTATTGTAAAATAGTTCGTCTTTGCATGTGTGTCTAATTTCAATTTATTCGCCATTTTGTGGGAAGGAAGAAAGTAAATCCATTTGGCGGTCCGCTTGTGACGTTTTCACTATGGTAAAGTTGATTTATTTTTGTCTTACTTCCCTTTGGTGACTTAGATGGGACTATCAGGTAATTGTATTGCATCCTGACCATCTCTGGCTTCCATTACGATTCCACACCCGTGCGACATAGTGCATATTTCTCATCTCCAAAATGGCTCCTTTTCTGATGAAAATCCCTGATTTTTTTCTATATAATAATAAGAAAATAATGTATACCCCCGTAAACCCCCGTTTTCTCTATATAAAGTGGGGTTTAGGGGGTCTTCATTCCACGGACTTGTTCAGGTGATGGTGGTTTTGGGTGTTTGCTGTGAGCCTTCATCTGTTTTACCACAGTTGTTTAATTAGTTAACTTGTTTTTGGTGATGTCTCTCCCAATGAGTTTGAAAACCTTTACGTGAGTCGTAATATTGAGCATTGTTTGAACCCAGGGCGAAGATTAAGCCCATGTAAATATATATTTAAACCGCAATGGTTCATCGTTACCGCCCGTTGTAAAACGGTGGTAATCACGTTTACAAGGCTGTGAAATGGATATATACTTCTATAAACGCCAGCTTGTATTGCGAAAAGTGGGTTTTCTTAATCTTGCCCTAAAACGCAGATTCGGGGCCCTTGTTGGACGACTCGATGATATGCTGAGTTCATTGTGTATTGTTATCACCGCAACGACCAGAGAGAGAGAGAGAGAGAGAGAGAGAGAGAGAGAGAGAGAGAGAGAGAATGAATTTTCTGCTTTTTTTGTTGCAACCTGATATGTTTATGTCTCCTTTCTCTACCTCTTGGTGCCACTGATGGTCAGTATTGTTTTTGTTTGGCTGTCGCTGCGCATCATTTTTGTCATTTCTCTCTTTCCATATACACAGTCACGTGATAATTCGCCAAACACACAATAGAATTCTGCTGCAAGAGAACAAATGTTTTTGAATGTCACTTTTTCCTTTTCTTTAATTTACATATTTTCATGTATGCACATACCAGAGGGCAGATATACACAGAACTATATACTGTTATGCTCCTATTCAGTATTATATCCCAGCAGCATGGATTTTGGAGGACACAAATGATAACACAACTGAGTGACAAAATGTCATTTCTTTGTTGTTGTTTTTTTGTGATATTTCTCTTATTGATACTTCAGACAAAGGTTTTGGTGCTCGTTAAAAAGTTACGAATTAGAGGCTCCATAAATCCTAGCGGTCGCTTTTGGCGGTAGGGCCTGAGATGTCATTTCATCTCAATGTCGGGTGAAATTCCCACAAAATCGGAAGCAACATCTCCAAAATGGCCTGAACAGTGCTGATGGGTCGTAAAACCTCAACTCTAACAAATAAAGAATCGTCTCATTGAGGTGATTCTAACGAGTATCCCATAACTTTGTCTTTGGGGGAGAAAACTATTCTTACTAAATATTTTGCCTTTATTTAAACTAGTTTAAAAGGAGAGAATAATGAAACCGTAAAATTACAATAAAAAGAAAGGGCCCACTGAAATATCATAAGAGCAATTCTGTATTGTAATAAGACGTTTCTGTTCATGTACATGTACAGTAAAATTGATATCATTGTGCCAAAGCCGCAAGTTTGAATCTTGTTTTAAAGAATGGCTCCTATCTAACTGATAACTTAGTCAATATAAAATGTTTTATTTTTATAAAGATATCTTTCATTAGCAAAGGGTTTCTCACAGATGTCGTGGATCAGTTAAGAGTGTCTGCCAGATAAGGGAGTTACAAAGCATAGAAAATCGTCACGTAGGAGTACTTTACCTTTGTTTAAAAACTTAAACTTCACAGCTGGGGATCAGGCTAATTTTTAAAGTTCCATAATTAATCTCTCATGAAACATATACCATTTTCTGTTATAAAATTTAATTTTGTTATTAAGGAAAAATTGCGTGTGCGTGTGTGTCCAAAATATTTCGGTTTTTGTTTTCATAAGTGATGTTTCATACACTTTGTTTATATGTCGAGGCTTGCAAGCAAAATAACACAATTAAAGACAGAAATGTTTTGATAACCTTTTAAATTCATACAGAGTCATATATTATAATGATTTAACTGATTTCTTATACTGTTCGTTATTGCAAAGATCCTTATTGAATTAAAACGGACGGTGATACATGTAGTCTGAATAAAAAGGCATTTGTTTTTCGGCAGTATTTTACTGAAAATTACTCAACTTATTATCAGTAGTACTAGCTGTACTATTGACACTCACTTGATAAACTTGAGACCTAGAAATCGACGGCCAGATTTTTCTTCGGCTATGAACTATGGTATAGTCTCATTCTTAGAGTGCATGCCGTATAAACATATAAATTAAAAAAGTTTTACGTTACAAATTCCGACGTTCTGTTTTTGTGTGTTGTTGTTGTTTTTGTAGAACTATTTTTATTGAAACATTATCAATCATTGAGGGAATTCTTCTGCAAACGATTGGGACCTGTAACACCTTTAGACATAAGAAAACACCAACTGTTTATTTTATGTTTCAGAAATATTGTTTGTTTCTTATTATTTTGGAGTTTTAAGGCCTAATCAACACTGCCGTAGGTCATATCGAGCCAGACAATTAAAAACTTTTGAGCAAAGCATTAGTGTATGCAGCCTTGCAAACTAAATTGCTTTGTATAAAGAGACTAAATAAAACATAATCTACGAGTTTCGTTCTTTAGGGCAACATTTTAGCTTTTTATGTAACCTCACTGCAGTTGGTGTTAAGGGCCGTGTGTCGGCCGTTAAAAGTCTCCCCGTGTTTCATCATAGTGCAGATTGTATTTTCCTTTCTTTGGGATCATTGAGCCCATTCTGGGTACTTTGAAAATCGGATATCGCTTAAACCGGTGCTAGGAGGCGTATGTAGCCTGCCAAACTAAATTGCTGTGCATGAAGAGACTCAATAAACTAGTCTCTAATGTGTTCTTTGTTTCCAAAGACAACCTTTTAGGTTTTTATGTTACCTCACTGCAGCTGGTGTTAAGTGCCGTGTGGGGGCCGTAAAAGTTCCTTCCGTGCTTCATCATAGTGCAGATTATATTTTCGTTTCCTGTGGGATCATTGATCCCATTCTGGTTACTTTTAAAATCGAATATCGCTTAAGCCGGTGCTAGGCGGTGTATGCAGCTCTGGGTTAATTGTATCGATTCCTGATGATTGCCTCCACTTCTGGTTTGAAAACTATATTGCTGTGTTTGAAGAGACTCAATAAAACCGAGTGTCTGATTTTCGTTCTTTTATGTGTTCTTTATTTCCAAATACAACCTTTTAGCTTTTTATTTTACCACTTTTTTCTGGGGAAAATGATGCTCAAATCATAATAAAATATTCCCGGCCAATATATCTTGAGCGCAAAAAAGTCGTCATCAAAAACTACAAAAAATAAAAGAAATGGCAGTTTATGCACAAGTCCGCAAAATATCTAAATCTCTCATACATTTAGGCTTCTTATTTTTCTTTTACAAATATATCATTTTATAAATTATAGACTGGTCAATAAAATATGTCAAATCAGACAACTCTCCATCTGCAGTTGGAAATTAAATTTTGCATATACAAAACTGCATGTCAATACTGGGATTTAACCACACTTACAAACAAGTTCAAAACATTAAAATCTGTAGCCCTGCGCAAACAGAAACTAGTGACTTACGGCTTGCCTAGTAACTCGTTCATTCGCTCAGCTTTGAGTGAGCATTCTAGCTAGTGACAGATATGTTCTCAGGTTTTATTACAGTCAGAATGGTTTGAACTGCATAAAAGGGTCCTTCGCTTCGAGGCATTGTATTAAGAAAACACGACTATTCAAATGTACTGAAAATCTTACTACCAAAGAATAAACCTTTTCAGATAAAAAAATCAAATATTTCCTGCGCAAAACATACAGTCTATGTTTCTGTACGGAAATAACAAAAATAACGTATACTCCTGTGAATTAAAAAACGAAACGATCAGGAACTGGTACAATCAGATCCCGTATTCTTCCCACAATATCACCATGGAAAAGAAGTCGAAACATGGAGGGACAACAGTAAACAAAAAGGAAAATAGGTAAACCGAGTCAGCAGCACTTTCCCAAACAGGTGGTGACTCAGACTATCCAAACCTAACTAAAAAGAGCAATATACATAATTGGGGTGGGGGGGGGGGGAAGAATCTGAATCACTAGCATGACAAACATTAAACTAGAAGGACTAGTGCAATTAAAATGAACAACCAAAAAGGGAGAAGAATCAGAATAATCAACGAAACATCATACACATGTATATTATTAGAGGAAGAAGCAGAACCACCAACACAAAACACAAAGGAACCACAGCTAGAACACCGACTTGGTACAGTCAGTATAATTACTGATGGGTTTAAGTTAACTGTACGGGATCACAACTCTCACCCTCACTTTCACTGTAATTCAAACAAGTATTTGTTTGGTCTCCTTGATGGTTTTCTAACTCATCACCGAATCAACTCTGGAAATAAAGAAATCACAATTAAAGCCAAGCTGACGCAAAGATGAGGACTCGACAGTAAAACGCGCGATCCGGTGCTGAACACAACGCCACAGGAACTATGAAGCAAAGGCAACCCAGCAGTTAAATATGTTCTATAAAAGGGCTATCCTTTGGAAGCAAGGAATACACCACAGAAGTGAAAAATATGGAGTGTACATGTTTTCTGGGCAAGACTAGCTAGTTTCGGCCAATAAGGCCTCATCAGTGACCCTCAGATATTTTCAAAATTCCATAATGGAATCAATGATCCCAAAGGACAAGAAAATATAATCTACACTATGATGTAGGGCAGGGAGACGTTTTACCGCCGCCACACATTCCCACACACCAGCTGTAGTGAAGTTAGATATGTTCTATAAAATGGTTATCTTTTGGAAGCAAGGAATACACCACTGAAGTGAAAAATATGGATCATTTATCGCCCCGATAGATCAAGCAACAGACATAAAAGTTCCGACCAACAAATAAATAGCTTTAAGCCAAATCAATCATGGAAAGTAGAAGTAAAACAAAGATCAGGAACCGATACAATTAACTTACTCCACCCATCAAAGACCCCAAAGGGAAAGAAACACAAACATGAAGCGACCAGACCATAATGGAAACCTAAACAAAGGATGGCCATAAGGACAGTTACTTTCCTAAAAAATGGCCAAATGGCCATCCAAAATAAAAAAAGACACAAGTGATACACACAGTGAGTAGTAACAAACAACAACATAAATAAACCGCCACAGAAGAACCGCCTTGGAACGGTCAGTGGAAAGAATTCCACTGGGGGGGGGGGGGGGGTTAAATCGAATTTACGTGGCCACAATCCTCGCCCTTACTTCCGTCGCTATTTAGACAAATAATTTGTTCAGTCCGCATGAAGGCCTCCTAACTCATCAGTGCAACATCTCGGTGAACAGAAATAATCAAAGAACCACAGAGGTGAGACAACGGTGAGGACTCGACAACAAAAAACCACTGAAATGCTGGAGCAAAAGAAAACCAACAGTTAGACTCCGATGGGCCCGACCAGAGAAAGAGCATCAGGAGTCTGAACCCCGATCCACCGGCGTGCAATTAAAGAGGAAAGCATAATGTCTGACCGTGATTGAGTCAAACACAATGCAACCAGACTGTTGAATAGAATTTAAATTTTACCCAATGCGTGTGTCACGTTTAATAATATTCTGAAATTGTTCCGAAAAGTTAGGCTTTGCCTTTATTTTTTCTTAATTTATATACATAGTATAGTGTCGCTAAAAAAACTCAGGCTGGGACACCCCCTGCATCAATTGTCTATTTAAGTGTCAGCGATAAACCCCAGTTTTACAATGTAAAAGTGTGGTTAAAGGAGGTTATGATAATATGTTGTTATCCCATGTGTCCCTCGTTGCATAGCAAATGAACAAGCAAACACTGTCCTATTGAATGGTCTCACAGTAGGTTGACATGAAGATCAACTGGTTCTGGTTTTACTTCCCAGATTGACCAGCTTGTATGTAGGGCAGACGATAAGAACTGGTCTTCAAAAGGACAGTCCACAGTCCTGGTCAATATACAGATCTCGCTTTAACAAATAAAATATTATTCTATTCGGCCAACCGTAGCAAATAACCCAAAATAATCAATAAAATCACTTATTCCAAAGATTGTTATTTTGAAGACATGTGGCACTCTGTGGTGCTACTTATTTATGGTGAGACTGGTGTGCTCATAAAGGGTTATTTCGCTCATGGGAGACCCGAGCTCTCGACGGAGTGCTTAACGCTCTGCATGCTGGGTATATTTTGCTGCAGACGACAGTTTGAAATACATATCTTATTTTTTCTAGAAAACGGTTTTCTGGGAAATATAAAAAAGTATCATAAATTTGTAGTCTTCTAAATAAGCCTAAAGAGTGGTGAAGGTTAAACACCAGTGCGATAAAGGGATCAGTGGAGCTTTTGTTTGCATCAGACCACACTTGGGGTTGTTTTCTGCAGATTGTTTCTGCAGAAGAAAGACAAACGTTTTTGTATGGTAGTTAACGGTTGACAACTTTACTTCCCTCCTTAATTGCATTCCGCCTCAGATTCTATGACGGTTCCAGGGTAAAGGCTTACCGAGAATTAGAGGGAATTTATTTTTAAGTAATGTTGGTTGGTGCATGATGCTCTGTCTCTGGTCGGGCCCATCGGAGACTAACTGTTGGTTATCTTTTGCTCCATTATTTCAGTGGTTTCTTGCTGTCGAGTCTTCACCGTTGTTTCATCTCTGATTTTGTTTGATTTTTGTGTTCTCGGAGATATTTCATTGATAAGTGAGGAGGCATCCATGCGGACTGAACAAATTATTTGTCTAAATTGCAACGGCAGAAAGGGCGAGGATTGCAGCTGCGTAAAATCGATTTAAGTCCCACAGTGGAATTCTGGGCAGTTCTTCTATTGCGGCAGCCAATTGACCTTTTGTGGGAAAGTGACTGTCCTTTTTGCTTTCCGCTACTGATGTTTCCATTAGGTTCTAGTTATTTTATACCTGTGTTTCTTTCCCTTTTGTTCCGCCGATGGGAGCTGTGGATTAATTGTATCGATTCCTGATCATTGGCTTCACTTCTATTTATGCAGTAACATACAATAACAAAATTACACGCGAGCCGGAAAACGAAAATATAGACATGCGTAACCAGTGATAATTCAGATCAGTTTTTAATCCATTCAGTCAGGTCAAGATTTTATGAATAACTCAGAGGTTATTGAAAGCTTGCGCGAAAATCGTAACTTATATTACACTGTGCATGTTTATCTGGGTCGTCGCTGGTCGCACCGACCTCCATGAAGGTTTTGTTGCGTCTATGTTTTATAGGATTCTCAAAGTTTACGACAACACGCCTATTCGAATATATTGGAAATTTTACCTCTAAAAACGTTATCTTGACATGTTGTGCCCAGCTCATAAGTGTCTCGATCACGCCACTCCATGCCTATATGAGGTGGTCTGGACGTTGCGTGCCCGTGTTGTTTAGACCATAAATGTGATTGAATGAAGGCATATGTTAAATATGTTTACTGTGTCGCTTACGTTTCTCACCGTCATGATAGCGACATACAGAGATTTGGCCTGAATCTGACATCGAACAAATATCACATTTGACCTGCAGATCGAATTATCAGTCACAAAACTTTGAAGGATTGTTACTTTGTCAATCTTCCTAGTCAAGAGAGATCTCGAAGCAACTCACATAGCGTTCTTACCTGTCAGATGATGTTTATAATCTTGAAAAAAATGTTTTCGTTTCAATGATAAACACTTAAAATTTGATATGTATTTTAAAACAAACAGGGCACTTAAGAGTCATTAAGGATATAAAAGATAGCCCGTATTTTCTTATTTATCAACTGCATTACATAATACTGACTTTTCTTGTTTGTATTTCTGATAAAATCCACTGAAGTTTTTTGTCTTTTTTATTTGGATGGTAGGGTGAAGCAAAGGTGACGTATATCGTGCGTCACTGGGACGTTCAAATGATACTGGCTAAAAGGTGGGCAAGGCCTGCTGTCTCTGCAGCAGATAAGGGTAAAGGGGTACTGTATTTTTCTTCTGTTTCTACACGTCCATTCATTTTCCTCTTTCTCTCCTGTCCCTCGCTTTCACCACTGCTACCATCTCTTCTATCTCTTTTCTCCCTTTGTCTGTGAGATGATGCAAAATGACCCACAAGGGTTGATGTGTCACAAAACAATCAATCAATTGTCTTTTTTGTCAACAATTTCAGACTCGCGTCGTTCTTCGAAGGCTCTTACAGGATATTACCCAACTCTTCCTGTTTTTTAGAAGCCTCCGTGGTGCAGTGGTTACGCTACTCGCCTTGTAAACCAGCGATCGCAGGATCAATCCCGGGCTTCTCCAGACTTTCGGATGAGTCTTTAAACCGAGGTCCCGTCTCCGTATGACCTTTGCTGTTGGTGGGACGTAAAACTAAAACTCACTCACTCACTCACTTCCTGTTATCCCTAAATTCGAAGTAGATTACCTCTATTTTAAAAAAGCAGAAGTAACTGGGATAATGTGCAACTTTAACGAAAGAGTACTATACTACCTACGTGTGGCATACATCTTGTGCAATCTCCCGCATTATAAAACGGCTATTTTTTCGTATGAAAATGTGCGACTTTGTATCCCCAGACCGAATAGGTTCGGGGGACATAGCGATCAGCCTGGCGTCCGCCCGGACGATCGTCCGTCTATCCGTCCGTAGACGCAAACTTGTGATGGCCATAAGTCCAAACCCTGAGGGATTCATTGATGGTTCTTTGCACAATTGTGCGTAAGGCTGAGATGGCGTGTCATGGGCAAGAACCAGAACAGAACTCTGGCTGCCTTAGTTTTTTAGTTATCTCCGCTTTTAATAAAATAGAATTACAACTTTGTGATGACCATAACTCTAATACCCTTGAGATATTTGATGGTACCGGGCACAATTGTTCACAGGGCTGAGACGGCGTGTCATGCGCAAGAACCACAACTCTGGTTGCCATGGTCTCCCCTTCCAATAAAATAGAATCACTACCTTGTGATGGCGATGTCTCCAATACTCTTTGAGATATATTGATTGTACAGTTGTTCATGAGGCTAAGCAGGCATTGCACAGTTGTTCATGAGGTTAAGCAGGCATGTCCTTTGTGCAAGAACCACGACTCTGAGTGCCCTGTTTTTTAATAATCTCCCCTGACAATATAACATTTTGATGGCCATAACAACATTACCCTTCGAGATATATTGATGGTACTTGGCACATTGTATACAAATCTTACGACATGGAAGCCTTAACAAAGGAAAGAAGCAAAGCCTGAAAAAATCCCCGCCTATGGTGGGAGTCGAACCCGGGCCGCTTGGGTGATAGTCATGTGCTCTAACCACTGAGCCAAAGAGTCGACTCCCTGACGCAGTTGTCAGAGACTGGTTATAAACCTAGAAGCTTTGCATATGATCTACCAAGGTAGATAATTGAGGGGAGGCAATGCGGTCCGTAACACACCCCCTCTTCAAAGAAGTCATTATTTGAAACAGAATTGGACAGAACCTACAAATGTGTGAAAATAGTAAGTAATGACTGAAAAGATGACAGCGGTCCTACTTTTGCTACAAGAAGCTTTCCACTAAATGTTTTCCATAGGCGACAATAGTAACCTTTTACCTGCTCCCACAAAACTACACATTCAAAACTTTTCAAACCTTACTTGTTTATAGAGCCATCCTAGTTAATGAGAAAAAATCCACATGTTGACCTGCTCCTTTTCAAGTTACAGTCAACCATGTTTGTTTACATACTAGAACGGAGTAAATACAAAGCAACATTTTTAAAGGAGGGGTGACCATATAAAATCAGCAAAAATTTCTTTGAGCTTGCAGATATATTTATAAAACATGCATCATTTTAGTCCCTTATACCTATCATTTTCTCACATTGAAATAAAACATGGAATATATATCCAATGGAAGCAAGTCTGGTATTTAGAACGCAACTAAAAGCTCTGTCCCAAAGTGATAAAACCCGGCACCTCCCAGTATTTAGTGGAATGCTACCTCCAAAGCCTACGACATACAATGTAAAAGGTCATTTGTCTCGTTTTCTTTGGTGGGCAAAATAGCTTCCGGTTCCGTACTCTACCGTTGATGTAGCACGAATACCATTGATTAATTATTACCCTATCAAAGTTTGCCATGAATCATGACTGAGCCCCGCCAAGCGAATTTGTGTCTTCGAGCATTCAGTCATGACAAATTTTAACTGCGCATGCTCAGCCATTCAGAGGGGCCAGGGATATGGCTTTGTGTCTGAAGGTTCCTCTTGATTCACTGCTTGAATGAGCAAGCAGCGAAGGTTCTGGCGAGACTGCGCGGATGCGCCGGCTCGCCTGAACCTTAGTTGCTCGCATAGGCGATAAGTACTAAAATCTCTTGACGGGGCCCATTCAAGACATTCCGTATATTTAGACGGAAAATTTATCTGCTTTAATCTCATTTCCGGTCATCAAATAAGGCGCATCAACTACGTTTCGTCATAATGGTAGGTAGATTTATAACGCATTTATGCAATATAATTTGCGATAAAATGCTCAGAAGAGACTGGTTCTATATCATCTAATACTTCAAAAACACGAATTGTCAACGATTAGTTAATTTTGTGAAGAAGAAATGAGTTTAATTTAAACGATGAATAGTCGAAAATCTCATTGACAAGATCAAACATGCTTGTTTTGCCAACACCCCCACCCCATCCCCCCCCCCCCCCCCAAAAAAAAAAAAAAAAAAAAAAAAAAGAGTTACTCTACAGGGGAGGCAATTGGTGCGTGCGCAATGAAATGTTAACAGGGCCACGAGTCAAAACATTGGATCCGTTCATTCTTGTAACACCCCAGCCTGCTCCACATAAAGTGCGGTTAACATGGATGTTCATTATAGAGACTTGTTAACGGGATTGTTTAAACAACGTGTATTAGGCACAAACTGAGTATGTGACGAACGAAGAACGGACCAAGTACGGTAAAACTCCGCTGTTAATACCACCTAAAATTAAGACTACATCTGCTTTTAAAAGTTCTCAGTTATTTTTTCTTTGTGTTTTCTACAGTGACTTCGAGTAATAAACCACCGTTGGGACTGTTTAAAAGTGGTCTTAAAGACCACTTTTGTACAGTCCCAAAGATGGTCTTTATATAGGAATTTTACTGTAAATAGCCCTTAGGACTGATATATTTCTGAGTTTATTAAACATTATCCATTCCCACAACCTTTTGTAACTTGTTTTGAGATGAAATATCAATTGCACTTCCGGTCTCATTTCCTTTTTTGTTTTGGTTTTACGGCCCTTTCATGATTATTGCACTCATATCGAGCAGCTCGTTAATCATAGGTGCGCGAAAACCGGAGTACCTGGAGAAAAACCACCTGGCCTTCCGTTGCAGAACTTGGCGTCTCACATGTGACCCGAAACGCACAGCCATGAGAGACCTAATGATTAAGAGTCAGCGCTCTTTTCTAAGTCCACTTATCCACTAGGCCACGGAGGTCCGTTCCAGAGTTGTTTGAAACTAAAATTGTTAGAGAATCTAAATATAGCCCTGCTACAGCACTCTAACAATATTTGAGCTCCGAAACGCGTGAAAAGTACCAAAAACAATTTTAGAAATAGCCCTAAGGCCGTTGCAAATCTTCAAACAATGGCAACAACATTGGCAAAGTTTAACAAAAACATCATAAAAACATGCTTATGTAATTGTGACCCCTTAAATCCCACCTTAATATAGTAAAACTGTGGTTTACTGGAGTGTGCAATTTTGTGCTTATTCCTGCTCAAAAATATAGATTGTGGGTAACGAGTTCCCATCACGTGAACAAGTCCGTGAAACGAAGACCCCCCTACACCCCAATTTATATAGAGAAAAATGGGGTGTAGGGGGGTATACATTATTTTTCTTATTTTTGCTCCAAGACATAGGTTGTGGGTACTCGTTAGAACCGCCTCAATGAGGCGGTTCTAACGAGCACCCACAACCTATGTTTGCCGTATTTATAAGAAAAATATCAAGGAATTTCATCAGAAACTGGCCATTTTGGAGATGTGAAAAAATTCACTATGTCGCACAGGTGTGTTATCGTAATGCCACAATCTCTATTTTGAGAAGAAATGGGAAAAAATATGCAGGAAATAGAAGTGAAGGCAATGATCAGGAATCGATACAATTGACTCACAGCTCCCATCAGAGACACCAAGGGAGAAGTTTATGTCTGAAAATCTTCTTTTTTGTGGGTGTGGGGAGGGGGGGGGGTGGGGGGTTAAAATTTCAATATATATCAATAGGCGTGTTTCCATAATAAAGGTACAAAGTGTCACGTGTGCAAGGTAACGTCAGTATGACGGAATAACTACATTTTGGAAGGGTATAGCCGCATTTTTACCTCCCGACCAAATAAGGTCGAGGGGTAAGGCAATTAGCCTGGCGTCCGTCCGTCCATCCGAAGACATAACTTTGTGATGGCCATAACTCCATTACCTTTTGGGATATATTGATGATGCTTGGCACAATTGTACACAAGGTGGAGAAGGCGTGTCATGTGCAAGAACCTCAACTATGGGTGCCATGGTATTTGAGTTATCCCCCTTACAATACAAAAGTATGACTACCATGTGCTCGTCATTTCTAGGCATATTAATGGTACTCAGTACAGTTGTTCGTGAGTAAGTAGGTTTGTCTCTGGTTGGGTCCTGTCTACTTTGTACTCGTCATATCTAGGCATATCGATGGTACTCAGTACAATTGTTCATGGGGCTTAGCAGGCTCTGTCGTTGTTGTGACCCATCGGAGTCTAACTGTTGGCTTTCTTTTGCTCCAGCATTCCAGTGGTTTCTTGCTGTCGAGTTCTCACCGTTGTTTCATCTTTGTGGTTACTAGTATTTGATTTTTGTGTTCTCGGAGATGTTGCACTGATGAGATAGGTGGTCTTCATGCGGACTGAACAAATGTTTGTCTAAATCACAACGGAAGTAAGGGCGAGGACTGCGGCCGATTTAAGCCCCCAGTGGAATTCGTTTCACTGACCGTTCCAAGGCGGTTCTTCTGTCGCGGTTTGTTTTTGTTATGGTTTGTCTTTGATTGTGTGTATCACTTGTATTTTTTTCATTTGGATAGCCAATTTGCATTTTTGTGGGAAAGTAACTGTCCTTTTGGCTTTCTGCTATAGCTGTTTCCATTAGGGCCTAGTTATTTCAAATTTGTCGCTGATGGGAGCTGTTGGTCAATTGTATCGATTCCTGGTCATTCCCTTCACTTCTATTTTGTTATGCGGAGGACCAACGGCACTGGATGAACCGGTTTTTTTAGTTATTCCCCCTGCCAATATAGCTATGTGATGGTCATAACTCCAATACCCTTTGAGATATATTGATGGTACTTGGCACAATTTTACACAAGGTTGAGAAGGCGTTTCAAGCGCAAGAACCACAACTCTGGTGTCATGATATTTGTGTTAACTCCCCTTTCAGAACAGCAGTATGACCACCTTGTGATCGCCATATCTCCTGTACCCTTTGAGGCATATTGATGGTACCCAGTACAATTTTACACGAGGTAAAGCAGGCATGCACAGGATTTTCTGTTATCTCCCCTGACGATATAACCACGTGATGACACTTTAAGATATATTGATGGTATTCGCAGACTTTTACACAATATTGAGACGGTGTTTCATGCACAAGAACAACAGTGTACTAGTAATTTGTACAATAAAAATCTTGGATCTTCATTCCTTAGTATCATCAGTTGACGATTCGTCACCTGAGTTCTATAGTGTTCTATGTCCATTTTGTTTAAACTATAAGCATTATATACCATTTGAAACAGAATCGAAAGGCCTATCTCCATACTAGCTGAGATGTAAAATATCATGCCTAGGGTAGGTTTAATATGCATTTCTTTTTTTTCTATCTCCAAAATGCACATTTTTTTTTTGCTAACAGTGTTCTATGTCCATCATACGCCAATCAAAAGAAAACCTTTAGTCACATGATTGCAGAAACCATGTGACCCAATAGCGAAATGTCATTGGTTGAGGGCATAAATTCAGTAATAACTTGGATATAACAAAACTGGTAGTAAAAACAGGAAAGTACAACTTTTTAAATGAAGAATAGATGCTTTTATAATCTCAGATAGTTTTATTTAGACACAGTAAGTGCATTTAAATTACATTTTAAAAATTCCAATACAATGTTCCAATAAACTTTGTTCTATTTCACAATGAAATTTCTATGTTGACCAAATTTACATGAAAAGTTCTATGTCCAAACTACAAATGGGCTTTTTCTTATTAATTATTGTTTTGTTTTTTTTGTCATCAAAATTTTACATCCAGCTTCTCTGACACGCCTTAGATACTTTTCTGCATAAGTTTACCATTTTCATCACTATTTAGAGCCTCTGCACTTCGGATACATTTTTCTCGTTTTTAAGAAAAAGGGACATAGAGCACTATAGAACTCAAGTGACGGATCGTCCTAATAAACATTATATATATAAAAACCTTGCAGATGTCGCAACAATGTACTGTGGGGATACTAGCGTATTGTAATTCTGGTGCATGTCAATGGTCGGGACATTTGGCATCTCTCTGATGGCTTTTCTTTTCAAAGCAAAGTGGGTTAACTCAATGATTCCCTACTTTTATTACGTAATTTTCCGTTTTGAGTCCAAACAAATGTATTTCTTGTATCAGAGATGAAGTTGATGTGGTTGAGAACGAACTTTTATCTAGCCCTTCTGAAAAACGGATCCGATTCCGACTTCACATGAAGCACGTAAAAATGTCACAGATGTCTTTCAAATCAGATATCAGATAGACAAAACAAAAATTAGTATCTACGGAAGCGTAGATCGATCTTTCCCCTTAAAGTTAGCGGACGTATGCATATGACTAAAGAAGGGTTTCCATAATTTTTTAAGCCAGTGAATGGACGTGGCTTTTCTGTTATGAATCCGATAAGAAAACTTATGAAAAAATACTTAACCCTGTTAGAATTGAGGCAAATCATTTGTTAAAGGATAGTTTAGCTTGCAGGTATGTTTTGTTGCAGAAATAAATATCATTCTGGAACATTTTAACCCATATATGCCTAGTGGCCCTTTTTTGGGACGTTGGCAAACAATGTAGACCCAGATCAGACGCCGCATAACGCGGCGTCTGATCTGGGTCTACACTGTTTGCTCAAAGAACATACATTTTTGTACAACTTACATTAAACAAAACAAATCTGACACCCCTATAATTGAAAATGGACAACTCCAAATTTATATGATGGAAGATTCCATTGTCATATATGGGTTAAGGATAAATGGTATGTACTTTTTTTTTTCAGATGACACGTGCGTTAGCCTGCCTATTGCTTGCCATTCTTATGGCATCTGCTTCGGGTAAGATGTTCTTTTTTAGATTTGAACTTGAAGCCCCAGGTTGAAGTTTGACAACTTAAAGAAAAACTGCACAATAATTCTTTAAACCACGGTTTCAACTTTCAAACTGGGGTTTTAATTTATGTTCTTATATCTTTACTCCAACTCATAGTCAAAAATAAAAAGTGAAGGCGATTATACTTCAAACCTCAGTTTCAACACTAAACGCACAATAAACCTTTAACCACTGTTTGAACTTTTAAAGGGTGGGTTAACGGTTGAAATCATACTTTGTGGGAAGTTTGTGCAATAAAAATAACTTCAAATGTTTGAAACTATTGCTTAAAACGAAAACGATAAATTATTGTGCAAATGGGGTCTTATCCCAGTTTTTTTAAACTTCAAACTTTGGTTGCACATTTTACTTAAAAACTGGGGTTTGTATGGCAAGCCAAGTGCAATATTAACCTTCAGTTTGAACTTGAAACCCCGGCCCGAAGTTTTTAAACTAGGGCCCATCGGAGTCTAACTGTTAGTTTTCTTTTGCGCCAGCATTTCAGTGGTTTCTTACTGTCGAGTCCTCACCGTTTTTCCCTGTGGTTGATTGATTGATGTTGCACTGATATAGGAGGCCTTCATGCAGACTGAACAAATTCTTTGTCTAACTTGCGACTGAAGTAATGGCGAGGATCGTGGTCACATAAAATCGATTTAAGACTCTCTCTCCCCCCCCCCCACCCCGCCCCACCACCACCCGCAAGTGGAATTCGTATCATTGACCGTTCCAAGGCGGTTCTTCTGTCGTGGTATATTTTTGTTAAGGCTTATATTATTTTGCTTTGGATAGCCAATTGGCCATTTTGTGGGAAAGTAACCGTTCTTTTGGCTTTTCGCTAGTGATGTTTCCATTAGGGTCTAGTTGTTTCATGTTTGTGTTTCTTTCCCTTGGTGTCTCTGATGGGAGGTGTGGGTTAATTGTATCGATTCCCGATCATTGCCTTCGCTTCTGTTTTGAAAAGTTCAAAACTCAGTATCAAAGAAAAACAGCACAATAATTGTTTAAACCACGGTTTCAACTTTCAAACTGGGGTTTTAATTTATGGTGCGTTCAAACTACAGTTTTAACGCCTGATGCACAATAATGCTTAAACCCCAGTTTGAAAGCTGAAACCGTGGTTTGAATCACTGAGCACTCGAAAAGAATTCCAACCCTAGATTAAAAATTTCAATTCTTAGTGTTTGAAACCGTGGTTTAAAGAATTATTGTTCAGGTTTTCTTTGAATATGTTCTGGAAAAGGATTGTCAATTGGAAGCAAGGAATTACCACAGAACTGAAAGGTATGGCGTGTACATGTTTTCTGGGCCGGACTAGCTAGCTTCGGCTACTTAGGCCTCATCACTGACCCTCAGATATTTTCAAAACTCCACAGTGGAACCAATGATACCAAAGGACAACCGCGGTTTGAAGTTTTCAAAACCCTTTATAATAGTCATGTGAGCAAGTGCACAAAAACTATGGCAAGATTTCTGACAAAGTGACCAGCGAAGACCCAGATTATCATGCGCATCTGTGCAGGTTGATCTGAGTTTTCGATGATTGGTGAGCGTTTCAAAGCCTTCGGGCTCCTCACTCTTTTCATAGCAGGTGGATGGGTTTTCCGACTGTCATCATGTTAAGTCTGGACAATCAGTGCACACCATATTCAGATTGTTCAAATTGTACATTTAGAACTATCAATTGTCAATATAAGTTCAATATCCACAGTAGTTGTTCAATGTACTACAAGAAATAAAAACCTAAGCTTCGGGAACTATCAAGGTTCATGGGCTACCCTCGGGTCGGGCCGTCCATAAACCCAGCAGTCCAGGCTGTGGCCCTTGGGCAGTCCATAAACCTTGATAGTGTATTCAGGTTAGGTTGCCATTGCTTAATTGACAGAGTACGGCCACTAGAACCTTCTTTAGCAGCTTAAATGAATATTTATTATGTAACAGCCGTGAATATTTATTATGTAACACATTTATAAACATTGCAAAACCTTTGACTCTTGACAAAGAGTTTAACGAGCTTTATAATAGTCATGTGAGCCAGTGCACAAAACGCCTACGATAAAGCTTTTGGCAAACCGGCCAACGAGCAAGTCAGTCCATGACGGCTCCAACCTAAACACTTACTTAACCGTTTCTGTAATGTCGATTGGTGCCTGATGCTTTGTCTCTGGTCGGTTCAATCGGAATCCAACTGTTAGTTTTCGTTAGCTCCAGCATTTCAGTTATTTTTATCTCAGCGTTCGTTTCATTTTTATGTTCTCGGAGATGTTCCACTCCTTCATGCAGACTGGACAAATTATTTGTCTAGACCCTGACAGAACCTAGGGTGAGAACTGTGGCCACGTATAATCGATTTACCAGAAATAACTTCTCACTTACCGCTTATTGTAATAGTTCGTATTCGCATGTATGTATTGCTAATACAGTAAACTTCCTATGTTAAGACCACCTTTAAAGACCACTTTTGAACAGTCCTGAAGTTGGTCCCTGACTAGAGGACATTATATGCAGAAAATAAGAAGACACAGTAACTGCACCGTTCTTAATAAGCTTTTTAAATCAAAATTGTTCTTAATTTTAGGTGGTCTTAATAGTGGAATTTCACTGTTTCTTAATATTGTTGACACCCGTTTGACCATTTTGTGGTAAACGAACTGTCCTTTTGGCTTTCCGCTAGTGACGTTTTCTTTATAGTGAGGTTGTTTTGTGATGGCGTTTCTCTCTTTTTGGTATCTTGTGTGGGGATGGGAGGTAATTATAGCGATTCCCGATCATTGCGTTCACTTTATCTTGTATTTGTTATACGCATTGTGCAACATTTCATTACGAAAACACGCCTATAGAAATACTTTGTAAATTTTACCGCACAAAAAACAACAAAAATTTTAAGATGAAACTATCTGATTTTTTTTCTTATTTTTGCTCAAAATATAGATTGTGGGTACACTTTAGAACCGCCTCATCGAGGCGGTTCTAACGAGTACTCACAATCTCTATTTTTTGGATCAGAAATAAATAAATAAATCATGTTCACCCCTGTAAACCCCGTTTTTCTATATAAAAGTGGGGTTCAAGGGGGTCAGAATTATATAGGCGTGTTTGCATGATGTTTGTAGCATGCAGCAGTTAGGAGGCAATCTAGTTTATTGTTTTCTGCTGTATACTATTGGTTCTTGGCGTTTTTATGTTGATGAGGCCGTTGATTTGTTTGATTTTAAGTTTCACCATCACGATAACAAGACGTAGAAATGACCCCCCCCCCCCCCCATCACCCACACGTTAACCCCAGTTAAATGAATATCCACAAAAATTTCTTTCTTTCACCTTTGAAGTGAACAAAAAAAGAAAACTGGGGTTTAAAAGGTTATTTAGTATTTTTCTTACTTCTGCTCAAAGTCATAGGTTGTGGGTACTCGTTAGAGCCGCCTCGAGAAGGCGGTATTAAAGAGTACCCACAATCTGTTTTTAATATAAATAAGAATAATATGGCAATTTTTTTACCAGAAACTTTAACGTGCTATCGTAATGGTCCCCGTCAGCACTATTTAGGTCATTTTGTTTGTTTAATTTGATGTTTAACGTCCCCGTCAAAACTATATAGGTCATTTTGGAGACGTTGCTACCAATTTTGTGGGACTTTTACCCGACATTGAGATGGAATGACAATTCAAGCCCTGTCGCCCAATGAAACCAACAGGGTTAATAAGCATGGACGGTCCGACTCGCACCGCTTTGCCTGGGTAGGCTTAGATCCTCTAAGCGGTTTACTAGTACTCGTGTGCGGTCGGATTCAGCTCTGCGTGGAAGCATCATGCAACCCATTTATTTCTTCAAGTCCCGATGGGCGTAGGTCATTTTGGAGACGTTGATTCAAATAATATCGGAATTTCCTTTTCTGTAGCTTTTCGACGTGTTTGCTACTACACAAACTGGGCACAGTACAGGAATGGGCCGGCGAAGTTCTACCCGGAAAATGTGGACCCCTCGCTCTGTACTCATATTATCTACGCATTCGCCAAGATGAATGGAAATAAACTGGCAGCGTATGAATGGAACGACGAGTCGACACCCTGGATGAAAGGAATGTATGTTTGCTAATGCCAAAACATGTTTTAAATCATTCTCATAATTTAATAGTTAAATGATACTGGGAAGCTCTCTCTCTCTCTCTCTCTCTCTCTCTCTCTCTCTCTCTCTCTCTCTCTCTCTCTCTCTCTCTCTCTTGACACTGATATATATTAATATTACCTTTTTTTGTATTTTTGAGTCTGTGTTATGCTTAATGTGAAGGGCCTGGGAATTGTATCCACTAAACTATAGACAGCCCAAGTCTTGATCTGTCACTAACTACGCCAGACCTACCTCTTCGCAGAACTGCTTACAATAATTACGCCACCGGCATGCCACGACTTAAAGCTTTTGCACCTTGTAGCCTTTGATATACGTCGAGATTAATTGATTGTATTGGAGTTGAACGGCACGTCAGTCCTTTTGGGTGATCATTTTGTGTCGTCTACCAGATAAACTAGAAGAGAGAGTGTAGATGAATAAAAATGATGTATAGGGAAGAAAGAAGAAAAGAAGTTGAAAAACAGAAAAAATATAAAAAAATCCCCCCCCCCCCCCCCCGCTGCAAGAACAACAGGCTTTGCCGAAAGTAAGCCAATATCAGTTGGGCAGCCCAATGAGGTAAGATACTTACCCAACAACCCCCAAATTGTCGCCAAGAAGATTTTAACCCATTTAGTACCACAAACCCCAAAACGGGTACCCTGGCGCAGAACGTGGCGTCTGATCAGGGCCTCCACTGTTTGCTAAAAGTTCAGTCATTTTCCAAATAGATTCTGATGAAAACACAACCTGACACCCCTAAATTTTGAAATGAACTCCTGCTATATATAAGAAGGAAGATTCCATTTGGTACAAAAAGGGTTAAGGCTGTACTTGAAGGTTTAAAACTTGCATAGCTACCACAAAACAACTGAAACAAAAAACTACTAACATTGCGTTTACATTATTTAGCTTGTTGGTGTCCCTAGGGCGGTTCTAACGGGCACCTACAATCTATTTTTGGAGAAGAAATAAACAAATATAACAGTTGTTCATCAGATCAGTGTAGGAGATATCAGTAGGAGATATAATGAAAGCTTCATGCCAAAATAGGTGCGTTATCCTATTGACAGTGTAAAGGGAGGCAACTCGAAACTACGTTCACAGAAAGATTAGATGAAGTTCTTTCACATTCAGCATAATCTGAACCAATGCTTTCTTTCGTAAAAATATCTTGAAACAGACGGACAGATAGGTATGCAGACAGGCAAGCCGACAGCAAGGAGCGAGAGAGCGGACAGGTAGACAGTCTGACAGACAGACAGACAGACAGACAGACAAATGAATCCTTTCCTCATATACATTATTGATGATGACACATGACTAATTCGTCATCCATGTAACACACATCACGAAAACACACCTGAAGAATTTTGACCCCACTTTAACCCCACTTTTATACAGTAAGACTGGGGTTTACAGGGGTATACTTTTTCTTATTTCTGCTAAAATCACAGGTTGTGGGTTTTCGATAGAACTGCCTCGGCGAGGCGGTTCTAACGAGTACCCAAGATCTATATTTTGAGCAGATATGTAAGAAAAATATCAGATTTCTTATTGGAAAATTTTTATTTTTTTTGGTGTGGTAAAATTTCCAATATATTTGAATAGACGTGTATTCGTAATGAATACCATCTTTTATGGCTCTAAAAATAATATTGTAGTATTGAAAATTTATGATGTTTTTTTTATTTAAGAAATAGATCAGCTCAAGCTGTGATTTGTTGAGTAATAAATCACAGTTTGGAAGTCAGTTGTAAAGTAGATCATATCACGTGCGCGTAGCGCGCGTGATTTGTCTACTTACAACTGACCGACAAACTGTGATTTATTGCTCAACAAATCACATACTAGAGCTGATCTATTTCGATTCTAACATGCTGAAAATCGGCAATAATGTTTTTGTTTCATGCAAAATCTCACAACTTTTCGCCATTGTCAGAAGAAATCCCGCTAAAATTGTCGACTGTAACACATGCATTTATATCCTTTCCTTACGTTTTCGATGCGAGAAAATGACGTTTCACCGTCTAACGTCAAGTAAATCGACTAGTGACGTCATAAAGTGGCAGTTTTTAATGACGTCACTCGTCACGATCTTCCGAGCTGTGATTTGTTGCAGAATAAAACACAGTTTTTTTCAATTGCCTATATCGGGCTGTGTTAGAATTATGCTCAAAGCATAGATTGTGGATGCTCGTTAACTCAATGTTACGCAGGAAATTATTGAATCAAGACAATACATCCATGGCATAGTGCATTCCAACACGTGTCCAAAGCGCTTATTTTTTTCTGATGAAAAAAAAAAGTTTTATTTTTATACTCCAAATATAGGCTGTGAGTACTCGTAAGAACCGCTTCATTGAGGCGTTTCTATCGCGATGCCACAACCAATGCCTGGAGAAGAAAAAAAATCAAGAAAATAATAATTACCCATGAATACCTCAGTTTTCTTTTATGTAAAGTGAGGTTTACATGAATGTGCATTACACGGACTTGTTATCATAAGAATTTTCTTCTTCTACATGTACCCCAGCTATGGATAGTCTTGTGGCTTTACGATAAGGACACAGTTGCCATCTGTGAACTTCCTCTCGTGTGCTTAAATAATAACTTTTATATCCTTTATTACAAATCTTATTTCTAACTTCCGGTTCAAACATACATGTATATCGAGGCGCCGGTTATTTAACTGCCTCAGCTGTTAAAACGACAACCCACAACCTATGTGTTTCGGCAGAAATAAAGAAAATAATATATGTAAACTCCACTTTTCAATATATGATTTGAGGAGGAGTGTTTGAGTTTTATCTCCCACCAACCGCTAAGGTCACACGGAGACGGGATTTCGGTTTAAAGACTCATCCGAAAGTCTGGAGGAGCCCGGGATCGATCCTGGGATCCCTGGTTTACAAGGCGAGTAGCGTGGCCATTACACCACGGACGCTACTAATATATGATCTGAGGTCTACAAGGATGTTCATTACACGGACTTTGTTTTTATGACGTGAGATACATCAAAGGGTATGTCCAACTTTTGGAGAAAAAAATGGCTATCGTGAGCAAATTAATCCTGGATTCCTAAAATAGCATCGATTCAATAGATGATAACCTATGTTATCCCATCAGAAATCTAAATAGCGACAATGTGTCAGTGTTTTCATGGTTGCAGAAATGGCAATTTTCGGATGATAACTTCTGTTTTGTTGTGATTAACTTTCTTTCCTGCACCGGTCTCGGTGACTCAGTCCGATGCGCGTCTGACAGTTGATCAGGAGCACGCGAGTTCGACACCTGTCGGGGTCGACAACATTATGTCTTGGACATTGATCATGAAATCTTTTCTTTGGTCTTTCTGTTCCCTCCGCTGATTCAAGAAGGGCATTTACCAGTTTCTGGCGAAAGAATGTGCACCGTACTGGTTACTCGCTGCGGTATAAACCTGCCCAGGAGAAAGTGTGGATAGGTAATGCCCGGGTAGATATGACCAAAATGGTGTAAACTGCTTCAAAACGTAAGTTGAATCGCCTTCACAAACAACTTACATGTATGTTTTGGGAATAAATCAGGATTTCTTTAGAACACAACGTGAACAAATCCGTGAAATGAATACCACCCCGCCCTCCCTAAACCCCATTTTATATAGAGAAAGCTTGGGTAAACTTCGATCGAAATTTTGGAACTTTGAGAAGGGACAATAAGTGAGTTAGTGTTTAAGTTTTACGTCTCACCAACAGCTAAGGTCAAACGGAGACGGGACCTCGGTTTAAAGACTGATTCGAAAGTCTGGAGAAGCTCGGAATGGATCTTGCGGCCCCAGGTTTACAAGACGAGTAGCATAACCACTACAACACGGAGGCTTCTGAAGAGAAATTAACAGCAACAACATGATTTATATGTCAATAATTAGGTAGGTGATATACGTGTAAAGGCAAATCCCAGAGATTTCTATAGACACGTCAGTAGTAAGAAAGAAAGACATGCTATATATTCCACCCTGTAAAAAGGGATGTCAGTGGTGTTGCAGAGTCAGATCCTGAACGGACAGAAGAATTGGACGTTCAGTTGAATGATTCATTCAATAAAACTGAGTACAAGTGAGAGATTGGCTCCTTTTATGGTCAAGATTGCAGTTTCATCGGAGGGAGTTGTAAAGTAAATTAAGGGCTTAAATCCCTTTAAAGCTCATGTGCTTCCTCCTGGAGTCCTTAAAGAACTGGCAAATGAATTGGCTCCAGTAATTTTCACCTGCTTCAGCAATCTCTTGATACTGGTGAAGCTTCTTGCAAATATTTGTCCTTTCTTTAAGAAAGGAGACAGAGCTCTTGCTCACAACTATCGTCCTGTGTCGCTGACATACGTGCCATGAAAGTTGCTTGCACATATTGTTTGCTAAAATATTATGACTAACTTGAATGAACACCAATTTTTGTCTGACAGACACATGTATTTAGGAAAAAGAACAATTGTGAAGCTCAGCTGACCACAGTAATAAATGATTGGGTAGAAATTTTGGCCAAAGGAGGACAGGTGGATACATTAATCCTGGATTTTGAAAAAGCTCTTGACCCCCACCCCCCCCTCAATACGAACAAAAAGCAAACTAAATGGTCACGGCATTGGCGGGAATACCCTAAATGAATAGATTCCTTCCTTTGCTACAGAAAACAACGAGTTGTTGTCAATGAGAAAACTTCAGGGTGGGCTCCAGTTTTGTCTGGTGTTCCACTATGGACGCTCCTGGGTCCATTGTTGTTTTCTTTGTACATAGATGATATTTATACTGATATTGATTTCGAAATTAGACTGTTCGCAGACGTCTGTGTTTGCTTTGAATCATGAAAATAGATGCAGAGGACTCACTGAAACTTCAGACGGATGTAAATAGTTCTGGGTGTTGGGTGGGCTAGAAAATGGGGTATGAGATTTCAGCCAGTTAAATTAACGATCACGCAGATAACTAGGACATTTCTTGTATTTGTTCATCTGATTTGAGGTTTAACGTCCCCGTCAACATTGTATAGGTCATTTTGGAGACGTTACTTCCAGTTCTGTGAGACTTTTACTCGACATTGAGATGAAATGACAATTCAAGCCCTGTCGTCCAATGAAACCAATAGGGTTTATGGCTGGAATACTGAAAAACTTAGGATTGGAGTCTCTCAAGAAAAGGAGGAGAGACAGACGGCTTACACTCTTGTACAAAGGTCTAAAGGGTGATGTCAGCATTTCTACTGATTGCCATATCCCCAAGCATCACTCTGGCATTTCAGGTGCCCTCTGCAAGAACTGACATCTGCAAGGGATCCTTCTTCCCTCAGAAATTAGAGATTTGAATGCCCTTCCAGACTTGGTTATTTCATCCAAGGATCTTTGGCGAGAGCTAGGGACAAACTTCAATTTTTACAGGTCACCAGTAATGATTCAGGTCCCTTGTAGGATAAATATTTCTCACATGGTTGTGTTTTTCTGTTGTTGTTTTTTATCCATTTATTTATTAATTCTATTCATTTATTTTGATGCTGTATGTTGATCTTCTTTCAATTGTTAACACTTACAGCGTGTACGAAAATTCTAGAACAGCCGACAGTCTGTTTTTTTTTATTATTTGTTGGATCGATCGGTTTATCGACCCAAATTTACTAAAAGGCCAAACGGAATTCATGCAGTTGTCCACGTGGCCATCACTGATTTGGGGAAAACAATATAATGGTTTATTAATAGAACTTGAAACGTTACGCTATTTTATCGATGCAACAAGAGCTATCTATAGAGTCTTGACAGGAATCGTGTGCTGGATAATACCCAGATCAGACGCCGTGATCAGCAGGTTGCACAGGAACTTCACTGTTTGCTTAGATAGTGGCATTTGAGGGTTAAACGAAATAGTATGAGAATGCCAGGTTGCTCACGTAATGAGAGAAAAACAATATCTTAATCCAGGCCACGATGTCACGTTACGTCTTTCGGAACATTCTATTTATAAAATTGTTACACAAATGTATGCCAAGTCGAGTAAAAATAGACTTTTCGCATTCCTGCTAAGAACTTAATTTTAGAACCCTGAAATGTTTAAGTGCAAAAATGAGTAGCCCTGACTTTATAGGTTGTACCGTTATTAGACATACAGCGTAGACCAAGATCGGATAAAGAGTACATTGCGTTTGATCAGGTCGGCACTGTTCGCCATATGTATGCAACAACAGTTTTGAACATGATTCAGGGCCGTACGCAGACTCTGAAAAGGGGCGGGTTGAGGATGCGAGTTTCAGGTATTTTGCAGAGGGTGAAAAACTGTATGAATCTGAAATAATTTCCAAAAGATAGGAGGGCCTGCGTTTTGCACCCTCCCCACTCTGTTGAATAAAATCCAAGTACTACCCTAAGACGTCAGAAGTGTGAAGTTTGAAGGCATTAATTTTAGTGGTATTAAAAGGAGTGACAAAAGCGTTTTATTAAAACCGGCGAGAACGGTGAGATAATTCAGTCAAATTGCATGATAGAGTTAAAGAATTAGAATAGAATGCACCTTTTGTGACGATGAGTATGTGTGTGAAGTTACATGAATCTAGGCTAAATACTTTTGGAAATGTGATCAAGGTTAAAGTGTTTGGTTAAATTTTCGAAAAATATGTCAAAGTTCAAGGGTCAAGGTCACAGGCCTAAAGGTTTGGTATCAACAGAAAGGTCTTGTTCTAAGGAACATCCATGTGCAGTTTGAACGCTCTGTTATAAACAGTATTGAAATTAAAGAAAATATGTGTTTCAGAAAACAATAGTAAAATTCCTATATTAAGACCACGTTTTGACCTGTTCAAAAGTGGTCTTAAAGTGCAAAAGTGGTCTTTAAGACCACTTTTAAACAGTCTCAAAGGTGGTCCATGAGCAGAGGGCACTGTGGGCAGAAATCACAAAGGAAAATTATGTGAAACCTACAAAATGAGCTTTTTAAAGCAGAATTAGTCTTAGTTTTAGGTGGTCTTAGAAGTGGAGTTTTGCTGTAGTACAGGGGAGAAACTTCAGCCGAAATAAAAATACAGTTATGTGCCTTGGCCAGAATGTTACTCATGTGATGTTGAGTATGTATACGAAGTTTCGTGAGGCTAGATCAAATACGTTTGAAGTTATATGCTGTTAAGTATTTTTCCGGATCGCCGACGACGACGACAGCGACAACGTAGACGCCGGAGTGACGACAACAGCCCTGAAGATTTTCTTCGAAAAACAGACGAGCTAAAAACACATATTCAAACAGTACGTGAAATCCGCATGATTGGAATATGGGTTTTTGTTGTTTGAAAAGTTTATATTACCTTTTCAAGAAAAACTTCAAACAGCTATGTTCACATCATGAGAATACACTTATATACGAGGGTAGGCTGAAAAGTTCTGAGCCTGACCAAGAGGCAGGCATCGAACAGCCATGAAATTTTGTATTCATTAAATCCAACTCTTTATTACTTGATTTGACTTAAATGAGTTCAAGTTTACCTGCAATAACGTAGAAATTCTAGCACGTTTTTGAGCAAATGGACAAAATCTGGCATCGTGGTGTCATCAAGTACCTCCTTAAAAAGGGGTTAGCTCCTAAGGACATTCATGCCGATACGGTTGCTACATTAGGGGATGATGCTCCTTCGTATGCAACCGTGAAAAGGTGGGCAGCAAATTTTAAGATGGGCAAGGACAGCCTTGAAGATGATGACCAGTGTGGACAACCAACAACGGCAACAATTGAGGAAACCATCAGCCAAGTGCACAGGGCCGCGATGGATGACAGGCGTTTAACTGTGAATCAGTTAGCTAACACTGTTGACATCTCCCGTGAACGAGTAGAGAACATTCTACACAGTGAATTAGGAAAGTCGAAGGTTTCCGCCAGATGGGTGCCACGGCTTTTGACACCTGACCAAAAGTTGACCAGACTGAACCTGTCACAAGCCAACTTGGCTATTTTTGAAGCAGACCAAGATGGTTTTCTTGACCGTTTTGTCACTCAGGATGAGTGTTGGGTTCATCACTTTGAGCCAGAGACCAAAAGACAATCCATGCAATGGAAGCACCCTGGCTCACCCCCTCCAAAGAAGGCAAAGGCCGTCTCCTCTGCAGGGAAGGTGATGGCTTTAGTGTTCTGGGATGCTAATGGTATAATATTCATAGATTACCTTCAAAAGGGCAGAACAATTACTGGGGAGTATTATGCAGATCTACTAAAACAATCGCGAAAAGCAATTAAGGCTAAACGATCCGGAAAATTGACAAAAGGGGTCTTGTTCCATCAGGACAATGCGCCTGCTCATAAATCGGTTGTCGCAATGGCTGCTGTGCATGACTGTGGCTTCACACTTGTCGATCATCCTCCGTATTCACCTGATCTAGCTCCATCAGATTATTAACTGTTTCCAAACATGAAAAAGCAATTGGCTGGGCAGCATATGGGTCAGACGAGGAGGTGATAGCTGCTGTGGAGGAGTTTTTCAGGGACCAAGATGAGACCTTCTATACCACTGGTATCCAAGGACTCCAGCATCGCTGGAGGAAGTGTGTGGACAGGAAGGGAGACTATGTTGAAAAATAAGGCACTTTCAGCATGGACAAACCATTGGATCTTAGTCAGGCTCAGAACTTTTCAGCCTACCCTCGTAATTTGACCCCCTTGAACCCAACTTTTATATAGTAAAACTGGGGTTTACAGGGTACACCTATTTTTTCTATTTCTGTTCTAAAATATAGATTGTGGGTACTCGTTAGAACCGCCTCGATGAGGCGGTTCTAACGAGTACCCACAATCTATATTTTGAGCAGAAATAAGAAAAAACGAGGCGGTTCTAACGAGTACCCACAATCTATATTTTGAGCAGAAATAAGAAAAATATCACATTTTTTCATCTTAAAATTTTCATTTTTTTTTTCGGCCATAAAGGTTACAATGTATTTGTATAGGCGTATTTTCGTAATGACAGGACTTTATGCAAGAATGTTGTTACGCAAAGACCCTCTGACGGATCACAACATCTATAATGTTACGTTCAGGGCGTTATGTAAACAAAGCAAGGCCTATCTTGTGATATCAAAATCCAAAATCCATGTTCAAGGGCGTCCGTGGCCATTAGTGAATAAGAGCGCTGACTCGAACTCATTAGGTCTCTCACCGCTGTGGGTTCGAGCTTGGCTTGGGTCACATTTGAGACGCAAAGTTCTGCAGCGGAAGGTCAGGTAATTTTTCTCCGAGTACTCCGGTTTTCGCCAACCTCTGATTAACGATCATATTAATGATATGAGTGAAATAATGTTTAAAAGGCCGTAACCCCCCCCCCCCCCAAATGAAAGGAAATAGATAAAAATATAAAAAAATTTCATTATATGAACATAGGTTTTGTATATTGCTGTCGAGTCCTCACCGTTGTTTCATCTCTGTGGTTGTTTGATTATTTTTGTTCACGGAGATGTTGCACTGATGAGTTAGGAGGCCTTCATGCGGACTGAACAAATTATTTGTCTAAATCGCGACGGAAGTAAGGACGAGGATTGTGACCACGTAAAATCGATTTAAGCCCCCAACCCCGCCCCCGCCAGTGGAATTCGTTTCCGCTGACCGTTCCAAGGCGGTTCTTCTTTCGCGGTTTATTTTTGTTATGGTTTGTCTTTGGGTGTTTGTGTCGCGTGTGTTATTTTATTTTGGATAGCCTATTGGCCATTTTGTGGGAAATTAACTGTCCTTTTGGCTTTCCGCTGTTGCTGTTTCCATTAGGCTCTGTTGTTTCATGTTTGTGGGTCTTTCCCTTTGGTGTCTCTGATGGCAGCTGTGGGTTGATTGTATCGATTCCTGTTCATTGCCTCCACTACTTTTTTGTTGTTTGGAAACAGCTGCTTGTCTATTCAAGAATAGCTTATGTATTTTTTTTTTTGTTTTTTGGTTTTGGTTTTACGGCCCTTTCAAGAATCAAGCCGACCGTTAATCATAGGTGTGCGACAAACCGGAGTACCCGGAGAAAAATCACGACCTTCCGTTGCAGAACTTGGCGTCTCATGTGACCCAAGCCAGGCTCGAACCCATAGCGGTGAGAGAGCTAATGATTTAGAGTCACCGCTCTTATCCATTAGACCACAGGGTCATTCAAACAGTATTGTTCATAAATGACGATTAAAGGGTTTACTTTATGGACATGCAGCATTTGCTTCCTATAGCGAACCTATCAACTTAGCGAACATTTTTTTGCGAAAAGCTGGAAAACGAAAATGAGCCGGAAAGATTTTTGAATAAATTTCGGACAACAATTAGTATTCTTTTGTTGAAAATCTGACACAGCCCTTGAGTAATAAAACGTCAACAAACAGTCAGCAAAATTTTATTCTGACTTTAATGGTAACCCTTAAAGCGCAAAACAAAACTTATGCAGACAACATTCATATTTGTTCGTCCTAATTTTTCAGAATAGGTAAGGCTGCACATTCCGTGTGAATCATCCTGTTAGCAGACCTTTTTGCCTTTGCACAACAGTAGGGTAACACACCCGGGCGCTAAAATGGCTTTTTCTTATCTCAAGAACTAGTATTTTTCGAATGAAAATGTTCGATATTTTCCTTATTTCTAGTCCAATGAACATTTCTATAAACAGTTTGTCAAAATATCTGCAAAGGCTTGACAGTAAATACCATTTTTCTATTTTCCCCATTATTAATCTTGGGAAACTCTATGTTGTCATACCAACCAAACTAATGGGCCGATTTTCATTTAAAACACAAATTTTCAATCGCCCAGCCCAAGAATGCTAAAGATGAAATTAGAGCTGAATCGGCCCAGTGGCTTCAGAAGGGATCTCGATTGAGAGTATTGACATCAGACGACGTCAGACGACAATGACGACGACGGACAACTGCCTATCCTATAAGCTTCCCCGGAGCATTCGGCTCTGGTGAGCTAAAAATGAATATTTGAAAATGTCATCTGTTCCCGTGTTTTGATGCGTCAAATGATACGTTATAAATTATGTATCCGCAGCTGTATGCTTCAGACTTTTAAAGGACATTTCGAGGTCAACATTTGAAAAGAAATTTCACAAAACGGCTTTAAATGTCATTCTTGTGTTCGTTCATGGACATTACTTTTAAAGACAAGTTATTGTTCCACAGTGTTGAAAATTAGTGTCACTAACGAAATAAATGGCAAGATATTTCCTGAACCCATTTGTGACAAAAAAAGTTTCGTTCTGATAACGACGATCTACTTGATAGCTTGGAAGAAATTATTGAAATAGAAGAATAGACCCGTCGAGAATAGAACAGAATCCCATGTACCTTGGAAGAATAGTAAAGACTCGCTTATCCATTACCTGAGAAGACGAGATTAGAATATCACTACAAGTAAATGATATTTTAACTTGGTACTCGTAGCTCAGACGAAGAGAGTAAAATCAACTACCTAATAGCAAAGATTCCCCTTAAGAATATAGCAAAATGGACAAGAATCACCCACCCTACAGCACAAAAGACTAGACTAGAATCGCCAACCTGATAGCAAGTAAAGAAGAGACTAGAATCGGCAACCTGATAGGAAAGAAGAATAGACTAGAATCGCCAACCTGATAGCAAGGCAGAATAGACTAGAATCGCCAACCTGAGAGCAAGGAAGACTAGACTAGAATTCGCCAACCTGATAGCAAAAAGACTAGACTAGAATCGCCAAACTGATATCAAGGAAGAATAGACTAGATCGCCCACCTGATAGCAAGGAAGAATAGACAATATCGCCCACCTTATAGCAAGGAAGAATATACTAGATCGCCAACCTGATATCAAGGAAGAATAGACTAGAATTAGAATCGCCAACCTGATAGCAAGGAAGACTAGACTAGAATCGTAAACCTGATAGCAAGGAAGAATATACTAGAATCGCCAACCTGATACAAGGAAGAATATACTAGAATCGCCAACCTGATACAAGGAATAATAGACTAGAATCGCCAACCTGATACAAGGAAGAATAGACTAGAATCGCCAACCTGATAGCAAGGAAGTCTAGACTAGAATCGCCAACCTGATAGCAAGGAAGAAAAGACTAGAATCGCCAACCTGATAGCAAGGAAGACTTGACTAGAATCACCAACCTGATAGCAAGGAAGACTAGATTAGAATCGCCAACCTGATAGCAAGGAAGACTAGATTAGAATCGCCAACCTGATAGCAAGGTAGAATAAACTAGAATCGCCAACCTGATAGCAAGGAAGTCTAGACTAGAATCGCCAACCTGATAGCAAGGAAGAAAAGACTAGAATCGCCAACCTGATAGCAAGGAAGACTTGACTAGAATCACCAACCTGATAGCAAGGAAGACTTGACTAGAATCACCAACCTGATAGCAAGGAAGACTAGATTAGAATCGCCAACCTGATAGCAAGGTAGAATAAACTAGAATCGCCTACCCTATAGCATAGAATAAATTGAATAGCATACAATAGACTGGACAGGAATATGTTAGAACAAAACAGAATAGAACAGAACAAAACAGAAAAAAATAGAACAGCCTAGAGCTGACCAGAATAGAATAGACTGTACACGAATGGACTACATATGGTTTAAATGGAATGTAGATCAGTGGAATAGAATAGAATCAGAATCCTAATTGTCATACACCAGGGCCTGTGATATGGGAAGTTAGTCAGTCCCTAGCTCTCACAAAAGAGATAAACTTAGCTACGCAATTCTCAGCACCTTCAGCTATCGAAATATTAGAATCGTGAAGGACATTCCAATCTCTAATGATTCCGGGGAAGAACGATTGTTTATAAATGTCAATTCTTGCAGTAATGTTTTGAAAGGCCAATGATTGATGATTTATACAGCGTCTAGCTAGGGGAACAAAGTCATTTATTGGACTGCTGACAGCACCCTTTAGAGCTTTGTATAAAACTATGAGACTACTGTCTGTTCTCCTTTTTTTGAGAGACTCCCATCTTAATTTTCCTGGTATTCCAGTGATGCTCCAAGTTTCAAAGCAGTATTTGCTTATTACAAATATAACAGCTCTACTATGATTTTTTTTTCCATTTCTTCATTAAGGACCCACCGGGGTCCCAGATACAACTACCATATTCAAAGATTGGACTAACAAGTCCTTTATATTCCGCCTCTTTTACATCCTGAGGACACTGATGAAGATTTCGCCTCAGGAAACCAAGCATTCTATTTGCCTTAGTAAACATGATGCTAATATGTGTATTCCATCTCAAATTGAGTGTGATTGTCACAAGGTATTTATAGGAATCCACATTCTCTAGTACCGTTCCTCCTAAGGTATAAGAAGCTTCCATTTTATTTATTCTCTTCCTAGTTTATATTGCAAGTAACGGGCTGAAATCTCCTGCCCCATTTTCGTGCCCAATATCCTAATCTTTCTATAACATTCTGAAGTTTTAATGAGTCCTCTGTATCTCTTATTTCCCGGTCTTATTTTTGAGTCAATATCAGTGGAAATATCGTTGATGTACATGGAGAATAACAATGGACCAAGAAAAGTCCCTTTTGGGACACCAGACAAAACTGGAGCCCACTCCGAAGATTCACCATTAACAACAACGCTCTGTTTACTGTAGCAAAGGAAGGAATCTATTCATTTGAGAGTCTCCCCCTCACCCAATTCTATAACCAAATAATTGAGATTTAAGTAGTTCATGTGGTGGGGTGTCAAAAATCTTCTCGAAGTCCAGAATAAAAATATGTCCACCTGTCCCCCTTTGTCCAAGATTTTTGCCCAGTCATTAATAGCTGTGCTCAACTGAGTTTCACAACTATACATTTTCCTTAATGCATGTTGTCTGTCTGACGAAAGATTATGTTCATCCAAGTGGGCCATGATGTTTGAGCAGACTATATGTTTAAGCAATTTACATAGAACAGAAGTCGGAGACACAGGGCAATAATTACGAGCAAGAGTCTTATGTCCTTTTTTTTAAGAGTGGACAAATGTTCGCTAGGAGCCATTCTTTGGGGATTGAAACAGGTGTGCAAAAAGCTGGACCTAACCCATGTGTTTGTTCCTTTGAGACTCTAGGATGAAGCTCATCAGGTCCTAAACCTTCAGTGGGGTTTAAGCCTTGAAGTAACTTGGTCACTCCTGCCGATGACACAACAATATTATCCATGAATGGCCCCGATCTTTCAATCAATGGAACCTCTTTGAACTCAGTTTTATTAAACGTATCATTGAATTGACCAGCTAGTTTCTCAGCCCTTTCAGAGTCTGATTCAGCAACCCCGATCCCTCCTATTTTATCAAGGGGCGGGATACCTTGCCTGCCTTTCTTCTGGCTATTGATATATCTGTAGAAGTCCCAGAGATTTGCCTTTTGCATCACCTCCAATTTATTCATAGACAAATCATGCTGATTATTTTATTACAGTCTTGATCTTACGTCTCAAGTTTTAAATTTGTCTGGAGTTTACCACTCCCCGTCTTTTTTGTCTTTGCATGAATCTTATTCCTTCTGTGAATTCTTTTTCTTATCTCTGGTGCGATCCAGGGAATGGAAGATAAGATCTGTTTGTATTTGAGGGGATATGATTCATCACGAAAACATGCCTATATTTTGACCCCCCTTGAACCCCACTTTTATATAGTAAAACGCGGGTTTCCGGGAGTATACCTTATTTTTCTTATTTCTGCTCTAAAATATAGATTGTGGGTACTCGTTAGAACCGCCTCGATGAGGCGGTTCTAACAAGTACCCACAATCTATATTTTGAGCAGAAATAAGAAAAATATCACAATTGTTCATCCTAAAATTTTCATTTTTTCGGCGATAAAGGTGGCAATGTATTTGTATAGGCGTGTTTGCGTAATGTAACGGCCAAGTATGGATGAAAGAAGTTATCAAATCAAAGCTCTCCTGTAGAGACGGAGCATCTAAATGACCATTAAAGTAGTTCTCCTTTGAAAATCTGGGCGCATTCTTCCTCATAGATTCATAGTAACCGTTTTGATAGGAGCACCCCTTCCTCCGAGGTTTCTTTATTGGTGAAATACCCGGAAACAATTATCATGATCACTTAAGTTGTCTGGAGACAGGATATCTTCAAACTGTCTTGGCAATGTCGTAAGAATCAGATCCAATGTGTTCTTATCATGAGTGGGGAAGTTAACAATTTGTTTTAAGTCATGATCGTTCATAATGTCAATTAATATTTGTCCTTCAGACTGATTCAACATAGTGCCTTGTTTGCTGAGACTGTCGGGTCAAGCAATGTCTTTGAAGCTGAAATCACCTAGAACATTTAGTTTTTACCATTGTGCTGCGACTTGCAATCAAGCTGATCTTTAAACAACTGGAAGTTTTCGACCGTACCAGTTGGTGGTCGATACCAACTTGCTACGAAGTGAGAAGTTTTATTTGCCAAAATCCTTAACCCAGACATGTTCGGTGTCGTTTTCCAGTTCCATGAAAGGCATGTGAGGGATGTCTCATTACCATGAGAATATAACATAATAATTTTCTACCTGCTTCCATTCCCAGTTTGGAGGAGTTGATGCGTCTGACCCTTCAGTCTTTCCATCAATTTTACACGAAACTTCCTACATGTACTCACCTGCTCAGTCAAAACAATCATCACGAAAACATGCCTATATAATTTTGACCCCCTTGAACCCCACTTTTATATAGTAAAACTGGGGTTTACAGGGTTAAACCTTATTTTTCTTATTTCTGCACTAAAATATAGATTGTGGATACTCGTTAGAACCGCCTCATTGAGGCGGTTCTAACGAGTTCCCCGCTCATTGAGGCGGTTCTAACGAGTACCCACATCTATATTTTGGAGCAGAACTAAGAAAAATATCACAATTTTTCATCCTAAAATTTTCGTTTTCTTGGGAGTAAAGTTTACAATGTATTTGTATAGGCGTGTTTTCGTAATGTGGAGCTCGATTGTCTCTGAAATGATCCTCAACTTTCCTGTACTGTAGCAACCAATGTATTCCCTGACAAGACACTGAGTTCTGCGTCTTCTGACCCTTAAAGTCCTGGGGCCAGTTGTTCAAAGCATAGTTATCTTAACGAGCTCGTTAGTGGCCATATTGTTAACTGTTCTACAGGTACCCTGCCGTAATATGTCGGTGTTTTGGTTTCAATGTTGATAAATACTCGTCTATTTATAAATCATAACCAACAACGGTGTTTTCCACAGGTACGTAACGGGTTATATTCTAACACAAAAGCACTTAATTATGCAGTGTCAATGTAATCAGTTGCGTAGCGCAACTTGCGGCGCCTAAAACGACTGGTTTACTCTCCTGAGGGTCGCAGGTTCGATCCTCGCGGACAACCTTTTTCATAAAGCTATTAAAAGCATGATTTATTTTTTTTCTTGGTGACTTTTTTTTTATAAAATAGTTTCAGAATTTACATTTTTTCTTTTTCAATTTTCAATTCTGTTTATTATTTTTTTATTATTATTTTTTCGTGAATGGTTATCTATTTATTTTAAAGCTCAATACATGTCATGCACAATTTTAAAGATCAACTTCACATATGATTTATAATAGTGAATAAAAAAGAAACACCAGCAAGTACATGTACAAGAGAATTGAAATACAAGATGCCATAATCTGATACAATGGAAAAAAAAATGTTAAAGAAAAAACATCCCCAGCGGGATTCGAACCCGCATACTTCAGCTCTACAGGACCGTGACTTTACCACTTGGCTAGCGTCGATACAGTGCAGGTATGGTATTTTTTAGCCTGATACCATCACATTAATAGGGAGTCACCAAAAATAAAATTAGATCATCCAAAAATAACATAATAATTGCGTAGATAAATTTAAAAATAACCTTTATTTACAATAATATTGACAATACCAAGCTGACAACTGATGTCGGTTTTACTGTAGCAAGTTTAACATTTAAATTTTTGGTATTTTTTGCTGAAAAAATGTGAGCAGCTTTTGCATTCTTGCTGAAAAAATGTGAGCAGCTTTTGCATTCGCAAAAGCTGCTCACAGTTTTTCAGCAAAAATATTAGTATACTTGCCATAATAAATGATCAAAGTTTTAACGATACGTCAACTAATGACGTCGTTAGTTTTGAACAACTGGCCCCTGTAATGTAAGTAATCAGGGTAAACCCTGATCAGACGCCACGTTGAGTGGCGTGTTATCTAGGTCTACACTGTTTCTCAATAAATTACCGGGATTGCCAACAAATCGTCACGTGGACTTAAGCACTGAAGAGATACTCGCGCTTTGTAACTTTGGTCGATTGTTTAGTAGATTGTTTAGTTTAGTTTATACTAATTTATTTTAGTTCGATTGCGATGAAAGCTTTAAGCTTATTGAATCGCTCTCGAACACTCATTCCGGTTGTTTTCACGCGCGCGAGAGAGAGGCAGTGGCTTTTACACCATTGCTACCCATTTACACCTGGGTGGAGTGGAGCAGTGTCGTTACGTGTCTTGCCCAAGGACACACCTCGATACCGGTGGCCGGTTCGAAACCACTGTGCTATCGAGGCTGACAGTAGATTGTTTATTTGGTCAGTCTACCCAAAATATATCTTTTTTAAGCCTTTATTGCCTTTAAGAGTAAGAACCTACTGAAAAGGGCAAGAAAACTTATTTTGAAAAAGTTTGTAAACCTAGATTACATCATAAATGTTACCACGTAGAATTACACAACCAGAATTGCGGCACATTGTCCGTGTGTAAAAGTAAGCTATCCAGAGTTTTGGGGGAACAATAGAGCATGGTCATTTATTTTTAGCATTACGATACCATAACCGAAATATTGCATTCTCCCATATCTCCAAAACTGTCATTATTGCTGAAGACATTTTGTGATTTTTTACCGTTTTGCTCTAAACATAGTTTGAGACTAATAAACACCTCATGAAGGCGGTTCCAACGAGTATCCACAACCTATGTCTTGGAGCAGAGTACCCCTGTAATCCCCAGGTGTCTCCATATAAAGTATGGTTTACAGGGGTGTTCATTACATTGACAAATATTTCAAGAGACAAAACCAATTTTAAGGAAAAGGGAACATGATTTTAGGGAACATGGGTACATCCAAGCTCTTTTTAGGAAACAGAGAGGCATGACACCCCAAGCGAGGATCTCTATAATGAGCTGTACTGTTTTTTAAAAGGAAGTTTACTGTAGGTTTGATAGTTACCTCCCTTGAATGTGTATCAGGTCCACTTAGTATACAAATTATGCAAATAGGATGCAAGATAAACAACAACAAAACCGCAGTACACTGTAACTCATTAGCCCTTAGAAAGGTTTATTGTTTGATAGAAGTAGAAGTTTAAATTGTCAGATGCATTTAAAATTGACATGTTTACAACGTGAATCATTTTATGTGACAGGCACAATCATGGTTGTTAAACAAACCATCGAAGGATTTGTCTACGTGCGATTGCAATTATACATTACAAAAATACGTGTAAACTTAACCGCCGAAAAAATAAAAATTTACAGATTCAAAATTGTGATATTTTTCTTATTTCTGCTCAAAATATAGATTGTTGGTACTCGTAGAACCGTTCCAACGAGTACCCACAATCTATATTTTAGAGCAGAAATAAGAAAAATTACGTTTACCTCTGTAAACCCCAGTTTTCTATATAAAAGTGGGGTTCAAGGGGGGTTAAAATTATATAGGCGTGTTTTCGGTATGAGATCATAAGACGTTTTTTTTCGATTACCCACAATCTATGTTTAAGCAAAACTAGCGTCACCCTTGTAAACAGCAATGTAAACTACATTTTTTTCCACATAAAGTGGGGTTTTCGGAGTTTCTCAGTGCTCAAACATGCAAACGTACATGTAATATATAACGCTTTGCTAACAGAATGTATGATGGGCGAAAATAAAAGTTTGAGTCGGTACGTACATATACCTACCCTTTTGGTTTGTTTGGGTGGCAGGGTTTGAGGTGTCATTTCATCTCAATGGCGGGTAAAAGTTCCAAAATATTGGAAACATCGCCTCCAAAATAGCCTAAATAGTGTTGACGGGGGTGTAAATCCTCAACTCAAACAAACAAACGACGCATAATATTGAAGGGTTTGACATTTTGCAATGAATACAGTAGAATTCACCTGAAACTAATTCTAATTCTGCTTTAAAATGCTTATTTAGTAAGTTACAGTTATTTTTTCTTTGTATTTTCTGCATACAGTGTCCTCTGGTCATAGACCACCTTTGGGACTGTTCAAAAGTGGTCTTAAAGACAACTTTTGAACAGTCCCAAATGTGGTCTTAAAGACAACTTTTGAACAGTCCCAAAGGTGGTCTTAACAAAGGAATTTTACCGTGTATCATACTGAATACATGCCTGAATCTGTAACTGAATTTGGCCGGTCTCGGTAGCTCAGTCGGATGCGCGTCTGACTGGTGATCAGGAGGACGCGGGTCCGATACTTTCCGGGGTCGACAACATTCTTTCGTGGAGACTGATCAGGCAACAAAATAGCTGTGTTGATGCTAATCCGACCAACCCTGTTTTTTTCTGCCTGCCCTGCAATTTTTATTGCCAACCAGAAAACAAATACAAAGATTAATACTTACCGACCTTAATATTTTCTAGCACTTTTGATGAAAATTCATATAAATAGCCAAATTAATCCTTGAAACCCTGTTATTTTGCTTCATTGATGCGTTTAACCTCATTATTTCCATGTGTTTGAAAGGCAATATAGTTAGAATTTAGCAATTGTAACTATTTTTTTTTTGCTTTTTTTCCATCAACTAAATAGTTGACAAAAATTAAAAAGTTTTAGCGACCTACAGACCCATACCCTGTGACGGCACAGCCTTTTTAGGCCTCGTTAAATTTTTTCTACGGTCATTCTCTCCATTCCGTGATTCAAGACAGGCAGTTGTCAGTTTCTGGCGAAAGAATATGCACTGTACTGGTTAACTATACACACGAACAAGCTTGCCCAAGAAAAGTGTGGATAGGTAAACTGACCGGCTCAAAAATGATCTCAAATTGTGTTGACTGGGCCGTTAAACTCTAATACAAACAAACAAACAAATCTGTAACTCAAAGTTTGAATATATATAAAATGAAAATGTGGCCAACTTGAGTCCAACTCTGCAGACAGATGCAGTTACCAAATTAAGATTAAACGGCTCGTAACGAGTAGTCTCAGTGTCTTCAGGATATACCCTGTGTAATGAGAACCCACGTAAACCCCACTTTACATAGTGCAAACTGGGGTTTACAAGGTTAGTCATTATTTTTGTAATAAATAATAAACACCTATGTAAACCCCACTTTAAATGGGGCAAACTTGGGTTAACAGAGTTATTCGTCATGGCTTTATTTCTGTTCAAGAAATAGATTGTATATACTCCTTAGAACCGTCTCAATGAGGCTAGTCTAATGAACACCCACAACTTACGTTTGGGGCATTAATAAGAAAAATATCATAAATCTCATCAGAATATAACCATTTTGGGGTATAAATAGGAAGACATATCACAGTTTCATCACATTAAAGCAAAAAAAAAAAAAAAAAAAAATCAAGAGCTCATCACGCAAACATGCCTATATGGTTTTGACACCTTTGAACACCACTTTTATACAGTAAAACTGGGGTTTACAGGGGTGAACCTTTTTTTTTCTTATTTCTGCTCTAAAATATAGATTGTGGGTACTCATCGAGGGGGTTCTAACGTGTACCCACATATAGATTGTGGGTACTCGTTAGAACCGCCTCGATGAGGCGGTTCTAACGTGTACCCACAATCTATATTTTGAGCAGAAGTAAGAAAAATATCACAATTTTTCATCTTAATTTTTTTTTTTTATTTTTACGGCGGTAACATTTACAGCGTATTTGAATGGGCGTGTTTTCATAATATATAAGAAAGCACTATTACAGTAATGTATTCCAACTTTGCAGGTATGAGAGATTCTATGCTATCAAACAACAGAACCCTTCAGTGAAGCTTCTACTGTCGGTCGGGGGCTGGAACATGGCCTCTGCTCCCTTTACAGCCATGGTATCCACAGCTGCGCACAGGCTTGAGTTTGCCACAACAACAGTTACTTTCTTGAGGAAGCACAACTTCGATGGCGTCGACATTGATTGGGAGTATCCTGCTAACAGAGGCAGCCCACCCCAGGACAAGCAGCACTTTGTTGAACTGCTACAGGTGAGTTTGATCTTCGGTGCAGTAAATAGAGATTCTTACACTAGGGGTCATTTCAAATGAAATTTGAGGTGAGGCACAGCATTTCCTACAACTTACATGTACGCCCAGCGAAGAATAAGATCAGTCTGCGCATCCATATAGTCTAACCAGATACTTCTCTTGCTGCATGAAGGAGCATTGGGCCCTTAGCTATCCTTAGTGTGCACAACTAAGACTCTGATCAGACTGCGCGGATGTGCAGGCTGATCTGAGTCTTCGTTGTTCGCACATGCCTTATTGTAGGTTTTGTCGTGCGCTGGCTCAAATTTTATGAAACTTTTCATAAATTTCATATGAAATGACCACAGTGTTTAGATTCTGTCTATCATATAACGGTTCTAAGTAGGATCACGGACGTCGTCATTGCGTCACTCGCCAGTAACCAGGTGTTATTACACGTGTGGTTAAATGATTTTTATGGCATTGAATATCAGCGAACTTACAAGATAAATAATGGATCTTACATGAGTGTTCTTCATTAAACGAGTTGAGGAAAATGCGAGACTTGGCTTTGCAGAGCATTTTATGTCTTTTCCGAAACGGGTTTAATAAATTTAATTATACAGGGGCACGAATGCAAGATTCTATTTACCAAGTGACATTTTAAATGCATTATATTCACTATTTGTTTACAAAAATGTCAATATTCAGCAATTAGTAAACGCGTCATCGTTAACCAGACGTGTAAACATGATGACGTCAGCAACATAAAGTCAAAATTTCCACGCTTTTTCGTTTGAAACAAGAAAAAGGGTATATAATAAACACACATGTATTATCACCATAGCAACGTGATCTGTCGTATTGTATCACGTCTCGTGGATGTTTCAAAATCTTTCGCATCACACTCGACGGCGCGGTTAGTCGAGTGTGATACTTTGATCTGGAGAATATCCATCGGCGTGATGCATGGGATCTGGGAATATCCACGAGACGTGATACAACGCGGCTGTAGTGATAATATGTGTTTATTATATACCTACAAACAAACAAAAATTACGACTGTCTGCTACCAGTTTTCCGACGTTAACATACAGAATCACGTATCTTCTGGTTCTGTTTCACCAGCAAACTCTGAGTTTCGGCAATAGGCCATAGCGTCTCAAAGCAATAAGGCGTAAAAAATAGCTGTGTTTCTACTAACATCCTGAAAAAAATTTGGTCGGTAGGATGGAGAAAATGTTTTTATTATTTTATTTTTTTCTTCCGAATAAAACAGGGTCGGGCCTGCATTTTTTTATGTGTTTTTGTTTTGTACATGTTTTTTGTTTATAAAATTGTCATGTTGAGACTTGCACTGAACATTATAATTCATAGTCTGCTCTGTTATTTGGAAGGTACGAAATGCCAAAAACTACAAAAATGTACTTAAAACGCGAAATTATAGTGGGAAAATGCAAATATGACACTGGGTAGGGATTGTAGGGTCGGTGTTTTAATTTTTATTTTGTTCTTTTACTGATCAAAATAGTCTGAAGCAGGGTCGGTCGCGTTAGCGGGAATACGGCATTGTTTTAGACCTAATGTGTACATGTCCATATAACGCGGACGTGACGCAGATGATAATATGCCAATATTGTTAAAAATGCTTTCGGAACCCGGGAAGGGACATTCAATTTTATTATCCCCGCGTTTTTAAAAAAACGTTCGGGGATATTGTGAACTCCTCCGTCCGTCGTCCGTCTGTCCGTCACGCTATCTCCTCCTTAACCACTGGTCGGAATGTAACCAAATTTGGTACACAGCTTCCTTACACGATGAGGGCGTGCAACGTCACATTTATTTTTGGCCCCGCCCCCGGGGGCCTTGGGGAGGGGTCAAAAGGTCAAATATCAATTAAATTCAATTTCAAAGTCAATTTTATAGATTTTGAAACCAAACTTTACATAAGTAATGATTAATGATATATGTAACATATATTGAACGGGATTTTGGCTGCGACCCCTGGGTCATGCCCAAGGGGTCGGACTTGGGGGGGGGGAGGTCAGGGGGTCAAAATTCAAATTTTACCGAATATAGTAATATGGAATATCAAATTGAAGGGGGTGATTAGTAGAATACAATACCAGTAAAATTTTGACCCTGACGTCAGATTGTGGCCCTGGGGGAGGGGTCAAAGGGTCAAAATTTAAGTTTTTTGGAACATAGTCATGTGGCATATCCAATTGAAGGGCATGATTAGTAGAATATAATACAGGTAATATTTTGACCCTGGGGTCAAATTAGGGCCCAAGGTGAGAGGTTTTCGGTACTTGGCCCCTCTGTAGAAAGCGTGGGGATTTGCATCGACAGTATTCTAGTTTTTAATATGTTGTGCGCACAAGATAAGATATTACTCTTGTGCGTACAGCATATTAAAATAAATTGCATGTCCCTTCCAAGGTTCCGTACATGCTACTTTAGAACAAATTTCAAATATTTATAATATGTTTCTTGAAGTTTTAAATTTGTTGTAAATTATATAGGTTATACCAAAATGTCAATTTTATCAAATAGCAGCAACGATCAGTCTTGTTTTTGTTTGTTTGTATTGGAGTTTAACGGCCCAATCAACAATATTTTAGGTCATTTTTGAGCCGGTCAGTTAACCTATCAACACTTTTCCTGGGCAGGCTTATACGTAAGCGGTTAACCAGTACAGTGCACATTCTTTTGCCAGAAACTGACAACTGCCCTTCTTGAATCAGTGGAAGGGAGAGAATGACCTTAGAAAAGATTTCATAATCAATCTGCACGAGAGAATGTTGCCGACCCCGGCAGGTATCGAACCCACGTCCTCTTGATCACCAGTCAGTCACGCATCCGACTGCGCTACCGAGACCGGCTATATGTAAATATTGAGATAAGATAACGAATAATTCGAAAAAAATGGTATCCAAGAAAAACAATCTTTTATTTCTATGGATTCGATATTGGCACTTCCGTGACAGCACAAAACAGCAGATCAACTTCGTGCCGATAGCGATACGACGTTGTCACGTCGTATCGCAATCAGCCCGACGATGACCCGGTATGCTTTGCTGGCTCGGAAATTCTAATCACCGCGATGCCGGTTTTGATCGGGACCAAGCTATCCAATCCATATATTTTGTTTGTTTGATTTGAGGTTTAACGTCCCCGTCAACACTGTAAAGGTCATTTTGGAGACGTTGCTTCCAGTTTTGTGGGACTTTTACCCGACAATGAATTGAAATGACATCCCAAGCCCTGTCGCCCAATGAAACCAATAGGGTTTATTAGCATGGACGGTCCGCCTCGCAACGCGGTTCCTGGACAGGCTTAGATCCTCTTAGCGGTTTACCAGTACTAGTGTGCGGGCTGGATTCAGCTCTGCGTGGAAGCATCATGCAGCCCATATATTTCTTCAAGGTTCGTATAATCTTACACAGTCGTGTTCCTAGTGATTCCCTTTTAATTAAGAAAACACGCCTATACAAATACATTGTAACCTTAATCGCCGAAACAATGAAAATTTTAGGATGAAAAATTGTGATATTTTTCTTATTTCTGCTTAAAATATAGATTGTGGGTACTCATTAGAACCGCCTCATCGATGCGGTTCTAATGAGTACCCACAATCTATATTTTAAAGCAGAAATAAGAAAAATAAGGTTTACCCATGCAAACCCCAGTTTTACTATATAAAAGTGGGGTTCACGGGGGTCAGAATTATATAGGCGTGTTTTCGTGATGTTTGTTGTGCATTTCTTTCTGACACTAGGTGGTCCATGATACGTTTGCCCAGGAGACTGTACCGGCCGGCAAAGACAGGTTGATGCTCGCTAGTGCTGTGGCGGCGGGGAAGAGCAAAATAGACTCTGGATATGACATTCCGAAAGTTGCTGCGTAAGCAATTTGTTCCATTACATGTACAAAAAAACAACAAAAAAACAACAACAACAACAACAACAAAAAAACAACAACAACAAAAAAAAAAAAAATAAAAAAATAAATAAATAAAAAATAAAACATTCTGACAGCCTTGAACCCTACTTTTATATAGTAAAACCGGGGTTTACAGGGGGTAAACCTTATTTTCCTTATTTCTGCTTTGTAATATAGATATTTTGAGTCGAAAGAAGAAAAATATCACAATTTTTCATCATAAAAGTTTCGATTTCCGGTGGTAAATTTGTATAGGCGTGTTTTCGTAATGAGCGGGGCAAATAGAAACAAAAATACCTGTTCATCCTTATCAGTATCAGGGATCCGGACTCGTTAACTCAATCGGATTCGCGTCTGTCCAGTGGTCGGGAGGTCGCGGGCTCGATACCTGCCGGGGTCAGCCACGTTCTTTCGTGGAGATCGATCTTGAAATATTTTCTATATACATGAATATGCTGATTCAAGAATGTCAGTTGTCAATTTCAAGCGAATGAATGTGCTTTACTGGTTTGGCACTTATGTATAAACTGACCGACTCGATATGACCTAAATAGTTTTGACTGGGTCGTTAGCCTCCAAACAAACAAACAAATTATCAAACAAGCACACAAACAAACGAAGCAAAGGTATAATAACTCTTATCAGAGTCTTTTTTTTACTAGAAAGCAAAGAAGTCAAAAACGTTGTAATAGGGTATGACTGAGTTACTGATTCAGTTTTACGTCCCACCAACATCTAAGGTCATACGGAGATGGGACCTCGGTTTAAAGACTCATCCGAAAGTCTGGAGAAGCCCGGGATCGATCCTGCGACCCCTGGTTTACAAGGCGAGTAGCGTAACCACTACCCCACGGAGGAATAGGAATATTCTCCAAGATCTAATCATTGGCCTTTATTTACCCTTAAGACGCCGAAACTAACTACATCTGAACATGTCGTCTGCTTATGTCGTCTGCTGATACTTCTTGCAAACTTTTAAAAAATATTTTTACAAACAAGCAAACAGTGTGGGCCCAGATCAGGCTGCTCCTGCAGGAGCAGTCTGACCTGGGCCCTCACTGTTTGCAAACAAAAAAGAAAAAAAAAAAAAAAACGCATACATACACAAACCTTTTAAGGTAACCAACAGACGGCAAAGCAGACGAAAATTGTCGTGATCGGCGTTTTATAGGTTAAGATAAGATTTCGATGTGAGATATAAGCTGTGTTGCGAGAAAACATGTCCTTGGAGTTTTTGGCAAGGTAAGACGCAAGCCGGGCTGCTCAGATACACGAAGTAACAAAGGACTCAAATTATAGATGTAGAACTTGAACTTGAGGCATTGTACTATCCAAGCAGCGAGCCCAAAGATGATGACCAGACTGTGCGCACGCGCAGACTGAACTGCATCTTTGTTGTTGAAAAATGCAAACAGTACGAAAACACGCCTATACAAATACCTTGTGACCTTTATCGCCGAAAAAATGAAAATTTTAAGATGAAAAATTGTGATATTTTCTTATTTCTGCTCAAAATATAGATTGTGGGTACTCGTTAGAACCGCCTCATCGAGTACCCACAATCTATATTTTAGAGCAGAAATAAGAAAAAAAGGTTTACCCCTGCAAACCACAGTTTTACTATATAAAAGTGGGGTTCAAGGGGGTCAAAATTATATAGGCGTGTTTTCGTGATGCGACTGATATCCTCTAAAATGGCTGATGTGTGATTTTTTCTTAGTTATCCATGAAAAATACCAGTTTGTTGGTGCTCGTTAGAACCGCCTCCATATTTGCTTTTAACAGAATTAAATAAATAATACATAACTTTGCAATGGCCCTTTTTATGCCCTCCCCACCCACCCCCCGTAGGAGGGCATATAGTTTTTCTCTCTATAACATCATGTTAATAAGTTGGTGTAATCATTGTAAACCCCACTTTGTATAGAGAAAAGTGGGGTTTACAGAGGTTTTACATTTTTGTCCCTATTTTTGTTCAAAAACATAGATTGTGAGTACCTGTACCCATTTGAAACACATCAGTGGTGCGGGTTTTACGAGCCCCCACGATCTATGTTTAACCCTTTTTGAACCAAATGGAATCTTCTACCATTTCGAAATTTAAGGGTGGCAGGTTGTGTTCTCTTCAACATTTATTCGGGAAATGACTTAACTTTTTGCAAACAGTGTAGGCCCTGATCAGACGCTGCGTTCTGCGGCGTCTAAACTGGGCCTGCACTGTTTGCCACGGTACCCCTTTTGGGGTTTCTCATCATGTACGAAAACACGCCTATACAAATACAGTGTTACCTTAATCGCTGAAAAAATGAAAATTTTTAGATGAAAAATTGTGATATTTTTCTTATTTCTGCTCAAAATATAGATTGTGGTTACTCGTTAGAACCGCATCATCGAGGCGGTTCTAATGAGTACCCACTATCTATATATTAGAGCAGAAATAAGAAAAATAAGGTTTACCCCTGTAAACCCCAGTTTTCCTATATAAAAGTGGGGTTGGAGGGGGTCAAAATTATATAGGCGTGTTTTCGTGATGTGGTACTGAATGGGTTAAAGCACAAATAAGAAAAGTATCAAACATTTTCATCAGACAAAATGTCTTTTTTTGGATTTAGAGCCATTGTAGAAGTGGGGTTATATTACGCGACATAGTGCATTTTTCTCACATTGAGGTGGTCCTATCGATACTCACAACCTATGTTTGCAGTATAAATAAGTAAAAAATCACGGAATTTCATCAGAGAAGTTTACATTTTGGAGATGTGAAAACATTCACTATGTCGCACGGGTATGGTATCGTACATGTAATGGAAACTTTTGTTGTTGCAGTCGTTGTGGCTGTTCGAATTAAAGTGTGCGTATTATTTTCCAGAAAAAATATCAGCTTTATCGATGTCGTGACTCTAACGACAACATCGCGAAAGGTATGTATAAGAGAGACATGCCAAAGACTGAATGATACCCGTTAGAACCGCCTCAACGAGCACCAACGACCTTTGTTTAGAGTATCAATATGAACAATTTCTCGATTTTTTATCTGACAAATGATTGTTCCGGCGATATGACAGACGCCATTTAACCCTTTTTGTACCAAATGGAATCTTCCTCTTTATAAATACAAGGAGTCCATTCCAAAATTAAGGGGTGTCTGGTTGTGTTTTCTTCAAAATTTATTTTGAAAATGACTGAACTTTTAGAAAACAGTGGAGGCCCTGATCAGACGCCGCGTTCTGCGGCGTCTGATCTGGGCCTGCGCTGTTTGCCAGGCTACCTGATGTGGAGTTTCTGGTACAAAATGGGTTAAATACAAGTATGCGTTACCATAATGAATGTTTGGAAAGAACATTGGGATAATACATCTCAATCATAGATGATCGAAAAGATATCCCTTTATCCCACTATGCTCCCCAACTTGACCAGGCGCCTTCTCACAAAATTTGGACTATGAATATGCGTTCAAGAAAGCTTTCCTGAACACGTATCATAGTCCAAAATTGTTTAGAGCCATTCTTTACCGGCTGTGGTACAGACTAGAAACTTTATTAATAATTGCAGGCTGTTGGACATGATCAATTTGATGACTTATGATCTTCATGGTTCCTGGGAGGACCACACAGGCCACCATAGTGCCCTATATGCCCGGAGAGCAGAGACAGGAAATGACACACACCTCAATGTGGTAAGTTTAATATTACGAAAACACGCCTATTCAAATATATTGAATGTTTTACAAAATAAAAAAAAAAAAAATTCCGATAAAAAATTCCGATATTTTTCAAATACCTACGGAACCCGGGAAGTACGGAACCCGGGAAGGGACATGATTTTTAGCTCACCTGTCACGTAGTGACAAGGTGAGCTTTTGTGATCACTTTTTGTCCGTCGTCCGTCGTGCGTCCGTCCGTGCGTCCGTGCGTCCGTAAACAATTTCAAATAAGTATATCTCTAATACCCCATGGTCAATCTTGATCAAATTTCATGAGAAGCATCATCACGTAGGGGGAAAGGCTGCATAAGGTTTTTGGGCTGATCAGATTGGAATTCTGGTTGCCATGGCAACATATAGCTCCCATGGACTTACAATGGGAAAAAATTAAAATATCTTCTTCTCTGAAACCACAGGGCCCAGAGCTTAGATATTTAGCATGTATTAACGGCCAGTGGTCACCTACATAATTCCTGCCATTCATGCCCCTGGGGTCCAAATTGGCCACACCCCGGGGCCCCTTCGCTCCCATAGACTCATAATGGAACAAAAAGCTTCAAACATCTTCTACTCGGAAACCACAGGGCCCAGAGCTTAGATATTAAGCATGTAGCAATGGCAAGTGGTCACCTACATAATTCCTGCCAATCATGCCCCTGGGGTCCAAACGGGCCACGCCCCGGGCCCTTTAGCTCCTATATACTCATAATGGAAAAAAAGCTTCAAAAATCTTCTTCTCTGAAACCACAGGGCCCAGAGCTGAGATATTTGGCATGTAGCAATGGAAAGTGGTCACCTACATAATTCCTGCCAATCATGCTCCTGGGGTCCAAATGGGCCACGCCCCGGGGCCCCTTCGTTCCCATAGACTCATAATGGAACAAAATGCTTCAAAAATCTTCTTCTCGGAAACCAAAGGGCCCAGAGCTTAGATATTTAGCATGAAGCAATGGCAAGTGGTCATCTACATAATTCCTGCCAATCATGCCCCTGGGGTCCAAACGGGCCACGCCCCAGGGCCCTTTAGCTCCTATAGACTCATAATGGAAAAAAAGCTTCAAAAATCTTCTTCTCTGAAACCACAGGGCCCAGAGCTTAGATATTTAGCATGTATTAAAGGCCAGTGGTAACCTACATAATTCCTGCCATTCTTGCCCATGGGGTCCAAATTGGCCACGCCCCGGGGCCCCTTCGCTCCCATAGACTCATAAGTGAACAAAAAGCTTCAAACTACTTCTTCTCGGAAACCACAGGGCCCAGAGCTTAGATATTTAGCATGTAGCAATGGCAAGTGGTCACCTACATAATTCCTGCCAATCATGCCCCTGGGGTCCAAACGGGCCATGCCCGGGCCCTTTAGCTCCTTTAGACTCATAATGGAAAAAAAAAACTTCAAAAATCTTCTTCTCTGCAACCACAGGGCCCAGAGCTGAGATATTTGGCATGTAGCAATGGAAAGTGGTCACCTACATAATTCCTGCCAATCATGCCCCTGGGGTCCAAATGGGCCACACCCCGGGGCCCCTTAGCTCCCAAAGACTCATAATGAAAAAAAAGTTTCAAAAATCTTCTTCTCTGAAACCACAGGGCCCAGAGCTTAGATATTTAGCGTGTAGCAACGGCCAGTGGTCACCTACATAATTCCTGCCAATCATGCCCCTGGGTTCACAATGGGTGACGCCCCGGGGCCCCTTCGCTCCCCTAGACTCATAATGGAACAAAAAGCTTCAAAAATCTTCTTCTTGGAAACCACAGGGCCCAGAGCTTAGATATTTAGCAGGTAGCAACGGCAAGTGGTCACCTATATAATTCCTGCCAATCTTGCCCATGGGGTCGAAACGGGCCACGCCCCGGGGCCCTTTAGCTCCTATAGACTCATAATGGAACAAAAAGCTTCAAAAATCTTCTTCTCGGAAACCACAGGACCCAGAGCTTAGATATTAAGCATGTAGCAATGGCAAGTGGTCACCTACATAATTCCTGCCAATCCTGCCCCTGGGGTCCAAACGGGCCACGCCCCGGGCCCTTTAGCTCCTATAGACTCATAATGGAAAAAAGCTTCAAAAATCTTCTTCTCTGAAACCACAGTGCCCAGAGCTGAGATATTTGGCATGTAGCAATGGAAAGTGGTCACCTACATAATTCCTGCCAATCATGCCCCTGGGGTCCAAATGGGCCACGCCCCGGGGCCCCTTAGCTCACATAGACTCTTAATGAAAAAAAAAAGCTTCAAAAATCTTCTACTCAGAAACCACAGGGCCCAGAGCTTAGATGTTTAGCATGTAGCAACGGCAAGTGGTCACCTACATAATTCCTGCCAATCATGCCGCTGGGGTCCAAACGGGCCACGCCCCAGGGCCCTTTAGCTCCTATAGACTCATAATGGGAAAAAGCTTAAAAATCTTCTTCTCTGAAACCACAGGGCCCAGAGCTGAGATATTTGGCATGTAGCAACAGCAAGTGGTCACCTACATTATTCCTGCCAATCATGCCCCTGGGGTCCAAATTGGCCACGCCCCGGGGCCCCTTAGCTCCCAAAGACGCATAATGGAAAAAAAGCTTCAAAAATCTTCTTCTCTGAAACCACAGGGCCCAGAGCTTAGATATTTAGCATGTAGCAACGGCCAGTGGTCACCTACATAATTCCTGCCAATCATGCCCCTGGGTTCCAAATGGGCGACGCCCCGGGGCCCCTTCGCTCCCATAGACTCATAATGGAACAAAAAGCTTCAAAAATCTTCTCCTCGGCAATCACAGGGCCCAGAGCTTAGATATTTAGCATGTAGCAATAGCAAGTGATCACCTACATAATTCCTGGCAATCATGCCCCTGGGGTCCAAACGGGCCATCCCCCCGGGCCCTTTAGCTCATATAGACTCATAATGCAAAAAAAGCTTCAAAAATCTTCTTCTCTGAAACCACAGGGCCCAGAGCTGAGGTATTTGGCATGTAGCAACGGCAAGTGGTCACCTACATAAGTCCTGCCAATCATGCCCCTAGGGTCCAAATGGGCCACGCCCAAGGGCCCCTTTGTTCACATAGACTAATAATTGAAAAATTAAAAGCTTCATAAATCTTCTTCTCTGAAACCACAGGGCCCAGAGTTTAGATATTTAGCATGTACCAACGGCAAGTGGTCATCTACATAATTCCTGCCAATCATGCCCCTGGGGTCCAAATGGGCCATGCGCAGGGGCCCCTTTGCTCCCATAGACACATATTTAAAAAAAGCTTAAAAAATCTTCTTCTCTGAAACCACAGCACCCAGAGCTTAGATATTTAGCATGTAGCAATGGCAAGTGATCACCTACATAATTCCTGCCAGTCATGCCCCTGGGGTCCAAAAGGGCCACGCCCCGGGGCCCCTTATCTCCTATAGGCTCATAATGGAAAAAAACTTCAAAAATCTTCTTCTCTGAAACCACAGGGTCCAGAGCTGAGATATGTGGCATGTAGCAACGGCAAGTGGTCACCTACAAAAATCCTGCCAATCATGTCCGTGGGGTCCAAATGGGCCACGCCCCGGGGCCCCTTAGCTCCCATAGACTCATAATGGTAAAAAGCTTCAAAATTCTTCTTCTCTGAAACCATAAGTCCCAGAGCTTAGGTATTTAGCATGTAGCAACGTCGAGTGGTCGCCTACATGAATCCTGCCAATCATGCCTCTGGGGTCCAAATCCTGTGGCCCCTTAACTCCAACAAACTTATAATGGAAAAAGCTTCAAACATCTTCTTTGAAACCATGAAGTACAAACGTTAGATATTTAGTATATAGCAACACAAAATGGTCGCCTACATACACCTGCCAACCGTGCCCTTTGGCTCATTAGCTTCTATAGACTTATACTTGAAAAAACTTAAAAAAATCTTTTTCTCCAAAACCATAAGGCACAGATTTTGTTTGATTTGAGGTTTTACATCCCCGACAACACTGTATTGGTCATTTTGGAGATGTCTCTTCCAATTTTGTGGGACTTTTACCAGACATTGAGATGAAATTACATCCCAAGCCCTGTCGCCCAATGAAACCAGTAGGGTTTGTAAGCATGAACACCGCTTTGCCTGAGCTTAGATATTTAGTAGGTAGCAATGTCAAGTGGTCTCCTACACTAATGATTTTCTCGTACACAGGTGAGCGATATAGGGCCATTGGGCCCTCTTGTTTATTGTTATTATGTTGTGCGAACAAGATAATATCTTGAGCAGACAAGATATTATCTTGTTCGGACAACATATTATCTTGTGTGGACATGATATTATCTTGTGCGGACAAGATATGATCTTGTTTGCACAACATAATATCTAGTACGCACGAGATATTATCTTGTTCGCACAACATATTGTCTTGTTTGCACAACATTGATCATGGGAAGTTGTGTGGACAAGATATTATCATATGCTGACAAGATATTATCTTGTGCGGACAAAATAATATCTTGTGCGCACAAGATCTATGTTGTGCAGACAAAATATAATCTTGTGCGGATAAGACAATATCTTGTTTGCACAACTTAATATCTTGTGCGGACAAGATAATATCTTGCTGCACAAGATAATATGTGGTCCGCACAAGATAATATCTTGTCCGCACAACTTATAAAATAAAAAATAATCATGTCCCTTCCCGGGTTCCGTAGGGAAGAGACATGATTTTTTATTTTTATTATGTTGTGCAAACAAGATAATATCTTGAACGGACAAGATATTATCTTGTTCGGACAACATATTATCTTGTGCAGACAAGATATTATCATGTGCAGACAAGATATTATCTTGTTCGCACAACATATTATCTTGTGCGGACAACATTATATATTGTTCACACAACATATTATCTTGTGTGCACAAGATATTAAGTTGTGCTAACAAGATATTATCTTGTCCGCACAAGATAATAACTTGTCTGCACAACATAGATCTTGTGTGGACAAGATAATATGCTGTCCGCACAAGATAATTTCTTGTGCGCACAAGATAATATCTTGTCCGCACAAGATAATATGTTGTGCGAACAAGATAATATCTTGTCCACACAAGATAATGTCTTGTTCGCACAAGTTCCCAAAACTTCCACAAAAAAATAAAAAAAAAAGAAAAGAAAAAAAGAAAATTTCCGATAAAAAATTCCGATATTTTTCAAATACCTACGGAACCCGGGAAGGGACATTATTTTTTATTTTTATTATGTTGTGCAAACAAGATGATATCTTGAGCGGACAAGATATTATCTTGTTCGGACAACATATTATCTTGGGCGGACAAGCGGACAAGATATTATCATGTGCAGACAAGATATTATCTTGTTTGCACAACATATTATCTTGTGCGGACAACATAATATCTTGTTCACACAACATATTATCTTGTGCACACAAGATATTAAGTTGTGCGAACAAGATATTATCTTGTCCGCACAAGATAATATCTTGTCCGCACAACATAGATCTTGTGCGGACAAGATAATATCTTGTGGGGACAAGATAATATCTTGTGCACACAAGATTATATCTTGTCCGCACAAGATAACATGTTGTGCAAACAAGATAATTTATTGTCCGCACAAGATAATATCTTGTTCGCACAACTTCCCAAGATCTGTGTTGTGCAAACAAGATAATATGTTGTGCGAACAAGATATTATGTTGTCCGCACAAGATAATATGTTGTCCGCACAACATAAATTATGTTGTCCGCACAAGATAATATCTTGTCCGCACAACATATTGTTGACCGCACAAGATAATATGTTGTCCACACAACATAAATTATGTTGTCCGCACAAGAAAATATTTTGTATGAGCAACATATTATCTTGTGCGCACAAGATAATATCTTGTTCGCACAACTTAATATCTTGTTCGCACAACATATTTAAAAAAAATTATGTCCCTTCCCTGGTTCCGTAAATACCTGCTCAAAACATAGATTGTGGGTACTCGTTAGAACCACCTAACCAAGGCGGTTCTAACGAGGACCCACTATCTTTGTTTTTTTTGCAGAAATAAATCGAAAAAAGTATTCTCCTGTATATCCAAGTTTACTATATAAAAGTGGGATCTATGGGGGTCAAAATTATAAAGGCGTGCGTTCGTGATGTTTTAATCCTTATACAATATAATACATATGGGCCTCCGTGGCCTAGTGGATAAGAGCGCTGACTCTATCTTAGGGTATCACACCGCTGTGGTTCAAGCCTGGCTTGGGTCACGTGTGAATGTGACACACAAGTACTGCAATGGAAGGTCAGGCGGTTTTTCTACGGGTACTCCGGTTTCGTCCACCTCTGACTAAAATAGATCTTGAAAGGGGCTGTCAAACCAAAACAAGAAAAAAAAAAAGCCCAAAACCCCACATCCCACAAACAATCAAACAAACAAACAAAACAACAACAACAACAACAGTAATTACTAGACATCTTCGTTTCACATTTTATCCCCAGAACTGACATTTGTTTTCTATAAAAAATTGTCACCAATCACGAAAACATGTCTATATAATTTTTACCGTCGTCAATCCCACTTTTATACAGGAAATCTGGGGTTCCAGGGGTATACTATATTATCCTTATTTCTGTTCAAAACATAGATTGTGGGTATTCGTTAGAACCGCCTCGACGAGGCGGTTCTATCGAGTTCTCACAACCTAAGTTTGGAGCAGAAATATGGAAAATATCAGAATTTTTATCATAATTTCTTTCGTTTTTGGTGGTAAAATTTTGCAATATATTTTGTATAGGCGTGTTTTCTTAATGCAATGTATTTTCTTATCATAGGTTTTGGGTAACTCCAAACCATCATGCTAACAAGTCCGCTCAAAACCAATTTATACAGAGATAATTTGGGTTTACAGGTTTTCTTATTTCTGCTCTAGGACATAGGTTGTGGGTACTCAATGAGGCGGTTCTAACGAATACCTACAACCTACGTATTGTGGCAAGAATAAGAATCCCAATTTACTCTATATAAAGTGGGGTTTTGGGCATGTTTATGGACCAAGTCATGAAACAAACTATTTTGACATTTGCGAAAAACATAGGTGCAGATAAGACTGCGCTATGCGCGGTCTGATCAACCTCTTGGGTAGTACAATTTCTTACGAGCTTCAGTGACCTCGTGGGTTAAAGCGCTGATCCAAAATCAATAGGTATCATACCGTTGAGGCTCGAGCCTCGCTCGGGTCCTATGCGAGACGCAATGTTGTGCAACGGAATGTCAGGTATTTTTTCTCTGGGTATCCCGGTTTTCGCCCATCTGTTATTAAAGATCGACTCATAATATGCGAAAAGATTTTGAAAGGGCCGTAAAGCCAAAATGACAGTCAACTTCAATACTGCTGAGTAGACCGGTTTATGGCCGAACTCGGTAGCTCAGTCGGATGCGCGTCTGACTGGTGATCATGAGGACGCGGGTTCGAGACCTGCCGGGATCGACAACATTATTTCGTGGAGATCGATCATGAAATCTACGGTCATTCTCTCCCTTCTGCTGATTTCAGAAGGGCAGTTGTCAGTTTCTGGCGAAAGAATGTGCACTGGACTGGTTTACCGCTTACGGATAAGCCTGCCAAGGACAAGTGTGGATAGGTAAACTGACCGGCTCACAATGACCTAAAATAATACTAACCGGGACGTTTAACTCCAATGCAAACAAACAAGACATCACATCATCATGTCATTTCACACGCATTGTTTAAATAAATGACATGATGATGTGATGTTACATGTATGCTCCGTAAATAAGACATCATGTTATCAAGTCCGTAAAAAGACACTTTATATAGAGGAAACTTGGGTTTACAGGGGTTTATATTAGATTGCTTATTTCTGCTTCAAGACAAAAGTTGTGGGTCCTCGTTAGAACCGCCACACCTACGATTGGAGTATCCATAAGAAAAATATAAAAAAATCTTCATCAGATAATTAACTATTTTGGAAATATGAAAGAATGCACTTTGTGACCCGTGTGTGTTATCGTTATCTGAGCCTGCGCACAACAAAACGTACAATAAGGCTCGTGTGACGAAGTCTGAGATCAGCCTGTGCATCTGTCTGATCAGAGCCTTACATAGATCAAATGATCAGAAATTCAGAACAAAAGAAAATAAAACAAATACTCTCAAACTATCTCTGCTCCAAGACTCGTGTTGTCTGTACGTGTGAGAAGTGCCTCGTTGAGGCGGGTCTAACGTGCTGCTATAAACAAAAGCAAAATACTACAAAATAACCCCAACAGGCACACGCCGCTAGGGCAACGTCAAACCAACGTCGGTGCAACGTCATGACGTTGCACCGACGTTGATGTGACGTTGCATAAATGCCATGACATTGTACCGACGTTGACGTCAAAATTACGTCATGTGCCTGCTGGGACCGTTTAGGAGATTTGAAAGAATGCACTACCGTAATGATCCTTAGTATTGGGATAGACAGGGCTAAGCTACAGTGCATTCCGTTTGGACTTTTTGACATGAAACAAATATGTTAAAATCTTAGTGGGATTATGTCCTAAGCCTGTCCAATGTTTTTGGATTTATGTCACACGGATTGGTTATCTTAGTGCGTTTTTGGGTTGTGTCTAAGGTGTTGGTTTGTTATAAATTGCCAGGATTGGGCGGCCAAGTACTGGGTACAAAAAGGAGCTCCAAGATCCAAGCTTAACATCGGCGTCCCCGTGTATGGTAGAAGTTTCAAACTTCCTTGGGGTCATACTCAAGAAAGGATAGGGTGTCCAGCTAGTGGTGCAGGAGCGGCAGGACAGTATACCAGAGAGGGCGGTTTTCTCGCATACTATGAGGTGAGTTTAAACCAGATTCTTCAGTAAAATGTCGCACCCAATAGCGTGGAACAGGCCCATTCCAAATTGTAGGGGTGTCAGTCTGATTGTGTGTGTGTGAATTATATGTCACACCAACAGCTAAGGTCATACGTAGACGGGATCTCAGTTTAAAGATCTGGGGAAGACCGGGATGTTTTTGTTTGTGTGAAATTCACCAAAAAATGTAAAGAAAGCGAATAGCTGAGACCCAGATGAGAAAAATATTCAAAATGAAAGTACCTAGTGTGGAGAACGTTAAGCAGCCGAGCACGTTCCTATGACAGTGACAGCAATGAAGATCTTTGCCGGTTCTTCAATTGTCTAGCGGACATATGCTAGCAACACAGAGTATAATGCTCGAGGTCATCATGGGGTCATCATTTAGTACCAACTCTCATGCCATAAAGCACACTGTTGTTCGAAAAATGCAATGTTTTACGTGCCCCCCCCCCCCCATTCAAAAGCTTAAGAAACCAAATTTGACCTTATCGTAAAGTAGGTTATGGTCAACCTAGGGTCATCATTTGAACCACTTTGGTAGCACTCAGTCTCCTCATGCTACGTATAACGTTTCAAGTTATTTGGCCCAGAGGTTCTGGAGAAGAGCTTTTTCATTACGAAAACATGCCTATACAAATACATTGTGTATTTTACCGCCTAAAAACACAAATTTTAGGATGAAAAAATGTGATATTTTTCTTATTTCTGCTCAAAATATAGATTGCTGGTACTTGTTAGAACAGCCTCATTGAGGCGGTTCTAACGATTACCCACAATCTATATCAATCTATACTTTAGAGCAGAAATAAGAAAAATAAGGTATACCTTGGAAACCCCAGTTTTACAATATAAAAGTGGGGTTCAAGGGGGTCAAAATTATATAGGCGTGTTTTCGTGATGTAATGTTTCAAGTTATTTGGCCCAGGGTTTCTGAAGAAGAGCTTTTTTAAAGGATCTTATCTTATTTGGGCACGGTGGTGATCTTGTGCAGGTGACCTAGACCATTCAATCAAAGTTTCACTATCTCAAAGCCAGAAAACTGCATATGAAATTAAATATAAATTGGACTAGCTGTTTCAAAGAAAATGTCCTTTGATATGTTTATGGACCTGCTATCCAAATGACCTTGGGCCAAGGTCGTCGAATGATTTTGATCTTTGGCACATACAGACTTTCATTTTGTAATAACCCGTATGGCATAGGCCACAATAGTTTTCGAAAAATACATTGATCTACCTTTTCCCCCATTCAGATGCCTTAGGCACCAAATTTAACCTTTCATAAAATAGGCCAAGGTCAACCTGGGTTTACTATTTGACTAAACCTGGTAATGCTACATTTCAAGTTTAAAGACAATCGGTCTAGCGGTTCTGGCATTTTGGCCAGTTTGGTCATGTGCTCTAAACCATTCGATCATGATTTCGTTTTCCTGTCAGAAGGTTGCATATGAAATTCATCTGAAATAAGCCCAGCTATTTTGGAAAAAAGGCATTTGAAATGTCGATAGACCTACAATCCAAGCGACCTTGGGTTTGACCTTTCAGTAAAATAGGCTACGGTTAAGTAGGGTTATCATCACGTGAACAAGTCCGTGAAATGAAGACCCCCCCTAAACACCACTCTATATAGAGAAAACTGGGGTTTACGGGGGTATACATTATTTTTCTTATTCTTACTCCAAGACATAGGTTGTGGGTACTCGTTAGAACCGCCTCAATGAGGCGGTTCTAACGAGCACACACAACTTATGGAATGAGCATTTATAAGAAAAATAGCAAGGATTTTCATCAGAAAAGTAGCCATTTTGGAGATGTGAAAAATGCATTATATCGTACGGGTGAGTTATCGTAATGTCATTTATGCTAACTTAGTAGTGCTCAGTCACCCGGTAATACATACTAAGTTTCAAGACAATTTGACAGTGGTTCTGGAGAAGAATTGTTTTAAGGTTTTTGTCAGATTTCAGCATGGCAACCATCTTGGTCATACGATCAAGGTTTCATTGTCAGGAGGTTGCATATGAAATTGCATTGAAATTGCCCCAGCTGTTTAAGAGAAAAATGTCCATTGAAACATGCATTGGAACGTCGATGGACCTGTAATCCAATCGATCTTTGGCCACGGTCAGCGAAAGACCTTGACCTTTAGCATTCATAAACATTCAATTTGTACCTACTCTTATGTCATATACAACACGAGTTTTTGTTTTTTAAAAATGCAGTGTTTTACATTACGAAAACTCGCCTATACAAATGCATTGTTAACTTTACCGCCAAAAAAAAAGAGAAAATTTTAAGATGAAAAATGAAAAATTGTGATATTTTTCTTATTTCCGCTCCAAATATAGATTGTGGGTACTCATTAGAACCGCCTCGGTTCTAACGAGTATCCACACTCTGTATTTTAGAGCAGAAATGAGAAGTAAACCCAGTTTTACTATATAAAAGTGGGGTTCAAGGGGTCAAAATAATAAAGGCGTGTTTTCGTGATGTATTTTGCCATTGATAGGCTAAGGAAACAAACTTTACATTGCCGTTAAATAGGTCAAGGTCAACTGCTATATACAAAATTTCAAGTGTCCATTAAAGGTTTTACCTCATTTGGGCGTGGTCCCATTTTTGTCATGTGACAAAACATTTTCTCCCACTTTGAGGAGGCTGCATATGACATTTAATAGAAATCTGTCCAGTGTTTTCAGAGAATTAGACATTTGAAAATGGTTGACATTTTATGTCGGACGACAGTCGCTTACCATTCTATAAGCTCCCCAGGGGCCTTTTGCTCAAGAGAGCTGAAAACTGGTTGAATGTGCAAATCGGAGCAATATGAGGAATAAAAGAAGCCAACCATTTAACTTGTAACTACAGTGCATTACGATAACACATCCGTGTGACATAGTACATTCTTTCTTATCTCCAAACTCATTACGATAACTCACCCGTGCGACATAGTGCATTTTTCACATCTCCAAAATGCCTACTAATCTGATGAAAATCCTTAATATTTTTCTTATAAATGCCCCAAACATAGGTTGTGGGTGCTCGTTAGAACCGCCTCAATGAGGCGGTTCTAACGAGTACCCACAACCTATGTCTTCGATCAGAAATAAGAAAAATAATGTTTACCCCCGTAAACCCCAGTTTTCTCTATATAAAGTGGGGTTTAGGGGGGTCTTCATTTCACGGATTTGTTCACGTGATGTGGTTACTTTTCTGATGAAAATTTGTGTTATGTTTAGCTAACCTGAGCACAAAGTGCTCAAGGAGAACTATTGTGATCGCTTTTTGTCCATCGTCGTCCAACCGTCAACAATTTCTTCACATGACATCTTCCCCGAATCCACAGTGCCAATTTTAAAATAATTTCATAGGAATAGTCCTTGGGTGAACCTCTACCAAAATTGCTTAAATAGTTCTGCCCCGCTGAACAAAATGACCGCCAGTGCTAAATAGGAAAGCCTTTAAACGACATCTGCTCCTAGGCTAATGGTCTAATTTCAAGAAAAAATCACAGGATTACATGTATTTCTTAGGTGACATTGTATCAAATTTGCTAAACTGGTTTTGTTCCGCTGAACAAAATGGCCACCAGAGCTAAATATAGAAGAAAAAAAACTTGAATCGAGATCTCCTCCAAGGCTAATGGTCCGATTTCAAAATAATTTCACAGGAATGTTTCTTGGGTGACCCAATACCAGAATTGCTAAATGGTTCTGTTCTGCTGAACAAAATTGCCGCCTGAGCTAAAAATAGAAAAAAAAAACAACAAAAAACATTTAAATGACATAAATGGTCTAATTTCAAAATAATTTGTATTATTTTTCTTTTTTATATTCCAAACATAGGTTGTTGGTGCTCGTTAGAACCGCCTCGTTGTGGCGGTTCTATCGAGTACCCACAATCTATGCCGTAGAGCAAACATAAGAAAAATAATGCATACCCCTTTAAACTCCACTTTTCTTTATATAATGCGGGGTTAAATGGATTAATTTCATGGGCTTGTTAACGTGATGGAAACTTAGTTGTCGAACACCGATAGCTCGTTTACCACCGATGGTTTGCACTCCCTTTTTAGTCCAAAGGAAAGGATCCCATTGCTGCATATACATGCACAGTGAAAGTCCGCTTAAGACCACCCATTAAGAAAACACGCCTATACAAATACATTGCCACCTTATCGCCAACAATGAAGATTTTAAGATTAAACATTACGATATTTTTCTTATTTCTGCTCAAAATATAGACTGTGGATACTCGTTAGAACCGCCTCACCGAGGCGGTTCTAACGAGTACCCTGAATCTATATTTTAGAGAGAAATAAGAAAAATAAGGTTTATCCCTGCAAACCCCAGTTTTACTATAAAAAAGTGGGGTTCGAGGGGGTCAAAATTATATAGGCGTGTCGTAGTGATGAAACTTATTTTGAAGGGTGCACTTAATCTGTCTTTGTGTTTTCTGCCTACAGTGTCCTCTGGTCAGGAACTACCTGTGACACTGTTCAAAAACGGTCTTAAAGACCACTTTTGAACAGTCCCAAAGGTGGTCTTAATATGGGAATTTTACAGTACTTACATATTTGGGTAATTTTTTTGAAAATGTCTGATGTATGTTCCCATGTATGTACGCAAAGACAAGACGATTGTTTGTTTGTTTGATTGAGGTTTAATGTCCCCGTCAACATTGTAAAGGTCATTTTGGAGACCTTGTTTCCAAATGTGTGGGACTTTTACCCGACATTGACATGAAATGACATCTCACGCCCTGCCGCCAAATGAAACCAAATGGGTTTATAAGCTTGGAAGGCCCGACTCTCACCGCTTTGCCTGGGCAAGCTTAGGTCCTCGAAGCGGTTTACTAGTACTAGTGTGCGGTTTGGTTTCAGCCCTGCGTGGAAGCATCATGCAGCCCATCAATTTCTTCAAGCCCCGATGGGCGGGGGTCGACAAGACGATTGTAATGAGTGTCTTCGACATACCTGTATTGTGTGCAAAATTTATAATTTATATCGCTATGACCGGGGTTTTCATTTAAGAAATGAATTTTATTCTCTGCTGTTTATGAAAGTATGAACGCATTGGGTCGCGTGCAAAGTAAATGAACCCCGAATGGGGTTCATGTAAACTTTGCTAGTGACCCACTGTCGTTTATACTTTCATGAAATGCAGAAAAATTAAGTTTAATTTTTTATATTTACATTCTTTTCCCCTCATCACTGGACGAAATAATGCTTATAAAGCTGAAAAACATTTTCATGCTGTTTTTTTTCTCCAAAAAGCATGCCAGCGTTGACGTCACCAACGCCCCAAGAGAACCATGGTCTAGCTTGACGACATTTGACGTCACTGAAACTCATGTGACTCGATTTTTCTATAGGTTTACATTAGACTTTACACTGGAAATGTAAATATTAGACTTTACACTGGAAATGTAAATATTTATGATCAGCTATCAGTGACTCAAACTTTGCATGTTTCGAACACATTTCCATGGTGTTCCAGCCACTAGGTCCATTTATTCACCAAAACACGTCTATATTATTTTGCACCCCCCCCCCTCCCGAACCCTACAGTATACAGTAAAACTGGGGTTTAAAGGCGCAAACCTTATTTTTCTTATTTCTGCTCGAAATATAGATTGAGGATAATCGTTAGAACCGCCTCGATGAGGCGGTTCTAACGATTATCCTCAATCTATATTTTGAGCAGAAATAAGAATAATATCACAATGTTTCATCTTAAAATTTAAGCTTTTTCGGCAGTAAAGTTTACAATGTATTTGTATAGGCGTGGTTTCGTAATAAGTGATGGAATTGAGGGTGACCACACGCGCACACTAATACACGAAAGGTATAAACGGCATTGAGGAAACAAAAACTTAAAAAAATGACTGGTGTGCTTATTAATATTAAACTTGACTGCCAAGAGCGATCTATTATACTGTTTCAGTTTCTTTTGGTTCTATTTCTTATGCACCTTACAAGAACATTGGGCTAACTGACACTACTCTGTCTTGTATAATGATTATGAATGAAGATATATTAATATTTGATGAGTTGTTTTATACTGTGATGTAATAAATTTTGCACTGCCTGAGCACTACTTGCCTGAAGGATTACATGAATGGATTTGAAAAACCAAAGTCTATGCATATGTCTGTATCTGGGTTGTCATTTAGATGTAGTAAAGTTTTTGTTTGATTTGAGGTTTAACGTCCCCGTCAACACTGTAAAGGTCATTTTGGAGACGTTGCTTCCAATTTTGTGGGACTTTTACCCGACATTGAGATGAAATGAAATCGCGCCTCGCACCACGGTTCCTGGACAGGCTTAGATCCTCTAGGCGGTCTACCAGTACTAGTGTGCGGGCTGGATTCAGCTCTGCATGGAAGCATCATGCAGCCCATATATTTCTTCAAGCCCCTATGGGCGGGGGCGTTGATGTAGTAAAGTCTCTAAAATGCACTTACAATGAAATTTCATTGAATCATTTACATTTCAATTCCGTTCTAACGTCTATTTGGAATGATTTCTGTCACTCTAGATAAAAAATTGCAGGGAATAATCATAGGATATATTCTCCTTTGATATTGGGAATATATGCTGCGTGTATTCGTGGGAAGCCCTCGATTAGGCACTTCTTATGAACGGCTCCAGGGGATCTTACAAGATCGGCAGTTGTCCGTCATTGCCCGTCGTCGTCTGACGTCATCTGTCGTCATCTGACGTCGTATGTCGTGTAACCTCAACACTTTCAAACGACATCTCCTCTGAAGCCACTAGGCTGCTTGGGCCCAAATTTCATCTGTAGCATCATAGGGCTGTGGGAGTGAAAGTTATTATTTTTTATGAAGTTTGGCTCTTTAGTTTGAATGCTATGGCAACTTCGAGTTTCCATATATTTATAATGGGGAAAATTGAAAAATGACATTTACTAGCAAACCATTACAGATATTCTAATAAAACTTTAATAGTTTTGTTTGATTTGAGGCTTAACGTCCCCGTCAACACTGTAAAGGTCATTTTGGAGACGTTGCTTCCAATTTTGAGGGACTTTTACCCGACGTTGAGATGAAATGGCATCTCAAGCCCTGTCGCCCAATGAAACCAATGGGGTTTATTAGCATGGACGGTCCACCTCGCACCGCGGTTCCTGGACAGGCTTAGATCCTCTAAGCGGTTTACCAGTACTAGTGTGCGGGCCGGATTCAGCTCTGCGTGGAAGCATCATGCAGCCCATATATATTTCTTCAAGCCCCTATGGGCGGGGGCTTAAAAAACTTTAATAGAAGTGTTCCTTAAGCAATCTACTATTTGCCATATGATCTGCTCATTTTATTGGTTGCTATGGAAACCAAAATCTAAAGGATCCTATATGAGGCTGAGACTTTATGAAAATATTCACCGTATTTTCCTCAATTTGTTTCATGTGTGTGTGTGTGTGTGTGTGTGTGTTTGTGTGTGTGTGTGTGTGTGTGTGTGCGTGCGTGCGTGTGTTTTGTTTTATGAAATACGGCTCTTCAGGTTACTATTGCAACTTAGAGTTTTCATGGACTTATAACGGAGAGACTTGAAAAAAAGCATTACCTGCTAAGACATTGCAGATATTTTGACAAAACGTTCATGGAACTATTCCTTTAGCAATGTACTATCTGTCATATGATTTAGGCCTACTGCTTTTAATCGGTTGCCATTGAAACCAAAATGCCCCCAAATAGAAACTATTAAAAAACAAAAAAAAAAAAAAAACTTAAAAAAAAAAAAAAAAATCCTCTCCACTGAAGCCATATGCTCTATGAGGCTGAGACTTTATGAAAATATTCACCATATTTGCCTCTCTTTAGTTTGGTTGCTATGGCAACTTAGAGTTTCCATAGACTTATTAAAGAGAAGATTGAAAAATTGTATATACTGCCAAGCCTTTGCAGATATTTTGAAATACCATTTTTCACTGTGTTTGTCTTGACAGTTTTTTATTATGAAATTCGACTCCTTTGTTTGGTTGCTATGGCATTTTAGAGTCCCCATAGATTTGTAATGGGGGCAAATTGAGTATTTTTCATTTACTGTCAAGCCTAAGCAGATATGCTGGCAAAACTTTCATAGAGATATTCTTTAAGCGAGCTGCCATAGGATTTTAGGCCAACTGCTGATTTTTATTGGGTACCATTGGACACCAAATTAAAAAATATATAAATATATATACGTTAAAAATCATCTTCAGTCTTAGGAACTATATGCTCTGTGAGGCTTAGACTTTATGAAAACATTCACCATATTTGCCTTTACAGATTTTGTGTGTGTGTGCGTTTTTTTCCTTTTTATGAAATGTTTACACTTTTTAAACAATGTTCTGTCTGCCATATGATTTTAAGCCTATTGGTTGTCACAGACGGGAAATTGTCACTTGTCATCTGTTGTCTTGCAACAACACACTCAAGCGACATCAGATCTCTGAAACCACTAGGCTGATTGGATCCAAATTTTATCTGTAGCGTCCTTGGGACCAGGGCTTCCATGGTTTATTAAAATACATGACTGCGAGTGGGCAATGCCCCCCCCCCCCCCCCCCCCACTTCTGAAGTCTGTAGAGCATGGTGGTCCATGTTCCACTTGTTTAATTGCTCCATTGATACTTCCTGGTCTGTTGCCATGAGAAACCCTTACTTTTAATGACCTGAACTATCTCTTATCAAACAAATTATCATTGACACAGAAAATGTTAGGATCAGTAAATTTTGACTGTATTTCTGTACAATTAAGTTGCATAAAATATAGTTCATCAGGTAAACAAGTCTTGAAGTCAACACAACTTCATACAGAAGCAAGAGGCCCCTGGGCCACTATGCTCGCCAGAGCTTAGGTGGGCCTTTCCCTCTGGCATCCGTGTGTTCTAACATGATAGGATTTTAATCTACCGACTAAAAAGTCTCTCAAACGAACATCGATACTCAAATGAGCACCCATATTGACTCTGCATCTGAAATATTAAACATTTTACGAAGTGTTGGGGATGAGGCATGGGTCCAACGGGGCCCTGGTTGGTATCACTGAATGCGCCATATCATAAGGAATAAGAATATATATGGTTAAGGGTCGGTGATATGTACGGTTCCTGAGATATAAGGCCTTTTCGGCAGTGGAGAGGTTGGGGCACGGCCGCACTGGACATCAGGAAAGCCCAAGATTGTTATCACTGAATGTGCCTTATCAGGACCATGAATATATATGGTTTTGGGCGTTGGGATCTGAACGGTTTCTGAGATATGAGGCCCTTTTATGAAATGGAGTGAAGAGGAACAGCCCCACAAGCTGGTGTGAGTGAATGTTTCTAATCATAAGGAACAAGAAAATATATGATTATGGGGTGGGGATCTGAATGGCGCCTATGATATATGACATTTTATGAAGTGTAGAAGCATGGCCCCAGTACAAAGAGACCCACAGGTTTGTGTGACTGAACGAGTCTTACAATAAGGAACAAGAAAATATATGGTTTAAGGATGGGGACCTTAATGGTTTCTGAGATATATATGGCTTTTTTATGAAGTACAGGGGTGAGGCATGACCCGGGATATGACGTGGGGCACCCCGGTGGCCCCTGTGTTGGAGTCACTGATTATTATAAAGAAGATGAATATATATATGGTGAAGGGGAGGGGCTCTGAAAAGTTTCTAAGATATTTGGCCTGTGAAGTAGAGGGGTTGGGTATGGTCCCGGCGTACTCCGGGAGACCTTAAGGTTGGTATCACCGAAAGTATCATATCATGAGAAGCAAGAATATACATGGCTTAGGATCTGAATGGTTTCTTAAATATTGGGCCTTTTACGAAGTAGAGGGGATTGGGCATGACCCCAGCACACCCAGAGGACCCCCAGGTTGGTGTCACTGAATGTGCCTTATCACAAGGAACAAGAATATATATGGTTCGGGTGGGGATCTGAATGGTTTCTAAGATATATGACCTTTTATGAAATGGAGGGGGTGGTGCATGGCTGGGGCTCAACTTGGGGGACCCTAGGCAGGCATAAAACATATGGCTGTTAGGTTTCTAAACAAATTTGGCAAATATCTGCAAAGGCTTGGCCTATAATGGCATTTTTTTAATGTTCCCCATTATAAGTCTATGGAAACTTCTAAGTTGTCATAGCAACCAAATTATAAAGTTGATTTTCATCAGAAAATAAAAAAAACCTTCTATCCCCCAGCCCTTGGATGCTGTAGATGAAATTTGGGCGAAATCGGCCCAGCAGTGTCAGAGGAGATGTCGTTTGAAAATGTTGACGACATACGACATACGGCGTACGACAGACCACATACGACATGCGACGACGACGGACAACTACCTATCCTAAAAGCTTTCCCGGAGCCTTCGGCTCTGGTGAGCTAAAATAGGATTTGCACGGCTGTGTTACCGTTATATATACGAGCCCGCGCACAAAGACGCCGGTTCTTACACACGCACGTATGTAGCACCTATGTATTTATACTATGTTTGTACGTACGCACGCACACATGCACGCGCGCCAACAACATTCCTCATGTAGTTTTGCAAATGTGAGATATCTTTGACGAAACAAAATACTGTATTCACCGGAGGAGCAAATAGTTTTTTTTTATAAAAAGAAGTTTCACCTGTAAGGGAGACCCGTGGTTTTATGCTCGTAGGAGAGTCCAATCAGCTCGGCTGAGGTTGGCATAACTTGATAATGAATTTAGCTTGAACATTTTTCACATTGTTTCAGATCTGTAAACATCTAGCTAGTGGTGCAACAAAGTATTACGAAAGTGAACAGAAAGTACCCTACTATGTAGATAATGATCAGTGGGTTGGCTATGAAGACGCAGATAGTTTGAGGACAAAGGTATGTAATACTGGACTCATTAGCCTTCCCAGCAGGCACACGTCGCTACATGTGACATCGCATTAACGTCATAACGTTGTGCCGACGTTGATGTGACGTCACAATTACATCATGTGCCTGCTGGGTTGTAGGTAAGAGCAGTGTCTCTAAATCATTAGGTCCCTCTCCGCCGTGGCCTTGGCCCTTGCTCTGGTAACATGAGATTGCCAAGTGCTGCCACGTAAGGTCAGATATATTTTCTTCGGTACACCGGTTTGGTTGTCTTCTGGTGAATTGTCGGCTCGAAATAAGTGAATGAATATAGAAAGGATCGTAAGATCAAATAAAAAAAAGAAATAAAGTATGAAGGTGTTAACCAAGGTCAGCAAAACTTAGAGAATAAAACTTGTGCAACCAGTTAACACTCGTATCAGCAGTCATGTCTATCCAACCATGAAGGCTGTTTAGTTATAAAATACGCATGCGATCAGCGAAGAGTTTGATCATTCTGTGCAGAAGCGCAGGATATTCGGTGTCTCCACTAACTGAACAGGTCTTTTGAAGGTAGCTTATATTTCATTTTGCATGATCATAGTGTTTTATATGGGCCCCGTCAAGCGATTTTGGTACTTATCGCCTATGCGAGCAGCGAAGGTTCAGGCGAGCCTGCGCATCCGCGCAGTCTCGCCAGAACCTTCGCTGCTCGTTAATACAAGCAGTGAATCAAGAGGAACCTTCAGACAGAAAGCCATATCCCTGGCCCCTCTGAATGGCTGGGCATGCGCAATTAAAATTTGGCATGACGGAATGCTCGAAGACACAAATTCGCTTGGCGGGGCTCATATAAGCATTATCATTCGACATGTGCTTTAATCGAAGATTCTGATCAGACTGCATAACCACAGATAAGGTAAGTATTTTATGATAATTGAAGGATTTTCCATAAAGTCCTATGTTGCGGGTATTCATTAGAACCGCCTCATCGAGTACCCGCAGCATAGGTTTTTATGGAGAAATAAGGAAAACTATCTTTCAATTATCACAAAACACGGTATTTTTTATGATACTTGGAGAGTAGTTTTTGTCAGTTCTCAAAAAAAAAAAAAAAAAAAAAATGATATTCAATAGAACCGCCTATTCGAGACGGTTCTGATGCGTACTACAACATAGGTTGTAGGGGAGAAATTAGGAAAACTACCCTTCGGTTGCCACAAAATACTTACATGATCTGTTGCTATGACTGTGCACCAGAGTCTTCACTGTACGCGTTATGATTGGCTATTGACCAATATACTTCATGTTTTTGAGGACACTGTGTTGATCGAGAGGAACTGACAGGCTGTTTTAGTCCTCTATAAGCGCCCATTCAAATAACACATCCGGGCGACATCGTGCAGTCTGTCCAATCTCCAAATCGGATAACCCTTGCCCTGATGAATATTTTAACATGTAACACTATCAACTGATTATTAACCGATCGGATTACTTGATGCATATTATTGCAATAAATTGATAAACTGAATGACAAACAATGAAGATCCTGTTCAGAATCCATCTGACCTGGATCTACATTGTTTGAAAGATAAGACATATCTGATCTCAGGGGAACAAGGGCTATTTTTCTGATGAAAATGTTTGATGATATTCATATGTATGCTCAAAACATAGCGTGTATGTGCTTGTTAGGGTAACCGGACACTTCTGCCCCAAAACCACATCGGCCCCTAGACACTTAGGCCCCTAGACACCTCCGCCCCAAAACCACCTCGGCCCCACATAAAATTGAAACCCTAGACGGGTCGGCCCCTGGACACCTCGGCCCCTAGACACGTCGGCCCCATACCCCTAGACACTTCGGCCCCACTTTGCTTTTCACGGGGATTCTACTTAAATAGGAGATCGGGTTGGATGCCCGATGAGGTTCTTTTTTTTTTAATTTTTGTTTGCTGATTTGATTATTTTGATAGGGAGCGACAATTAATTTAACCTATAATATATATATTTATTATATATTTTTACGTTACTAAATAGAAAATCTATATGTCCATTTAAGAAGAATGGACCCCCTCTTTTATTTCAATGACTGAATAATTCTAATTGCATTGCGGCATGCTTTAAAGCAGGCTCTTTTTTCTACTTATCTGCTCTTTTTATCATCTTTAGGCTTTTTTATTATCCGAAATAATTCCACACCGCTAAAATACTTTTTAAATTTAATTTCAATTAATTTCAAAAAGAAAATGATACCTAATTGTCCTTACTAATTGATTGTCATTTCAGCTCATAAGTTATGAGAACAGTAACAATTAACTGTATAATTTATTTATTTATTAGTCACATTTCTGATTATCAGACCCTCAAATTACTTTATACATGTATATTGTATTCATTTAAATTCGCAAACTGAATGACAGTGTAGATCCAGATCAGATGGATCTGGCTGTACACTTAGCGCCAAGTCTTCATGGCCCGATATATTTTTGTAGAGAAGGCTCATTGACTATCAGAATCAAATATTCACAATTAGAAAACCCGCTAAACCCCACTTTTCGTGATGCTTACTCAAGGTCAGCGTCACGGTTGAAGGCGGCGGGGAGTGTAGTCCAAGTTAACCCGAAAATGTCGTACATGCGTTGTTATATTTATTATAAACGTCTCATTGGTTATCTGTTATTTTTATATGAAATAAAAATAGCAATACAATAATTTGAGCTAACATATTTCCTAACAACTTAATGGAAGGTTCCATAAAACCAAAATTATATGACGAAAAATTGATAAACATTGTAATTCTTCTGCTCGAAAACAGATAGATCTTTGATACTGGTTCAATCGTTCACAATGAGATGGTTTATTGCACAGACCTGTTAACTTATATAAAAGGGATCATCTAAGAAATGACTAGTTTGCATAAACACAAATTAATATTCAACTAGTTGTGATTAAAGAAGCATTCCGATCAGTCCTGCACATTGAGACGGTTCTAACCAGTACACACAACCTGTATCTTGGAGCAGAAATAAGAATTACGAAAACATGCCTATACAAATGCGTTGTAAACTAGAACAGTATAAGAGTAACAATTTTCTGCTCAAATAAGAAAAATAAGGTTTACCCCTGTAAATCCCAATTTTACTATATGACAGTGGGGTTCAAAGGGGTCAAAATTATAAAGGCGTCTTCGCGATGCCCCTATGAGCCTGAGTTTTCCCCATATAAACTTTGGTTAAGCGGGATCTTCATTACACGGGCTTTTTAACATGATGTTTTGTTTGTTAGATTTGACTTTTAACGCCCCAATCAACACTGTATCGGTCATTTTGACGACGTTGCCTCCAGTTTTGTGGGAATTTTACCCGACAGTGAGATGAAATGACATCTCAAGCCCTGCAGCCCAATGAAACCAATAGTGTTTATAAGTATGAACGGTCCGACTCGCACCGCTTTTCCTGGCCGTGCTTAGAACCTCTACGGTTTACAAGTACTCATGTCACAGGCTGTCGGTTTCTTGAAGTCCCGATGTTCGGGGCCGATTTTAACATGATATAAATGTCCATACCCTAACAGATATCAAATTCAAAAGTGGGGACGAGGTGTATCTGGGGCCGAGATGTCTAGGGGCCGAGGTGACTAGGTCCGGCGTGTCTAGGACCGACTTGGTTTTGGGCCGACCTGTCTAGGGGCCGAGGGGGTAGTGGAGCCGAAGTGTCTGAAAATCCTTGCTAGAACCGCATGATTGAAGCGGTCCTAGCATGTACCCACAACTTATGCATTTGAGAAAAATTGAAAACATAATGTTTACCACTGTAAACCCCAATTTTCCCTATATAAATGGTTTAATTACCGAAAATACAGGGTTGTTCATTCCACGAACATATCAACGTAGTGTATGCTAGTAGACAACTTTTTGCTTATCCCAACCCATTTGAAATCAGTGTCATTTATTTATTCTGAAATCATCAGGAATTCGTTTTACCTACTGCTCCAAGACGGTTCTTCTGTCGTGGTTTATTTTGTTACGGTTTGTCTTTGAGTGTGTATCGCTTATATTATTTGTTCTGGGTAGCCATTGGCCATTTTGTTGGAAAGTAACTGTCCTTTTGTCTTTCCGCTGTTGGTGTTTCCATTTCGGTCTAGTTATTTCATGTTTGTGTTTCTTTACCATTGCTGTCTCTGATGGGAGATGTGGGCTAATTGTATCGATTCCTGATCATTGCCTTCACTTCTATTTTGCTGCGTGTTAGAAGCGACAAGTTTGACCCTTGTCCCGCTGATCACAACAATTACTTTTGTAAACAGGATAGATCAAGGTCAGATGACTTCTGGAGAAGCAAACAGTTTAGAACCAGATCTTACCACCTATGAAAAAGTAATATGATTTGTTCAAAGCCAGAAATGGGTGTGGCTAAATTAATTATTCAGAGGGTTAGAGGTTAAGCAAAATAATAATTAAAAAAAAACAAAAAAAAAACACTGAACGTACGGGTACGCTCCAAGGCGGTTCTTCTGTCGTGGTTTATTTTTCCTCTATGCATGTATGTATTGTTTGTATCATCTGAGCCCCGCCAAGCGAATTTGGGTCTTCGAGCATTCCGTCATGACAAATTTCAACTGCGCATGCCCAGCCATTCAGAGGGGCCAGTGATATGGTTTTCTGTCTGAAGGTTTCTCTTGATCCACTGCCTGTATGAGCGAGCAGCGAAGGTTCTGGCGAGACTGCGCGGATGCGCAGGCTCGCCTGAACCTTCGCTACTCGCACTGGCGATAAGTACCAAAATCGCTTGACGGGGCCCATTTCATTTTCGGTAGCCGTTTGTTTGGCCATTTTACGGCGAAGCAACTAACTGTCTTTTTGGCTATCCGCTTGTGACGTTTTCAGTTTAATATTATCATTGCCTTTACTTTATCATGCACTTGTGGGTCCATTATTATTGCTCGGCTCTGTCTGTTATATAGAACATATAGAGGATCTTACTTGAGGGAAAGGTATAAAATGCGTGGCCTTGTCGAGCATTCTATTCCTTTCCCTCCAATTCAATAATATATGTATTACTAATTTTATTAAATCTTCGCCAAGCATTATATACCTTTCCACCAGGGAGTTTCATACATTCAATAATACTTAAGCACGAATGCAAGATTCTGTTTGCATTATGACATGTTAAAGGCATTTAATTCACGATTTTAATACGAAAATGTCAATATTCCGCCATTTGGAAACGCGAAGTCGTACATATATCGTTAAGGAAAGTATCTAATTAAATTGCACATTTATCCACTAGCGGATTACCGAATTAATACATGGCGTTATTAAATTCTCAGACGCGACATCATATGCTTAGAATAGAAACGAACGCGATGATCAGGATTTGATACAGTACCTCACAACTCCCACCCAACATATCAAAGGGAAAGAAACACAATTCTTACACAGCACGCCTATATAGGCAATGTAAAATAACTGTGTTTTATTCTACAACAAATCAGGGTATGGAAGAGCGTGACGAGTGACGTCACTAAAACTGCCAATTTATGACGTCACTTGTCGATTTCCTTGACGTTGGACGCTGTAACGTCATTTTCTCGCATCGAAAACGCAAGAAAAGGATATAAATGCATGTGTGTCAGTCGATAATTTCATCGGGATTTCTTCTAACAATGGCGAAAAGTTACGAGATTTTGAAGGAAACAACAGCATTATTGCCGATTTTCAGCCTGTTAGAATGGAAATAGATTAACTCTAGTTTGTGATTTGTTGAGTAATAAATCACAATTTGTCGATCAGTTGTAAGTAGACAAATCACGCGCTCTATGCACTCGTGATTTGATGTACTTTACAACTGACCTCCAAACTGTGATTTCTTTCTCAAGAATCACAGTTAGAGCTAATCTATTTCTTAAACATTAAACAATTTAAACACCATGAAAACGTCACAAGCGCAAAGCTAAAAGGACAGTTGCTTTCCCTTAAATATATATTCAATTCATACATGCAAAAACTAACGATTAAAAAGTTAACTACAACAGAATAACCGCCTTGGAACGATCTGTAATAAGGTTTTGCCCGTGGCTTAGGCCTCAGATTCTATGACGGTTCCAGCGTAAAGGCTTATGCTGGTTGGTACCTGATGCTCTGTCCCTTGTTGGGCCCACCGGAGTCTAACTGTTGGTTTTCTTTTGTTCCAGCATTTCACTGGTTTTTTGCTGTCGAGTCCTCGCCATTGTTTCATCTCTGTGGTTGTTTGATTTTTGTGTTCACGGAGATATTGCACTGATGAGTTAGGAGGCCTTCATGCGGACTGAACAACTTTTTTGTCTTAATCGCGACGGAAGTAAGGGCGAGGATTGTGGCCACGTACAATTGATTTAAGACCCCCAGCCCCCCAGTGGAATTCATCTCCGCTGACCGTTCCAAGGCTGTTCTTCTGTAGTGGCTTATTTTTGTTATGGTTTGTCTTTGACTGTTTGTGTCGCTTATATTATTTATTTTGGATAGCCTATTGGCCATTTTGTGAGAAAGTAAATGTCCTTTTGGCTTTCCGCTATTGATATTTCCATTAAGGTCTGTTGTTCGATGTTTGTGTTTCTTTCCCTTTGGTGTCTCTGATTGGAGCTATGGGTTAATTGTATCGATTCCTGATCATTACCACCGCTTCTATTTTACTTCGGTAGGGTGAGATGCTTAAATCGATTTCATGTGGCTACAATCTTCGCTTGGCGAGACGAATAGCTTGTTCAGTCTGCACGAAGAATTTCAAATTCATCAGTGCAACATCTCTGAGAACATAAAAATCAAACGGATACAGAGATGAAACGACGATGAGGACCCGACGATATAGAATAACTGAAATGTTTGAGCAAAAGAAAACCAACAGTTGGATTCCACTGGTCCCGACAATTTGCAAGTGTTTGAACTGTATTGGTCAGTGATGATCGTTTGGACACTAGAAGGGAATCTCTGCGGTACAATGTATTATTAGCTTTTAGATACGATTAAACAATTCACACAAAAATGATACAGTTTCGATTTTATTAAAGTCAAACCCTGAAATTCTTTCAGACTTATCCTTCTTTTTTCTTATTATTTTAATAAAATATTGCCATAATCGTAAAGATGTCACCATAAAATGTTTTAATTAAAAAGTTTCATCCATATTTGCATAAACCAGCATTTCAATATATTTTTGACGTTTATAGCTGTTGAAATTCATTATAACTGAAAAATTAAAGATAGCTTGACACCAGACTTATCCACCACTCATAAAGTAATACTAATATGACGAATCGACGAAACATGTAACGGTTTGTACTTACTTGTACAATCATTACGGAAACACGCCTATACAAGTACATTGTAAATTTTACCATCGAAAAATGACGATTTTCAGATGAAAAATTATAATATTTTTCTTCTTTCTGCTTAAAACATAGATTGTGGGTACTCGTTAGAACCGCCTCGACGAGGCGGTTCTAACGAGTACCCACAATCTTTGCTTCGAGGCGGTTCTAACGAGTACCCACAATCTATGCTTTTGAGCAGAAATAAGAAAAATAATGTACACCCTCGCAAAACACCAGTTTTCCTATATAAAAGTGAGGATTAAGGGGGTTAAATTAATAAAGGTGTGTTTTCGTGATGTCGCCTTGCACATATTGGTATTGGATATTCAAGTGAAATATCAGTTTAAAAGTTAAAAAAAATGGCGCCTCGAACAAAGAACACAGGCATCTCAAGCTTGAAAGACTATTCGTCCAAAAATAAAAGAAAGCTGCGTTTATTTGGTTCTTATATAACTATGTACATGAAATCGTTGTTTTCTTCGCATTTTTAAATGAAAAACCATTGTGGTTTACGTGACCGCTTTCATTACTTATGACTTGATTCGTGGTCATCCGAACTGTCACAATGAAATACATATAGATCAGATTCTACGTCTGTCCAGAAAGTACAGTGGAGTTCCTCTTTGCATACCATGTCTGGGACAGTTCAAATAGTGTGGTTAATGCTAGACGAAAAAAGTAAAACATCACGAAATCTTTTTAGTTATTTGTAATTTTAGATTGTCTTCCTGCGTAATTTCACTTAGTTGACGTAATGACACGTCATCACTTAATGAATGCCTTATGCAGACAGCGACTGTAGAGATAGATGTACAGGCTGACCATGATTTAGCGACGCAACTAAAACGTGCGAACTTTTTCCTTATGATATATCTAAGTTATTGTTTTTCCTAAGAAAAATGGGAACTGTTGATAAATTTTGCTGATGCTCATTAAGATGTTTTTCGATTTATTCATTTACATGTATAAGTCTCTCTTGTATGCTTTCTATTGTCCTTTGCTACATTGTCAGTCAAAACAGAGACAGACACAAACGTTTGCTGCCAAGCAGGCTAAATACAAAAGCAAGCGTTTTGACTCATAGATTAAGATACTGGGTGTTAAATAATAAAACTGGACTGGTCCCATCACTCCAGCACAGGAAAACTACACTCATACTCGTAAAAGCTCGTAAATCAGTTGAATTAACCCTTATCTTGCTGAAGATTCATTTACGCCACACCCATTTCTGTCTTGATGTAATTTATTGCTACAAATTCATAAACGGAATGCCAAACAGTGTAGATCCTGATCAGATGGCTTCTTCAGAAGCCATCTGATCTGGATCTTCATTGTTTGCAAAGATAGGGGTTGTCGTGAACAGCAAGATAAGGGTTAAGCTTGCAAGCAAGGAACGCATTTCTAATAGAAAACGAGAGTGTTTGTTTCATTAAAACGCGTCATAAGCAGGTCTCATTACGCAAACACGCCTATACAAATACATTGCCACCTTTATCGCCGAAAAAATGAAAATTTTATCATGAAAAATTGTGATATTTTTCTTATTTCTGCTCCATATACAGATTGTGGGCACTCGTTAGAACCGTCTCATCTAGGCGGTTCTAACGAGTACCCACAATCTATATTTTAGAGCAGAAATAAGAAAAATAAGGTATAGCCCCGGAAACCACAGTTTTGCTATATAAAGTGGGGCTCAAGAGGGTCAAAATTATATAGGCGTGTTTTCGGGATGTGAGATTCACAAAATCATACGTCAATGCTTCACATTTCTTTCTCATCAGGTTGACTATATCAAACAAAATAATTTCGGCGGTGTGATGGTGTGGGCTCTAGATCTGGACGACTTCAGTGGCTCATGTGGCCAGGGAAAATATCCGCTATTGCATGCTATTGTTGACGAAATCAATCGGTGTGGCTCTTCGTGAGTATCTTAAATAAATGTTTACGCTAAAGGTTCCAAGCAAAATGACACCAATGTAGTTCCGTTTTCGCAGGAAATCAGGTTGGCTGATCTGGCCAATAAATAAAACCTTGTGCACTGGTAAACCGCATAGAAGGTCTAAGCCAGTCCAGGCAAAATGTTGCGGGTCGGATTGTCCCTGCATATAAAACCTAGCGGTTTCTTTAGGCGGTAGCGCTTGAGTTGTCATTTAATCTCCCGCACATTTGGAAACAACGTCTACACAGTTACTAAATTGTGGTGACTGGGACGTAAAACATCAAAACTAACAAACAAAGTTTTGTCTTGAAATCTGTGCTTCCAAAGGATTAGAGTTTTAGAGAACATTTAAGTTCACCACACAGGGTGTTAAGGGAATATGTGGCGGGCGTAAAAAAGTGTCACTGCCCTTTATAATTGTAGTGTGGTTTTCATTTCTCGTCCTTTGCAATCATTGATTCCTCTAACATTTGAAAATACTTGAGGGTCAACGATGAGGTTGAATTGGCCGAAACTGGCCGGCCTGCACCAGACAAAAAAGAGTTTCAGTACTGTGTTGTAATCCATGCTTTCATGTATGGCGGGGCAAGATTTTAACCTACACGAACATCTTTGTAACCTCATTACGATTGCACATCCGCGTGGCATATTGCATTATTTTTCGGGTGAAAATTTGTAATATTTCTGTTCCAAGTCATAGGTTATGGGTAGTCGTTAGAACCGCCTCAGCTCCAAGACATAGGTTATGGGCGGTTCTAACTAGTACCCATAACCTATGTCTTGGAGCAGATCAGGGCGGTTCTAACGACTACCCATAACCTATGTCTTGGAGCAGAAATAAGAAAATAATGTACACCCCCGTAAACTCCAGTTTCCTCTTTATAAAGTGGTGTTTAGGGTTGTACATCCACACTGTCTGATTAATGTCACGTTTCAAAAATTCAGAAGCTACAGTGTGTACATGTGGACAGCAAAGAATAAGCCCAGACTGTGTGAAAGTGCAGGCTGATTTGAGTTTTAGCTTGCCACACAGATCATGTTTTAGGTTTATCTTGGCCCTGGTCTATATTTTGATTATTCGAATATGTTTTCATATGTTAAGCGGTTGGGTTAAAATTGAAGTCAAATATTTGTCTTAAACGCTACCTTTATTAAAACAGGACGGTCCTAGAAGGTCAGTGTAGCGCATCCTGAGTAAGGCAAATGGTACATATGGAAACGTACCGTAAAATCTCTATTAGAAGCCCATGCTCTAATAAACGCCCACCCCCTGATTGGGATGTTAAAAATGGCAACCTTTAGCAATTGTCAGAAAAATACCAGCCTCTAATAAACGCCAACTGGGGGAAAAACGACAAAAAAACAAACAAAAAAAAAACGACAAAAAGAAAAAAAACAAACAAAAAAAAAACCGATCTAACCTTATGCTGAAAGTTTCCGAATTTGTTGCTTGATAGTCGAACACACAAGTCCTTTTTTCTCTTGTGGTCCAAAAAGGATCGGAAATTAAACAAGACAAACTAATGATATTCGCTTTAGTGAAGAAATGTGTGTGTGTGTGAATTCGGGTTTAACGTCGCTTTCAACAATTTTTCAGTCATATCACGACGGTGTCTGGTTGCGACAGGGAGCTCAATGCTCACTTTTATAGTGCTGCCTCACTGAAGTATCATGTCCCAGACACATTACATGATACCACACCCAGTCACATTATCCTGACACTGGGTCGACCAGTCCTAGCTCTACCCCGTAAATCTGAGTGCCAAGCGAGGAGTAGCTAGTACCATTTTTAACGACTTTGGTATGTCGCGGCCCGGGATCGAACCCGGGACCTCCCGTTCCCCGGAGCGGACACTCTACCAACTGAGCTATCGGGGCCGGTCTTTAGTGAAGAAAGAGGTGGTGGTGGTAGGGGGGGGGAAAGGTAACTACTTTTCTATTCTAAGACACAGCTATTGTATCCCCAATCATTTTCTGAGAAACAAGATGGCGGCCATGAAAAAGAAACTGAGTGTTTTGGACCATTCGATTATCAGGTTTCTCTGGCCTCTAATAAATGCCCTGCCCACTCTTGAGGAATGGTAATGATTCTTATAAACGCCCGGGCGTCTATTTGTTTGTTTGTTTTGTTTGATTTGAGGTTTAACGTCCCCGTCAACACTGTAAAGGTCATTTTGGAGACGTTGCTTCTAATTTTGTGGGACTTTTACCCGACATTGAGATGAAATGACATCTCAAGCCCTGTCGCCCAATGAAACCAATAGGGTTTATTAGCATGGACGGTCCCCCTCGCACTGCGGTTCCTGGACAGGCTTAGATCCTCTAAGCGGTTTACCAGTACTAGTGTGCGGGCCGGATTCAGCTCTGCGTGGAAGCATCATGCAGCCTATATATTTCTTCAAGCCCCTATGGGCGGGGGCCGGCCCGGGCGTCTATTAGAGATTTTACGGTATAGGAAACGATCTGCCATACGCAATTCTGTTTGCTTTTATGATGTGTTTATTAAACACATGTTCGACAGTACTGAATGTAGAAGCAAACCGAAGCAGGTGTTTTAAGTAATGAAACGTCGATTTGTTAACATTGATAGCCTCTATGTGAGTCAGGGACTAAGTTACTCGTACCTAGAATCAGTCAGGGGTCTGACGTTTTATTCCCGTTCTGCTCCTTCATAAGGCGCAAACATTCGGATATCACACCCATTTGAGGAGAGTCTATAATTGGCATTTTTTGGAAAGTAACTGTCCTTTTGGCTTTCCGTGTGTAATGTTTTCATTAGAGTTTAGCATCACGAAATCACGCCTATAAACATTTGACCCCCTTAAACCCCACTTTTATGCAGTAAAACTGGGGTTTGCAGGGGTATACATTATTTTTCTTATTTCTGCTCAAAAACAAAGATTGAGGGTACTCGTTAGAACCGCCTCGCGGAGGCGGTTCTAACGAGTGCCCAGAATCTATATTTTGAGCAGAAATAAGAAAAATATCACAAATTTTCAACTTAAATTTTTCATTTTTTCGGTGATAAAGGTGGCTATGTATTTGTAAAGGCGTGTTTGCGTAATGGCATGTACTTTGGTGTCTCTGAAGGGAGGTGCTGGGTAATTTTATCGATCATTGTCTTTATTTCTGTTAAATGTAATTGTGAGTTCCATTACGAAAACACGCCCATACAAATACATTTTAACCTTTATGGCCGAAAAAAAAATGAAAATTTTAAGATGAAAAATTGTGATATTTTTCTTATATCTGCTCAAATATTGATTGGGGGTACTCGTTAGAACCGCCTCATGGAGGCGGCTCCAACGATTGTGCTCAAAATATAGATTGTGGGAACTCATCGAGGCGGTTCTAACGACTACCCAAAATCTGTATTTTAGAGCAGAAATAAGAAAAATAAGGTTTACCCCTGCAAACCACAGTTTTACTATATAAAAGTGGGATTCGAGGCGGTAAAAACTATATAGGCGTGTTTTCGTTATGTCACTAGATTTGCCTTAATCCATTTAGTACCAGAAACCCCAAAGCGGGTAGTTGGCAAACAGTGCAGACCCAGATCAGACGCACCAGAATGCGGCGTCTGATCAGGGCCTACACTGTTTGCAAATAGTCCAGCCATTTTCCTACTAAATTTTGAAGAAAACACAACCTAACACACCGAAATTTCGAAATGGACTCCGGCTTTATATAAGAAAGAAGTTTCTATTCGGTACAAAAAGGGTTAATGAGGCTGTTGTAACAACTAACATCAATCGATGTTTGTGAGCAAAAATTAGGATGTGTTATATCGTATTGTTAACCCCACTTGTTCCTTATATAAGTTTGGGTTTACAGTGGTGTTTAAAGCATACAATCAGGACGACACGACAAAACATAAAAGTAAACCTCTGAGGGCGAAGACTCTAATCAGACTGCGCATAGGGTCTTCGGGAGTGCTTGAGACTTCTATTTTCTTAGAGACCAATAAGCGAAAATTCAGACTAGATGGGCCCAGAGGCTGACATGAGTCAATCTTCTTGTGAGCTTTGCCATCTTAGGAAAACACGCCTATACAAATACATTGTAACCTATATCGCCGAAAAAAATGAAAATTTTAGGATGAAAAATTGCGATTTTTTTCTTATTTCTGCTCAAAATCTAGATTGTGGGTACTCTATATTTTGGAGCAAAAATAAGAAAAATAAGTTTTACCCCTGCAAACCCCAGTTTTACTATACAAAAGTGGGGTTCAAGGGGTTCAAAATTATATAGGCGTGTTTTCGTGATGTATCCCAGCTAATTTAAAACTCCTCAATCCATCATTATTGTTTCAGTGGAAGCTGTTCTACCCAGACTCCTATGCACACTTCTTCCCCATCTCCATCATCAACAACTCCAACTCCAACTACGCCAACGACAAGAAGGACAACACCTACAACAAGCCCCACACAGCGTTTTACTACTCAGACCCCAGCACCGACTAACCCGCGTAAGTTTTCATCACGTTAACAAAATAGAAGTAAAGGCAATGATCAGGAATACAATTAACCCACAGCTCCCATCAGAGATACAAAAGGGAAAGAAACACAAACATTAAACAACTAGACCCTAATGCAAACATAAATAGCGGAAAGCCAAAACGACAGTTACTTTCCCACAAATGGGCCAATTGGCTATCCAAAACAAAATAATATAAGCGATACAAACATTCAAAGACAAACCATGATAAAAATAAATCGCGACAGAAGACCCTTCAATTTTCTTTGAGAAATGATCACTCCTTAAAATCAAATTTCATTAGGAAGACTGGGGTTTACAGGCGCATACATTATTTTCTTATTTCTGCTCCAAGACATAGGTTGTGGGTACCATGGATTTCATCAGACAAGTAACCATTTTACAGATGAAAAATCACTGTGTTATCGTAATGTTATGTGAACCGCAACTAGCAAAACTGGTGATCAAGTATGACTCAAATCAGCCTATTCTGTAGTGGAATTCGTTTCACTTACCGTTCGAAGGCGGTTCTTCTGTCGCAGTTTATTTTTGTTATGGTTTGTCTTTGAGTGTGTGTATCACTTGTATTTTTCCTTTTGTATAGCCAATTGACCATTTTGTGAGAAAGTAACTGTTCTTTTGGCTTTCCGCTATTGGTGTTTCCTTTAGGGTCTAGTTGTTTTATGTTTGTGCTTCTTTTCCTTTGGTTTCTCTGATGGGAGCTGTGGGTTAATTGTATCGATTCCTGCTCACTGCCTTCACTTCTATTTTAAACAGCTTATACACAACTCACTATAGTCTTTCAAAACGCAGTGAGACGTGAATGCACTTTTAATTTTGGACTAGTCCGTGTTTTAGGTAAGTCGTCATCAGTTGGGATTTTACATTGGGGGATATAGTTTTACTGAGATTCGTACTGCATCATATTAACAACTTTGCCACCACTTCTACATAATGGCATTATCAAAAGGTTTATTTATAATTTTAAAATCCTGTGCAAAAAGAAATCCGAAACCTGCTTCCCCTAAAACATGGAATACTATTGTCACGCTTGAACGTTGAACTCTCAAAGGTCGTTGATGAACTATAAGATGACCATATCCATTCACTAGTAGCTATAAATATTTAATGATTAAAAATGCACGATAAAATCCGAGGGACAATCGTGATGGTATCACTTAATATCAGCTAGCTCACTTGATATCGCACGTTGACTCAGTAGCCTTCGAATTTTACGGTTAGGCGACGTTGCATCCGAAGTTTACTGATGGCAATGAAACCACGAGATAACTGTGCAACGCGTGAATATACAGTCGAACTTCAATGGCTCGAACACCTTTTGGACCTCGAAAGTCTGTTCGAGACAGGGGTAGTTCGAGCCACTGAGCTGACTGCCAGGAGGCATAACGAGATGCTTTTAGACATCTTTTCGGTGTTCTATAATGAAAATGTATGCTGTGTATACTCATTAGAATCGCCTCATCGAGGCGATTCTAATGAGTACACACAGCATACATTTGCAAGATAAAAGACTAAAATCTCCTTAATTATCCCCCACTATTTCGTATGTAGATGATTTCGCTAGGGACTCAAGAACGGGTTCGACTCAGCCATGTGTAACGAGCCATCGGTGTTCGAGCCATCGAAGTTCTACTGTATATTGTGTTAAATGCATGTAATGAAGTAAAATAGTTATATAATAAAACACGTTATTGTCCCTCGTTATGATATCGAAGGACACGGACAAGCACATGTCCTTTGATATCGCAACTCAAGAGAATGTCACCAAGTTCCCGTACTGAACATTCAAACAAGCCGTAATTTATATTAAAGAATTGTAATGTTTTGTCTTAAACGGACCGCAACAAACAAAAACGGTCCAGTCAGTTTGTACATAGAATAAATCGGAATAAAACCTTTCGATTGCAAGAAACTTTCGGAAATAAGCCATCCACATAGCGCATAGGGAAGACTATGGTCTGTATTCGCGTATGCGCAGGGCGACCAAATGCTTGGCTGGGCGCACATGCTCGAAATAGAGGTAATTACGAAAACACGCCTATACAAATGCATTGTAAACTTTATCGCCGAAAAATCGAAAATTTTAAGATGAAAAATTCTTATATTTTTCTTATTTCTGCTCAAAATATAGATTGGGGATACTCGTTAGAACCGCCTCATCGAGGCGGTTCTAACGAGTACCCACAATCTATATTTTAGAGCATAAATAAAGCAATAAGGTTAACTCCAATAAACCCCAGTTTTAATATATAAAAATGGGGTTCTAGGGGGTCAAATTTATATAGGCGTGTTTTCCTAATGTGATGGGCATGAACAGGAATCGATACAATTACCTCACACCACAGGCAAAGAAACAGAAACATCGAACAGCTCAAACATAATCAAAACATCCAAAAGCGAAAAGCCAAAAGAACAGATCCTTTCCCACATAATGACCAAACGGATATCCAAATAAAAACCTATTTTAATACATACATGCAAAGACGAAATATAACAATAATGAAGTACAACGTTTGGGGCGCGGCCGAAATCTGATCATAATCAGAGTTTGGGAACTCGTTTGAACCAGGTCAGTGTGGTTACTTTAACTAGCACCATCGCTTTATATGTTGTGCATCAATAAGAAGAAACATACAAAAAAGAAGTGGCGGCAATGATCAGGAATCTATACAATTATCCCACAGCTCCCATCAGAGACACCAAAGGGAAAAAACACAAACATGAAACAACAAACCCTAATGGAAACATCAATAGCGGAAAGCCACACGGACAGTTACTTTCTCACAAAATGGCCAATAGGCTATCCAAAATAGAATAATAAAAGCGACGCAAATACCCAAAGACAAACCATAACAACATAAACCGCGACAGAAGAACCGCCTTGGATCGGTCAGCCTTCGTCTCAAAATCTCATTGTTTAAAATGTTCACTTAGCCGAGAATACATGTACATGTATGACGCTCTTATATATACATGCATGTATATATTGCTATTGCCTTTCTGCTTTTGCTTTTTGATTCTGAGCTTTGTGATTAGCCATAGTGGACAAATGAAACTAAAAAGTTTTACATATGTACCGAATCTGATGTCTCAGTCGGAAGTCTGTTATCACTTAACATGACAAGAACCTTAAACAAACAAACGTTATATGTACTAGCAGTCGCGTAATTTGGCTTTATATTTATGATAAAACCCCCGTGTTCTAAAATTGCGTCGGTCACATCATCGGAACTAGCGTTTTTCAGACCCGAATGTGCTATATTTGTCTTATTGTTTTGTCCAAACATAGGTTATGGGCGCTCGATAGAACCTTCTTATGCAGTACTCTCAATCTGATTTTGAGCCAAACTAAAGATGCATGTATATCCCTGAAAAACGCTCGTTTTCCTATATAAAGCGGGGTTTAGAGGCGTGTTCATTACACTTTTACATTTACTTGTTAAATGATGTCAGTCATATAAAACAAACTTCAGCCTTAGTCAACTGTTTATTCTGTTTGAAGAAGTTTGTGTCGATTGCCATCTATTAACCCATTTAGTACCGGAAACCCGAAAACGGGTACCCTGGTAAACAGTGCAGGCCCAGATCAGATGCCGCAGGACACTGGGTGCGCATGCTTACGATATTACATAATGCATTCTTTCATATCTCATTTTTAAAATAATAAATAATAATAATCGACCTTATTTATAGAGGGTAACACATTTAGTAAACTAGTACTAATCTTCCATGTGGCCCTCTTTTCCTGGGTAGAACCAGTACTAAGCAATGTGGATAAAGTCTCTTGCCCAAGGAAACAACACTTGCCGCTCGTGGGATTCGAACCCGGTACCTCTCGATCCCGAGGCCGATACTTTACCACTGCACCACAGCGCTCCATTAACATTTGGGAATAATGCTTCGAAAATATACTGAGGGTGCTCCTTAGAACGGTTCAGATGAGTACCCATAACTAATGTCTTGGAGCAGAAATAAGATAAATAGTGTATACCCAGTTTACTCTATAAGGTGGGATTACAGGGGTGCTAATTACATGGACTTATTTATGTGATGCGCTTTGTGTAGCCCATATGGCATGCGTGTTAATTTGATACTCAAAGAACCGCTACCTATCATATTTATCTTTGAAGCTAAAAGTAAACAGATCAATGACTATAATGTAGAACAACAGAAACACCGTTTTCGTTACTTTCTATGATCTTTTTTGACAACTGTTGTTTTAAACATGAAGAAATAGTTCATAAAAAGGATTTAACAAACACATGCAGAGATACATCAAACAGTAAAATTTTGACTTTAGAAAAGCGTAGATTTTCAGTGTCCAAGCTTTTATTTCTTGCTATGCTATGCTTAAAGCTACCACTAAAGCTGCTGCAACTGCAACCACTCCTCCAGCTGTCACAACCAAGGTGGTCCCAACTACGACAACAAAACAACATGTGACAACACACAGCTGTAAGTACCTACAGATCATATAGCGCATTTATGCTATTAGTAAGACATGAACCGTAACCAGATCAGTCCCTTTAGTGTGAACGAAAACCTGAACCGTACGTGACGGATCTGGACCTAATTGGTACTTCTTATGTGAAAGCGAAACTGATCGCGGTATGATAACACACCCAAAATGGCGCCTTCCTTATCTCTAGAACAGGTATTGTTTATGAAAATTTATAAGAATGTACCAAATTTGCTAAAACGGTTCCGCACCGTTGAACAAAATAACCACCAGAGTTAAAAATGAAAGCAACCCCTTTAAATGACAACTTCTTTACACCTTTGGTCCAATTTCATTTGAACACCACAGGAATGCTGCATAAGTGACCCTCTTACCAAACAAGCTATCAGATTTTCGGTCTGATGAACAATATTGCCACCAGAGTTGAAAATAGAAAAAAAAACTTTCAAGTGGCAACTCGTCCTATATATCTGTTCCAGTTTTATTATGTTGCTCAGGTGACCCTCAATCAAATTAGCTCAAAAGGTTCTGCGCCGATGAGCAATGGCCGCCAAAGATAAAACAGATAAAAGTTAACAATTTGCTTTAAATGCCAACTCCTCATTACACCTTGAACCATTTTAATTCAAACTTCACAGGAATGTTGCCTAGATGACTCCATACCAAAACAGATAAAATCGATTCGCTCCGATAAACAAAATGGCCACAAGAACTAAAAATTGATAAGAATCTTTAAAGAACAACTCCTATACCCCTATATTAATTTCAGTCAAGGAATGTTGCTTATGTGACCCTCTACCAAAATAGCTAAAACTCTGATGTGCAAAATGGCCGACAAAGCTTTAAATAGAAAAACGTAAACAAAAAGATTTAAAAGCTAACTCCTTCTAAGCCTTGTGGCCAATTTGATTCAAGCTTGAAAGGAACATTGCCTAGTTGGCTCCATACCAAAATAGCTAAAATCGTCTTTTCACTCTGATCAACAAAATGGCCACAAAAGGTAAAAAAGAAAACAATTTTAAACGACATATCTTCCTATACCCATGAGCCTTTTTTCAATCAAACTTCATAGGAATGTTTCTTAGGTTCCTCCCTACTAAAGTAACTAAACGGGTCTCACTCTGATTAAAAATGGCCGCCAGAGCTAAAATAGTATAATCTGTAAACGACAACGCCTCTTATACACTTAAAACAATTTCATTAAAGCTTCATAAGAATGCTTCTAAGGTAATCATCTACTGAAATAGCTAAAACGGCTCTGCTTTGATGAGCAAATTTGGTGACCAGAGCTAAAAACAGAAACAACGGCAACGATTTGCTTGAAATAATCCTTTCACAAATTGGACACAAACGTCACAGGAATGTTGCATAGGTACCTACCTACAAATATAGCTAAAATCGTTTCGCTTCTATGAACAATATGGCTGCCAGAGCTTAAAATAGAACATTCATAAAATGACAACTTCTCCTGCACCCCTGGAATGATTTAAATCTAAATTCATAGGGATGTTGCTTCGGCACATAAATATCTTTATCTGTTTGCTCCGATGAAAACAATTGTTGTTAGAGCTCAAAAATAGAAAAACCTTCAAATGACAGCTTCTCCTACACCTTTGGTTCCATTTCATTCAAACTTCACAGGAATGTTGCTTAGGTGGACCTTTACCAAAATTGCTAAACCGTTTCTGCTCTGATGAACAAAATGGTCACCAGAGCTAGAATAATAATGATAAAAATAAACGACAACTCAATGTTTCCCTTTGGTTAAATTGCATTCAAGCTTAACAGCAATTTTGCTTAGATGATCTACCAAACTAGCTAAATCATTTTCGCTTAGTTGAATAAGATGGCCACCAGACTTAAAACTAGAAAAGCAACCTTTGAATGCCAACTACTCATCACGGAAACATGCCTATATAATTTTGACCCCCTCGAACTCCATTTTTATATAGTAAAACTGGGGTTTGCAGGGGTAAACCTTATTTTTCTTATTTCTGCTCCTAAGTGTAGATTGTGGGTACCCGTTAGAGCCGCCTCGATGAGGCAGTTCTCACGAGTACCCTCAATCTATATTTTGAGCAGAAATAAGAAGAATATCACAATTTTTCATTTTAAAAATTTCATTTTTTCGGCGATAAAGGTTACAGTGTATTTGTATGGGCGTGTTTCCGTAATGCCTACACCTTTGGTCCAATTATATTCCAGCTTCGCAGGAGTGTTAATTAGGTGACCCTCTACGAAATATCAGGAAAAATGTTTTGCTCCAGTAAACAAAATGGCCGCCAGAGGTAAAATAGTAAATTAGAAGTGAAGGCAATGATAAGGAATCGATACACTAACCCACAGCTACCATCAGAGACACCAAAAGGAAAGAAACACAATCAAGAAACAACTAGACATAGACATAGACATAGACATAGAAATTTTAATTTTCGTCGATTTTATCGTAACAGATAACATAAGCCCTTATTGGTTTGTACTTCGACAAAACATTTGTAAATCAACACAGTAATAATCACATGCAGACACATAAATAAGTATTTTGTAAAAAAACATAAAAAAATAATTACATTATATATCACAGCATGCAGGTATATTTCATATATTACATTTAGACATGATCTATACTATATTAAAAAAAATAAGGATTCTGTGAGAGAAGAAGGCAACTGCTGGGCCATACCCCTCTGCGCATCAGACACCAGAGCGCGTGCTGCACAAACGTTCTGACTACCCAAGTTACAGGTTAATAAAATTTTTCATAAAAATAAATATTAAATAAGGGAGGGGGGGGGCGCGACTGAAAATCTCTTCAGGCACAAATGCCAGAAGAGAAGATCAGTAAAATCTACACAAATCCTACTGAAGCATCCCACCCACAACCTAATTATCCTCCTGTGGGAGTCTACACTTCGTCATCTCCTCTCCACGAAAGAGACAGAGCTTAAATGATGAACTCAGATTAAGCCCTGGAAAAAAACGAAAGCGAAATGGAGGAGACAACTCTGTAGGCCCACCAAGAGCAGTATGGCTAAAAGCTGTAGTAATAAAGTAATAATTAACTGGTATGAGCAGTATAGCTAAAAGCTGCAATGAAAAGTAATAAATAACTGGATATTATAAGATGACAACTTAAAATATATCAGTAGGGGAAAAACATAAAACTATGAGAAAAAGCACAAGACTGAACAAAGAAATAAAATGTAACTTTAAAACAATGTAACAGAAAAAATCAAGGTTTTGCAAGAAGTACACTTACAGCTGATGTCGTCCCAGGTACGCAGCAGCCTCTTGAACTGAGGATAGTTCTCTGCTTGTCTCATATCATTTGGGAGGCTGTTCCATACCTGGGTCGCCTCATACCGGAAGGACTTCAAACCATACCTTGTACCCCTGACTTGAGGTACAGTGACTTGTCTCTTGAACCTGAAATCATAGTTTGAAACTTTTTCATTTACCAGGTCTTGTAAGTGGGCTGGAGATATTTTACACAGTATTTTAAAAACTTCGCCAGCCATAGCCTTCAGTCGTCCTATATGTAGTGGACTTGCATCGTTTTCGGCTAAAAGAACCTGATATGGTGCGCTAAAATCATCGTTTATAAATCTTAGAGCCCTTTCTTGAATTTTTTCCATTTTATTAGTGTTACCTTGGCTACAACAATGCCAGGCTAAAGGGCAATAGTTAGAATTTGACATAATAAAAAATTTATAAATGGTGAGGTTGCCTTGTTTTGTCAGAAAGCGACCCAAACGTTTTAAAACAGCTAGTTGTTGTGACGCCTTTTTACAGATTTCAGAAATATGTTTATCAAAATTTAAATTAAAATCAATGTTTACACCTCAGAGTGTAACACTGTCTTCGCAAACTAATGCAAACATCAATAGCGGAAAGCCAAAAGAACTTTAAATAGAAATTTCTTTGATTAAAAACTTCTGCCATACATTTGGTCCAGTTTTATTCAAATATTCGAAGACGGTTGCTTAGGTGACCTTCTACAAAAATAGTTTTGATACAGTGACGACAATGGCTGGCTCAAAAGTAGAAAAATCTTAAAATGACAACCTTTCTAAACTCGTAAGCCAGTTGCATTCAAACTTCGCAAGAATGTTGCCAAGGTGACCGTCTATCCAACTGTAACAGTTATGCTTCATGGAATGAGATGGCTGTCAGTAACCTACATGACTTTATGAAGCTATGTGACATCTAGAAATGAGGTGAGCGATTCGGGACGACCTCGGCCATCTTGTTTAATACTGACCCACATGATGAACCTGAACATTGATGAATGTGGAATTTTAGGCATAACTTCAGTTAAACCTGGCTAAACCAAAACAAAGAAAACAATTTAAATAGCCTAGGTTAAATTGAAAATATTTGTAAAATGCAATTATCCCCAAACTTATTTATTATTGTCTGGGGCACGACATTATAATATAAAATAATTAAAAAAGAAAAAAAAAGATATATGTTCTATTTAAATTCGTTGTTATGACAAAGTGTTGATTACCTGTAATTTGTCAGAAAGATAAATGTGTGAAATATCACTGCATGTTTTCTTGATTGATGCCCATTTACTTCCTCCTATACAGGCATCACGTTAACAAGTCCTTACGATAACAAATCCGCGCCAAATCATCACGAAAACACGCCTATATACATTTGAGCCTCTTAAACCCCACTTTTATATAGTTAAACTGGAGTTTGCAGGGGTATACCTTATTTTTCTTATTTCTGCTCAAAAATTTGATTGTGGGTACTCGTTAGAACCGCCTCACTGAGGCGGTTCTAACGAGTGTCCACAATCTATGTTTTGAGCAGAAATAAGAAAAATATTGAAATCTTTCATCTTAAAGGTTTCGGTGGTAAAACATACAATGTATTTGTATAGGCGTGTTTTTGTAATGAATGCATTCCATAACGAAAACATGTCTATATAAATACAAACTGTAAATTTTACCACCAAATAATGAAAATTCTCAGATGAAAAATTGTGGCATTTTTCTTATTTCTGCTCAAAACATAATTGTGGATACTCATTAGAACCGCCTCGGCAATAATGTATACCCTACAAACCCCATTTTGCATATCAGAGCTGTTTTGTTTTTGCCGTGTGGTGGCTGTAAAAGGTCTCCCCGAACATGCATTTAATGCTCTTGTTTTTCCAGTCCTCAGGGATTGCTTTTAATTGTATATATTCCTGATCATTGTCTCTACTTCTATTTTACTATATAAACGTGCGGTTTAAGGGGGTCAAATTTATGCTTCAGGTCTCCAAAACGATTTAATTAATGATTGTTTTCTTATTTCCTCTCAAAACATATAAATGTTGTTGGTACTCGTCTGAACCGCCCTCATTGAGACGGTTCTAACGAGTACCCACGAACTATATTTTGGAGCAGAAATAAGAATAATGTATACCCTGAACCCCAGATTTCTCGATATTAAGTGGGGCTTACAAGGGTGTTCATTTCGTTGCACAATGTTTATTAGTCCGTGAAATCAAGATCCCTGTAAACCCCACTTTATACAGAAGAAATTTGGGTCTGTCTTTTTGGCTTTCCTCTGTTGATGTTTCCATTACGGTCTAGATATTTCATGTCTGTGTTTCTTTCACTATGGTGTCTCTGATGGGAGTGTGGGTTAATTGTATCGATTCCTGATCATTGCCTTTACTTCTATTTTACAAGGGTATACATTATTATTCTTGTTGTTTTTTTCTCATTTGGACGCTTCTGACGAGCGCCTACGATATATGGTTGAAACACTGGCAGAAATAAGGAATATTTCACAAATTGTCATAAAGGGTCAGGTTCTGAACCATGAAAGAATTCACATAGTCACGTGGGCTTGATATCCTTGTGTGCGTTTCTACGTTTACTTCAACCATTAAACTACCAACCGCAACAGTTGTTCGTCTGCTTTTTTGTCTGCTAATTACTTTCAAATTCATTGTTGCAAACAGTCTGGGTCCAGATCAGATTGCTATTATTGGAGCAGTTTGATCAGGGTCCACGTTATTTGCCTGTATGCAAACATATGTTCGAAAAGTGTGCAAGAAGAGAAGCATACGACAAAAATAGACAAAAATAGTTAACTTTATAGTTTTTCGTGGCATTCTAAAGATGTAACGATTTGTTATATAGGGCTACTTTTGGACGATATGCATGGGTATCTGTTCAGTAGTGCAAACAGGTCGAGGGGGTCGTTAAATAGGTCGACGTGATAAGGACCCATACAAAACCTCAATAAGAGCAAAACGCATCCATACATGTACACATAGAGAAAGGTTTAAATACAAACACATTACTGAGTTCTAAATAAAGCTTCATATGAAAATACTTGTGCGCGTTGTGCCTTTACCGTTAACTCTATCATGCTGTTCACGACAACGCCTATCCATGGAAACAGTGTAGATCCAGATCAGATGGCTTCTGAACACTGTTTGGCATTCAGTTTATGAATTTGTAGCAAAAAATTACGTCAAGTAATTTGACTGGTTGACAGACAGAAATGGGTGTGGCTTAAATGAATATACAGCAAGATAAGGGTTAATAAAGCTTTATATGAAAATACTTGTGTTCGTTGTGCCTTCAACGTTAATGTCTTTTCGACAACGAATCACGTACACTACATGTACTGCAACTTAGTTATTAAAACCATTTTTGTACCAGATGGAATCTTCCTCCTCATATATCGCAGGAGTCCATTTCGAAAGTTAGGGGTGTCAGGTTGTGTTTTCAAAATTTAGAAGGAAAATGGCTGAACTTTTTTCAAACAGTGTAAGACCTGATCAGATGGATCTGGGCCTGCACTGTTTGCCACGGTACCCGTTTAGGCGTTTCCAGTCTGAAATGGGTTAATACGCGTGTTCATTTCCTAATGCCAAGTAAACTGTACAAAATATAAAACCATTTTTCTTTTGAAAAACTCATTTTCAAGATGGGTAAAAATAAATCGACTTGAAAAATGACTGTGCTAGAAGTTGGCCAGGATACTCAGGAATCTTAACAATTGCAACGGCGAGGAATGAGTATACGATTGATAAATGCCGTTGTCTCCAAAATCCGCGAGCGGTGTCATTATAGTCAACGCTAGCTTCCGCCGGTAAAGCAGCTATTTAAGCGATGGGAAGAAAGAATTTGGTATCGATAGATTTAATAAATCTCGGCACAACGCCGTTGTTTTTTCGCCGAGATGGGTAAAGAGAGAACGGTATAAGACAAAATTGCAAGTAAGTATCATATCATTCAGCAAATTACAGCGAAACTTCAATTCACTCGTTTACCTAATTCGAACTCACTTTTGATTGCCGGCCCCGCCCATCGGGGCTGGCTGCATGCTGCTTCCACGCAGAGCTGAAACCCACCGCACAAGAGTAATGGTAAACCGCTTAGAGGGTCTTAGCCTGCACAGGCAAAACGGTGCGAGTCGGACCGACCGTCCATGCTTATAAACCCTATTGGTTTCCCTGGACGACAGGGCTTGAGAGGTCATGTCATCTCAATGACGGTTAAAAGCCCCACAGAATTGGAACAACTTCTCCAAAATGACCTATAAAGTGTTGACGGGAACGTTAAACATTAAACAAACAAACATTAGATTGCGTAGAAAGTTCATCCCAAAGCTCCAGAAACACGTATATTTTTGTTCCAATTTTATTTTGAAAAAAGGTAGGCGATTCTAACTAGTGCCCTTAACATTCTTTTATAGTAAAGAAGATCGAAAAGATTTCTTTATGCCTCATGGTCTAACAGTTCGAACAACCCCTATCGCATCTCGTGTATAAGTCCGTGAAATGGACACACTTCTAAACCTCGCGTTATATAGAGAAAGCTGAGGTTTACAGGGATATTCCTAATTATGCTTATTTCTGCTCCAAGACGGTTCTAACGAGCACCCTGAACGTATGTCTGGAGAACCAATAAGGACAATATCATATGGGCCCCGTCAAGCGATTTTGGTACTTATCGCCTATGCGAGCAGCGAAGGTTCAGGCGAGCCTGCGCATCCGCGCAGTCTCGTCAGAACCTTCACTGCTCGCTCATACAAGCAGTGAATCAAGAGGAACCTTCAGACAAAAAGCCATATCCCTGGCCCCTCTGAATGGCTGGGCATGCGCAGTTAAAATTTGTCATGACGGAATGCTCGAAGACACATATTCGCTTGGCGGGGCTCATATATGTTCATCACAAACGTGACCAGAAAGAATGAACTGTGTATGTCACACGGATACCATTACGAAATCACACCTATATAATTTTGACCCCCTTCAACCCCATGTAATAAAACTGGGGTTTACAGGGGTAAACCCTATTTGTCTTATTTTCCTCTAAAATATAGATTGTGGGTACTCGTTAGAACCGCCTCGATGTGGCGGTTCTAACAAGTACCCGCAATCTAAATTTTGAGCAGAAATAAGAAAACTATCACAATTTTTCATCTTAAAATGTTCATGTTTTCGGCGATAAATGTTACAATGTATTTGTATAGGCGTGTTTTCGTAATGACGAATTTTCATGGTCTCAGAGGTTTTCGAGCTGTTGAAGTTTGGCTGTACTTGTTTTTTTCTGTTGCATATACATATATGTGCTTATAGTTAGCTACTTGCTTCATTCTGCTTAATATTTGCCGCATACTTATAAGCCCGCTGTAATTTGAGCCCAGTCACGAGAATACCCTTCCTCGGGAGACTTCGGCGGCCGTAAAAAGTCTCCCTGCCCTACATCATAGTGTAGTTTATATTTTCTTGTCCTTTGGGATCATTGATTCCATTGTGGAATTTTGAAAAAAATATTTGAGGGTCTCTGATGAGGCCTAAATGGCCGAAACTAGCTAGTCTGGCCCAGAAAACATGTACACTCCATATTTTCCAGTTCTGTGGTGTATTCCTTACTTCCAAAGGATAACCCTTTCTAGAACATATTTGTAACAAGGTAACAACAAACTGGTCTGCTCAGCTACACAGAATAGTAACAGCCTAGATATTTTAGATATAGGAACTGTAGGAATTGTATCTTCCAAGCAGCGAACATAAAGTTGCAAATCATCCTGTGCATGCGCACAGGCTGATCTGCACCTTTATGTTCGTAAATGGCAAAAACTCCGTTTTCTCACGACGTGGCTTATTTAGAATTTCTTGAAACATTTATTGAATGATAAAGCTTGAGGCTTGCTTTGCTGAATAGTTTTCGAAGTACCCGTTTATGAATCTCACTGAGGCTTGTTTTTTGAGGGAACGAATGTTACTGCAGTGCATACACAGACTGTTATAAAACGAATACATGGATTCTTTCGAAAGCCGACAGAAAATTTATCAAGTGTCGTGCTATTAACAAACGTGCCACAGAAAAATATGAACAAGGAAGTAAGTCTAATGTTTGACTATGGTTACCCAGTAATATCTCCAAAAATGACACATCAGTCATAGGAATAACTCCTGAAATCAGCTCAAATTTGAGAAGTAAACAAATGCTTGAAATGGTGCTCTAGTAAAAGCTTTACAGCAGAGCAGCTGTGAGGCACTTGATTGACTGGTGTTGATAGCAAAAAAAGTATGTAGTCATTATTTATATTACATGGCTAATCTGGTACCTAAGACAAGTAGATAAGTTACATAGACCACATGTATTGCTTTTGTCAACCCAGACTAGACTTGATTTGGTGCAATTTTGTGGCAATGTTCAAAAGTGCAATGTATACTTTCTGTTTAACTGACCTTAGCATTACCTGTATATTTGTAGTTTTTTTTTTTTTTTGGTTTTTGTTTTGTTTTTTTTTCCCTTGACACACAACATGCTTGTACACTTTTGTATAGATGTAAAATTATCGCAGAATTCTCATAATACAGAAATATGAGTTATTATTTGTATTAATTTATATTTATAAAAACCAAAAGCTAAACTTTTACAAATTAACATTTATTCGGTAAAAAAAATCGGATTCGTTTCATGTCCTACATAACGTGTTAACAATTTAATTTCCTCTGACATTACGTAAACCTGCCTATAAAAATACACTGTAGATTTTACGGCCGTGAAAATGTAAAATTTATGATGAAAAATTGTGATATTTTTCTGATTTCTGCTCAAAATATAGATTGTGGGTACACGTTAGAACCGCCTTATCGAGGCGGTTCTAACGAGTACCCACAATCTATGTTTTATAGCATAAATAAGAAAATAAGGTTAACCCCTGAAAATCCCAGTTTTATTGTATAAAAGTGGGGTTCAAGGGGGTCAAAATAATATAGGCGTGTTTTCGTGATGTTATTTGTTTTAACGTTTAAATAATACACACTGCAGCTTGTGTTGTGCTGTGTGGTCAGCAGGTGAACAGTACACCCCCATGAAGGTGGTCAATTGACTAAACCCCCCCCCTCCCAAAACAACAACAACAACAAAAAACAACAACAACAAAAACAAACAAACAAAAAAAAACAAGAGTTTCATGATGGCCCTAGATCGCTCAGCTGGCGAACAGTGTAGTTGGCAAAGAGTGTAGCCCCAGATCAGAATGTGGCATATAATCAGGTTTTACATTGTTTGATTGCAGCTAAAACATTAAAGGGTTGAAGGGAACAGTCTAAGTCCTCGTTCGGGACAGTTTTTAGCTCCTTGTACATGTATGAAGATTGTAGAGCTCTAGTTTATGCATTACTGCTAATTGTTATTATTATTATTAGTAGTAGTAGTAGTAGTAGTAGTAGTAGTAGTATTTATTATTATTTTCAAATGCTTGTTCCTAGACAGTCACTTATCAAAGATCATTCATATTTAGAACTTGGGCTTCTGGTAGATTTTCTGAGATTGCCAAAAAAAAAAAAAAACAAGAGGGCCCAATGGCCCTATATCGCTCACCTGTGTACCAGAAAATCATAAGTGTAGGAGACCACTTGACATTGCTACATACTTAATATCTGAGCTCTGGGCCTTATGGCTTTGGAGAAGATTTTTGATTTTTTTTCCAGTATAAGTCCATAGGTCAATTTTGACCCAAAGGGCATGGGTGGCAGGATTTATGTAGGCGACCATTTTATGTTGCTATATACTAAATATCTAAGGTCCGTACTTCATGGTTTCAGAGAAGAAGATTTTAAAGCTTTTTTTTCCATTATAAGTTTATTGGAGTTAAGAAGCCACAGGATTTGGCCAATTTGAACCCCAGGGGCAAGACTCAGGCAGGATTCATGTAGGCAACAACTCCATGTTGCTACATGCTAAATACCTAAGCTCTGGGCCTTATGGTTTCACAGAAGAATATTTTTCAAGTTTTTTTCTTCCATTTTAAGTTTTTTTTTTCCATTTAAAGTCCATCCATGGTAGCTAATGGGCCATGGATGTGGCCAATTCTGGCCCAAGGGGCATGATTGGCAGGATTTATGTAGGTGGCCTGGACCCTGTGGTTTCAGAGAAGAAGATTTTTGAAGCTTTTTTCCATAAGGAGTCTATGGGCCCAGGGGTGTGGCCATTTGGACCCCATGGCATGATTGGCAGGATTTATGTAGGTGACCACTTACCGTTGCTACATGCTAAATATCTAAGCTCTAGGCCCTGTGTTTTCAGAGAAGAAGATTTTTGAAGCTTTTTTTCCATTAGGAGTCTATGGGAGCTAAGGGGCACCGGGGCGTGGCCCATTTGGACCACAGGGGCATGATTGGCAGGAATTATGTAGGTGACCACTTGCCGTTGCTACATGCTAAATATCTAAGCTCTGGGCCCTGTGGTTTCAGAGAAGAAGATTTTTTAAGCTTTTTTCCATTATAAGCCTATGGGAGCTAAGGGGCCCCGGGGCGTAGCCCATTTGGACGCCAGTGGCATGATTTGGCAGGATTTATGTAGGTGACCACTTGCCATTGCTACAGCCAAAATATATCTAAGCTCTAGGCCCTGTGTTTGCCCCCGCCCATAGGGGCTTGAAGAAATATATGGGCTGCATGATGCTTCCACGCAGAGCTGAATCTGGCCGGCACACTAGTACTGGTAAACCGCTTAGAGGATCTAAGCCTGTCCAGGAACCTCGGTGCAAGGCGGAACGTCCATGCTAATAAACCCTATTGGTTTCATTGGGCGACAGGGCTTGAGATGTCATTTCATCTCAATGTCGGGTAAAAGTCCCACAAAATTGGAAGCAACGTCTCCAAAATGACCTTTACAGTGTTGACGGGGACGTTAAACCTCAAATCAAACAAACAAACTGTGTTTTCAGAAAAGAAGATTTTTGAAGCTTTTTTTTCCATTATGAGTCTATAGGAGCTAAGGGGCCCCGGGGCGTGGTCCGTTTGGACCCCGGGCGCATGATTGGCAGGAATTATGTAGGTGACCACTTGCCGTTAGTACATGCTAAATATATAAGCTCTGGGCCCTGTGGTTTCAGAGAAGAAGATTTTTGAAGCTTTTTTTCCATTATGAGTCTCTGGGAGCGAAGGGGATCCGGGGCGCGGCCCATTTCGAACCCAGGGGCATGATTGGCAGGAATTATGAAGGTGACCACTTGCCTTTGCTACATGCTAAATTACTTAGCTCTGGGCCCTGTGGTTTCAGAGAAGAAGATTTTTGAAGCTTTTTTCCATTATGAGTCTATGGGAGCGAAGGGGCCCCAGGGCGTGGCCCATTTGGAACCCAGGGGCATGATTGGCAGGAATTATGTAGGTGACCACTTGCCCTTGCTGCATGCTAAATATCTAAGCTCTGGGCCCTGTGGTTTCAGAGAAGAAGATTTTTTAAGCTTTTTTCAATTATGAGTCTTTGGAGCTAAGGGGCCCCGGGGCGTGGTCTGTTTGGACCCCAGGGGCATGATTGGCAGGAATTATGTAGGTGACCACTTGCCGTTACTACATGCTAAATATAGAAGCCCCTGTGGCGCAGTGGTTATGCTACTCGCCTTGTAAACCAGGGATCGCAGGATCGATCCCGGGCTTCTCCAGACTTTCGGATGAGTCTTTAAACCGAGGTCCCGTCTCCGTATGACCTTAGCTGTTGGTGGGACGTAAAACTAAAACTCACTCACTCACATGCTAAATATATAAGCTCTGTGCCCTGTGGTTTCAGAGAAGAAGATTTTTGAAGCTTTTTTCCATTATGAGTCTATAGACGCTAAGGGTCCCGGGCGTGGTCCGTTTGGACCCCAGGGGCATGTTTGGCAGGAATTATGTGGGTGACCACTTGCCCTTGCTACATGCTAAATATCTAAGCTCTTGGCCCTGTGGTTTCAGAGAAGAAGATTTTTGAAGCTTTTTTCCATTATGAGTCTATAGGAGCTAAGGGGCCCCGGGGCGTGGTCCGTTTGGACCCCAGGCGCATGATTGGCAGGAATTATGTAGGTGACCACTTGCCGTTACTACATGCTAAATATATAAGCTTTGGGTCCTCTTGTTTCAGAGAAGAAGATTTTTGAAGCTTTTTTCCATTATGAGTCTATGGGAGCAAAGGGTCCCCGGGGCGCGGCCCATTTCGAACCCAGGGGCATAATTGGCAGGAATTATGTAGGTGACCACTTACCGTTGCTACATGCTAAATATCTAAGCTCTGGGCCCTGTGGTTTCAGAGAAGATGTTTGAAGCTTTTTTTCCATTATGAGTCTATGGGAGCGAAGGGGCCCCGGGGCGTGGCCCATTTGGAACCCAGGGGCATGATTGGCAGGAATTATGTAGTTGACCACTTGTCCTTGCTACATGCTAAATATCTAAGCTCTGGGCCCTGTGGTTTCAGAGAAGAAGATTTTTTAAAAAATTTTCCCTTTATAAGTCTATGGGAGCTATATGTTGCCATGGCAACCAGAATTCCAATCTGATCAGCCCAAAAACCTTATGCAGCCTTTCCCCCTACCTGATGTTGCTTCATATGAAATTTGATCAAGACTGGCCATGGGGTATTAGAGATATACTTATTTGAAATTGTTTACGGATGCACGCACGCACGCACGCACGACGGACGACGGACAAAAAGTGATCCCAAAAGCTCACCTCGTCACTACATGACAGGTGAGCTAAACACACACACACACACACACACACACACACACACACACACACACACACACACACACACACACACACACACACACACACACACAAACTGTGTTGATGGTTAGTGCTGGCGATGGGTTACAATCTATGACACTTTTTATATGTCATATGCATTTCAACTGTGCTAACAATAGGTTATACATCAGGGGCCAGTTACGCCCCCCCCCCCCCCCCATCGGGGCTGGAAGAAATAGATGGGCTGCATGATGCTTCCACGCAGAGCTGAAACCGACCAGCACACGAGTACTGGTAAACGACTTAGAGGATCTAAGCCTGCCCAGGCAAAGCGCTGCGAATCGGACCGTCCATGCTTATAAACCCTTTTGGTTTCATTGGGTGGCAGGGCTTGAGATGTCATTTCATCACAATGTCGGGTAAAAGTCCCACAAAATTGGAAGCAACGTCTTCAAAATGACCTTTACAGTGTTGACGGGGACGTTAAACCTCAAATCAAACAAACAAAATTGGGGGCCAGTTGTTCAAAGTATCGTTAGATTAGTGGTCAGATTGTTAACTGTTCTAGCATAAGTGCAATATCTAAAATTGTGTTATTTTTGCTGAAAAAAATGAAAGCTACTCACATTTTTTTCAGCAAATATATTAGTATAGTTGCCATATTTAATGATCAAAGTCTGAGCGAATTATTAACTTACAAGTTTGAACGCCTTCGAAATAACGTCGTATCAACGTCTATGTAACGTCTTGACTTAGAAACGATGTTGATGGCGTCATTTCATCTTTGTAAGTCTGTTAGAAATTAGAAATAAATGATTCCTTTTCGTTAATATTTTACAATACAGGTCTTTTTTAAAAAATGAAGTGGAAGTTTTCAGTGATGGTGGTAAATAAATGTGTTATCTAAACATTGGCTGCAGACCTGTCAGATATTATCAGCTAGATGAGCGTAAAGGCTGGGAAGGTGGTAAAACCTCTTATATTGTGAACAATTTGCACTTGATTCTGAGGTCAACCTTTTTGTTTACATCTGGCGTTATTCCTATGACTGACATATTTGTTTCTTGTAAAAGTGCAGACAGTACCCTTTTGCACCTTTCTATAAAATTAAAATCGTTTTGAATGTATTTTCCCACAGCCAGTGGTTCTGTTTACCCGCCTGACCGCGGTATAACACCTGTATCATCCGCTGAGTTCAACTGTGCTGGACGCAATGATGGCTATTACGAAAGCCCTACTTCCTGTTCTAGTTTCTATATTTGTGCTGCCGGTATGGCTTTCAAGAGTGACTGTCATCCTGGACTGCTGTACAACCACAATACAGGCTACTGTGATTTCCCCGATCATGTGACTTGTTCGGCACTTAATGACCAGATCTCTGTCGCTACAACATCGACAAGTCCACCCTTGCAAGGTAAGTCTTTATCAAAATGGTATCCATCGCATATGTTTGTTGATACCACAGCTAACGTCATAGCCGTTTCATAAATAGTACAATGTAATGGTATCCGATTGCACGACCCGCAGAAAAAACGACCGACTGAAGTCGGTTGATTTCTAAGAGTGCCCTAAAATCACCGTGTCATCCTGTCATTCTGTCAGTCTGTCATTCTGTCAGTCTGTCTGTCCGTCCGTAACCCGTTTGTGAAAATTGGTGATAGTGACTTAACCACTTGGAATATTTAAATAATTTTTGGCATACTGATAGATATCAATGAGACCTAACCAATGAACTTGCCAAATATTACATTCCATTTAGTATAGCCTCGCCGAGGCGAAAAATGTGAAAATTTTCGAACTGCTTCTCCTCGGAAACCGTTGGGCCGATTGAAGTCAAATTTCATATGGAGCCTCTATGGGATGGGGGAAACCAAAATTTGCTCATGGGGTCCAGGTCACATGACCAAAATGGCCGCCATGCCATATATGGTCTGTCTGTCTGTTCGTCCGTAAATTCAGAAAAATATATAACCGCGATGACTTCAGCACCCAATTTCGTAAAATCATTCTTCGATATAAAAAAGATTGGGTACAACATAAATGTTATAACGACAGACTGCATGCATGGTAGTTAACCCAATCACGGTTGACAACTTTGTTTCCCTCTTTAATTGCACGCCGGTGGGTCAGGCCTCAGTTTCTATGACGGTTCCAGCATAAAGGCTTACTGAGAATTACATAAGTCTATTTAATGTTGGTTGGTACCTGATGCTCTGTCTCTGGTCGGGCCCATCGGGGTCTAACTGTTGATTTTCTTTAGCTCCAGTGGTTTCTTGCTCTCGAGTTCTCACCGTTGTTTTATCTCTGTGGTTGTTTGATTTTTGTGTTCACGGAGATGTTGCACTGATGCATTAGGAGGCCTTCATGCGGACTGAACAAATTATTTGTCTAAATCGCGACGGAAGTAAGGGTTAAGATTGTGGCCACGTTTTTGTTTTTTGTTTGATTTGAGGTTTAACGTCCCCATCAACACTGTAAAGGTCATTTTGGAGACGTTGGTTCCAATTTCGTGGGACTTTTACCCGACATTGAGATGAAATGACATCTCAAGCCCTGTCGCCCAATGAAACCAATAGGGTTTATTAGCATGGATGGTCCGCCTCACACCGCTGTTCCTGGACAGGCTTAGATCCTCTAAGCGGTTTACCAGTACTAGTGTGCGGGCCGGATTCAGCTCTGCGTGGAAGCATCATGCAGCCCATATATTTCTTCAAGCCCCTATGGGCCGTTGTGGCCACGTAAAATCGATTAAAGCTCCCAAGTGGAATTCGTTTCGCTGATCGTTCAAATTCGGTTCTTCTGTCGCGGTTTATTTTTGTTATGGTTTGTCTTTGGGTGTTTGTGGCGCTTATCTTATTTTATTTTGATAGCCAATTGGTCATTTTGTGGGAAAGCAACGTTCCTTTTGACTTATCGCTATTGATGTTTCCATTAGGGTCTGTTGTCTCATGTGTGTGTTTCTGTCCCTTTGCTGTCTGTGATGGGAGCTGCAGGCTAACTGTATCGATTCCTGACCATTGCCTTCACTTCTTTTTTTTTGAACAAGCATAGTAACGTTGCATATGAAATCGAAGGTTATGAAGAATGCAACACAAGGGCGCAAGATTTTTGACTAGGGGACATGTGTAGGACTCACAAACGGTCAAAATGTAGGATTTAGGCAAGTTTTTTCTTTTCGATTGTCACATAACGCCTCCTATGCTTTTCGAGCTAGAATATTGGGGACTTTCATAGGTATTAGCCATGTGGATGGGGACTGGAGGAACAGATTCGGAATTTTATGTAACCCCCTCTCCCTAGTGTAGGGGCTTAACCCTACCCAATTCTGTAGAAACAAACATGTTGCGTATCAAATTGAAGGCAAAGAAGAGTAAAATACAGTGTGCAACTAATTGGCTCAGTGGGCATGTCTTGGTGCCAGCAGAGGTAAAACTGAAGTATTTTGGGTCTTTTTATTGTGACATGATGGGAATTGCAATGGTGTGCCATCGACTTGCTCTATTCTTATTTTTGTCAACAACATCAGTTGTGGGTACTCAATAGAACTGTCTTTTTGGATCTGTCCTAACGATCGCAACAATTTATATTTAATAAAACATCACGAAAACACGCCTATATAATTTTGAGCCCCTGAAACCCCACTGTTATATGGTGAAACTTGGGTCTATATGGGTATACATTACTTTCCATATTTCTGCTGAAAAACAAAATCGCCGAGGCCATTCTAACGAGTATCCACATTTTTATTTCAGCAGAAAAATGAAAAATATTGGAAGTATTCATCTGAAAATTTGCATTTTGTGGTGGTAAAACTTTCAATGTATTTGAATTGGCATCAAAAACACCATAAAAATCAACTGAAAAATGTTAGGAACAGAAAGCGTACGGGAGTGCTATCGCACTGAGAATATTCATAGCAATCCAGGTGCATAACAAATCTTGAAACCACGGTTTGAACTTGAAATGCCAGTTGGAAGTTTTCAAGCTAGTATCTGATCTTCAAACAAGTGTTTGAAAACTTTAAACCCAGGTCTCAAAGAAAAACTGCTCAAAAATATTTAAAACCTTGGTTCCATCTTTCAAGCTGTGGTTTCAGTTTATTTTCATATACAGCCACTTCAATCCTTTGTTCAAAAACTTCAAACCCCAGTTAAATAATTATTCAAACCACGGCTCGAAGTTTAAAAATCGGGTGAAGACGCCATTTTGCACAATAATGTGTCGTTTCTATTTTTTAAACCAAGTTTCAAATATTCAAACCAAAGTTTGAAGTCATTTAATGTATAAACTTTTCTCAAAGTACGGTTTCAACCTTTAAGTATAAACCGGGGTTTTAATATTTATTGTGCATTTGGCGTTGAAACTGGGGTTTGAATATCTTAAACTAAGGATTGAAGTAAAGGTATTAAAAATTAAAGATGAATTAAAGATGCAATTTGAAAATTGAAACCGTGGTTTGAAACATCATTATGCAGTTTTTCTTTGAAACTGTGCTTTGAAGTAGTTAAACCCTAGATTCAAGTTCAAACCGTTGTTTAAAGATTTATTGTCTACGTGGCTTGCCGAAACAAACTTTGGGCATCACCATGCCATAATTAACCTTCACGAACGAATCACTACTTTTCTATGGGTCCGTGTAAAATCATCCTGTAACACCTAATTTATATAGCGTAAACTGTGACATACGCATGTAAGCAGATCCAAGCAGAACAAATCTTTATCAGCATGAATTTTAGAAGTTTATTATACCTCATTAATATTCATAAGCTATTCTGGAATTCTGATTGGTCGAGAGCGTGCCACGCGCAGAGCCAATAATTATCACGTTCCCCTGCAATATTCCCTTCTGACGTCAGTGCTCAAAAGTACAAGTGCATTCACCGAAAGAATCTCTAGAATATATGTGGCAATAATCTGGATTCGATACAATTATTCCACAGCTCCCATCAGAGACACCAAGGAAAAGAAACGCAAACATGAAACAACCAGATCCTAATGGAAACATCACTGGCGGAAAGCAAAAAGGACAGTTACTTTCCCACAAAATAGCCAATTGAATAGTCAAAGCAAAATAATATAAACGATACATACACAAAAAGACAAGCCATAAAAAATAAACCACGACAGAAGAACCGCCTTGGAACGGTCAGTGGAACGAATTCCACTGAGGGTGCTTAAATCGATTTTACGTAGCCACAATCCTCAGAATTACGTATAATAAATCATTTGTGGCCCTTGTATGAGGAAAATATGACTTGATAGGTAATATTGCCATTATACATCGCCCTCGGGCAATATAACCTGCTCGGGTGAACAGATCTTCATATTACCCCCTCACACAAGGACAATGACAATTGCTGTCCGGTTTAGACACATCCTATAGTGAACTTCAATTAATCGAACACAGATGGTTCGCTTTCAGTGGCTGATTCAAACTGTTTCTTGTGTTTCTCTAGGAATCTCCCTTTATCAAATATCAAAATATTCAAAATAACCTATCTTGAAATGATTTGTTGTGTGTGCCCATAGATATCGCCCCGATGAGTCAGTTCTTATGAATACTCACAAAGCATCTTTCTTTTACCGACGATTGAAACGATACATCACGTGAACAAGTCCGTGAAATGAACCCAACTTTATATAGAGACTAGAGATTCAACTTCGGTGAATTTGATGTCGCACCTGCTCCCAGCCTGCCCCACACAAACAAATAAACGTTTATTTAAGCCGGAAGAAATGAATATAGGGCTTAGCCTATATATTTGAAGTAAAAAATTGACTAAGTTCACAATATGATAAAATAAACCAAAATGACCCACGACTAATATCCAAAGCACATGAACATCCACATATCTTGGAGAAAACACATGCTAAGTTTCGAAATGATTAGTATAAAACTGTAAGAGGGGTTGCGATGACGAGGTACCTACTGTATATCAATTGGAGATTAAAAATGACTAAGTTCACAATGTGGAAAAGTGACAAAAATTGATCCGAAGATTAAGTCCAAACCACATGCAAGGTCTCATGCCATGACAAAAACACATGCAAAGTAATCAAAATGAATAGTATAAAAGTGTAAGAGGAGTTGCGGTGACAAAGAGGTGCCTCTTGTATATCAATTGAAGGTTAAAAATGACTAAATTCACTATGTGCAGAAAGTGGATAAAAATATTTCGAAAATTATGTCCAAACCACATGCATAACCTCATACCATGGCGAAAGCAAATACAAAGTTTCAAAATGATCGGTGCAAAAATGCACGAGGAGTTTCGATGACAAGAGGTACCTATCATATATCAATTGAAGCTTAAAATGGCTAAGTTCACAATGTGCAAAAAGTGGTAAAAAATATTCTGAGAATTATGTCGAAACCCCATGCACAACCTCATTCCATGGCGAAAGCACACGCAAAGTTTCAAAATGATCGGTATTAAACTGCAAGAGGAGTTGCGATGACAAGAGGTACCTACCATATATCAATTGAAGGTTAAAATTGACTAAGTTCACAATGTGGGAAAAATTACAAAAAAATATCCGAAGATAAAGTGCAAACCACATGCGCATCCTCATACCATGGCAAAAAAACACACAAAGCTTCAAAATAATAGGTATGAAACTGTAGGAGGAGCTGCGATGACAAGACACCCGTGTAAAATGTTGACGGAAAGACGGACGGACAGCGGAACGGACGGACGGACAGACACACGGAGGAAACTTGCACGCCTATGTCTTCCTGCTAAAGCAGGTGTGACAAAAACTAGGGGTCACGGGGTAATTATTTTTTCTTATTTCTGCTCCAAGGGATAGGTTGATGGTTCATGTACTCGTTAGGCGGTTCTAACGAGCACACAGAAACTATGTTTGCAGTATAAATAAGAAAGCAATCACGGGTTTTAATCAGAAAACTAGCAATTTTGGAGATGTGAAAAAGGCGCTTCGTCGCACGGGTGTGTTACCATAATGGTCCTTGATCACCTCATTACACTTCCAGTATTGGCCCTCGAAGGCTCGGACTTATCCTGCCTCTAACAATTTTCATAGTGCCAAAAGGTGGTTGCTTTAGCCACTGTAGTTTGGGTAAAGTTGACTAAAGTGACATTTGTTTGCTATGATTTCACATATCAACTTGGTCAACAGTATGGGCCGAGCTTTCAATCAATTTTCTTCCTTGGATTTGTTCTTCCCATCTTAAACTCTAAAATCTGATTCAGAATCTGAATCGTTTGCAGGATAAAATGCATTCTCACTTTTCCAATACAAAAGCATATGTGTCAAAGTTTGACCTAGACACAAAGAAGGTCAAGGTCAACCCAGGGTCACCATTTAAGCAATTTATGATGGGCCTACGTCCCAGATGCTATTTATCAAGTTTCGTGGAAATCTGCCCAATGGTTCTGGAGAAGACAATTTTGAAGGGTTTTTACCATATATGGCTTGGCGGCCATTTTGGTCATGTGACCTGGACCCCATGAGCAAATGTTTGTTTCCTCCATCCCATAGAGGCTCCATATGAAATTTGACTTCAATCGGCCCAACGGTTTCCGAGAAGAAGCAGTTCGAAAATTTTCACATTTTTCGCCTTGGCGAGGCTATACTAAATGGAATGTAATATTCCGCAAGTTCATTGGTTAGATCTCATTGATATCTATCAGTATGCCAAAAATTGTTTAAATATTCCAACAAAAGCATATATGTCAAAGTTTGACCTAGGCACAAAGAAGGTCAAGGTCAACCCAGGGTCACTATTTTAGCAATTTATGATGGGCCTACGTCCCAAATGCTATTTATCAAGTTTCGTGGAAATCTGCCAAGTGGTTCTGGAGAATACTACGTTTGAAGGGTTTTTACCATGTATGGCTTGGCGGCCATTTTGGTCATGTGACCTGGACCCCATGAGCAAATTTTGGTTTCCCCCATCCAATAGAGGTTCCATATGAAATTTGACTTCAATCGGCCTAACGGTTTCCGAGGAGAAGCAGTTCGAAAATTTTCACATTTTTCGCCTCGGCGAGGCTATACTAAATTGAATGTAATATTTCGCAAGTTCATGGAAGATCTCATTGATATCTATCAGTATGCCAAAAATTGTTTAAATATTCCAAGCGGTTAAGTCACTATCACCAATTTTCACAATGAGGCGGTTCTAACGAGTGCCCATTATCTATATTTTGAGCAGAAATGACAAAAAATAACACAATTGTTCTTTTTAAAATTTTCATTTTTTCGGTGATAAAGGTGGCAATGTATTTGTATAGGCGTGTTTGCGTAATGAAGTATAAATTACCGTTGTTTTCGTTACCAGATTGTGGTAACCAAACGTGTTACTCGGGGAAAAGTCACGGTTGCTTAAAACCTATGCGATATAGAGATCTCTATGTTGATAAGGATAACTAGAACAACCAAAAAAAAAACAAAGAGAAAAAAAAATACATAATTGGTGTCATGAAAAACGTAGCTGAAGAAAAGCTAGCCACGTTTTCTGAAATCAGCCATCACCAGTCACGGATACTAGAGAACAGAAATAGACAGTATTAAATAGAATTTGTTTGATTTTGTTTGATTTGTGGTTTAACGTCCCCGTCAACACTGTAAAGGTCGTTTTGGAGACGTTGATTCCAATTTTGTGGGACTTTTACCCGACATTGAGATGAAATGAAATGTCCAGCCTTGTTGCTCAATGAAACCAATAGGGTTTATAAGCATGGGCGTACCGAGTCGCACCGCTTTGCCTGGGCAGGCTTAGTATTAAATACAAGGAAAATGATTACTTACACAGCGCATTACGAAAACACGCCCCTTCAAATATATTAAAAATTTTACAACCAAAATATTTAAATTTTCAGATCAAAATTCTGATATTTTTCCTATTTATGTCCAAAACATAGGTTCTAGCTGCTTGTTAGAACCGCCTCCTCGAGTACCCAAAATCTATATTTTTGAGCAGAAATAAGTAAAATATTGTATACCCCTTCAAACCCCAGTTTTATTTTGATTCATAGCAGTCTTTTATGGGTGGAGTAAGTTAATTGTATCAATTCCTGATCTTTGTTTTACTTCTACTTTGCATATCAGGGCTGTTTTGTTTGTGCCGTGTGGCGGCTGTAAAAGGTCTACCCGTACATGCATTTAATGCTCTTATTTTTCCAATCCTCAGGGATTGCTTATGCAATTGCTTTCCACTGTTCCATCAATTGACATCCTTTTGATACCTGTTGAAGGTCATTATTAAACCGATGTTCGTTCCTCGTATAACAACTGCTTGTTTGACATCCCTGTACTTTAAGTAGACTAAGATGTTTTGTGGGCTTTTGTTGTACCTTCCTTCTATTCGAAGGAATCTTCTTCAGTAATTTTATATGCTGTTTTATTTATTTATTTAATAACCGGTATGAACATCGCTTTAGTTTTGACGGTATCACAACCTTATTAACCAAAATGAGTTTTACAAATACATTTAAAATATCAATATCACCCCTTAGGTTACACTCTGCTTCTTCTGTACGGATTCCCCATTCTATTAAGAACTTTAAACTATGTTGCCTTCGGTATTGGTTAGACCCTTAAATGTGTCTTCTGTAACTTCAGTTAATCTCAAAGGAGCAGGCAATACCAATGTTTTTGGGAGTAGTCTTCGTATAAGACTATCTCCTCTCAAATCGCCCATCCTTCGAAAATATACTAATCCGTGGAAAAGAAGTGGAATGTATCCTAGTATTTCTAAGTGCAATGCCAAGAGGTGCAGATGTTGTTCGCATTTAAGCACTGCGTCTACCGTTACTTCATCTGTAAACGGTAGACGCTTCTCTGTAGTTAACATGTCTGATTTGACATGACAGTCTACAGATTTAATTTATCTAATTACTTGACGTGCTACAAACTGTAATAAGCAGTACGTCGGTCAAACTAACCACATGCTTAAAACTAGATTGAACGAGCATTATCGTAGAATGAGTAAGCCTAAGAAAACTGACACTTTCTTGTACCGTCACTTTCGACGTACAGGTCATTCTGTAAATAACATTGTTATACAACCAGTGGAAAAACTTTATTACGATGCAAATTCTACATCTAGATTCAAAATAATCAAAAGACATGAAGCTGAACTGAAATGGATTAAATTTTTACAGACCCCTTTTCCACTGGGATTCAATGACAACATTTATCATGAGGGTAATATTTCCAGAATGCCGGACTTTGATATTTTCTCACTCCTGGAATGTCGAAAACGCATAACTAGATCTCACGGCACCAGGAAAAATGGTAACTTTAAACGTAAATCACGTGCGTTTAAACGAAACAATACTAGACTGAAGTGACTGTCAATTATATTATTAAATCATGGACGCCACTCTATGCTTTCATTTTTAAGTTCATTACCCGTTTCTGTTTTACGTCTTCTGGACACCGAGGCGAATAAATTCTACGATAGTTCTCATCAGTTATATGATGCGGCTCTCTTAACTAGAGGCTATACTCAGCATACTCTACGTCCTTACATTGATTCTGAAATTAATCATCAACGCCATTTCTTCAAAATATCCTTCATTAATAAGGGTATGGATTTTATAGATTTGCCCAGTATCTTCCGTGAGAGATCGGTGCTTTCTTCCATTCCTGCTTATTTTCAAAATACTGAAACACCTATAATTTGCTATAAATATAACAAACCTGTTAGATCTATCATTTTTAATTTCAATAAACTTGTTTCAGATCTTGATATTGATACTAATACTCCTGATTCATGTGATTGTAAAAACTCAAAGTATTGTTATCCTGCTGCTGGTCATGTAATTACTGGCAATTTGAAAATTATTCCTGATTCTAGGATAAGGAATATAATTTCTAAAGGACCGAAATATCGGTTTCCTTCTAAAATTGATTTCAGTAAATGTAGAGATGAAATCGCTGCTTCCTTGAATGAATTCGGTAATCGATGCTGTAAGCAAGAGTATGTTGAGCATAAAGCCCTTAAGGACTGGAAACTTAGCATTTTAAAACTAGTACATAAACGCATTTCTTTCTATTCTCAAAATACTAACTTATTACCTCCTAAGCCCAAGACGCCTTTACGTCATCTTAAACTAGGTATTCAAGAATTTCATAAGAAGTTTGTTTTGGCCCCTGCAGACAAGGCCGCTAACAACGTCGTCGTTGTCCTCATAATCTTATAAAAGAAAAGCTTAATGATTCAATTGAATGGGCTTTTCACAGAGAAGATTCTCTCTATCTTGCATGTAATGTCACTTCTAAAGAGCATATGAATTATACACTTTGGTCATGTCAGAAAGTGTGTGATGCCCTCACCTTTCTACTTGACAATATTTATATTAGATTCGGTACTAAGTTATTTAGCTAAATTGTGGGTATTCCGATGGTTACTAATTGCGCACCTCTTGTGCCTGATCTGTTCTTGTATTGTTATGAAAGGGACTTCATTTTGTCGCTTTCCATTGATAACCAATCTGAAATTATTGAAGCTTTTAGCTCTACTTCTAGATATTTAGATGATTTATTAAATAATTATAATACCTATTTTGATGGTCTGATCAGTCAGATTTACCCCCTAGAACTTCAGTTAAATAAAGCAAATTCTTCTGATACCGAGGCCCCGTTTTTGGATTTACATCTATCTATTGTAGATGGATTTGTTTCGTGCAAAATTTATGATAAACGCGATGACTTTGATTTTGAGATTGTAAATTTTCCTTTTTTGGACGGTGATGTTCCTCGTGCGCCATCCTATGGCATTTATATTTTGCAATTAATTCGATTTGCTAGAGTGTGTAGTCATGTAACTGACTTCAACACTCGTAATAAATTATTAACGGCTAAACTCCTTAATCAGGGTTATCGGTACCATAAACTACGCAAAGCCTTTTCAAAATTTTATAGACGCCATTCTGATTTAATTTCAAAATTCAATATTGGACTTAAATCTCTTCTGCAACAAGGTCTATCGGAACCCGAATTTTATGGTGACTTAGTATATAAATTCAGAAAAATATATAACCGCAATGACTTCAGCACCCAATTTCGTAAAATCATTCTTCGATATAAAAAGATTGGGTACAACATGGATATTATACGACAGACTGCATGCATGGTAGTTCAACCAATCACGGTTGGCAACTTTGCATCCCTCTTTAATGGCACGCCGGTGGGTCAGGCCTCAGATTCTATGACGGCTCCAACGTAAAGGCTTATTGAGAATTAGAGAGATAATGTTGGTTGGCGCCTGATGCTCTGTCTCTGGTCGGGCTCATCGGAGTCTAACTGTTGGTTTTCTTTTGCTCCAGCATTTCAGTGGTTTCTTGCTGTCGAGTCCTCACCGTTGTCTCACCTCTGTGGTTCTTTGATTTTTATGTTCACGGAGATGTTGCACTGATGAGTTAGGAGGCCTTCATGCGGACTGAACAAATTATTTGTCTAAATCGCGACGAAAGTAAGGGCGAAGATTGTGGCCACGTAAAATCGATTTAAGCCCCCCAGTGGAAATCTTCCACTGACCGTTCCACGGCGGCTCTTCTGTGGCGATTTATTTATGTTGTTGTTTGTTACTTACTGTGTGTATCACTTGTGTCTTTTAATTTTGGATGGCCATATGGCCATTTTGTGGGAAAGTAACTGTCCTTATGGCCTTCCTTTGTTTAGGTTTCCATTATGGTCTGGTCGCTTAATGTTTGTATTTCTTTCCCTTTGGTGTCTTTTATGGGTGGAGTAAGTTAATTGTATCAATTCCTGATCTTTGTTTTACTTCTACTTTGAATCGACTGCCTATTCGAAATTCGCAAAAATGCAGTATGTTTCCTCTGGCTTTCTTTGCCGGATCATTACAGGGTCACTGATGAGGCTTTATTAGCCGAAACTACATAGTATGACCCATCTTCTTTCTTATGAATGTTTTCATTGCTCTTAAAGGAACTCTTTTTTGATTTTTATTTGCCTTCACTGCAGCTGGTGTTGTGCCGTGTGGCGGCCGTAAAACGTCTCCCCGTATATCAACCATAGTGCAGTTTATATTTTACTTTTGGTCCTTTGAGATCAGCGTGAATATTGTGAGAAATCAGAAATAAATTATTGGTTTAGACTCATATTCTAGACAGGTTTTTTAATTATTTGGTCTCCATTTTGAACTTTCAGTCTTTGAATCGACTGCCTATTCGAAATTCGCAAAATTGCAGTATGTTTCCTCTGGCTTTCTTTGCCGGATCATTACAGGGTCACTGATGAGGCTTTATTAGCCGAAACTACGTAGTATGACCCACCTTCTTTCTTATGAATGTTTCCATTGCTCTTAAAGGAACTCATTTTTTTATTTTTATTTAAGGGAATTAAATATGTAGGCGTGATTTAATGATGCGATAACAAACAATGGAAAGAAAATACTAATACGTTGACTGCTTGGATAGTAAACTGTACCTAAAATTTCTAGACTGCACGTCTGAGGAGCAGTGCAGGTCTATTTATATCATAACTGTCTTACGCAAACTCATAAAATATGTTTTTTCACGGTGTGGCTTAAATGTCAACATGCATTAACCTTCATCACTCTATGGACAACAAATTGTTGGCATTTACCTATTTTTCCCAGATAAAAATAAGAATATATTTCAAAATGTCTTCTGCAGATAAAAATAACATATATAGCGCCAAGCCCCAAATGTATTTTTGCTTATATTGCAGACCCGGCTCACTTCTGTGATGGAAAATCGGATGGCCTATATGGCGACCCCAAGGATTGTGCCTTCTTCTATTCCTGTGCGTTTGGAAGGACCTATCACCAGTCGTGTGCACCAGGAACCTACTGGGATGATGCCCAAAATTTTTGCAACAAGAAGGAAAATGTTATCTGTCCTTAACAGATGTGATACTGTGCTTACAGCGCCAAGCGTCAACAGACAAAATTTTCAAATATGATTTTTTTTTTCAGTAAATACTGAAATGTTGCTTAACAAAAAATGATTAATAAACTTGCCGTGCTAAGGACACACCGAAGTTTATAATACACCGACGTCTAAAATATTCTCAAAATACATATCCGTCGAATTACATGGGCACAATTGCAGCCATATTTGTTTTTCGACGTTTCGCGTCTTGTCTTCACTAAATTGACCATTACAGTTTAAACGTATTTTATTTCAACCTCTAAACAGGCAATAGGGTCGGGCCACAAGTTCTGCCAACATTAGTTACGGCCCTCCCCTAACTGACCATTAGGTTAACATATCTAGCAATGAGGCGGTTCTAAGGAGTACACACAACCTTGCCTTGAAGCGGAAATAAGGAAAATAATGAATACCCTGTAAACTCAATTTTCTCTATATAAAGTGGGGTTTGGAGGGGTAATTATTACAATGACGTATTTAACATGATGTCAAACCCACTGAAAACGGACTCAACACCGAAATCAGAAGCTTTAGAAAGCTAGGAATATGTTGAAAAGGTAGACAAGATTTATTTTACAAGAATTGCCTCCACTGACTGTGTATCTTCGTACTTTTATTGCATTATTGGTTTATTGTGGGTAGAGGAAGCGGCGGTGCAATCAATCATAATTAAAATGTTAATTGTATTGAAACAAAGACTTTTGTTAATTAATCCCCAGCTCAATGTTGAATTAATAATTAACAACAATAAAATATGCGTTTGTTTGTTTTTTGTCTGATTTGTTTATTCACTGTTAAAGGAAGTGAACGTTTTAAAACTTTATTTGTGTATGACGATAATTTTTCTCAGCGCATTCTTACCAGAAAACATGCAAAAGGGACATAGCCCATTACGCAAACGTGCCTATAGAAATACATTGCCACCTTTATCACCGAAAAATTTTAAGATGAAAAATTGTGATATTTTCCTATTCCTGCTCAAAATATAGATTGTGGGCACTCGTTAGACATAGAGGCGGTTCTAACGAGTACCCATAATCTATATTTTAGAGCAGAAATATGAAAATACGGTTTCCCCCCTGTAAACCCCCGTTTTACTATATAAAAGTGGGGTTCAAGGGGGTCAAAACTATATAGGCGTGTTTTTGTGATGAAACAGTCTAGACTCGTGTCAGATTTCGATCTACACTGTTTACTAACGTAAGAATCCGTAGAAAATTAGAATTAAAACGAAAACTAGACTTAAATGGCAAATGGACTCGTCCAACATATACTTCTTCTTCCGGTTTCGCCTTAACCCCCGGAGGGGACACAGACGGTGTATTACATACACTCCAGTTTTGCAGGATGAAAGCCTACACAGTAATCATGTAATTACGGTAGGGTTCTTTAACCTGCACAGGGGATGGTTCTCCCTGCACAGGGGGCCTCCAGTTAACGTCCCGATCCGAAGGACGGTGCACTTTATGACATTCATACCTGCAAATGATGCCAATGGAGCGTGTTCGGACACCGAAATTTTCACACCGCTGCCGGGGATCGAACCCGGGACCTCTAGCATCAGAGGCAAGTGCACTAACCACTGAGCTATCACGCTCCATTATAACAGTGGAAGAGTACACCAGTATACAATGTGTTAACGTATATATGAAAAATAGAACCCACCACTTACTCTGTTCTTATAACCGCACACTAGTACTTTTTGGGTCGATTGTTTGTCAATCGACCCAAAGATACAAGGCGCAAGTATATCTAAAGTCCACGTGACTTTCACTGATTTGTAGGAAATCCAGGTAACTTATTTATAGCAAATACCAGCGTTACCTTTATTGCAGGTATGATAGCACGTTGCATAATAGGGTTGTCTATAGAATATTGGCTCGAATCATGGGCTGGGCTTGGCGAACAGTGTAGACCCGGCGGCGTCTGATCAGGGCCTCGCAATTTGCTTAGAATACAGGAATTTAAGGGTATGATGCCGCAAAACGTAGTGTCTGATCAGGGTTTACACTGTTTGCTGAAAAAACAAACAAACTGGAAATTAAGGGTTAAACGAAACAGGCCCATTTTCTCATTAAATGCACGTTTGGTCCATTTCACCAAAACCCCTGGGCCCAGTTTTTCGTTATCTGACATATCATTAGGAAAACATGTCCGTACGAATTAATGGCGTCCAACATGGTGTCAGAAAATGATAAATATTAGGTAAAAATAAAACATCTTTATTATTTCTGCTTTCAACATAGATTGTGGGTGCTCGTTAGAACCGCCTCAATGAGGCGGTTCTAACAAGTACCCACAATCTATGTTGAAAGCAAAAATAAGGCATATAATGTATACCCCCGTAAACCCTACTTTTCTCTATATAAAGTGGGGTTTAGGGGGGTCTTCGTTTCACGGACATGTTATCGTGATGTAATTAAAACTTTGGTAATTTAATCTACCAAATACACTAAGTTAATATTTTTGTTGAACAAATACAATACATTATACATTGTGCTTGAAAACCCCGCCTATCGGGGCTTGGAGAAGCATGGTGCTTCCGCGCAGAGCTGAAACGGGTCCCACATGAGCACTTGTAAACCTCTCAGGAGGTCTCATTTGTTCAAAGCATTGTTATCTTAACGGACCCAATTGTGGTCAAAAGCGAGCACCATGTCTGTTGGAATTTTTTTTTCCGTCCAGTTTACGCTATTAAGATCGTTTGGGAGACATTGGTTCCAATTTTGTGTGACTTTTAATGACCCTGAGATGAAATGATGTTTTAAGCCCAACAGCCCGAACAAACTGATGTGTTATTTGCAAGGGCAGTCTAACTCGCAGCACTTTGCCTGGGCAAGCTTCGTCCTGTTTTGTAGGATTTAACATCATTTTATATTAATTTCGTCCCAAAAGGTAGTTGTAGATATTCGTTTGGGTTGTTCCAACCAGAAACCAGGGTTCATCATTACGACAACACGTCCGTGTGACATAGTGCATTCTGAGCGTTTCCCTGAAACTTGTCAGTACAGTGTCTATAGAAAAGATAGGAACTCTCATTGCGGTGGTTCGATGTTGCTCATTCACAGAGACATCCCTCACATGCCTTTCATGGGTTTGGAAAATGATACCGAATCGGTCTAAGTTAAGGTTTTTGCAAATAAAACTCCTCACTTCCTAGCATGTTGGTATCGACCAACAAAAGGTACGGTTGAAAACTTCCAGTTGTTTAAAGATCAGCTTGATGGCAAAAAGTCACAGCGCAAGGGTAAAAATCTCCCGGCTGTACATGTTCTAGGTTACCTCATCTTCAGAGACATTGTTTGGCCCGACAGGCTCACCAAACAAGCCACAATTTTGAGTCAGTCCAAAGGACAAATATTAAATGATATCATGATCTGTTAACTTACCCACTGGTGAGAAGAATACATTGGATCTGATTCTTACGTATTTACCAGAACAATTTGAAGATATTCATTCTCCAGATAAACTAAGTGATCATAATATTGTCTCCGGATATTTAAAAAATTACATTCCACCAGTAAAGAAACCTCGGAGGAAGGTGCACTTGTATCAGAAAGTTGACTATGAAACTATGCGATACTTTAATGGTCATTCAGATGCTCGGTCTGTCCAGGGAACTTTGATTTGGTAACTTATATAGCCATGCTTCGGCCAAAAATCATATCCCCTCAAAACCATGAAGGTATGTATCTTCGATTCCCCGGATCACACCAGAGATAGAAGGAAAATTCGCAGAATGAATAAGATTCATGCAAAGGCAAAAAGGACGGCAAGCGGTAAACTCCGGACACAATTGGAAAACTTGAGACGTGAAATCAAGACTGATATAAAACAAATCAGCATGAATTGAATGTGAATAACTTGGTAGGTGATGTAAAGGCAAAACCCAGAAACTTACAGATATATCAAGAGCCAAAAGAAAGACAGACAAGGTATCCCGCCCCTTAATAAAAGAGGGGGGAACGGGGTTGCTGAATCTGATTCTGAAAGCGCAGAGGTCAATTCAATGATGCGTAAAACTTGAGTTCATGGAGGTTCCATTGCCTGTAAGGTCGGTCCCATTAGTAGATAATATTGTTGTGTCGGTACAGGAGTGATCACGTTACTTCAAGGCTTAAACGGACCTGATGTGCTTCATCCTAGAGTCCTGAAGGAACTAGCAAATGAGTTGGATCCAGTGTTTGCTCACCTGTTTCAACATTATATTGATACTGATGCATTTTCCCGAAGAATGATTCCTAGCGAACATTTGTTCACTCTCCAAAAAAGGAGATAGAGCTCTTGCCCGTAATTATCGCCCTGCCTCTCTGACTTGTGTTCTGTTTAAATTGCTGAAACATCATGGCCCACATGGATGAACATGAATTTCTGTCAGACAGACAACATGCACTTAGGAAAAGGCATAGTTGTGAAACTCAGTTGAGCACAGTAATTAAAGATTGGGCAAAACTCTTGGACAAAGATGGACAGGTGGACTAATTTATTCTGGACTTCGAAAAGGCTTTTGACACCCCACCACATGAACTACTTATATCTTAGTTATTTGGTTATGCAAGGGGGGGGGGTGCTGTCAAATGGATAGATGATAACTGCATAGAATTTCGTAGATAGTAACGTTGCGATATAACATGTCAATTAATCGTCTGAAAAGTTTTCACCAATTGTTTACATTTACACATGTCATGAGAAGAACTATATATTAAGTACTTGTGCTTTCGTTCTTATCCTGTTATTGCTTTTGCCACATTTGGATGCATATTATTTACTACTTAAATGAATAAATATGTTTAAACTAAATGGATAGATTCCTTTCTTTGCTATAGAAAACAGCGCGTGTAGTTTATATTTTCTTGTCCTTTGGGATCATTGTTTCCATTGTGGAAGTTTGAAAATAGTTTAGGGTCACTGATAAGGCCTAAATGGCCGAAACTAACTAGTCTGGTCCAGAAAATATGTACACTCCATATTTTCCAGTTCTGTGGTGTGTTCCTTGCTTCCAAAGGATAACCCTTTCTAGAACATATTTGTTGTTAATGGGAAATCTTCGGAGTGGGCTCCAGTTTTGTCTGGAGTCCCACAAGGGACTGTGCTTGGTCCACTGTTGATCTTCCTGTACATCAATGATATTTTCACTGACATTGACTCAGAAATAAGACTTTTCGCAGACGACTGTGTTTGCTACCGCGAAATTAGAGATACAGATGACTCGCTGATACTTCAAAATAATATATAGATATATTAGGATGTTGATCACGAAACTGGGGCATGAGATTTCAGTTCAGCCCATTAAATGCAATATGAAGCCGATAACTAGGAAGAGAGCTAATGAAATTGAGGCTTCTTACACTTTAGAGGGAACGGTCCTCGAAAATGTGGATTCCATTAAATACCTTGGTGCGACAATCACACAGAATTTGAGATGGAATAAACATATTAGCAACATATGTACTAAGGCAAAAGGAACGCTTCGTTTCCAGAGGCGAAAATCTTCTTCTGTGTCCTCAGGATGTAAAAGTGGCAGCATATTAAGGACTTGTTCGCCCAATTCTGGAATATGGTAGTTCTATCTGCGACCCCAGTGGAGTGGTCCTCAATAAAGACATTGAAAATGTTTACAATAGAGCTGCTAGATATGAAACAAGCAATTACTGCTTTGAAACTGAGGCCATGCCTGGAATACTAGGAAAATTAAGATGGGAGTCTCTCAAAGAAAATGAGAAAAGAAGTAGGATCATACTTTTAGGGTGCCTTGTTCCCCCAGCTAAGCGCTGTAGAAATCACCATTAACTGGCGTTTCAGACCTTTCCTGTAAGAACTGGCAATATACAAAGAATCGTTCTTCCGCTGAATAATTAGAGATTGGATGCCCTTCCCGATTCCATTATTTCGACAGCTGAAGGTTGCACTACAGTAAATAATTGGTCTTTATGAAAGCTGTACTTGCTTTGGGGAGAGCTTTCAGTACAGAATTGAATATTCTACTGCTTCTGATTGGTTTTGGTACCAAACCATTATTTTTCTGAGAAGTATTATTGTTTATTAGAAGAAATATTAGTAGGTATTTGCTATTGTGAAAAGCAGCTGATTTAAATTGAAGCAGAAAATTGTTATGACTGGCCACTGGAAATGCCTGGATTTATTCGCTGCGGTATGGGTTTGTTGACACTGGCTGCCAAAAAGGCCAAAATATGCCGCACAGGACCCATATTTTTTAGCTGCTTCTGGAAGGTAAATGGTCAGCCTGTCAAATTATATGCCTCATAATGGAAGCATTAGGCTTGCTGAAATGTGGTAGAACATTGAATATACCCCAATTTACATTGTGAGTAAGGGGATTTTTTTTACTGTAGTGCCACCTAAACCGAAAGTAGAAAAATGAGCTTCACTGCCCTTTTTTCATTCATTACATAATATTTTCATACATCATATGTTCCCTCCAATTCTGTATCTTAAAATGGATCTTCCTGGCATGTATTTTGTCACAGAAACTGTACAAATTGTAAGTTTAGTGCTAATTTAGGACTAACTGGGTGTATTTTATCAGTTTTTGCTTCTGTTCCATGTAATTGGAGGGGGGGGGGGTACTTCAAAGCCATGCAAATCAGTTGTCATTGGTCTGTTTGGAAAGCAGCCTTGCAGTAAATGTATAAACAGGAACACAAGAAAAAGAATATACTCCATTTTGAATATAACACTGAGGTTACTTGGCATTAGGCAAGGGTCTCAAGCCAATGCAAAATTTCACAATTGTCTCTCCGAACAGCCCGCTGCAAAATTGCAATGGGTTTTCTCAGCCATTGTAAGTTCTTATCGGTTGGGTTCATGTTATAAGGTTTGAACAGATATATTCAGCCATTTCTCATGGCATTAAGGCATTTATAATCATTTTCATCAAAGTTTTGTCTCCAAAATATCCTCAAAATGCCAATTTTTACTGAAACTAGGGGGTATAGGTGTGAGAACAGCCAAAATTTCCAGCATGGGTGCTAATAGGACATGATTTAGTGCATTTTAGGATTAAAGTATTCTAAAGACATCTGAGAAGAAACACTGATGCAAGCCGGTTTCTGGGTTCCATTCTGGAAAGAGGTAAACTTATCGCTTTTTCGCAAAACATGGTTTGTTCGGCTTTCATCGTAGAATCTGGAAGCGATAACTTTTTCGCAAAGTTTAAAGATTCTTTGTTGCTGGACATTAAATATGCATGACTATATTATTAGATATGGTCTAAACTTGTGTTTGGCAATTCTTTTGATGGATCATAAAGAAATTAGGGTTTGGTATAGGTTGCACTACAGTAAATAATTGGTCTTTATGAAAGCTGTACTTGCTTTGGGGAGAGCTTTCAGTACAGAATTGAATATTCTACTGCTTCTGATTGGTTTTGGTACTAAACCATTATTTTTCTGAGAAGTATTATTGTTTATTAGAAGAAATATTAGTAGGTATTTGCTATTGTGAAAAGCAGCTGATTTAAATTGAAGCAGAAAATTGTTATGACTGGCCACTGGAAATGCCTGGATTTATTCGCTGCGGTATGGGTTTGTTGACACTGGCTGCCAAAAAGGCCAAAATATGCCGCACAGCACCCATATTTTTTAGCTGCTTCTGGAAGGTAAATGGTCAGCCTGTCAAATTATATGCCTCATAATGGAAGCATTAGGCTTGCTGAAATGTGGTAGAACATGGAATATACCCCAATTTACATTGTGAGTAAGGGGATTTTTTTTACTGTAGTGCCACCTGAAGGTGCTGCGGATTGTGTAGCTCAGTTTTCCTCTTTGGTTAGAGTTAGCGACTAACTTCCCATATAACAGGTTCTGGTGTATGAATGTCATTTGACATGCCATGTTATTATTACCAGTAACAAGTCTGGTCCATATTTTTGAGTTGAGGAAGGCCTGCTGTTCTTGAAGGATTGTGTAGCTCAGTTTACCTCTTTGGTTAGAGCTAATGACTCACTTCCCATATCACAGGTTCTGGTGTATGAATGTCATTTGACATGTCATGTAATTATTACCAGTAACAAGTCTGATTCATATTTTTGAGTTGGGGAAGGCTTCCTGTTCTTGAAGCAGGTAAGGGTAGAGAGGGAGTACTGTTATTTATTGTTTCTATACTTCCATTCATTTTCCTCTTTATCCTCTGTCCCTCACTTTCATCTCCTCTACTGTATCGTCTTTCTATCTCTTTTCTGCCCTTTTCTGGTACACGACACAAAATGACCCGCAAGGGTTGACGTCTCGTTAAACCCACAACAATTAATCAATTTTTCATATTTTCTAAAGAGTCGTTTTTTTCTGATGATAATGGTAATATTTCTTGATGCGGTTCTAAAGAGTACCAACAACCTATGTCTTGGAGCAGAAATAAGAACAATATTGTAGATCCCTGTAAATCCGTTTTCTATATAAAGTGGATTTACGAGGGTGGTCATTTCACGGATTTGTTCACATGATGTTCTGGAATATTCGAACCTGTAGCGAAACTTTTTCTTTCAACATTTGCGCACAAATTCAGATCACCATGTGCACTCCTGAAGCCTGATACGGATCTTCACTATCCGCTATATGAATGCCCATTGACCAAATACTGCTTCCGTCCTGCGGAGGAGTCTGTACTGGCTTAGTGAGTAGGAAGCTGTTTGTTTGTGTCTTTACAAAATAGAAGTGGTGGCAATGATCAGGAATCGATACAATCAACCCACAGCTCCCATCAGAGACACAAAGGGAAAGAAACACAAACATGAAACAACAGACCTAATGGAAAATCAATAGCGGAAAGCCAAAAGGACAGTTACTTTCCCACAAAATGGCCAATAGGCTATCCAAAATAAAATAATATAAGCGACACAAACACCCAAAGACAGACAACAAAAATAAACCGCGACAGAAGAACCGCCCCGGAACGGTCAGCGGAAACGAACTCCACTGGGGGGCTTAAATCGATCCCTAGTGGCAACAACCCTCGCCCTTACTTCCGTCGCGATTTCGACAAACAACCCATCCAGCCCGCACGAAGGCCCCCCCTCAACCTACCAGCGCAACATCTTCGTGAACAAAAATAATCAAACAACCACAGAGTTGAAACAACGGGACGGACTCGACAGAAGAAACCACCGAAACGCTGGAGCAAAAGAAAACCAACAGTTAGACTAGCTAAATTGTCCCAAAAACTTATTTTCACTTCACTCGTTAATTTCGTAAACGTTTTAAAATCTGTATATGCAAACAGTGTGGATCAGATGAGACCCATCGAACTGCCATATCATGATTCTTACTGTTTGTTATCACGCTACATGTAATTATTATTTGTAATACATTCTGTAATACCTGTATGATGACAAGGAAGGTCAAGCTCGTTTGAGGTAACAAATGACAAGATACACAGAACTTGTGGAAATGTCATTTATGCATTAAATGACGCATACAAATTATTATATGTAGAAAGTAAAACACTATATGAAAATCTATATCCACCAAACTGATGGTGCAAAAGAACATGCATTTACATCTTTGAATACGCTTTCGCCTTAAACCGAAAATTTGGGGCGTACAAACCACCAAAACCAACAGTCTTGCTAAGCAACCGTCGCCAGCTTGTAGCTGCCCTGTCCGTAATAATTATTTATTATTACGATAACACATCCGTTTAATATTCTTTTATACCCCCAAAATGTTTCATTGTTTTCTGATTAATATGTGTGATATAAAAAATAGAAGTGGAGGCAATGATCAGGAATGGATACAATCAACCCACAGCTCCCATCAGCGACACCAAAGGGAAAGACACACAAACATGAAACAACAGACCCTAATGGAAACACCAACCGCGAATAGCCAAAAGGACAGTTACTTTTCCACAAAATGGCCAATAGGCTATCCAAACTAAAATAACATAAGCAACACAAACACCCAAAGACAAACCATAAAAAATAATAAACCGCGACAGAAGAACCGCCTTGGAACGGTCAGCGGAAACGAATTCCACTGGGGGGGGGGGGGAGGGGGGGGGCTTAAATCGATTTGACGTGGCCACAATCCTCGTACTTACTTCCGTAGCGATTTAGACAAATAATTTGTTCAGTCCGCATGAAGGCCTCCTAACTAATCAGTGCAACATCTCCATGAAGACAAATAATCAAACAACCACAGAGGTGAGACAGCGGTGAGGACTCGACAGCAAGAAACCACTGAAATGCTGGAGCAAAAGAAAACCAACAGTTAGACTCCCGACCAGAGACAGAGCATCAGGCACCAACCAACATTACCTTGAATTAGAACTCTAAAATTTACAGTAAGCATTTATGTTGGAACCGTCATAGAATCTGAGGCCTGACCCACCGACGTGCAATTAAAAAGGGAAGCAAAGTTGTCAACCGTGATTGGGTTAACTTCCATGAATGCAGTCTGTCGTATAACATTTATGTTGTACCAAATCTTTTTACATCGAAGAATCATTTTACGAAATTGGGTGCTGAAGTCATTGCGGAATAAGACTGTTTAATATGCAAAACATATGGTGTAAGTGCTCGTTAGAACCGCCTCATTGAGGAGCAGAAAAAACGAAGATCCCGTAAACCCGAGTGTCTTGTATAAAAAGTGGGGTGTACGGATGTTTTCATTTCATGGACTTGTTAACGAACAATAGAAGAATATATAGCATCAAAGATGAAAGTGTCCGCTTTAGGATCTTGGTGGTAAAAGATGAAAAGGTAGAACCATAAAAGTCAAATTTATGGTATAATGAACTTTACTGAATTATTGGCAGAAAGTACATAATTGTAATATTCACGTTTCTCAGGCCAAGGTCCGTTCTCTTTTGTATACTGTAAATGTACCATATTACGTGACATAGTGCATGTTTGTATATCTCCGAAACGGTTATTTTTTCGGTCAGGAAAATTGTGATGTTTTTTTTTTGTATTTGTGTATTTATACTAAACACAGGTTGTGGATGTTCGTTAGTAACAACGCAATTATTGAGGCGATTCTAACGAATGCCCTGAGTAGAAATAAGAATCCAATGTACCGCTCTTTAAACCTCAGTATTCTCTATAAATGGATACAGGAACTTGTTTAAATGATATATATTTCAGCTGGTAGCAACGTTGGTGCTGGACATAACCATAACATCACTCATGTTCCGTCTACTAAATTCGATTGTGCTAGACGAAGTGACGGCTATTACGCTAGCCCTACCTCGTGCTCAAGCTACTACATTTGTGCTGCCGGAATGGCTTTCTTGTCTGACTGTCATCCGGGACTGCTGTACAACCATGTCTCTGGCTACTGCGACTTCCCCGATCACGTGACCTGCACAGCACAAAACTCTCAATCACCCACTACTCATGCGCCAGCTCCGACAACCAAGGCTCGTAAAACGACATCTACAACAACAACAATCAAGCCGCCAACAACAACAAGAACGACGACAACAACGAAACGTACAACAAGTACAACAAAGCCAGTACATCATGCCACAGCAGGTACGGGTAGGACAACTTTTAATGTGCGGAAGAATCTGAGCTAGTTTATACTAAATTTAATTTATTTTAGTTCGATTGCGATGGAAGCTGCAAGCTTATTTAATCGCTCTCGAACACTCATTCCGGACGTTTTCACGCGCGCGAGTGAGAGGCAGTGACTATTATACCACTGCTACCCATTTACACCTGGGTAGAGTGAGGCAGTGTCATTATGTGTCTTGCCCAAGGACATGCCCCGATACCGGGTGTCGGATTCGACCGCACAGCCTCTCGATCATGAGTCGAACGCGTTAACCACTGCGCTATCAAAGCTGACGGTATCTGAGCTTTCTTCAATTATTGTATTGAGGCTGATTGCCGTCCCTAGCTAATATAAATCCAAATATAATATAAAAGTTGGCTTTTGGCAAGCTTATATACGTCTATTCTAACAAACATACGCATAATTGCATAAAGTTGGTTGTGTAACAACGTAAACTCCATAATGAACATTAAGATGGCAAACTGTGGCGCTCAAACAAACAAACAAGCCTGCACCGACACCACCACGCCCTCTTACCGTTTTTGGAAGTTTTAAAGGGACATAACCAGACTAAATATCTCTACCGTCAGGAAAATATATACACCCAAGCAATGTAATCTTATGAAGATAAGTAAAGAATGAAACCGAATAAGTACATGAAATTCCGCTATTAAGACCAGCAAAAATTAAGACTAATTCTGCTTTTAGAAGCACATTTAAAATTTTCAGCTATTCTTTATCTGTCTATCTATCTATCTATCTATCTATCTATCTATCTATCTATCTATCTATCTATCTATCTATCTATCTATCTATCTATGTATCTATCTATCTATCTATCTATCTATCTACTGATACTGAGTCGGTCACATTTGACCATTACTGCAGGTGTACATTACATACACTCCAGTCTTGCAGGATGAAAGCCTACACAGTAATCATGTAATTACGGTAGGGATCTTTAACCTGCACAGGGAATGGTTCTCCCTGCACAGGGAGCCTCCAGTTAACGTCCCGATCCGAAGGACGGTGCACTTTGTGACATTCATCTCTGCGAATGATGCCAATGAAGCGTGTTCGGACACCGAAATTTTATCGCCGCTGCCGGGGATCGAACCTGGGACCTCTAGCATCAGAGGCAAGTGCACTAACCACTGGGCTATCACGCTCCACTGAGCTATCACGCTTCTTTCTTTGTGTTTGTTCCACCCAGGATCCTCTAGAAAGAGACCACCTTTGGGACTGTTCATGAGTGGTCTTTAAGACCACTTTTGAACAGTCACAATGGTGGTCTTAATATAGAAATTGTACTGTGTGTTCACGTAATGCAGAGTCAAACTCCAATGACTCTAAGACCAAAAGAAGTATTTGTTCTAAACACGGTGGTTTGAGACATCAAAGGTAACTGGTAATGAAATGTAGTGATATCTTTCGACGTTCATAAAGTATTTGATTTGTTGTGTGTTAGCATTAAGATTGCCTCTGTTAGACGATTCTAACGCGTACCCATGCTCTGTGTGTTTTTGAGCAACAATAAGAGAGGTATTGTAAACAATAAGAAACTTATTGTATACCGGTGAGAACCACACTTTCAATTATAAACTTGGATTAAGGGGTTTACATATATATGGCACAGACAAGTTTACGCGATGGTTTTGTCGCACATTTCAGTACTGCTTAAAGGCTGTCTCCATACATCTGGACTCACATGTATTTTGTTTGCTTTATACAAACCACATCATTCATACCTGTTTTATTGTTTTGATTTTAGGTTCTGATCCCCATAACTTCTGCAAAGGAAAGACAGATGGCTTCTACAGGGACCCCAAGGATTGTGCTTCCTTCTATCAATGTTCATTTGAAATCTCCTACCATGAGGTTTGTCCGACCAACACGTACTTCGACCAGCCGATGAAAGGTTGTAATTGGAAACAATTTGTATCTTGCCCATAGGCCGAACAAAGCTCATATCTACTCTATGGCTCTTGTCGAACTTGCTTTGAAAAATACAGTGAAAATACAGTGAAATTCCGCTATTAAGACCACCTAAAGTTAAGACTAAATCTGGGTTAAAAAAGTTTAGAAGGTGGAGTAATTCGTTCTCTGTGATTACTGAAAACAGTGACTTATGGTCTGGGACCATCGTTGGGACTGTTCAAAAGTGGTCTTAAAGACCACTTTGAACAGTACCAAAGGTGGTCTTAATATAGGAATTTTACTGTATATGTAGTATTGAAATATTCTAGTGTGATTAAACGGTAGTCAGCATGCATCTGAGTTTATTATATCTACTCAACCCACATGCCATGACGTTGACAGGTCCGTGTAAATAACATCCCATATAGAGAAAGGTGGGCTTACATGTGTAACAATTATTATCCCTATTTTTGCACAGACACATAGATTGTTGGGCCTCGTTAACACAGCATCCATTCTAACGAATATCCACAATCAAAACAACATTTGAAAACAATAACAACAACAATAGCTATTTCTAGAGCTATGAAATATCGAAATATGACGCATAGAATCTTCTGCTTTAACATAATTCGTGTAATGTATGAGCAAGTTACCAAGATTTAAATTTACAAGTTTATAACAGGTCCGTAACGTGAACATCACTGTGATCTTCACCTTGTATAGAGACAGGTCGCAATCATCACGAGAACACGCCTATATAATTTTTACCCCCCCTCAAACCCCACTTTTATATAGTAAAACTGGGGTTTAATGGGGTATACATTATTTTTCTAATTTCTGTTCAAAACATAGATTGTGGGTACTCGATAGAACCGCCTCTATCGAGTCCCCGCAATCTATGTTTTGGGCAGAAATAAGAATAATATCACAATGTTTCATCTTAAAAATTCAATTTTTGGCCAGAAAATTGGCAATGTATTTGTATAGGTGTGTTTTCGTAATGGTATGAGCAAGTTACCGAGATATAAATGTACAAGTTTATGAATTGGAAAAACATGAAAAGTATGGTGTAAGTTAAGACATGTTTTTCTTAAAGCAATATTCATTGCTAAACTTCGTGAAAAAGCCAACCACTCTACCCGCGTTGCCAAAAGAGCCGGTTCCTACAGAAAAACAGAAGTGAAGGCAATTGTCAGGGATCGATACATTTAATGCTAACCTCCCATCAGAGACAACAAAGGAAAAGAAACACAAATATGAAATAACTAGCCCCTAATGGAAACATCAATGGCGGAAAGCTCAAATGACAGTTATTCCCCCACGAAATGGTCAATTGGCTATCCAAAACAAAACATGTAAGCGATGCAAACACATAAAGACAGAAATTACAAAAATAAACCGCGACAGAAGAACCGCCTTGGAACGGTCCGTGAAGAGAATTTCACTCGGGGTGGAGCTTAAATCGATTTTACGGGACCGCATACCTCGCCCTTACTTCCGTCGCGATTTGGACAAATAATTTGTCAGCACGAAGGCTTCCTATCTCGTCAGTGCAACATCTCAGAGAACACAAAAAGCAAACAACCACAGAAATGAAACAACGGTGAGGACTCGATAGCGAGAAACAACTGAAATGTTGGAGCAAAAAGCAAACCAACAGTTACACACCAATTGACCCAATCAGAAACAGAACATCAGGTACCAACCAACATAACATAAGTTAGCCTTCACGCTTGGAACCGTCATAGAATCGAATCTGAGGCCTAACCCACCTTTGCTACCTTGAAGAGGGAAGCAAAGGTACCAACTGTGATTGGTTTACCTACCATGCATGCAGTCTGCCGTTTAACATGGATAGCTTTAAGTAATGTCAGGGGTAAACTTGACTTTTTCTCGACTGTACCGCGTCGATAAGGCGGTTCTTACGTGTACCCACGATCTATATTTTTTACCAGAAATACGAAATATATCACAACAAGCATTGAACCTCGCTATGATACAGTAAAATTGGAGTGAACAGGGGTAAACCTGATTTTAGCTCGGCTGTTTTCGATGAAAACGAAGAGGTATTGTCATAGCTCTGGCGTCGTCTGCGTCGTCGTCGTCATGAAAAAAAACTTGGACATTTTGTAATAGCTCTGTCATTACTGAACATATTTACTTGAAACTCGGACTAGTTGTCCATTATGAAAAGGGGAACTCATACTAATAGGTGAGGTAACTCTCAAAATAGTTTTGGTACAATTATGTCCCTTTTTCGACTTAGAATTTTTGTTTTCTGAAAGAAACTGCAGCCGAGCTTTGGCACCCGCATGCGGTACTCTTGTTGTTATTTAAGCTCTAAAATATAGATTGTGGATACTCGTTAGGACCGACATGATGAGGCGGTTCTAATCTGTATCCAAACCTATATTTTGAGAAGAAATAAGAAAACATATCACAATTTTTATCAAAATTTTATTTTCGGCAGTACAATTTATAACGTATTTGAATAGATGTATATTCGTAATGTCGATAATTCCATTGGACAGCATAGACCCATGAGAACAAGGCCCTCAACAATCATCAATTTATGTTCTTCAAATACGCGAGTTTAATCAGCTGCATGAAGCTTTTGTTTGAACTGAGATTTAACGTCCACGTCAACACAATTCAGGTCATTTTGGATACGTTGCTTTCAATTTTGTGGGAATTTTACCCGACATTGAGATGAAATGATATCACAAGCTGTACCGCCCAATGAAACCAAAATGCCTGTATGCATTTGACGGTCTCACTCGCACCACTTTGCCTATGCAGGCTTGGTCCTTCTAAGCGGTTTATCAGTGCTCATGTGTGATCAGTTTCAGCTCTGCGTATAAGAATCATGCAGCCCAATCTATTTCTGCAAGACTCGATCGGCGGGGGCGAAGTTGCATGAAGCTACATCATGAACTTTTCTACATGATGCGAACAGCAACCGCTCTGACGAGACTGCACGTATGCACCCACCATTTTTAAAAGTCCATATATTGAATGCACTCTAAAATACAACTTATATGAAAAAATGGGCTTGACAGGGGTACATGTATATATATATTTTTGTTTTCTAATTTCTGATCCAAGTCATAGTTTGTGAGGCTTCATCGAGCGAGGTTCGGTCAACATCGATAAGAGACATAGTGATTGTTTCCTTGAGCAAGAAACTTTATCCACATTGCTTAGTACTGGTTCCTACCCAGGAAAAGAGGGCCACATGGAAGATTAGTACTAGTACTAAATGTGTTACCCTCTATAAATAAGGTTGATTATTATTATTATTATTATTAATCTTTCCCTCTAGGCCATGGGACCCCGTAGATATTGAAGGAGCCATATATCTCATCATCTTAACAAGTCCATGTAATCAAGACCCCTCTAAACCCAACTTTATACAGAGAAAAGTGGGGTTTACAGGGGTAAACGGGTTTTCTCATTTCTGCTCCAAGACATAGGTTATTGGAATTCGTTACAACCGCATCAAAAACTCATCAGAAAAGTATTCATTTTGGAGATATGAAATATTGCAGTGTTGCACGGGTTAACTCGACAAGTTGGCTGCACACAGATGTATGAGAAACCTTCGAGGGCTGATTGATATGTTTTGAGCCTCATACTGAAGGATTTGAATTTTGTCGGATATATTGTGTCATTTTTCAACATTATCCCCTCCAATATATATTCACTTTTGCCAGCAGTGTTTAAGAGCCTCAATGCCACTTTTATAGAACTCCCTTCCATGGCTGTTCAGAAAGTCATCCACTGCATATATGACGTCATCTTCGGAGTCCAAGTGGGTGCCTGAAATATCCGTTTTCAGCTTAAGAAATAGATGAAAGTCTTGTGGAGCAAGATCAGGTGAATAAGGCGGATACTCAATCAATTTAAAGCCACAATCGTGAACGGCATCCATAGCAATGACAGACTCGTGAACAGTAGCATTGTCCTAATAGAACGACACCTTTAGTGAGCTTTCCGAGGCGCTTAAGTTTAATACGTCAAAAGTGTAGCATAGTATGTATCATTGATTGCTTGTCCCTTTTGGAGATAATAAATGAGCCATCTGCATCCCAGAAAACCGAGGCCATAACCTTTCCAGCTGATGGAACAGTCTTTGTCTTCTTTGGTGCGGATGAGCCAGGATGCTTCCATTGTTTCGAGTGTTGTTTGGCCTCTGATGGACACATGCTTCATACAAAGTGACAAATCTCTGAAGTAAGTTTGCAGAATCTTCCAAAACAAAAACAAAAAAATAGCACTCGATAATGTGCGCCTGGTGTGCTTCTGATCAACTGTCATAAGTCTTGGTACCCATCGGTCTGAAAGGTTTCTCATTGCAAAATCCTCTGTCAGAATAGAATGTTCTCTTTCCTGCCAACTCTACTGGCTATATATCTTTCTCTGACTCGACTGTCAGTCATAACAATACCATGGACTTTATTGACCATATCATGGACTTTATTGACCATTTCTGGGGTTGACACATTGACATGCCTTCCAGGACGGGGAGCATCCTCAAGGCTCTGTCTGTCGCGCATAAAATAGAAATGAAGTCGATACAATTAACCCACAGCTCCAATCAGTGACATCAAAGGGAAAGAAACACAAACATTCAACAACTAGACCCTAATGGAAACACCAATTGCAGAAAGCCAAAACGACAGTTGATTTCCCACAAAATGGCCAATTGGCTATGCAAAACAAAATAATACTAGCGATACACACACGCAAAGACAAAGTATAAGAAAAATAAACCGCGGCATAAGAACCGCCTTGGAACGGTCAGCAAAACTAATTCCACTGGGGAGCTTAAATCGAATTTACGTGGCCACAAGCATCGTCCTTACTTCCATAGTTAATTCCTTACTTAATTCCGCCCCCCACATTTTCAGTGTGTAGCATATGAAGGGGCATTTTCCCTAGTGTTGCTACCATATCATTATGGATATCCTTAGGTGTTAAATAAAAGTGGAGGCAATGATCAGGATTTGTTACAATTAACCCACAGCTCCCATCAGAGACATCAAAGGGAAAGAAACACAAACATGAAACAACAGACCCTAATGGAAACATCAATAGCGGAAAACCAAAAGGACAGTTACTTTCCCACAAAATGGCCAATAGGCTATCCAAAATAAAATAATGTAAGCGACACAAACACCCAAAGACAAATCCTTACAAAAATAAACCATGACAAATGAACCGCCTTGGAAAGGTCAGCGGAAACGAATTCCACTCTGGGGCTTGAATCGATTTTACGTGGCCACAATCATCGCCCTTACTTCCGTCGCGATTAAACCTTTTTATGCAAATATTGGATGACTGCTCTTTCACCGATTTTGTCCATTTCGCAAACTGTTTGTCTTGTTTACTTTAGAGTGCTACCTCGTCGATATAAACTGACCAATTGAGACCAGTCCTTGGGTACACGGCTCTAATTTAATTTAATAGTTAATTGTATCGATTCCTGATCTTTGTTTTACTCCTACTTTCTATATGGCCAGAGAATAGTAGGACTTAAAAAGAACATCCCTGCGTACCTGCTTCGATACGAGGCTCACAACATATCGACCAGCCCTCGTACACGGGAAAATGCTATAGGTCTTTTGTCATGGGTCGACCCCAATGAAGATAAGTAGGCATAATGTGTCTAGTGAAAACATGTACGTAAGTACAATAGGCATCCGTCTATATCCAATTGATACAGAGAAAAGTGGCGTTTACGGGGTTACATTGTATTCATTAGTTGCATAATGTTTGCTCAGAAACATATATAACAATTGTGGGTGTTCGTTAGACTAACGAGCACCAGTAATATGTGTTTGAACTAGAAGTAAGACAAGTATTAAACATTTTCATTAGAAAAATAACTATTTTGGAGATATGGAAATAAAATAACTGGGTCACACGAATGTGTAACCTTAATATCTTCTGTCGAATGCAAATTAAATTGTCTTCTAGCTACATTTTATGTACAACAAAACAAATCTACAAATGCTAGGGGTAGAACCTAAGGGAACAAACATGATAGAACTTATAATTATGTGAAATTGCTTTTGCAGGTGTTTGACGCAAACAATTTGACGCAAACCATTAGCTTTAACAATGATGAGCCCTGAGCTAAGTTGTCTTGTAAAACAAAGCAGTTTTCTTGTAAAACAAAGCATGATAAAGTATATAAAAACAACAAACATTGCACTCTGAATGAAGCATACAAATCATGTCATATATTTTGCCACATCATCAGGATAGCAAGATAAACGTGAATTGGCCAACCCTTTTAACCAAAACTTAAATAGAGAAAAGTGGGGTTTACGTCTGTAGTCATTATTTTCCATGTTCATGCTAAAACATAGGCAATGTTTGTGCATTAAAACCATTTCGGGACGGTTCTTACGAACACAAACAATCCATGTTTGCGACAAAAATACAAGCTATGTATACATTTTCATCAGAAAGAAAGAATTACATATTATGTAACACGGGCGTGCCATTAGGACAATACATCCACTTCTAAGCTATAATAAGTCTGCACAGGAAGTGTTGCGAGTCGGTCCGTACAAGTACTAGCGGTTTCTTTGAGCCATAGTGCTTAAGATGTCAGCTCATCTAGTCCCACTAATTAGCGCTGTGTTGCAGTGGTAAAGCATCGGATTTGAGATCGAGAGGTAGCCGGTTCGATCCTCGCAGGCACCACGTGATGTTTTCCTTGAACAAGAAACTTTATCCACATTGCTTAGTACTGGTTCCTACCCAGGAAAAGAGGGTCACATGGAAGATTAGTACTTATTATTATTACTATTAGGAAGCACGTAGACTGGGACATTAAACCTTCAATCAAAACAAATACACCACAATATCAGGTTGTGTGGTTATATTTCATTTTTATTCGTAAAGGTCTTGTCTCATTGTCTCTAGAAAGAAACTTGAGATATTTCGGTGGTTCTTGTAGATGACAGGTACTCGTACATGCGCATTGTATAACCCATTGTTTACTAGTGGACACTTCCATTTCTATATGCTGGACAAGTCCATTTCTCATATAAGGGGGGTCACGTCTATGGTTTCGTTTTTATTATACTTTTGGCAGAAAATGCAGTTAGCAAATAGTGCAGGCCCTGATCAGACACTGCGTTCTGCGGCGACTAATCTGGGCTTGAACTGTTTGCCAAGGTACCAAATTAGAGTGTTCCGCATCCAATGGGATAACGAGCTTGATTCTATTAAACCTAACTCATATATGACAATGTAATTTACTTCCAAATATTAGCAAGTTTTGAATCATCCATTTCCGATTATACCGCTGTCAGTTTTATTTTTTTTGTAAAGTTTAAAAAAAAAAGTATGTTCTTAAAGCAAATACGTTTTGTCCAAAACAGACACCGCATCATGCGGTGTATAATCTGGGTGTACTTGTTTGCCAATGTCCCAAAATGGGACGCCAGACTTATATAGGTTCACATTACTGGTGACAATATCCCTTGTCTGCTGATGCAAGAATGATGCTGTCAGTACTGGCCACATCCAGGCCGCTGAAAGATCTAATTCCATCCTAAGAAATGCGTGAGGGGATTAATTAACCGCATCAACACACTTATCATGTAATACCAGCTACTTATACAACGAAACATCCTTCAGAGTTATTCAAATCCGCGAGCGAAGCAAACTCAGATTCAGTAGTTTGTGTCTGCGCATGTCATATTCTTCGAACATTGACCTGTCTCATATGACGCTTCACTGTCCTACAAAGGATAGATATTACTACGCGATTCGTAAAGAGTAACAGGCTGACAAAGTTTGTTATTTTATCCAATTTGCAAGAAACTAAATTCGTTTTGCCTGAAATTTTATCAGCGATGTATGTCCTACATATTTTAATTCGGCCCCGCCAATAGGGGCTTGAAGAGATAGAAGGGCTGCATGATGATTCCACACAGAACCGACCCGCACACGAGTACTGATAAACCGCTTGGAGGATCAAGTCTTCCCAGGCAAAGCGGTGCGAGTCGGTTCGTCCATGCTTATAAGCCCTATTGTTTCATTGTCCGACAGGGCTTGAGATGACATTTCATCTCAATGTCGGGTAAAAGTCCCACATAATTGTAAGCAGCGTCTTCAAAATGACCTATACAGTGTTGACGGGGACGTTAAACCCCAAGTCAAACAAACAAAACATATTTAAAGAGTCACGATTTGCCTTGATTGATCACACGATTATACATATTTTCTAAATTTGCAAAACTGGTACACATCAAATGGTAGAAACCCCGTATACACCAAGTCAGTGCAGAGCGCTACCTTATGACGACATTGTCTGCATCCCCAATGAACCGAGCTGTGAAATAAAGGCCAAGACCTACAGTGACCAATAGCATTCAGGAGTTTTTCCCTTCATGTGCGTATAGAAAAGTGTCATTTATATCAGGCAAATGTAGGGGTTTGAGATAGAGAAAACTAAAAGTACAGACTGTGTATTATATACCTCTTCTAATTAAGGAATGTGAACATCTGACAGTTTTTCCCGCCATTTTTAAAAGGGAGACAACTTTCGGGATTTCTTGTTCGCTTCTCTAGAAGCGATGTCCCACTGAAAAGTGATCTACTTTTAAAGGAAAGAATTTGCTCCTTAGGAGCAAATTCTTTCCTATAAAAGTTGACCCCTACTGACATGGGAGACAAGAATAATTTTGCCAGAGCTGCCACCCATAACGGTGTATCCATCCCCCTTAAGTGTTCTACCCTTTGGGAAGCTAACTTGAAGGACAACCATAAGCCTTCAGCCATGAAGCTACCTCGAAATATTCTCTACATATTTGCGGGCAGCATAGTAATACTCTGGCGAAACTTTCCTTTTGCGCAGGTCCGTCTTAACAATACATTCTCATCAGAATCAGAATTGTTTACTATACAATCCTTCACCAGGACCTTCGGCCGACTGAACTAGTTCCTAGACCTCTTGACTCGCGGCTCACTCAACTGCATCATGTAATGTTAGATTACACGTGTAACCCTACTTTATATAGTGCGAACTACGGTTGACAGGGTTATACATTAGTTTTTCTTATTTTTTATTCAAGACGTAGGTTGTAGGTAGTCGTAAGAACAACCTAGATGGGCGGTACTAACGAGCACACACAACGTATGTTTGAGGTATAAATAAGAAAAAATACAAACATTTTCATCAGAACACTCATCATCTTTTGAGGTATGAAAATATGCACTATGTCACGCGGATTGTATTTATCGTAATGTCAACGCTGCACCAACATCAGATGTACGTGTATTTGTTAATCCATAGAAAGGTTTGACACGTCATGTGAATCAAGTTCTACGCCGAAAATTCGGATATAATATCAAACATAATTAACTCTGAAAATAAAATGAATGAAATGACGTTGGCTGTTTGTGATTGGTGTTTTAAGTATTAAAGTTCATATTTTGACATACATTGGACTTCAGTCACCGTTTCATTGTTTTCCAGTTCAACAAGAACAAAAAAAAGCCATTCTTAGTTATTCGACAATTTTATCGTCTATTTATTTGCAAAATGATAGAATAGTATCGTCTATTTTAATAATCTTGACACTTGTAGAATTAGAGTATTCATAAAAGATCTCGCCGTCATTGACAAACTTTTTGCAAACATTGACAGTTACGTTGATGGCTTCGACTTCAATTTTATTTCAATTTTCAGTCGCAATCTATGTGCCTCTATGTAGTATATGTGAAAAATATCTACTTTATTTTTCACATATAACAAAGGTAGATAACTCAACAACCAGAATGACCGGAGTAGTAGCCCATAATCATATAATACTATCCTTAGTATTATATACATCTGTGAATTGGTTGGTTGATTTGAGGTTTAACGTCCCCGTCAACACTGTAAAGGTAATTTTGGAGACGTCCTTCCAATTTTGTGGGACTTTTACCCGACCTTGAGATGAAATGACATCTCAAGCCCTGTTGCCCAATGAAACCAATAGGGTTTATTAGCATGGACGGTCCGCCTCGCACCGCGGTTCATGGACAGTCTTAGATCCTCTAAGCGGTTTACCAGTACTAGTATGCGGGCCGGATTCAGCTCTGTGTGGAAGCATCATGCAGTCCCTATAGTTGTTCAAGCCCCTATGGGCGGGGGCCGTTATACATCTGTTAATAGCATATTGTTAAGATGTACAGGCACACTTTTCATTCTTTAAAGACATTAGACACTGAAGTTGCTGATTAATGCTACCTTCCAATAACATACATTGTAAATTCTACTGCCGAAATTACGGCAATTTTACGGTGTTTAGCCTTTGGTTTGGCATTCTATGTACAATAAGTCCTAAAAATTTGGACACCTTGGAGACTTGCTGTAATTCTCCTAAAATTTTAACAAATTTGTTTCATAATCCAGCAAGGAGTCCAAGAGGTCCAGACGAAATGGCAATCAGTGTAGACACTCAGATCAGACTACTCCTTTAGGAGCGGTCTGATCTGGGCCTGCACTGTTTGCTTTGGAATTTCTGTCCCAATATATATAAATATATATATCTATACACAATCTGTGCATATGTATAAAGTGTGGGTTTTGCAAAAAAAAATTTTTTGTTTGACATTACTTTTGTGTCAGTGATGTTTAAGTATGTATGTTAGAGTGTGAGTGAACATTGTAAATATTTGTTCATAGTTCTGTTAGATAGTATAGAGGGCCTCATGGAAGATTAGCTGTTGCTAAATGTGTCACCCTCTGAAAATAAAGTCTATTATTATTATTATTATTATTTTTCAGATGAAAACTTGCTGATACTTTTCTTATTAATGCATTACGAAAACACGCCTATACAAATACACTGTCACCTTTTTCGCCGAAAAAATAAAAAAATTAAGATGAAAAATAATTGTGATATTTTTCTTATTTCTGCTCAAAATATTGTTTGTGGATACTCGTTAGGACCGCCTCGACGAGGCGGTTCTAACGAGTACCCACAAACTATATTTTAGAGCAGAAATTAGGAAAATACAGTTAATACCCTGCAAACCCGAGCTTTACTTTATAAAAGTGGGGTTCAAGGGGGTCGGAATTATATAGATGTGTTTTCGTAATGTTTACCTATTTTACAATATAAAATTGGGATTCAAGGGGCTCAGAATTATATAGGCGCATTTTCGTAATTACATGTAACACAGTCTGGCGCCAAGTGCATTCTTTCAGTCCTTGGACTGGTCCTTTTCTTTATATTCAACAATGATATCTCTGATAATATCAGGTCATCCGTCCGTTTGTTTGCTGATGATTGTGCCTAGTATAGGAACATCAATGTGGCCAAAAGGCATTCTATAAGGGTGTCACGACACCTTCCGACAAGCAAATTAAGTTTGATTTTACACTACACTGGTAAATTTTGGAATAGGTTCAATCCGCCGAATATCTTTGAATTACCACCACTGACGATCTTGAATGGGATCAACATATGTCAGAGATAACATCGAAATCAATTAGGACTTCAGGATTTCTCAGACGTAATTTGGCCTTTGCACCAAGTTGCAAATAAAACATTGGTTCGCCCTCAATTTTAATATGTATCACCCATTCTGCACCCCTATGTTTAAACTCAGTTTCAGCAGGTGGAGAAGGTGCTGAGGATAGCTGCTGGCCGGACCTGCCGACGATGTTGCAATAGAAGTAGCGTCGGTAACATTCTTAAAGGGATGCCCGTCGTGAGCAGTCCTCTTTAACTTTATTCTATAAGATACACTCTGGTATAGTGTCTATTAATAGAGACAGATATTTGACCCCTGCGACAGCTTCAACCTAAACAAGAGCATCAACATATCACAATATCGTAGGTAACCTGTTCTATAGAGATACCCTGAAAAATTATATTTTTCCTACAACTATTCCTCAGTGGAATAGTCTTTCCTATTCCGCGGTGAATGCCAAGACCGCAGAGGAGATCAAAGCCTGTACAGTGTAAGATTCAGATCCAGAGGTGTGCGTATTAGCATACCGCTGTTTTTCAGATTGTAAATAGTTTTGAGGACTCATCCAGTGAACTCTGTTTTTTTAGCTAAATTCTAAATTTAGCCACCCATCCAAGGAAATGGCCGAATAGATAGCTAGATATCTAGCTAGCTAGCTAGCTAGCTGACTAGATAGATAGATAGTTAGATAGATAGATAGATAGATAGATAGATAGATAGATAGATAGATAGATAGATAGATAGATAGATAGATAGATAGATAGATAGATAGATAGATAGATATGATTCGGTACTTCTTCAATCCTATTATAGATAGATAGACAGATAGATAGATAGATATAGATAGATAGATAGATAGATAGATAGATAGATAGATAGATAGATAGATAGATAGATAGATAGATAGATAGATAGATAGATAGATAGATAGATAGGTAGGATTCGTTACTTTTTCAATCCCACTATTAAATTTCCATCAGCAGACATTGTTTACAATTTACATTTCGCCAGTATTTGCCGTTTTGATTGACGGCCAGCGCTTTTCGCATGCGCAAGACTGACGTCATAAACGGAAATTCCAAAGAGCTCCTGTATTTGTAATGTAATATAAAGCATTATGATGAACCACTCCGTGTTAATTTGGTGGTTATAATCAGGTCTGTCAAAGACGCGTGTCTTACATAATAATTGTATACGGCTTTCACTCGAGCTGACAAATTTGAATATACTCTGACAGTTCTGAATATTGAGTACGCATTTACATAATCTATGATCTGCATTAGTGACAAAAATGGAATTTGTGGTTTTCAGAAGTTGAAGCTAAAGCCAGCCTAAACTTACTAGACGTGTCTTTCATATATTGTTCTATGTAATAGTTATTTCAATATCTGTTTGTTGTTTGTCCAATGGAAAGCGTCTTTCTTGCGATTAGCAACGGACTTAATATTTCAAGCGCATGGCTAGGTTAAAAATAAATACTAATCAAACATCATTATCATTTAACTGCAGCTAATAACATACCGTTTTTTTATCGTGTTTATTTTTGTCCATACCGACGGGCGTAGACTACCTCATGTTTACTTTTCCACCGAAAGCATTCGACAAAAGGTTATGACTGTTGAATGTTCTTCTTTTTCTATCGACTGGTTATTATTGTTATTCGTCACAATTATTAAAACCCGGGAATGACCGGAACGCTTCCTTAAGGAGGGTCGCGCATGATGACTCTGCCGTAATCAAGTTCGAATTTTTACCTCAAAATAATTTTAGTTTCTATTTTGTTTTTCAAAGTGTTTTCTGAGGTTTTTGTAAAATTTAATAACCATTACAATGTTTTTTTTTTTTTTGTTGTAAAATATTTTGCGACTTCATAGACTACTTTCCGGTCCAGTTCGCATGGCTGTAAGCACAGGAAAATAGAGAAATAACAGACTAGCCCTGTATTTTTCCAGCTACTGATTTGTTTCCTCCGATTGCAGCCCATCAGCTTTCCGCGGCCAGTCTGAACTCTCTGAACGCAAGATGAGATGTTTACTTTATTTTTCCATTGGTGTTAAAAATATAGCCTCGAAGAGTCTGCCACTGCATATAATCCATGGTCATACTTTGTCAACACACACAAAACAATGAATCAATAATGACATTTACTTTAGTTTGCGTGACGTCATATATATGAAAAAAACACCGCCATATTTGAGAGAGAGAGAGAGAGAGAGAGAGAGAGAGAGAGAGAGAGAGAGAGAGAGAGAGAGAGAGAGAGAGAGAGAGAGAATCAATAATCGAGGCTCGAACTGGGATGGAGAATTGCATCAGTGTGCTTCGTCGTCCCGAAAACTTCCCATATTGGTAGTCTGTGTAATACATGATAGTCGCCCCCGCCGATCTGGGCTTAAAGAAAAAGATTGTGCTGCATGATGCTTCCACGCAGAGCTGAAATCAATCGAACAGGAGTACTGGTAGACCGCCCTGCCCAGGTAAAGTGATGCAAGACGGACCGTCCTTATAAACATATAGATTGGTTTCATTGGCCATCAGATTTCATCTCGATGTCGGGTAAAAGTCCCACAAATTGGGAAGTCACGTCTCAAAAATATTATATTATGTTAACGTTAAAATGACACCTCAAGCCCTGCAGCCTAACGAAACCAAAAGATTTTATATGCATGGACGGTCCGACTCGAACCAATTTTCCTGGGCAGGTTAAGACCCTGTAAGCGGTTCAGTAGTACCCATGTGGTACAAACTTGACAAAGTTCCGTTATGAGTGAGGGAGTGTTTGAGTTTTAGGTTCCACGAACAGCCAAGGTCATACGGAGACGGGACCTCGGTTTAAATATGTTCTATAAAAGGGTTATCCTTTGGAACCAAGGAATACACCACAGAAGTGAAAAATATGGAGTGTACATGTTTTCTGGGCCAGACTAGCTAGTTTCGGCCAATTAGGCCTCATCAGTGACCCTCAGATATTTCCAAAATTCCACAATGGAATTAATGATCCCAAAGGACAAGAAAATATAATCTACACTATGATGTAGGGCAGGGAGACGTTTTACCGCCGCCACACATTCCCACACACCAGCTGTAGTGAAGTTAAATATGTTCTATAAAAGATTCATCCGAAAGTCTGGAGAAGTCCGGGATAAGTTCTGTTATGATGGTGGCTGTGTGGGTATACAAAGGCTCCGCGTCGCTCAACCTAAACCATCAGCTTTATATTCGAAACAGATAAAAGTGATTTTTCTTGCAAACCCTGACGATTATGGTCTTTTGCTTAGGGCCTGTGTTTCTCTGAACTGATTTGAAAAACATTACAAATAAAAGAAGGAACACTTTGAACGTAGAAGTCACTATGTAAGACAAAGGGTTTAAGTTATGTATCTGTAAGGATAGCTGTGGATACGCAAGTCTTTAGTGATGCACAGACTGGTACGAGTCGGCGCATGCAAAAAAATCAGACCTATATTCACAGGAATCTCCCTTTTGATTGCGTTACGACTGCAAAGAGCTTCATACGATCCGAAAAGTCGGTCAGACTGGACGGAAGTGCAGGCAGAACAGATCAGCCTGCACAGATGCGCAGGCTGATGTGAGTTTTCGCTGGACAGACAATTATCATTGTAGTCTTTGTCGCGCGCTGTAGCATATGTTATTGACACATTCGGTGTCTTGTATGGGAGCTGTGAGGTAATTGTATTGTTTTTCATTTTGTTTTGAGACTATAAAGGACTTCGGCGTCGCCGCTTAGTAGAGACGTAGTGTCGACGTCGAGATACCCTTGATGCTACTGTGCCTCAAACCTTTATAAGTTTTCTTCATTTTTATATTATTTATTTATTTATTTATTTATTTATTCATTTTGGTGTGTGCGTGTGTGGTGGGGGTGGGCGGGTGGGTTCTGGTGAGGGGTTTGAGACCATTTCCAGCTTGTTAGGTCGGACTTCCCTTTGATGTCTGTCATTTAGGGTCGTGCAGTTCATTAGAACGGATACAATTAACCCACAGCTCCCATTAGAGACACCAAAGGGAACGAAACACAAACATGAAACAACAGACCTTAATGGAAACATCAATGGCGGAAAGCCAAAAGGACAGTTACTTTCCCAGGCTATCCAAAATAATATAAGCGACACAAACACCCAAAGACAAACCATAACATAAATAAACCGCGACAGAAGAACCGCCTTTGAATGGTCAGCGGAAACGAATTCCAATGTGTGTGTGTGGGGGGCGGGGGGGGGGGCTTAAATCGATTTTATGATTTTAACTTCGAATGAAATTGACTTAGAGGTATAGGTGAAGTAGTCGTGTGAAGATTTTTCTATGTGTAGCGCTGGCGGCTATCTTGTTCATCGGGGCGGAACGATTTTAGTTATGATGGTAGAGGCCCGCCTAGGCAACATTCCTGTGAGGTTTAAGTGAAATTTGTCAAATTGTTTAGGAGGGGTTAGCTTTATAAGCAAATTGTTAACATTTTCTATTCTTAGCTGTGGCGGCCATCGTATTCATAGGAGCGGAATGATTTTAGCTATTTTGGTAGAAGTTCACCTATGCAATATTCCTAAAAACGATTGAATAAAATTAGTTCAGGGCAATGGAAGGAATAGTCATTTAATGATGTTTCTATTTTTATGTCTGGTGGACATCTTGTTCACCGGCTTGTAGCTACTTTGGTAGAGAGCTACCAAGGCAACATCCCAGTTACGTTTAAAGAAAATTGGCCCAAGGGTTTGAAGTAGTAGTCTTTTAAAGCAAATTGTTGGGGACGCCGGACATGTGAAGACGCACGATGGAAGACGACATTCACTGTTCACAATAGCTCACCATGACCATGACCATGAAGGTGAGCAAAAACTCGTCCAGAAGTAAAACATATGCGAAAAAAATCTTAATACGGTGTTTGGGTAGATAAAAACGCCCCTCGGCATCACAGTCCGGCATCACTCGGCAAGCCTCGTGAAGCCGGACTGTTACCCTTGGCTTACAGATTCAGATTCATAACAGATTCAATCTCTAGAAATGTTTTTTTTTGTATCCAATTCAGATCATGATAAATGAAAACGCTTTTCAGAGTCTTCACATTCTACCCATTTCTGAGAATCTTTGATGAGGTGTAATTGGCCGAAACTAGCTAGTCTGGCCCAGAAAACATGTACACTCCATATTTTCCAGTTCTGTTGTGCATTCCTTCCTTCCAAAGGATAACCCTTCTAGAACATATTTGCACAGTCCACAGCGATATCTTGGGCTGCGTTTAGTTACAATGTCTCTGGCCAAGATTATAAGAATAGCCAATTTGTTTTAATCTGAGGACTAGAAGTTGCATAAGCCTCCGAACATCTTCCGCTTCCTAGCTTCCTAGTAAAACCCAAGAAATGAGAAAGTCTATCACAGTGTTTCTCTTTCGCAATCTTGCACTGAGTCTCCTAATTGCCGACATCCGGGTGCGTTCTGGCCATCAGAAGCAGAGAGACCTTCATTATAATACGCTTGACAAGTGTGTGTAACACAACAATACAGATCCGTGGAGCGCTGTGGTGCGGTGGTAAAGCATCGGGTTTGAGATCGAGAGGTAACCGGTTCGATCCCCGCAAGCGCAAAGTGTTGTTTCCTTGGGCAAGAAACTCTATCCACTTTGGTTAATATGTTGTAGAAAGGGTTATCCTTTGGAAGCAAGGAATACACCACAGTACTGGAGTTAATACTGGTTTCTCCCGAGGAAGAGGAAAAAGGGAGACCACATGGAAGAATAGTACTGAGTGACTAAATTTGTCAGCCTCTATAAATAAAGTGGATTATTATTATTATTATTATTATTATTATTATTATTATTATTATAGCTCGGCACACTCAGATATTTGACAACACTTGGTTTCTAGCGATCTGTCGGCACAGACAGTTCGCACTCGCTGACTAGCTGACAACACAAGACTCTTCAGAACGATGATAGTAACAATCCTAATTCCGACTGTTTAACACCCAGTGCACGGACAGTTACAAAAGACTATTCAGTACACTGGTCAAGTTATATATAGCTCAGCACGCTCAAATATTTGATAACTCGCAACAGTTTATCCCACCCTCCAGGTGTTTAATCTACGGGGAAAAAGCAATTAAAATCCACGATAACCAGCAATAGTATGTTGCTGGTTTGGGCTTCGACTGCCTATTCGAAATTCGCAAAATTGCAGTATGTGTCCTCTGGCTTTCTTTGCCGGATCATTACAGGGTCACTGATGAGGCTTTATTGGCCGAAACTACGTAGTATGACCCATCTTCTTTCTTATGAATGTTTTCATTGCTCTTAAAGGAACTCATTTTTGATTTTTATTCGTAATCCGGGTTATCGGTATCATAAACTATACAAAGCCTTTTCTAAATTCTATAGACGTCATAACGATTTTATTTCAAACTTCAATGTTGGACTTAAATATCTTCAGCAAAAAGGTCTATCGGAAACCGATTTTTATGTCGACATAGTAAATAAATTCAGAAAAATATATACTTGCAATGATTTCAGTACCCAGTTTCGTAAATAAAAATTTTTGGTACAACATAAATATTATACGACAGGCAGCATACATAGTAGTTAACACATAGGGGCTTGAATCATGAAAAAAAAAAAAATTTTTTTTTTTTTTTTTTTTTTTTTTGGTACTATAATAGTCTCTAATATAGTTCAAAAAAAAAAAAAAAAAAAAAATTTTTTTTTTTCATTTTTTTTTTTTTTTTTTTTTTTTTTCATTTTTTTCATGATTCAAGCCCTTATGGTTAACACAATCCCGGTTGATAATTTCGCTTCCCTATTTGATTTTACACCGGTGGGCCAGGCCTAAGTTTCTATGACGGTTTCAGCGTAAAAGTTTACTTATATCATGGCAGTTGGTATCTGATGCTCTGTCTCTGGTTGGGTCCATCGGAGTCTGACTGTTGGTTTTCTTTTGCTTCAGCAATTCAGTGGTTTCTTGTTGTCGAGGCCGCATTGTTGTTTCATCTCTGTGGTCGTTTGATATTTGTATTCTCCAAGATGTTGCACTGATGAGTTAGGAAGCCTTCGTGCGTCCTTAACAAAGTATTTGTCTAAATCGTGACGGAAACAAGGGCGAGGATTGTGGCCGCGTAATATCGACTTAATCGATTTGTCTTTGAGTGTGTGTATCGCTTGTATCATTTTGTTATGGCTAGCCAATTGGCCATTTTGTGGGAAAGTAACTGTCCTTTTGGCTATCCGCTATTGATGTTTCCATTAGGGTATAATTATTTAATGCCTGTGTTTCTTTTCCTTTGGTGTCTCTGATGGGAGATGTGGGTTAATTGTATCGATTCCCGATCATTGCCGTCACTTCTATTTTGTGTGCTATGAGTCACATAAAAAACTAGTCGACAGTATAAGAAAAAAACTCTCTTTTGGACAGCCAAACTTCGGAGATCCGCTCAGATCCGATGGAAAACCGCCACTGTCAGATGAATATCTTTGATACACGCCCTTGTCAGGTGAATATCTTTGATATATTGCTTAGTTCTAGTCCAAACATAATTTGTGGATTATCGTTAGAACCACCCAAAAGAGGCGGACCTAACGAGTACCAACAATTTATATGTGTGAACAAAAATAATGAAAAAATGTATACCCCTGTAAATTCGACTTTTTAGTATAGAAAGTGGGGTTTACAGTTGTGTTCAGTACAGAGACTTGTTTACGTCATCACGAGAACACGCCTATATAATTTTGACCCCGTCGAACCCCACTTTTGTATAGTGAACTTGGGGTTTACAGGGGTAAACCTTATTTTTCTTATTTCTGCTCTAAAATATAGAGTGTTGGTACTCGTTAGAACCGCCTCGATGAGGGGGTTCTAACAAGTACCCACACCCTATATTTTGAGCAGAAATAAGAAAAATATCACAATGTTTCATCTTAAAATTTTCATTTTTCGGCGATAAAGGTTACAATGTATTGGTATAGGCGTGTTTTCGTAATGCCTATGTGCTAGATGAGGTGTCGATTATACATATATGCGAAATTTATTTATGTTCAGTAGTAAATCTTAAACTAATTTATGGTGACATATTCAATCATAACAGAGTCTGACGTCGCCAAGTTGTAACTGAGATCAATAAATGCAACCACATTAACGTATTTGTTGGTAAAACTTACAGAAATGTTTCGGCTTTGCGGCATTTAAATTCTAGGACGTCAGACTTACGTTGATTTAAAAGCATATCATCTTCAAATTAATCAGAAACTCGGATGAGTCTTAGCATTTTAAAATCGTTTCTTTTATACAGGTATTCAAAACGAAGACTGTCAATATTTGTCAATAAGATACGAGAGTAACTTCGGCCCCCGCCCATAGGGGCTTGAAGAAATATATGGGCTGCATGATGCTTCCACGCAGAGCTGAATCCGGCCCACACACTAGTACTGGTAAACAGCTTAGAGGATCTAAGCCTGTCCAGGAACCGCGGTGCGAGGCGGGCCGTCCATGCTAATAAACCCTATTGGTTTCATTGGGCGACAGGGCTTGAGATGTCATTTCATCTTAATGTCGGGTAAAAGTCCTACAAAATTGGAAGCAACGTCTCCAAAATGACCTTTACAGTGTTGACGGGGACGTTTAACCTCAAATCAAACAAACAAACGAGAGTAACTTGTCTTTACAACCTGTCTTAAATGTCAAATAAACCTTTGTCAAAGAAAATCCTCTGGAGAGGACTAAGTAAGTGGAATTCGCTCCCATAGTGGTCAGAAGAATCAATGCAAGAACAAAAACTTCATATTCTCCATTAAGGATGTAACAACTATTGCAAAATCGAGGCCCAATAAGAAGGCGTTCTGGTTCTGGATAAGAAACCATCGAATCAGTGAATCAGAACAGACAAGTGCCCATTGGAAAGCACAAATTTTCTTTGTCAAACCTATTGCTCTATCTTAAACAAACATTATAGAGCTAAGATTGGTCACACCAGCAATCGCAGAACACATAAACATTAGCACGTCGGAACACCTAGTCCATTTGTCCGCCATTTTTCAAAGGGAGATAAATTTCGGGACTTCCGGTTTGCTTTCTAGAATCTCTGCCCCACTAAAAAGGGGTCTACTCTTAAAGGAAATAATTTGCTCCTCAGGGGAAAATTCTTTTCTTTAAGAGTTGACCACTATTGACATGGGAGACAAAAATACTTTCGCAGGAGTTCCCTACCCTGAAGGTGTTTCCATTCCCCTTTAGATAAGTCACTGTCAATTTATAGTGACAGACGAACTACATGTGTTATATATTTGTTGATAATACCTAAACTGCAAGTTGCAGACGGGGCAAGATAGCTCTGAGGATAAAACTCTGTTGGTGATGCTTTGGCTCTGGCTTTCGGTTGAACATGTTACTTCTCGGCTTCATTGATTTGTCACCATCTGCCTTCTGGTGAGGCTTCGCCACTGTGTTTGGTCTTGTGCAATCTATTCTTACGACTCTGTTTATAGGAGTCCACTTATGATTGTCTGTTGATAATACAATTATTGATATATTTCGGCCGATTGAGTAACCAACCAAAATTGTTCAGCACTTCTTTTCAAGATAGAAAACCATTGCAATCTGCACTTGGGAAATAGAAGGGAAGGCAATGAAGCTCCTGAGCTCGGGGGACCAATTACGATTTTAAGTAAATAAAAAGACTTCTTCGTATGCTTTATGTCCTCAAAGGGACGGATTTCATCAGCCTTGTTGCTCGGCGATGCTCTGAGCCTAGTCTGCACTGTCTTACATATGATTAATTAGGCAATCTCGGCCTTGTGGCATGATGTCTTCTTTCAATGGGTCCTTTTCTTCGTCCTTCTCGTTATATAAGTTAAGAGTTAACCTGAAGAGTAAACTGTGACTTTGAGGACTGTCCAGTTCTTTTCTATATCCCTTGAACTGAATTCCAATGCAAATAAATTGCTGAAGATATTGTTGATGAATGACTACCGCCTGTGGTTTTAGCTTGGCACATGTTTCATTGGGCAGCAGGGCTTGAGATGTCATTTGATCTCAGTGCCGGATAAAAGTTTCATAACAATTGGAAAAACGTCTCCAAAGTTGACGGGGGCGTTAAACAAACAAACAAAAAATGACCAAAAATAAAAACTTTTCAGATAAAAAATAAATCTGATATTTTGTCATACCTCTTCTCCAATCATAGATTGCGGATGCTCATTAGAACCAAATAACTGAGACTGTTCTGACGATTATCAAAAGCCTGTCTTGGAGCAGAAAAGAACAAAATAATGTATCCCCCTTTAAACCCCCATTTTTCTCAATAAAGCGGAGTTTAGAGCGGTGATCATTTTACGGACTTGCTAATTTTATGTTTGTGTAGTGACTGTATTAGATAGTATTTTTGCATTTGTGCATGCATTAGATACAAATGGAATTAAGTTTAAAATAAGACTGGCCACGCCCAAATTCAAATATAAAATAGTTAATAAAATACAAAAAAAAAGCTCTGGAGTGAAATGTTCAATAAAGGTTAAAATAGGTTATAAAGATGTGTATGCTAATGTTTTTGCAATGGTATTGTGATTGTCTGAACAGAGTACTATTTCTGTACATCCGGTGGATGTTTCCGAACGTGACCTGCGAAAATTGAATACTTGAGATGTTTTAGGAAAATACTTTTTAAAAATGCAATATCAAGATCAGTATAGTCAAAGGTTTGCGGGTTCTGTCAAAGCCAGAGGCACAAATTAATAGAAATGCATCACAATATGGCAATATCACTATAAATATATTCCCAATACGAAAACACGTCCGTGCGACATAGTGCAAGTTTTTCATATCTCCAAAATGGTACTTTTCTGTTAAAAAATGTGATATTATTCTTATTTCTAGTCCAAACATAGATTGTGGGTGCTCGTTAGAACCGCCTCATTGAGGCGGTTCTAACGAGTACCAACAACCTATGTCTTGGAGCAAACATAGATTCTGGGTGCTCGTCAACAACCTATGTCTTGGAGCAGAAATAAGGAAAATATAAAAGTATAAACCCTGTAAACTCCAGATTTCTCTATTTAATGTGGGGTTTGTAATATAGAGGAGTGCGCATTTCACGGAATTGTTTACGTAATGCAACATGACAATATCAATAAAAAAGCTCCAAGGGACGTAATAAAGGTTTTTGAGGATACAAATAATGAAGCAGCCACATGGTTGCTCATGTTACAAATAGTAAACGGGCACCAGATTGGGCCAAATATAAAAGCTAACGTCTGATATTACTAAATGTATGAAAACATGAGACCATTACAAATCGTTTAGTGTTTGTTTGTTTGTTTGATTTGAGGTTTAACGTTCCCGTCAACACAGTATAGGTCATTTTGGAGACGTTGCTTCCAATTTTGTGGGACTTTTATCCGACATTGAGATGAAATGACATCTCAAACCCTGTCGCCAAATCTTTTAGTGATGTTGCTCAGTACGAAATTTGGAGAAACAGAGTTGAGAATCTTATTAAACAATAAAAAAGACCCAAAAATACAACCGTCGCAGATGAAAACCCAAGTCACATATGGAAACTAATGACAAAGAAATTGAAGATTGTAATGCTATTGTTAATTTTATTTATTTATTATTTTTTTTTATTTTGAATCAGTTGTCTCAAGCTTGAATGCCTACTGAGCATTCTAATTGTAACAATCTTAAGACATTCTGTGATAACAAAGTACCACCCGACATTCGTTTTTCAATTCCGGAAATTACCATCGAGAAAGTAGAAAAGTTCTTGAGAAATGTAAACATTTAAAAGCGACAGGCTGTGACGAAATTGGACCTCGCCTGCTTAAAGTAGTAGCTCCTTTTATTGCAGACTCTATTTATGCATCCAAAGTATCAGAAATTCCTAATTCCTCAATACGTGGTAAAAAAAAAAGAAACACCACTTCACAAAGATAGCCCTGAAGATGATGTAAAGAATTACAGACTGATTTCAATTCTTCCTGTGGTTTCAAAAGTACTTGAAAAACACATTCACGAAGCACTTATAACTTTTCACTTCATAAAACCCAGTAGGGTTTCATAACTAGTCATTCGTGCTAAACAGCTATTGTAGGCATGGTTTGTCAATGGCTTGAATCAATCAGTGGAGGCGAACTAATCGGTGTAGCAATCTTTGATTCCTAAAAGCATTTGATCTTGTAGATCATAGAGTTATACTGAAAAAAATAAAGCATTACAGATTAACATACCAAACGGTATCATGGTTCTCATCATATGTAGACTGCGGAAAACAGAAGGTATCATTAACTAATTTTATGTCAGAAGATGAAGTCGTGATTGATGGAGTACAGCAGGGCTCAATTTTAGGATCACCCCTATTTCTTCTATTTATAAATGATCTACCATTATATACAGAATCATCTTAAACAGATATGTATGTCGATGGTACAATTTTATATACTTTTGGCAAAACCACTGAAGAAATTAAAAAAATCTATCCAAATAGCTCCTGACAATCTTGCAGAATGGTGCAAATGTGATGGTATGATAATTAATTCAGCCAATACTATGATAATGCTGCCGGGGTCGGCAACATTCTTTCGTAGAGATTGATCATGAAATCTTTTCTGCGGTCATTCCCTCCCTTCCGCTGATTCAAAAGGGCAGTTGTCAGTTTCTGACGAAAGAATGTGCACTCTACTGGTTAAACATTTACGTATAATCCAGCCCGGAAAAATGTGGATAGGTAAACTGACCGGCTCAAAAATGACCTAAAATAATGTTGAATGGACCGTTAAACTCCAAAATGCAATACAATACAACACAAACGAACAAACAAACTATGAAAATGGAAATAACAACATATAAAAAATACGCGAGCTTAGCTACTGAAAAGTGTTTTTTTTTACCCTTAACAGTGTTGACTTGAAGATGATTTCCGATGATAAAATTCTTGGAGTAGTAACTGATCACAAGCTTACATGGTCGAACTATATTGATAAGCTGCTTCAAACTTATGACCCCTGCCAATAATTTAAACCTATCTGTCATTAAGTTCTTCAAAACAGACATACAACATCATTTTGATTGTTGTAATATTATATGGAGCGGAACGTCTAAAAAAAAGAGCCACCAAAAATAAAAATGGACTATAATGTTAACATTACAGTGGTAAGTATGCAAGATCTAAACATATTAGATTTATTTAACAGAATGTACTTGAGAAGAGCAAAGGATTCTCAAGGGGTGAAGTTCCACAGTATGTTAACGAAATGTTTCAACAAAAAGCACTGACAAGTATGTAAGACGTTTATTCCAAAAATGTATTGCCTATTCTTGACCCATCATTTGGAATACCCTATCAAATAATTTAAGATGAACCAGTTTCATAACCACTCTATCAAATGGACCAAAGAATGACTTTCTTGTTTTGTTGGAAAATGATACTTTCTAAAAAGATAAACATGTTTGATTTGAGGTTTATCATCCCCGTCAACACTGTATAGGTCATTTTGGAGACTTTGCTTCCAATTTTGTGGGACTTTTACCCGACATTGACATGAGATGACATCTCAAACCTTGTCCCAATGAAACCAATTGGATTTATAAGCATGGACGGTCCAACTTGCATCACTTTGCTTGGGCAGGCTGAGATCCTCTAAGCGGTTTATCAGAACTCGTATGCGGTCGGATTTCAGCTCTGCGTTGAAGCATCATTCGGCCCCCGCCCACAGGGGCTTGAAGAAATATATGGGCTGCATGGTGCTTCCACGCAGAGCTGAATCCGGCCCGCACACTAGTACTGGTAAACTGCTTAGAGGATCTAAGCCTCCAGGAACCGCGGTGCGAGGCGGACCGTCCATGCTAATAAACCCTATTGGTTTCATTGGTCGACAGGGCTTGAGATATCATTTCATCTCAATGTCGGGTAAAAGTCCCACAAAATTGGAAGCAACGTCTCCAAAATGACCTTTACAGTGTTGACGGGGACGTTAAACCTCAAATCAAACAAACAAATCAGCCCATCTATTTCTTCAAGACCCGATAGGCGGGGCGAATACATGTATGTGTATGTGTTTAAATGCTTGTATGTAGTTTTATCAATTCTATAGTGCACAGTCTGTGCCTGTAATGGATGAACTTGTAAAAAGACATTGGTAGAAAGTCAATGTAAATCATAATGGTTCAACATTGTATTTGGATAATGTAATATCCAATGCATTGTTTTATTGTTGAATTTGCATATATTAGAGGGCCTCGTGGAAGATTAGTTCGTGTAACTAAATGTGTTACCCTCTCAAAATAAAGTCGATTATTATCATTATTATTATTATTATTATTATTATTATTAAATATATTCTTTAATGGCAATGTTGGTTTATCTAAAGAATCTAAAATGGTTATTCAAAGGTTAAAACGTGTTATGACTATTTCAGAATTCTTATTTGTTGGATAACGATTAACCTCTGATTAACGATCGGCTCGATGTGAGTGAAATAGTCTGAAAATGACCGTTAAACAAACAAACAAACAAACAAACAAACCAGAAAAAAATAAAATAACAAAAAAAAAACAAACGGATATTTAAAGAGTGAAACTGATTCAAATATACGTCGGTGATCCCTGCACAAGTTCGTCCGTACTGTATTCACAGTCTTCGTAGACATGCTCCCTATTTTCTTTTATTGTTCTCCCTTGCTCAGTTTTTCATTTTTTCTTTCTAACTGCAATTTGTGTTTGTTTATCTCTTCTTGTCATACTTTGCAAAGTATGATTCACTATTAAATAGTTATTATTTGAACAGGCCCATGGAAACTTAACCTTCTTGATTTGCTTGTATACGTATAATTTTGGTATTGCTCACGTTCTAGGAAAAGAACTGACAAACTCTTATCATTTCGTTCTAATCCTACTGTTTTGTATCGTTGTATATGTTTTGGAAATAAATGTTATAAACACGTTTTGTACGGCAAACTTCAAAACGAGATACTGGAGATTTCCGTGTTTCATATTGTGCACTTTTTTCAAATCTCCGAAACGGCCATCTTTCTGACGAAATTGTGTGATGTTTTTCTTACTTCCAGTCCAAACATAGATTGTGAGTGCTTACTAGAACTGCCGATGAGGCGGTTCTAACGAGTACCCACAATCTATGTTTTTGAGCGAAGATAAATGAAAATAATAAACACCCCACAGACTCCATTTTTCTCTATATAATGAGGAGTTAAGAAGGAGGTTTATCACGCGGACATGTTAACGTAATTGTTGACGTCGCAGGCGTCTGACCAAGGGGCCTACACCTTTAGCATAAGTTCGAGCATTTCCAAATACATGGAAGATCATATTCGGTAAACAGGCACGGCCGCCTCAAGCCTTTACGTTCCCCATCATGAAAACACGCTTATTCAAATATATTGAAAATGTAGCGACTTAAGATAATAAAATTTTCAGATAAAAATTCTGATATTTTTCACATTTCTGTTCAAAACATAGATTGTTGATAATAGTAAGTACCGCCTCATCGAGGCGGTTCTATTCTAACAAGTATCCACGATTTATGGTTTTGAGCAGAATAAAAGAAACTAGATAATGATTATAATCTATCGAGTATAAAGGCTCGCAAACGAACCCCCATAGTCGATTTAGCACCCATGTGGACTCTGTATCTGAAATATTGGACCGTTTATAAAGTGGGTGGGGCGGGTCAGAGCCTTGGCGGACCCCTGGTTGATGCCAATGAATGCTTTTTACCATAAGGGATATAAATATAATATATATTGTTTAGGAGTTGGGGGTCTGAACAGTTTGTGAGATATCAGGCCTTTTATGATGTGGAGGCGTGAGACATTGCCCGGGTGCACCGCGTGAGGCCCCTTGGTTGGTGTCACTGAATATGATGTATCATAAGGAACAAGAATATATATGGTTTAGGGGTGGGGATCTGAATGGTTTCTGAGATATTAGGCATTTTATGAAGTGGAGGGGTGGGGCATGGCCCGGGGCACCCCGGCGGGCCCACAGGTTGGTGTCACTGAATGTAGCTTACCATAAAGAAAGGAATATGTATGGTTTGGGGATGGGGATCTTTACGGTTTCTGAGATATAAGGCCTTTAATGAAGTGGATGGGGTGGGGGTATTGCCCCGGCCTACGCCAGGGACCCCCAGGTTGGTGTCACTGAATGTGGAATGTGATAAGGAACAAGAATATATATTGTTAGGGGAGAGGATGTGATCGGGTTCTGAGTTATATGGCTTTTTGTGAAGTTGGGGGATGGGGCATGGCCGCATCCCGAGGACCTCCAGGTTGCAGTCACTGAACGCATCTTATTATGAGTAAGTAAAATATACATGGCTTTAGCGGTGGTATCTGAAAGGTGGTTTAGGTATATGGCCTTATATGAAGTTGCCGGGTGGGGCATGGTCCCAGCACACCCCGGGGCACCCCAAGGTAGGTGTCACTGAATACGTGTTATGATATATATGGGCTGAAATGTTTCTGAAATTAAGTGGTGGGGGTGGGACATGGTCCCGGCGCACCACGGGGACTCTTTGAAACTCTTTTGCAAAACTTCATATTGATATATTTCATATCCCCTAAATTGCAGAAAAGAAATCTGTCGAACGGTTACCGAGAACTCGTTCGGACAAAATTTGGGCGGCTTTTCTTTTTGGGGGACGAGGATCATTTATATATTGCAGACGAGGGTGCTCGGTTCTAAATTGCATGCATATGAACTTGTAAATACAATGCTAATTATTACAATGGCGACATAGTTCTCGCATTATAGTGGTTTTAATTTTTGCCAAAATAAACACTGCTTATAAATTTTGATAAATGAATAAAACATACAAGTTTTATAAATGACGGAATAAGTGGCTTGGAACGTTAAAATTAATTGTCATCAAAAACAGTATAGGCCGTCGTATAAAACTATTAACTTGACAGTTCTTTACTTCAGGCTAAACCTCGTCGCAACGGATACAACGTCTGTCAGCCATACGTTGTGTTGATTTTTAGAGGACAGGTTTTCGAAACGGACTATTTTTTTCGGAATTTCGGAGTTTAAGTACATTTGAAAAGAAGAAAGCGTTTCAAAATAAATAAATCGGACAAAATCTTACAAGCTGAAAGGAATTACTGAAATTCTTTGAATTCTGAAATTTTGAAAGCACGGAATTCTGTTGAATTAATCAGTTGGAGAACTGTATCGACGACCTAGATATCAACTCAACATAGAAAGGTTGGTGTATTAACTAGGGAAACATCACCGTTACGAAAACATGCCTATACAAATATATTGTAAATTTTGCCGCCGAAAAAACTACAATTTAAGATGAAAAATTCTGATACACTTCTTATGCCTGCTCAAAATATGAATTTTGGGTACTCGTTAGAACCGCCTCATCGAGGCGGTTCTAACGTGTGACCACAATCTATATTTTAGAGCAGAAAATAAGAAAAATAAGGTTTATCCTGTAACACCCGGTTTTACTATATAAAAGTGGGGTTCAAGGGGGTCAGAATTATATAGGCGTGTTTTCGTTCTGTTAATATATGTCCTTGAAATGAGCACCCTTGTAAACCACATTTTCACAGGGATAAATATGATTTTCTTTATTTGTGCTTTAAAACATATATTTTGTTATTGTTAGAACAGCCTCAACGAGTACTCACAATTAATGTTTAACGCAGCCTGGGCTACATGTTGCTTCCATGCTGAGCTGACATCGAGCTACTGGTAAACTGCTTAAAAGGTGTAGGCCTGCCCAGGCAAAGTGGGGTGAGTCGGATTGTCCCAGCATGCAAACATTAGTGATTTCTTCGGGCGGCAGGGCTTGAGGTGACATTTCGTCTCAATGACGGGTACATGCCCCACAATATCGGAAGCAACGTACCAATCGTATTATTTTTCAACATAATCCCCTTCAGTATATATACACTTTTGCCAGCGGTGTTTAAGGGCCTCGATGCCACTTTTATAGAACTCATTTTCTTGGCTGTCAGAAAGTCATCAATTGCATATATGACGTACACACATTCTGTTTTTTTAGAGTAGAAATAAGAAAATTAAGATATCCCCTTGTAAACATAAAAGTGGGGTTCGATGGGTTGAAAATTATATAGGCGTGTTTTCTTGATGGATAGAATACCAAACACGCCTCTTTGGCACTAAATGTATATAGGGTATATTTTTCACCATAGTAGTCTTTCATTAGGTTCTCTCTTACCTATTACGAAAATACACCCGTGTGACATAGGGAATTTTTGATATGACGTCGTTGATAAGCCGTGGATAACGTCGTGTAATAAGAAATTGTATGATCACACGACATCGTCGTGTAATAAAACTTTGGTGGGATTAAATAACTTCATGAGGCCATGCATTCTTATTTATGAAAATTTGTCAAATTTGAAAGGCGATAAAATCCAATTTAAAGTGCATGGTCATATTATACTCGTTTTTTTTTATTTGTTTGATTTGATGTTTAACGTCCCCGTCAACACTGTGTAGGTCATTTTGGTGACGTTGCTTTCGATTTTGTGGGACTTTTACCCGATATTGAGATGGAAAAACATCTCAAGCACCCTCGCCCAATGAAACCAAAAGGGTTTATAAACATGGACGGTCGGACTCGCACTGCTTTGCCTGGGCAGACTTAGATCTTCTAAATGGTTTACCAGTACTCGGGTGCTGTCGGTTTCAGCTCTGTGTGGAAGCATCAAGCAGCCCAGCTATTTCTTCAAGCCCCGATGGAATTTATGAAACTCGCCGAAGGCTCATTTCAAATGACCTCTCGTGTAAAATCCTCTGTTTAACATGGCTTCAACAAATCCATTTAGATCATTCAAAAACATACAAGTTTTTTTTTTGCATCAAGCATATGTTGTAGCTGCTCCTTAGAACCGATTAACTTAGGCGGTTCTAACGAGTACCAACAATCTATGTTAAGCGAGAGAAGGAAAAATAATGTTTCCCGCTGTACACCGCAGTTTTCTGTACATGAAGTGGGGGTTTACATGGGTATCATCACAGGACGTGTTAACGTGATGTGACACACCAAACCCTGTTAACTCGTTTTGTGCTGAGATTGGAGATTGGAATGCCCTTCCCGATTCGATTATTTCGACAGCTGAAGGTGCTGATGATTGTGTAGCTAAATTTACCTCTTTGGTTAGAGCTAGGGACTAACTTCCCACATCACAGGTCCTGGTGTATGAATGTCATTTGACGTGTCACCAGTAACAATTCTGATTCTGATTCTGATTCAGCTGTTAAGTATACACACTTATTGGTGCGGGAAACAGAAATATTTTAACAAGAGTTCCATCCCCTCAATATGCATCAATTCCCTTGAACTACGGTCAAATATGTAACCCCTATTACGTTTAAAGATAAATTGCATTAACGCCAAAAAATGTATATAAAAATAAAAACCAGTCTAGACGTAAGAGAGCTTGCTCACGGGTGGTAATCAGGGGAACTAGCTCGAAAATGAGTCAATGGAAATTTGTTCCCTCGACAAATCCGGGAACTCTCGAGCTAGCTCCATCACCAAGAAACTCGTAAACAAAGGTAGGTCTCGAAGAGTTTTATCACCATTTTTTTCTTTGTAAGCTATGTATAAAAAAATCCGTCAATGCAGTTCCACATAGAAATGATTTAACTTTGTACTCCGCTAGAATTTGCCATGGAAATTTGCAGCGCTGGAGTATGAATGAAACCCAAACTTTTTATCACGGACCGGAAAAATTGTCAATTTATGTCATTACGGAGATTTTGGCCGACGATTTTTCATTATCCGTCAAAAGTACGCCCTTCACACCCACAGAAACAACATCCCTGGTGAAATGGAACATGGACAGTTTGAAATAAGCAAAAAAATTTTTGCCGTGATTACGTAACTTGCGACTTATTACGAAATTACTGTCCGAGCTAGTCTTCTCGACAAGGAGCTAGTTCACTCGACATAAAAAAGAAAATGAAACATTCATCAGATTCGATGTCTTTCTATGGTCCCACCCAGGTTATCCAACTGGTTTCTTTACCACTGGCTAGTTGGGTAACAAGATGCTATGCCCCAAAGGCGTCCCCCAGTCGTTTCTCCCTGTTCGTTTCGCCCCCATTTTACACCCCTGTTTTGCCAACAGAGCCTGGTCTTTTCGCCCCCCTTAGTCATTTCGCCCACCTAGTTGCTTCGCCCCCTCCCATTTGGAGCGGATCAATGGATGTTGGATGGATGGATGGATGGATGGATGGATGGATTGATGGATGGATGGATGGATGGATGGAATGATTGATGGATGGAAGGGTGCACAATAGAAAGGGATGAGTGGGTATTTGGAAGGATTGGTCAATTGGAGGACGGATGGACGAACGAACATATAGACGGACAGACAGACGGACGGATGGATGGATGGGTCGGTGGGTAGATGGATGGAAGGATGGATGGAAAAAGAGAGAAAATATATATGCACACAAATGTCAGTGTCGTGTAAAGGTTTGATTAAATAAATGAAGTATTTGATTCCTACCGGTAATCTTTTTGATGATTTTTGTTTCACTCAGAAATCACATATTGTTCCCGCAGGTGATCTGATTATTTTTAATAAACCTAAAGTCATCGTTTATACAAATTATGTTGTGCTGCAGTCCTAGGTACTACAAGTTTCTTGAAATCAGCCCACTGGTTCTAGAGAAGATTTTTAATGGTTTCACCATATATGGGCATGGTAACCATCTTGGTCATGTGACCCAGATGCCTCGAACAAACTATCGTTTCCCCTATACCCATAAATGCTCAACACAGTTTTCGACTAAATTGTTGAAAGATAAGATGGTGCTTATTAGTTGCTTAATATATCACAGACTGGAAGTCAGTCGTTATAGTGAATAGATCATGAGCGCGTAGCGCGAGTGATCACGGGCGCGTACCGCTTGTGATCTCTGCACTTGTGCCCGACAGACAGTGATCTATTAAGCAACTAATCACCTAACAACATGAATCTATGTCGATTAGGTATCCTGTCGGTGTGGTTCGAGCCTCTCTTGAGTCATATATGGATGTCCTAGTTCTGCAATGGAAAGTCGCGTTCATAAACAGAATCTAACAAATTTCGAAGTTTACGTCTGCATTTCTCTTGGAGCCCATAACTTCCATTTATGTTATACTACAAAATTGAAAATCGGTATGACGCTTACTCAGACCGTGACCTTTCTGTTCATGATACGATTGTCCCAGGGCCATGCTCCTGAGCGTGTCCGAGTGTCAGATGCCATTGCCCAAGAGTCCTAACCAGAGTCTAACAAACGTTAAAGTTAACGTTCGCGTTTCTCTTGGAGCCCATAATTCCCGTTTCTGTTATGCTACAAAGTTGAAATTTCGCATGACACTTACTCAGCCAAAGAACTTTCCGTTCATGATACAATTGCCCCTGGATGGGCCTTGGGGTAAAATTACATAAAACGTAAAATTGACATATAGGCATTTGTATGGAAAACACAAAATGTCTAATATTTTGAAAATAATTCAGCTCCCAACCCCTAAACCATATATATCATTGTTCCTTATGATAAGACTCTGTTTTATTTCACCAGGAATGTTGTTTCTATGGGTGTGAAGGGCGTACTTTTGACGGAAAATGAAAAGTCGTCGGCCAAAATCTCCGTAATGACATTAATTAACAATTTTTCAGGTCCGTAATAAAAAGTTTACTTTCATTCATACTCCAGCGCTGCAAATTTCCATGGCAAATTCTAGCGGAGTACAAAGTTAAATCATTTCTATGTGGAACTGCATTGCCGGATTTATTTTATAAATAGCTTACAAAGAAAAAAAAATGGTGATAAAACTCTTCGAAACCTACCTTTGTTAGCCAGAGGTAAAGAAACCAGTTGGATAACCTGGGTGGGACCATAGAAAGACATCAAATCTGATGAACGTTTCATTTTCTTTTTTATGTCGAGTGAACTAGCTCCTTGTCGAGAAGACTAGCTCGGACAGTAATTTCGTCATAACTCGCAAGTTACGTAATCACTGCCATATTTTTTTGCTTATTTCACACTTTCCATGTTTCATTTCACCAGGGATGTTGTTTCTGTGGGTGTGAAGGGCGTACTTTTGACGGAAAATGAAAAATCTTCGGTCAAAATCTCCGTAATGACATAAATTGACAATTTTTCCGGTCCGTGATAAAAAGTTTGGGTTTCATTCATACTCCAGCGCTGCAAATTTCCATGGCAAATTCTAGCGGAGTACAAAGTTAAATCATTTCTATGTGGAACTGCATTGCCGGATTTTTTATAAATAGCTTACAAAGAAAAAAAATGGTGATAAAACTCTTCGAGACCTACCTTTGTTTACGAGATTCTTGGTGATGGAGCTAGCTCGAGAGTTCCCGGATGTGTCGAGGGAACAAATTTCCATTGACTCATTTTCGAGCTAGTTCCCCTGATTACCACCCGTGTTGCTGTTTATGTGTCATAAGATTTTGTAACCACAGCGGATTGGTTGCGTTTTTCCTTTCTTTCAATAGCCACAAATGACGTTGCTGGTAAAAACAATGGTCCTAACCACGTACTGATTTTTTTCTCCTTAACCATAAGATCTTACCTTGTTACTTCGTCAGTGCAATAAACGATCTATGTAGTGACATTTACAAGGTTACTACGCGCTTTTATGAGAAAAAGAAACTACTTTACATTACGATAACACACCCGTGCGACATAGTGCATTTTTTCACATCTCCAAACTGGCTACTTTTCTGAAAATCCTTGATATTTTTCTTATACATACTTCAAACATAGGTTGAAGGTGCTCGTTAGAACCGCCTCATTGAGGCGGTTCTAACGAGTACCCACAACCTATGTCTTGGAGCAGAAATAAGAAAAATAATGTTTACTCCCTTAAACCCCAGTTTTCTCTATATAAAGTGGGGTTTAGGGGGGGGGGGTATTCATTTTACGGACTTGTTCACGTGATGAATCACAGCAAAGTACTGTAGGTGTCCTTAGCCCAAGTTGACAGGAGCAAAGTAAGAGAAGACCCTTTTTGACAGAGAAGACCATTTTTTCAGAAGGGCTCAGTTAAGAGGAAAGAAAACCGGAGTTGTGTCCATTATAAAAATAGTGTAATATACATGTGCATTACGAAATTATGCTTATTCAAATGTATAAATTTAAAATTTCACCACCACAAACTAACATTTTTCAGGTAAAAATATTTTCATATTTTTTTTTTCATATTTCTGCTCAAAACATGGTTGGTACACGTCAGTACCCCCTAAAAACATACATTTTGGGTACTTGTTAGAACGAAGCGGTTCTAACGAGTGCCCATAATCTATTTTTTCTTTTTTCTGCTCAAAACATAGATGGTTGGTACACGTTAGTACCCCCTCAAAACATACATTTTGGGTACTTGTTAGAACGAAACGGTTCTGAGCAGAATAAGAAGACAATAAGGTGGACACACCCCTGTAAACAACAGTTTTACTGTATAAAAGTGTGGTTTAAGGGGTTAAAATAACATGTATATAGGTGTGTTTTCGTGATGTATTAGGCGGCCATGAGCCTATACGATGCAAGCTCGCGTTGGCCTTTGCCTGTCGCCTACATGTATATAGGTGTGATCCTTGATAAATGCCCTAGTTTTATGATCTGGCTCGTTCGGGTTTGAAGGGCGAAAGAATGGCGAAAACCGGCGAACTTCTAGAAAAGCGCTTGATCGTCGCCAAGCACTATAGGAAAACAAGCCCGTCACATGACGTATTTTCTGAAGAAAATAAAGTATTTTTTATGTAAATATATATAGATTCTATTGGTGTGATTCTAATGGATACTCACATTCAATGTTAAGTAAAAGAAATAAACATGATCGAAACCTTAGCAAATCCCACTTTAACTCTTATAAAATATGATTTACATGCTATATGGACTTATTAAGATGGGGAGATCATGGATTTTTATTTGTTATTGGTGCATTTAAAATATGTGTGTATACAAAACGTCCAGTATATATCAAATGTGACGTGGTCAGTTGTTTGACCCATGTAAGCCTAGCGTCTTTAAAAGTGGGCATGGACAACGAGAGTAGGCTTAGATCAGACGCCATAGAACGCGGCGTCTGATCAGTGTCAGCATGGTTTGCTTGACCCTTTTTGTACTAGAACCCCAAAAATGGGTAATTGGCAAACACTGCAGGACCAGATCAGACGCGTCAGATCAGAGCCGAAACTGTTTGCAAAAAGTACAGCCATTTTCAACAAGAATTTTGAAGAAAATTCAACCTGACACCCCTAAATTTTGAAATGAATTTGTGCTATATAATTGGGCCCCGTCAAGCTATGTCGGTACTTATCGCCTATGCGAGCAGCGAAGGTTCAGGCGAGCCTGCGCATCCGCGCAGTCTCGCCAGAACCTTCGCTGCTCGCTCATACAGGCAGTAAATCAAGAAGGAACCTTCAGACAGAAAGCCATTTTCCTGGCCTCTCTGAATGGCTGGACATGCACAGTTAAAATTTGTCATGACGGAATGCTCGAACACACAAATTCGCTTGGCGGGGCTCATATAATGTAGAAGATTACATTTGGTACAAATATTGTATTGAAACTTTGAACAAATAGAACAAAGTGTACAGCCTTAACCAGTTCAAGGCTGTTAACCCTTACCACTCTTCGGGCTAATTCAGCAGACGAAAAATTGTTGTTATTTCCATTTTCCTAGAAAACAGGTTTTGACGTCTAATGCAAATTGTCTGCGTAGGAGACAATTGGGATCTTAAACATCCACAGGCAAATTGTCTCCTAGGAGACAATTCGCATAGAAAGTCACATTACGCAAACACGCCTAAAAAATGAAAATTTTATTATGAAAAATTGTGATATTTTTCTAATTTCTGACCTAATATAGATTGTGGGCACTCGTTAGAACCGCCTCATCGAGGCGGTTCTAACGAGTACCCACAATCTATACTTTAGAGCAGAAATATGAAAAATAAGGTATACCCCCGGAAACCCCAGTTTTCCTTTATAAAAGTGGGGTTCAAGGGGGTCAAATTTATATAGGCGTGTTTTCGTGATGAATGTTGTTTTCTAGAAAAAAATAAGAAAAAAATATTTCAAAATGTCGTCTGCCGAAAAAAAACAGCATGCAGAGCGTTAGATGAAAGATTCTATGTGGCATATATGGGTTAAGAAGTTGTCACTTGCTCCTCAAGAGTGACAGGGATTAAGTAACATCTCATCAATGACCATCAAAAACAGATCACAAACAATGTATGTCTATTATAGTATATTATCTGTTTTATTGCATAGCATCTCCAGAGCGTAAATAATGGTCCGTATATCATGTGAGTGACAGAAAACAAACACAAATGAAAACTTTTATTTCGAACATATCTTTAAGATTTGTGTGAATTCCTTCTTCTATTTTTTACGACCCCGCCCATAGGGGCTTATAGAAATATATGGGCTGCATGCTGCTTCCACGCAGAGCTGAATCCAGCCCGCACACTAGTACTGGTAAACCGCTTAGAGGATCTAAGCCTGTCCAGGAACCGCGGTGCGAGGTGGACCGTCCAAGCTTATAAACCCTATTGGTTTCATTGGGCGACAGGGCTTGAGATGTCATTTCATCTCAATGTCGGGTAAAAGTCCCACAAAATTGGAAGCAACGTCTCCAAAATGACCTTTACAGTGTTGACGGGGACGTTAAACCTCAAATCAAACTAGAACTAACAAATCTTCTATTTTTTTTTTCATAGAATTAGGGTCTTCGGTACATGCATATACAGTGAAATTCCGGTTTTAAGTCACATTTTTCTTTAAAAACCATATACAGTCGAACTTCAATGGCTCGAACACCTTTGGGACCTCGAAAATCTGTTCGAGACAGGGGTAGTTCGAGCCACTGAGGATTACTGTCAGGAGGCATAACGTGATATTTTAAACAACCTTTCGATGTTCTATAATAAAACTGTATGCTGTACACACAGCATACATTTGCAAGATAAAAGACTAAAATCTTATTAATTATCCCCCACTATTTCTTATGAAGAGGATTTCGCTAGGGACTCAAGAATGGGTTCGACACACCCATGGTAAACGAGCCATCGGTGTTCGAGCCATCGAAGTTCTATTGTAAAATGTTTTGTTTTCGTTTTGGTTTTCTACATCCATTGCCCTCCACTAGAGACCACCTTTGAGACTGTCCAAAATGATCTTAAAGGTCCCAAAGGTGGTCTTGATATAGGATTTTTTATGTAGTTTCAGTCAAGTTTGGATGTGGGGAACTTTTTAAACTGTTTTGAATGTGGAGCAATATTTTCTCACGGATGTCTCTTGCCGGTGCTTAGGCAGTTTGCATTAAGCCAAAACTTCAGTCTCCTTTTCACTATAGGGCGATTCGCCCCAAAATAGAAAACTTGATGTAGTATGGAAAAAAAGTCTCTGCGTATGATTTCAATCATTCTCGAAAACACGCTTATAAAATTATAACCCCCTGAAACCCCAAACTATGGTTTACAGAGGTATCCATTAGTTTTCTCATTTCTGATGAAAACATAAGTTGTGGGCACACTATAGTAGCGCATAACCTAGCCGGTTCTTACGTGTACCCACAATCCACCTCCGTATAGCTGTTCTTAAGAGCACCCACACTCTATTTTGCAGCAGAAATAAGAACATATCACAAACGTTATGTTTACCCTATAAACCACAGTTTGTATGGTTGATAGGGATGTTCATTACACGCAAAAGTTTACGTGATAAAAAAAAGTTTAAAGACAAGATACGTTCCATTGTCTTACATGGAGGTTAACCCATTTACGAAAATGAAATCTTCCATCTACTGTGTTTGGGGAAGTCCAACCCCAATAATAGGGATGTCGGGTATGTTTTGCTTGTTATCAAATTTACAAAAAATGCATGTACTTTAAGCAAACAGTGTAGGCCCAGATCGGACGCCACTTTCTGTGGAGTCCGATCTGGATCTACACTGTTTTTCAATGTCTCACAAATGGGACGCTAGGCATATATGGGTTAATTGGTCAGTTGAAACACATGTTATTCTTTTCTTGTGTCTAATTATTGCAACGTATCAATTTAAACTGTACCTATTTTCGCTTAACCCTTTCATGGCAAATGGAATCTTCCGCGCTCGAGAAATTTGCCCATGTCTTATTCTGATGTGAGGGATGCTTATACTATTTGCAGTGTTTCGCAGTAAAATGTACTTTCGGCAAACAGTGTAGACACTAATCCGGGCATCTGATCAAGTTTTTACTCTGTTTACCAATGGTCTGAAAATGTGACGGCATCAAATTCAAAATGATTTATCATAGAATACTCTGTTTAAGTGAATGCATAACTAATGATATGTACATTTTAATAAGATTGATTACGGAGAAGGGACAGAGATTGTTCTGAAAAAAAAAAGAAATTTATTGCATGGAGTTGCCCTTAGTAATTTGTCTAATTTAATGCATGAAGGCATTAGTGCAGCATTTATCCTACGGTATCGTATCGTAACGGGCCTCAGAGGCTTAGTGGGTAAGAGTGCTGAGTGTTAATCATTACGTCTCCCTGCCGATTCGAGCCTCGGAAAGACAGGTGGTTTTCTCAGGGGACTCCGTTTATCGCTCACTTTTGATTAATGATCTGCTCGGAATAAGTTAAAAAATCTTAAAAAAAAAAAAAAAAAAAACAACAACAAAAAAAAAAACACTACCATACGTTTAGTATCTTATTGTATCTTCTCACCTTTCCTCGCACCAAATGACATCACCGGCCTCGGTAGCTCGTGGGGATCAGGAGTCTATGGGGGTCCTAAACATCCTTACGTGGACACTGAACATAAATACTTTCTGTGAGAACTGTCATTCTTCATTTTCCACTGATTCAAAACAGACAGTTATCAGTGTCTTTGCACTGTACTATTAACCGCTTATGTATTGGCCTGTCCATGAAAAAATGCTGTTAGACAAACCCGACCGGCTCGACATGGCAAACTGATGTTGACTCAGCTGTTGAACTACAAACAGACAAACAAACATACAAATGCAAAAAACAAACAAATCAAATGTATCAGATCATATCGTATCAGATCATATCGTAACGTATCGCGACGACTCGCATATCATATCACCTCATATCATATCATATCATATCATATCATATCATATCATATCATATCATTTAATTTCATTTCATTTCATTTCATAGTATATCTTATCATATCATATGATATATCATTTCATATCGTATCATATCATATCATATCTTATATCATACCATGTATCTTCTATCATACCCTATCATATACCATATATAATATCGCACACATCATATATCAAATCATATCATATTAATTCATATCATATTTTATCATATCATTCTTGTACAATGTATGGTATCACGCCATTTATTTATGCCGGCCTCGGTGGCTCAGTCGGGTGCGCGTCTGACTGGTGATCAGTAGGACGCGGGTTCGATTCCCGTCGGGGTCTGCAACATTCTTTCGCGGAGATTGATCATGAATTATTTTCTACGGTCATTCTCTCTCTTCCGCTGATTCAAAAAGGGCAGATGTCAGTTTCTGGCGAAAGAATGTGCACTGTACTGGTTAACCGCTTACGTATAATAAAAATCAAAAATGAGTTCCTTTAAGAGCAATGGAAACATTCATAAGAAAGAAGATGGGTCATACTACGCAGTTTCGGCTAATTAAGCCTCATCAGTGACCCTGTAATGATCCGACAACGAATGCCAGAGGAAACACACTGCAATTTTGCGAATTTCGAACAGGCTGTCGATTCAAAGACTGATATAAATCAAAATGGGGTCCAAATAATTAAAAACCTGTCTAGAATATGAGTCCAAACCAATAATTTATTTCTGATTTCTCAGAATATTCACGCTGATCTCAAAGGACCAAAAGTAAAATATAAACTGCACTATGGTTGATGCACGGGGAGACGTTTTACGGCCGCCACACGGCACAACACCAGCTGCAGTGAAGGCAAATATAAATCAAAAATGAGTTCCTGCCCAGGAAAAGTGTGGATAGGAAAACTGACCGGCTCAAAAATGACCTGAAATAATGTTGACTGGGCCGTTAAACTCCAAAACAAACAAACAAACACGCCATTTATCTTAAGATGGCCTACTTCAATCAGGCCGTTCTAACAAGCACCCAGAACCTATATTTTGGGCAATATTAAGGAATATGGCACAATTTTTATCATAAAAATCACCACTTTTGAGATATGAACGTGAGCACTACGTCACACGGATGTGTTTTCGTTATGCGGACACCTATGTTAGAAAATCGACGCACTGTGAGAGTGAGTTCTTTGTAAAGCACACTAGTCTTGATTGATGTGGCTGCACAAAGCATAATTAATCAAAGTTTAATGGATTGATGTCAGCAAGTTTAAATGATTCTTGTGTTTTTTCTTTATTTTTTTTTTTGTTTCTATACAGTGTCATGTATCACTAATGAACTTAGCTGTCATAAAAAGTGAGTGCGAGTTTGTTATAGACACGTATGCATGTCGATAACAGATCCGTGTGATATAATGCATACTTCTATATCTTCAGAACGGATATTTTGTAGTATTGTTCTTATTTATACCGATAACATAAGTTTTGGGTGCTAGTGAGAACAGCCTCACTGGCGAGTACCCACAACCCATGTCTTGGAGCAGAAATTACATTACGATTAAATACCCATGTGACATTCTTTCTTCTCCAAAATGGCTACTTTTCCGATGTAAATTTGTGAAATTATCCTTATATATACCCCATACATGCTCGTAAGAACCGCCTCATTGAGGCGGTTCTAACGCGTACCAAACCCTATGTCTTGGAACATCAATAAGCAAAATAATGTATACCCCTGTAAACCCCTGTGTTCATTTCACGGAATTGTTAACGTGATGAGGAAAATACTGTAGACGCCTGTAAACCCCACTTTTCCCTTAATTAAGTAGGGTTTACGGAGGTGCTTATTAACGTGACTACATGTAGTAAACAAACTACTGAACAGTCACTCATGAGTTCTAACTTTTTTACCTATACGTATTGGCTTAGGCCAAGTCAAGTTCGAATTTTAACGGTGTCAGAATTGTTTAATAAATTGCAAGTTACACTTGAATTCCTATACTTGACGCATTGTAGACTCAGATAAGACGATAAAGATGTTTTGCCAACAATCCACTTTTGGTGTTCTGAGAATATATAAACTATATTAACAACTGTATTGTATTTGTATTGCGTTGCGCTGCGTTGTTTTTGTATTGTAATAACTTATTTAAGGTTATTTAAATCAAGAAGTTTTGCAAATGATCCATTTTTGGTACTCTGAGCTTATTTAAGCTATATTAACTATTGTATTGTATTATTGCGTTGCGTTGTGTTGTTTTTGTATTGCTATAACTTATTTAAATTGCATTACAGTGCATTGTATTTGTATTGTAGCGCGTTGCGTTTCATTGCATTATGCTTTATAATAACGTATTTAAATCGTGTTGTGTTTTGCTGTTAGATATCGCAGGTTGCAAATCAAAGATCCAGACAGAGGTGCTAGATGTGTTACTCTTTGCTGATTACATAACACGGGATGCTACAGAAGAAGAGAAAATGCAAAAACATGTATATTAATTATCTGACTACTGTAACAGCTATGACCTCACAATCAGCATCAAAAGACTGGGGTGGTTTTTGTTTGATTTGAGGTATATGGGCCAGCACAATGAGCTTACCATCACAGTAAAAGGTCAAAGTTAAGTTCACCTACCTTGGGAGCACACTGTCAAGAGCCATGCATATTGATGACGAACTGAATGCCAGGATCGCCAAAGGTATTACAGCATTTGGCCGACTACGGGGTAGTGTTTAGGATCGAAGTGGAAGCAGACTTTACACAAAGCTAAAAGGCTAAAGAGCTGTGGTGCTGCTAACACTATTATATGCATGCATGTGAAACATGGTCAGTTTAGCAACAGTATGCCAAAAGACTGAGCCTCTTCCATATAAGCCGTCATAGAAAACCATTTAAGATTAAGTGGCAAGACGGGATTCCCGAAAAGGGCATGGATGCAGAATGTGCATACTCTTCAGAAACTCGCATAGTTAAGACTGACACGCCATGCTACATGTACCAGGAGGCCTGAGGAACGGTTGCCAAAGAAAACCAGAAACAGGCAAACCCTCCCGTGGTGGTCAGAAGAAGCGTTACAAGGACAGCCTCAAAGCCTCTAACCAGAGTCTTGTCAACAAATTGCATTGGACCGAGCAAATCAGAAGGGGCGCTAGTGAATATGGGGCAAAAAGAAGCAGCAACGCTGAACAGAAACATGCATGGCGTAACGCCAGATCCAAGGCACCACCAACAGAGGTGTATTCTTCCAACCTCTGTTCCTCAATCTGCAACAGACAATTCGGAGCTAGAATTGGTCTCATCAGCGATCTCAGAACATACAAACACTAGCATTTCTTGCATTGATTAAAATTGGCCATTGTCAGTAATGACAAACGAACTATAATGGCTGTGCTGTGTTCGTGAGTTTACCTACTCAACTTATCAACTTAATTGTATTGTATTTTATCATATGACGTAACGTCTGAGAATGAAATAACGTCATGTAATAAATTCGATAATTCATTAGTGGATTAAATATGCAAATTAGTTTGATACACTCCGTAACGTTACACATAGGACGTTCTTAATGACGTCGCGTTTACTAATGTCGGACATTTTTGTCAAAAATCGTGAATAAAATGCGTTTTAAATGTCATACGACAAAAAGAATCTTGCATTCGTGTCCAGGTGTATTGAATTTATTAAACTCGTTGAGAACATCAGGAAAACACGCCCATCACGTGAACAAGTCCGTGAAATGAACACCCACCTAAACCCCACTTTATATAGAGAAAACTGGGGTTTAGGGGGGGGGGGGTAAACATTATTTTTCTTATTTTCACCCCAAGACATAGGTTGTGGGTACTCGTTAGAACCGCCTCAATGAGGCGGTTCTAACGAGTACCCATAACCTATGTTGGCAGTAAAGATTAGAAAAATATCATGGATTTTCTTCCGAAAAGTAGCCATTTTAGAGATGTGAAATATGAACTATGTCGCACGGATGTGTTAGCGTAATATATATAATTTTGACCCGCTTGAACCCCACTGTATATAATCAAACTCGAGTTTTCAGGGATAAAGCTTATTATCCTTATGTCTGCTCTAAAATGATTGAGGGGGCTCTAACAAGTACCCATTGTCTATATTTTGAGCAGAAATAAGAAAAAATAAATCGATTTTTCATCTTAAAAGTTTCCATTTTTCGGCGGTAAAGTTTACATTGTACATATATTTGTATAGGTGTGTTTTCCTTAATGCAAACTGACATTCGTGTATATGTCTGCGCGCAAAACACCATCATGTTAATAAGTGTGTGTAAGAACACTGGGGTTTACATGTCTTACGACATGAAAGTCGTAACAAAGGAAAGAAGCATAGCCTGAAAAAATCCCCCGCCTATGGTAGGATTGGAACCCGGGCCGCTCGGGTGAGAGTCTAGTGCTCTAACCGCTGAGCCAAAGAGTCGACTCCCTGACGCAGTTGTCAGAGGGTGGTAATAAACCTAGAAGCTATGCATATGATCTACCAATGTAGATAATGGAAGGGAGGTAACACAGGGTATACATTACTCTTGTTATTTATGCTCAAAATGTAAATTGTATGGGCTCGTTAGAACCGCCTCATCAAATCAAACATTGTGAGTGCTTGTAAGAACCGCTACAACGAGCATCAACTATCTTTGTTTGGAACAGTGCAAATTATCGTCAATCACATAACAAGACTGTGAACAGGACAGAACAATGCAACACGGGTGTGTTGACCATACGTGAACTAAGATCTTGTTTTCTTTGTTTTTCCCCCGCTCAGTGTACTCTGGTAAGATAGCACCTTAACTCTCGAAAGTCTCTTATAGACCTCTTTAGGTGATCTTAATATAGGAATTTTAGGGCGCAGGATACGTATTCCCGTCGTCTTTAAAAAGATTCCAATAACAAGATCTGACTTCCAGTTTCTACTACTTACTGCAAGTTCCGTTGATAACGCACCCCGGTAATATTTTAAGAATCTTTAATGGTGTGATTTGCGTTTTGAAGAATCCATCCATAGGGTCACCCTCTGGGATTGCGAGGCTATGCCGAGTGATGGCAGACAGTCAGCCCGAGGGACGGATTTTTTTATGCGCACCGAAGATACGTGATAGATTCTTTTTCTTGCACACCATTCCATTTCAAATGTTTGTTACAATTTTAAAGGATTAAGTCATCGCGCATCCCTGGTACTAAATAGAGTTGTCCGCAATCTTAACAGTTCGACGCCATGTGTCACGCCGCGATGACTGTCGAATTAGTAACAAAGTGGTTACGTCCCACACAAAATTTCAATGTGTTCATTTTCAACGCGCGTGGTAATTTTCTTTTTGGGTAGGATAAGATGGGTAAGATAAGAATTGCTATCCCAGGGCAAAACCTAAGATTTCCTTATCTAACGTGCAAAAGAAAAATGTTGTCTAAATGTCGGTTTTGACAGGTTTCAGTTGGACATGTGTTATATTTTCTTCTCTATCAGTCCAAATATAGATTGTATGTGCTCTTTGAGGCTGTCTAAGTTTTCAGATATAAAGTAGGTTTACAAAGGCAATAGTGTACTGGTAATTTCTAACCGAAAACAAATCTCACATGATTGGTTTCTTCTTTATGATATGCGAGGACTATTTTTGAGAGGCAAAAATGGCCTATGTATCTAACGGGTATTCACACTCCTCGTGGCATATGTGTCTTTTCGCATTCACAGATCTGCTTCGCAAAACTTTTATTTTATTGTGCTGAATCAGCACTGCAAAAATCGTTATGACTTAGATCACATAATTTAGATAGCTTGATCGGTATGCTTACGCACGTTCATGACTTATATGCCATTTTAACTGACAGTCATTGCATACACTTTAAATCGTATAATTTGAACGCGATAGAAAATTCAAAGGAAAACAAATCTTGATGTTGGTTTAAGGGGAACAAGAGGTCGGTCGAGACGTCAACTAATCCAAACGTTGCGTTAACTGAATAATTGCTAGTCGTTGGATTGCCTACTGACGGGTTAAAAGACAGATAAACGGAAGAAAGGACGAACATTTTTCAAATAGCTGCTGTCGACTACATATAGCATCACACTATTGACATCATGATACACGAAGACGTGATCAACATTACGAAAACATGCCTATACAAATGCATTGTAAACTTACCGTCCAAACTACGTTCCATCAACGTTGACGTTGTCTAGACATTAAATTCCATTGGATAAAATGATATCGGGGAAATATGCGAGTCATCCCATCGTACATGTAATATCAAGTGCCTTCTTATAGCATTGTGACATTGTGACTGAGTTTACATTTTGCTCCTGTCTGGATTGTCAGTACGTCAGTGAGCACTAACAATCCATCACGATATCACACCTGTGTGACACAGTTCACATTTGCATTTCTCCCAAACGTTAATTTTCTGACTTTTTATACCCGCTTTGTTTGAAAAACAAACAAATAATAATAAAAAAAAAAAAAAAACATTTCGTCACTGGCGTCCGTCCGGACGTATGAACGTCCGTTCTTCCTTCCGTCTGCCACAAACCTTGTGAATTCAATTACATTTTTATTCCTTGGCCTATGGTGACCAAACTGTGTACACATATTGCTTAGGGACTGCAGATGTGCATTAAGGTATCCAAATTTCGATCTGTCATAGTAATTTAGAGATATTAAGGCGGGGAGGACATTTTCCGGGTGAGGCAAAGTTTAAAAACAGCTGTGTCTCACCTTAATATAGCGGTCTACCCCTAAAAGAAAGATCTTGCTAATGTAAAGTAAACCGCACTTTCCTAGCGGATCGATATAAAGGAAAGCAGCAGTCACCCTCTTGAACGAAAAACGGCGGATAATTTACCATGTGTATCCAGCCCCCTTCACCCTCATGAAGTTGGATATATCAATATACTACACTTCTCCAAAATGTACAGCCATTTGTGTCGCACGATTTCAATGTTTATCATGGAATCATCAGCACAATGGAAAACATGATAGCTCCTGATCAGCTGGCTTCATCACGAAAACATGCCTATTCAGTTTTGACCCCCTTGAACCCCACTTTTATATAGTAAAACTGGGGTTTACAGGGGTTAACCTTATCTCTCTTATTTCTGCTCCAAATATATACTGTGGATACTCGTTAGAACCACCATCGAACCGGTTCTTACGAGTATCCACAATCCATATTTTGAACAGAAATAAGAAAAATATCACAATTTTTCATCTCACAATTTTCGTCTTTTCGGCGGTAAGATTTATGATGTATTTGTATAGGCATGTTTTCGTAATGCCTCGGAAGACAGCTGATCTGGATCTTTACAGTTTCAAGAAGTATATATTGTGAGTGTTAAAAGAGGGTTAATATTGTATCTTCCTCTGTTTCAGATGGTTCCACAAGATAGTGTGCTGATATTTATACTGAGCTGCTTTCTTGGTGCCGTTTATGTCCAAGCACAAGGTAGGAGCAAATTGATTGGGTCGTGTTTTTGTTTTATCAAAACAGGACATTGCAGACTGTGTAGATCCTAATTAGACGATTCAGAATGCTTTGTTTGCATAAAGTACAGGACAACTACGCGTTTAAGTCCTTTTTTCTAACTACAGTCAAAGAAAGTCGACCTATCAGTGTTGTCAATGCTTTGATGTTGTAGAAAAATCAATAGACTAGTAACTAGTCAAAATAATAACCCTTCTCTTGCTGAATATTCATTTAAGCCACACCCATTTCTGTCTATCAACCAATCAAATTACTTGATGTAATTTATTGCTACAGATCCATAAACTGAATGCCAAACAGTGTAGATCCTGATCAGATGGCTTCTTCAGAAGCCATCTGATCTGGATCTACACTGTTTCCAAAGATAGGGGTTGCCGTGAACAGCAAGATAAGGGTTAAGAAACGATACCAACAGTAATTATTTGAGAGCTTTTGAGCTAAAAGACGACTGTAGACACGTGAATAGGACACTTAGCTAGAAAATGCACAAATCTGTATCTGTCCCCCACCCAACATTTCACTCAAGGTTTGCCTTGCAATTTGTGTCTGAAATGGTTCGCAAGCAAATGTGCATTGCACACGCGCAGATAGGCTTGTTAACGACTAAGATCGAAGACCATACGCCAGGGAAATCGAATAACTTTAAACAATGTATTTTTGTAACAACTCATGATCTTGCATCACAGAGGTTTCATACATCTGAGAATTAGCTGTATCATTAATCCATTTATGACATTGGACGTGACATCACGAAAACACGCCTATATAATTTTGACCCCCACATACCCCACTTTTATAAAGTAAAACTGGGGTTTAAGGGGGTATACATTATATTTCTTGTTTCTGTTAAAAAACATAGATTGTGGGTACTCGATAGAACCGCCTCGTCGAGAGGGTTCTATCGAGTCCTCGCAATCTATGTTTTGAGCAGAAAAAAGAAAAATATCACAATTTTTCATCTTAAAAATTCTATTGTTTGGCCAAAAAATGGCAATGTTTTTGTATAGGCGTGTTTTCGTAATTAGATCTGAGTCTACACTGTTTGCCAATGTCCCGAAAAAGGAACACTAGGCGTATATATGAATTGTTGAACCGTTCCTATTGCTATACCCATCATTCAATTTTAGAAATTTCGTAACAAACGCTTTGCTACAACTATTTCTGTAAACCTGCTGGAAAATCATGATTGTAGCATGAGATTCCATTGAAAGGGACATTTGACACACTTACATCTTGCGGCGTGATGGCCGATGGTACTTAAGTTCCCATTTTTTTTGTGAAATCCGGGTGAAATGTTAAATTATCAAAGTTTAGAAATCATGGAAACATGGTAATTCTTAGCATCTTTAATGCTTTCTCTGCGAAAATACACGGTGGTAACTTAGGTTTTTTATGCAAACATTACGAATGGGGCTTTTGCATGAAACAAATGAGGCCTCTAAACAAAGAAATTTCGCTAGGTTTGTAGTAACTATGGCAAGAGAAGAATTTTTTATGTTTTGACGTAGTATTTACCTTATTTGCATTATCTGCTGGTTCCTAGTCTGAAGATTATAAGTGTTGGAAAAACAGGTAACCAGACCCCCCCCCCCCCCCCACACACACACACACAACGCCCTGACCTTTTAAGGCAAATAATGCAAAAATGGTGAATAGGTTATGGTCTTCTATTTACATTTCCATAAGCTAACATGTTTTAACAAATATTTAACCCTATACCTGATGAATCTGCTTTTCAAATTGATTTTCTTACCCCCCAAAACATGGTACACAAACTGCCAACTACAAAATTATACACAAAAACAAGGGTGTCATAAACGGCTTAATGCCATGAGAAACAGCGGAAAATATCTGTTCAGATCCAGTAACATGAATCTAACCAATTAGAACTTATAACGGATGAGAAAACTTGTCGCGATATTGCAGCAGGCTGTTCGGAGAGATAATTTTGAAATTTTGCTTTGGACCAAGCCTGATGCCATATATTCCAGATGGAGTAGATTCTTTTTCTTATGTTTATGTTAATACAACTACTGCATAGTAGAAGTAAAACAAAGATCAGGAATCGATACAATTAACTTACTCCACCCATCAAAGACACCAAAGGGAAAGAAACACAAACATTAAGCGACCAGACCATAATGGAAACCTAAACAAAGGAATGCCATGAGGACAGTTACTTTCCCACAAAATGTGCAAGACTCCTTTCCAAACAGACCAATGACAACACTGATTTACATCAGGTGAACAAGTCCGTGAAATGAACTCCCCCTAAACCCCACTTTATATAGAGAAAACTGGGGTCTACAGGGGTCTACATTATTTTGCAAATTTCTGCTCCTAGACATAGGTTGTGGGTACTCGTTAGAACCGCCTCAATGAGGCGGTTCTAACGAGCCCCCACAACTTATGTTTGAAGTACAAATGAGAAAAATATAACATATTTTCATCAGAAAAGTAGCCATTTTGGAGATATGAAAGAATGCACTATGTCACACGGGTGTGTTATCGTATAGACATGGCTTTAGAGCAAAGCACCCCCCCCCCCCCCCCCAAACCCTCCCCCCCCATTTACATGGATCAGAAGCACAAACTTGATCAAATGGACCAGTTAGACCTAACTTAGCACTACAGTTACAAATTTTACAGTTTTTTGTAGCAAAATACATGTCAGGAAGATCCAATTTATGACACAGAATTAGATAGAACCTACAAATATGTGAAAATATTATGTAATGACCAAAAACAGGACAGAGGTGATGTTTTTTCTACTTTGGTTTAGGTTATGGTCTTCTATTTACATTTCCATAAGCTTACATGTTAATATTTGATCCTGTACCTGATAAATCTGCATTTCAAATTGATTTATTGACCCCAAAATATGGTAAACAAACTGCCAACTACACAATTATACAAAAAAAAACAAGGGTGTCATGTGGCAATTTCAAGCATTCTAAATGTTTAAGATAGGTAACCCTGCCTAAAAGTGAAAAATCAGTCTTGGAAATTCAGAGATACCACATGTACAATCATTATCACAACAGAAAATTCAGGAGACAGTTCACTTTGTTTCCTTTATGTGTTTAATGCACATATAATACCCTGAAAGAAAAAAAAATAACAGATAGTAAGTATTTTTCATCAGTTTCATAATTATATCCAATCAAATGTGACTATTGTCTCACACATGGCTAAAAGCAGGGTCCACAAACTCCTTTTCCAGGATCATAATCTATATACTTTAACCTTGCCGTTCCGACCTAGTATAACTAGTATAATTTTTTCTCGTTTTTTTTTTTTTTTTTTTTTTATAACTAATTTCCTTTTCATTCAAACAAACTAAGAGGTCGTTGGCTCATTTGGTGACACCAGTAAGATATTAATAAGGAGAGTCGTGTAAGTGCTTTATCCCATTTTGTACTAAATGAGGTCTTCCTCCATATGTAGAACCTGAGTCGATTTACACATTTAGTGGTGTTAGATTTAGTTAGTTTCGCAAACGTGTTGAGAGTGAAACCATGACGGTCCTGATCAGTCACCGCGTTCTAACGAGCACCCGCATCCTATGTTTTGAGCATTTATAAGAAAAATTAGAAGGATTTTCATCAGAAAAGTAGCCATTTTGGAGATGTGAAAAATGCACTATGTCGTACGGGCGAGTTATCGTAATGAGGGCTTGCATTGTTGGTTTTGCCTCGGTTTCGGTTTCTCGATTATAATCGGTTTAATCGTGACAAGAAACCCAGATTCCACAGAAATATAACCAGTAGCATAAAATGTGGAAATTAATAAAATAAATTAAGGAACAATGAAGTCCTTTGTTAAAATCTGTCTTGTATGCTATTTACTTATTTAAAATTCTGGTTTAAATTTACCTAAATTTAAAAGATGCGTATTCATGACAAGTTGTCGGAAATGATTATATTTAACTAGGTATGCATGACATGCAGTGGACTTTTTGTTGACTCATTTAAACAGTTTTAGACAATTACCTCATATACAAAATATCGTTCCTCCTCCATGTTTGTCTGCACATGAACTCATCGTTTTGAGTAGAAGCTTGAAAAACAAAGTGAAATTTTCATCTGAGCAATTTCGTGAGCTTTGAAAAATAACATTAACCGCAAATTAACATAATATTATATTGAGGATCTTACATGAGTGTTCATGTGTTATGGAATTCATTAAACGAGTTGAGGAAAAGTAATAAATTGCGAGGCTTTGCCGAGCATTTTATCACTTTTCCTCAACGAGTGTAATAAATTCAATAAAACGAGTTGAGGAAAAGGGATAAATGAGGCTTAGCCGAGCATTCTATCCCTTCAATAATCCCCTTAATGACTTCAATAATGTATGAGCACGAATGCAATATTCTTTTTATCACATGCCATTTAAAACGCGATTTTTGTTCAGAAATGTCACTGATCCAGTGACATTTCTGAACAAAACTCGCGTTTTAAATCGGCATCGTGATAAAAGAATATTGCATTCGTGCTCATACATTATTGAAGTCATTAAGGGGATTATTGAAGGGATAGAATGCTCGGCTAAGCCTCATTTATCCCTTTTCTCAACTCGTTTTATCTGAATTTATTACTCGATGACCGGCAAAGTGATAAATGCTCGGCAAAGCCTCGCAATTTATTACTTTTCCTCAACTCGTTTAATGAAATTTCACTAAAACATAGAACACTCTTCAAATGCGACCGGCGAACCGACTTGGCTGCCAGTTCAGAATGCTGTTTACAATGGCGTTACGCAGTAACCATCTGACGTCATCATAGAGCTCTAGGGCGATAACGTTACGTCGCTCAGCGTAACGTTAACAAAGCAAGGCCAGTCTATTCTATCTATCTATCTATCTATCTATCTATCTATCTATCTATCTATCTATCTATCTATCTATCTATCTATCTATCTATCTATCTATCTATCTGTCTATCTATCTATCTACTAATACTGCATCGGTCACATTTGACCATTACCGCAGGTGTACATTACATACACTCCAGGTTTGCAGGATGAAAGCCTACACAGTAATCATGTAATTACGGTAGGGATCTTTAACCTGCACAGGGGATGGTTCTCCCTGCACAGGGGGCCTCCAGTTAACGTCCCGATCCGAAGGACGGTGCACTTTATGACATTTATTCCTGCAAATGATGCCAATGGAGTGTGTTCGGGCACCAAAATTTTATCGCCGCTGCCGGGGATCGAACCCGGGCCCTCTAGCATCAGAGGCAAGTGCACGAACCACTGAGCTATCACGCTCCACAGTCTTGTGATATCATAAGCTCAAAATCCATGTTCAAACAGCATGCGAATTTCATGATTTGAACATGGTTTTTGCCTTTTAAGCACGGCTTTCGGTCCATTTGACAATGGCTTCAAACATACATGCGCATAGATAATAATGAAAGAATAGTGAATTACCTAACGTGACGTTATTTGGGCCCCGTCAAGCGATTTTGGTACTTACCGCCTATGCGAGTAGCGAAGGTTCAGGCGAGCCTGCTTCAGAAGCCTCCGTGGTCGAGTGGTTACGCTACTCGCCTTGTAAACCAGGGGTCGCAGGTTCGATCCCGGGCTTCTCCAGACTTTCGGATGAGTCTTTAAACCGAGGTCCCGTCTCCGTATGACCTTAGCTGTTGGTGGGACGTTAAACTGAAACACACTCACTCAGGCGAGCCTGCGCATCCGCGCAGTCTCGCAAGAATCTTCGCTGCTCGCTCATACAAGCAGTGAATCAAGAGGAACCTTCAGACAGAAAGCCATATCCATGGCCCCTCTGAATGGCTGGGCATGCACAGTTAAAATTTATCATGACGGAATGCTCGAATGCACAAATTCGCTTGGCGGGGCTCATTTGATAAAAGGCAGAAAAAAAGACGACATATATAATACGATGAAACTTCAATAACTCGACAACAGATAGCTCGTTTACCACCGGCCTCGGTAGCTCAGTTTGATGCGCGTCTGACTGAAGATCAGGGGGACGCGTGTTCGATACCTGCCTGGGTCTGCAATATTCTTTCTTGAGGCTTGGTCATGAAATCTTTTCTACGGGCATTCATTCCCTTCTGCTGATTTAAGAAGGGCAGTTGTAAGATTCTGGCGAAAGAATGTGCACTGCACTTGATAACCGCTTACGTATAAATAAGCCTGCCCAGGAAAGTATGGATACCTTTTTTTCTTATTTCTGCTCCTAGACATATGATAGGGGTGCGTGTTAGAACCGGTCTCAATGAGGCGGTTCTAACGAGCACCTGAAACCTATGTTTGGAGTTTAAACTAGAAAAACATGTCAAACAGTCATCAGATAAAATGTTTTGATGGTATACAAGAATGCATTATGATTTGTTATCGTATTGAGGGGTCGTGGGTTCGATTCCGGGGTTTCCAGACTATCGAAAGAGTCTTTTAACAGATGTCCTGTCTCCATATGACCTTAGGTGTTGGTGGAACATAAAGCACACGCACTCACACGCATGCGTACACGCATTTCTTTCTCTACAAACTCGGTAGGACTGCGTGAATCACTTGCGGTTCTTACAAGTACCCATAATCTATACTAGGAAATATGTTCTATGAAAAGGTTATCCTTTGGAAGCAAAGAATAAACCACATACATTAATAAGTACGGAGTGTATAGTTTTCCAGGCCAGACTAGCTAGTTTCGGTCAATACATTTTCGCCCCATTTTTCCCATTTAAGGGGAACGGGGACACTATCATGGGCGGCAACTCTTCCAAAAGTATATTTGGTCTCCCATGTCTAGAGAGGTTAACTCTTAAGCTCCTGAGAAGCAAATTCTTTTCTTTAAGAGTAGACCCCTTTCTCAGTGGGACAGGGCTATACAAATACATTGTAAACTTTACCGTCGAAAAAAAGCATTATTTTAAACTGAATAATTGTGATATTTTTTTTCTAATTTCTGCTCAAATATAGAATGCGGTTACTAGTCAGAACCACCTCAGTCTATATTTTAGAGCCAGATATAAGAAAAATAAAGTTTACCCTTGTAAACCCCAGTTTCACTATATAAAAGTGGGATTCAATGAGTCAAAATGATATAGGCAAGTTTTTGTGATGTATGCTATTGATAATTTTTACATGTAATTCTGATGTATATTAACAATGGGAACTTGACAACTCCGACTTTAGTCATTCATTTTATGAATAAATTTTAGGGATTACAGTGACATTAGACAGTTTGATGTGAGATTTAAAGCTGAAGTTGTCAAGTTGCATGAACTGGTTAAAGTGCAGGCCAATGTAACCAACTTTTATGAACACTTACAGTGCCGAGGACGGAAACTATCTGTATTAGGTTAACCCTTGTCCTGCTGAATATTCACAATGCCACACCCAGTACCGATTATCTACCAATCAGATTACTTGATGCAAATTATTGCAACAAACTCACAATCTGAATGGCAAACAATGTAGATCCTGATCAGATGGCTTCGTCAGGAGCCATCTGATCTGTATCTTCATTGTTTGGAAAATAAGGCATATCCGGGCTCAGCAGGACAAGGGTTAAGTACTGCCTAATAGATAAGCCCCTCGGCAAGATTATCGTCGATATTAAATGAGAAACAAGTGTTACATGTACAAAATAATTGCAAAGTCATTACGATAACACATACGTGAGGCATAGTGCACCTTTTCATTTCTCAAAAACGGACATTTTCTGATGTAAATTTGTGATATTTTTATCCACCGACCGAATAGGTTCTGGGGATATAGCGATCAGCTTGGCGTCCGTCCGTCTGTAGACGCAAGCTTGTGATTGCCATAACTCCTTTACCATTTGAGATTCATTGATGGGTCTCGGCACAATTGTTCACAAGGCTGAGACGGCGTGTCATGCGCAAGAACCAGAACTCTGGATGCCATACTTTTTGAGTTATCCCCCTTTTAATAAAATAGAATGACTACTTTGTGATGGCCATAATTCCAATACCCTTTGAGATATATTGATGGTACCTGGCACAGTTGTTCACAAGGCTGACACAGCGTGTCATGCACCAGAACCACAACTCTGGTTGCCATGGTTTTTGAGTTATATCCCCTTCCAATTAAATAGAGTGACTACCTTGTGATGGCCATAACTCCAATACCCTTTAAGATATATTGATGATACCTGGCAGTTGTTCACAAGGCCCAGACGGTGCGTCATGCACAAGAACCACGACTCTGGTGGCATGGGTTTTGAGTAATCTCCCCTTACAATAATATAGAATCACTACCCTGTGATAGCCACGTCTCCAATACTCTTTGACTGCCCCCGCCCACGGGGCTTGAAGAAATAGATGGTCTGCATGATGCTTCCACGCAGAGCTGAAACCGACCGAACACGAATACTGGTAAACCACTTAGAGGATCTAAGACTGCCCAGGCAAACCTGTGCGAGTCGGTCCGCCCATGCTTATAAACCCTATTGGTTTCATTGAGCACCAGGGCTTGAGATGTCATTTCATTTCAATGTCGGGTAAAAGTCCTACAAAATTGGAAGCAACGTCTCCAAAATGACATATACAGTGTTGACGGGGACGTTAAATCTCAAATCAAACAGAACAATACTCTTTGGAATATATTGACGGTACTTTGGGCAGTTGTACATGAGGCTAAGCAGGAATGTCACGTGCAAAAATCACAACTCTGGGTGCCCCAGTTTTAGAATTATCTCCCCTGACAATATAACCTTGTGATGACCATAACTCCAATACCCTTTGCGATATATTGATGGTACTTGGCAAGAACCACACCTCTGGGTGCTATGATATTTGAGTTATCTCCCCTTCCAATACAACAGTATGACCACCTTTTGATCACCGTATATCCAATACCATTTATGACATATTGGTGGTACTTGATGCAGATGAACATGAGGTTAAGCAGGTATGTCATGCCCAAGAACTACTACTCTGGGTGCTCTGGTATTTTAGTTTTCTACCCTGACAATATAACCTTGTGATGGCCATAACTCCAACTCCCTTTGAGATATATTGAAGGAACTTTGCCCAATTGTATACAAGGTACAGAAAGGGTGTCATGTGTAAGAAGCACAACTGTTGGTGCTGTGGTATTTGAGTTATCTACCCTTCCAATATAACAGTATGACCAGCTTGTGGTCACCATATCTCCAATACTCTTTGAGACATATTGATGGTATTGTGTACAGAAATACATCAGCTTAAGCAGGCATGTCATGCGCAATTACCACAATTCTGAGTGCCCTGGTATCTCCCCTGACAGTATAATCTTGTGATGGCCATAACTGCAATACTTTTGTGATATATTGCTGGTTTAATTCTGGTGCACTATCTATTGGTGAACAATCTTCTGAAGGCCATATTTGCTTTTGGTCGGAGGATTTGCCATCTCTTCCGATGGCTATTTTTTCTTATTTGGTTGAGGGTGCTCGTCGAGGCGGTTCTAACGAGTACCACAATCTATATCTTCGAGCAGTAATAAGGAGAATAATGTATCCCCCGTAAACCCTACCTTTCTCTGTATATAGTTGCGTTTATAGGGTCTTCATTTCACGGACTTTTAACCTGATGTGGAGTAATATAACTGACCTCCCTTTTCTGAAACAGCAATATCTCATGAATATCAACACGTAGGCAAAATATGATATCATTCCTAATATCATTAATCAATATATGCAGGAAAATCAGTTTTCAACAACAATGGGAATAACTAAATAGCCTCGATAGCGCAGTGGTTAACGCGTCCGACTCATGATCGAGAGGTTGTGCGTTCGAATCTGGCACCCGGTATCGAGGTGTGTCCTTGGGCAAGGCACGTAATGACACTGCCTCACTTCACTCAGGTTTAAATGGGTCCTGCGCGTGCAAACATCCGGAATGAGTGTTCGAGCGCGATTAAATATTATAATTTTGAAGCTTCCATCGCAATCGAACTAAAATAAATTAGAATAAATAATAAACTAATACAGTTAAGATTGCGATAAACTTGTCCATTTACGCGTATTGTTCTCGTGACACACGCGAATTGCGTGCGTGTGAAATTATCGCGTTTCAATGCGCGGTTCATCGCGTTCGTACGCGATTTCAACGCGTTAAATATCAGCCAATAAAAATGATCATTCGAAACGCGTTAGGTAAATTCAATACGCGTTTCTGTGCAAGAGAATTTCAACCAATAAGAATACAACAGGTATGTGACGATAAAACGAGTGATTGCGAGAGAAAACGGGCCAATCAAAATCCTCGTTGCTTGTATGTTTACTATTATGTGTTTTTTTTTTAATTCGTTCGTGAATTAATGACAGTATATTAAATTGGTCTTTCTTATCAGTTGTGATTCCCTCGGATAAACAAACACACCTACATTTTGTATTGCATAACACCTTTAGAGATAAAACTCACTTGGGGGTATTCTGAAGAATGTCATATAGGTAGGGGACCAGGTGGGGGTAATTATTTACCCTGGGATATGTAATTTACAAGCCACCGCTATTTACTGGTTAATGGCGGCTCATCAGAACCGCCTTGTCATGGTGTTGATGGCTGTTTCTAACAAGTACCCACAATCTATGTTTGGGGCAGAAATAGGAAAAATATTGTAGACGCCTGAAAAACACATTTTTTCACCCATATGACAATGTAATCTTCTACCTTACACGTTTGGAGTGGTTCAATTTCAATTATAAGGGTGTCAGGTATGTGCTGTTTGATGTAAGTTGTACATGTACCAAAATGTATTTTCTTTGAGTAAACAGTGCAGACTCAGATCAGACGCCACGTTAGAGACGTCTTATCTGGGCCTACACTGTTTGTCAATGTCCCAAAAAGGGCCGCTAGGAAAATATGGGTGGAAGTTGATATCTCGACGCACACTGGTCATACTTATTTAGTATACAATGTTATCCATAGCACCAGCCACTTCGGCCAGGCCCTTAGGTGTGTGTGTGTGTGTGGGGTGGGAGGGGGGGGGGGGCAATAATAAGGTCACACTAAAAGTTTTGCAACAAAATTCCTAATTTACCACTGGCCAGTACTCGAAAATTCTTATAACAAAGTAAGTTTTTTTTTTCTATGTTTTTTTTTTTTTTTTTTGGAAATTACCTTTCAGAATTATTTCCCTTATTTCGGGCCGATCGTTATTGAGAGGAGTAGTACCCTGAGAAAAAAAAAGCCACGTGACTCGTTGTTGCAGTTCAAATGTGGTCCGAGTGATTTTGTTCAGTTTCTATAAAACTGCGTGTGTGAGAGTTACTTTAACGTCCCACCAGCAACTGAGGTGATATGGAGACGGGACCTCGGTGTAAATACTCATTTGAAAGTCTGGAGAAGTCGGGAATCGATTCAACGACCCTTGCTTTGCGAGGCATTATAAATCTGGGACATTGCACCTGAATAAATATGGAAATTAGCTCGCATATGCTGGCATCACATTTCGGGCTGTCATCAGAATGTTCCATCAGACTGCATAGCTCGACTGGAAAAGTGTCATTTAGGTCATACGCGTGGACGGGCATCACAGAAGTACGCCAATTCAGATATATTGAAGTTTTATCAATTAAAAAAAAAAATTAAAATTTTCAGATCAAAAATCTTATATTTTTCATATCTATGCTCAAAATAAAGATTTGGGTACTCGTTATAACCGCCTCGACGTTCGGTTCGGTTCTAACCAGTATCAAGACTCTATGTTTTGAGCAAAAATAAGAAAAAATATACATACCCTTGTAAGCCCCAGTTTTGGGTTAACATCACGAAAACATGCCTATATAATTTTGACCCATTGAACCCCAACTTTATATAGAAAGACTGGGGTTTACTGGGGTATATCTTATTTTTCTTATTTCAGCTCTAAATATAGATTGTGGATACTCGTTAGAACCGCCTCGATGAGGCGGTTCTAGCGATTACCTACAATCTATGAAGCGGTTCTAACGAGTACCTACAATCTATATTTTGGGCAGAAATAAGAAAAATATCACAATGTATATCTAAAGTCAGACTGTGGGTACTCGTTAGAACCGCCTCGATGAGGCTGTGTTAACGAGTACCAACAATCTATATTTGCGCACTCGAGGCGGTTCTAACGAGTACCCACAATCTATTTTTTAAGCAGAAATAAGAAAACTATCACAATTTTTCATCTAAAATTTTCGTGTTTCCGGCGGTAAAGTTTACAATGTATTTGTATAGGCGGGTTTTCGTACATGGACGTGTTTCCGTGTTCAATACCCCGTAAACCCAACTTTTCTCTAAATAAGTTAGGTTTAGAGGGTGTTCATTAATAGGCTTGTTGACCAGATGGAAAATAAATAAAGAAAAAGGCAATAAATAAATAAATTACAATAAATAAATAAATTACAATAAATAAATAAACAAATAAATAAATAAATGAGCCCTTTTGTGAGTGAGTGAATGAAAAATGTTTATTTCTCGTCTTGACATCTTGAATAAGTGAAGATAATGAGGTGTTATTTTAACCCATTGTATGCGGGAAACCACTAAATGGGTACCTTGGCAAACAGTGCAGGCCCAGATCAGACGCCACAAAACGCGGCGTCTGATCAGGGCCTGCACTATTTGCTAACAGAATTTTCCATCAAAAATTGAATGAAAACGTAAAAAAATGGGCCTGACACGCCTTATATCAAAAATGGAATTGTCCAACATATAGCAATGGAAGAGTCCACTAGCATACAATGGGTTAACTAACTAGCTTTATAGCTCCCAGGTGCACCTGGGTGTCATAAAACTGTTGATCAATAAACATCCTGCATTTTGGCAGTCAACTTCGTCAACTTCAATCACTATGCAGTACCTATATTTTACCATTTACCCCGAGGCAAATTGCACAGTTTTACTGCAACTGAATTAATGTCTTGTCCATTTACCTTTATTTTCTCTGTTTCAATTTATTCTGTTTATGGTTTTGGAAGTAATCAGATAATAAAAAAAAACAACAAAAAAACTTAAACGACCTAAATTGGATGAAAAGGTAAGAGCGAAATAGTTACGCGGTATTGATTGGTTGCTTTGGACACGCGTAGAAGGTTGTATCTGCGTTATCGACACGCAGGCCTGATTGGCTAATCGGAAATCGCGATTTATTCGCAGTATCGCGTTTTTTCATAAAGAAAATTCATTGGTTAAAATGTAATTCGCAGTTGAAACGCGTGAACTGTGCGTGCGAATCTCCCGCGTTACAAACGCGAGACAAGTGAGTGTGCGCTGACAAGATAATCGCAAGCGTACCTGTAACTATATAAGCATTCATTGCTGGGCCCTGATTCCGACCCAGCCACAACATCTTATCAATATCAACGTTTATGCAAAATATGATAAGATTCCTAAAGCTTCAATGAGGCGGTTCTAACGTATACCCACACTTTATATTTTGAACAGAAATAAGCAAAATCACAATTTTTCATCTTAAACATTTCGTTTTCTTGGGGATAAAGCGTACAATGTATTTGTATAGGCGTGTTTTCATAATGCTTTTTTGGAAATGAAATTATTTCACCCCTGAGTGTTTGATCCGGACTCATTGCTTTGATATTTGGGCATATTTATCAATTTTATGGGAGAGATGTTTAGCCTAGTTTCTTAATATGGGCCCCGTCGAGCGATTTTGGTACTTATCGCCTTTGCGAGCAGTGAAGGTTCAGGCGAGCCTGCGCATCCGCGCAGTCTTGCCAGAACCTTCGCTGTTCGCTCATACAAGCAATGAATCAAGAGGAACCTTCAGAAAGAAAGCCATATCCCTGGCCCCTCTGAATGGCTGGGCATGCGCAGTTAAAATTTGTCATGACGGAATGCTCGAAGACACAAATTCGCTTGGCGGGGCTCAATTGTAGAAACTGGTTGCAATGACCCGTATTCTCTGGATCTTGAAGAGCTGCATAGGTATTTGCACTGGTGTAGGGTGACAGGGGTGAAAAGGGTTACATAGGGTTATATAATTCTGCAACAAGTACTCCATTTTGTTAGCGTAATGTATAAATATGCCTAATACATCAACTTTTCTTAGTACTTTCGGTACTTTTGATTGTAATATTATTCGCCGATAACGCATCCCTCGCATCGGGGCTTGCATAATTTGATTGGGCTGCAAGGTGCTTCCACACAGAGCTGAAACCGACCGAACGGGTACTGGTAAACCCGCTAAGGAGGCCTGAGCCTGCCCAGAAGAAGTGGTTCGAGTGGCTCCTTTAACCCTAGGGGCTTCTTTGGTCTGAGATGTTATTTCATCCCCATGTCGGGTTAATTTCCGAGAAAATCGGTAGCAACGTCTTGAAATATTACCTAAATACCTGTAGTGTTGACAGGATGAAGAACCTCAACACAACACACAGGCACCTTAGCGGAAAAGGATATTCGACGCATCAGCAAAACAGAGCGACCGCCATGTACATTAACCCTTATCTTGCTAAATATTCATTTAAGCCACACCCATTTCTGTCTATCAACCAATCAAATTACTTGATGTAATTTATTGCTACAAATTCATAAACTGAATGCCAAACAGTGTAGATCCTGATCAGATGGCTTCTTCAGAAGCCATCTGATCTGGATCTACACTGTTTGCAAAGATAGGGGTTGTCGTGAACAGCATGATAAGGGTTAAGGTAAACAGCTTGAACAGCGCTGATTTTCAGCTAGAAAATGACAGAATTAAAATGCCTCCTGTGAAACAAGTAACATGATGACCTCCACTTCGGCAAAGACACGAGGCCTGCATAGATGCTTATTTATTCATTTATTTTCAGGCAATTATTTAAGAGTATGTTACTACACGAACTGGGCACAGTACCGTCTAAAGGCATTTAAATTTTTCCCTGAAGATGTTGATCCAAACCTTTGCACCCATCTTGTTTATGCATTTGCTAAATTAAACGGAAATCAATTGGTCGCGTTCGAGTGGAACGATGAGTCAACAGACTGGATGCGAGGCATGTAAGTTTTGGCAGGTTTTTCTCTAGTTTTTCCACTATTGTATTTGTTTGTTTGATTTGAGGTTTAATGTCACAGTCAACACTAAAAAGGTCATTTTGGAGACGTTGCTTCCAATTTTGTGGGACTTTTACCCGACATTGAGATGAAATGACATCTCAAGCCCTGTCGCCCAATGAAACCAATAGGGTTTATTAGCATGGACCGTCCGCCTCGCACCGTGGTTCCTAGACAGGCTGAGATCCTCTAAGCGGTTTACCAGTACTAGTGTGCGGGCCGGATTCAGCTCTGCGTGGAAGCATCATGCAGCCCATATATTTCTTCAAGCCCCTATGGGCGAGGGCCGTCCACTACTGTATATTACACTATTACACTATTACGATAACACATCCGAGTGACATATGACATTCTTATCTATCTCCAAAACGGTATGTTTTCTGGTGAAAAACATTAGGAAAACATGTCCGTGTGAAATAATGGCGTCCAACATGGTGTCAGAAGTGACAAATATTAGGTAAAAATTGCAACATCTTTCTTATTTCTGCTTTTAACATAGATTGTGGATACTCGTTAGAACCGCCTCATTGAGGCGGTTCTAACGAGTACCCACAATCTATGTTTTTGAGCTAAAATAAGGCAGATAATGTTTACCCCCTTACACCCCACTTTTCTCTATATAAAGTGGCGTTTAGAGGGATCTTCGTCTCACGGACTTGTTATCGTGATGAAGGTGACATATTGTACCGAGCCAAGCATATCAGAAATAAAAAAGCCAACAAGCTTTTTCTAAAAAAAAATAAATGATTAAATCTTTTAACTTTAAAATATAATAAACAAAGGTGTACTTTACTCAGATTTTGTCTATCCTTCTATCTATCCGTTTCTGATCCCACAGAATGAGCACTGAGTCAAAAAGGAATAATATTCCTCAATTAAGCCAACATAGGATTGAGAATTAAATTCTCTTAAGATACCCAAACTGAAATCTAGGGACGTTCTGGTTACTTTTATGTAGTAAAAGAAGGTTTTAGAATATTGTAGAATGAATTTACCTCATATGCTAAAATAGTGTGATCTTTAATTTCTGGATCACACCTTAATCCCTTAACTTGTAAAAAAAATGTGGCTCATTTCCTAGAGCCCCCCCCCCCCCCCCACCAACCCTTAAGAAGTTAGTAAATAAACATGACATAAATTACTCAGAGGGGTGAATGTGAGAATCAGATAAAAGGTCTTAACATCCCCCTCATCAAGGAAAAGAGAGATTTATAAAATATAACTTTCTTTTGTCATCAATATAATTAAAAATTGAACATAGCATATAACAGTTACATTTAGCATTTATGAATTATTTACAATCAATTATTTCAGTAGGAGGGAAAACACAATTCCTGACACAGCTGAAGCTCTTAAAAGGGCATCAGGGATGATGTTATGTCTCCATTCGATATGGTTTATGCCTAAATTATCTTGGGGTGTCTGATGGGTGCTGTGGATTAATAATACCCCGCAAACGTAGTTTGAAGTGGGGTATTCTGGAATCAGCCTGTCGGTTGGTTGGTTGGTTTGTCGGGCGGTCGGGCGGTCTGTCTGCAAAATTTTGTCCGCTCAACTCCTTCACTATCAGTCGGATTCAATTGATACTTGCCATAATTGTTCACCAGGAGGGGTAGATGTGCAAGACGCAAATTTCACTAAAATTTGTCCCATAATTACGGAGTTATGGCCCTTGATTTGCTAAAAATGTGCTTAAAACCTTGTCCGCTCAACTCCTCCTTCACTATCAGTCGGATTCAATTGATACTTGTTATAATTGTTCACCAGAAGGGGTAGATGTGCAAGACACAAATTTCACTAAAGTTTGTCCCATACGGAGTTATTGCCCCTGAATGGACTCTGTGGACACTGTTTATGTTTGCTTTCTGTGTCAAGTATTGAGGCGGGGGTATTAACTCATTGCCTTTAGTGATAGTTACTCAAGTGCAAACGTAGTTTAAAGTGGGGTATACTGGAATCAGCCTGTCGATTGGTTGGTTGGTTTGTCGGGCGGTCGGGCGGTCTATCTGTAAAATTTTGTCCGCTCAGCTCTTCCTTCAATATCACTCGGATTCAGTTGATGCTTGCCATAATTGTTCACCAGGAGGGGTAGATGTGCAAGACGCAAATTTCACTAAAGTTTGTCCCATAATTACGGAGTTATCGCCCTTGATTTGCTAAAAATAAAAAATGAGCTAAAAAACCTTGTCCGCCCAACTCTTCCTTTACTATCAGTCAGATTCAATTGATACCTGTCATAATTGTTCACCAGGAGGAGTAGATGAGCAAGATACAAATTTCATTAAAGTTTGTCCCATACGGTGTTATTGCTCCTAAATGGACTCTGTGGACACTGTTTATGTTTGCTTTCTGTGTCAAGTATTGGGGCGGGGGTATTAATCATCACCTTTACTGATAGTTCCTCTAGTGCAAACATAGTTTAAAGTGGGGTATACTGGAATCAGCAAGTTGGTTGGTTGATTGGTTTGTCGGGCGGTCTGTCTGTAAAATTTTGTCCGCTCAACTCCTCAATCAATATCACTCGGATTCAGTTGATGCTTGCCATAATTGTTCACCAGGAGGGGTAGATGTGTCAGACGTGAATTTCACTAAAGTTTGTCCCATAATTACGGAGTTATGGCGCTTGATTTGCTAAAAAAATGTGCTAAAAACCTTGTCCGCTCAAACTCTCCTTCACTATCAGTCGGATTCAATTGATACTTGCCATAATTGTTCACCAGGAGGGGTAGATGTGCAAGACGCAAATTTCACTAAAGTTTGTCCCATAATTACGGAGCTATGGCCCTTGATTTGCTAAGAAATGTGCTAAAAACATTGTCCGGTCAACTGCTCTTTCACTATCAGTCAGATTCAACTGATACTTGCCATAATTGTTCACCAGGAGGGGTAGATGTGCAAGACACAAATTATACTTAAGTTTGTGCCATATTTACGGAGTTATGGCCCTTGATTTGCTAAAAAAATGTACTAAAAAACCTTGTCCGCTCAACTCCTCCTTCACTATCAGTCGGATTCAACTGATACTTGCCATAATTGTTCACCAGGAGGTGCAGATATGCAAGACACAAATTTCACTAAAGTTTGTCCTATATTTTTATGGAGTTATTGCCCCTGAATGGACTCAGTGGACACTGTTTATGTTTGCTTTCTGTGTTAAGTATTGAGGCGGGGGTATTAATCATCACCTTTCGTGATAGTTCCTCTAGTTGTGTCGATTCCTGATCATTGTCTCCACTCAACACGAAAACACGCCTATATAATTTTGAACCCCTCATACCAAACTTTTATATAGTAAAACTGGGGTTAAAGAGGGTATACATTATTTGATTTATGGACATCTCGGCCCCTAACAAACTCGGCCCCTGACGATCTCGGCCCCTGACAAACTCGGCCCCTAGCAAACTCGGCCCCCATTCAAATCTGTAACTAAAAATTCAGTCCCTAGCAGCATTTAGGTCCTAAAATACTATGTTTTTGTTTCCGAGAAGCAATTCGGAAGGTGGATAGGGTTCACAGAAAGTTTGAGCATATTTATCGTTTTTAATACGAAACCTTATCCATGATAAAAGATCGCGGAAACCGATGCTGTAATTCGGACGTGTTGGAATTGAGTTTGACATCACTGTAACAGAGTGTATCTTATAGAAAAGGTTAAAGAGGACTGCTCATGACGAGCCTCCATGGATGGCCACTCTAGCTCATTAAGCATGTCACCGACGCTTCTTCTATTTCGCCATCGAGATGTAATCTCAGAGATATGTTGACCCCAATCAAGATCGTCAGTGATGGTGATACCAAATATATGGCGGATTGAATATGCTCCAAAATTTGCTGGAGAAGAGTATAGTCAAACTTAATTCGCTTGTCCGGAGGGTGTCGTGACACTCTCATTGAATGCCATTTGCCATTTTGAACTTCATCTGCCAATCGGCCTCCCACTGTGCAAGTTGACGCAGGTCATCTTGTAAAATAAGATAGTCAGAAGGAGAATGAATGTTCCTATACAGACACAATCATCAGTAAACAAACGGACCGGGAGATCATTGATGAAAACCAAGAAGAGGAGCGGTCCAAGAACCTAACCTTGGGGACCCAAGATAAAACAGGGACTGGATCAGACGCTTGGCCATCAAGTACAACTTGTTGTGAGCGCCCAGAGAGCCATGAGCTAATCCACCTAGGTGTGGATCCACTTATCCCATACTAACTACGCCAGTTTATGAAATAGCCTTCGGCGAGGTTCCTTGTCAAAGGCCTTTGCGAAGTCCATGATGATCAAGTCAGTCTGTTTGTGGCCACTGTTTATGACCCCATTCAGATTGCTCACAATGGCATGGTAAAATTGAACTAGTTGCGTTTCGCAAGACCTTTGACTCCAGAAACCATGTTGACAGTCAGTAAGAATGCATTCAACGGCTAAGTGCTTGTGGATATTGCTTACTTATATATGTCCCAGGGTTTTGTAACAGATGCATGTTAGCGACACTGGTCTATAATTTGCTGCATCACATTTTTCCCCTTTCTTATACACCGGGGTAACATTTGCTTGTCGCCAGTCATCTGGTACAGTGCCCTGGGCAAGTGATTCATTGAAGATAAAGGCCAATACCGGAGAGATTTCAGCACTATATTCCTTAAGTACCCTGGCATTCAGGTCTCTGGCCCAGATGCCTTATGTATCTTGAGCTTACCCAATAATTTAGCGACCCCCTTGGGTCAGAGATGTAATTACAACAGAGATGTAATTACACGCCATTTAATCAATTAGTTTATTAATTTCATCGGAGATTGAGTGAGAGTGGACCCAGAGCAGCGTGTCATACACTTGTTCAATCAACGGCATTAGCTTCATTTAACTCATGGCTAATTTTGTGATATGGGTTACTCATAATTTCATCAAAATTAGTTCAAAAAGTAATTAGGCGTATGTACGTTAAAATGATGTGTGAAAGTTTGATATTAATTGAATTCCAACATTTAAATATACATTCTCTAGTTTTTGGGCCGGGTTTGTCAGGGGCCGAGTTTGTAGGGGCCGAGTTTGCTAGGGGCCGAGTTTGTCAGGGGCCGTGTTTGTTAGGGGCCGAGATGTCCTGTCACCCATTATTGTTTCTTATTTCTGTTAAAAACATAGATTGTGGGTACTCGATAGAACCGCCTCGTCGAGACGGTTCTATCGAGTCCCCGCAATCTATGTTTTGAGTAGACATAAGAAAAATATCACAATTTTTCATCTTAAAATTTCTATTTTTTGGCCCAAACAATTGCAATGTATTTGTATAGGCGTGTTTTCGTAATGTCCACTTTTTATATACCAATACAAGCAAAGAATTGTCCACCAAATACAGAACTTCTTCTTTAAGACCGTTTTGTATGGAGAATGCATTCTGTATTGGTGAGGATTGATTCTGTATGGGTGTTGTTTTACAGGTCTAGAACCATCAATGTCCGCATCGCAAAATATTGTGTCCGTTCGTGTTGGAATATCCGGAAATAAAAGCTCATATTAAAATCATCTGTTTCAGTTCATTTCGATGATCTGGCTTTAGGTATGACAGTTTCTGGTCAAGATTTACCAGAATGTCAGAAGTCTGTAGTTTTGATGATGTGGGATCAGGTTACATTTAATTAATGTACTCAAAGTCATTTTCACATTCTTCTAGTTGAACAGAGATGACAAGATTTACTGATGTTACAAATGAATAATCCTTTTATATGTATTCATTCAGCATGTTTATATAGCACAGCTGTTTAACCTAGCGCCTCCCAGGAGTGTTAACTATGTAATTTACATCACTGATCTTTTTGTCTACAGTGTAAGAGCAAATACCCTTCGCCTACGAGGGTAGGCTGAAAAGTTCTGAGCCTGACCAAGATCCAATGGTTTGTCCATGCTGAAAGTGCCTTATTTTTTCAACATAGTCTCAATTCCTGTCCACACACTTCCTCCAGCGATACTGGAGTCCTTGGATCCCAGTGGTATAGACGGTCTCAGCTTTGTCCCTGAAAAACTCCTCTACAACTATCACCTCCTCGTCTGACCGATAATGCTGCCCAGTCAAGTGCTTTTTCATGTTTGGAAACAGGAAATAATCTGATGGAGCTAGATCAGGTGAATACGGAGGGTGATCGACAAGTGTGAAGCCACAGTCATGCACAGCAGCCATTGCGACAACCGATTTATGAGCAGGCGCATTGTCCTGATGGAACAAGACCCCTTTTGTCAATTTTCCGGGTCGTTTAGCCTTAATTGCTTTTCGAAATTGTTTTAGCAGATCTGCATAATACTCCCAATTAATTGTTCTGACCTTTTGAAGGTAATCTATGAATATTATACCCTTGGCATCCAGAACACTGATGCCATCACCTTCCCTGCAGAGGAGCCGACCTTTGCCTTCTTTGGAGGGGGTGAGCCAGGGTGCTTCCATTGCATGGATTGTCTTTTGGTCTCTGGCCCAAAGTGATGAACCCAACACTCATCCTGAGTGACAAAACGGTCAAGAAAACCATCTTGGTCTGCTTCAAAAATAGCAAAGGTGGCTTGTGACAGGTTCAGTCTGGTCAGGCGTCAAAAGTCGTGGCACCCATCTGGCGGAAACCTTCGACATTCCTAATTCACTGTGCAGAATGTTCTCTACTCGTTCACGGGAGATGCCATCAGTGTTAGCTAACTGATTCACAGTTAAACGCCTGTCATCCATCACGGCCCTGTGCACTTGGCTGATGGTTTCCTCAGTTGATGCCGTTGTGGGTCGTCCACACCGGTCACCATCTTCAAGGCTGTCCTTGCCCATCTTAAAATTTGCTGCCCACCTTTTCACAGTTGCATACGAAGAAGCACCATGCCCTAATGTAGCAACCATATCGGCATGAATGTCCTTAGGAGCTAACTCCTTTTTATGGAGGTACTTGATGACACCACGATGCCAGATTTTGTCCATTTTCTCAAAAACGTGCTAGTATCAATTTTTAAAGTCTAGAATTTCTACGTTGTTGCAGGTAAACATGAACTCATTTGAGTCAAATCAAGTAATAAAGGTTATAATTTAATGAATACAAAAATTTCATGGCTGTTCGATGCCTGCTTCTTGGTCAGGCTCAGAACTTTTCAGCCTACCCTCGTAGTTTAAAATGCCTTTCTTTTGTACCTATGACATACAGTTGTTTCATTCTTCTTTGGGCACACTAAAGATTTGTCCGAGCAGCTTGACAGGCTTTTAAAAGGCTAATTTTGAAGTCAGACACATACTGAAGTAAGTTTAAGGAAGTGTCATCATTAGAGATTCTTGAACAGATTCTCAGCGAACCAAAAGCAAATGGATGCCTTCATCCCGAACCTTCTCTGTGTCGAGGTAATAAGATCTTATCATGTTTTATGGGATCTTTCATGGGTACCTCGACTGTGATAACTTGTACTGAACGATGCCCAGTTCATGCATAACTTATTGCAAAATTTCATACAAAAAATTTAGAACTTAGTCTGAATAAATAGACCTGTAAAGTCCAGCAAATGTGAAAAACGTCTATATAAGCTTTAATGATTAGTTCTAAGTGGAATGGCTTCAGGAACACGTGTGGAAGCACACAAGATAGTCAAAAGATATTCCCAGCCGGACTTTGTTCTGGGCAGGGGTCCCACACAGTCTATTGTTATTCTACTAAAAGGTTCATCAAATGCAGGTATAGCTGCAAATGAGCCTTAGGAACATAGTCTGATTGGGATTTCCTACCATTTTACATGTATGGCAGGATTTATTATGTTGGGAAACATCAGAATTTAACCCAGGATAATAAAATGATTTAGAATCTTGTGATAGGTTTTGACTTAATTACAAACTGGAACATGAGAAACTTCTGGCTTATCTAAAGCCAGTTCAAATAAAAGCGAAATTTCAGGATCCCTATGCTGTTCTGTAGAATGCTGTGACACTGACATTTTTATGAAACAGATCAAGGGACGAGTGATTCTCATTAAAGTCTGTCTGCCTGCCAGGCAGGTTTGAAGACAAAGACCTTGGTATCTTGTTTATGAAAACTATGACCAGGAATCGATACCGTTTCACAGTTCCCATCAGAGACGCCAAAGGAAAAGAAACACAAACATGAAACTGGAAACATCAATAGTGGAAAGTCAAAAGGACAGTAAATCTCCCACAGAAAGGCCAATTGGCTATCCAAAACAAAATAATATAAGTGATACACGCACTAAAAGACAACCCTTAACAAAAACAAACCACGACAGAAGAACCGCCTTGGAAGGTTGGAAGGTCAGTGAAACGAATTCCGCTGGTGGGGCGGTGGGCTTAAATCGATTTTACGTGACCACAATCTTCGCCCCTTACTTCCGTTCCGATTTAGACAATTAATTTGTTCAGTCCGCATGAAGGCCTCCTAACTCGTCAGTGCAACGTCTCCGTGAACACAAAATCAATCAACCGCAGAGATGAAACAACGATGAGGACTCGGTAGCTTGAAACCACTGAAATGCTGGAGCAAAAGTAAACCAATAGTTAGAGTCCAATGGACCAGAGAAAGAGCATGAGCCACCAACCAACATTACATAAAATTAGGTCCTCTCTAATTAAGTTTCAACCGTGACTGGATTAACTACCATGCATGCGGTCTGTTCTAAAACATTTGTGTTTTACCCAAACTTTTTATTTCGAAGACAGACTGACTCAAAAAGATATCAGTTAAAACAAGAGCCTGTTTCCCATCAATATGTTATGTCATGGGCATTGTGACTTCACAAGATGGATAAAGATGAGGGATATCCTGCTCAGTGGGATCAGGCGATTGATCAACGCAAGGATAAGAAGTCAAGAGCAGGTTTACCACGACCTTATTTCCATCTAAGTCATAGCCCAACAATACGCTAACACCTTTAAAAGGTAATTAGGTCTAATACTAACATCCACTGAACCAGATGTCAAGTCTGGTGACAAATAGATACATACAAATATATAAATAATGCAAACATAAGTTGTTAATGCGTGTAAGAACTGCCTCACTGAGGAGGTTCTTACGGTTACCCACAACATATGCCTTGGAACAAAAATAAGAAAAATAATATATACCCCCTTAAACCTCAGTTTTCTCTATATAAAATGGGGTGTAGGGGGTTCTCATTTCACTGACTTGTTCATGTCATGGGACACTTTGGCCCAAAGAAGTCAACTCAACCAAAGGCTGATAATCTGCTAAAATAAGAGACCGAGATGCCCCGGTATCTCGTTTGTTTTGTTCTGTTTGATCTGAGGTTTGACGCACCCGTCAACACTGTATAGGCCATTTTTGGAGACGTTGGTTCCAATTTTGTAGGACTTTTACCCGACATTGAGATGAAATCACATCTCAAGTCCTGTCGCCCAATGAAACCAATAGGGGTTATAAGCATGGACAGTCCGACTCGCACCGCTTTGTCTGGGTGGGTTTAGATCCTCTGAGCGGTCTGTTTCATCTCTGCGTGGAAGCATCATGCAGTCCATCTACTTCTTCAAGCGCCGGTGGGTAATGGCCGCCGGTATCTCGTAAGATTTTAATAGGGGTAGGACAGGCATAATTGTCACCTTTTTATGACACAAAACCATTTCACAAGAATGGTTCATAAATCTCCGTAACTCAGTCGTCTCAGATAATTTGGCATTAAAAAGAGTTCCCTCCCTTACCAACGATTGCGGTTTTGGCCTTAAAGAGGTAAAGGCCGGTAGGCTTAAACACCCCTTGTCTTCATTTCCTCCTCTTGTATTCTAAATATTCAGAAATAAACTGAACTGAGGGTTGGCTGTATTTGATAAGATATCCGTGTGCTACAATGGTTTCGTAATATCGTTCGTGCTGGTACAGTCAACCCTCTTTATACCGACATCGTTATAACGGCAAAATTCGTTATAACAACAATTTAGATGGAATTAAATCTTAGCTCAAGGCTTAGCCTCGATTCCGAGCGACGTGGGCTACCCTCGGGTTGGAAATGCCCAAACCGCTTGAAATTTAATACTCCAAGAAACAAATATCTAAAACATTGTTTTTTATTTATTTTTTTATTTATTTTTTTTTAGTAATGATGTCGAAAAGAACTTTTTTAACCTTTCATACTCCCTGGTTAATGGATGTAAAACACAATTTTAATCATACGAAAACAGAAGAGGGAAGCAAAAAGCCCTACTCGAAGTTCAACCCATACGATCTTTCAACCACTAAAATGCATTACAATAAGAGTCAATTCAATCGCTTGCTCCTGTAATAAGAACTGATCCAAAGCAAAAGAAAAAAAAATAATAAAAAAATAGGAAAAAAAAAAAAAATAAGTAAATAAAACGGTGGCTGAAAAACAATTTTTATAACAAAAATCTGAAACTTTCGTTCTTACTTTCTAAAGGTCCCTTATATGTAATATGTAACAATTGTTCCAAAAGTGTTTTCATTAAAACAAAACCAAACCTTTTGACAATGTTACAGAGCAGGCTGAGAATACGGATTATGCTTGGATGATTGCGTTCGCTACTGATCGAAGTCGCACACAGTTACGCAGAACTTTTTTGTTCGATTTGATGTTTAACGTCCCCGTCAACACACTATAGGTCATTTTGGAGACGTTGCTTCCAATTTCGTGGGACTTTTACCCGACATTGAGATGAAATGACATCCCAAGCCCTGTCGCTCAATGAAACCAATAGGGTTTATAAGCATGGACGGGCCGACTCGCACCGCGATTCCTGGACAAAATTAGATCCTCTAAGCGGTTTACCAGTACTAGTGTGCGGACGGTTTGGAAGCATCATGCAGCCCATCTATTTCTTCAAGCCCCGATGGGCGGGGGCGGACTGCATTGCCAACTACGCTCCGAGCCTTCTCCACATCACGCGAACAAGTCCGTGAAATGAACACCCACTAAACCCCACTTTATATAGAGAAAACTGGGATTTTCGTGGGTATTGCTCCAAGACATAGGTTGTGGGTATTCGTTAGAACCGCCTCATTGGGACGGTTCTAACGAGTATCCACAACCTATGAATAAGAAACATAAAACGATTTTTATAAGAAAAGTAGCTATTTCGGAAATGTGAAAAAATGCACTATGTCGCATGGGTGTGTTCTCGTAATGAGAAAACATATACTCAACTAATGTAAAGTTTGTTTACACCGCAGCTGACTCTGTATATACGTGTATATGTTTATTTCATATTACTCGATACTTTTTTCCGAACTGTGATATTTGCTGAGGGTATTTAACCATAATTCTTTCCAAAACTACCTATTAGAATTGTCACATTGAAACATATATTTTTAACTTAACAAGCAATATGGATAGTTATCCCTTAAATACCCCGCCTAATTACTCCTTATCTGGCTTCAGAATGGGTAACTACTTTCATCTAATGTCTGTCGCTGCGTTTGTGAAAATGTAATCGATATATGTTCTTTTTGGAACATGTACACATGGGTTTGTATTTGTTAAATAGGTACGATCGTTTCAATGACATAAAAGCCAAAAACCCTGCCATTAAGACCTTGTTAGCGGTTGGCGGTTGGAATATGGGATCCGAACCATTCACAAAGATGGTGGCTACTCCGCAAAGTCGCCGAGAATTTGCAACAAGCACAGTGCAATTCTTGAGACAGCGGAACTTTGATGGAGTAGACATGGACTGGGAGTACCCAGCTAACAGAGGCAGTCCACAAGAAGACAAACACAGATTTACACAGCTTTTGGCGGTAAGGCATTCTATCGTGATAACATTACGAAAACACGCCTATACAAATACATTGTAAATTTTACCACCGAAAAATGAAGATTTTCAGATGAAAAATTGTGATATTTTTCTTATTTCTGCTCAAAATATAGATTGTGGGTACTCGTTAGAACCGCCTCATCGAGGCGGTTCTAACGAGTACCCACAATCTATATTTTAGAGCAGAAATAAGAAAAATAAGGTTTACCCCCGCAAACCCCAGTTTTACCATATAAAAGTGAGGTTCAAGGGGGTCAAAATTATATAGGCGTGTTTTCATGATGTCTAAACCCAAGTTTATATATGGAAAACTTGGCTTTATAAGGGTATTCAATATTTTGCTTATTTCTGCTCCTAGACATATGTTGTGGGTTCTTGTTAGAACCGCCTGGATGAGGGGGTTCTAACGAGCACCCACACTCTATGTTTGAAGTGTAAACAAGAAATGAACATCACCAATTTTCATCGGAAAAGTAGTCTTTTGGAGGTATGCAAGACGGGTGTGTTATCGTAATGCATGAGGTTAACATGCATGCTTGAGGAGATAAGGCTTTCTTTGATGTGTGAAGAAAAAGTTTGTTTTTTTTAATATTATATTGAGATGCACCAAGCAAAAAGCTGGAGCCTTCCAGCATATGCACCCAGCGAAGTAGCAAATCAGCCTTTTCATAAACCTCAGCATGCTGGGTCACTAAATATCATTTTGATGCCCCCGGAATCTAAGAGATTCGGGGGCATATAGTTTTTGGTCTGTCTGTCTGTTTGTCCGTTTGTCTGTTTGTCCGTTTGTCTGCCTACAAAAACCTTAACATTGGGCATAACTTTTGAATGGTAATAGATAGAGCTTTCCTATTTCACATGTGTATACCTTATCACAAGACCTTTCCAGTGGTACCATAATTTTTGATCTCGTGACCTTGAACTTGACCTTTGACCTATTTTTTTTTTCAAAATTTAACATGCGCTGTCCGGGGGCATCAGTGTTTCAAAAACACATCTTGTATGAAAACAGGTTTCCATTCTGCGTCTGAATCCATGGAAAAATTAAAACCACGCAAAATAAATTAAAACGGGGGGGGGGAGATGTTTGATTTGAGGTTTAACATCGCCGTCAACACTGAAAAGGGCATTTTGGAGGCGTTGCTTCCAATTGTGTGGGGCTGTTACCCGACATGGAGATGAAATGACATTTCAAGCCCTGCCGCCCAATGAAACCAATAGGGTTTATGAGCATGGACGGTCCGACACTCGCAGCGCTTTACCTGGGCAGGCTTAGATCCTCCAAGCGGTTTACCAGTGCTCGTGTGTGGGTCGGTTTCAGCTCTGCGTGGAAGCATCATGCAGCCCCGTCTATTTATTCAAGCCCCAATCGGCGGGGGCCAAGAGTGTAGCGTAATGAAATATTCAGCTTGATGTGGGATTACTTGAAAAATGTCAAATTAAAACCTTCTCTTACTGCATGAAAACACATTACGAAAACACACCTATAAAATTTTGCCCCCCCCCCCCTTGAACCCCACATTTATATAGTAAAACTGGGATTTTCAGGGGTAAACCTTAATTTTCTTATTTCTGCTCTAAAATATATATTGTGGGTACTCGTTAGAATCGCCTCGATGAGGCGGTTCAAACGTGTACCCACAATCTATATTTTGAGCAGAAATAAGAAAAACATCACAATTTTTCATCATAAAATCTTCATTTTTTTCGGCGAAAAAGCTTACTATGTATTTGTTTAGGCGTGTTATCGTAATGAATCGCGTCAATAGCCATCTATTAAGCGCGCACATAAGGGAGACGCCTATAATAATAAATAATAATAATAATAATAATAATAATAATAATAATAATAATAATAAAAATAATTATAATAATCGACCTTATTTATAGAGGGTATCACATTTAGTACTAATCATTCATATGGCCCTCTTTTCCTGCGAAGGAACCAGTACTAGAATGTGGATAAAGTTTCTTGCTTAATTAAATAACACTTGGCGGTTGCGGGGATCGAACCGGCTACATCACAATCTCAAATCCGATGATTTACCCTGCACCACAGCGCTCCTGCTTCACAGGTTGTGCGCAGGCTCATCTGCGTCTTTGATGGATGCACATGTTTTGTTCTATTTCGGTTCTACGGTTCTTTCAAGAATATTTCACCTATTTCGTAAGAATAGGGCGAAAACCTGAGAACCCGGAGAACAAAAACATTTGAACGTCCGTTGCCGACCTTGGCGTCCCACTGATGATGATCCGAGCGCGGCTCGAAACCACATGCACGAGAGTCAGCGATATTACCACTAGGCCAAGGAGGTCCGCTATTTTAGATTTACTGAGACGTTGAACGCGTTGATATTTTTTAATATTTCTGCTCAAACATGGATTGTGTGAACTCGTTGGAACCGCCTCGTCTAGGTAGTTCTATGGAGTATTCACAATAAATTATATGCTTTTAAACAGAGATCAGAAGAAAAATGCACATCGCTGTAAACCTCAGTTTTAGATACAAAAGTGGGGTTTAAGGGTGTCAGAATTATATAGGCGTGTTTTCGTGATGCCATCATCAATAGGATGGCGAATGATATTATTTCCGAATGACTGCTTATTATGTTGCTTGCATAGGTATATTCCTGATCTACATATCTACACATCATGAAAACACGCCTATATAATTTTGACCCCTTGAACCCCACTTTTATATAGTAGAACTGGGGATTACAGGGGTTAATCTTATTTGTCTTCTTTTTGCTCTAAAACATAGATTATTGGTACTCGTTAGAACCGCCTCGACGAGGCGGTTCTAACGAGTATCCGCAATCTATATTTTAGAGTAGAACCGTCTCGACGAGGCGGTTCTAACGAGTACCCACAATCTATATTTTAGAGCAGAAATAAGGAAAGTATCACAATGTTTTCGTTTTCTCTTCGGCGTTTACAATGTATTTGTATAGCCGTGTTTTGCAATGAGATTAGAAAGAGCTAAAAAGTATTCATGTTATTACGTTAGTATGTCTGTGACATTTATACCTGAAAAGAAGCATTAAGTTTACAATGTATTTGTATAGCTGTGTTTTGTAATGAGGCTAGAAAGAGCTAAAAAGTATTCATGTTATTACGTTAGTATGTCGGTGAAATGTATACCTGGAAAGAAGCATTAAGCCTTCCGCCTAAACATCACGTTACATGTAACGTGTCTGTGAAATGAATACCCCTCCAAACTCATGTAAAATATAGAATGATTGGAGGTACAGGGGTATTCATTATTTTGCTTATTTATGCTCCAAAACATAGGTTGTGGGTACTCGTTAGAACCGCCTCAATGAGGTGGATCTAACGAGCACTAACAACCTTGGATTGGAGTATAAATAAGATAAAATTGCAAATTTTGATCGGAAAAGTAGACATTTTGGAGAAATGAAAAATACAGTATGTCACACCGGTGTGTTATTGTAATACAAAAACGACATGATAATGAACCATAAGTTAAAAGCCACATTACAATAACTCATACGCGTGACATAGTGCATTATTTAGTATCTCAACAATGGCTTCTATTTTGGTGTAAACTCATGATATTTTTCTTATTTATACTGCAAACATAAGTTGTGGGTGCTCGTTAGCATCCACAACCTATGTCTTAGAGCAGATATAAGACAAATAATGTTAACCCCCGTAAACCCCAATTTTCTCTATATAAAGTGGGGTGTAAGGGGTATTCATTTTACGGAATTGTTCACATGATGAAAAAGGACAGCCCATCCCCGCCCCCCCCCCCCTCCAATGGCAGAATGGCTATCCGTGGGGGTTAGGGTGAGTGCATTCGATTTTAAATGGCCACAGCCATCGCCCTTAATTCACAGTTTGCGTGCAGGATTCGCAACCGATACAAATCGAAAGTCATACAAATCGAACACTATAAAGATTATTTCATTAACTGTACCGCTTGCTAGTTTTTTAATACATCACGAAAACAAGCCTAAATAAATCTGTCCCCCTTAACCGCCACTTTTGTATAGTAAAACTGGGGTTTGCAGGGGTATACATTTTTTTTTCCTATATCTACTCAAAACATAGATTGTGGGTACTCGTTAATCGGCGAGTTCTAACGAGTATCCACAATCTATGTTTTGAGCAGAAATAAGAAAAAATCACAATTGTTCATCCGAAATATTTCATTTTTTCTGCAGTAAAATTTACAATGCATTTGTATAGGCGTGTTTTCGTAATAACCAATCCAGTGTCTTCCGGCAAGCCTTTGTTTGACAATTACAAGTCAAAGCATAATAGTTGGACATGGCCTTAATATTTTTTAAATTACTAAAAAGATTAATCATCATTTATAAGTAAAATATAATAAATCTGACTAAGGTACAATGCAGCTATTGCAGTTCACTCATTTTAATTAATAGCTTATGGGTACTATAGTTGATCTCCCCTGCATGATTTATGTAAATGATCTGCACCTATTTTAAGCTATTTAGGATGATAAATGAGCCAGCGCATGGCAAAACCTACAATAAGACATGTGCGCCCAACGAAGACTCAGATCAGCCTGCGCATCCGCGCAGTCTGATCAGAGTCTTCGTTGTGCGCTCTAAGGCTAGCTAAGGGCTCAGTGCTCCGTCATGCAGCAAGAGAAGTCTCTGGTTATACTATATGGATGCGCAGGCTGATCAGAGTCTTCGGTGGGCGCACATGTATTACTGTAGGTTTTGTCATGCGCTGGCTCAAATGGAAAATAATCATCCATTATCCGATTCAGACAGAGGCATCAAAACCCGAGCGTTGAAATTTCGGAGAGAAAGTCACACTATGCAAGCTTACCAGGTTTGAGCCTTCAAGCTTTAACAGTTCCAGATGAATCTGATAGAAAGCAGGATAAAAAACAAATAAACAAATAAGCCAAGAAAGCCTGTCGTCTCTCACAAGATACGTATAAGCCACCATCATCGCACTGCATACCAAGTTTGAGGCGTTTCGCTTTTGCAGGTCCTGAGAATTCGATGATGAAAAATTTAACATTGGTTACTGAAGAGAAAGAAGAATGAAAGAACAAATTAACAAATACGCCGATAACCTCGTTTTTTTTTCATGATAAAAGTCATCGTAATTGCATGGCATACCACGTTTGTGCCTTCTGGCTTTTAAAGTTCCTGAGAATTCTTTGACGAAAAATTTAACTTTGGCCTATATGGACAGAAAAAAGAATGAAAGAACAGATGAACAAATAAGCATAGAAATCCCATTGTCTCAGACACGATATGTCATCATTATAACATTGCATACCAAGTTTGAGGCGTCTAGCTAATTTGTTGTTTCCGAGAAATCTTTGAGGAAATATTTAACATTGGCCTATATGGAGAGAAGAAAGAATATGAAAGAAGATATGAACGAAGATGCCAATTAATCCCACTGTCTATTCATTTCGAAAACAGGCCTATTCAAATACATTGTAAACTTTACTGCCGAAAAAAAACAAACAAAAAATTTAAGGTGAAAAAGTCTGATATTTTTCTTATTTCTGCTCAAAATATAGATTGTTGGCACTTGTTAGAACCGCCTCGTTGCCCCAACGAACCCACAATCTATATTTTAGAGCAGAAATGAGAAAAATAAGGTTTACCCCCGTAAACCCCAGTTTTACTATATAAAAGTGGGGCTCAAGGGGGTCAACATCATATAGGCGTGTTTCGTAAATAAAAATCAAAAATGAGTAAGTCGTCATTTTTGAGGTTTCTAGTTTTTATAGTTCCTAAAAATTCTTTGACGAAAACTTTAACATTGGCCTATATGGACAGAAAGAAGAATGGACGAATAGATGAACAAATTAGCCTAGAAAGCCCACTGTTTCTTACACGATGTAAGCCATTCTTATATTGCATCACATTTCAAGTTTGAAGCTTCTGGCGTTTACAATTTCTTAGGTATCTTTGATGAAAATAATCCCAGTGATGTATAGGGAGAGAAGAAAGAATGAAATGAACAAATAAGCCGAGAAAGCCAATTGTGTCTTACACGGCATATTTCACCATTATTGAATTCATCACGAAAACGCGCCTCTAAATTTTGCCCCGCTTTAACCCCACTTTTAAACAGTAAAACTGGGGTTTTCAGGGAAAAACATTATTTTTCTTATTTCTGCTCAAAAACATAGATTGTGGGTACTCGACAGAGCCGCCTCGTCGAGGCGGTTCTATAGAGTCCCCGCAATCTATGTTTTGACGGGGACGTTAAACCTCAAATCAAACAAACTATATGAAGTTGTGGTTCAAGGGGGTCAAAACTATATAGGCATGTTTGTGTGATGTACTCTAGAACTAACATTTTGCAAATGAAAATGTTTGAGATTGTTTCTTATTTATGACCCAAATATAGATTGTGAGTGCCCGCCCCATTGAGGCGGTACTCACATTCTATGTTTTTGAGCAAAAATACGGAAAATAAGGAATATCTCCCTAAGCCCACTTTCCTGTATAAAACGTGTGGTTAAGGGCGGTCTTCATTTAATAGATCTGTTACCCGTTAAACTTGCCTGGAATTTCCTTGTCACGCACAACCTTAAAATGGATTCTATTAGTCTCATTGTTGTGTTATATATACTCTTATGTCATTCAGGAAATTCGCAGAACATTTGATGAGGAAGGCCGCCGAACTGGGAAAGAACCTCTTTTGCTAACCTCAGCTGTGGCTGCCGGGAAATCTAAAATTGACACAGGCTATGATGTACCGCAGTTTTGCAGGTAACTACTAATGCAGTTTAGAACTCCTGAGAAAATACATACTGAGGTCTTAAATCAAAGACATATCAAACGCTGCATAACTGGAAAATGACATTTATGAAATGTTTCTGTTGAGAATATTTCTGCAATCCAAGTATGAAAAAATAAACTTTATTCTCGATTTAACGCCTTCCATCAGCTCTGTAAGATTATGAAAATAATTTTACTCATATAAATGTTGATTGAAACCAGAACAGAAGAGTTGACTCCATTGCACATATTCATTAAATAGCGAGTTATTCTCTTGTGTATGATTTATCTACATCTGTACTCGGAATGAAAGGAATGAAGTAATGGTTAAAGTGGTTGTAGTCTTTGCTATGCATCTGATACGACTGTCTGAAAAATGTCTGCGCGAATTTCAATAAAAAGGGTGTCTGGAAATGTTATTTTATAAGGCTACGTCTTACATACAGTAAACATGTTTCCTTTTGTTATGGCTTGTCTTTGAGTGTGTATATCCCTAATATCTGTCTGTTTTGGATAGCAAATTGGCCATTTTGTGGGATGTGGCAGTCCTTTCAGCCTTCCGCTATTGATGTTTCCATAAGGGTCTAGTTATTTCTTGTTTGTGTTGCTTTCCCTTTTATATCTCCGATGGGAGCTGTGGGTTAATCGTATCGATTCCTGGCCTAGTGGGAAAGAGCACCGACTCTTTATTTATTACCTAGGTCTCTCACCTCTGTGGTTCGGGCCTAGCATGGGTCACATGCCAAGTTCTGCAACGGAAGGTCAGGTGGTTTTTCTCCGTGTACTCCGGTTTTTCGCCCACCTATGATTAACGATCGGCTCGATATGAGTGAAAAAATCTTGAAAAGACCGTAAAATCAAAACCGAAAAAAAAAATATCGATTCCTGATCATTGCCTTTACTTCTATGTCGCTATTATCACGTGAACAAGTCCGTGAAATGAACACCCCCATAAACCCCACTCTATATAGGGGAAACTGGGGTTTACGGGGTATACATTATTTTTCATTTTTCTGCTCAGAGACATAGGTCGTGGGTACTCGTTAGAACCGCCTCATTGAGGCGGTTCTAACGAGCACCCACAACCTATGTTTGCAGGATAAATAAGAAAAATATCACGGATTTTCATCAGAAAACTAGCTATTTCGGAGATGTGAAAAATGCAATATATCGCACGGGAGTGTTATCATAATTAATGAAAAAGTCACAAGAGGAAATATAAAAAATGACAATAACTTTACCACAAAATGGCAAAACGGTTATCTAAAGTCAAAATATGTTAGCAATACATACATGAAAAGACGATCTATAACGATAATAAATGATAATAAACCACAACAGAAGATTTTACGATCCCCATCCTTAGTTCTGCTGGTGTTTAAATTAAGGCGTAACTATACCTAATTTAGTGACAAAGAGGCCTTTCTGATATTTAATCTTCATCAGTGTGTCTCAACCCCAAAGTTCTGAAACCGAAACGGATGATGGACAAGACCCGGCAAACACAGCACCTTCCCCTCCGAGCACACACCACCGACAGGAAGATGTCCAAAGTAGCGAGACTTGTAAAATTTAAAATATAACAAATTCTTTTTTCAATCCACACATTACGAAAACACGCCTATTCAGATGCATTAAAAATTTTACCGCCGAAAAATCGAAACTTCTCAGATGACAAAATGTGATTTTTTCTTATTTCTGCTCAAAATATAGATTAAGGGTACACGTTAGAGCCGCCTCCATAGGCGATTCTATTATGAGGCGGTTCGAACGAGTACCAACAATTTACATTGCAGAAGTAAGAAAAATAAGGTTTACCCCTGTATATCCCAGTTTTACTATATAATAGTGGGCTTCAAGGGGGGTCGAAACTATATAGGCATCTTTTCGTGATGTGAAAGATTTCAAACTCACCAGAACATAAAAATCAAACGAATACAGAGATGAGATGACAGCAAGAAAGTACTGAAGGTCGGGAGCAAAAGAAATCCAAAAGATGGTCTGCGTTGGAACCGACCAGTGATACAGCATCACAACAGTTTTTGTCTGCTTTCGCGTCCGCTGGTTACTTTAAAAGTCATTGTTGCAAACGGTGTGGACACGGATCAGACTGTTCCTCTATGTCAAGGTACACACTGTTTGTCTGTGTGCAAAAGTTTTTTCTCATGAGTTTTGAAGAAGATGCGGCAGACGACATAAACAGATGACATTTTCAGATGCAGTTGTTTGCCTGCATATTTTACATTACGCAAATACATTGCCACCTTTATCGCCGAAAAAATGAAAATTTTATGATGAAAAATTGTGATATTTTTCTTATTTCTGCTCAAAATATAGATTGTGGGCACTCGTTAGATCCGCCTCATCGAGGCGGTTCTAACGAGTACCCACAATCTATATTTTAGAGCAGAAATAAGAAAAATACGGTATACCCCCGGAAACCCCAGTTTTACTATATAAAAGTGGGGTTCAAGGGGGTCAAAATTATATAGGCGTGTTTTCGTGATGAAAAGGGTTCATGATCACAGTAGTCGGCCCCATTCACTCACTTTCAAACCTGACCAATAAATATTTTGTATGTCTTGTTTAAGGTACATGGACTTTGTAAGCTTGATGGCATATGATTTACATGGCAGCTGGGAAAATATAACTGGTCATAACAGTCCATTGTATCCCCATTCAGGCGAAAGCGGAGATCAAGTCTTCCTTAATATGGTAGGTACATTGCAATAACGATAGCTCGAACACCGGTGGATCTTGTTTCAAACTAGTTTTTTGAGTTTTAAGATGAAACTTTATAATTTAGGGAGAATGATCGTGTCTTGAAAATCATTTTTTGGATAGTCACAAGAATTGCCTCGATAATACTAATTTATTTTAGTTCGATTGCAATGAAATGAATTGCTCTCAAACACTCGTTCTGGATATTATCACGCGCGCAAGAGAAAGGCAGTGACTTTTACACCACTTTTACCCGGACCGAGACAGTGGCATTACGTGTATCGCCTAAGGACACACCTCGCCTCCGGTGGCCGACTTCGAACACATAACATCTCGATCATAAATCGAACGCGCTAAACACTGAGCTATCGAGGAGATTTGTATGGTTACACGCGACAAAAATGCGAAAAACACGCCTATATAATTTTGACCCCCTTTAACCTCACTTTGTATATAGTATAATTGGGGTTTAGAGAAGTAAACCTTATTTTTCATATTTATTCTTTAAAATGTAGAGGCGGTGCTAACATGTTCACACAATTTATATTCTATTTGAGCAGAAATAAGAAAAAAAAACAACACAATATTCGTCTTAAAATTTTCATTTTCGGCGGTAAAACTTACCATACCAAAACACGCCTATACGAATGCATTGTAATCTTTACTCCCCAAAATACGAAATTTTAAGATGAAAATTGTGATATTTTTCTAATTACTGCTCAAAATATAAATTGTGAGTACTCGTTAGAACCGCCTCATTGAGGCGGTTCTAACGAGTACCCACAATCTATATTTTAGAGCAGAAATAAGAAAAATGAGGTTTACCCCTGTAAACCCCATTTTTACTAAGTAAAAGTGGGGTTCAAGGGGGGCAAAATTATATAGGCGTGTTTTCGTAATGACATTTAGTGTTTGTTGTTCAAACTTATAGCATTGGCCGATATAGTATCGTTTAATACAGTCAGAGATAAGTCCAGAAATGGTGCTTCAAATACGTTTAAATTAGCATTCTTTTACTGCAGTTCTTCTAAATAAATTTTGTCAAACATCTGTTCGAAAGAGAAATCCACACTATTTTAAACATATTGCAAATATCCAGACGCTTAGTTAAAAATGTTCGATAAAATGGTTATCATTTGGCCGCAAATCCTTAAGTATAGGGAGTACAAGATTTTTTATTTCTGGACCAGACTAGCTAGTTCGACAAGTTGAAAGCCTGCATTCCATCGTTTTGTTTGCATGTTTGTAAACATTGCTTTTCATTCTGAAAAAGGAAACAATATGCAATTTGCAAAAAAAAATATCAGGTGCACAGATGGTCTACATTAGAATGTCAAATCTATGTAAAATGGGGTTCTAACGAGCATCCGAAATCTGTGTGAAACATAGAATAAGAAGGTATAACAAATTGTCTTCTCCTTTATCATGTTATGTTGTTGTTAGTTAAGGGATAACGTCATGTCATAAAACTGTTATAATGACCGTACGTGTAATAAAATTTTTACTGGTCAATAAAGTCTACATTCTCTTACATACGTTTGTTTGTTTCTTCCAATAGTCTAATGCAACCTCTCACGTAAATATTCACAGGACTGGGCTTCCAACTACTGGGTAAAGAAAGGCTGTCCACGTAACAAACTTATCATTGGCATGGGACTCTATGGACGATCGTTCACTCTCCGAAGTTACCATAGAAATGGATTAATGGATCCTGCCAAGGGTAAAGGTGAAGCTGGAAAATATACGGGAGAGGGTGGCTTTCTGGCATATTATGAGGTAAATGTTTGCAATATAGACGTGAAGGCAATGATCAGGAACCGATACAGTTAACCAACACCTCCCACCAGAGACACCAAAGGGAAAGAAACACAAACATGAAATAACTACATCCTACAGTGGAAAGCAAAAAGGCCAGTTACTTTCCCACAAAATGGTAATTTGGCTATCTAAAATAAAACGATATAAGCGATACACACATTCAATGACGAACTATAACAGAGACTGAATTTTGTCCATTAGCATGTTGTAGCATGAATAATGGACGGAGCTCCGTCGCCGAGCGAATAAGAGCGTCGACTCTTATTCATTAGATGCCTCATCACTTTATTTCGAGCCTCCTTTTGGTCATATGTAAGACTCTATGTTCTGTTAAAGTAGATCAGGTGGTTTTCCCATGTTAGTTCGGATTTCGTCTACCTCATTAACGATTGGTGAAGGGGCCGTGGTACCATACAATAAATAAATAAATAAAAACGAATACGTAAATATCCAGGGTCCATTTGTTAATAACTAACGATATCGTTAGTTAACATCCGTGAAAAGTTTAATCATAGTAGCAAAAGTTGCTACAATTTTACAGTAAAAATACCACTTTGAAAGATATTGCACTTTCTGGTGCAGTCAACAGCTTGACACATAACGACCTAATTAAACTAACGATGCTTTGAACAAATGGGCGCAGATCTTCAAAACAGAACACAGTTGTTCAGATAAAGCTATAAAAATTACCAAATGAAACTGTTACTTTAGGCAAAAACTTTTAAGCAATACGTGTGTCTATAAACAGATATGTAACCATAGCACTAACATTTCTATGGCAATGCGCCACTGTATCAGATGTTGTAAACACTTTCACCTTTAACCAATTTGTAAAGTTAACTGTACTTTGAACAGCGTGACACAGAAAGCCACTGTTAACCCTTATCCTGCTGCATAATTAATGTAGCCACACCCATTTCTGATCTTTAACCAATCAGATACCTTGATGTAATTAATTCTTGCAAATTCACAAACTGAATGTCAAACAGTGTAGATCCTGATCAGATGGCTTCTTCAGAAGCCATCTGATCTGGATCTACACTGTTTGCAAAGACAGTGGTTGTCGTGAACAGCAGAATAAGGGTTAAGCATTGCAATCGATGATTTTGATTAAACAACACCGTGTTCTAGTGACAACAAATTAATTTATGGTGTTTTGACAATCTGTTTTGTACATACATGTATCGGTATCATAAATAACAGTCAGTATAGCTATCTTAGTCATTGTCCTTACCTGTTGATCTTGATTCTGTCTAAATCACTACACCTCTAAAGACTACTAAAAGAAAGAAAGAAAAAGAATATTTACTTTCCGATTTCGTAATTTGCCTTATTACAATGACTCGGGTAGTTTTTGTTTGTTTGATGTCAGGTTTAACGTCCCCATCAACACTGTATATGCCATTTTGGAGTAGTTGCTTCCAGTTATGTGCGACTTTTACCCGACATTGAGATTAAATGACTTCTCAAGCCCTGTCGTCCAATGAAGCCAATATTATAAGGTCTTTAAGCATGGACGGACCGACTCTAACCGTTTTGCCTGGGCAGACTTAGATCCTCTAAGCGGTTTACCAGTACTCTTGTGCGGTCAGTTTCAGCTCTGCGTGGAAGCATCATGCACATGTATAATTTTTAAGAATTTCACCATTTCAACAGCCAGTTTTCGGTCGATTGTTTGTAAAACGAACTAGAGCGCGCTGTCGATGGCAAGCCATCGCAAAGCCCCACGTTTTCTCCACAGTAAGTCAAAATTTGACCTTTTGACCCCTCCCCAGGGCCCCTGGGGGCGGGGACAAAAACAAATGTGCTCTTGCGCAAGCCATTCATGTAAGCAACTCGCATACCAAATTTGGTTGAATTCCGGCTAACGGTTTAGGAGAAGATAACCGGACAGACAGACGGACAGACGGACGGAGGCGATTACAATATCCCCACTTTTTTTGAAAAACGTGGGGATAAAAATGGTCTAACGTTCTGGACCATCATCACGAAAACACACCTATAACAGGGGTAAACTTTACTTTTCTTATTTCTGCTCTAATGTATTGATCATGGGTACTCGTTAGAACCCTAACGAACCGCCTCGGCGGCTCTAACGAGTACCCATACTCTATATTTTGAGCAGAAATAAGAAAAAATATCACATTTTTTCATCTTAAAAGTTTCGATTTTTCGGCTGTACAGTTAACCATGCATTTGTATGGGCGTGTTTTCGTAATGATTGTTTGTAAAACGAAAATAAAAATGGTCTAACGTTCTGGGCCATTTTCCAGCCTAAACTTAGGGACAATCGACCCACCAGTGCTGCCACTTGGATTAGTATTTCAGTATTTATATGATTCTTTTCACGATGCTTATAGTTAATAACACCACCTTTCAGATCTGTGAAATGCAGAAGAAAGGAGCAAATACATATTATATAAAAGAACAAGAAGTACCTTATGTAGTCCTGGGATCTCAGTGGGTAGGCTATGATGACGCTGACAGCTTGAGAATCAAGGTAACTGTAGCTAAATGTTTCAAAGTCTATGCACGAATCAATTGATCTCCAAAAATATAAAATACAAGTAATTTAATTAAAGACATTTAAATTGTTAACACAAAATAATAATTGTAACAATTTGCATTACTTTCTGTTTCTTTTCCTGAAAGCCCTCCATAATTCGCATTTGTCTCTTTTAGAGCAGACCCTGCTGATACAGAAGATAGAAAATATATATATGAGAGGGCCGCCTAGATTGTTATTGGTCCTATGCAAAGGTTCAAACGTATTGTGCTGCTAAATAGAGAAGTCGGATTGGTGCCACATGCGATAACTGCTTACTTTTAGAATGTTGATAGATATACAGAACCTAACTAATGATAATTTTAATGTCAGAGTTTCTTCTATTCAATGAACCTGTCATGCATCTTAAAAAAGGTTGATTAATTTGTAAAAGGAGTATTAGCTGTAGAAATGATATTATAATCATATTAATCTCTAGATACGCTGGATGAAACAGAATAGATTTGGTGGTTTTATGGTCTGGGCTTTAGATTTAGACGATTTTAAAAACTCATGCGGATTTGGAAAGTACCCTCTGCTAACAGCAATGAACCAGGAGCTTAGTGGCGGTGCTATAGGTCGACCGAGAAAACCAACAATGTACGTATATTGTCCTTTTAGAAACCTAAACACACAGTAAATGCATGGTAACATTTACTTTGAAAGAATCAAAGTTACCGCTAGTGAAACTCGCCAATTATTCAAGTATTCAGTATCGCCGACCAAATGCACACACTGACGGTTTTAAAAACTCGTTTTCCCCAGAACAATTGCAACTTGAAATGGCCTTACAGCTGAGCTGTCTCTTCTGAGACAGTTAATGGATTTTAGGCTAAGTTATAAAATCTTAGGTTTTGGCAGGGGTTAGGTAAGGAATGCCTGCCCCTGAGGAATTCTTGTAAATAGTTTTAATCTTATGGTGGCAGTGTCACACATTCACTTCTTTTTGTGATAACTTATGTGCTACACCCTAAACCTGCCATCATGGTCAGACTTGACCGAATGCAGAATCAAGAGAAAACAAACAGTCCGAATAGTATTTTCACATTAAACTTGAAAAATCAAACGTAATTTTATAAAAAGAAGTTTAACGACTAATCAAACATCAACCGAATTATAATTTAAGTTTTTGATACCTGATGTTCTCTATCTCTTGTCGGGCCTACCCATCACGTGATCAAGTCCGTGAAATGAAGACCCCCCTATACCCCACTTTATATAGAGAAAACTGGGGTTTAAGGGGGTGTACATTATTTTCTTATTTTTGCTCCAAGACATAGGTTGTGGGTACTCGTTAGAACCGCCTCGATGAGGCGGATCTAACGAGCACCCACAACCTATGTTTGCAGTACAAATAAGGAAAATATATCGGATTTTCATCAGAAAAATGGCCATTTTGGAGATGTGAAAAAAATGCACTATGTCGCACGGGTGTGTTATCGTAATGCCGGTGTGGGGTCCAACTGTTGTTTTTTCCTTTGTTCCAGCATTTAGCTATTTCATGCTGTCGAATCCTCATCATTTTTGTCATCTCTGTATTCGTTTGATTTTTATGCTCTCGCAAATGTTGCATCGACGAGTTAGAAATCCTTCAAAGAGACTGAACAAATTATTCACCACCATCCCCTGCAACAGTAAAATACTTTTTATTGATCGTTATAAGGCGGTTCTTCAGTTGTGTTTTTATCGTTATGGTTCGTCTTTGTATGTATGTATTACTAATATAATATAATTTTGATAGCCGTTTTTCCCTGGAAAGAAACTGTCCTTTTGTGACGTTTTCGACGTTTTAAATATGGTGGGGCAAAATTGTGAGGGGGGTTCGTGTTTTGTTTGTGTTTGTTTCCCTTCGGTGATTTGGTTGGGAGGTGTGAAGTAAGTTTATGCTAATTTATTTTAGTTCGACGGCGATGAAAGCTTCAAGCTTATTGAATCGCTCTCGAACAATCCTTCCGGAAGCTTTCACGTGCGCGCGAGAGAGATGGTGACAGTGGCTTTTACACCACTTCTACCCATTTACACCTGGGTGGAGTTGGGCAGTGTCATTATGTGTCTTGCCAAAGGACACACCTCGATACCGGTAGCCGGATTAGAACGCACAACTTCTCGATTATATGTCGAACTCATTAACCTTGCGCTATCGAGGCTGACAAGGTGTGAGGTAATCGACACGATCCCTGATCATTGCTTTTACTAATTTTTGTGAGAAAGTGTCGAAGTCAGATGTTCAAGGTGTGTCGGATCGACAACATTCTTCCGCGTTTCTATATTGATTTACTATTTGTCTTCCATCTGCTGATTCAATAAGTATTTGTCTCAGTATTTGTGTCAGTTGTTGGCGAAAGAAGGTGCGCTGTGCTCTGGTTAACCGCTAATGTATAAGGCTGTCTAGGAACTGTTTGGTTAGATAAATTTACTACCGTCATATGACCTAAATAGTGTTGCCTAGGCCGTTAAACAAACAAATAAATAACAAACAAACAAACTGCTGTTAAGCAATGTTTACAGAGTAGACAACGTTCGAGACTTCAGGCTCACTTACACATATCAAAAACACTTAGCCATCTGAAAATGAATATAATAAGCTTTGAAGAACGGTTTTGCTCCGGAAGATAAGAAGGTATTCTCCACCCCAAATTAAATACTTTTCACTTTCCGTTCCAAGGTTGTTCTTCTGTCGCAGTTTAGCTTTGTTATAGTTCGTCTTTGAATGTATGTTTCGCTTATATGTTTTTCTTTTGGATAGCCAACTGGCTATTTTGTGAGAAAGGAACTCCGCTATTGATGTGTCCATTAGGGTCTAGTTATTTCACGTCTGTGTTTCTTTCCCTTTGATGTCTTTGATGGGAGGTGTGAATTGTATTGAGTCCTGATCATTGACTTCATTTCTATTCATTGATTATGGAAGGTTACTTTGAGATGTAATTCCATATAGGATCCAAATCTACGTTCTACATAACCAAGGAATTGTCCACATTCTGCTTGAAATCGTTTAAAAATGATATTAAGACCACTTTTGATTAGCCCAAAGGAAGTGTCTTACTAGAGGACACTGGGCTTGGCAAATATAAAGGAAGAAAAGTTGATACCTTTGAAACATAAATTTAAAAGACTGGTTAGTCTAAAATTATGCTTGTCTTAGCAGGGAACATGTACCTTTACCTGTAGTATGTATTGCTTTCCTTCTATTTTGCAGTAATCGTGTAAAGCCCAAGCGGCAACATGTCCAGCCCAAAAGGCCACATATTCAACACAGAATACCTCAGGCAGTATTTACACCTCCTCAAGCCACCCAGCCTCCGACCCCGCCTCCAACCCAGCCTCCAGCAAATGGTAAGACATATAAAGTCTATCCGGATAATGTGTCCATATAACAAATACTTTATTCATGGTTCTGAAAGTGGCGCTTTTGGGATGAAACATGGTATTATTTGCCTTATTGCCACTTCAAACAAATGATGTGGGAGCTTTACAATGAGGCTCGTCTTCCTTTTACCCACATTCTGTGTTGTATTTGTAATAAAAAATGGAACGTTTACAAGGACATTACGTACACGTATTATCTAAATGAAGGGTATTGCTATGCATCCTTTCGTTATATTTACAGTGCCTCGTAATTAGACAATGTTGGTAAGCAGGTGTATACAAGTTGTGGATACAAAACATCTTTTAATTGTGATGTGTGTTAAAACCGCTTTATTAGGTATGTTACAACGAGTACCAAATTATATGTCAGTAACAGAATAATATTACTTAGCTGAAAAGGGGAATTCTGCAGATAACTGTTCATTGCTGTTTTTTTTTTTTTTTTTTCGTTTATAGGCAATTAATCATTTTTATCCCATCTGAATCAGTAATAAAGTAGAAGTAAAACAAAGATCAGGAACTTACTTTACAGAGCAACTTACTTTACAGAGATTTAACTGTGCAATAAACTATTATGTTCCGCATCCTTTGATTTCAGTCAACTTTTGACCGGAATATACGTGTCTGTGTAGATCCCATGAGTGAGTGAGTGAGTATTTGAGTTTTACGTCCAACCAACAGCTAAGGCCATACGGAGAGGGAACGTCGGTTTAAATAAAAATCAAAAATGAGTTCCTTTAAGAGCAATGAAAACATTCATAAGAAAGAAGCTGGGTCATACTACGTAGTTTAGGCTAATAAAGCCTCATCAGTGGCCCTGTAATGATCCGGCAAAGAAAGCCAGAGGAAACATACTGCAATTTTGCGAATTTCGAAAAGGCAGTCGATTTAAAAACTGATATAAATCGAAATGGGATCCAAATAATAAAAAAACCTGTCTAGAATATGAGTCTAAACCAATAATTTATTTCTGATTTCTCAGAATATTCACGCTGACCTCAAAGGACCAAAAGTAAAATATAAACTGCACTATGGTTGATGTACGGGGAGACGTATTACGGCCGCCACACGGCACAACACCAGCTGCAGTGAAGGCACATAAAAATAAAAAATGAGTTCCTTTAAGAGCAATGAAAACATTCATAAGAAAGAAGATGGGCCATACTACGTAGTTTCGTCTAATAAAGCCTCATCAGTGGCCCTGTAATGATCCGGCAAAGAAAGCCAGAGGAAACATACTGCAATTTTGCGAATTTCGAATAGGCAGTCGATTTAAAAACTGATATAAAGCCTCATCCGAAAGTCTGGAGAAGCCCGGGATCGATCTTGCGACCCCTGTTTTCAAGGCGGGTAGCATAACCACTACACTACGGAGGCTTCTTTTTCCCGTATGAACGAAACTAGCAAGTTTAGCCCTGAAAACTTGATGATTGAGTTTCGTTCTTGTAAGTGTGCCCTTCTTTACAAAAGTAAAAAAGAAATAGAAATAGCTGCACAGGAAAAGCCACAATCAAAGATTTCCTACAAATGGCACCAAGAGGAAGAAAAAATAACAATGTGGAAAACAAACAAAAAGAAGAAGAAAAAAAAACAACAGCATTACCTTAGGACGGTCAGTAGCGAGAAACACTGGGGAGTTTTAATTGATTTTATGGGCCCAACGTTCAGTCTACAACAAACAAAATATTTGGTCCATTTACAGGTAACTAACTCAATCATCAGACAATCAGAGAATAACATAAAAACTAGAGCAAACTGAAATAACAATCAAGCTGATTAACTGTGATTAACTAAAGACGAGACCTCGAAGCTTGTTCCATACACTGTAAGCTAAGAGTCAAATCAAAGACAAATCATCAAGCACCAACCAACTTTAATAATTTGTTGCAATAAATTGCAGGTACAACATGTCCCACCGAAGGGGAGGGACTTGCCGTTTTTGGTGCGGACCTTATCTCCGTTTTTAATTCGCGTTGACTGTTAAAAACATCGTCTCTCTCTTGAAAATGGCCATATCAAATTTGCTTAGTTACGATAGGGGAAAACAGAGATAAGGTTTCATTTCTTTATGTTCTCTGTTTTTTAATTTCACAGGCCCCGTAGTCAAATTTTGGTCAGTAAGAGCACTTATGCACCTTATATCCTGAACAAATATAGGAGCTTGGTACAGCATATAGTTGAAATCCACGAAATGTTATATTTGATTTTGGTGACCTTGGCATAATTTGTAAGGTTACTTAAGTGCCAATGGCATCAAAATTTGCCCCGCGTATCCTTAACCAGTTGATAAATTCCGACCAAATTTGGTATAAATACTAGTATGGCCGTCAGCAGTTTTGTTTAAATTTTGGAGATCATTACCTAGTTTTGAAGATTACAAGGTAGAACTCTACTTGGAGATACTGGTCTCATTTTCAAAATCGCAAAATGTATGTGTCCTTGTTATGGTGGGATTCATAGTATTTTGTCTGAAACATTTCTAGGTATTAAGAATCCTACCATCAGGAGAGGCATATATTTTTGTGCAGACCCTGTTTGCTTTCATTCTTGTTTTCGATGAATTTAGATGAAACCTTTCTGTTTTGAAGAGGTTCATATTATACCAAAGTGCACTTGACTACGTTTTATAAGTTTTACGGACGTTTGTTAGATTTAGTCATGGGTGTTATCTCTCCAACTCCTCAATCACATACAGTGTTCAGGGAATTTTGATGAAACTAGCCAGATATTGTTTCAATGACCAAGAGGGGATTATATCATTGAGAAAGTAGGCCAATCTAAATATGATAAAATTGGTTTCCATGGAAGTGTACACATTTACCTTAAATAATTGTCATTTACAGTTCTGGAGATCTTTTTTATTTCACGTAAATAATGTTCCTTACAGCATTTCGGAACATTAGTCTGTTGAAAGAGTTGTAAAAACTCAAAAAGTTTGAAGGACATATAATGATGTTATAAACATATTCACCATATACACCTAGCCAGCGGCTTTTTATTTGTATATTTATGATTGGGGACTGAGTTTTCTTCTGAAACATTAAAAGACTTCTAAATTTGTCTATGATACACAGTTACAAAATTATTGTTATTGTATTATTTTCCAGTTATGCCACACGTAAGTCGTGATTTCCAATGTCCGTCCCAGACAGGACCAAACCCGCAGTCTTATTTTGCAAGTCCAACAGCATGCTCGGAATATTACATGTGCGTTGGTGATGTACCTATTAAATTTACCTGTGCTACTCCCTTGCTGTGGGACGAGAGAAACAATTTCTGTGAATGGCCTAACAAGATACAGTGTAACAAGGGAACAAACGTTCGCCCACCGATTGCTCCACAGCCACCCGTTCCAAAGCCCCAGGTACCGATAATGATACGGACAACTCCCCGACCAACGACCACAACTAAACGATGGGTACCACCACCTAAAACGACAGTGAGACAGTTGTCACCGACCACGCAATATCTTCCATTTAATCCTGCAGAAAGCAACATTGTAAACAACATACCAACTTGGCTAGAATGGTCCAGATGGATTGCAGAATTTTGGAATGCTTTAGCTACCACCCCTGAGTTTTGGTTACGTAAGTATATATTAACCCTTTCTGTTCCAATGGAATCAACGTAGATGTAATGTTCTGGATCTACAGTATTTGCCATTCAATTTGCAAATTGGAATATATAAATTATATAAAGTAATTTCATTTGTTGAACCACGATAACCCCTACCTTTGCAAACGCTGTGTATGCGGATCAGGTGGTTTCTTAGAAATTCAACAGATCTGGATCTACACTATTTGTCATTCAGTTTACAATGAATGAATACATTATATCAAGTAATTTGATTGATTGATATTCAGAAGCTGCATGATGCTTCCACGAAGAGTTGAAACCGACCGCACACGAGGACTGGTTAACCGCTTAGAGAATCTAAGCCTGCCCAGGCGGTGCGAGTTTGACCGCCCATGCTTATAAACCCTATTGGTTTCATTGGGCGACAGGGCCTGAGATGTCATTTCATCTCAACGTCGGGTAAACAGTGTAAACCTAGATCAGACGACGCAGAATGTGGCGCCTGATCTAGATCTGCACTGTTTGCTACAAGAGCATCCATATTTTAAACTTACCACAAACAAAACAAACGTGACATTCCCTAAAATTGGAAATGGAACACTGCTAACGTATTAGGTTGAAGGCTCCATTGTCGTGTATGGGTTACAGCTTCTGTTTCTGCTACAAACATCTTTAACCCTTCTCTTGCTAAATATTCATTTTAGCCACACCTATTTCTGACTTTGAACCAATAAGATTACTTGATGTAATTTATTCCTACAAATTCATAAACTGAATGTCAAACAGTATAGTGCCTGATCAGATGGCTGACCTGGATCTACACTGCTTGCAAAGATAGGGATTGTCGTGAACAGCAAGATAAGGGTTAATGCCTGTTACATTTAAAACATCAGGGTAAACAAAAGATTTACTGTCTATTAAACACAGAAATTGTCGTAGCTTGGTATTGGGACCTTAATGAGGTAATTCTAGAAAGTATTTTAAATCCTTATATTTCTGCATCACGTTTATTATCCCCTACACCAACTTTGTATAGAGAAAACTGGGTTTACATGGGTATACATTATTTTTCGTATTTCTTTTACTAGGCATAGGTTGTGGATAATCGATAGAATGAGGCGGCTCTATCGAGCACCCTCAACCTATGTTTGGAATAAAAATAAGAAAAATATAACACATTTTCATCAGAAAATAACAGTTTTGGAGACATCACGAAAACAGGCCTATACAATTTTCACCCCCTTCAACCCCACGTTTATATAGTTAAACTGGGTACACATTGTTTTCCTTATTCCTGCTCTAAGACATAGGTTGTGGGTACTCGTAGGAACCGCCTCAGCGAGGCGGTTCTGACGAGTGCCCACAATCTATGTTTGGAGCAGAAAAAAAAAATATCGCAGTTTTTCGTCAGAAAAGTTTCATTTTTTGGAGGAAAAAATTTCAATATGTTTGTATATGCGTGTTTTCGTAATCCTATAAACTGAGCGCGTCAGAAAAACAAAAACGGTTTTACATGGCCAACTATATCTGACATTAGCCCGATGACTTTCAATCGTGACAGTCGCACAGAAAGTCAATATTGGGTTGTCTCCCTTTGACTGAGGCCTATGATAGATACCTATTCGTGTACCTGTCGTGTAATCAATATTGTGTTTTAATCCGGCTGTGTGTGAAAATGACCCCGGGGGATATTGAACGATAGATACGTCTAATTAATTTTGATCTGCGTGTTTTGGTACTTTAAGCGAGAAAAATTCTCGTTTTGTCAAACGGTTAAAATTGAGCCTTTTTGTACTTAAAATATTATCGGTTCTCATAAATCCATTTTTTTTTCTGGAATGTGATATTCCACATTATTTAAAAAAAAAAAAAAAAAAAAAAAAAAAAAAACATTTATAGTTAATGGACGTCAGATTGCATTATTTAAAATCACATTGTTTAGTAAAGCAACATTTTTATAAGTCCATGTAATAAAACCCCCTGTAAACCCCACTTTACATTACAGAACAGAGAGGTTTAGAGGGGTTACAATGTGTAGTATCCGCACCAAGACATTGTTTCATCATAAAAATAATGTGCTTTTTTTTAGATATAAATTAACATTTCGAAGATAAGAACGAAAACATTGTCACAAGGATATGTTTTCTTAATGGGTTGACAGTTTTGTTTGATTAGAGGTTTAACGTCCCCGTCAATACTGTATAGGTCATTTTGCGGACGTTGCTTCCAATTTTGAGGGACTTTTACCCGGCACTGAGATGACATCTCAAGCCCTGCCACCCAATGAAACCAGTAGGGTTTATCTGCATTGACGGTCCAACTCGCACCACTTTTCATGGGCAGGCTTAGAGCCCTCATGCAGTTTACTAGTACTCATGTGCTGTGCAGTCAGTTTCAGCTCTGCTTGGAAGCATCATGCAGCCCAATCTATTTCTTCAAGCCCCGTTGGGCGGAGGCCGTAATGGGTTGACAGCAAAGGCCATGATCTAAGCTCGACGTCTGATCTGAGCATGCACTGTTTCCAGAATAAGTGTCCATGTTTGGGCTTTCCCGTCCAAAATGTACTTAAATCTGCTTGACTATCATTATAATGTTAACAAGTCCATGTCACTGATGAACACCCCTTCTAAATCCAACTTTATACAGAGAAAACTGTGGTTTGCTGGAACATACATGTATATTTTTCTATTACTTTCGTTCCAAACATATGTTGTGGGTATTCGTCAGAAGCGAGGCAGTTCTAACAAGATCCACAACCTATATTTAAAGAAGTAATAAACTATGACACATTTTTTTAATAACCGTTTTCTGCAACCTAAATAATGCATTATTTCACATGAATGTGTTATCATAATGGTCGCAATGATTATTCAATATTGTAACATATCCATGTAAGGTAATGCTTACTTACACTGTTTGAAATTAATTGTGACTAATCAAAAATATAAAACGAAGAATTAGGTTTTAATTACTCTTTATTTACCTGTAACCATTTTAATTATCTATAATAACATACTGCAAATTCAAACATCAAATATTTATTCTGGAAAGAAAGGCTCATTGATTGTTAATTTGTTTGTTTGATTCGAAGTTTAACGTCCCCGTCAACACTGTATAGGTCATTGTGGAGACGTTGCTTCCCATTTTGTGTGACTTTTACCCGACATTGAGATGAACTGACATCTCAAGCCCTGCCGCCTAGTGAAACCAATAGGGTTTATAAGCATGGACGTTCCGACTCGCACCGGCTTAGATCCTCTAAGCGGTTTACCAGTACTCGTGTGCAGTCGGTTTCAGCTCTGCGTGTAATTGCATCATGCAGCCCATCTATTTCTTCAAGCCCCGAAGGGCGGGGCCGTTATTGATTGTTAATGTAAAGGAATATGTTCAAAATGCCGACAATAACAAACAACAAATTGGCCGATTTATCAAAAGGGACCAATCACTTACATATCTGCAAAATACATTACGAAAACACGCCTATACAAATGCATTCAAAACGTTACCACCGAAAAAAAAACAAAAAAAAAGAAGATGAAAACTTGTAATATTTTTCTTATTTCTGCTCAAAAACATAGATTTTGGGCACTCGACAGAACCGCCTAGGCGAGGCGGTTCTAACGAGCACCCACAATCTATGTTTTGAGCAGAAATATGAAAAATACCACAAGTTTTCATCTGAAAATTTTCATTGTTTGATTTTTAAATTTACAATGTTTTTATATAGGCGCGTTTTCGTAATGTATCCGTTAAGACGAGAACCTTGAGTCTGAGTTGTAAGCATAGAAATGCAAAGGAGATACTCTTACTGATTTTAATGCGGATAAATCTGTCTTGACACAATAATTGCCGATTATCTATCTATCTTTCTTTCTTTCTTTCTTTCTTTCTTTCTTTCTTTCTTTCTTTCTTTCTTTCTTTCTTTCTTTTCTTTCTTTCTTTCTTTCTTTCTTTCTTTCTTTCTTTCTATCTATCTATCTATCTATCTATCTATCTATCTATCTATCTATCTATCTATCTATCTATCTATCTATCTATCTAGTCTCAGTTGCTTCTTAGTGACTAAGTAAGCCTTAAATAGTATATTTATCATGCCATCATTGTGTGAAAGGAGTAAAGATAAACAACTTCAAGTTTTCAGTTGTTCACAAATTATATTCAACCTCCCTTTTTTTTCTTCCTTTATTTATTTATTTGAAAATACACATGTGCCGCCAATGTCTCTTAGCTAGTTTATATGTTTCTCTTCCTTATTTGTTCGTGCTAAACGAGTAAATCTTTCTTTCTTTTTTAAATGACGATAACTTCATCATATACGCTCTTTCTTTCTGCTCAGGTAAACGACGCACGTCAATATAGTCGTTCATGATGGATTGTTAATCGATCAATACATTGAGTAAGCACACTTCCGACTACCTGTCGATAATCGAATTATCACCAAGTATTGTGACGCGCGCCGTTAATCTTTGCACCAATAGTAGTCACTAGACCAGTAAGTGGCAACTTGACCTGTAGTTGTATTTAAAAAGTAATATCATAAACCTGGGGACGGTAAATAAAAATAGTTCGGATAAAATGAACAATTAAGACTCCGGGTCTCATCCGAGATTACGCTTCTTGCTAAAAAGAATCACCGTTTTATCATCACGATAGCAAGTCCGTGTAATGAAAACCCTCTAACCCCCACTTTATATAGAGAAAAGTGGGTATACATTATTTTCTTTATTTCTGCACCAAGACATAGGTTGTGGGTACTAGTTAGAACCAATCGCCTCTACTGATAATATATTTATTTACAATATTTTTTATTTACTTTGTTTTACGCCGCAGCCATAGATATTTTTGTCATATCGAGTTGTACGGAAAAATTACAGAATATAGACAATGCGTTTCTGAAGATTAAGAAAGTCAACGGTTTTCCTAGACATATTACTGAGCAATTACTGAGTTTCATGTCAGTTTATCTATCTATCTATCTATCTTTCTATCTATCTATCTATCTATCTATCTATCTATCTATCTATCTATCTATCTATCTATCTATCTATCTATCTATCTATCTATCTATCTGTCTGTCTGTCTGTCTGTCTGTCTGTCTATCTATCTATCTATCTATCTATCTATCTATCTATCTATCTATCTATCTATCTATCTATCTATCTATCTATCTATCTATCTATCTATCTATCTATCTATCTATCTATCTATCTATCTATCTATCTATCTATCTATCTATGCGAGTTGGATCGTTCATGCATATAAACCCTAGTTTACTACAAAAAAAGCATTTTGCCCCTAAATCATTCCTTTGAGGATATAGGCATCTATTTATATGGAAGACAAATCATTTGTATTTGTCTGCCCCTTAATATTTGATTGGCAATAAAAGAGGGGTCCGAATTAGAATAGATTACTGTAAGAAGATCAGCCTTAACTCTTAAACTGCCGATAAAAAACTGCATCTTAAAACGCCGTATGTTTTTGTCTGGTGAACTTCTTGCAAACGTTTCAACATATTCTTGGATACAGGCAAACAGTATGGACCAAGAGCAGACAGCAGTCAGATGAGACAGTACCTACTGCGGTCTGAACTGGATCAGCACTATTTCCAATAATGACTTTTATAGTTACCAGCAGACGACAAAGCAGATGAAAATTGTTGTGATTGACATCTTGCTGGTTAAAGTCGTAGATTTGGCGAGTGAGTTCTTGTTCCTAACAGTTTCAGGGAGAAATTCATAGCCAAAGGAATGTTGAATACTACAGTAACTGCAACTTCATTGAAGCCTCAATGGCCGAACAAGGATGACTTGTTTAACATGAATATTCAAACTGGGAACATTTTAGTTTTTTACATCCATATATAAAAGCGTCAACGTTCCTTTTAGATCAAGTAGTCGCTAGATATTTTGATAGTCCTTAAAACCGCCGACAATTTGCAATCCTGAATGACACTTTTCATTAAGTAATTCCCTAATGTCTTTATTCGTTTCTTTGTTAAAATTGTGTTATTTTGCACAAAGCGGCAGAGTTTGTGAGCTGCGTAAAGCCAAAAAGCCACGTTACGTGATCATAACGTCGGGTTTCCGGATATCGTCGCAGTTTTGACGTTATCCACTAATACGTGGCGTTACATTCCCAAATGCATTTAAATTAGGCTTATATCTTTCATCTTCAATTAACTGAATGTCTGTTGTGTGTTATCATTAGAATTGCCTAGTGGAGGTGATTGTAATGTGGCCACACCGCATGCATTTTAAGATAGAATTTGAAAATCCCTCTATTCCTTATCTTGAGATATCGGAAAAAATCTCTCAAGAAGGAGTTTAAATAAGCGCTTTTAACCCTTTGTGTACCAAATGGAACCTTCCACCTTATATATAGCAGGAGTTCATTTCAAAATTTAGGGGTGTCTGGTTGTGTTTTCTTCAAATTTTATCAGGATTAAGGCTGAGCTTTTTGCAAAGAGTGTAGGCCCTGATCAGCGCCGCGTTCTGCGGCGTCTGATCTGGGCCTGCACTGTTTGCCCTGGTACCCGTTTTGGGGTTTCCGGTACTAAATGGGTTAAACGAGCTATAGGTGTTCGAGCCAGTGAAGTTTTACTGTATAGTTTTATCTTTTGTAAGTCTATTAACATTTTTATACGGGAACATAAACGGGTCCTTGGCGAATAGTGAAGGCCAAGACCAGCCGCGTAACGTGTCTGGTCTGTCACTGTTTGCAGAAACTTCAACCACTTTTTAAGTAAAAATATTGATTTTGTTTGATTTGGTGTTTAACGACCCAGTCGACATTGTGACGGTTATATCGAACCGTCAGTTTGCCTATCAACACTTTTCCTGGGCAGGCTTATACGTAAGCGGTTAACCAGTACAATGCACTTTCTTTCGCCAGAGATCTTGAATCAGCGGAAGGAAGAGAATGGCCGTAGAGAATATTTCATGTTGCAGACCGGGGAAGATATCGAACCCGCGACCTCCTGATCATCAGTCAAACCGGTTTACCGAGGCCGGAAACAAAAATTACTGGAAAGAAAAAAAAAAAACTCAACAAAGTATTGAAAACACTCAGTCTGACACCCCTAGAGTTTGAAATGGACTCTTTCTGTGTATAATGCGGTAGATTCTGTTCGGTACACAAGGTTTAACCCATATATGATAATGGAATATTCTACCTTGTAACTTTTCAATTATAAGGGTGTCGGGTTTATCTCTGTGGCAGTTTTACAAAAATGAATGCTTTTGAAGCAAACAGTGTAGACCTAGATCATACGCCGCGTTCCCGAGCGTCTGATCTGTGGTCTACACTGTTTGCCAGCAGCCCATACAATGCCCGCAATGCATATATGGGATATTATTATTTATTTCAGAGGACACGAGTAGCAACATCCAGAATAATCACATCCAGAATAACCATATCCAGAATAATCAGGCATCTTTTGTACCCAACACACCAGCTGCCAGTTCATTTTTACAACCTGGGATAGCACCTCCACCTGTTAATATAGATCAGAAACCTGGTGCCAGCTTCTGTGATGGTAAGAGTGACGGACTGCACGCAGAACCCATGAACTGTTTAAGTTACATACATTGTGTAAATGGAGTGGAGTACCGTACAAAATGCCCGGATGGTACAGCGTTTGATGACAAATACGGTGTCTGTGACTTTACTGCAAACGTGAAACGATGCAAACGACAAGGCTTAAGATAATCGTTTGTTAAAACTGCAAGTGGTTTTGTTGACATGAATTACAATGCTATGAAGACAGTGTGTTGGTTATGTTTAGCCACATTGTTAATGTTCCGATTCTTAGTAGACGAGAGATGTTGCAGAACATATTCCATCACGTGAACAAGTCCGTGAAATGAACACCCCCATAAACCCCACTTTACATAGAGAAATCTGGGGTTTACGGGGATATACATTATTTTTCTTATTCCTGTTCCAATACATAGGTTGTGGGTACTCGTTAGAACCGCCTCATGGAAGCGGTTCTAACGAGTACCCACAACATATGTTTGCTGTAAAATTAAGTGAAATATCACAGACTTTCATTAGAAAAGTAGCCATTTTGGGGATATGAAAATGCACTATGTCGCACGGGTGTGTTATCATCATGCTTTCTTCGTTTTAAAGTTTCAGGGGCGCTTTAAAAAGACTATAAGAATCTTACATGAGTGCGGGGTGGATAGAAAATTACACCCGAGGGCCTCTGTATGGCATCATGATGCGTTAGTGGTGACAGACTCTGGTCCCGAGGGACGGATCTTTTCCATGTTTACCCTACACACCCATGTAAGATTATTTTTTCTTTTAAATCTTAAAACTTGAAATATTATGCGGCCACTTTGATTAATGTAGTCACTTTGATTGCCAACGTCCAACATTTTGTGATCACACAAATGATGTAACGGTACGTTGAGAGACATTTAACCCTTATCTTGCTGTTCACGACAACCCCCATCTTTGCAAACAGTGTAGATCCAGATCAGATGGCTTCTGAAGAAGCCATCTGATCAGGATCTACACTGTTAGGCATTCAATTTATGAATTTGTAGCAATAAATTATATCAAGTAATTTGATTGGTTGATAGATAGAAATGGGTGTGGCTTAAATGGATACTCAGCAAGATAAGGGTTAACATTGCGCCATGAACAAGCCCGTGAAATAGATACCTCCGTAAACCCCACTTTGTATAGAGAAAACTGGGGTTTAAGGGGGGTAAACTTTATTTTTCTTATTTTTACGCCAAGACATAGGTTGTGGGTATTTGTAAGAACCGCCTCAATGAGGCGGTTCTAACGAGCACCCACAACCTATGTTTGTAGTATTTATTAAAAAAAATATCACAGATTTTCATCAGAAAAGTAGCCATTTTGGAGATGTGAAAAAATGCACTATGCCATACTGGTGTGTTATCGTAATGAGTGTTCGTTCATAACGTTCTCTTCAACCAGTGCTGATTAATATGTGGGATTTTTTTTAAATTTTTATCCTTTCCATTGAAGGATATGTTGGAAAAGATAAGAATTTCTATCCTATAGTAAAATCAGGATTTCCTTATATTGCGTGCAAGGCAGTGTCTGTCTTTTTGTCTGTCTGTCAGAACAGCAACGATGTTATTGTTTTCCTGCTGAACACGACAACCCATAACTTTGCAAGATCATATAGCCTTCAGATCATGATCTACACTGCTTGTAATGCAGTTTGTGAATTGAAAGAATAAATTGCATCAAGAAATTTGATTGGCTGATAGTTAGCAACGGGTGTTGCTAAATTAATTAATTCAACAGGATAAGAGTAAAGCTGAAATTAAATCCTGTAAGATATAATATTGACAAAAACATGTACACCATAACATGACAAATTTAACAAAGCTAAGTCCACATAAGGAGGCCAACCACACAATACTGAGACCCTGCTGGGAAGACTCTAGCTGGATTAGGACGATGTGGAGTCAAATATGTGTTTTCACAGGTCACACAAGTTTACTTCCATTGTCTCGAATGTCATATTCATTGACCTGTCTCGTATGACGCTTAACTATCCTGCACAGGTTAGATATTACTACGCGATTCGTAAAAAGTAACAAGCTGACAATGCATGTAATCTTATCGAGTTGGCAAGAAACAAAACTTGTTTATCATCACGAAAACACGCCTATATAATTTTGACCCCCTTGAACCCCACTTTTATATTGTAAAACTGGGGTTTCCGGGGGCATACCTTATTTTCCTTATTTCTGCTCTAAAATATAGATTGTGGGTACCCGTTAGAACCGCCTCAATGAGGCGGTTCTAACGAGTGCCCACAATCTATATTTTGAGCCAAGAAAAATATCACATTTTTTTCATCTTTAACTTTTCATTTTTTCGGCGATAAAGGTAGTAATGTATTTGTATAGGCGTGTTTGCATAATGACTACGCGATTCGTATAAAGTAACAAGCTGACAATGCATATAATCTTATCCAGTTGGCAAGAAACAAAACTTGTTAATTGTCTGAAATTTTACCAGGGATGACAAGTTTAAACCGGAAGAGTCAGGAATTGCCTTGATTTATCACACGATCATACATATTTTCTAAATGTGGAAACCGATATTTGCCTTGGAAAATACATTAAATGGTAGCTACCCAGAATCCCCGTAAACGACAGGTCAGTGGAGAGCGCTACCTGATGACGACATTGTTTTTTTTTTTTTTTTCGTAGGTTTTGTTGAGCATATACATGCATTAAACTAGTAAGGAAGTTTGATCCAAGCATAACCATCCCTTGCATATTTAGAAAGGAACCGGTTTTACCATTTAAACAGGTTCAGTAATATATCAGCAAGCACCTCTCTAGGTTTACTTTATTTAATTAGGTCGTTTGTTTTGTTTTCTGATTTATTGTCGTATTTATTATATTTCAGTGACACTCTTGTTTTATTAAAAATAATATTCTAAATATATACGTAAATTATGCATGATAGCAAAGCAAAAAGCTATTAAATGACAAAAAGGAAAGAAATTATTAGTATTTTGCTAGGTGACAGAAGTCATAAAAAGTTCGTTTTGTTGAAGCATCAGGTTAGCATGTCGCTGAAGAGTATGTTAACATGTCCCTGTAATGAGAAGCTTTGAATTCCCCACTTTATACAAGGAAACGTTGGGTTTAAGAGCAAATACATTATTTTCCCCGTTTTTTGCTCAAAACATAAATTGCGTGATTCTCTTAAGAATACACACCTATGAACCGTCTCAGTTCTAGAATCACGAAATTTATGCAATATTTAAATCAGAAACATGTCATGTTATCAGCTCATTAGGGTAATACACCTATGAGAGAATATAAAAATCTTAGATGACGATGGGGGTGGATAGAAAGTCCGTCCCGAGGGTCACTGGCCGGCATCACGAGGCTTGCCGATTGATGCGATACCCGGATTTTTCTATCTACCCCTCTCACCCATGTTAGATTCTTTTTTCTTGCATACCTCTCATTTCTGAGAGTGGATTGTTTTAATGCATTAACTTCGATTGTCGACGTCAGCCATATTTTTGATGACATCATTATGAAAACACGCCTATACAAATACATTGTAAATTTTACCGCCGAAAAAACTAAATTTTAAATTGTGATATTTTTCTTATTTCTGCTCTAAAATATAGATTTTGGGTACTCGTTAGAACCGCTTCGTTTTCTTATTTCTGCTCTAATATATAGATTGTGGGTACTCGTTAGAACCGCCTTGAGGCGGTTCTAACGAGTACCCACATCTGCTTCAAAATATATATTGTGGGTACTCGTTAGAACCGCCTCGAGTCGGTTCTAACGAGTACCCACAATCTATATTTTAGAGCAGAAATAAGAAAAATAATGTTCACCCCAGTAAACCCAAGTTTATCTATATAAAAGTGGGGTTCAAAGGGGTAAAAATATATAGGCGTGTTTTCGTGATGTGGTGAGCAAGAAAAAACTATTCATCATGACTCATTCTATTGAAAATGTGTGATACGTTCTGTATTTCTGTTTAAATTATAGACTGTTGGTGCTTTTTCGAAATGCCTCAGTTATAATTTTGAGTGAAAATCAGTGATATAACGTATTGTCCTGTAAACCTCGTTTTCCTTGATACATTTGGGCTTACAAGACTGCGTATGATCCAGACTTGATATGTTGGCGTTAATACCAGTAATGTTATAACACATCTATGTGATTCATATTCTTTCAAGACTTAAACATCTAATTCGCCTGATGAAAATGTCAGATATATTTTTGCATAGATTGTGGAGACACGTTTGAATCACCTGATGCATCATGTTAACACGTCCGTGTAATGAACATAGAGGCGGTTCTAACGAGTATCCACAACCTATGTTTAAAGTATCAATAAGAGAAATATCGCACATTTCCATTTGAATAGTAACTGTTTGGAGATTATGAAAGAATGCAAGATGTCACATGGGTATATTATTGTAATGTATGCGGCTCTAGTGAGTACCAACAACCAAATGTTGGTTTTGTTTGTTTGTATTGGGGTTTAACGGCCCAGTCAACACAATTTAGGTCATTTTTGAGCCGGTCAGTTTACTTATATACACTTTTCATGGGCAGGCTTAAACGTAAGCGGTTAACTAGCACAGTGCAGATTCTTTCGCCAGAAACTGACAACTGTCCTTCTTGAATCAGCGGAAGAGAGAGAATGACCGTAGACCATATATTGGTGAGCAAGAATACAGAAAATAACGTATACCAAAGTTATTCCTAATTTTCTCTATATAAACTCGGGCTTTGCAATGGTGTTCATCACACAGACTTGCAATGGTGTTCATCACACAAACTTGAAATGGTGTTCACCACACAGACTTACAATGGTGTTCATCACACAGATTTGCAATGGTGTTCATCACACTGACTTGCAATGGTGTTCATCACACTGACTTGCAATGGTGTTCATCACACAGACTTAAAATAGTGTTCACCACACTGACTTGCAATCGTGTTCATCACACAGACTTGCAATGGTGTTCATCACACAAACTTGCAATGGTGCTCACCACACAGACTTACAATGGTGTTCATCACACAGATTTGCAATGGTGTTCATCACACAGACTTACAATGGTGTTCAACACACAGATTTTCAATGGTGTTCATCACAAAGACTTTCAATGGTGTTCATCAGACTTACAATGGTGTTCATCACACAGATTTGCAATGGTGTTCATCACACAGACTTACAATGATGTTCATCACACATGTTTGCAGTGGTGTTCATCACATAGACTTACAATGGTGTTCATCACACAGACTTGCAATCGTGTTCATCACACAGACGTTCAATGGTGTTCATTACATACCTTTTATTACTAGTTTGTCATCGTGATATTGTAGAAAGAAACATGTAAATATATTGTGCAAAGTTTGTTATGACATTTTGCGAAAGGAGTGCGTGATTATATGTGGCTTTCATGATTTGTTTTAATAATTTATGTTTACAAGTAAACGAGAGTGCTGTTTTGTAAATGTTTCTGCTTATATTTTCCATACTTATATTTCCTGTAGAACAATGCTGTAGAACAATGGAACATCATTATCGGAACCAGTAAAGCCACCTGGGTGCATGTGGTTTTCTAACTGATTAAGAATTTGAATTTACGCAATGCTTCTCGTGCCCCCGCCAATCGGGGCATGTAGACTGAATAGATTTGACTGCATTGTGCTTTGGCACAAAATTGAAACCGACCGAACGTGAGTACTGGTAAACAGCTTAAATGTAGAGGCCTGCCTTGGAAAAGCGGCGCGAGTCGGGCTGTTCCATAAACCCCAGCGGTTTCCTTGGGCTGTAGGCATTGAGATCTCATTTCATGTCAATGTCTGGTAAATCAAGGTCTCCAAAATTACCTAAATAGTATTGACGGGGACTTAAAATCTCAAGACAAATAGACAATGATTCTTGCAATTTCTAACTTCCACCAGTCATGTTGGCAGACATGATACATAAGAATGTATCTTAATTTTACTGGAATGGCAAGAAAATACACTTCCTGGAATGTTTGTTTTTTGTTTGTTTGATTTGAGGTTTATCGTCCCCGTCAACACTGTATAGGTCATTTTGGAGTCGTTGCTTCCATTTTTGTGGGACTTTTACCAGACATTGAGATGAAATGGAATCTCAAGCCCTGTCGCCCCGTGAGACAAATATGGTTTATAAGCATGGACAGTCAAATTCGCACCGCTTTGCCTGGGCAGGCTTAGATCCTCTAAGTGGTTTACCAGTACTCGGTTGCGGTCAGTTTCAGCTCTGCGTGGAAGCATCATGCAGCCCTTCTATTTCTTCAAGCCCGATGGGCGGGGCCGTCCTGGTATTTTTCTGTGTTTTGTACAATTTTCATTGAGGCACCTAAACATGTGCATTTGTGAAGAAGAAGAAGAAAGAAGAAGAAGAAAAAGCCACATACATACAAATGTTATATGGATAGCGAAAAGGCTAAATTCAGACAGACATGTCAAGAGGTTGCGTTTTGGCGTCTCCAATATCAGTCTGTAAGGTCAAAATCCTTTTGAGTTGCACCACATTGCAAGGGATTCAACTCCGTTTCAGAACCACTGATTGCCTCTCTGGCCTGAAAAATTGTCTCAAACAGAGTTGCACCCCTTGCAATATTTTTCAGACGGGATACCTTTTGGACCATGAAAGTTTGTTGAAGACAGAAGTAGTTCGAGCTACTGTGGGTTAATCATAGCACCAGATCAGGGGCCAGTTGTTCAAAACTAACGACGTCGTTAGTTAACGTATCGTTAAAACTTTGATCATTTATTATGGCAAATATGCTAATATTTTTGCTGAAAAAATGTGAGCAGCTTTTGCAGATGCAAAAGCTGCTCACATTGTTTCAGCAAAAATACCAAAATTTTAGATACTAAGCTTGCTAGAACACTTGACAATATGACCACTAACGAGCTCGTTAAGCTAACGATGCTTTGAACAACTGGCCCCAGATTTTCGTAAAAATTAAGGGCGATTCTAATGAATAAACACAACATCCATTTTCAATACAAGGCAAGAAAATCATTCCAATTTATACCATGTAATATCTGCAGCTATGGGATTTTTATAGTGACACAAGAACAAATGCGGATTAGCCATGGTACACGAGCCGTCGGTGTTCGAGTTATCGAAGTTTCACAGCATTCATCACGAAAACACGCATACATGTATTGTGGAGCGCTGTGGTACAGTGGTAAAGCATCGGATTTTAGTTCGAGAGGTACCCGGTTCGATCCTCGGAAGCGCCAGGTGTTGTTTCCTTGAGCAAGAGACTTTATCCACATTGCTTAGTACTGGTTCCTACCTAGGAAAAGAGGGCCACATGGAAGATTAGTACTAGTACTAATCTTGTTACCCTATATAAATAAGGTCGATTATTATTTGTATTATTATTATTATTTAATTTTGACCCCCTCAAACCACATTTTTATATACTAAAACTGGGGTTTACAGGGTTATACTTTATTTTTCTTATTTCTGCTCAAAAACATAGATTGTGCGTACTCGTAAGAACAGCCTCGCCTCGCCTAACGAGTGCCCACAATCTATATTTAGAGCAGAAATATGAAAAATATTGGATTTTTATAGGAAAATATTACTTTTTTTTGGTTACAAACTTCTACATACATTGGAATATGTTTGTTTTCATAATGTATCTCCCTTTTCAGTATGGTTCAATTTTTAAAAGGGAATCCCCTTTTCAAAGGGGTTTAATTAACAGAGAAGCAAACAGAAGGTAACAAAAGTAGTCTCCTTTCGCCATCATTTTATTATAACAAGTCCCTGTAATGAACACCCCGTAACCCCTTCTTTATATAGAGAAAACCATGTACATTACGTTTTCTTATTACTCCTCCAAGACATGGGTTAGCGGTACTCGTCAGAACTGCCCAACAAGTAACCACAGCCAATGTTATTCATTACGAAAACACGCCTATACAAGTACATTGTGAATTTTACCACTTAAAAACGAAAATTTTAGATGAAAAATTGTGATATTTTTCTGATTTCTGCTCAAAATATAGATTGTGGGTACACGTTAGAATCGCCTAATCAAGGCGGTTCTAACGAGTACCCACAATCTATATTTTAGAGCAGAAATAAGAAAAATAAGGTTTACCCCTGTAAACTCCTGTTTTACTATATAAAAGTGGGGTTCAAGGGGTCAAATTTATATAGGCGTGTTTTCTTGATGAACACCAAATTTAAATTCAGAAAAAAACAACTTTTTTGGAGATATAAAATACAGCAAAATTCCTGTATTATATTACGAAAACACACCTATACAAATACTTGTATATTGTAAATTTTACCGCCAAAAAAAAAGCGAAAATTTTAAGCTGAAAAAATGTGATATTAAGAAAAAATAAGGTTTACTATATAAAAGTGGGGATGAAGGGGTTTAAAATTATATAGGCATGTTTTCTGGATGAAGACCACCTTTGGGACTGTTCAAACGTGGTCTTTTAGAACACTTTTGAACCGTCACAAAGGTGATCTCTTAATGGGATACACTAGGTGTAGAAAACGCAAAGAAAGAATAACCAAAACATTCTAAATAAGCTTTTAAAAGCAGATTTAGTCTTAATATTAAGCGGTCTGTATAGCGGAATTTCATTGTACATCTCCGTGTTATCGTAGAAGCCTCCGTGGTGCAGTGGTGATGCTACTCGCCTTATAAACCAGGGATCGCAGGATCGATCCCGGGCTTCTCCAGACTTTCGGATGAGTCTTTAAACCGAGGTCCCGTCTCCGTATGACCTTAGCTGTTGGTGGGACGTAAAACTAAAACTCACTCACCCCTTCACTCCGTGTTATCGTAATGCTCAGCCAGTTTCATTACGGAGAATGTTGATGTTCGTTTTCCTCTGGTATTCTCTCCTGCATTTTGCGGCCTTTTTGCAACTGAATAATGTCATCACTTTTGTAAGTTTCAAGAAGGTATTCTCCTCTCTTTTGAAATCGTCCTGATTGTCTGGGCCGTACGCCGTACCTTAGGTACAGACTGGAGGCTGTATCCGACTCGTCAAACATGGAATCTGACAATATCGAGTCTTCTCTGTTTATAATGGCTTGAAATCGCTTGGCAACGTCTTCTTTGAGATTTTGATGATGCGACTTACGCTTCGCCTTGAATGGTTTTGGGCTACTTCGCTCGTCCTTTGGAGCGTATTTTGACAGTCGACTTTTCGACATCATATTTTCGATATGATAATCCTCCTCGTCGGTAACTGCTGGCGACAGAGCGCTTATAAAGTTGTGGAATCTATTGTCTCTGCCAGATCCCCCCTCAAGTAAAGATTTTCCGCAGTAACGATTGTGCTTCTCTAGTAGTGTTGGGTCTATTTCAATAAGTTCGGGAAATCGCGTCATAAAAGTTTTATCTCTGTGTGTTACTATCTCTGTTTGTTCCCGGTGTACCGTTAGGTTCATCTTGGGCAGCATCGGGGAAGGGTGTTCCTGTTTCTCACCGTCCGGTTTGAACTCATTCATCCTGTACATTACCTTACAGCTTTTCGGTCTCTCGTTCTCACTGCCTAAATTCACAACTGGTAGGTTCATGTTTGATAATCTCACCTCATCCAGTCTCTTCCATTTCTGTTGTTTCTTCTTCTGACTCTGTTTGAAGGCTCGCACGTTGGAATCCAACACCGCGACATTCCTTGATCTGTCTATTTTCAGAGAATTCATTTTCATGCGCAGTTGTCGTGCGTAGCTCACGTTTTCGTATAAAATCGCTTGCGAGAGCCGTGTTTTTGGCAGAGATCGCCGTAAACACAGGTTATGTTTTATACCTATATTCCTCGTATCAGCACCAGTTGTAAATTCTAGAGTTTCTGGTGTTATTTCAAAATTCTGAATCGGCTTAACGTCCACATGTGCTGCCATGGTTTCGAGCTCCCGTCTCCAAATTAGTAGCAAACCTTACTACTGTGATTAATATAAATAGCTACCTTCTATACACTGTCCGCATGCCTGCATCTTGAGTTAAACCATGTCACAATTTAAATCCAAAAGTAACATTTCTGTCGCATTTGGAGATAACTTTTCAATGTATCAATGGGCAATGTTAACGTTAAATGGCTAGAATTTATTTCACAGCTGTGGAGAAGATTTCTACCCCCTGTGTTTGCTACATTATAGATTGTATAGTTAACATTCATTAATTTATTTCAAGTATTGGATGTAATTGTTGCAAATTTAACAAGATTTCGAACTACCGATAACATATGTTACGGAATACAATGGTTCAATGACAATGCTTATTAGTTCATTGTTTTAGTCTTGGCGAACATGACTGTGCCCCGTAAATAAGACTTTCTGACCAGTGTAAGCGTCTTTTAACGTGTGAATTTAAACTGGAATGTTTGCCGGTTGTTGTAATGCTCTAATAATGTGCCATATTTGGTCACAACCATACGCGGTTATATACATATAACTTTAAGTACATACAATGGACACAGCATGTTCTAAGGCTTATTTACTTCTTGAGACATTTCTGACCCAGTAATACTGATATACAAACCTTCTTACGTTTCCAGCACAAACAGTGAGATCTTTGGTTCATTGCACACAATTTCCACATACAAAGTCTTATCAAAGTACTGACAATACTGATGGGTCGGTTGTCTATGACTGTAGACTCGATTGTGTCTGATCGTGGGCTCGATTGTCCCTGATTGTAGGTTCGGAAACGGTCCTAATCGGGGACTTAGGACTTACACTTCTGTACTTTAAACAAATAGTGTAGGCCCTGATCAGACACAGTGGTCTGCGAAGTCTGATTTGGGCCTAAACTCTTTTCCAACGCCAAGTCCAGCATTACGAAAACACGCATATATATTCCCCCCTTAAATCCCAACTTTATACAGTAAAACAGGTTTATAAGGGTATATATTATTTTTCTTATTTCTGCCTAAAAGCACAGATTGTGGGTACTCCTTAGAACAACCTAGTCTATCTATCTATCTTCAGTTACTGAGTCGGGTCATACTAGGGCATTACTTCAGTTAGTTGGTGCGCTAAATTTAGAATTTATCACTGGACGAGTTCTTAAAACTATTTACAATCTGCTTTCAGAGGTGTACAAAAACGGATACCTCATGCGGGAATTTGAGCTCCTCTGCTGTTTTGGCATTTACCACATATGAGGGAAGACTATTCCACTGAGGAATAGTTGTAGGGAAGAAAGAATTCTTCAGGGCATCACTATAGGCCTGGTACCTACGATATTGACTGTAGTTTAATTTTGATGCCCTTGTTTGGGCTTAACTAGTCAAAAGGATCAAGTATTTATCTTTATTATGAGACACTGTATCAGAGTATATATTATAAAAGAAGGTCAAAGAGGACTGCTCACGACGGGCCTCCAGCGATGGTCATTCTAGCTCATCAAGCATATCTCCAACACTACTTTTGTTCCGCCATCGCCTGCAGGTCCATCGGGCCGCCGTGATCTGAAACTTATCAACCTGTTGAATCTGAGTTTTAACATGGGGGTGTCAAACAGGTGATGCATCATCAAGTTGAGATCGAACCAATGTTTTGTATGCAACATACTTTGTCTTCCTAAGCGCAAAAGCTAAGTTGCGTCTAATAAACCCTAATGTCCTAGTTGCCTTGGATATAATCCCAGAAATATGTTGACCCCAATCCAGGTTATCAGTGGTGGTGATGCCAATGTATTTTGCGGATTGGACATGCTCTAGGATATGTTGATGAAGTGCGTAGTCGAATTTAATCTGCTTGTCTGGGGGTGCCGTGATAGCCTCTTTGAATGACATTTGGCCACATTGAACTTCATGTGGAGCGCTGCTGTGCAGTGGTAAAGCATCGGATTTGAGATTGAAAGGTAGCCGGTTCGATCCCCGCAAGCACCAAGTGTTGTTTCCTTGAGCAAGAGACTTTAACCACATTACTTAGTACTGGTTCCTACCCAGGAAAAGAGGGCCACATGGAAGATAAGTACTAGTACTAAATGTGTTATCCACTACAAATAAGGTCGATTATTATTATTATTATTATTATTATTTGCCAAATCGGCCTCCAAGCGTGCTAGGCTATCAAGGTCATCTTGTAGGATAAGGCTGTCAGAAGAAGTATATATATTGTTATAAAAACACAATCATCAGCAAACAAACGAACGGGTGACCTGATTTTATCCGGAAGATCCTTGATAAATACCAAGAAGTATCGTACCTTGAGGGACACCAGACAAACAGGGACTGGATCCGACGCTTGGTCATCAAGTACAACTTGTTGTGAGCGCCCAGAGAGCCATGAGCTAATCCACTTCATTGTGGATCCTTTTATCCCATAATAATCCAGTTTATATAATAGCCTCCTGCGAGGTACCTTGTCGAAGGCTTTGGCAAATCCCATGATATTTAGGTTAGTGATTAATGGCCCTATCCAGATTGCTCACTATGTCATGGTAGAATTAAACCAGTTGAGCTTCACAAGACCTTCGGCTTCGGAAACCGTGTTGACAGTCAGCAAGAATGCTTTAAGAGGCTATGTGATTGTTGATGTTGCTAACTAATATATGCTCCAGGGTTTTGCAACATATACATGTGAGCGATGCTGGTCTGTAGGTAGCAGCATAATATTTTTCTGCTTTTTTAAAGACCGGAGTAACGATGATTTGTCGCCAGTTATCTGGTACAGGGCCCTGAGCAAGTGATTCATTGAAGATAAGGGCCAGCAGGGGAGATATTCCAGCACTAAATCACTTAAGCCCATGCCATGCAGACCATTAGGCCCTGCTGCCTTATGTATGTTGAGCTTGTATAACAGTTTTGCGACCCCCTTGGGGTCAACTGTTATGTCTTCCATATAGGGGAACAGGGTTTTACCTTTTGATGGTAGCTCGCCGTCAGCTTCACGCGTAAACACCGATTGAAACTACTTATTACACATATTTGCCTTATTCACGGAGATGTTGCACTGATGAGCTAGGAGGCCTTCATGCGGACTGAACAAATAGTTTAATCGTATTTTATTGCAAATAAACAAATGGGTCGGGCCACAAGTTCTCACAACATTAGTTACGACCCTCCCCGTATATGGTTGACACTAATACATTTACAACATATGAACATGGCTATTTTATAACAAAAAGGCACATACAGGCTTACTGCTTAAATCATAATATATATATATATATATATATATATATATATATATATATATATATATATATATATATATATATATATATATATATATATATATATATATATATATATATATATATATATATATGTATACATACATATACACACACATACACACATATACACATATATATACACATACACACATACACATACATATATATATCAGATAAATAAATCAGCAACTAAAATAAATGAATAAGTCACTAATTGTTCGCCGTCAAGAAACCCAGCCGTTGAGGCATATAATAGTGTTTCAATATAAATTCAATTAAATTAAGCATTTTGTTAAATCTATCAGTGCTTTTGATATACGTCTGCACTGCTTGAAATAGTATTCCATTTTCTTGAGGTGATAATGCATCATCCCCAAAAAGAACCTTTTTTAAATTGAGAGGATGAAATGTCCGTGTCGATTGAAAGAATATAATTCTTTCTCTTGTAAAGTTGGAACAAGCAAAGAAGAAATGCTCAGCATCCTCGTTTACTTCCGAGCAATTGCAGTTCGGACTTAGAGCCAGGTGATTTATATACAGATCTTTTTTTAGGTTACTACAGTTATTTCTTATTCTGGCATGTAATACTGAATTGTACCTATCACCTTCCATGTAATAGGTAGGAACGTAAGTATTAGAAAAGTAAAAATTCTTAACTTGGTATTTAAAAGAATTAAGACTAGGTGCTCCTCGAAGGTTAATGTCAAGGGAGTTCCAAATCGAAATAGAAGATGGAATGCACGATCGCCGAGAAATTTCAGTTCGAGTGTGGGGAACCGTTATGTTATTATTATTTCTTAAAGGATACGGGGTTGCGTCTCTTACCAGAGGAGGAATTATGTCTAATATATATGATGGTACGTTTTCATGTACGACGTTATACATAAATGATAACTTATGTTTGTGCCTCCTTTGCTTAAGAGGAATCCAGCCACATTCTTTATAAAGCTTATCTAGGGACACAGACCTAGTAAGACCCGTAACAATACGAGCTGCTTCATGTTGTAATTTTTCAAGAGACTGGCAGTCTTGGGCTGTACAACCATCCCAAACAATGCAAGAATATTCAAGGATGGGCAGTACATATGATAAATAAATTTGGTTCAAGGCAACCCTGTGAAATGTATATTTAAGTTTACGCATTATACCAACTACTTTTGCTGCGCTTGAGATAATGTTTTCAATATGAGTTTTCCATTGACCATTACAGCTTAATGTTAGACCTAAATGTTTATGCTCCGGGACAAATTTTATTGGGGTTCCGTCGAAAATTATATCCGGAAACTGCTCGAAAGGTTTTAATGTAAAAAGAACTGCTTCTGTCTTCAGTGAATTAAAAGTAACCAGCCATTGTTTCGCCCATGCCGATAAAACACAAAGATCGTGATTTATTATTCCCTGAATGTCGTTCAGTGATGAAGCTGAATAAAATAATGAACTACCATCGGCAAAAAGTCTGGTTAAGCTTAATAAAGAATCTGCAATATCGTTTACATAAACTAAGAACAATAGGGGTCCCAGAACAGAACCCTGGGGTACCCCGGCATTAGTATTCCTAGCAGTGGAAGTAGAAGATTTAATTATTACTTTCTGAGATCTGTTAGAAAGGTAATCTCTAATCCAGTTAAGTAAATGTCCGTTTATGCCGTGCTGTTTCAATTTGAAAATTAGGCCTTCATGCCAAACCCTATCAAATGCCTTAGAGACATCACAGAATATCATGCATGAATATTGATTATTATCAAACGTTTGACAGATATGTTGATAAATGTCAACAAGTTGGTAAGTAGTAGAATGATTGGGAAGAAAACCAGATTGGTATTTATATAAAAGATTGTTGGCGTGTAAAAAGTTGTATATGTTTTTATGAACTATTCGTTCTTGTAATTTATCTATTCCGCTAAGTAGTGATACCGGTCTGAAGTTTGTAACCTTAGTTAAGTCCCCCTTTTTAGGTAAAGACAAAACGTGAGAACCCTTCCATATATCTCCAAACACCCCCTCCCTAAACGACCTATTAAACAGTATTTCCAGTGGAACTGAGATCTCGTTTGATACAGCCTTCAACATTCTATTACTAATTAGATCCGGGCCAGTCGCTTTATTTGGATTTAGTAAATCGATTAAAGTTGAAATTTCTAGAGCTGAACATGTAATATCACTTAACGAATTTCTAGTTTTAGATTCAAAATTAGGCAACTGAACTTCATTATCATTTATTGTTGAAATTGACGAAAAATAGTCGTTCAAACATTCCGCTTTTTCTTCGTCTGTATAACAATATAATTTTTGACCGTTTTCTTTTTCTATAACAAGTGGGGGAATATTGTTTGAGGTTTTATTATTTTTAACAAAATGGCGAATAACTTGCCAAAATTTCCTTTTGTCATTGTTATGAAAATCACAGATGGAAACTTCCAAGGAATTATAAAAATTTTCTTTGGCATGCTTTACTAGATTATTAACTTTATTTCTAATACGTTTATACTTATTCCAGTCGATGCTGTTACTGGTCTGGATGGACTTTTTCTTTAGCCTGTCTCTAATTCGCATATTACGACGAATAATGGAGTCAAACCATGGTTTGTCTCCAGGCCTTATTGTAACGGTTTTGGAAGGTATACATATTTTAGCAAAATTTAAAAAAATATTGGTAAACTTTGCACATGCGTCGTTAAAAGATCCTTCCAAGAGAATACTCCAATCATAGTTACTTATAAGCTCTTTAAGCTTGGTATAATCTGCCCTTTTATACAGCCAAATTAATCGATTGAATGGTGTGTTACACTGATAATAAAATGGTAATCTTATATAAGTTGCTTTATGGTCGCTTATAGCTGCAGGAGTATCTATCGTTCCTGAATCTAAAAACTGTAAATCATCTGAAATAATTATAGGATCTAAAAGCGCAAGTTGTCTCGTTGCATTTGAAACTGTATTTTGAAGCGAATTAAGTATAATCAAATCTTTTAAATTCCGGTAGTTATCATTAAATAGGTCCTCGTTTAAGTCGCCTAAGATAATTAGATTTTTAGTGAAATCATATGCTTTTTCAATATTCAAATTTAAGTTTTCAAAGAATGTTGCATCGGCTGTTCTAGGACTGTAAAACAAGCCCAGGAGATAGTTAACGTTATTCGTTTTAATTTCCACCCATATAGATTCTGGGCAATAAATTTCTAAGTCTGTTCGCCTCGTGTGAATAAATTCTGAATTAATGTAAATAAGGAGCCCTCCTCCATGGTTGGTTCTGTCTTTTCTATAGGGTGTATCGTACATATCCGATAGAACTAGTGTTTCGTTTAAAATTTGTTGATCCAGGTGAGACTCTGTAAAACATAAAATATCAAAGTCCAAGAAATGATCCTTGATGTACTCAATCTTATTCCTTATGCTACGTATGTTAATATGTAAAATAGATAGGTCTGCCTGACTAGGGTTTGGAGTGGCTGGTCCTGGGTTTTCTTCAATGTCCAGAGCTTGTAAAATTAACATTAAAATAATAAAGCAAAAGTGGTTATTACTTGTTGATTCATTAAGAGATCTCGTAATGGACAAGAGCAATGAAAGCATAGAGAGACATAACCATTTAACTTTTTGGTAGAAAAAACTTAATTTTATCTTTATGTAAAATTCACTACGACTGCCTCGTATAATGAGACCACCGAACAGACCTATGGCGGCTCTCCATTGGACAACACTTATACTCATACTTCATATTATAAAGAAACAAAAGATTGACAGCCACCGCAGGTCTGGAAGGTAGCCCCTGTCAGCTGGATATATTGACGACTGCAATAGGTACAGGATATAAAAGATATACAATAAAAGAAAACAATACAATAATTGTAAACAAATATGCAGTTCAACTGCATGTCCATAAGTTCTTGGAAAACGAGTGCTGCAGAATACTCAGAAAAAAAATAATAATAAACCTGGTAACAGTTCGCATACGCACACGCGTACGTACGTACCTACGCACGCACATATGTACGAACGTACGCGTACGCATGCGCACAATTTAGTCAACCCTAGGATACAAAGCGTATCTGTGAAAGTCTAAACAGCGAAGACATCATCAACTACAAAAATGAGCATGAGTCTCATGATGGAGCAGTTCACATGTAAACTTCAATGCAATATCGTGAGGTTTCTGTATGGCTACGGTATCCAGTATATGTCTGTGATAAAATACTACTATCGAGAAAAAAAAAATCGTTTAACATTCAATAGCAATGTAACAATATGGCCCAGCAGGCACATTACGTAAATGTGATGTCATATAAACGTCACCTCAACGTCACGACGTTCATGCAACGTCAGATAAACGTCGGTGCAATGCACCGACGTTGACCTGGCATTGCCCTAGCGACGTGTGCCCGCTGGGAGCTTTAATATTAGGCAGTGTCAGCTCCACCGCAGCTCCACATTGTATTAAATATATTGTGTACCTTCCGAAGTAAACTACCGAAAATGAAATGTGAAAAAAAAAAAAAAAATAAAAAATAAGAGCGTGTGGAGCGGCACACCTAAGAAAGCTGAACATGAACAATCACAAAGAAAGAAAGGTTTCAAAAAGAAAACAGTGTGGTCGTTGATTGATAATAATGCATCAGCGTAATAACTAATAATAAGTAGTTTTACTTTTTGACCACTGGAGAATGGTTTAAACCCAGCAGGCACATGACGTAATTGTGACGTCATATAAACGTCATTTCCACGTTATGACGTTTATGCAACAAATCATTTGTCTAAATCGCGAACGGAAGTATGGGCGAGGATTTTGGCCGCGTAAAATCGATTTTCCATTACGGTTTGTTGTTTCATGTTTGTATTTCTTTCCCTTTGGTGTCTCTGATGGGAGCTGTGGGTTAATTGTATCGATTCTTGATCATTGCCTTCACTACTTTTTTACAATTAAACTTCCATTTTCCCTAAGTGAGATGATCCCAAATGAATCTTCTTTTGTTCAGGAACTTTACAAATGACCGGCTTTCTTTTCTTACTTTTCCATTTCTTATGTGGGCTCTCGGAATCAGTACGTTCATCATCGAAGGTAAAATTGCTTGAAACATGCTTCTATTATGCATCTCTAATTACCTTTTGTACATGTGCTCTGACCCTTTTTGTAATGGTTCTTCACGTCTGTATTATTAGACTTCCGAGCACGAAAGTACATCCTGTCACGTCGTCTGCATTACCGAAACACGCCTATATAAATACATTGCCACCTTGATCGCCGAAAAAATGAAAAGTTTAGGATGAAAAAAAGTGTGATATTTTTCTTATTTCTGCTCAAAATATAGATTGTGGGCACTCGTTAGAACCGCCTCATCGAGGCGGTTCTAACGAGTACCCACAATCTATATCTTAGAGCAGAAATAAGAAAAATAATGTTTACCCCTACAAACCCCAGTTTTACTATATAAAAGTGGGGTTCGAGGGGGTCAAAATTATATAGACATGTTTTCGTGATGGAGTAGGTGTTTGATCATGTTATCGATCCAGGGTACACTATGTTTTTTTTGTTTTTTTTTTGGTAATTTGTTTTGGTATATTCCTTCCGATGGGGTAAATGACACACGTCAGGTAGAGGCAAACGATGACAGCTGTTATATTTTTTTAATGTCCCCGTCAACACTATTTGAGTCATTTTGTAGACTTTGCTTCCAATTACGACGGACTTTTACCCGACATTGAGATGAAATGACATCTCAACCCTTGCCGCCAAATGAAACCAATAAGCTTAATATGCATGGCCGGTCCGACTCGCAACACCTCTCTTGTGCAGGCTTAGACCTCCTAAGCTCATGTGCGGTCGGATTCGGCTCAGCGCGGCAGCACAATGCAGTCCAATCTATTCCCCCAAGCCTCGATGGTCGGGGGCAGATGACAGTTGTTATGAAGTAGAATCTTGTAAACAGTTGTAAATCATAAATACCTGTAAATCACTGCAAGCAAACAACTACATTCGCAGCGGTAAACCGTATTTTTCTTATTTCTGCTCTAAAATATAGATTGTGTGTACATGTTGGAGCCTCCTTGATGAGGCGGTTCTAACGTGTACCCTCAATTTAAATTTTACGCAGAAATAAGAAAAATATCACAGTTTTGCATTTGAAAATTTTCTGTTTTTTTTTTCGGCGGTAAAACTGACAATGTATTTAAATAGACGTGTTTTCGTTAAGTTTAGGTAGTTGAGACTTCACTTCACAGTACCCAACGCACACCAGTCACCAAGTGGGTCATAAATGTTGTAGATTCATTTTTGGTCGAAAAAAAATGCACAAGCGATGTTATATTACTGATATTCACGTGATCATAACTGACTCCTGTGAAAATATCATTTGTACGATGTTCAGTGACCAGTTGTTCAAAACTAACGACGTCGTTAATTAACGTATCGTTTAAACTTTGATCATTAAATATGGCAAATATGCTAAAATTTTTGCTGAAAAAATATGAGCAGCTTTTGCAGCAGCTTTTAATTTTTCAGCAAAAATACCAAAATTTTCGATATTGTACTTGCTAGAACACTTAACGATATGACCACTAACGAGCTCGTTAAGCTAACGTTGTTTTGAACAACTGGCCCCATGTAATGCTTATTTCTAGCCGTGCTATTCTGGTCGTTATGACGTCTCATTGCTGTATTAAGAGGGTTATCTATACAACATAAACAGACATTATGCGATGACACCTTATAGCGCGGCGTCTGATCAGGATCTATACTGGCTACCTAAAATAAAGGGTTCAAACGGTCAAATGAAACAAAATATCCACACAGGATCATACTCAGAGACGAGCATCGACCCACAAGTGTTGTCAGTACTATGCTTTCCTTTCATCGCTAGGTCGGGTTAAGGCCATACTGGAACTTTATGATAGCACACATCTCACTTTTTCACATCTCCAAAATGGCTACTTTTTTAATTAAAATCAGTTACATGTATTTGTTTTTCTTATTTATTGTGCAAACATACGTTGTGTGTGCTCGTTAGAACCGCCTCATTGATGCGGTTCTAACGAGTACCTAACACCTTTGTCTTGGAGCAGAAATAAAAAACATAATATATATCCCCGTAAACACGAGTGTTAAGTTGATTCCTTATTCCTTATTCCTTGTTCCTTATTCCTTATTCCTTGTTCCTTATTCCTTATTCCTTATTCGATTTTCAATTTAATAGTACTTTGCCACGCGGTGTAACAGAACATTTGCGTATGTCCTAATCATCATCATTTTTACTTCTAAGCATGATGGTATAGGTTTCGAATAAGGAATAAGGAACAAATCCAAATACACCGCGTGGCAAAGTACTATGAAGTTGAAAATCGAATAAGGAATAAGGAAAATTTGGATTTGTTCCTTATTCCTTATTCGCAGTTGATACCTGCTGGATTTCGAAACCTACACCATCATGCTTAGAAGTAAAAATGATGAAGATAAGGACATACGCGAATGTTCTGTAACACCGCGTGGCAAAGTACTATGAAGTTGAAAATCGAATAAGGAATAAGGAAAATTAGGATTTGTTCCTTATTCCTTATTCGCAGTTGATACCTGCTGGAATTCGAAACCTACACCATCATGCTTAGAAGTAAAAATGATGATGATTAGGACATACGCAAATATTCTGTTACACCGCGTGGCAAAGTACTATGAAGTTGAAAATCGAATAAGGAAAATTTGGATTTGTTCCTTATTCCTTATTCGCAGTTGATACCTGCTGGATTTCGAAACCTATAGCATCATGCTTAGAAGTAAAAATGATGATGATTAGGACATACGCAAATGTTCTGTTACACCGCGTGGTAAAGTACTATGAAGTTTAAAATCGAATAAGGAATAAGGAAAATTTGGATTTGTTCCTTATTCCTTATTCGCAGTTGATACCTGCTGCAATTCGAAACCTATACCATCATGCTTAGAAGTAAAAATGATGATGAGTAGGAGACGCAAATGTTCTGTTACACCGCGTGGCAAAGTACTATGAAGTTGAAAATCGAAAAAGGAATATGGAAAATTTGGATTTGTTCCTTATTCCTTATTCGCAGTTGATACCTGCTGGATTTCGAAACCTATACCATCATGCTTAGAAGTAAAAATGATGATGATTAGGACATACGAAAATGTTCTGTTACACCGCGTGGCAAAGTACTATTAAGTTGAAAATCGAATAAGGAATAAGGAAAATTTGGATTTGTTCCTTATTCCTTATTCGCAGTTGATACCTGCTGGATTTCGAAACCTATGCCATCATGCTTAGAAGTAAAAATGATGATGATTAGGACATACGCAATTGTTCTGTTACACCGCGTGACAAAGTACTATGAAGTTGAAAATCGAATAAGGAATAAGGAAAATTTGGATTTGTTCCTTATTCCTTATTCGCAGTTGATACCTGCTGGATTTCGAAACCTATACCATCATGCTTAGAAGTAAAAGTGATGATGATTAGGACATACGCAAATGTTCTGTTACACCGCGTGGCAAAGTACTATGAAGTTGAAAATCGAATAAGGAATAAGGAAAATTTGGATTTGTTCCTTATTCCTTATTCGCAGTTGATACCTGCTGGATTTCGAAACCTATACCATCATGCTTTGAAGTAAAAATGATGATGATTAGGACGTACGCAAATGTTCTGTTACACCGCGTGGCAAAGTACTATGAAGTTTAAAATCGAATAAGGAATAAGGAAAATTTGGATTTGTTCCTTATTCCTTATTCGCAGTTGATACCTGCTGGATTTCGAAACCTATACCATCATGCTTAGAAGTAAAAATGGTGATGATTAGGACATACGCAAGTGTTCTGTTACACCGCGTGGCAAAGTACTATGAAGTTGAAAATCGAATAAGGAATAAGGAATAAGAAACAAGGAATAAGGAATAAGGAACAAGGAATAAGGAACAAGGAACAAGGAATAAGGAACCAACTTAACACTCGTCCCGTAAACCTATAAAATTCACGGACTTTTCGTCACAAAGCCAAAGGTCCGGAACACCGCCGTGCAAACAAAGAAAAAGCAAATAAGTTCCGAACAGCTAAATGTCTCTACAGTAATCCTTGAGGGCGGTTAGGTGAGGCGAAGGTGACGTGTATCTTTCATAACTGGGGCGTCCAATTGAATTGACCTACATTTGGGCAAGGCCTGCTGTCCTTGCAGCAGGTATTGGTAAAGAGGGGATGTAGTTATTTCTTCAGTTTCTACACTTCCATTCAGTTTCTTTTTCCTCCCATGTCTTTCTCTTTTATCTCCTTTACTTTTTCATCCATCTTTTTTCACCCTTTCTCTGGGAGAGGACGCAAAATGCCCCATAACGGTTGAAGTGTCATTTAACCCAACAAAATTAATCCAACCACAGCGAGTCGGTACTTAATGTTCGCGCACAAGATATTTATCTTATAAAGTTATATAAACCAAAATTCTCTCAATGTAAAATGAGGCTGTCGGGATATTCAGCATAAAGGCTTAGCCTGTATTACCTAAAATCAAGTCTTTTTAACACTGGCACTTCCAAGCAGGTGATCCACTCTAGTGATCTGATTCTGATGTGCTCTCATCACGATAACAGGGTGCATTTTTCCCACCTCCAAAATGGCTACTTTTCTGATGAAAGTGCGTGGTATTTTTCTTATATATAGTAAAACAAAGGTTTCGGGTGCTTGATAGAACCTCTGCCTTAGAGCAGAAATAAGAAAAATCATGTATACCCCCGTAAACCCAAGTTTCCTCTAAATAAAGTGGGGTTTAAAGGATGTCCATTTCTCGGACTTGTTCAAGTGATGTGCGGACCCCGCTACATGTATAAATTTCTGGAGACCTGGAATCGAATCTAGGACTTCTGGCCCAAAGGTTATGCAGATTCTCGTGCCCATATCAGTTATGCAGGAATTTCCACAGCTAACAACCCCAAAACTATACTTACCATTCTGGGGTCAGTTGTTCAAAACTAACGACGTCGTTAGTTAACGTATCGTTAAAACTTTGATCATTAAATATGGCAAATATGCTAATATTTTTCCTGAAAATTGTGAGCAGCTTCTTTTTGCTCACATTTTTTCAGCAAAATACCAAAATTTTAAATATTAAACTTGCTAGAACAGTTAACAATATGACCGCTAACGAGCTTGTTAAGCTAACGATGCTTTGAACAACTGGCCCCTGGCAAATAGTGCAGACACACATCAGATCTAGATCTACACTTTTTTCTTGAAGTATTAGACTTTTTTCTGCAACTTACCACACGCAAAACAAACCTGACTTCCATATAACAGGACACAGGCCAATCCCAAGCTACAATGTATTGGGATTCTATTGATATATACAGGTTAATGTTCGGCCCCCGCCCATAGGGGCTTGAAGAAATATATTGGCTGCATGATGCTTCCACGCAGAGCTGAATCCGGCCCGTACACTAGTACCGGTAAACCGCTTAGAGGATCTAAGCCTGTCCAGGAACCGAGGTGCTTATAAACCCTATTGGTTTCATTGGGCGACAGGGCTTGAGATGTCATTTCATCTCAATGTCGGGTAAAAGTCCCACAAAATTGGAAGCAACGTCTCCAAAATGACCTTTACAGTGTTGACGGGGACGTTAAACCTCAAATCAAACAAAAACAAAAAACAGGTTAATGTTTGTTTGTATTGAGTTTTTCCGTCCCCGTCAGGACTATTTGGCCATTATGGAGGCGACGCTGCTTCCAATTTTGTGGGACATTTACCCGACATTAAGATGAAATGACATCTCAAGCCATTCCACCCAAACAAACCAACAGGGTTTATATGCATCTACGGTCAGACTCACACAACTTTGCCTGGGTAGACTTAGACCTTGTAAACGGTTTGCCTGTGCCCGTGTGCGGTCAGTTTCAGCTCTGCGTGGAAGCACCATGCAGCCCAATTTATTTCTTCTAGCCCGATGGGTGGGGCCCATCCATATATGCACATAAAGTAGTTTTACGACTCTGACCAAAAGAGACTTACCTGTCATGCTCATAAATTTTAAAATGAAAACAAAAGAAGGAAAAAGACAATAACAGCAGCATCAACAATAGAAATAACAAACACAAAACATCACAAAATTTCATCTGAAAAAGTTATGCTTTTCAGGAAACGGTTTTTAATTTTTCCTTTCTTGGATGGGGATGCTCCTCGTGCGCCATCCTATGGCGTTTATATTTCGCAATTAATTCGACTTGTCAGAGTGTGTAGCCATGTAAGTGCCTTCAACACTCGTAACAGATTGTTAACCACTAAACTTCTTAATCAGGGTTATGGGTACCATAAACTACGCAAAGCCTTTTCAAAATCTTATAGACGTCATTCTAATTTAATTTCAAATTTTAATATTGGACAACAAGGTCTATCGGAACCCGAATTTTATGGTGACTTAGTATATAAATTCAGAAAACTATATAACCGCAATGACTTCAGCTCCCAATTTCGTAAAGTCATTCTTCGATATAAAAAGATTGGGTACAACAAAAGTGTTCTGCGACAGACTGCATACATGATAGTTAACCTAATCGCGGTTGACAACTTTGCTTCCCTCTTTAATTGCACGCCGGTGGGTCAGGCCTCGGATTCTATGACGATTCCAGCGTAAAGGCTTACTGAGAATTAGAGAGGATCTAATTCTATGTAATGTTGGTTGGTGCCTGATGCCTGTCTCTGGTTGGGCCCATCGGCGTCTAACTGTTGGTTTTCTTTTTGCTTCAGCATTCAAGTGGTTTATTGTTGTCGAGTCCTCGCCTTTGTTTCATTTCTGTGGTTGTTTCATTTTTTTTTGGTCACGGAGATATGGCACTGATGTGATAGGAGGCCTTCATGCGGGCTGAACAAATTATTTGTCTAGATCGCGACGAAAGTAAGGGCGAGGATTGTGGCCACGTAAAATCGATTTAAGCCCACCAGTGGAATTCGTTTCACTGACCGTTCCAAGGGTGTTGTTCTGTCGCGGTTTATTTTTGTTATGGTTTGTCTCTGAGTGTTTGTATCGCTTATTAATTTTGTTTTTGGATAGCCAATTGGCCGTTTTGTGGGAACGTAACTGTCCTTTTGGCTTTCCTCTATTGATTTTCCACCGGGGTTTGTTTCATGTTTGTGTTTCTTTCCCTTTGGTGATCTGATGGGAGCTGTGAGCTAATTGTATCGATTCCTGATCATTGCCTTCACTTCTATTTTTAGATTTTCGAAGCAGTCTACCAGTATTCAGGTTCGGTCGGTTTCAGCTCTGCGCGGAAGTATCATGCAGTCCAATCTATTTCGCCAAGCCCAGAGGGGTGGGCGTGGGGAGGGGACATAGAATGTGTACTGTAAACTGCGTTCGAAATAAGCAGTACGCAACCAATAATGGCTGCGGCCTATGACTACTGAGGGGATAATTCATTACATGTTAAACTAAAGCAGGGACTCTTGATTCCGGTCAAGGCTTTTCTTTCCAATTTTCCGGTGCCCCGCTTTTCATCAAGGTACAGCAGTAGTGATTACAAGCTGAACTTATCCCAACTGCCATACTGCTGTATTAGACCTATACGCGCAGTTGTTGTGAGTACTTTGTGTCTTGAAACTAACTCTAGTCATGTATAACTTGTTTTCTGCACCTTAGCCAAAGTTTTTTTCTTTGCTTCACTTATGGTTTTGCAACGAAATACATATACCATACAAACGTTAATTCTGTCATACTTTGCAATGGGTTGGTCCAGTTACAGACATTTTTACTCATCAGATATCGATCGGCAGCCTTAAAGTACAACTAGGTGATGGCTTTTCCGGAGTTGTGTCAGACGAAGTAAAACTATTGTGGGGTTGTTTAAAGGGTGATATTTCTTTCTTTCTTTCTTTCTTTCTTTTAGGTTAGGTGTTTCGTCCTTCCGGTATTATTTCACTTGTATCAAACCGATCCTTAATTAGAGGGGGGCGAAACTAGTGTTCCCGGAGAAAACCAGTTTTAAACCACCTGAACTTCCGTTGCAGAACATGACCCGACCGTGGCTCGAACTCAGTGTGGTGAGACATATCATATCTAAGAAGTTCTTTGATGCACTAAAGACAGTTTATGGCCCCAGAGCTCAGGAATGACTCCTCTTCTCAGTGCAGGTGTCACTAGTCTTCTGACTGACAAAGAGGGTATCTTGCAAATATGGGCTGAGCACCTTGATAGTGTTCTTAATAGGCCTTCTCTATCATTATGATGCTATCAACAACCTACCACAGGTTTAATGTAATCAGAATCAGAATCAGAGTTGTTACTGGTGACATGTCAAATGACATTCATACACCAGGACCTGTAAATTGGGAAGTTAGTTCCTAGCTCTAACCAAAGAGGTAAATTTAGCTACACAATCATCAGCACCTTCAGCTGTCGAAATAATCGAATCGGGAAGGGCATTCCAATCTCTAATGGTTCTGGCGAAGAACGACTCTTTATAAATGTCAGTTCTTGTAGTAAGGGTCTGAAACGCCAACGAATGGTGATTTCTACAGTGTCTAGCTGGGGGAACAATGGCATCTGTTGGAATGCTGGTAGCACCCATTAGAGCTTTGTATAAAAGGATTAGCCTACTGACTTTTCTCTTTTTCTTGAGAGACCCCCATTTCAATTTTCCAAGTATTCCAGTCATGCTCCCAGTTCCAAAACAGTAATTGCCTGTTACAAATCTAGCAGCTCTATTCTGAACTTTCATCGTTAAGGACCACTCCACTGGGGTCCCAGATACAACTACCATATTCCAAGCTTGGGCGAACAAGACCTTTATATCTGCTGCTTGACAAGATCCCAACATTTACTAAAACAGTGAAAGCAATACAACTTCTGGCATCTCGCAAGGCCACGGGAACAGATGTAATACCTGCTGAGATCTACAAAGCAGTAGGTACTCCAGTTGCAAAGAAGATGACAGTTATTTCACATTATGTAGTGAAAAGAAGCCATCCCTCAAGATATCAAGGATGCGTTAATTGTCCACCTATTGTAAAGGGAAAGGGGACCCTCAGATCTTTGACAATAATTGTGGCATCTCTTTATTTTCATTGCTGAGAAAGTCCTTGCAAGATAGAAGTGGAGGCAATGATCAGAAATCGATACAATTAACCCACAGCTCCCATCAGAGATACCAAAGGGAAAGAAACACAAACATGAATCAACAGATCCTAATAGAAATATCCTAATTAACGTCCTAATTAACCGACTGAATGAACTTCTTGAAAGGTCAGAGCTTCTACCAGAAAGCCAGTGTGGGTTTGGGAAAGACAGAGGATCAATTGAAATAATCTTCACAGCAAGGCTTCAATTATTTGTCTAAATCGCGACGGAAGTAAGGGCGAGGATTGTGGCCACGTAAAATCGATTTTAGCCCCCCAGTGGAAATCATTCCACTGACCGTTCCAAGGCGGTTCTTCTGTGGCGGTTTATTTATGTTGTTGTTTGTTACTTACTGTGTGTATTACTTGTGTCTTTTTATTTTGGATGGCGATATGGCCATTTTGTGGGAAAGTAACTGTCCTTATGGCCTTCCTTTGTTTAGGTTGTCATTATGGTCTGGTTGCTTTGTGTTTGTGTTTCTTTCCCTTTGGTGTCTTTGATGGGTGGAGTAAGTTAATTGTATCGATTCCTGATCTTTGTTTTACTTCTACTTTTCAATAGAAATGCCAGGTACAGCACATGGACCTATATATGACCTTTATTGGTCTCACCAAAGCATTTGACACAGTCAAAGGTCGTGAGGGTCTTAGGAAAATCACGGTAAAATAGAAGTACAGGCAATGATCAGGAATCGATACAATCAACCCACAGCTCCCATCAGAGACACCAAAGGGAAAGAAATACAAACATAAAACAACACACCCTAATGGAAACATCAAAAGCGGAAAGCCAAAAGGACAGTTACTTTCCCACAAAATGGCCAATAGGCTATCCCAAATAAAATAATATAAGCGACACAAAAACCTAAAGACATACCGTAACAAAAATAAACCGCAACAGAAGAACCGCCTTGGAACGGTAAGCGGAAACGAACTCCACTTGGGGGGGGGGGGGGGGGGGCTTAAATCGATTTTACGTGGCCACAATCCTCGCCCTTACTTCCGCCGCGATTTAGACAAATAATTTGTGCAGTCCGCATGAAGGCCTCCTAACTCATTAGTGCAACAACTCCGTGAATCAAATGGGGAACGGGGAGTGTGTGTGTGGGGGGAGGGGGGGAGAGGGGGGGGGGTCTTCAATCGATTCTACGCAGCCACAATCCTCGCCCTTACTTCCGTCAAGATTTAGACAAATAATTTGTTCAGTCCGCATGAAGGCCTCCTAACTCATCAGTGCAACATCTCCGAGAACACAAAATCAAACAACGGTGAGAACTCGACAGCAAGAAATCACTGAAATGCCGGAGCAAACGAAAACCAACAGTTACACTCCGATGGGCCCGACCAGAGACAGAGCATCAGGCACCAGCCAACATTACCTTGAATTAGTTTTCTAATTCTCAATAAGCCTTTGGGCTGGAACCGTCAAAGAATCTGAGGCCTTACCCACCGGCGTGCAATTAAAGAGGGAAGCAAAGTTGTCAACCGTGATTGGGTTAACTACCATGCATGCAGTCTGTCGTATAACATTTATGTTGTACCCAATCTTTTTATACCGAAGAATGATTTTACGAAATTGGGTGCTGAAGTCATTGCGGTTATATATTTTTCTGAATTTATAGACTAAGTCACCTTAAAATTCGGGTTCCGAAGTTTGGACGACGAACCAAGGTCATAGCAATAGTGAAACAGTTCCAAATGATTGTGAGTTTTAAGAAGCATTCCCTGTGGCAAACGGAGTCAAGCTAGGCTGTGTGTAAGCCCCAACACTGTTCAGCATGGTGTTCACTGTCATGCCCACATAATTATGCTTTCCAGGATGGTGGCAATTGCATACCTATTTGTATAGCTTTGACTGGAAGCTTTTCAATCACAGAAGGTTGCAAGGCCAACCCAAGGTGCAGACAGCGGTGCTAGATGAGTTCTTTTTTGCTGATGACATGACAAAAGGTGCTCGAACAGAAGAGAAGATGCAAAAAGGGTATAGATCCAGTATCTGACCCCTGATACCTCACAATCAGCATCAAAACGACTGAGGTAGTCTATCACAAAGAGCCCACAATTACAATGAGAGGTCAAGGATTGTAAGTGGTAGACAAGTTCACCTACCTTGGGAGCACACTGTCAAGAGCTATGCACACTGATGATGAAGTCAAGCCAGGATTGCCAAATCTAGTGCATCATTTGGTTGACTTTGTGGCAGTGTCTGGTCAGACTTGACACACAACTGAAAGTCTACTGAGCTGTGGTGCTGCCAACACTATTGTATGCATGTGAAACATGGACAGTATACCAACGGCCTGCCAAAAGACTAAATCACTTCCATACAAGCTGTCTTCGAAAAATCTTAATGATTAAGTGGCAAGACGGGATTCCATACACGGATGTTCTGAACAGGGCAGGGATGCAAAGTGTACATACTCTTCTGAAACTAGCAAAGGTAAGATGGACAGGCCATGTTACCAGAATGCCTGAGGAACGTTTGCCAAAGAAGTTTCTCTATGGATAACTAGAAATTTGTAAACGGTTCTCTGGCGGTCAGAAGAAGCGCTACATGCACACCCTTAAAGTCTACCTAGAACATATTTAACGTCGCTACAGCTCTTGTCTGGGAAAAAGTAAAAAGTCTCCCTGCCCTACATCACAGTGTAGTTTATATTTTCTTGTCCTTTGTGATCATTAATTCCATTGTGGAATTTTGAAACTATTTGAGGGTCACTGATGAGGTCTAAATGGCCAAAACTAGCTCGTCTGGCCCAGAAAACATGTACACTCCATATTTTCCAGTTCTGTATTCCTTGCTTCCAAAAGATAACCCTTTCTATAATATATTCAACATTCCAACAGAGTCGTGGGCAAACTGCACAGGACAGCGCGAATTGACATGGTCTCATCAGAAGGGGTGCCAGTGAATACGAGACAAAACGAATCAGTGAGATTAAGCAGAGCGGAAACGCGCACAGCGCAAAGCCAGAGCTCAGGCATCGCCAACAGAGCTGTTTTCCTCTAGCCTCTGTTGCTCTAACTACAACAGACAGTTCAGAGCTAGAATTGGTCTCATCAGCCGACTGAGAGCACACACACAGTAACATTTCTCAAATGTGATTAAGATTGGTCATTGTTAGTAATGACAGACGAACTATCATTTAAGAGTCAACGCTCGTACCTACCTGCTAGGTCAGAGAGGCCCCTTCCCATACAAAACATGTTATTGTTTATGTCGGAAATCATTTTCTTTTTTCGCGTCGAGCGAAAACTTTTAAGGCATTCTTTCCAAAACTTAAAGTGTGCATGGTTCTGTCTTTTCTGACAAAACTTCCTCATACATCAACCTTGAGTGAGAGAATAGCTCGCCACACAACATGTTCGCAAAGGCCCGGTAAGATATCCTTTCAAGACGCAAAACATATTTATGTTTTAAACCATTACAGTTAGATGCGTACCGAGGTTGCGAATTTGCTTCTCGGCGGGACCGCGACATTCAGCCGTGAATATAAATCATGAAATAGTTTCTATGGTCATTGTCCCCATAACAAGAGTTTAGGAAGGGCAGTTAACATTTACTAGCTAACCCTGAAACGGTTTCAGAATACGCCCCATCAGAAAAAGTATGCTTATTTAAAGTGATATCGTCGATGTAAAGTCATGAAATTGCATCTACCTCTTGTTTAGGCATCATGTGCCCGCTGAGATAAACACATTTTATCTTCTCGTCGTCAGCCCTATATTACCAGTGTCTCATTTGACCTATGTTCATAACATCTTCACAATTACAATCTAGCGTCTATTAATGTTTTTTTTTTATTTTAAAAGCTGGCCGAAGCCTTCCTTTAAAAAGGATTTTTACATATCTTTTGTAATGAGGACCATAGCCTGATATTCTCTCTTCCCTTCCTTATTTATACTTTCTTCGGCTTTTATCGTTAAATTGCGGTTTGTATATTTTCAGAAAAAAAAAACTTTGTAAAGTAATTTTAAAGCATGTAGCTCGACAGAAATAAAAAAAAAAAATCTTGTTTACATACTTATTTACAAAGATTCCTTGTAAAAATCCAAAAAGCAAATGAAAACGGTATTACTTTTAACTTGATATTGAACTCATCAATAGAAACTGAATTGACAATATATAGGTAAGATTGATCAGGATCGGTGTTTCGAGTAGCGCCCTCACTCTTTGATTTACCCTTTGTATGCCCCCCTCCCCCCCCCCCCCCCCACACACACACACACTCACTCTGGAGTTATGCTTCTTTGAATATTGAATAAAAGATTTCTGTAATATATTTGTGTCTGCTCTGTAACGCGAATACTGTTTTGAGATATTTTCTTGAAAATGACTGCAATTATACATCACCTTGATTTGATGATTTGATGTTTAGAACACAAGAACCGTAACTCTGCATTACCTGGGTATATTAGTGTATGTATGTATGCATACATGCATGCTGCATGTATGTATGTATGTATGTATGTATGTATGTATGATTAGATTAAACATATTTATTGCTTATATTTGCAAACAAGGGGTCGGGCCACAAGTTATCTCAAAATTAGTTACGGCCCTTCCCCCACAACACACAAACAGAGCATTAAGCAAATAATAGCGATCACATCATTATCAAGACATATGAGCATATTACATAAACGGACAGTAGGTGGATGATATGATGAACATTGGAAAGGATGAAAAAACATGGCAAGGACGCTTGCTGGGGGTTGGTACACTTATACTTAACAGATTCGTATCAATCGATGCTATTTACGTAAATCGGGCAGAACTTTTGATAAAACGTTGATTTTGTTTGTTTGATTTGAGGTTTAACGTCCCCGTCAACACTGTAAAGGTCATTTTGGAGACGTTGCTTCCAATTTTGTGGGACTTTTACCCGACATTGAGACGAAATGACATCTCAAGCCCTGTCGCCCAATGAAACCAATAGGGTTTATAAGCATGGCAGTCCGCCTCGCACCGCGGTTCCTGGACAGGTTTAGATCGTCTAAGCGGTTTACCAGTACTAGTGTGCAGGCCAGATTCAGCTCTGCGTGGAAGCATCATGCAGCCCATATATTTCTTCAAGCCCCTATGGGCGGGGGCTGTGATAAAACGTTGAACGGATGCAAATATGAAATTTTTGCCTTCAGTACTAAGGTTAGGATTTCCAAACATCAATAGTTCAACACTAAGAGGCTGGAAAGTTCGTAGAGAGTTTAATAAAGCCAAACGTATGTATGTATGTATGTATGTATGTATGTATGTATGTATGTATGTATGTATGTATGTATGTATGTATGTATGTATGTATGTATGGAACAAATTAAAGGTGATTGTGGCCACATGATGGTGTCATGACAGTTGTTATGATCATGCCTCTCACGGACTTCACCCGTTATCTCGAGGGGTTCGGGCTTCAAGTGATGACAATTATTTTTGATAATTTTATGATTTTTCGCTATGAGAACCTTTGTCATTCTGAATAAATATATAGAAATATTCTAAGTAATTAGGAAGAATGTATGTATGTATTTATGTATGTGCGTGTGTAAGTGCGTCTGTGTATGTATGTATGTATGTATGTATGTATGTATGTATGTATGTATGTATGTATGTATGTATGTATGTATGTATGTATGTATGTATGTATGCCTGGATGGATGGATGGATGAATATAACTTTCTTATTGACAAATACTGTTTAAACCAAGTGTCAATATTTTTCTTATATATGCTCCATGGCATAGATAGTGGATATTCGTGGAAACAGCCTCAATGAGGCATTTCAAACGAGAATCCACAGACCATATTAAGTGAATAAATAAGAATGTTATCACTACTTTTCATCGGAAAATTAACGGTTTAAGAGATATGAAAGAATGCAATATGTCACAGAATGAGTTATGGTAGTGGAGGGCACAGTTTCTATGGTAATAGCTGTGAAAGTGATAAGGTTGATATTTCAAACCGCCTGACCTGAAATGACAGGTCGAAATTGTATTTCAAACCAACATAATACATTACGAAAACATGCCTGTACAAATACATTGTAAACTTTACCGTCGAAAAAAAAACGAAATTTTCAGATGAAAAGTTGTGATATATTTCTTATTTCTGCTCAAAATATAGATTGAGGGTACTCATTAGAACCGCCTCGACGTATAGATTGTGGGTACACGTTAGGACCGCCTCTTCGAGGCGGTTCTAATGAGTACCCACAATCTATAATTTAGAGCAGAATTAAGAAAAATAAGGTTCTTCCCTGTAAACCCATGCTTTACTATATAAAAGCAGGGTTCAAGGGGGTCAAATTTATATAGGCGTGTTTTCGTGATGGCACTGAAATTTCATTAACTTCATTTGCACCTATGATTATATAATTTACAAACTGTATACTATTATTATACTCATGTGTTTTCATATGGGAACAATATTTCGCAGGCAATGCAATTTACTTTGACTTCAATACATTAAGTACAAAGAGAAATCTGTTTGATCTGATCTGACTTGCAATCTGCGTTGAAAAAGTTTAAACCACGTGATAGGACTGTACTTAATTACCATAACGTTAACATGTCCATATAATGGAAACCCCTGTTAATCCCCACTTTATAAAGAATAAACTAGGGTAAAAATGATACAAACATTTAAGCAATTAGCACATGGTTACTGGCAAGCAGAAGCCCCCGTGGTGTAGTGGTTACGCTACACGTAACCAGGGGTCGCAAGATCGACCCCGGGCTTCTCTAGACTTTCGGGTGAGTCTTTAAATCGAGGTTCCGTCTCCATATGGCCTTAGCTTTGGTGGGACATAAAACTAACACTCACTCGCTCATTCACTCCAAAACATAGTTTGCCAGACGGTTCTAACGAGCACCTGCAATTTATGTTTGGAGCAGAAATAAGAAAAGAAATATGATATGCATTATAAAAGATCATTGTTGGATTCTATATCGCACGTTTGTGTGAGGTGAAAGGGTCTTTTTTGGAGAATATTGTAAAATACACAAAAAGAACTTGTGAGACTTTAAGACTCTTCAACAATCATGTCTCAGTTTGATTCAACAACTGGTTAGTTCAGTCGAGGGTTTAAAATAAAATATTTGCAAGTTTACCACGAACTTCTCAACAAACTTGGAAACTGTCCTGCAGTAATCCAATAAACGATGGCTATCAGGAACATTGACTTACGAGATCCTAAGATGAATCTTCAATGACTCGAACACGATGACTGAGTCGAATATGGTTTTGACTCTTGTGTCCCATGAAATTCATCCAATACTTCAAATAAGATATTTCGCGGGATAATTAAGGGCGATTTACCTCTTTTTTCTGTTTTATACCCATTAAATTATTTAGGACCTATTAGCCCATTTTATAACGGAAACCGTGAACAAAATGGGTAATTGGCAAGCAGTGCAGACCCAGATCAGACACCGAAGAACGCGGCGTCTGATCAGGGCCTACACTTTTTGCAAACTGTTCAACCGTTTTACTAATAAATTTAGCAGATAAAAGAATCTGAGCCCCACAATTTTGAAAATGGACTTAAGCTATAGGTGAAAGATTCCATTCAGTACAAAATGGGTTAACATATACCTCCTACCCTTGCACTATGTGAAGCCCTCCTTGTCTCAAACTGTCCCTGCCCCGAACGATTTTAATTTTCACAAAGATGTTCGAGCCATTGAAGTTTGACTGCACGCCCTAAAATGCGGAATATTGTCCAAGATTAATCACATTTGTTCTGTTCTGTGGAGGCTGGACCACAAGAAACCGTTTACTGGCATCACTAATCTTTGGTGTCCATCTGTCCAGAAGAACCTCTGTTGACTGTCTATAGATCTTCATAGGTTTTGATGATGGTCTCAGAGGTAACGCTTTAAGGCTAGCCCTGGGTTGTGTTTGAGCTATAGTCTCGTCCAGCCCTGCTGACTGCGCTTTGGTACTGCCCAGATAAATCGGAGGCAGCCCGTAACTTTGTGGCGTTCTTGTCTCAAATCCAGACACAGATTTCTTTGGTTTTGGAAGTACTTGTGACCTATAAATTGAGCCATAGAATGTCTTTTGACGAGTGTTGTAGAACGTATATTGTCTTTCTCGACTACTATACACTGTATGATGGTGTTCAGGAATGGCTGCATGAAATGTTTGAGGCCGTGGTTTGCTGTCGAAAATAATTTGCTTTGGTTCTTTCAAAACGTCAAACGTCGCTTGTCGTTCTACGTGTATATTGTTCTCCGCATCAAGCCTTTTCATCATGATAGCCTTCTTTTTGTTAGAGACATATGAATTTAATGGTTCGTTAAACCTTCTTAGTTTTCTCAGCTTCTTCACCTGAGAGTCCAGCGATAAGCTCACTTTATTAACATTGCTCTCAACAGCGTGAGGATCTGTAGCACAGCTATTTTCATGTTTTGTCTCCTCTTCCTCCTCGTCCGAGTGTTCTGGTTGATCATCCTCTGTTGTCTTTGCTTCTACCTCGGGTTTCCCTTTCTGGTCCTTATAATACAGTTCATACAGGGATAGTTGTTTCTTGCCGAGAAATAGTTTCCTGTCTTTCTTAACCTGATCGCTGAATTTGTACACTTTATCTTGGTCAAACATAGGCGAATTCACAGACACATATTGCCGGGGATCGCCCCCATCTTCCCGTGGAATATACACGTTAATATACGTATCAGAGCGTGAGAGATCCATCGCCAATTAATCCACCCTTTTTCTCGGCTCGTTAAGTCATAAGGTCTGTTTTTACATAGTAAAATTTGTGCCAACTTCTTCTCTATTGTTTTCTCTGATTGAGGATACTGTTTTTTTTTATTATTATTATCATTTACCCTATCCCTATGAAATCATCTTATATTTTAATCCTTTTATTCCACTGATAACAAAATATGATGGGATCTGATCTTGTCCGCCCAATAAGGGTGAGTTTAAACGTTCATATACCCGAGTAATCCAAGATTATTTGTTCCGTCAACAACTTAGTTATGCAAGAATTTAATTTATTCTTTTCTCAATTACAAGATAAACAGCATAATATAGTAAAGATTCTCTTTGTAATAGATCAATAAACAGACACATTGTCAAATCTTAACGATGGAATTTAATTTTGCGCAAACTTGTCTGACACCGACATAAATAATAGACGTTTATATGCGGCCTTTATATCGAAGATATATTGGAATATTGATAAAGTATAAGATAGAATTTAATGACAAAATGTTGGTTTGACAAAGACTATCCTGTAAGGTTGATTGAATTTCAATAGTATACTTTGTTGCGATACTGCATTAGTAGCTCTTTATAGAGTTCAACATGACAAACGATCGCCGCTATGATTACTTTAAATCTATTTATTCTAAACAAATACTGTAAAATATCTATATTAAGACCACCTTTGGTACTGTTCAAAAGTGGTCTTTAAGACCACTTTTGAACAGTCCCAAATGTGGTCTCTTAAAAGGGTACGCTGGGTGTAGAAAACACAATGAAAGAATAACTGAAACATTCTAAATAAACTCTTAAAAGCAGACTTTAGCTTAATTTTAAGGCGGTCTTAATAGCGGATTTTACTGTATATATGAGCCGTAATGATCACAAGAATTGGACAGACATGCCTAAGCAAACAGTGCAGACCCAGAAGGAGCAGTCTGATCTGGGCCTGCACTGTTTGGCACTCTGTCTCTAGCTGTTCGACTCCTCGCTGTATCGTGAAACCAATTTGTCATTATTATGACTATCATTGCTATTATTTTTATTATTATTATTTGAGAAGTATAGGAAGTTCTCCCGATATTTAGAATTTGTACGATACGTTCATCTTCCTATACGCATGCACAGCGAATTAATAGGACTAGACACATGACGCCTTGCACGGATCTACCCGGTAACCCTAAGATCCCCAACAGCAGATGATGTGATCAGCCTGCACAGTATTTGCTGTTCGCCTATACTATAATGGCCCTTTTGTTATGAGCTGACTCGAAGTGTTCCATCGATCAGTTATAATAACAGCAAACATGGTAAATAAACGTTTTGCAACAGTAGAGTGTTTCTCGTCCTACAGTACATGTATATATAGCAGTATAGAAACAAAACGATATCTTGAACGCGTATCTTTTGTTTTCACATGTAAACATGTCTATGCAACGAATGTCCGTGGAAGGTCGCTTTACGAAAGAAAGGTTTTGATTTCAAGGGAATATATTATATTCCTTAGTTATGTTTTCGATTTCAGTACTTGTAGAACTGCCTCAGTAACTGAAGTATACGCTCGTACATTACGATAACTCATCCTTGCGATATAATGCATTTTTCAGATCTTCACAATGGCTACTTTTGTGATAAATATCCGTGATATTTTTCTTATTTATATTGCAAGCATAGGTTGTGGGTGCTCGTTAGAACCGCCTATTGAGACGGTTCTTACGAGTACCCACAACATTTGTCTTGGAGCAGAAATAAGAAAAAAAAACAATGTTTACCCCTGTAAACCCCAGTTTTCTCTATATGAAATGGGGTTTAGGAGGTGTTCATTTCACGGACTTGTTAACATGATGGATAGAAAATAAAGTGCTAGATATAAATGTAGACTTTGAAACCGAACGCAAGACTGAAAATCTCACAAATCATCTATCTTGACGAGACTAGATAGTTTCGACCAACCAGGCCTCATCGGTTCATCAGCTCGATGACCCAACATGAATTATAAATATGCATTACGAAAATACACCTATTCAAATATATTTGAACTTTTACCCACGAAAAAAAAAGAAAATTTTCAGATATAAATTTCTGATATTTTTTTTTCATATTTCTGCTCAAAACTGGTTTGTGGGAACTCGTAAGAATCGACTCGAGGAGGCGGTTGTAACGAGTACCCACATTTAACGTATAAGAGAAATAAAGTATATCCCTGCAAGCTCTAGTTTTTTATACTTAAAGTGAGGTTTAAAAGGTCAAAATTGTATAGGCATGCTTTCATGATGCTTTGCTCCATGATATAGTACGGGACTGTCTACCCATTACGTCATCACGAAAACACGCTTATATAATTTTGACCCCCTATAATCCAACTTTTATACAGTAAAACTTGGGTTTACAGGGGTAAACCTTATTTTTCTAATTTCTGCTCTAAAATATAGATTGTGGGTACTCGTTAGAACCGCCTCGATGAGGCGGTTCTATGGGGTACCCACAATCTATATTTTGAGCAGAAATAAGAAAAATATCACAATTTTTCATCTTAAAATTTTCACTTTTTCGGCGATAAAGGTTACAATGTATTTGTATAGGCGTGTTTGCGTAATGGCATGACGTTAACCAATCCGTGTAATGAGCACCCTTGGAAAACCCAAATTTATGTAGACGAACAAGGTTCACAGAGGTTAGATTATTTGTCTTATTTTTGCTTGAAAATATAGATAGTGGGCACTCGTTATAATCGCCGTAATAAGGTGGTTCTGGCCAGCACTCACAGCTCATGTTCTGCTTCCTTATAGAACATATTTAACATCACATGTTTGGAAATGTGTGGCGGCCGTAAAACGTCTCCATGCCATACACCATAGTGTTGTCCTTTTGGGTCATTGTACGTTCCATATTTTCCTGTTCTGTAGTGTATTCCTTGCTTCTAAAGCATAACCTGTTTTTAGAACGTATTTAACGCCACTACTGCTGATGTTTGGGAATGTGTGGCGGCCGTAAAAAGTCTCCCTGCCATACATCATAGTGTAGTTTATATTTTCTTGTCCTTTGGGATCATTGATTCCATTGTGGAATTTTGAAAATATTTGAGGGTCACTGATGAGGACTAATTAGCTGAAACCAGCGAGTTCTGTGCTGTATTCATTGCTTCCAAAGGATAACCCTTGTACAGAACATGTAACACAAATTGCCATCAGAAAATCAAACGTTCACACGGACGTGTTATTTAATGGCGCATTGTGCCACCTAATAGTAAATGTCTGAATTAATTTGGATATTTGAAACCTCGATCAAAAATAGCAATTGGAATAAAAACTCGCAACATAATAATAAGCATCAAACCGCGAACCTACAGCCCGTGCACCGCAGGAGCTCCCTGCTATTGTGATGTGACCGTGTGATATACAGTATCACTGTTATAGCAAAGTATCATATGGGCCCGGTCAAGCGATTTTGGTACTTATCGCCTGTGCGAGCAGCGAAGGTTCAGGCCAGCCTGCGCATCCGCGCAGTCTCGCCAGAACCTTCGCTGCTCGCTCATACAAGCAGTGAATCAAGAGGAACCTTCAGACAGAAAGCCATATCCCTGGCCCCTCTGAATGGCTGGGCATGTGCAGTTAAAAGTTGTCATGACGGAATGCTCGAAGACACTTATTCGCTTGGCGGGACTCATACAGTCATGTTATTCTTGGCTTTGTGTGACCCAACATGGGCAGATCTACTATGCATCGAGTCTGTCTAGTCAGCATATTAGTGTTCGTTGCTTGGATAGTACAGCACCTCTAGTTTGTGTTTTTAGGTTTTAAATACTCATATTGGCCCCGCCCACCGGGGAGTACATAGTGCTTCCACGCAAAGCTAAAAGGTACCGAACATTCAAGTACTGGTGAACAGCTTAAAATGTCTAAGCCTGCCCAGGCAAAGAACCTCCGTGGTGCAGTGGTTACGCTACTCGCCTTGTAAACCAGGGATCGCAGGATTAATCCGGGGCTTCTCTAGACTTTCGGATTAGTCTTTAAACCGAGGTCCCGTCTCCGTATGACCTTAGCTGTTGGTGGGACGTAAAACTCAAACACTCACTCTCCTGCCCAGGCAAAGCGGTGCTAGTCGGACCGTCCCTGCAAAAAAACTACTGGTTTGCTTAATTTCAATGTCGGGCAAAATGCCACAAAAATGGAAGCAACGTATCCCAAATGACCTAAATAGTGTTGACGAGTTTAACCCATTTTGTACCAGAAACCCCAAAACGGGGTACCCTGGCAAACAGTGCAGGCCCAGATCAGACGCCACAGAACGCGGCGTCTGATCAGGGCCTCCACTGTTTGCATAAGTCAGTCATTTTCAAAATAAATTTTGAAGCAAACACAACGTCCCTGACACCCAAAATTTTGAAATGGACTCTTGCTATATATAAGGAGGAAGATTCCATTTTGTAATAAAAAGGTTAAGCAAACAAATCAGTACCCATGCTAGTCTGTGCATTTGAACAGGCCGGCTTGCGTCATTCCTGGTCTAAAGCCTCGAGAACAGTTTTCTCGTATATGCATTTCATTCATTACGAAAACAACGTATGACTTAGTACATGTACATTCTTTCCTCTTATCTCCAAAACGGTTAATTTACTTACGAAAATTTGTGATATTTTTCTTATTTATACTTAAGTTGTGGGTGCTCGTTAGAACTGCCCCAGTGAGGCGGCTGTGACGAGTACCCACAACCTATGTCTTGGAGCAGATACAAGAAACACTCAGCTGTAAACCCCAGGGGTTTGGAGGAGTGTTCATTTTGACGGACTTGTTAACATGTTGGAACTTTATACCGGAAGATAACCGTTTATGTACTTGACTTAGTTCAAAGACAAGTGTATATATATATTTATTGATTCAATCAGTAAGTATTGACACTATAACTATATTTTAATTCCTTTCAACAACAGTATATTGTGCATTTTAACCACTGATAAAACCGACGATCATTAAGCAAATATTCCGTTTTCGATACATAATAACAGGTTTATTAAAATGTGTTTGATTTGAGGGTTTACGTCCCCGTCAACACTACATAGGTCAGTTTTGAGATGTGCTTCCAATTTAAGGGACTTTTACCCGACATTGAGATGAAAGCAATTCTCAAGCCCTGCCGCCAAATGAAACCAATGTGGTTTATAAGCATTGGCGGGCCGATCGCACTGCTTTGCCTGGGCAGGCTTAGATCCTCTAAGCAGTTTACTAGTACTCGTGTGCGGCCGGTTTCAGCTCTGTGTGGAAGCATCATGCAGCTCATCAATTTCTTCAAGCCCCGATGGGCGGGGGCGGATTAAAACCGTAGACCCCAACAGAAGGTATGAGGACTGATTGATATGTTGTGAGCCTCATATTGAAGGATTTGAAATTTGTCGGACATATTGGATTACTTTTCAACGTAATCCCCTTGAGTATCTATACACTTTTGCCAGCGGTGTTTAAGGGCCTCAATGTCACTTTTATAGAACTCCTTTTCTTGCCCGTTCAGAAAGTCATTCACTGTATATATGACGTCATCAATGGACTAAAAATGAGTGTCTGAAATAGCCGTTTTTCAGTTTTAGAAATAGACGAAAGTCTGATGGAGCGCGATCAGATTAATAAGGCGGATGCTCAATCAATTTAACGCCAGAATCGTAAATGGCAGCCGTAGCAATGTCAGACTTGTGAACAGGAGCATCGTCCTGATGGAACAACACACATTTAGTGAGCTTCCCACGGCGCCCAAGTTTAATATTTTCCCGTAACTGCGTCAAAAGTGAAGCACAGTATGTGCCATTGATTGTTTGTCCTTTTGGAGATAATCTATCAACAGACTACCATCTCCATCCAAGAAAACCGAGGCCATAACCTTGCCAGCTGATGGAACAGTCTTTGTCTTCTTTGGCGGGGTGAGTCAGGGGTTGTGGGGGGGGGGGGCTTCCATTGTTTGGATTGTCGTTTGGTCTCTAGAATAAAATGATGGACTCATGTTTCATCCATAGTGACAAATCTCTGAAGAAAAGTAGCAGGCTCTTCCTAAAAAGGTTAAGATTTCCACGCGATAATGTGCGCCTTGTGTGATTCTGATCAACTGTCAGAAATCGTGGTACCCATTGGACCGAAAGCTTTCTCATTGCAAGATCCTCTGTCAGAATTGAATGCACTCTTTCCTGTGAAACTCTACTGGCTTTATATCTTTCTGTGACACGTCTGTCAGTTATAACAACATTATGGACTTTATTGACAATTTCTGGGGTTGCAACATTGACAGGCCTTCCACGACGGGGGTCATCCTCAAGGTTCTGTCTGCCATGCTTAAATTCCGCCACCCAGCTTTCCATTGTAGCATATGAAGGGACATCTTTCCTTAGTGATGCTACTTTATCAATATGGATATCCTTAGGTGTTAAACTTTTTAATGCAAATATTGGATCACTTATCTTTCGCCGATTTTGTCCATTTTGCAAAAGCTGCTTAGTGTGCTACATCGTCGATATAAACTGACCAATGAGACCAGTCCTTGGGTACACAGCCCTATATAGTCAGGGAATATTTGGACTTAAAAAGAACATCCCTGCATAACTCCTTCAATACGAGGCTCACAACATATCAATCAGCCCTCGTATGAAACAGAAAGTATTACAAAAAATTATGACAAAAGGCAATTTGACGGAACTGTGTATCACTGAGCGAAAAAGTGTGATGCGAACAGCCACTGCTCTATGACGTTTTGTGGTGCACTCGCAGTTTGTTAGACGGTATAAAGTCATTTTCTCGCATCAGATACGTTATAAAAGATGCATATTCCTGTGCTTCAAGTCAGTTGTGTTGTAGGACAAAATAAGAGAAACAACAGAATAGACACCATAGACTTAGGGTTTAAAATGGAAGTACAGCCAGTAGTTACCCACAATACAGGTAATATTTATAATGCAACAGCAAATATAAGCTGTCAACACAAAAAGAGGCCTACGGGCAGAGCTCTGATACAGAATTGCTATCACATATGTACAAGCCCATACTTGCTGTCATATTTGTCCAGGCTAATACAAAAATACGTCTACAAGCGCTCGAACACGATGGGCCACTGCCTATCCTATGAGTTTCCAAGGAGCTGTCGGCTCTGCCTCCCGGTGACCTAAAAAAAAACTTGCATCGCCGTGAGCAACAGTTTTTATTAAGAACCATCGCACTATGTTAAGCATGTAAATTATTTTCTGCATCATCATGGCGTTTGGTTTTGTATTTAGCGCGTAGAAAGGACAGTATCAAACAACTCGTCGCGAACATAACACGTCGCACTGGTTTGGTAAGTTCCACATGTACCAGACAAAATGGAAACGCACAGGGTCTAGTATTTTCACTAAGTACCAGACTGACAATTAGATGTTTGCCAAAGACAGTAAATTGTATAAACATATTTTTGGGATATAATAGGCATAGACCTAGTGTTTTATTGGTAAAACCTATACTTGTACTGTGTTATAATAAATAGATCAGATCGGTGTGTCAATCAGTAGTAAGTAGAAATTTTACTTTTGCGCTTATTCTGCTTTTCACTGTGTTGCTAGAGCTAGTCTATTTCAAATTTTAAAGCTGGTATATTAGTCACGTAGGTACGTACGGACGTCCGGACGTACCTACCAGATATACATTATGGGATGCACCAACAGCGATTGCGTCCCATAATATTGTAGGTAGTTTCTATTTGTTTCAGATTTTTACCGATGTAACTGCCTTCAAATTTGGAAGCTAGTCTATTTGCACTGGAAAAAAAACGTATGCATTATAGGTAGCAGCCCTCCTCAATGCAAAATCGCCCCACAAGGTACCATATTCTCTTCCGACGATCCCACTATGTAGCTTTGGTAAGAACTCCTTTCTTTTCGTCTGTCGCAAACCGTTCGAATGCAACTATTTTTTTTATTTTTGGCAAATGGTAACCAAAAATTGTACACATATTGCTTATTAGGAATGCAGAGGAGCATGAAGGTATCCCAAATTTTGATCTGATAGGCGCGTTGCCGAACCAAGTTCAATGGGCAAAAACATACCCCACCGTCATAAAGGATGAAACTGGTCTCAAATTAAAGATAAATGTCCATACTTTATTTATAAATTTGTCGTACGCTCCAAAAATAGGTAGCATCATACTAAAAAGGGGGGGGGGAGATAACTCTTCATTCGTTGAAAACAAAATCAAAGAGCTCGTTCTTCAACATGAATTTTTTCCCATTTCAAAACTGTCTTTTTTCGCGAATTGTTCCGTTTTCGTCAAGAACATTTCAATTTTGTACTCTCTGTGTGCAATTTGGGCGCTTTTTTAGATTGGTTGATAATTTATGAGGAGATAACTCTTCCTACCATATGAAATCTGATTTTCACCTATGATCGTTCTTTATGCTACATTTAGTTTTCAACACACAGCATAAAACTTGTAATTTTCTAAACATGCAACCATTTCGCTAATCAAAACATTACATTTGGAAATCCTGATACCCATAGTGGCTTTGAAACCCACCGTCAAAGGTACACACCATGTGTGAAAAGTATAGGTTTAATGCGTTTTTCCAATACATTTCGTAAGCAACTTAAAGAAATTCATTTTACATCCAATTGTCGGCGCATTTATCTCCATGAACACAAAACGTCGATATGTGAGAGTTAAATCAACGCCGATTCGACGTTAAGGCGTCCAAAATTTGACATTGATTCAACGTTGTGCGAATTCAGTGAGTCCAGCGACTCTCTGTCTGATCAGCCAGTAGACGTAATTTCATGGACAGCCGTTCATGAAAATGCAAAGAGCGTTGGTTCTCGTGCGAACCACGTCAATGAGGCGGTTTTAACGAGCACCTGGAAGCAATATTTAGCGTAAAATAATACAAATAATAAAATTATCATTTGTTTTTCTTCTGAAAATGTTTCCACTTTAAAGTCCTAAAATCAATTTATACAGGCTCGACGTGCAAAAAATGAAAAAGCCTTCAGTTAAGCATTTTATAGAGTGTTTATAAATTTCGGTGCGACATCATTTAAAATTATTTTCAATGACTTATACTACCTGTCCTCTCCTCAGCCTCTGTGCACTCCTCCCCGACACATACAATCAAAGGCTGTGGGATGGGGTAAGTTTCATTGTGGCATGGTTATCAATATTTGCATGTTGAGTCTGTGCTCCGTATTGCCATCTTATTTAGTTCAAAGACTCTGACCAAAAACGTCGGAGTAACTATTCACTGGGCCGCAAAACGTGAATAAAAATCAAGCCAACAAAATACAGTCTTTGTAAAAATAGAATGTACGCATTCGAGACTGATCGTTTTCGTTGTAAAATTACTATGTACGCATTTCGAAATATTCTAAATTTTGAGTGAACTTTGTTAACAACGACACGCAAAAAATATGTAGATCAAGTATCTGATCCCTATGACAGCAACGACCAAGCAATCAGCATCACACATACTGAGGTGATCTATCACCTGGCATCTGGCAAGTGTATAATAACATCGCTCCTAGTTATTTACAGGAACTTTTCCATATGAGGGATATAAATCTTAATAATACTGCAACGAATTACGATCTGTAACGCAGAAAAATTAAATAGTGCCACAGCCAAAATGTAATTTATTTAAGGGAAGCCTCTCATACTCCGGTGTGATCGTTTGGAGTAGTATCCAAGTTAGCATAAAGAATTCCTCATCGTTATAAAGTGGTGTATTCCTTGCTTCCAAAGGATAACCATTTTATAGAACATATTTAACTTCACTATAGCTGGTGTGTGGGAATGTGTGGCGGCGGTTAAACGTCTCCCTGCCCTACATCATAGTGTAGATTATATTTTCTTGTCCTTTGGGATCATTGATTCAATTGTGGAATTTTGAAAATATCAGAGGGTCACTGATGAGGCCTAATTGGCCGAAACTAGCTAGTCTGGCCCAGAAAACATATACACTCCATATTTTAGTTCTGTGGTGTGTTCCTTGCTTCCAAAGGATAACCCCTTTTATAGAACATATTTATATAACTAAATGTACCGAATGGATAAAAAGTTAAATTAACAATTAAATAAGGACCTCCACCGCCATAAAGTAGAAGTAAAACAAAGATCAGGAATCGATACAATTAACTTACTCCACCCACCAAAGACACCAAAGGGAAAGAAATACAAACATTAAGCGACCAGGCCATAATGGAAACCGTAACAAAGGAAGGCCATAAGGACAGTTACTTTCCCACAAAATAGCCATATGGCCATCCAAAATTAAAAGACACAAGTGATACACACAGTAAGTAACAAACAACAACATAAATAAATCGCCACAGAAGAACCGCCTTGGAACAGTCTACATTTTGAAAATATGAGTTCTTGGTAATGAATGAAGGTATGTATACCTTAGCATGCTCTCTCTCTCTCTCTCTCTCTCTCTCTCTCTCTCTCTCTCTCTCTCTCTCTCTCTCTCTCTCATTTCTTCATTTTGAAATTTTGAATGTGTATCAATATTGTTTCTTGTACAGTACTTGGATAATATGACTGTTACATGTCATGTTTTGAGAGCCCCAAGGAAGATTGGGTAAACCAATTGGGTCACCCTCGTTTTTACTTACTTACTTACTGACAAAGGGTTCACCATCCCAATGAACGATCAAAGACTGCAAATGCCTACCTTGGGGTACACTGTCAACAGCTGTGCATATTGATGATGAAGTCAAAAGACAGAATTGCCAAGGTTAGTGCAGCATTTGGCCAGCTACGTGGTCGTGTTTGGTATCGAAGTAGAATCAGACAGAAAGCTGCAATCCTACAGAGTTGTGGTGCTGCCGTCACTATCATATGCATGTGAAACGTGGACAGTTTACAACGGCACGCGAAAAGACTGAACCACTTCGATAATCCATACAAGCTGTCTTAGGAAACTTTTAAATATTAAGTGGCTACATAGGATTCCAGACATAGAAGTCATGAAAAGGTAAGGGTTGCAGATTGTACATGATCTTCTGAAATTGGCACAATTAAGATGGACAGGCCATGTTACCAAGGTGTTTCAGAACCGTTTGCCGAAGAAAATCCTATATGAAAACTAGAAATGGTCAAACGCTCTTAAGGTGGGCAGGAGAAGCGTTACTTTATCACCCTGTAAATAAAAATAAAAAATGAGTTCATTTAAGAGCAATGAAAACATTCATAAGAAAGAAGATGGGTCATACTACGTAGTTTCGGCTAATAAAGCCTCATCAGTGACCCTGTAATGATCCGGCAACGAAAGCCAGAGAGGAAACATACTGCAATTTTGCGAATTTCGAATAGGCAGTTGATTCCTTCCAGGACTTCAGCATACCAACAGATTCGTGGGAAAAAACTGCACTGGACCGAGTAAAGTGGCAAGGTCTCATCAGAAGGGGTGCTAGTGAAAAGAATCAGCGAAGCCGAGAAGAAACGTGCACAGTGTAAAGCCGAAGCTAAGGCATAACCAACAGCGCTGTCTTCCTCTAACCTCTGTTGCTTTATCTGCAACAGACAGTTCAAATTTAGAATTGGTCTCATCAACAATCTAAGAACACACGAAGCGTAGCATTTCTCGCATGCGAATAAGATTGGTCACCTTCAGTAATGATAGACGAAATATTACTTTTAAAACTAACTGTCAGGATTTCGATCTTAATAAAACCATAAAAAATATCAGACAGGTGGGAGATTTGATACGTATATATATGGCCACTTGTTAGCTCACCTGAGTACGAAGTGCTTACGGTGGGCTATTGTGAACTTGGGCCGATTTGATTCAAGCTTCAAGGAACGTACATAAGTGGAGCCCCACCAAAAATGCTAAAACCGTTTCGTTCCGATGAACAGGATAGCCGCCGGCGCTAAAAATAGTAAAAAAAAAAGTACTCCAAACGACATCTCCTCCTTTACCCCTGGGCCAGTTTTATTCTTGCTGTTGCTGAGGTGACCATCTAAAAATAGAAAAACGTCAATGTTAAGTCCTCATGAACCCTTGTGCAAATTTGATTCAAACTTTACAGGAATATTGCCTTTTGGCTCCCTACCAAAATAGCTAAAAAAGTTATGCTTTCATGACAAGATGGCTGCCAGAGCTAAAAATAAAAATATCTTCAATCGATAGTTCCTCCATTATCCCTGGGCCAATTTTAATTCTAACTTAATGTGAATGTTGCTGAGATGAACCTCCGAAAGCAGAAAAAATGTCAACAATTTGCTTTTAATGCATATTCCTCCTTAACTATAGGGTCAATTTGATTTAAACTTCACTGGAATGTTACCTAGCGCGCTCCCTACCAGAACAGCTTAAATAGCTCCGCTCCGATGAACACGATGGCCGCCAGAGGTAAACGAGAAAATGTCTTCAAACAAAACTCCTTTACCTTGGGCCAATTGCATCCAAGCTTCATAGGAACGTTGATTAGGTGACCCTTTACCAAATAGCTAAAACGGTTTTGCTTTGATGAGCAAAATGATCAACAGAGCTTAAAATAGAAGTAAATTAATTTTGCTTTAAATGCTAACTTCTCCCAAACACTTCTTCAAATTTGATTCAAACTTCACGGGAACATTGCCTAGATGGCTACATACCAAAATTGCAAAATTCATTCCGCTCTGATGAACGCGATGGCCGCAAGGGTAAAATAGAAAAAAAAACGTCTTCCAACGACAACATCTGCTTTATCATTGGGCACTTGCATAGGTGACCCTCTACCAAAGTAACAGAACGATTCCGCTCTGATGAGCAAAATGGCCATCAGAGACCAAACTAGAGTAACGTTAACACGTTAATTTAACGTTGCTTCAAATGCTAACTCTTCCTAAAGCCTTGGACCACTTTGATTCAAACTTCAAAGGAATATTGATTTGGTGGCTCCCTATATAGCTACCAAATAACTGAAATTGGTCCGTTCCGATGAACTAGGTGGCAGCAGGAGTAAAAGTTAGACACATATTTGAACGACATTTTTTTTTCAATTTCAATAAAACTTCATAAGAATGTTGCTTAGGTGACTCTTTATCAAAATAATAAAAATATGGTTGCATTCTTAAATATAAAATGGCTACCAGAGATCAAATTAGAAAAACGTCAACAATTTGCTTTAAATGCCAACTTCTCCTTAACCTGTGGGCAACTGATTCAAACTTCACAGGAATCATGACTACCAGAGATAAAATTAGAAAAAACGCCAACAATTTGCTTTAAATGCCAACTCCTCCTTAACCTGTGGGCCACTGATTCAAACTTCACAGGAATGTTGCCATAGGTGGCTCCCTACTGTATTAGCTGCAAACATAAAACTCTGATGAACAATATGTCCGGCTGTTATAAAAATTAAAAAAAAAATGAAAACTTCAAACGACAACTTTTACTTTACCTCCTTTACACCTAGACGAATTTCATTCAAATCCCAAGGGAAAAGTTCTTAGGTGACTGCTATCAAAATAAATAAAAGGCTTCTTCTTCATGGAACAAACTGGCTATTAGAGCTAAAAATAGAAAACACCTCAACGATTTCTTTAAACGCCAACTCCTTCTTAACCCTTGAGTCAGTTTGATTCAACCTTTACAGTTATGTTGCCTAGGTGACTTCCTACCACTATAGCTAAAACAGTTTCACTATGATGAATAAAATGGCCGCCAATGTTAAAAATAGAAAAAAAAACATCTTTAAACGACCACCACTCATATACCCTGAGGCCAATTTCAATCAATCATCATAGTAATATTGCTCAGGTGACCCTCTACCAGAATAGTAAAAAAGGCTCCGCTGTGATAGACAAAATGGCCATCAGAGCTAAAACTAGAAAATATTTAAATGATAACTTCACCTACACCTTTGGTTCTATATTTCCCCAAACTTCACAGCAATGATGAACAAAATGGCCAACAAAGCTAAACATAGAAAAAACGACCTTTAAGTGACATTTTCTCCTATTCCTTTGGTCCAAATTCATTCAAGCTTCACAGGAAGGCTGCTGAGAAGCCCGCTACCAAATTAGCTATTATGGGTTTGCTTGGATGAGCATGATGGCCACCACGGCTTAAAATAAAATAATAATAATAATAAACGCACTTTAAATAACAACCCCTCTGCACCTTTGGCCCAGTTTCATTCACACTTCATAACTCGGAGGATTCTTGCTTACAAGACCCTAAAAATTGCTAAAGTGGTTTTGCTCGGAAGAACAAGACGGCAGCTAGAGCTAAAAATAGAAAAAAAATGACAACCCCCTATACCTTTGCTACGCTACGTTTTCTTTCAAACTTCAGAGTAATATTACGTAAATGAGTCCCATAGCTCAAGATACGCCGCTTTTGCATACGAAAAGTACTGATAATTTTCTTATTTCTGCATGAAAATATATGCTATGGGTAGTCATAAGAAGCGCCTCACCGTGGATAGGTACCCACAACACACGTTTCCGAGCAGAGATAAGAAAATTTTTTTGTGTGGATACCACATATGGGGCTATGGATGACCCATTTTCGCAGAAATAAGAACGATAATGTGTCGAGAACCGCTCTTATCTGGCACTATGGATGACCCACTACCAAACAACTGACATGAGTTCCGCCAAACTGAACAAGGTGGCCGCCAGAGCTAAAATAGAAAATTCTTTAAATGACAACCTCCTCTAAAATCATAAGTCAGATTCATTCAAACTGTAAGTTTGCAATCATGTTGCTCAGGTGACAGTCTATCTAAGTGCAACAGTTATGCTTCATGGAATAAGATGGCTGTCAGTTATCCACATTACTTTCCGAAGCTGTGTGACATCTTGAAATCAGGTGAGCGATTCAGGGCCATCTTGGCCCTCTTGTTTAATGAAATATTATTGACCAATGGTTTACAGAATTTTAGTTAATCGACTGAGATTTACTCGGTGACACGAGTAAACGACGGGAAACATTCTGTCTACGAGTTTCTGACTATATGCACATTTTACTGATAGTGGGTGGAGTAAGTTGACTCCTTGTAAAACAGCAAAATCAAGAAATTAGCGAACGCAACTGACTCAGTAAAAACACTGTTGGTGTAATTGATTGGAATAGTGTCTCATCCCAAAAGTTTAGTTGTATAAAGTATGTTTATATTTGTTTATCCCTTTATTCATTCTTTTATAACGTCCGATACTTGGCAATCCTATTTTAACTGTTCTATTTACGCTGTTCTAATTGCAAATATAAAATTATATTTTCATACTTCATCCATTGCAGAGGCTTCAGTTCTTCATACTTGTAAATTTATACAGCATAATACAGCAGAAATAGAAATAAGCGTCAAGGCGCGAAAACTTGGACATAATAATAAATATCCATTAAAATATATATAAAAAAAATACCAACACGGCACACAAATGACATTATTATTTTTAGCAAAATTGCATTGTAGGGTAAAATCTTTGTATACGAATTGATTCCTAACGCCTGTGTTCCAAATTCAGTGAATGTTTTGTTGTTGTTTTGCGGGAAGTTACAAAATTTTGTTTGTAAAAATGTTTTCTAGGCTTATACTAAGTTAAGCATAAACACTTTTTATAGCGAAACTCCAACAAAAGGTCAAGGGCAAATACTCCGTTTAGCTGTACTTCCCGTCATATACAACAGAATTTGCATAAAGAAGACGATCACAAAATTTGAAATATATACCCATTTATGGATATAAACTAAAAACTATCAGCACGTAATGGTAAAGCTTCATCACACAATTTACGACACTCTTATTTGCAGATTTTACCATTTTCTAGTATCAGAGTTATCTCCCCATTTTAGATATGACGCTACCCATTTCCGAACGTACGACCCCTAGAAAATGAAAGATAGAACATTTATCTTTAATTTGAGACCTATCTTATCCTTTAGGACGATGAGGTAAGTTTTCGTAAAATTTAGGCCTTGTATGAAGTTCAGCAACACGACTATGACTCCATGTGTCAGATTCAAGGCAAATTCTAACTCATCTGAGATATTATGCTTATCTTTGTTTACTAATAGTTTCAAAACGATCCGATCGAAAACAACTGAGAAAAAGTGGACATCATTATTTGCTCATATTTATACTCAAGGGTGGGTAACTCCAAAGCTGTTGGTCCTGCGAGGCGCAAATTCGATCTTGACGAAGACTGTATGCCCCTCCTGGTCATCTGCAATTTTTATTAAAGCCAAATCAGCAATGGCTGAGAAAAGTTGGAGACGTCTTTTTACATTGTAAGCCTGTGGTAAAATTTTCACGCTCAAGGGAACGTAAATGCGAAACCGGTTGTCATATTTGAGCCAATTCGAATTTCCCTGAGATATTATGCTTGCCCTTGTTTTCTAAAAGTTAAAAACAAATCCTATCGAATACAGCTGGGAAAAAAGTGGATGCACCATTTTCGATTATTTTATGCTCATGGGCACGAAACTCCAAAGCCCTAGGTCCTGCGAGGCCCAAATTCGAATTCGACGCAGACTGTATGCTTCTCCTGTTTATCTGCAAGTTTGATACGAGCAGATCAGAAATGCTTAAGAAAATCGGGAGACACCGTTTTCCCCTTGTAAGCCTATGATAACATTTACCACATTCAAGGGAACGTAAATGCGAAACCGGTTGTTAGATTCGAGCTTAATTCGAACTCGTATGAGATATTATACTTGACCTTGTTTACTAAAAATTTCCAAAAGATCAGATCAAAAACACCTGTGAAAAAGTGGAGACACCAATGTTTCGCTAATATTTATTCTTAAGGGCAGGAAACTCCAAAGTCATTGGTCCGGCGAGGCACAAATTCGAACTTGACGTAGAAAGTATGCCTCTCCTGGTTATCTGCAAGTTTAATAAAGATTAGATCAGAAATGGCTGACAAAAGTGGGAGAAGTCGTTTTTCCATTGTAAGCCTATGGTATTTTTTTTTCACGCTCAAGGGAACGTAAATGCGAACCCGGTTGCCAGATTCGAGCTAAATTCGAACTTGTATGAGATATTATGCTTGTCCTTGTTTACTAAAAGTTTCAAAAAGATCAGACCAAAACAGCTGATAAAAAGTGGAGACCCCATTGTTCGCTTATTTTTACTCTCAAGGACAAGTAACTCCAAGCTGTTGGTCCAGTGAGGCCCAAGTTCAAACTCGACGTAATCTGTATGCCTCTTCTTGTTATCTCCAAGTTTGATTAAGATCAGATCAGAAACGGCTGAGAAAAGTGGGAGACGTCGTTTTCCGAATATAAGTAGAAGTGGAGGCAATAATTATGAATCGATACAATTAACCCACAGCTCCCATCAGAGACACCAAAGGGAAAGCATGAAGGATATTTGTTTCCATGACAACCACAGTTCTGATCAAAGCCGGTCCAAATCCTAATGCAGTCAATCCCCCAACCCAGTAATACTGCACATATGATTTGATCAAGTTTAGCCGACTACTGAGATATTCAAGTTCAAATGCGAGGGCGACGATGGGCGGGGGCAAATATTTGCGATGGTGCGCCCTCTAATTCATATTATCTAAGCAGCTATGCGATGCAATTTGTTTGTTTGATTTGGGGTTTAACGTCCCCGTCAACACTGTAAAGGTCATTTTGGAGACGTTGCTTCCAATTTTGTGGGACTTTCACCCGACACTGAGATGAAATGACATCTCAAGCCCTGTCGCCCAATGAAACCAATAGGGTTTATTAGCATGGACGGTCCGCCTCGCACCGCGGTCATGGACAGGCTTAGATCCTCTAAGCGGTTTACCAGTACTAGTGTGCGGGCCGGATTTAGCTCTGCGTGGAAGCATCATGCAGCCCATATATTTCTTCAAGCCCCTATGGGCGGGGGCCGTTTATGCGATGCAATACTATGTGACTATTTTCGACAAATAAATTCGCTATGAAGATTGGCTTTACATATACTCTCAAGGACAGCAGAAAAAATATCATGGGCTGGAATCCACCTATTGATCAATCCTCCTGTTTAAACACGGATTAAGCGTTTCCGTCTGTTTTTGTTTTGTTTGAATTGAGGTTTAACGTCCCCGTCAAAACTATTTAGGTCATTTTGGAGACGTTGCTTCCAGTTGTTTGGAATTTTTACCTGACACTGACATGAAATGACATCTCCGGCACCGACGCCCAATGAAACCAAAAGGCTTATATGCACTGGATGTCTGAATCACACCGCTTTGTCTGGGTAGTCTTAGTCCTTCTAAGCGGTTTATCAGTACTTGTGTTGGGAAAGTGTTTCCACCTGCCAAATTCAGAATACCAGTGGGCACACAATGTGTACTCATTTATAACGGCGCATCGATGTTGCTTAAGGGGAATGGGAACACCTTGCAGTTTTTCCGTTCTTTTTCAAAGGGAGACAACTTTCGGGACTTCCTGTTCGCTTTTCTATAAGCCCTATCCCACTAAAAAGGGACAGTCTACTCTTAAAGGAAAGAGTTTGCAGCCCAGGGGCAAATTGTTTCCCTTAAGAGTTGACGCCTATTGACATGGGAGACAAAATAGTTTTGCAAGAGTTGCCTCCTCTGACGGTGTTCCCACTCCTCTTAAAAGTCATCAGGGGAGGTGTCACGAAATTTGTTTGTTTGTTTGATTTGAGGTTTAACGTCTCCGTCAACACTGTAAAGTTCATTTTGGAGACGTTGCTTCTAATTTTGTGGCACTTTTACCCAACATTGAGATGAAAGACTTCTCAAGCCCTGTCGCCCAATGAAACCAATAGGGTTTATTAGCATGGACTGTCCGCCTCGCACCGCGGTTCCTGGACAGGCTGAGATCCTCCAAGCGGGTTACTAGTACTAGTGTGCGGGCCGGATTTAGCTCTGCGTGGAAGCATCGTGCAGCCCATAGGTGTCACGAAATACCATGGTGTATATTTAAGATATGAGTGGTCGCGTCATATTCTGGCATAATCTGGAGGCACGAAATACCAGAATATGACGCGACCAGTCATATCTTTAATATTCACTACGTTGTATAATATTCATTACGTTGTATAATATATGTATATTTTATCCCAAATACACTAAGAGGTGCACGACTCGAAACCATACGGACATGTCAGTGTATAAGCTAATAGCATCAACAGATGACTTTCTAAGTGTTGAATTACAAACCTATGGATAATTCTCAAACAGCGCGTCTATGTAGACAATAGAAAGAAAAAAATCACTGGGCGGAAGAACGTGACGCGAAAAACCACCGTTTTATGACATCACTCGAAGATTATATGACGTTAGATTTTCTCGCATCCGAAACATTACTAAAGGACACAAATGTGTGTGCTACAGTCAAGAATGTTGGCGCTTTTTTTTTTCTTACTATGGCGAAGGGTTTGGAGGATTTGAAAACATAACAAGCTTATTGTCGATGTTTAGTGTGTTAAAATCGAAAAAGATCACCTCTAGTAATGTAATTTGTTCCAGTAATGTAATAAATCACAGTTTGTCGGTAAATTGTTAGTAGACCAATCATTCGAGCTACGCTCGAAATTTGCGCCATTAGAATTCTGAAATACATCCGCTGTAGGAGTGAATTGCTGAGTAATAGATCACAATTTGGAGGTCAGTTGCAAAGTAGAGACAATCACGAGCGCGCGCGGATCGTAATTGATATGTCTTCCAACAAATGATCGACAAACTATTAGTAATTATTCAACAATTCACACACAAGAGCTGATCTATTCCGATTCTTTCGCACTTAAAATCGGCAATAGTGTTGTATTCTATAAATTCTCCCAACCTTTCGCCATTGTTAGGAGGCGAACAGAATCGAATGTACATGTAACACATGCATTTGTAATTTTGTACCAGTTGGTTGTGGTGCCAGAAAATGACCTTACACCGTCTAACGTCAAAGTATCTGCGAGTGACGTCATGAAATGGCGGGTTTTCGGGTTACGTTCTTCCGCCAAGTGGTTTCTTGCAGAACGAAGCACTGTTCCTTACCATTGCCTATATAGGCGCGCTTTATTAGAATAACACATATTATCATTACCGGATTCATAATAGCATCCAGTACAAAATTTATCACTGAAACATTCAATTATTCCTACTGTGTTTCGATTCTCACATTCCGGTATTGAAAACCAGAATTTCTACTTTGCACAGGGCAATGCTGGAACTGTACGTATTGCCCTTCTTTGCGCAGTACATACGAGTAATATGTTTCCATGACGGCACAATGTCGGGATTTAGATAAGAATCCTGTGACCAGCAAAACCGTTTATTTTTATGCGGGGACCGGCGGGTGTGTTCATGTAAAGGTCACGTGTTGCACTAATTTCGATCGCACAGAGTAAGATAACACCCCGACGTGGCATAATAATTTCTTTCATTGCTATTTGGAAGAAAATGTATTGCGGACACTCAGTCGAACAGCCTCAACTAGTACAGGCATTCTCACAAAAATATGGCACATCACGAAAACAGGCCTATATAATTTTGACCCCTTGAACACCAACTTTATATAGTAAAACTGGGGTTTACAGGGGTAAACCTTATTTTTCTTATTTCTGCTTTAAAATATAGATTGTGGGTACTCGTTAGAACCGCCACAATCTATATTTTGAGCAGAAATAAGAAAACTATCAACATTTTTCATCTTAAAATTTTCATTTTTTCGGTGATAAAGGTCACAATGTATTTGTATAGGCGTGTTTTCGTAATGAATAACGTACCATTGCAATAATACATCCGTGTTCTGAAATGGCGTCTTCCATTCCTCAAGAACTACCATTTTCCAGGTGAAAAAAAATGGTCGCAGGATCGATCACGGGCTTCTCCATACTTTCGGATGAGTCTTTAAACCGAGGTCCCGTCTCCGTATGACCTTAGCTGTTGGTGAGACGTAAAACTCAACACTCAAACTCCAGATGAAAAATTTGGATATATTATTATTCTTTTTATTTCTAGTCCAAACATAGCTGAACAAAATGCAAGCCTAAGCTAAAAATAAAATGATAAAACAATCTTTAAATCCAGCCTACACTCAGTAAGCCCGGGATCGATCCTGCGATCCCTGGTTTACAAGGCGAGTAGCGTAACCACTGCACCACGGAGGCTTCTAGTCTTGCATTGGACTATCATCAGCTTGACCAATTTCCATGTTATAACGCCATAATTCAGGTGAGCGAATTAGGTCCACTATGGACCTCTAGTTGACATTTTCATTCAGCAGTGTATTTTTATAACCCTACAAGTATCATTGTGTTTGTGGTAGACAATTAGAATAAACATAATGAACTGATAAGAAATATTAAAAATCATTGCCCCCAGATGTCAAGAAGTCGTTTACAATCATCGGTGATAGTATGTAGTAGGAATTATTTCTAACATTTTTACGAGGGAGACAACTTTTATATCTTCCGCTTTGTTTTCATGTTACTTGAACTTAGTCCTTCTGAAAGAGTTCTGTCCATAAAGGAAAACATTTGCTAGTGAGCAGCAAATTTCTTCCCTTTCAGGGTAGACCCCTATTGACATGGGAGAAAACACGTCTCTTTTGGGAGAGCTGTCTCCTCCCTTTGTAGGCGAAACTAAACCGCTTACAGATACTTGAAATATGCTTAGCTATGTAAGCTCTCTTGAGAAAGTGCTTCCTTTAAGGGAAAACCCCTATTGGCATAGGAGACAACCATGGTTTAGGGACCTTTGCAGGTATATCTTTCACAGTCCGGGTCTGACTTTAGAAAAGACAAAGGAAACAGTGCCTCTCGAGAATACGTTCTTTCCTTTAACAGCAGATTCGCATTGACATGGAAGTGAACCATGATTTGGATGAGTTACCTCCCCTGAGAGTGTAAATATTTCGCCATTTTTCAAAGGGAGACAACTTTCGGTACTTCCTGTTTGTTTTTCTATAAACTCGGTCCCACAGAAAAAAATGTCTACTCTTTACGGAAAGAATTTGCTCCGCAGAAGCAAATTCTTTCTTTTAAGTGTTGACCACTATTGACATGGGAGACAAACATACTTTTACAGGAGTTGGCTCCCCTGAAGGTGTTCCCGTTCCCCTTACAAACACTGGAAACAAAAAATTAAAACAATTGCAGCTAAGTACGCGGTTGTGCCCATGTTCTATTACCGTATTTACCGTATGTACTGGGTCAGAAAGGCCTGAACAAACAGCATAAACCATATGAGACGTCTCAGAGCGCGGTGTTTCATCAGGGTCTACACTGTTTGCCACCCGTCCAGCTATCATAAGACACAAAATGCACTTGTTCTGGTTTTAGAACTAGTATTGTTAGGAGCTGTATCCGGGTATTTAGAGTAAATACGGTACTGTTACGGCATAAGGTGCTAAATTCGCGAGTCAAAGAAACTGCAGACTTGAAGCATACCTAACATGGAGATTATTAACTTGTCATGCATCCAGTAGCACATGTTCTGTGTTTCAGGAACTGAATTATTGTATTCAAGTAGTACCTTAAAGTGTTCACGATCGTGAGAGTAATAGCGGCTGTAAAATTCATATCCTCTAAAACCTTCAGAAAGCGAAAATAAAAGTTGTAAATAATGCAGATAGTAAACAAAAATAAAAGCAATGACGACGCTTCAAAAATACCTCACGATAACAGCCGTGTGACAGTGTGCATTTTGTTCATATCCCCAAAGAAGTTGCCTTGTGATTTTTGTGCTATTTTTCTTATTTATACTTCAAACATAGGTTGTGCATACACGTTAGAACCGCCTGATGATTGAGGCGGTACTAACGGGCACCCAAAACCCATGTCTTAGAGCATAAATAAGAAAAATACTATACATCCCAGCAAAACCTAGTTTTCTCTTTATAAATTGGAGATTACCTGTTAAGATGATGTTTTGTAATTGTAAAGACAGGGTCTACTCTTATTAAAAGGAAAGAATTTTCTGCTAAGCAGCATATTCATTTCTTCTAAATGTATACCCCTTTTTCTGAATGGCTTAGCTAACTCAGTGGGAATAAAAGAGGAAGTCACAAGTGTCAACTCTTTTGTTAAATGGCGGGCAATCTGTCAGGAGTACGAATTTAAATTGACCGTTAGACTAATCATTTCAACCACTTTCTCGGAGTTGACGAGGCGGCATGTTTGAGGAATAATACAAGTAGTTTTGTTCTGTCATTGGAAATTTCTGGGACAGAATATGTATTTGCACTAGCTCATGGTCGAGTCTTTTATCCCGCACAAACTGACATGAAGAAATCTGAATGTAATTTGTGTTATGAATCACACAAGGACATTGGACCAGGAACAGAATTAAAAATTGGAGTATTTTCCACATGCACATTCACAATGCCTCATAACTTATGGTACGTCATCGTTTAGTGTACTTTGTCAAAGCTATATATTAAGCTGTAAGATGCCAATCAAACCAGTTGTCGTCTTTTTTGTGTTTTTTTCGTCTGTTTTTTTTTTCTTTAAAATTCACATTTGCAAACACTGTGGACCCAAATCAGACTGCTCCTATTGGAGCAGTCTGATTAGTGTCCACACTGTTTGCCTATATGCATTTTTCTTAGTTTGGAAGCAGATGCAAAGATGACATTTTCCGATGCATGTTTTCTTGGTATCTAAACATTCAGAGGAGTAATATCTTATACTTTCACTGAAAAAAAAAAAAACAAAAAAAAAAAAAAAAAAACATGTATTTGTTAGAATTGTCTCACTATGTACCCACAACATATGTTTCAGGGAAGAACAAGGAAAAATCCCCCGCTAATCCGCTTCGTGTGGAGCTATGACATTTTGCGTTTTAACATTTACCACTCTCTGCATCTTAATTCAGCAGACGACGACATGTTGATTTTTTTTCTTATTATTCCAAGAAAAACAGGACTTGACATCTCACGCAAATTGTCTCCAATTTGCATGAGATGTCAAGTGCCGTTTTCTGGGGTACAGGAGACAATTTGCATGAGATGTCAAGTTCTGAGTTATTGGATAAATATGAAAAACATTTCAGATTAAATTCTGCTGAAACAATACCCAGCATACAGAGCGTTACCCAAACATAAGAGGCAATGGATTTGTCAGCGGAAATTATTGCGTTTATAGTGTTACTGCTAGTTGTATTTATAATGGCATGTGGTGGTAACATGCTAGTTGTAGTTGTCATATCGAGATACCTTAGACGAAAGTCAATCACTAACAGGTTTATAGTGAGTCTAGCTGTTGCGGACATGTTTACAGGCCTAGCTGCAGCATCACAGATTCTGTATGTGTGCATACCGGAGTTAAATGCATATTTATGCTCATGTCTACTGCGATTCCAAGTTGTAACATTCATGACCTTGACTTCACAGCTGACAGTGACCTTCACGACCTTCGACAGATATGTTGCTATATGTTACCCACATAGTTACAGCACAGTTATGACATCACGATTTGCAAATATATTGATTGCCATGGCTTGGATTTACGCCTTTATTGTATGTATTCTACCATTTGCAGGAATAAACACATGGACGGAGAACACGCTTTGTTTGCTTCAGCTTGTAGTGAAACCAGGACAGTTACTGGCTATGGCCTTGACCCTGTGGATATTTACCATAATAACTGTAACAATGTACATTCTTATACTCCGGAAAGCACTCCAAGTGCGTCGGCAGGTCAGACCATGTCCACAAGAGCAACAATCTGTGTCACGCATCAGTGGTAAAACGACGAGTTCCACTTATGAAATTTCAGCGGCGCGGTATAAGAAAATGCATAGTGTTTTGCGCGGAGCTAAGGCTCTTGCTACTGTGACACTATTATTCGCTGTGTGCTGGTTACCGTATACATACTTTCAGTTTCGAGCCTTCTTTGACAGAGATTTTCTTAAATCTGGGCAGTGGGAAATAGCCAACTGGTTAGTATTTTTTGGCATGGCCAACTCAATCATGAATCCATTTATTTATGCATGGCAAAGAAGGGATTTTAATGAAGCCTGCAAACGTTTAATTTTCCGACGCAAAAGGTTGGCTTTTAATCAAAGTAGAAACGATAATTGCTTACCAGAAGCGATGTCACAGAGTATAAGACTTGAAATAGACAAAACATGATGAAATAAATGTACATTTAGAAAGACAATGTTCCTGAGGTAAACTCCAAAGATTGCATTGCTTTCAATCTTAAATAAAAAAAAATTAAAACACTGAGCGTACTGGTGGGTCGATTGTCTCTGAGTGAAGGTCAAAGAAATAGTCCTGGACTGTGATTTTAACTATTAAATTTATTCCTGAAATTCTGGATTCTAAGCAAATAGTGTAGCTGTTGATTAAACGCGGCGTTCTGTTGCCTATGGTCAGGGTCTACACTGTTTGCCAAGTCCAACCTATGATTTCAAGATAACCCTCTGACCTCACTGCGGCTATATTCTATAAAAAAAACTTATTCCAACAAGTCAGTGGTCACGTGGACTTTAGCACTGAAGAGCTTTTCTGCTTAGTAACTTTAGGTCGATCGACAATCGACCGAAAAATAGCCGTGTTATTTGTTCCACTCTGGGGTCATAGTGTTGCGTGCATGTTAGAGTTATCTGTAAAATCTGGACTGGAATCACGTGTTGGGTTTGGCAAACAGTGTAGACCCAGATCAGATGCAGCAAGACGCGGCGTCTATCAGGTTCTTCACTGTTTGCATTATGTACAAGTACTTAATGATATACCGAACAGTTCAAGTCTCCGTTCATGACCGTTATTTATGTCCTAAAACCCTTCTGGAGTGCACACTATTCCAGAACATCCATTCTACTAAAAAGGGTGTCCCGCTTAACGCGATAAGATGGCTCAGAGCCAGCCTGTCAGGATCTACACTTTTTGCATAAGTATCTGTACTGGGCTTTAGGGTGTAAGGGATGACCATTATTACGCAGTAATAATGGAATCGAAAGGGATAATTTGAAACCCTAGATTGAACATTCTATGTTGGAATACTGTCATCAATTTCAAACATTAGATTGACAGTTGTTACTTATACCTAGCAAAAGTATTTGAAGCAAACAGTTTAGACCCTGAGCAGCCAACTGAGCACACGCCGCATTTTGCTGTGTCTGATCTGGGTATACAGTGTTAGCAACATGCAAGATCTGACCAGTACGTATAGCGCGACAAGTTTCTATTAGTAACCATAACCTTGATTTCCCCGAATCAGTGATAGTCACGTGGACAACAGCACTATTTCAGATTCAGATTCTGTCATTTAGTAACTTTGGGTCGACCCAAAATGTCTGATGCGTCATCTGTTGGCGTATTTAAAAAGTCGTTTCTGCAAAAAGAGTGGACCCAGATCAAACTGCTCCTTTGGGGGCAGTCTAATCAGGGTACACTGCCTGTATGCAAAATAACTAATATATGCAGCAGACGACATAAATAGGCAACATTTTCTGGTATAGTTTTTCATGGCGTCTAAAGGGTTATGTTGTAATCATGATTTAAAGAGACTGTTCCCTCACAGTCATCTACTTCCTGATTTTCTCGGCAACATTGGGATAACACAGCATTGTGTCATAGTGAGTTCTTTCAGCACACCAAACATGTTATTTTTATTCTAATAAAACGCTGACGTTTCTTTATAGGTTTGCTTCAAGCACGGCTGTGAGTACTTGTTGGAGCCGCTTCGTGGAGGCGATTCTAACGAGGGCACAAACACTATGTTTTGACCATAAATAAGGTCAATAAATCCCACTTTTCCTAACTCTTATCCTGCTGTTTCTTTGGAAACTGTGTAGATCCAGATAAGATATCCATCTGATCAGGATCTACACTGTTTGACATTCAATTTATGAATTTGTAGGAATAAATAACATCAAGTAATCTAATTGGTTCAAAGTCAGAAATTGGTGTGGTTAATCTGAATATTCAGCAATAGAAGGGTTAATAAGCGTTTACAAGATTATTCATTATGGACCTCCATTGCTAATCCGTCTTTATAAGAAAAGGATAATTTCATAGTGATACTGTAAGTATAAACGTCTAAACCCTTTTTTTTGTACCAAATGGAATCTTCCTCCTTATATATGGCATGAGTTCATTTCAAAATTTAGGGGTGTCAGGTTGTGTTTTCTTCAAAATTTATTCGGAAAATGGCTTAACTTTTTGTAAACAGTGTAGGCCCTGATCAGACGCCGCGTTCTGCGGCGTCTGATCTGGGTCTGCACTGTTTGCCCGGGTACCCGTTTTGGGCTTTCCGGTATCAAATGGGTTAATCATGTTAATACAGTTAAGCTTTTTGGGTCGATAGTTGGTCCATTGACCCAAACTTACTAAGCACAGAAGCTTTTCGTTGTTGATGTCCACGTGACTATCATTGGTTTGTACGAAATCCAGGTAACGGTTATTTATAGCAGTTACGCTCTTGTATTTGTGACATTGGAGTATTGTGTATAATCTCCATGGCCTAATGGATAAGAGCGCTGACTCTTAGTCATTAGGTCTCTCACCGCCGTGGGTTCGAGCCTCGCTCGGGTCACTTGTGAGACGCCAAGTTCTGCAACGGAAGGTCAGGTGGTTTTTCTCCGGGTACTCCGGTTTTCGCCCACCTATGATTAACGATCGGCTCGATATGAGTGAAATAATCTTGAAAGGGCCGTAAAACCCAAACCAAAAAAAAAAGTATTGTGTATAATAAAGCTAGCTATAAAACATTGACTCGGCTCATGCGCTGGCACAATGGCAAACAGTGTAATGACAGATGAGACGCCACAAAATGCGGCGTTGGATCAGTGCCCAGTCTACACTATTCGTATTAAAAATGAATTCAAGGGTTAAACGGAATTCACCGTTCATGGCCATTTCCCAAACGTAGATACAATCGACCCACTAGTTCTGTCAGTAATTCGATTTGCTTTGTTTTTTTTTTTTTTGTTGTTTTTTTTTTCGTTTGTGTGTGTGTGTGTTTTTTTAAATAAATATTACATCCCAAAATGACATTACGAAAACACATCCGTGCGGCATAGTGCATTCTCAAATATCTCCAGAACGGTTCATTCTCTGATGAAAATATGTCATATTTTTCTTTATTCAGCTCTAAACATAGGTTATGGGCGCTCTTTAGAACCGCCACATCTAGACGGTTCTATTCACACCCACAATCTTTGTCTTGGAGCAGAAATAAGAAAACTAGTGTATACCCCCGTAAACCCCATTTTTCGCTTTATAAAGTGAGGTTTACAGGGATGTTCAAGAAGCTTCCATGGTGTCGTGGTTATGAGGCGAGACTTCTTCAGACTTTCGGATGAGTCTTTAAACGAAGGTCCCGTTTCCGTATGGCAACTGTTGACGGGACGTAAAACTCGAACACACACAGGAGTATTCATTATACAGACTTGTTAAACGTGATGTCAGATTCGTGGATCATGGTATATCCTATATCACAGAGGATCTTACACGAGTGGTCATTTCATGTAAAATTTAACCCATTCCATGCAGGAAACAGTGACAAACAGTGCAGGCCCAGATCAGACGCCGCATGATCAGGGCCTGCACTATTTGCTAACAGAATGTTCCGTCAAGAAGGGAATAAAAACGAAAAAAGACAAAAGAAAAAATGGATTGGACTTATTCACCATATAGCAATGGAAGAGTCCACTAGTATACAATGGGTTAAGAAATGAGCTTCCGGTTCGTTTCATACATTTCGTAAGATTCTGTTTATTATGAAAACTATCACTATTTGAAATCCGATTTGATTGCCGACGTGTAAAACATTATAGGTTGTCACGGACAACTTCATGACGTTTAGCACCAGCAATCGTGTGTTCGTGTAATTTTCATAACAATGCGTTATCCACGTTATATGACAAAGCCACTTTCAAAAGCTATGTGCAATATATAACATTAGGTCAACGATGTCTGCACAATAATCATTAATTTTGGAATGTTGTGTCGGTTTGGTAATTTGCAATTCAGTTCAATGCAGGCTTTTTAATATGGTTTTGACATATGGATTTTCAGTATGCAGTCAATTGTCTACAGCACGAAATGTAGACCCTTTTGTGATTGCAGGTCGATTTTTAATGGAAGTTGAAATGGCACATTACGGTAACACAACTGTGTGACATTGTGCACTATGTCCAAAACGGTTATTTTGGTGGTAGTTTTATTAATCACACTCCAAACATAGGTGGCGAGTGCTCGTCAGAACCGCATCAGAAAATTAATGTTTACTCGTGTCAACTCCATTTAAAACATTACGAAAACATGCCTATGCAAATGCATTGTAAACCTAACCGCCGAAAAAACAAAAATTCTAAGATGAAACATTGTGATATTTTGTTTTATTTCTGCTCAAAATATAGATTGTAGGTACTCGTTATAAAAGTGGGGTTCAAGGGAGTCAAAATCATATAGGCGTCTTTTCGTGATGATTTCGAAAACAGAGCCGTGTGACTGCATTTGTTTTCACATCTACAAAAGGGCTACTTTTTCGCTGAAAATCCGTGATTTTTTTCTCTCATTTATACTGCAAGCAAAGTTTGTTGGTGCTCGTTAGAATCGCCTAATTTAGGCGGTTCTAACGAGTACCAACAACCCATGTCTTGGAGCAGAAATAAGTAAAATAATAATATACCAGTGTAAACCCCTGTTTTCTATATACAAAGTGGCGTTTAGCAAGTGTTCATCTCGCGGATTTGTTCACGTGATTACTCTATACAACGTCGTGTTTGCAGGGCGTTCATTACACGGAACTGGTAACGTGATGAATGAGACTATAAGCCGGAACGTTCTTATCAAAATGACAAACTTAGCCATCATTCACTTGGCAAAACGTTTCGCTCCTAGTCTGAGTGGATGATATCTGACGGTTCTTTTAAAGTTTTATATTTTTAGAATAATATTAGAACATAGGGCGGGCACGAATTAACTGAAAATTAATTGAAGTCTCTTTACCACTCCGTATTTCTCACTACTGATTTTTCTGAGGATGTGAGTCTGATTGTTTATAAATATTTGTAGGGTTGCTTTTCTGCAGGCCTTTTTATTTTACAGGACTTATCATTTTTCATTACGATAACACATCCGTAGGACAAAGTGCATACTGGTATACAGCTATTTTTCTGGTGAAGAATTGCGAAAATGTTCTAATGTATACTAACAAAATTGGCTGCGGGAGCTCGTAAAAACCGCCAATTACGGCGGTTCAATATACAGTGGGGTTTACAACGCGCCATTACACGGATTGTTGCCCAAATCTTCTGTCAGGGAAAGCAGGAGCATGTCGATGACAAAAACAAAATACTTCTCGAAGAGTGTACAGAAAGCTAGAAAAATCATGAAAAGATTTTTTGAGTACTTCACTATCTAGATCTTTACACGACCTTGGAAACTGAGATGTGCGACATAGTGCATGTTTTCTCATCTCCATAATGGCTACTTTTCTGGTAAAAATTCGCGACATTTTTCGTGTTTATACTGTAAACTAAGGTTGTGGGTGCTCGTTAGAACCGCCTCTATGAGTAACCACAACCTATGTCTTGGATATAAGGTATACTCCAGTAAAACTCAGTTTCTTTATATGTGTTTTTTAACTGGGATGTTCAATACACGGACTTGTTCACATGATACGAACAGGGGCAAACATTACTGACCATATGCTTAGACTTATTGGGGCGAAACACTTCTAAACATAAACAAAACTCGTATCTCAGGCTTACAGAAAGCTTTTGATGGACTATTAAATTTTCATCACGAAACACGCCTATAAACATTTGACCCCCTTAAACCCCACTTTTATATAGTAAAACTGGGGTTTCCGGGGTATACATTATGTTTCTTATTTCTGCTCAAAAGCATAGATTGTGGGTACTCGTTAGAACCGCCTCCGCGAGGCGGTTCTAACGAGTCCAAACAATCTATATTTTGAGCAGAAATAAGAAAAATATCACGATTTTTCATCTTAAAATTTTCATTTGTTCGGCGATAAAGGTGGCAATGTATTTGTATAGGCGTGTTTGCGTAATGTTCCACATCTGTTGCAATACTGTGACTCAGCAGATCATACTTTTTACAACCGGGATAAAAATAATAAAACGGTCGTTAAGCCGTCCTTGTTTACACTGTAAGATGATAATAATCCAGTGAGATTGGAACGTCTGAAAACAAGAGGACAATAATGGCCCTGGATCGCTCACGGAAATCAAAACCCAAAATATTTAACCCTGCGTCCTTTTTTTCATGAGATATAGCGCTTCTAACAGCTGACGCCGACGCAAACGGCATTTGCACCACACACATGCTGTCCCAATCTCCTTGACTTGGGACAAATGTTTTGTAAAACTTTTGTGCTGGTGACCCATCCGATGTTTACCTCTAAACCCACCTAGGCCCGACCCAGGCTGATGATTGGTGATACGAAATAGAAGTGAATATGTGTATTGGTTGCTGAGATATGAACTTCTAAAACATTCTTTGTTGTATAATTTTGTTCTGAATGTGACCTATTTTACCCTCAAGGCTCACCTTAGGTCCTGACCTTTGATACTAGTGTTATTGAATACACGTTTACTTATTATATAATTATATTTCACATAGGAAATGGTCTTGGCCAGTGGTTGGTGAGAATGAACATTCAAACAAGAAGAAACAAGAGTACCATGAGATCCTGCCCGTTCCCCTGAACCCTATGGATTATTTGGCCACTTTTTCCCTCATCTGTGTGACCATGATCAGTAATATTTATAAAAAGGTCATCTTGGTCATGTGACCTGAATCAATCGACCGGCTGCATATGAAATTAAACTGAACCGTCCTTTATAATGTCGATGGACCTGAAGTGACATTTGCCCAAAATCGCTGAATGACCTTGATCTTTAGCATTCATAAGAATCACCCCACCCCCTCATTTCATAGATCTGTTTCGAAATAGAAGTGACGGCAAAGATCAGGAATCGATACAATTAATCCACACATGCTGTCAAAGACACCAAAGGGAAAGAAACAGACTTGAAATAACTAAAATCACTAAAGCCAAAAGGACGCTTTCCCACAAAATGGCCAACTGGCTATCCAAAACAAAAATATTAGAGCGATACACACATTCAGAGACGAACTATAACAAAAATAACCACGACAGAAGAACCGCCTTGGACTGGCCAGTGAAAAGTACACTGGGGGCTTAAATCGATTTTATGTGGCCACAATGCTCGCCTTTCTTCTGTCGTGGCTTAGACACATGATTTGTTCAGTCCACATGAAGGCTTTCTAACTCATCAGTGCTACAGCTCCGAGAACATAAAAATCAATTACTGAGATGAAACAGTGGTGAGGACTCGACAACATGAAATAACTGATGCTGGAGCAAAAGAAAACGACGGCCCCCGCACATCGGGGCTTGACGAAATATATTGTCGGGTAAAAGTCCCACAAAATTGGAAGCAGTGTCTCCAAAATGACCTTTACAGGGTTGACGGGGACATTAAACCTCAAATCAAACAAACAAACAAAACAAAAGGAAATCAACAGTTAGACTCCGCTGGGCCCAACCAGAGCCAGAGCATCGGGTACCAACCGACCTTATCTAAAAATAAATTTCAAGTAAGCCTTTAAGCTGGAGCCGTCACTGATCCGCTGACGTGCAATTAAAGAGGGAAGCAAAGTTATCAATGGTTAACTTACATGCATGCAGTCACTCGAATAACATTTATGTTGTACCCAATCGTTTTATTTCGAAGAACGATCTTACGAGAAATTAGACACTGAATTCATTGCGAGTGGGTGAGTGAGTTTTAGTTTTACGTCCCACCAACAGCTAAGGTCATACGGAGACGGGACCTCGGTTTAAAGACTCATCCGAAAGTCTGGTGAAGCCCGGGATCGATCCTGCGATCCCTGGTTTACAAGGCGGGTAGCGTAACCACTGCACCACGGAGGCTTCTAAATTCATTGCGAGCATACATTTTTCTGAAGTTATATTCTTAGTCATTTTCCACCCAAGGCCTGATCCTAGGGTCTAGTATTATTGTATACAATATGTTCTATAAAAGGGTATTCCCTTAGAAGCCATTTCCAAAACAAGCCTATACAAATACATGGTATGTACGAGTACCCAATCGTTTTATATCGAAGAACGATCTTACGAAATTAGGTACTGAAGTCATTGCGAGCATATATTTTTTTCTGAATTTATATTCTAAGTCAAATTCCACCTAAGGTCTGATCCTGGGGTCTAGTATTATGGTTTACAATATGTTCTATAAAAGGGTATTCCCTTTGAAGCCATTACCAAAACACTCCTAATACAAATACATGGTATATTTTACCGCAACTAAACGAAAATTTTAAGATAGGGTTACCCCGTTAAACCCCAGTTTTACTATACAAAAGTGGGTTCAAGGAGGTCAGAATTATACAGGCGTGTTTTCGTGTTGCAAGGACTATAGAACAGAACTGGAAACTGCAAGTCGTTTCTGGTCCAGACTAGCTAGTTTTGGCCAATTAGGCCTCATCATTTATCTTCATATTTTTAAAATTCTGGAGTGAAATCAATGATCCTACAGGACCAGGAAATATAACCCGCACTATGATGAAGGGATTACAACCGAGTTTTAGCTCCCCTGAGCAAAAGTCTGACTTGAAAGCTTTTTCTAATAATCAAAGTCTCGATAGCACTTCATGAAAACACACCTACATAATTTTGACCCCTTCGAACCCTACTTTTATATAGTAAAACTGGGGTTTGCAGGGGTAAACCTTATTTTTTCTTATTTCTGCTCTAAGATATAGATTGTGGGTACTATTTTTTCTTATTTCTGCTCTAAGATATAAATTGTGGGTACTCGTTAGAACCGCCTCGATGAGGCGGTTCTGAGTACCCACAATCTATATTTTTAGCAGAAATAAGAAAAATATTACAATTTTTCATCTGAAAATTTTCAGTTTTTCGGCGATAAATGTGCCAATCAATTTATTTGTACAGGCGTGTTTTCGTAATGACTTGTGGGTGGATTGTCCATGAGAAAAGGCTGAACCTGGACTCGACCGGTTTCATCTGTCCCTTAAATCCTTGTACGTTAAGTAAGGAAACAATGTAGACACTGATCAGATGCCATGTTTTGCCATGTCTTTTAAGATGATAAATTGTGCATTTTTTTCTATTTCTGCTAAAAAAAAAGTGTGGGTTCACGTTCTAACGAGTACCCACAATCTATATTTTAGAGCAGATATAAGAAAATATGGTCTACCCGACTAAACCCCAGTATTACTATATAAACATGGGCTTTAAGGGTTTGAGAATTAGATACGTGTGTTTTCGTGATAAAGTACTTGTGGGTCCTTTATTTTCATTGCATTCTGTCTATTGAACTGTACATAAATGCAAACTCATGCAAGGTTTAGCTTTATTGGTCAGTTATACTAATGTGGATAACAGCATTGAAAGGCCAGCAGTATTGGTAATTTTGGGGTCGATCACCAAACAATTCATCACGTGAACAAGTCCTTGAAATAAACACCCCTTAAACCCCACTTTAGATAGAGAAAACTGGGGTTTACGGGGGTATACATTATTTTTCTTACTTCTGTTCCAAGACATAGGTTGTGGGTATTCGTTAGAACCGCCTCAATGAGGCGGTTCTAACGAGCACTAACAACCTATGTTTGCAGTATAAATAAGGAAGGTCAAGGTCAACCCAGGGTCACCATTTTAGCAATTTATGATGGGCCTACGTCCCAGATGCTATTTATCAAGTTTCGTGGAAATCTGCCCGGTGGTTCTGGAGAAGACTATTTTGAAGGGTTTTTACCATATATGGCTTGGTGGCCATTTTGGTCATGGGACCTGGAACCCATGAGCAAATTTTGGTTTTCCCCATCCAATAGAGGCTCCATATGAAATTTGACTTCAATCGGCCCAACGGTTTCCCAGGAGAAGCAGTTCGAAAATTTTCACATTTTTCGCATCGGCGAGGCTATACTAAATGGAATGTAATATTTGGCAAGTTCATTGGTTAGATCTCATTGATATCTATCAGTATGCCAAAATTGTTTAAATATTCAAAGCGGTTAAGTGACATTCACCAATTTTCACAAACGGGTTACGGACAGACAGACAAACAGAATGACACGGTGATTTTAGGGCACTCTTAGAAAATCAACCGACTTCAGTCGGTCGCTTTTTTCTGCGGGTCGTGCAATATCATGCAGCCCATCTATTTCTTCAAGCCCCAATGGGCGGGGGGGGGGGGGGTGCGTATAACCAGGTAGGTTGCAACTGCTTTCTTATTTTTTCAGAGTCAGGACTGATATTTAAGGATTCATTTGAACCATCGAGCCCAGTTTCTCCGACAAATAAGACAAAAACGTTCAAAACTGTCTTCTCCTAAAGAGTGATTATAGTTTTAAGGGATACTATCTTTTTATCCATTTATCCATCGCATCAGAATAACACATCTGTGCTAAAATGGTGTCTTTCATATCTCTAGAACTAGCATTTTTAGATAAAAAATATCACATCACGCGAACACACCTATGTAATTTTGAACCTCCCCCCCCCCCCCCCACTGAACCTCACTTTTATATAGTAAAACGTGGGTTTACAGGGGTAGACCCAATTTTTCTTATTTCTACTCTAAAATATAAAGTGTTGGTACTCGTTAGAACCGTCTCAACGAGGCGGTTCTAACGAGACCCACAATCTATATTTTGAGCAGAAATAAGAAAAATATCACAATTTTTCATATTAAAACTGTCGTTTTTTTTTCGGCGGTAAAGTTTACAATGACGTGTATAGGCGTGTTTTTTTAATGATATTTTTTCTAGTTTCAAATCCAAACATAATTTATGTTGCTCGGTTGACTACCCATTCCCACAATCTGTGTATTTTAGCAAAATAGCACGATAATATATACCCTTGTAAACCTAACTTTTCTCTATATAAAGTAGGGTTTATAGGGGTGTTCATGAAACGGATTCTTGATCAGAAACATGGATTTGTGGGCGCCTATTAGAACCACCCCATGAAGTCGTTCTTACGTACACCCATAAATTTGTTAGCAACAGAAATAAGAAACTATCACAATTACATAAGAACAGTAACAATTCTGGAGATATGGAAAAAATGCAATGTGTCACAAACGTGCACCAGCATCGGTGGCTAGATCTAATGCGTGTCCGACTTGAGATCAGAAGACAGCGAGGGTCGATACCTGCTGGGGTCGGCAATATTCTTTCATGGACATTGGTCATGAAATGATTTCTACGGTCATTCTCTCTCTTCTGCTAGTTGGTAGATTCTGGCAATAGCTGTGCACTGTACTGCTCAACCTCTTATGTACATATGCAAGCCTGCCCAGGAAATGTGGACAGGTAAACTGTTGACTGTGCCGTAAAACTCCAAAACAAACAAAACACAAACGTGTTTTCCCAATGTCAGGCTAAATGCGAGAATAGATCACAGTAACATCGCCGTCGGGTTTTTCAACATCTTGGTCTCTCAGTTTTTCTTCAGACTGTCTGACAGAACTTTTGTTAGTTTCCATAGTCTCTCTGTAGACTTCTAGTTTTTCCTTTGTTTGGTATAAACGATCTTCTACAGCAATGCTGGCTGTCGAAAGTGCATCAGATAGATCAAAGTTATAAAAAAGATTTCCGCTGTCTAATAGAATCTTCTTTTTGTTAGGCTCCATGGCAGTGTCATCAAGAATGCTATTGGTCTCTTGTGTGAATTTGTAAGCATTATAAAGAATTCCCTGCGAGAACTTCGATGGGTTAAATTCTAAAAGAGAATCTTCGGACTGTAACCCGTATTCTTCTGACATTTCTATTAGCTGCGAAAACAAATTTCTGAAGTCGCACATGTGTAACCTGGCAACATCGTTCTTCTGTTCTTTCAGGGCTTGTTCATGAAATTCTTTCAACATTTCCAAAACTTTAACCATCAAATCCAAGTCTTTAGCACGATCAAATTGTTGTAATTTCCAAAGCAAGTTGTCCTGTTTGATGAAGATTCCATTAAGAACAGGATGTTCTCGTCTAGCAGAGTCCAACAAAATGTCTATAATATCTAGACCGCATAAATCTGGCCTTTCCTGCCGGTCACATTTGCAATTGTGCTTCAAAACAGCCACTTTCAGACAATAGGAGCTTAAGAATGACTTGACAGTCAGGTAATCTAATTTGCTCAGTATTTGTTGGAAATCAAGGTCAGGAAACACTGCAGGCTTACCGTACTGCTGAAGATCCCAGTAGAGCGGATTTCGTCTCGTATAAAAATCAAGCAGCAGAAACTTTAGGCACCGATATGCCATCTTATGAGATGTATCTAGACCGGCCATTAAATCTCTCTCTGTCTCAGTAAATGTCGGACTAAAAGTATATGGAATTTGCATGTGCCGAGGTTTACTGGGCATCACAAAATATGAGCCTGTAGAATAAAGTTTTGCTAGGTAGGCTGGGTGTTCACACTCCTCCTCTGTTACCATTTCTTCAACTTTATTTAACCGAATCACTGGTGTTATGTCAGACTTGATCACAAACGTGTCACCGTGTCTGGGTTTCCATTCAAACCACAGTTCTATATTTGGTCCAACCTTATTTTCCTCACCCAAAAGTGTTAAAGTTCCTGTTGCTTTTTCACAAGATAAAGACTGACTGCGAACATTGTAAGCAGCCTTTGACAACACATCAGAGAAGGTCTGTTGTGGGTTTCGAACATACACTATCGCCTTTGAGGGTAAGAAGTTACACATGCCCAGATAACAGGACCCATTTTCTGCAGTGTCAGTGAACCACTTCGAATTTTCAAAGTATTCATTATCGATTACTTTCACGGTTAATCCTAAAATATTTTCAGTAAAAACTTTGCCGATCTCGATTCTGTTTTCATTTGACAGTTCATCTATAACATATGAGAAGTCAAATTCATCAAGCTTCAGTATCTTGGTCCTTTCATAGAAGCTACCAACTCCATGAACCGATCTGGCTTTAAACATGGGCTCTACGGCTGCCACCAAATCAGCAAACTTCCCAACAGTTTCTTCCACAGCTGCCTGTATATCTTCCATCTCATTCTCAGAGACCCCAAAGTCTGTTATGTAGCCATGCAACGTTCTATAAAACTCATATAGGGTTATTGGCTGGCTAGAACCATTCCCTTGGACAGATGTTGAACATACATCTGTCACATCTTTATCCTCGTCTGACTTCATACTTGCACTTCCACTGCCTTCCGCGTCACTTGCACTTCCACTGCCTTCCGCGTCAGTTCATGTCACCAAAATATAGAAGTCCACATTTTCTACACAATATGTTACATGTGTTCTTGGTATTCTGCATGTGGGCATTTTAAAGCTTTCCTGAAAAAAATAAAAATACACAGTTCCGAGCCAGCAAAGAAAGCCAGACAAGTGTCGGGTCGACATTGATACGACACTGTTACATCGTGAAAAAGTCGTATCGATATCGGCCCGCCGCTGGTCCGCTTTTGTGTTGGCTGGGTTGGCTGATTTGCGTGTAGGTCAATTATCTAATTGCGTTTTACTGTCCATGACTGCAAGTTTATAAAATTCGAAACAAAAGTGCAAACAATATGACTTGAGGTGCTGTTCAACGTCCAGGTCAAGAGTCCAAATTAGGACTACATACTTGGTTGAACGTACGTTTCATCCAGTTGAACTACATGTGTTCATATTTGATTGCATTTATAACAGAAGTGAAGGCAATAATCAGGAATCGATACAATTAACCTCCCATCAGTACGCCAAAGAGAAAGAAACACAAACATGAAATAACTACACCCTTATTATTGGAAACATAAGTAGCGGTAAGCCAAATGGACAGTTACATTCTATGGCTATCAAAAAAATCAAAGCGCTGAGAATACTGGTGGGTCGATCGTCTCTGAGTGTTGGTTGGGAAAATAGTCCTGAGCTGAGAATCGAACTGTTCGTTTAACTTTAAGCAAGCACAGTAGAGCTGATCAGACATCGCATTATGTGGCGTCTGATTATGTAGATTCCGTTTTGCCAATGCCCAAGTGTACGAGCACAGTCCACCCGCCCCCGCCCATCGGGGCTTGAATAAATAGATTGGCTGCATAATCCTTCCACGCAGAGCTGAAAGTCCCGTAACATTGGAAGTTACGTCTCCAAATGACCTATAGAGTGTTGACGGGAACGTTAAACCTTAAATCAAACAAACGAGCGCAGTCCAGAATTTTCTTCTTACGTTGCGCTCTTGCGTCTTAGGGTGGGAGGGTGCAAACGCAGCCCCCTCCCATCTTTTGGAAATTATTTCAGATTCATTCAGTTTTTTACCCTCTGAAAAATACCTGAAATTCGCATCCTCAACACGCCCCTTTTCAGAGCATGTTCAAAACTGTTGTTGCATACATATGGCGAACAGTGCCGACCTGATCAGAAGCAATGTACTCTATATCCGATCTTGGTTTACGTTGTATGTCCAATAACGGTACCGGCTACTCATTTTTGCACTTTATAAACATTTAAGGGTTCTAAAATTAAGTTCTTAGCAAATTGTATTAATGAAGCTGTTGACATTAATGACTATCTTACTTTAACTATGCAATATAATTCTAATTTAATATAAGAAATCATTTTGAAAAAAAAAAATTTTTTTTTTTCTTTTTTCTGCTCTAAATCTTATTTCTGCTCAAAATATATATTGTGGATACTCGTTAGAACTGCCTCATCGCGGCGCTTCAAACGAGTACCCACACTCTATATTTTGGAGCAGAAATAAGAAAAATAAGGTTTACCCATGTAAACCTCAGTAAAGTGTGGTTCAATGGGGTCAAAATTATCTAGGTGTGTTTTCTTGATGAAGAGAAAGAAAAACTAGAAATGTGTCCAAAGTACACAGATGCCCCCGCTTAGCACATTAATCTTTAAGTGGTGCAAATACCAATCTGTGCGAGTTTCGGCATTCCACCAATAGTGACCTTGACGTTAAAAGTCGAAATCGCTCAAGATATTGTCATAAGGAACATTTGTGTGAACTTATATTGAAATCAGTGAAGAAATGTAGGCGCTAGAGCAATGACAAAGTTTTTCTAAAAATAACCTCTGTGACCTTGACCTTGAAAGTGGAACTCGCTAGAGATATTGTCATAAGGAACATTTGTGTGAAGTTATATTGAAATTAGTCAAGAAATGTAAGCGCTAGAGCGAAGACAAAGTTTTTCTAAAAATAGCCACAGTGACCTTGAACTTGAAAGTCAAAATAGCTTGAGATATTGTCATAAGGAACATTTGTATGAAGTTATATTGAAATTGGTGAAGAAATGTAGGCGCTAGAGCAATGACAAAGTTTTTCTAAAAATAGCCACTGTGACCTTGACCTTGAGGTGATGACCTTGAAAGTCGAACTCGCTCAAGATATTGTCATAAGGAACATTTGTGTGAACTTATATTGAAATCAGTGAAGAAATGTAGGCGCTAGAGCAATGACAAAGTTTTTCTAAAAATAACCTCTGTGACATTGACCTTGAGGCCATGACCTTAAAAGTCGAACCTGCACGAGATATTTTTATAAGGAACATTTGTGTGAAGTTTATTGAAATTGGTGGTACAAATACCTTAACCAAAGTCTTAAACATTAAAAATTTTCTAATTCTATGACCTTGACCTTGAGGTCATGGGTATGGGTGGGGGTATTGCTGAATAAACCATTGGACCTATATGTATCATCATAGTAAATATAAACCAAATCTATTGTATGGTTATGAAAATATGAGCTCAAGTTCTACCTGGTACAAATACCTTAACCTGGGTCTTAAACATTAAAAAATTCAAGTCCATGACCTTGACCTTGAGGTCATGGGTATGGGTGGGGGTATTGCTGAATCAAACTTCAGTCCTATATCTATCATCATACCGAATATGAACCAAATTCATTACACGGTTTGGAAAATATGAGCTCAAGTTCTACCTGGTACAAATACCTTAACCTGGGTCTTAAACGTTAAAAATTTCAAAGTCCACGACCTTGACCTTGAGGTCTAGGGTATGGGTGGGGGTATTGCTGAATAAAACTTTGGACCTATATCTATCATCATACTAAATATAAACCAAATCTATTGTATGGTTTGGAAAATATGAGCTCAAGTTCTACCTTGTACAAAAACCTTAACCTGAGTCTAACAGGATTACGTACGTACGTACGTACGTACGTACACACTTTCGTACATTCGGAAACCGTACGCACGTACGCACGTACCCACGGACGCACGTACGGAAAACCGAAAAACTATATGCCCCCGGCATCATACGATGCGGGGGCATAAAAAACCATAACAAAACAAAAATGAAAACTGTTCTGAGAGAGAGAGAGAGAGAGAGAGAGAGAGAGAGAGAGAGAGAGAGCGAGCGAGAGAGAGAGACATAGATATGTATACATTTTTTTTCTACTTTTCCAAGCTGTTGTGTGTACTCGTTAAAACCGCTCAATCTTTTTTTTTTTTTCCAAGCCCCGATGGGCAGTGGCGAGACAGATAGTATAATTAGAGAGAGAGAGAGAGAGAGAGAGAGAGAGAGAGAGAGAGAGAGAGAGAGAGAGAGAGAGAGAGAGAGAGAGAGAGAGAGAGAGAGTGTGTGTGTGTTTTGAGTTTACATGTCAAACAAAGAGACAGACAGACAGACAGACACAGAGATATGTATACATGTTTTTCTTCTTATCCGAGATGTTGTGTGTACTTGTTAAAATATCCTCAGTGAGTCGTGTATAATGGTTACAGTTCTGCTTGGAAGCATCATGCAGCTCAATCTATTTTTCCAAGCCCCGATGGGTGGGGGCGAGACAGATAGTATAGTCGGAGAGAGAGAGAGAATTAAACATACGCAACTATACTGTATATATGAAACGAATGAAATACGGTGACGGGACAGAGAGAGAGAGAGAGAGAGCTAACTTCTCGAAATATACAATTCGCGAAGTTAAGGGTACTCGTTAGAACCGCCTTAATTAGTGAATTCTGAAGAGCACTTACATCGCGAAATCACACCTTTATAATTTGAGGTTTAGGGGTATACATTATGTTTATTTCTGTTCAAAAATAGATTGTGGGTACTCGTTAGAACTAACTAGACGCAAAGAAACTTGGCAAATATCAGAGTTTTTAATTTACATAGAGAGAGAGAGAGAGAGAGAGAGAGACTAACCTCACAAAATATACACTAAAATTGCTCATTTATCTTTTGAAGACAAAGGAGAGCGGTATGTACCTTTAATTTGTGTTTCTTTGAAAGTCTCTCTTTTTCAGTTATAAAGAACTTAACTACAATGTAAATCCAATTAAGTAATGATGTCCATCGGATTTTAATCTACTTGTATGCAGTTTGTCTGCGAAGGTATTTCTTTTGATCTGCAATCAAAAGGCCGGGAGAGACAGAAATAGTCGCAGAGAGAGAGAGAGAGAGAGAGAGAGAGAGGGAGAGAGACGTAAAGACGAAGGAAGGAAGAGACCAATAGTCTTTTCAACATACAAATATAGATTGTGGGTACTCAATACAACTGTCTAATCAAGGCGGTTCTAACGAGTACCCACAATCTATATTTTAGAACAGAAATAAGAAAAATAAGGTATACCCCTGAAAACATCGGTTTTACTATATATGAAAGAGGGGTTCAAGGTGGTCAAAATTTTATACTTAATGAATATTTAATCTCTCATTACACTAACACACCCGTGCAACATAGTGCATTTTTCACATCTCCAACATGGCTACTTTTCTGATGAAAATGCGTTGTATTTTTCTTATGTTTACTGCCGTAAAGTTTTTCTCTACAAACGTGCGGATATGGATGGTCTGCGAGACCATATGGCGCGATTTAAGGATTCGTTCCTTTCCTCTGACCTCTCGCACATGTCAGTTAATGACTTGTGGGTCAGTTTTAAGTCCGAATTAACCACGGCAATGGAAAGGTTTATACCAACGAAAATGACCAAAACAAAAATATAGGGCACCATGGATCGATAACACGATCAAGCATCTCATCAGAAGACGGAATAGAATGTATTTTCGTGCTCGCAAGTCTAGCAGCCCTGACGTTAAGAACCATTACAAACGGTTCAGAGCACATGTGCAAAAGGTTATAAGAGATGCATATTGGAAGCATGTTTCCAGCATCTTTACCTTTGAAGATGACAACATAGATCCCGATAGTCCCCAAAAGAATGGTAAAGTTAAAAAGTTTTGGTCATTCGTAAAGTCCCTGAAAAAGGATGCGTTTGGGATCACTTCGCTAAGGGAAAATGGAATTCTAAAAACAGATGCGCGCGATAAGGCTAATATTTGCAATAAACAGTTTCAATCAGCATTTACGCGTGAAACTGATGGTGAGCTACCATCTAAAGGTGCAAGTCCGTTCCCCTCTATGGGGGACATAACAGTTGACCCCAATGGGGTCTCTAAACTGTTAGGTAAGCTCAAAATACATAAGGCATCTGGGCCCGATGACCTGAATGCCAGGGTACTTAAGGAATGTAGTGCTGAAATATCTCCTGTGTTGGCCTTTATCTTCAATCAATCACTTGCCCAGGGCACTGTACCAGATGACTGGCGACAAGCAAATGTAACCCCGGTCTATAAAAAAGGGGGAAAATATGATGCAGCAAATTATAGACCAGTGTCGCTAACATGCATCTGTTGCAAAACCCTGGAGCATATATTAGTAAGCAACATCAACAAGCACTTAGCCTTTGAGAGCATTCTTGCTGACTGTCAACATGGTTTCCGGAGTCAAAGGTTTTGCGAAACGCAGCTTGTTCAATTTTACCATGACATTGTGAGCAATCTGGATGGGGCCATAAACCGTGGCCACAAACAGACTGACTTGATCATCATGGACTTTGCTAAGGCCTTTGACAAGGTACCTCACAGAAGGCTATTACATAAACTGGAGTACTATGGGATAAGAGGATCCCGGCATAGGTGGATTAGCTCATGGCTCTCTGGGCGCTCACAACAAGTTGTACTTGATGACCAAGCGTCTGATCCAGTCCCTGTTTTATCTGGAGTCCCCCAAGGTTCGGTCCTTGGACCGGTCCTTCTCTTGGTTTTCATTAATGATCTCCCCGATAATATCAGGTCATCGGTCCGTTTGTTTGCTGATGATTGTGTCCTGTATAGGAACATATATTCTCCTTCTGACTGTCTTATTTTACAAGATGACCTGGATCAACTTGCACAGTGGGAGGCCGATTGGCAAATGAAGTTCAATGTGGCCAAATGTCACTCAATGAGAGTGTCACGACACCCTCCGGACAAGCAAATTAAGTTTGACTATACTCTTCACCAGCAAGTTTTGGAGCATGTTCAATCCGCCAAATATCTTGGTATCACCATCACTGATGATCTTGATTGGGGTCAACATATCTCAGAGATTACATCTAAAGCAACTAGGACCTTGGGATTCCTTAGACGGAACTTAGCTTTTGCACCTAGGCAGACAAAGGATGTTGCATATAAAACATTGGTTCGCCCTCAACTTGAATATGCATCACCCATTTGGCATCCCTATGTTAAAACTCGGACTCAGCAGGTGGAGAAGGTGCAGAGGACAGCTGCTTGATGGACCTGTAGTCGATGGCGAAATAGAAGTAGCGTCGATGACATGCTTAATGAGCTAGAGTGGCCGTCCCTGGAGGCCCGTCGTGAGCAGTCCTCTTTAACCTTCTTCTACAAGATACACTCTGATTCAGTGTCTATTGATAAAGATAGGTACTTGACCCCTGTAACAGTGTCGACCCAAACAAGGGCATCAAATGTAAACGACTCACAATATCGTAGATACCAGTCCTATAGTGATGCCCTGAAGAACTCGTTCTTTCCTAGAACTATTCCCCAATGGAATAGTCTTCCCTCATCTGCGGTGAATGCCAAGTCCGCAGAAGAGTTCAAAGCCAGCACAGTGTAAGATTGGGACTCAGAGGTATGCGTTTTAGGATACCTCTGTTATGCAGATTGTAAATAGTTTTAAGGACGCATCCAGTGCCTCTCTTTCAGCTAAATTCTAAATTAAGCCACCCAATCAACTGAGGTAATGGCCAGATATGACCGACTCAGTATAAGAAGATAGATAGATAGCTATAATAGGTTGTGGGTGCTCGTTTGAACCGCATTCTAACGAGTACCCACAACCCATGTCTTGGAGCAGAAATAAGAAAAATATTGAATACTCCTGTAAACCCAGTTTTCTCTATATAAAGTGGGGTAGACGATAACACTCTGTGCGACATAGTGCATTTTTGATATCTCCGACATGGCTACTATTCTGAAGAAAATGCCGGTATTTTTATTATTTTTACTGCAATCATAGGTCTTGGGTGCTTGTTAGAACCCCGTTCTAACGAGTATCCGCAACCTATTGGGGCTTTAAGAAATAGATTGGGCTGCACGATGCTTCAACACAGAGCTGAAAGCGACCGCGCACATGTGTACTGGTAAACAGCTTATAGAGGATCTAAGCCTGCCCGAGTTTATATTTATAAATCGTTTTGGTTTCCAAATGCAAGGACATCATCAAAATCAAATTTAAATATATATACAAAAGTATAGTGCAGTCCTTTTCACTAACAGTAGTTGTCCTTTTCGTATAAAAAAAACAGTCCTTTTCGCATTTTAGGGTAAGTCCTTTTCGCACAAAGGACTCCTTTTCGCGAAAAGGAGTCCTTTTAGGGTAACTGACAGACTGAGTAACGGCCAATGCAACATTATGCAGATAACTTGGAAGAGGGCGAATGGGCCGTTAAACTCCAATTTTACAAACAAAACATCTATGATCTAATCTTACACTTAGAGCTAGGGACTATCTACCCATATCACAGATCCTGGTGTCTGAATGTCATTTGGGCCCGTCACAAGTAACAATTCTGATTCGGATCGCAGTGTAGAAAGAAAGAAATTCACTTTTATGATGAAGAACTCTCGGTGCAGTTACAATGTATATGTGCAACTGCATTCATTTGTCTCTATTTGGGAAATGTCTGCGTAACTACCCAGCAGACATTTGACGTCTGATAGACGTCAGATTGACGTCAGACTCCAACGTCAGAATGACGTTGGATTGACGTTGATTTTGAAAGTTTTAATGTATTTTTGATATCCCGTATGTGGGACCAGGACTGGGGACGGGACAGGAAGAAGTCTTACCTGGGTAAATGGTTGATAATGTCCCTGGCAGAGGCTCTGGTCTTGTTGGTTTGAGTGGCTCAGCTAGACTGAAGAATGTGGTCTCGTCTGCATGCTTTTCTCGCTTCCCGGGTTCATTGATTATTCAAGTGGGTAAAACCCATCACCTTCCGGTCGGCGTTTCTGGATAGCTCACGACACAACACTCCTCCCCACTTTATCTTGAAGGCCTTGTCACCAGCTGCCAGGTTTATCCTTGAGTGGGACTGATGTCCCACTGTTTCTCAAGTGAGACTGATGTCCCCTTGACACTTCGGGCTTGGACGAGACTAGAAGTCTCAGTCTATTGTCTGGCTTGAAGGAGACGAAGAAGCCTCACTTGCAAGCTGTTGTGTTGAGTCTAGCTTGTTATTTGACAGCTTGAGCGGACAAAGAAGACACACTCAATTTGCTGTCTGGCCATCTCGTTAAGTCCAACAGATTTCGAACTAGAAGTCCAGAAATCGTGACAGAACTAGAAGCTCAATGTCATTTAGTGGACTATTACAGAAATCCGCGGATAGACTGCCGTCTAGAAGACACATTTCTGGATTTGTGCGATCTAGAAAATCAATCTTTCCTTCATTCTTAGTGGATACTTCCAAAACATCAGCACAGTTTGTTAACCAGTGAGCTTAAGTAATCAGTAAACCTAATGGTTACCGGGTAATTCTTTATCCGTGTGCATCTTCTAGTAACAATTTGTCTTTCATCTCTGTGGTTGTCTCCTTATGGCATATCCCATTATTTTTCCTCCCTGCCCAGCTAATTGTACCTGAATGGAGCCACCCACATTTACCGTGAACCTGACCCATTAAACATCTGGCCTGGTGCAGTAATGACAACCACTGCAGGGCAAAACTACAGCTTGTGTGTCAGATAGATACATTTTCTGTTTACCTGACCCCGAGACCCAACGTCCCAATCAACACCGCCTAGGCCACCCCGGAGATTCATTTTCTGTTTACCTGACCCCGAGACCCAACGTCCCAATCAACACCGCCTAGGCCACCCCGGAGACGCCGCCCCTAACCCTGCGCGATCCTTACCAGAGATGAAATGACATCTCCATTCCTGCCGCCCAAGGAAACCAGCATAGCCTATATGCATGGACAGTCAGACTTGCACTACCCCGTCCGGGCAGGCCCGGACCCCCTAAGTAAATTACTAGTACTCATGTGCGGTATGCTGCACATGGCATCAGAGGATCTGAATTTCTTAACTGTCTGTATTTTAATATTAAGCTTTATTGGGATAATCCCTCAACCCATTGAGCTAGCTGACCCTTGAAGCTCCCTGAACAATAAAAACCATGTTAAACTTGAATGAGCCTTTTCAAAATCTTGCCTAGAAGATAGTACCCAAGATAACTGGTAAACAATACTGTGGCTAATTAACAGAGTTCTAGTTAATTCCAAATTAGGAGTAATTTACTCCAACTTTTTCATTTCTGACTCCCAACTTTTTGAAAAGTATGGTAAAACTCCAACTTTTTCTGAGGACTGCATTTTTACTCCAATTTTCAAAACCCTAGGGAGAACTCTGCTAAAATCTCATTCCTGTTCATTCAAATGTGTTTTAACGGAGGCAAAGAGAAACTGCTATTTATAAGCCTATACTCTTTCAACTCCAGCTAAAATCTATTTTTGTTCATTCAACAAATGGAGGCAAAGAGAAACTGCTATTTTATAAGCCTATACTCTTTCAACTCCAGTTAAAATCTTCAATTCATTCAATTGCATCTTTCTTTAAAATGGAGGCAAAAAGAAACTGCTATTTAAAAGCCTATACTTTTTCTACTCCATTTTAAACTTTCAAACGTTTGGAAGCATTCACATATCAAAATAAAGGGACCTGTATCATTAGGTTTGGACAAATTTTCTTTGTTGTTTTAAAAGCCTTATTTGCCATCATTATTTTTACTATTTTTGCCTGTCATAGTTTGCATTTGTCAAATTACTTGCTATTTCCTTGCCTTGCACTTAAGTGAAAGCTTTTCCTAGTGGCTAGAAGCCTACTTAAGAAAGGTTTTCATCAAGCCATTTCAAAATTTAGTGTAGAAGACAGACAACTGGTTCTTCCACCGATCTGTAAATACCAACGTGGATCATTCCATTTGATGTTTCATTCTTCTGTCGTTCAGATCTTGTCCATCAATCCCATTAGCAGTCAGTCGTTGTACCCGGGATTCTGTTAGTGAGCTGACTGTTAATGGAAAACACCTTTTCTTTCCCCATTGGAATGTCTCTTTCCTTCCACAGCTTGGGATTTGCACTGGTGTTGTACTCTATTAAGAACAGCTTTCATACTGAAACATGCTTGGCTGTCTATCAGCATATCCCTAGCAGTATTTTGAAATAGCTTCCCAAATCCGATGCTTTTCAGGCAGGTCTCTAAATGTGGCAGTGGCAAGGGTCAGAACTTGGTCAGCTTGTCTTCCAAAGATCTTTCCTGTCTTGAAATGATTGCTGGAATTTCATTCTTGCTGTTTTCCAATCTATCCTCAAATCTCTTCCCAGTCGTGTGCACAGTGATTGCGAAGAAATCCAAAGCTTTGCCCTCTAAAGACCAATTAAGGTAATCATAACATTCTCTGTCAAATCATTTTATCGCTGACCAGCAGCTTTCAAACTTGTGTCTGTTTAAAAAACATCCAGCACACAGTTCCATCAAATCCAATTTCTTTGGAAGCTGTTTCGGATCACCATGCCTCTCTCTCCTTGAGTGTCTAGAAGACTCCTCAGGATGTGATAGGTTACAATCACTTGCTTTTTCTCAAATCAGTAGCGGTATGCCATGGTGACCTTGACCTAGAAGTAGCATCAGTGTCTTGACACGCTCGATCTTGAATATGTCCTTAGTGACCTTGACATCCGGTGTAGAGCGTATGATCTTGTATGCGACCCTGACCTTGCATATCTGGAGCACGACCTTGGCTGCTCATGCTTTCTTGGTGACCTTGACCTGTCATACTTTCTTGATGGTGACCTTGGCCTGCCATGCCTTCTTGAAGAGTCGACCTGTCATGCCTTCTATGTGTCCTTGACATGTTATGCCTTCTAGATGTCCTTGACATTTTATGCCCTCATGAAGGGGATTTTGACTTTCCATGCCTTCTTGAAGGTGACCTTGACATCTTGACCTCGATCTTCTTGAAGGTGATTTCCTCACATCATGTCATCTTGAAGGCGTTTTTGACCTTTCATGCCTTCTAGAAAGTGACCTTGACAATTCCTGTCTTCTTGAAGGGGAGCTCACCCTTCCATGCCTCCTAGGTGTCCTTGACAATTCCTGTCTTCCTGATGGTGAACTTGACCTTCCCGCCTAGGTGACCTTGACAATTTCTGTCTCCTTGAAGGTGAGCCCGACCTTCCATGCCTTCTAGAAGGTGTCTCCAGTCTTGGCTTAATATGCCCTCTTGTGGTTGTTCCTGACCTTTAACCCCTGGAGTTTAGCCTTGGTCTGGTTTGCCTTCTTGACTCTTCGAACTTCCTACCATGTGATCTTGACCATGAATGTCACTCTCGGCTGTAGGAATCATATTCACTGGCATGAGGCCTATCTTTTTTCTTCTTATCAAGTTCATTTTCATATCTGCTTTCGGAGAGACCAAAGACTATTTTTTCACGTGAAACTATTTTTTCATTCTTGTCTGATGATGTCAACCAAAGCACATGTGTCTAGAAGACTCCAAGCACTCCGGTGAACCATCTGGCTAATCACAATCACTACTTTCTGTTCATTGTTAAATTCTTCCTGAAATCCAATACATGTCCTCTTCTGTTCCTTCCTTGCCATGAGGATTAGAAATCAACTCCATGACTGCTCTACTGTTCTTGGCAATGGGGATTAGAAATCAACCCAATTAGCTCTACTCTTCCTAGCCATGAGGATTAGAAATCAACTGCATGACTGCTCTACTACTGTTCTTGGTCATGGGGATTAGAAATCAACGCCATGCCCACTACATTCTTCTATCAATTCTGTTCACGTGAAAGCATTTCTTCATCCTTTGACTGATGGTGTCGTCCGGCGCCTGTGTATCTAGAAGACGATTAATGCTCCATCCAGCCATCTGTCTGGTCAATAATCTTAGCCCGAACATTTGCTATCTTTTATTTGTGCAAGGAGTGACAAATACAAACTTGTGTAAAGTGTAATATAAATATTTCAAGAATAACCTCTGTGTATAGAATACTCCAGAGATTCTTTCCCAAAATATTTATCCTTTTTTTTTTTTTCTGGCTTTTCGACAGGCAGAACACTTTTCAATAATTTTCGCGTATAGAATACTGCGAAAACCCTAGAAAAGTCTGTCTTTTAAGTGGTAAGCAGTTATTTACCAATAATTTTGAGAATATATTACAGTCGAGTCCGATAATTTTGCATGGCCGTTTATTTTGCGCACCCTGCATTCGCATTTTCACAAACTTTATCCCTAATTATCAGTTCTGCTTTTATCAGTGCAGTGGCATTAAGTTTAACTTAGCCCAGAAAAAGATTGGCAAGCCGCCTGCAAGTGCAGATGAGATAGTTTCGTGGAATTTTTCAATTTTCTCAAAATATAAAATTTTAAAAGTCAAGACTGAGTTTAAAACTAGCCAAAGGCGCTATTATCTTGTATAGATCTAAACTTACTGCTTTTGACAACATTGCAGAAGAACGAATCAACAACTTATGAATCAACCCTCATGTTCAAACTGTTCAAAAACGTGCGCAATGTTAGACGACAAAATTGGTAGTTCAATTTCAAGGGGGTATCCCTTTTCATAGTATTCTTTGTCCTGTATATTAATAACTTCAGAGGCCAATTTTCATTGCAGCTGGTCGATAGGGAAATGTTGCAATGTTGTTGACTGAAAATTGAGTGGTGGCTTGAACAAAGTCACACATAGCTATATAGACTTTATATGCGCAATGTTACCGGACCGCACCGTACTTCTAAAACATTAGAACAATGCTTTTTAATTGATGGCTGGCTTCTTTTAAGTAATAAGCAGTTCTTTTTAACTATTTTGGGTATAGAATACTCCTAAAATGTAAGAACTATGCTATTTCAATAGATGGCTATTTGCCGATACTTTTCATTACAACAAAATTGAAGAAAAAGGACTATTTTCGGTTTAGAAAACTCAAGAAAACAACCCTTTCTCGTCTGCAACCAACCAACCAACCCTTTCTTCAAAAATGCAGACAGCTATTTGTCACCAATTTTATTCAAGAAAGTACTTTGTGTATAGAATACGCCAAAGATTTTACGTAGGTTTCTTGAATTAATACCACAATGATACAGGTTAGGGATTTCTTTTATAATAATGATCGCGTATAAAATACAGCGAACAATCGAAGAAAAGTACATGTAAATCTTGGTTTAGAAAACACAGAGATTACCTTTTCTTCTTTCTTGACAACCAGGTATTCCTCTGCCATTCCACGGAGAAAATCAGCCACCCAACCAGGTAAAACCAAACCCCAACTGGCAAGGGACAATTTAGAATTTTTCCAAACTGAAAATTACCCCAAGAAAAACTGGCAGAAGACAAGCCAAAATCAATCCAATTAGCTAATTTTAAATTAATTTAAGACTGCCTTAAGAATTGGTTCATTCAGCTAAATGCCAAACTCACCGGTTGTCTCCAAAACTGACTGGCTCCACGTTGTTGAAAAAATACACAGGCTAAACCAAGAAGCTAAATGCCTCAGAACTTCCCCTGCCCACAATTTCAACCCGTCAGGCTATCAAGAGTTGAACCCTTCACAGTTCCCTCTGTAAACAAAAGGAACCGCGTATCATGTTCACCGTCCCTCACGTCCGAAAACGTGAAGTAAATCTGAACCCTTCACAATCCCCAACGTTAAAAAAATAACGAAGTGGACCGCGTATCATGTTCACCGTCCCTCACGAATCCGAGGATAACTCGTGAAGTAGTAATACACCTCTAACGAAATGACCGGAGAATTCCCCCTTCCGTTTTATCGCTCGTCGCCAAATAATGTATTTTTGATATCCCGTATGTGGGACCAGGACTGGGGACGGGACAGGAAGAAGTCTTACCTGGGTAAATGGTTGATAATGTCCCTGGCAGAGGCTCTGGTCTTGTTGGTTTGAGTGGCTCAGCTAGACTGAAGAATGTGGTCTCGTCTGCATGCTTTTCTCGCTTCCCGGGTTCATTGATTATTCAAGTGGGTAAAACCCATCACCTTCCGGTCGGCGTTTCTGGATAGCTCACGACACAACAGTTTTTCAGACGTCAGAAAACAGACGTCAATCTGACGTCAGAAAACAGAGGTCAATCTGACGTCTTAATTAAAACCAATGTTGATTTAACGTCAGGTTTCTGACGTCAGAATAACATTGGATTTACGTTGATTTTGAAAGTTTTTCAGACGTCAGAAAACAGACGTCAAAAATCTTACATCCTAAAACACATGTTGATTTAACTTAGGGTTTCAGACGTCAAATAACTCTTTCCAGCTGACAGCATTTGGACATCTTTATGTCGTCTTTTGACGTTTCAATGATGTCTGTTTTAGGGCCCCACACATAAGGCAAGTGTGAATGTATCTCTCAATTAAAAGTTTCAATAAAACAGAGTCTGGTATAATTTTCCTTGCTTCCAAAGGATTGTTCTGCTTTTTCATAATTTATCATGCTACATGTACATGATCATGATATGAAATCTGTACCACTCCACCACGAATGTTGGGCTTTAAGATTGTTCAGAGAACTCACTCCGCCACAACAAGTTGGCCAGAAGATGACAGCATCATATCATTTTGTTTAATACCAGTCTGAAGGGTTTTGGAATCTATACCACTCCACCATGAATGTTGGGCTTTAAGATTGTTCAGAGAACTCACTCCACCACAACAAGCTGGCCAGAAGATGACAGAATCATGATATCAGTTTGTTTAATAATGAAATCTGTACCACTCCACAACGAATGTTAGGCTTTAAGATTGTTCAGAGAACTCACTCCGCCACAACAAGCTGGCCAGAAGATGACAGAATACACATTTATTAAAAGTTTAAATTTTAGATTTAACGATAATGTTCCTGAAGTTTTGGATACACTTGGCATGCTTGGGTAAACAGTGAAGACTCAATTAGCCTGCTTCTGAACTGGATCTTCACCGTTTGCCATTTTGTCTGAATCCTTCGCCTTTATTATTCCATGTTGAAATTTTAGGGTTCTAACAGGCAATATTAGGTGCTGATTTTACATGTATAATTGTTCTGTAAAACGAGATCCTTGGGAAATACAAAGTTTTAAAACAGCAGACTCTGTTATTTTAGTCTATTCATGAGAGATAATGAATGGTAGATGCGACAGACATGTACTTCGTCCAAAGCCTGACGACGTTTTAAGATGCAATTTTTCTTGGCAGCTAAAGGGTTAAATTGGTTATCATAGTTGTATAACATGATTAATCTATGATTAAGCAAGTTCTGCATGATTGTTAATCATAGTAACATCATGCAACCCTAAAATGTTTCTGTTCTCCACGCATTTCATCCCATCCCTTCCATTCGCAGAATATGGCAGCCCAACTCGAACACCACTACTGTAACACATTTTGTTGTTGTTTTTATTTCATATATGTCTTCTGGGCAGTTGGACAGCTGGGCAGCTCAACTGGGAAAGACACAGCATACACTGTTTGATGTATAACTTGCCTTCAAATCAACTTATGTAATGAAATGACGAATAAAACAGTCGATTTCAAAAACATAAATTAAAAATAATGGCTTTTGTTTTCAGGTAACAAACTGTATTAATATCAAATATCCCAGTTAGAATTATCAGATGAATCTGAATTATCTTGGAACAAGCTGTCAGTTGAATATTTCAGCATCTGGAGTTTTTGCAGACGATCTGCAGATGAATTTTACTACAGAGCCAGTGCATCACACCATATGCACAGCTATGACATGCTGAAAAAGATTAAATTAAGAAAATTATATATATATACAGTATGTACGTACAGGTCAGTCCTGTTATTTCTATCCGGTTCCATGTGGATACGCCTAAAATGCAGAGTTTTAATGCCTCCAAGGCCCAAATTTTCTCTTCTGACCGTGAAAAAAGCTATCTTTTTCAATATTTCAAATTCTATGTTCTCTAGTTTATTGTTTCTTATCTGTTTAATTCTGAAATGGTTTGCTTTTTCACAGGGTTTTTGCAACAAATGATGTGTGGGTGAATCTTTAGAGTACAAATTAATCTATTCAGCTGGACAATGGTTCAATGTGAGAAACAAGCCACAAAATTATCCTTAAATAGGTCCATATATATAAAGCACCTCTAATATAACATACTTTCAGTTTCATCAGACCATGCAATGTACACGTACCAGGTCAAATGAATATTTAAGACTGTTTCTGACATGAGAATAGTAAAAGATCAGGCAACCAGTCGGCTAAAGGGGTGTGGTATCGCTAAACTTATCCAGCATTTATTTCATTTAATACGTGTAGAATAAAGTCAGACAGAAATATGAAAAGGTCTTCTTTCAGATTGACAGTTACATGTACAAGGGTGGAAAAAAAACATGGCTCGACTGGGACTTGAACCCAGGGCCTCTTGCATACCATGAGAACACTCCACCGACTGAGCTACCAAGCCACATGGTCGACCTGGCTAATGAGATTCTTCCCTAATCTCTGTCCTATCCAATCCGGCTGCGCCACTTATTCTTCATACTATTTCATGCTCTCAGACGCGGTGCTGGACCCACACTAGGCCACCAAATGTCACAGGGGTTGGCAAAAGAACATGTCTCTACCGAGAATTAAACCCAGGGCCGTGCAAAGAATCTACGGAGCGAGCTACGAGCCGTTACACGAGTATGTCATGATTCTTAGTGTTGGACATTGGTATGCTATCTGTCTATCTTCTTATGCTGTGGTCGGCCATATTTGATCATAAATACCTTGTGTACACACCAGGTTTGCAGGATGGAAGCCTACACAGTGATCATGTAATTACGGTCGAGGTCTAAAGTTAACCTTCACAAGGGATGAGTCCCTTTGCACAGGGGGGGGGGGGGGGGGCTCCAGTTAACGTTCCGAACCAAATGACAGTGTACATTTTTACATTCATCCCTGCAAATGATGCTAATGGAGCGTATTCGGACACCGATATAATCACCGCTGCCAGGGATCAAACAGGGGGGCCCCTAGCATCAGAGGCAAGAGCACTAACCACTGAGCTCATGCTCCAATAGGCAATATTTTTATCCATCTATCTGTCTATTTATTTTTTTTTAAATTTATGTTTAGTTCTGATGAAAGAAAATTTTGACAATATAGACTTTCAGGGGCAGGGACACTAATTTTCGAAACTATTCTGCATTGTTGATTTGAATAAAAAAGAATTTGCTCCTTGGGAGCAAATTCTTTCCTTTTAGAAAAAGCCCTCTTTTCGGAAGGGAAAACAAACAAAAACAAGTATATGTAAAATATATGTGATATATAATATGCAAATGACTAGTTAAAATATCATGGTGTTGCTCTGACGTTAATTTTAGTGTCTGACAGAATTTTGAATAGTCAGATAGTCGCGAAAACATATACTGGGGTAATCGAATTTCGCCAACGTAACCGTAAACACTGGTGCGGTATGCATGTACCCATATTTATCTGATAGAAACCCCTTTCATCAAAAAATACTAACCTGATCCAACACAAGGGAAGCTTTTACAGCATTAAAATAGCGATGACTATCATCAAAACCTTCGCTATTTCAGGCCACTCAAAATCCACCATCTTGAAAAATGGTAAGCGAATTTCGCCAACTTTTGAAATCCTGGTGAAAGGGGTACCCGAGGGGGTAAATTTATCCGCTATCAACTTTATCAGAATAGAAATGTGTTTCATGAGTGATATGAGCAACTTTGGTTGGCAAGACAAACAGAATGTAATAGATAACTACTCATTTTTAACTTATTATGTAAGAATTATCATCATGTTAATATCAATGGAATACCACCATCATCATCAAGTTGTTGTCATTAAAAGTTTGGAGTAAAATTCGAGCCCCCAATACCAGGTGTTCTCTGTGCAGGAGGTAAATTAAAAAAAGAAAAAAAAGAAGAAAGTACATAGTTTGACACATATTTATTATTTTGGCCAAAAGTGGATAGGTACAATTAAGAGCAAATAATTAAATACACTCCTACATTCAAAACTCTTGTGAAAATTTACAGTGTTCCATTAAACATCGATAAGAACCCCCAAATAGTTGAATCATTAACTTCCCCTTTGAGAGCCCCAATTGTAAAATACGGATATGTCAGCTCCATACTAGAAAGTTCAAAATATAAACAGACGCCGGCGATTGTTTTGGCAGCTAACAAATCTCGCGAGAAATAAAATAAAAAAGTGAGATACGAAATGGCATAGCAAAATGGCGGGAAATACATTGCTACAGGTAGGAAATTATGTATTACCTCTCGGATTTACATTTCTTCTCAGTTTGACATGAGTGACAGATAGCGGTAAATTTGACCTTAGGATTCCCTGAGTTGGTAATGTCCTGTGACCTCACGCATACGAAAATATAAATAGGGTCCTTTGCTTAGAGGAAAGAATGTGTTCCTGAGGAGCAAATTCTTTCCTCTTAGGGTGTGCCCTTTTTGAAGGAGCTCCGTTGTTAGGCAACCCAAGAGAAAGTTGCAATTTTATACCTGCCGAGGTCGGCAACATTCTTTCGTGGAGATCATGGAATCTTTTCTACGTTCCTTCTCTCCATTCCGCTGATTCAAGAACGACACTGGTAGGTTTCTGACGAAAGAATGAACACTGTACTGGTTAGCCGCTTACGTATAATCCTCCCCAGACAAAGTGTAGGCAGGTTTTGTTTGTTTGTTGGATTTGATGTTTAACGTCCCCGTCAACACTATAAAGGTCATTTTGGAGAGGTTGCTTCCAAGTTTGTGGAATTTGTACCCGACATTGAGATGAAAAGACATCTCAAGACCTGTCGCCCAATGAAACCAATGGAGTTTATAAGCATGGGCGGTCCGAGCCGCACGGCTTTGCCTGCGCAGGCTTAGATCCTCTATGCGGTTTACCAGTACTCGTGTGCGGTCGGATTCAGCTCTACGTGGATGCATCATGCAGCCCATTTATTTCTTCAAGCCCCAATGAGCGGGGGCCAAAGTGTAAATAGGTATACCAACTAGCTCGGTAAGACAAAAATAGTGTTAGCTGGGTCGTAACTGTTAAAAGTAGTCTTTTAGACCACGTTTGAACAGTCTCATAGATGTACTCTCACTCGAGCATACTGGATGTAGAAAACACGAAGAAAAATTAATTGAAACCTTCTAAAATGCTTTTAAAGGCATAGTTTGTCCAAATATTAGGTCGCCTTAATAGCGGAATTTATAAGTTGGACAGTGACCTGTTGCTACAATACCTCTCATGTCAGAATATTAGGAATTTATATTACATTATCATCACATTTAATATATCTTCACCTATTCATGTACATTTTTCATAAACGTATCCTGGTTCCTAAGTAGCACAACCATTTCTTCATGTTTAACTTAATTAAGCAGCGGCCCTTTTGACGTTTTAAATGACTTTGATAAAGGATTCATTTTTCGATAAATGATCATGCTCGGACTCGGAAACCAAGTGTGTCAAATAACACATCCGTGTGATGAATTTTTCAAACCTCCAAAATGTGTTGTTTTATTTTCTGATGAAAAGTTTACTATGTAGTTCTTATTTATACTCTAAACGTAGGTTGACGGGCTAAGAACCTATGTCGTGGTGCAGAAATAAGAACACAATAATGTATAGCCCTGTAAACGCCAGTTTTCTCTACAGAAAGTGGGGTTTACAGGGTTGTTCATTACCAGGACTTGTTAACATAGGTAAACGAGACTAGAAATAAAACAAAATCATCAACAACAACAACAACAAGAGCAAAAAAAAAAAAAAAAAAAAAAAAAAAATCAATTACAAAGAATTGTTTGTTTGTTTGATTTGAAGATTAACGTCCTCCTCTATAACAACGGATTAAAATGTCATACAACGTTTTGCTGGAGGGCTTGATCAGGGACCTCGGAGGATGCGGCAAATTTCAATGGATTGTTTCATCAATTATGCATCTTAGCAAAACAATGGCAGCATGGAGTATGCTTCATATGTCCTTTAATGGACAGGAACCGAAGTTTTACTGTACCAGCAAGACGGTCGATGGAAATGGAACCATACATGAATCAATTTATACCGGCACCGAAAGAAGTTGTTCTGCTGTAAATGGAAGTGAATGCTCAGGCTTCAGTTTCCATGACGACATGCACACAGTTGTATCTGAAGTAAGTATGATTCCACTAGCTTCCTTATATTTGTTTGTTTGTATCGGAGTTTAACGGCCCAGTCAACACAATTAAGGACATTTTTGTGCCGGTCAGTTTACCTATCGGCACTTTCCTGGGCAGGTCTATACGGAAGTGGTTAACCAGAACAGTGCACATTCTTTCGCCAGAAACTGACAACTGCCCTTCTTGAATTGGCTGAAGGGAGAGAATGACGGTAGAGAAAAGATTTCAAGATCAATCCCCTCGAATAAATGTTGCCTACCCTGACAGGGACCGAACCCGCGTTTTACAGATCACCAGTCAGACGCGCATCCGACTGAGCTACCGAGGCCGGCCGTTCCCTTCTGTAAACAATGAATGGCAACTTATGAGACCGAAGACCCATTTACTTACATGTACATGGATGTCATAACAATAACATATCCGTGTCGTACACAGGGGATCATATCAATTGAAACATAGTTCATTTGGTTTGGTTTTACGGCCTTTTCAAGATTATTTCGATCGCTAATCAGGGGTGGGCGAAAGCCGGAGTAACTAGAGAAAAGAACACCCGGCCTCTCGTTGCAGACTTCACATGTGAGCCGAACGAGCTTCGCACCACAGTGGTGAGACCGAAATATACTGAACCGTAAAAGAAAAGCAACTTTTTAACCCAAAAGATTTTCATGCAACCATCAGGTTGACTTAAAAATCATTTTGCAATTTACTTTCATACTTTTTAAACTTTCTTATGCAGAAAACAATTGGGCGATATCTGTACAGTTTAACGCTCCACTTGGCAATTCGTTGTTTTCAACATTTCCTCGTGCAGCACATTAAATGAATACAGTGACCTCATCATATTGGCATATTGTGTTACCTGGAGTTTAGGTTTTAAATGTCCGGTAAAATTTCTCTACGGAATATGGTACGTTTGACGCAAGATCAACGTAACGTAGCGGCCCAAATGCTTCTACGTGGGACGTCTCAGGCTGCCATCGCCTTCCAAGTGAGTAAATCGACGATAACTCGCTTGTATCAGCGTCTACGTCAAACGGGAACGACAAATAACAGGCCCAAAAGTGGACGTCCACGCACAGGACACGTCGACAGGACCGATACATCCGTCTAGCCCACCTTCGTAATCGGTTCTGTACAGCCGTCGAGACGTCTCAGGTGACACCAGGAACGCACAACAATCGAATAAGTGCAGATACTGTCAGGAATCGCCTTCGAGAGTTTGGCATACGTCCCCGTCGTCAGTACGTTGGTATGCCATTAAGACCAAGACGACGTCATGTTAGAATGGCGGAGCTCACACAACATATGCCAAACATGTTTCCCCTTCGTCAGTGGCGTAACGTAATGTTTTCTGACGAGTCCGGGTACTTGTTGTACAGAGCTGACGGCCGTCAACGTGTGTATAGGCGTGACGGAGAGCGTTATCGTGACAATTGTTTGGTTGAACGTAATCGATTTAGAGGCGGTGGGTTGATGGTGTGGGCTGGCATATCTTATGGTCATAGGACGCCCCTGGTATTCATTGATAGATCTTTGACGGCTCAGCGTTACGTTGACGTCGTTTTACGACCGGTAGTTGTTCCAAATATACGTCAGCACAACGTTACGTTTCAACAGGATAACGCTCGGGCGCATGTAGCAAGGCTCAGCATGGCGTTTCTTCAGCAAAACAACGCTGACGTGGTGCACTGGCTTCCGTATAGTCCAGATCTCACTCCTATAGAACATTTGTGGGACGTCTTGGATAGGGGCGACGTAACCGCCCCCAGCCGCCAACAACGCGTCAAGCCTTGGGTCTCGCGCTCATACAGGAGTGGAATGCTATTCCCAGCCAGAGATCAATCGTTTAATCCTGTCCATGACCAGGCGTGTGCGTGCAGGACTGAATGCAAACGGAGGACATACTCGCTATTAACTGCTTATGTTTTGAACTTGTGAAATGACTACCTCTATGACAAAACGGATTCGTGTTCCAAACATTCTCACTGGAAATTGAACTCTCTATGGTAGTTACATTCAGAAATGATTATATTATTGCGTCATTAAATCAATTTTCTGCAAACATGATTATTTCTGCAAATACTCGCATTTATATTTGGAGTTGCGTTTCTTTTTCGGTTCAGTGTATTAAGATAACGCGCTCTAACTCACTAGGGCACCGAGCCCGTATAAATGACATTTTTGAAACCAATCAAACACGCCAGAACATAACCACTCTGGTTGTGCTCTACAAAATCCACAACGACCATGTCCGTATAAGCCTCCCCACCCACATTAAACCCTCAGTGCGTAACGCATTTTTCAATACCCTATTCAATGATAAATGCCCATAAGTACTCTTTTTACCCCAGAGCTGCAAGACTGGAATTATTTGCATCCTGACATATCCTGCAGTCCTGACCTTAAGTCTTTCCGGGCAGGTCTGATTTCACACTTCCAATAACTTAACACACATCATCATCATCATCATTTACTCGTTATCATCAAGTTTATAATTATGTCAGTTTCACAGCTTGCCAAAATACTCAAAATTCCTCATGATTTTTAATTTAACATCTTGAAATGAATGAAAACCATTTTTTCTCTTTCCTTTTAGTATGCTATTTTAATGTGCACTCCATGCAATACTCTACTTGAGTTGTATGGAGTACCAGGCAGAAGATAAAACTAGGCTGCCAACATTTATTACTGCAACCGTATTCTTGAGAAGAAAGTTCATACGTACAAAGCATGATGACGGCGTTGTTGCAAGGCGATTGCGTAAATGTACTGTGTCTGATCTTGAGGAGATTTCGGCATTGGAAACGACCAGAAGGATTGTATTAAGGGAAACAGAAATGTAACCCATATATGCCTCGTGGGCATTTTTGGGGCATTGGCAAACAATCTATACCCAGATCAGAAGCCACAGAAAGCGACGTTTGATCTGGGTCTGCTCTTTTTGCTTAAAATACATTAATTTTGGAAAAATTTGTCACAAACAAAATCAAATCTGACACCCCAATAATTGGAAATTGACCCCTCCAAACTTGCTAGGTTGGAGATTCCTTAGTCATGTATGGGTAACGGTACCGTAATTGATGCATATGGCAGAGTTTTTCGTCATTTTTAACAGAAAGACAAGTTTCGGTACTTGCTGTTCGCTTTTCTATGAACACAGTCACACGAAAAAATGGGTCTTCTCTTAAAGGTATAAATTTGCTCCTGCTGAGATCATGCGTTGTTAACTTTACCGCCAAAAACGAACGACATCTAAAGATGAAAATTGTGACATTTTTCTTATTTCTGTTCTAAATACAGATTCTGCGTACTCGTTAGAACCGCCTCATTAAGGAGGTACTTACGAGTACCCTTAACCTATATTTTAGAACAAAAATAAGACAAATAAGGTTTACCCCTGTAAACCCTTGTTTTACTATATAAAAGTGACTCAGATAAGACACAAACGGACCCGCTGAGCTACACAGAAATGTTCTCTTACGACGTAATTGATATTCAGTAGCCCTAAAAACGGCATGAGCCACCTTTCTTAATTGATTTAGGCGCCTTTCAGGAAGATATTCCAGTATGCATTCGGTTAACAATGTTCGATAAAAGGGTTATCCTTTGGAAGCAAGGAATACACAACAGAACTGAAAAAATATGGAGTGTGCATACTTTCCGAGCCAGACTAGCTAGTTTCGGCCAATTGGGCCTCATCAGTGACCCTCAAATAATTTCAAAATTCCACAGTGGAATCAATGATCCAAACGTCCGTGAAATGAACACCCCCTAAAGAACCATAGCTGGAAAATATTCCCACCTATGTGGGATTCGAACCCGGGTCGCTCGGCTGAAAGACCAAGGTTCTACCCACTGAGCCAAACAGTCGACCCCCTAACGCTGTTATCAGATAGTGGTGATAAACCTATAAACCAAGGTAGATGATTTAAGTGAGGAATTGCGGTCCGTAATATCCCCCTCCCCTTCAAGGAAGTATTTATTTATGATGACGTGAAGCAGTTTTCTGCGGTCATTTTCTGCGAAATAAAGTCAGATCCCGGACGACCCCTATCTTACGATATGAAAGTCGTAACAAAGGAAAGAAGCATATCTTGAAAAACAAAATACCCGGTGGGATTAAAACGCTCTGGAGAAAGTCAAAGGCTTTAACCATTGAGTAAAAGAGTCGACTTTCTGACGCAGTTGTCAGAGAACGGTGATAAACCTATAAGATATGCATATAAAAGCGCTGCAAGCACTACCTCATGCCCCGCCACTACACGTACATCAAGCGAGTGACATAACACTGTCAAAAAGCAATTAAATGTTAAAGTGCATTGGTTTTTTTCTAAATAAAGTTGACATGGATACATGACGGATATGACTATTTTCAAAGTTCACAAAAAGAAAGTAAACTATAATTAGTTCTGGTTTTCTCCAGAACACCTCATGGTTCCTAACCTTTGTTTGAAGTTGAAGGAAATTAACTCAACATACGAGGACGGATTGATATGTTGTGAGCCTCGTATTGCCAAAGGTACGCAGGGATGTTCTTTTTAAGTCCTACTATTCTCTGACTGTATATGACAGTGTACCTAAGGACTGATTTCATTTTGTCAGTTTTTATCGACGAGGAAGCACTCTAAAGTAAACAAGACAAGCAGCTTTTGCAAAATGGACAATATCGGTGAAACAGCAGTGATCCAATATTTGCATAAAAACAGGTTTAACACTTAAAGACACATTTTTCGATTACATAACATCCTAATGACCGTTTATTAAAGAATCCAGCATTGAGATAAAATACACTTGGGGTATTCAGGCTGTCATACAGGTAGGGGGCCAAAAGAGGGTAATAAATTTCCTAGGGATATGACTTTGACAAATGACATCTATTCACCTTATTTTGATTTGCATGGAAGAAACAACAGCACTTTTTTCGATTTTATATTTAGTAGCCATTATTTATATAAAGTAGAAGTAAAACAAAGATCAGGAATTGATACAATTAACTTACTCCACCCATAAAAGACACCAAAGGGAAAGAAATACAAACATTAAGCGACCAGACCATAATGGAAACCTAAACAAAGGAAAATTCCTGAAAATGCCAATTCATATATATTGTAAGTTTTTTCCACCAAAAATGATTTTTTTCTGATAAAATCCTGATAACTTTATTATTTCTGCTCTAAACATATATTGTGGGTACTCATTAGAACCACCTCGGTGAAGCGGTTCAGACTAGTACCCACAATTTGTTTTTACAGTGTGACTGCTCGTTAGCACTGCTTCCATGAGGCGGTTCTAACGAGGACACACAATACATGTTTTTGAGGAAAAGGTACATCCACTAAACCCCACTTCTATAGAGAAAATGGGGGTTTAAGGGGGTATACATTATTTTCCTTATTTCTGCTCCAAGTCATAGGTTGCGGGTGCTCGTTAGAATTGTCTCATTGAGTCATAGGTTGTGGGTACTCGTTTGAACCGCCTCAATGAGGCGGCTCTAACGAGCACCCACAACCTATGTTTGCAATAACAATAAGAAAAATAAATTTAATTGTGTTTGTTATTTTAGTTTTAAACTTGAAAAGGTGAAAAATATAATCTTAAAAAAAAATTCTCTCTCTCTCTTTTCTGATATGATTGCGTTTAAAACAAAGAACATTTTATAGTTCCATCTTGACTGAAACTATACAATGCTAATGTTTTAGACATAATATGATTTGTGTATCACATACTTTCAACCAAAATAAAATAAATAAATAAATAAAAAATAAATAAATATAAATGAATAAAGGTAAAATTTATTGATTAAATTTTAAGGTTAATCAATTCATTTACCTTATTTGTTTACTTCTTTGCTCTTTTGAGTAAAGGAAACAATGGATATCAGTGTTTTTCTTTACTTTATTTTAAATAAAGAAGAAGTTATTTAAACAATATGTTGTTGGAAACAATCTCAGTAAATTATACTATCACTCAAGTACCCTTGTTGAGCCCCCTATTAAACAAGAAATCTGCTCATAATCACCTCATAATCACTTAGATAAGATAAGCCTTTGATGTGCGCTATGGTCCGAAGGAAATGTTTATTAGAGATCATTAGACAGGCCACCCCTTTTATATAAGGAAAAAAATTTGTCTTTAAGGATACCCATAATTATATGGTAGCAACACTAGGAACTAGGGAAAAATGCCTCTCTATATGACACAGTGAAAAGTGGATGGCGGAATTTAAGCGCGGCAGACAGAGCCTTGAGAATGACCCCCGTCCTAGAACGCCTGTCAATGTTGCAACCAAAGAAATGGTCAATAAAGCCCGTGATACTGACAGACGAGTTACAGAACGATATGGCCAGTAGAGTTGGCATTTCACAGGAACGAGTGCATTCCATGCTGACAAAGCATCTTGCAATGAGAAAGCTTTCGGTCCGATTGGTACAGAGACTGTTTCATCTCTGTGGTTGTTTGATTATTTGTGTGCACGGAGATGTTGTACTGATGAGTTAGGAGGCCTCCATGCGGACTGAACAAATTATTTGTCTAAATCGCGACGGAAGTAAGGGCGAGGATTGTGGCCACGTAAAATCGATTTAAGCCCCCCGGTGGAATTCTTTTCCGCTGACCGTTCCAAGGCGGTTCTTCTGTCGCCGTTTATTTTTGTTATGGTTTGTCTTTGGGTGTATATTATTTTATTTTGGATATCCTATTGGCCATTTAGTGGGAAAGTAACTGTCCTTTTGGCTTTCCGCTATTGATGTTTCCATTAGGTCTGTTGTTTCATTTTTGTGCTTCTTTCCCTTTGGTGTTTCTGATGGGAGCTGTGGGTTGATTGTCTCGATTCCTGATCATGGCTATCACTTCTATTTTGGTTGATCAGAAGCACACCAGGCGCATATTTTCGCGAGCTTTATTAGGTCTTTCTTCATAGATTTGTCACTATGGATGAAACATGGGTCCATCATTTTACCCTAGAGGGCGAACAACAATTGAAGCAATGGAAGCGCCCTTGCTCATCCCCACCAAAGAAGGCAAAGACCGTTACATCATCTGGGAAGGATATGGCCTCGGTTTTCTTGGATGCAGATGGTATTCTACTGATAGATTATCTCCAAAAGGGACAAACAATCAATGGCATAAATATGCTTCACTTCTGCAGCAGATACGGGAAAATATTAAACTTTAGCACCGCGAAAAGCTTACTAAAGGTGTGTTTGTCCATCAGGACAATGCTCCTGTTTGCAAGTCTGTCGTTGCTTTGGCTATCATTCACGATTGTGGCTTTAGATTGATTGAGCAGCCGCCTTATTCACCTGATATCGCTCCATCAGACTTTTATCTATTTCTAAAGCTGACAAAACGGTTTTTCAGACACCCACTTTCAGTCCGATGATGGCGTCAAATATTCAGTGGATGACTTAATGAACTGCCAAGAAGAGGAGTTCTATAATAGTGGCATTGAGACCCTTAAACATCGCTGGCGAAGGTGTATAGAAACTGAAGGGGATTATGTTAAAACATGATACAATATGTACGAAAAATTTCAAATCCTTCAATATGAGGCTCAACACATATAAATCAGCCCTCGTATGTATTTCCCTGTTTACAGAGTAGATTCAAATATATCACAGAAACCGCTTCTTTCTATGTTCAAAGGGCCATCAACTTGCACCAGGTTTTACCACATTTCAACAATCCGTTCATGTGAAACGGTGCAGGCAAGCTATTTCTGACCCCAAATTTACAGTGTTTTGGGGGCCTTTGACATTGAAAATAAGGGCAAGGTCACCGAAATCAAATCAAATCTTTGGTAGGGTGCAACAATATAGTGTACAAAATACACCAAATGTCGTGTATTCATTCAAAATAGAAGTGGAGGCAACGGTCAGGAATCGATACAATCAACCCACAGCTCCCATCAGAGACACCAAAGGGAACGAAACACAAACATGAAACAACAGAACTAATGGAAACATCAAGAGCGGAAAGCCAAAAGGACAGCTACTTTCCCACAAAATGGCAAATAGGCTATCCAAAATAAAACAATACATTAGCGACACAAACACTCAAAGACAAACCATAACAATATAACAATAATAAACGGCGCCAGAAGAACCGCCTTGGAACGGTCAGAGGAAACGACTTCCGGGGGGGGGGGGGGGCTTAAATCGATTTTACGTGGCCACAATCCTCGCCCTTACTTCGTTCGCAATTTAGACAGATACTTTCTTCAGTCCACATGACATATGATGCAGACGAGCCAAAAATTGACAGTTTCGGGGGCCTGCGTCCTAGGAAATAAGGTCACCAACATCTAATCAAGTCTTTGGTCGTTTGCAATGATATTTTGTGTGTGGCCCAAAATCGACAGTGTTTTGGGGGGAGGCCTATGCCCTTGATAAAAAGGTCAAGGTCATCAACACCTAATGCAAATTTACCGCTATTCTAGTGATTTAACCAAGCAAGTTAAGTCAGAATCAATCAATAGGTTCAGGAAATATAGCGCTTTAAACAGAGTACATGATAGAAGTGGCTATGGCCAATGTCCAAGAGGCAATAGCTCCAAAGGCAGGAAAATCAAAGTTACGGTTCGTATGTTCTTCATGACGTCTCATTGTGCACTACATATCTGTGAAGTTTTGTGAAAATATCTGAAACGCCACCAGACATGGCGCGAACACGAAATTATGATAGATTGGACTGTTCAATGTTCGAAGGGCATTAACGCCAAAAGTAGAGAAAAAACAGAGTTACGATTCATATCTTCTGCACGATGTCTTATGCTATTCTACATAACTATACAGTTTCTTGAAAATATCTCAAATGGTATTAGAGTTATGAAGCAGACACGGAACTATGATAGAAATGGCTATGTTGAATGTCAAGCAGGCAATGACTCCTAAAGAAGGAAAAACAAAGTTACGGTTCATATGTTCTGCATGACATTTCATAGAGCTTTAACATACGTGTCTGTGAAGTTCTTTTTTTGAAAATATCTCAAATGGTATATGTTATGGTGTAGACACGAAACTATGATAGAAATGGCTGTTCAATGTTCAAAGAGCGATAACTGCAAAAGTAGGAAAATGGGAGTTACGGTTATGTTATGCACGTCGTCTTATAGTGATCTGCATATTATTTTCCTTATTTAAAGTAACTTATTTCACGTTCATTGAATTATGAACAACAACAGATCAAGAGAAAAGTGGAAGTGAACCCGTAATTTGCTCGTGACACGATGTCATACATACCTCATTGAACGTTTAAAATTCATTCCTTAAATATTTTCTTTTACAGTGGGACCTAGTCTGCGACCGGAAGTGGATAGTTGCCACAATTACTACCATACAAATGGCAGGTGTTCTTGTTGGTTGTTTTGTTGCGGGTCACCTAGGAGACTGGATTGGCCGGAAACCAACATATTTTCTGTCACTCTTAATTCTCGTGGTTTTCAACGTCGTTGCTTATTTCTCAGTTTCCTGGGCAATGTACGCTGCTGTTCGGTTTATGCTGGGTTCAGGTGTCGGTTTCCTGATTTCCGTGATGTACAACCACCTCTGTGAATTCACCACGTCCATGTGGAGGCCAGTTATACTGTCTGTCCCCACCTGGGCCACAGAGGCGTCTGTTTTCGCTCTTCTTACATGGCTCTTACAGGACTGGAAGAAAATTCATCTGGCCTCCGCCATTTTTGGCATCCCTTTCCTTCTGTCATGGTGGTGAGTATTTTCTAAGGTTTCATTGGAAAACAAACACACGTCAGAGTATTAGAAGCTAAGGAATATGGATTCGGTATAAACGTTTCAAATCCGTGGAATGAATGTGATCAGTCAGGGTATCCCAAGGGGTGAAAGGCCAAGCTCGAATTCATGCATAAAGATGCGCTTTTCTTGTATAGCACATTATTTTTCTTACTGATTGTGTATAGATCTAATTTCAGCGAGTCGGGGGCCCTTGCATATGTCTACATGAGGACAAATAAGTACACAATTTAAATAGCAAAATAGAAGTAAAGGCAATTACCAGGAATCGATACAATTAACACACACCTCCCATTAGAGACACCAAAGGGAAAGAAATATAAACATTAGATAACTATACCGTATTGGAAACATCAATATCGGAAAGTCAATAGGACAATTACATTCTCACAAAATAGCCAGTTGGCTATCCAAAACAAAAAACATTAGCGATACACACACTCAAAGACAAACCACCAAAAAAAATGGAATGGTTAGTGAAAATATTTTCACTGGGGGTGGGTTGGGGTCGGGGGTTAAATCGATTTTACGCGGTCGCAATCTTCGCTCTTGATTCCGTCGCGATTTAGACAAATAATGTGTTCAGTCCGCATGAAGGCTTTCTAACACATCAGTGCTACATCTCTTAGAACACAAAAATCAAACAACCGTAGAGATGAAACAACAGTGAGGACTTGACAGCAACAAACCACTGAAATGCGCGAGCAAAACTTTGTATTTCAAAAATCGTTTTAAAGATTTAAAAGAGTATTCGTCTACATAGAACATTTTGTTTGATGAAAAAAATGTATTAATTGAAAAAGGATTTAACTGAAATGCGTTTTTTTTATTGATTTAAAGAAATTTCATGTACAACAACGTTTTAGGCATTACACATGTATGTGACTGCACACAGCAACTTTTACATATCTTCCATGCATTAACTAATCTACAGCTATTCAATGTCAATTTTATAATGCTATTGACTTAGAAATCAAAACACGTACACTAATAAACTTTTAAATAAAACTCAACAGTTGTAAAATGCTGGTACATGTATATAACTGACTTGATATAATTACGAAAACACGCCTATACAAATACATTTTAAATTTTACCCACGAAAAATGAAAACTTTCTGTTGAACAGTTGTGATAATTTTCTTATTTCTGCTCAAAATATAGACTGCACGCCTCATCGAGGCGGTTCTAACGAGTACCCACAACCTATATTTCATTGCAAAATAAGAAAAAATAAGGTTTACCCCTTTAAACTCCGGTTTTACTGTATAAAAGTGAGGTTCAAGGGGGTCAGAATTATACAGGCGTGTTTTCGTGGTCATGCTGCTGCTGCTGCTGCTGCTGATGATGATGACGATGATTCCACCGACATGGTTATTCAAAACTACAAAGGATCAACTACATTTTGACTCTGTTTTCAAGTTCCCTTTATCAAATAAGGAATCCTGTATGTCTGGATATTATCTTATTATTATCAATTTCAGATATCTTTTGTCACATATAAGATATCGTATATAACATTTAAGCTGTCTTATATGATACAAAATAGAAGATATCTGACATAATATTTCATAACCAAGACTTTTATTGTTTTGCTGTACATGGTATTATGCATGAAAATAGTGTTTGCTTAGAGTGTTTTCTAGTCAAGCGATAAATATAACAATTAAAATAAAGTATGGTGTTTATTTCTGAGTCAGATTCCCAGAATAAAGGCTATCTGATATAATGTATTTATATCCTATATTATATACTTTATAATTAATGTCTTGTATCATATAAGACATTGGATATAAAATAAAAGTTATATAAATTACTAAATAAGATAGATTGTTTCATATCTTATTTAGTTAAGGTAATTAAGATATCTTATGTAGTATAAAATATATATTGCGAAGCATATAAGATGTCTTATGTACTAAAGCAGTTATCTAATATTGCATATAAGTCCTACATGTTAAAGATATAAGATATCACATATAGCAATTTTAATTTCTTATATATGATATAAGATACCTTTTACAGAATGTAAAAATGCATCAAATATCTTATATACTAAACTAGGTATGTGACATAAGATACCTGTTTTGCAGAATGATAAGTAAAATGGCCTGCCACAAAAACAGACTTAATGGTATCAGAGGAGAATATGCATGCATAACCCAGCGCCAAGGCAGGCTCGACAACTATATAAATCATCCATATAAATGGTCATTAGTGACAAGAGGACCCCGCCAATCGTGGCTTGGAAAAACTGACTGGGCTGCAAGGTGCTTCCACACAAAGCTGAAATCGATTGCACATGAGTACTGGTAAACCACTTAGAAGGTCTTAGCCTGCCCAGGCAAAGAGGTGCGTGTCGGACGGTCTCTGCACATAACCCCATTTTGTTTTTTTTTTTGGACCGCAGGCCTTAAAATGTCATTTCATCTCAATGTCGGGTAAAAGTCCCACAATATTAGAAGCCACATCTTCCAAAATAACTTATATAATGTTGACAGGGACGTAAAACCTCAGTTCAAACAACAAACAATTAAGTGATAACAATTTCGTGCTATAAAATTTTATTTCCAAATTGGACTTGTCTTGTGATGCAATGCGGTGTAAAGTGGCACTACAGTAAAACAAATCCCCTTACTCACAATGTAAATTGGGGCATATACCATGTTCTACCACATTTCAGCAAGTCTAATGCTTCCATTTTGAGGCATATAATTTGACAGGCTGACCATTTACCTTCCAGAAGCAGCTAAAACATATGGGTGCTGTACGGCATATTTTGGCCTTTTTGGCAGCCAGTGTCAACAAACCCATACCGCAACGAATAAATCCGGGCATTTCCAGTGGCCAGGCAGCACATTGTTCTGGTTCAATTTAAATCAGCTGCTTTTCACAATAGCAAATACCTGCTAATATTTCTTCTAATAAACGATAATACTTCTCAGAATAATAATGGCTTAGCACCAAATCCAATCAGAAGCAGCAGAATATTCAATTCTGTACTGAAAGCTCTCCCTAAAGCAAGTACAGCTTTCATAAAGACCAATTATTTACTGTAGTGCAACCTATACCAAACCCTAATTTCTTTATGATCCACCAAAAGAACTGCCAAAGACAAGTTTAGACCATATCTAATAATATAGTCACGCATAATTAATGTTCAGTGACAAAGAATCTTTGAACTTTGCGAAAAAGTTATCGCTTCCAGATTCTACGGTAAAAGCCGAACAAACCATGTTTTGTGAAAAAGCGCAAAGTTTACCTCTTTCCAGAATTGAACCCAGAAACCGGCTTGCATCAGTGATTCTTCTCAGATGTCTTTGGAATACTTCAATCCTAAAATGCACTAAAGCATGTCCTATTAGCAACCATGCTAGAAATTTTGGCTGTTCTCACATCTATACCCCCTAATTGCAGTAAAAATTGGCATTTGAGGATATTTTGTTGACAAAACTTTGATGAAAATGATTATAAATGCCTTAATGCCATGAGAAATGGCTGAATATATCTGTTCAAACATTGTAACATGAACCCAACCAATAAGATCTTACAATGGCTGAGAAAACTCATTGCGATATTGCATCGGGCTGTTCGGAGAGACAATTTTGAAATTTTGCATTGGCTTGAGACCCTTGCCTTATGCCAAATAACCTCAGTGTTATATTCAATATGGAGTGTATTCTTTTTCTTGTGTTCCTGTTTATACAGTTACTGCTAGGCTGCTTTCCAGACAGACCAATGACAACTGATTTACATGGCTTTGAAGTACCCCCCCCCCCCTCCAGTTACATGGAACAGAAGCAAAAACTGAAAAATATACCCACTTAGACCTAAATGAGCACTAAACTTACAATTTGTACAGTTCCTGTGACAAAATACATGCCAGGAAGATCCATTTTAAGATACAGAATTTGAAGGAACCTATTATGTGTGAAAATATTATGTAATGAATGAAAAAAAGACAGGGGAGATCATTTTTCTACTTTCGGTTTTAGTGGCACTACAGTAAAAAAAAATCCCCTTACTCACAATGTAAATTGGGGCATATTCCATGTTCTACCACATTTCAGCAAGTCTAATGCTTCCATTATGAGGCATATGATTTGACAGGCTGACCATTTAACTTCCAGAAGCAGCTAAAAAATATGGGTGCTGTGCAGCATATTTTGGCCTTTTTGGCAGCCAGTGTCAACAAATCCACACCGCAGCGAATAAATCCAGGCATTTCCAGTGGCCAGGCAGCACAATTCTCTGGTTCAATTTAAATCAGCTGCTTTTCACAATAGCAAATACCTACTATATAAACAATAATACTTCTCAGAAAAATAATGGCTTAGCACCAAATCCAATCAGAAGCAGCAGAATATTCAATTCTGTACTGAAAGCTCTCCCCAAAGCAAGTACAGCTTTCATAAAGACCAATTATTTACTGTGGTGCAAACGTAAACGAGTGGTCGCGCTACAAATAGAACACTATAACACTAAAAATCGACAGTTTGTAAAAAAACATAAAATAATAGAAAACGAGGTGAATTTGACTTTGTGGGAAAATAACTGTCCTTATGGCCTTCCTTTATTTAGGTTTCCATTATGGTCTGGTCGCTTCATGTTTGTGTTTCTTTCCCTTTGAGGTCTTTGATGGGTGGAGTAAGCTAATTGTATCGATTCCTGATCTTTGTTTTACTTCTACTTTGAAAAACAAGTTGTAAGATAGAACATTTTGATCCACTTTCCATTGGTATGCATTATGCAGTTTCGATGGAAATGTCACATAGAGCATTGTAGCGCTGAGGTTACGAATAATTGTCAGTCAGTATGCATACACAGTTTCTCTATTATCACGCGCTGTTGCAAATTGTACATAGAAGGGCAGGAAAGGAAACGTAGATAAGGTAAGATAAGAATTTCTATATCCGACATAAATGTCGGAAACACTAGATCTAATTTTCCTTCATGGCTTATGACTGGCTTATTAGATGGGCTTTTAAGATTTGTATTGTCCTCCTGCCTTCCGCAAAAACACGATTTAACCCTTTTTGTACCAAATGGAATCTTCCTCCTTATATATAGCAGGAGTCCATTTCAAAATTTAGGGGTGCCAGGTTGTGTTTTCATCAAAATTTACTTGGGAAATGACTGAACCCCAAACTGTACATGACTGAACTTTTAGCAAACAGCGGAGGCCCTGATCAGACGCCGCGTTCTGCGGCGTCTGATTTGGGCCTGCATTGTTTGCCAAGGTACCCCTTTAGGGGTTTCTGGTACTGAATGGGTTAAAGATAAAGTCGGCCAGGAGCTCTTCAGTAAAAAGAAACAACGTACAGTTATCTTTCCCGCCTTTTTCTCATTTGGCGGCGGTGAATGCTTCGGATTCGCAAACAAACAGGTTTTAAAGCAAAATGTGTATAATCATTTGATCGAAAATCAACAGAAACAAAGGAAATGTACGGAGCCATTGTACAGAGTTATTCCTTGTCAGGGGCTTACGACTGATTTTAAATATGCCTTTTGCACTTTTGGAAAGGTAACATAACAGAATACCTTTATTTTCACCTCCAAAAATGGCGGACCTCAGCGGAATTGTGACGTCACACCGACTTTATTAATGATGCTAGATTACATCCGAGCAGAAAAAAGATAATAATGCAAACCCTGTTAAATCCCTTTTTTCCTAGGCAAAGTAGGCAATCCTTATGGTGACGGTGAATGAAATATTCTTTTATTATACTACTTCCTCGCGTTTTAGGATTATCGAGAGGCCGTGGCGGAATTGAATTAAAATCGATAAAGTTATTACGAACTCCATTTCCAATAGGATTTTAATAACAATATATCTCGAGAATTTGAAAGTATATATCCAGAAATTAATATTTCAAAAGTTATAACATACTCCTATTTCGGAAATTCCTATCGAAGGAGCATAGACGCCATTGTTTTACCACAACTGCTAATAACGCGAAAACGAAAAAAAAAAAAAAAAAAAAAAAAAAACCTGCTGTAAAGAAGTCAAGTGCTTCCCAAAGATTTGTTTTTTGACAAACCAAGGTCGACATTCTATGCCCTCGTGTTTAAGTTCTCTTCCGGTGTCTGCCAAATGCATTTTTTGATATTGAGGCCCTTCATCATTGTGTAGTTTATATTTTCTTGCCCTTGGGGATCATTGATTCAATTGTGGAATTTCGAAACTATTTGAGGGTCACCTATGAGGCCTTGTTGGCCGAAACTAGCTAGTCTGGCCCAGAAAACATGTACACTCCATATTTTCCAGTTCTGTTGTGTATTCCTTGCTTCCAAAGGATAACCCTTTTATGGAACATATTTTTAGTTTAACGATAAGGTTCATCAGCTGTACGAGTCTGCACGCCTGACTAGATGTTATACTCAACATGCTCTTTGTCCTGGTAAATACTTTTTTATCACAATTCTACTTTGTAACCGAAAGAATTGATTTTATTGAACTGCCTGATATCTTTAGATATATGTCTGCAACTTTCATCACGAAAACACACCTATATACTTTTGACCCCCTTGAACCCCACTGTTATATAATAAAACTGGGGTTTACAGGGGTAAACCTTATTTTTTATTTTTGCTCTAAAATATAGATTGTGGGTACCCGTTAGAACCGCCTCGATGAGGCGGTTCTAACGAGTACCCACAATCTATTCTTTTCAGCAGAAATAAGAAAAATATCACAATTTTTCATCTTAAAATTTTTTTTTTCGGCGATAAAGGTGGCAATGTATTTGTATTGGCGTGTTTGCGTAATGTTTACAAAATAAGCCACACATGATATGTTACAAATACAACAAACGCATTATAAACAGTGTTCAATTTAAAAATACAACAAAAACAAACAATGCTTGTTTCAGATCTTGAGTTTGACACGAATACTCCTGATACATTTGACTGTAAAGACAAAACAAAGTTTATTCATCCTGACTCTGGCCATGGGAATCTCAGAGTAATTTCAGATTAAAGAGTTCGTTACAAAATTTCGAAGGGACCAAAATATAAATTTCTTAACCGGATAAAGGGAAGAAAAAGTCCTTAAAGTTAATTTGGCAATCGCTTGTGTTAGCGGGGGCACGTAAAAGGAATGGAAGGTGTGTATGTGTCGGGTTTAACGTCGCTTTCAACAATTTTTCAGTCATATCACGACGGTGTCGGTTGCGACAGGGAGCTCAATGGTCACTTTTATAGTGCTGCCTCACTGAAGTATCATGTCCCAGACACATTACATGATACCACACCCAGTCACAGTATCCTGACACTGGGTCGACCAGTCCTAGCTCTACCCCGTAAATCTGAGTGCCAAGCGAGGAGCATCTAGTACCATTTTTAACGACTTTGGTATGTCGCGGCCCGGGATCGAACCCATGACCTCCCGTACCCCGGAGCGGACACTCTACCAACTGAGCTATCAGGGCCGGTAAGGAATGGAAGGCGAAATTTTCAAAGTAATTAATAAAGCTATCAACTTTTATTCACAAAACACTGACCCTTTCTTGCTCTAAATTTAACTATTCCGTCACATGAAGCCGGGTATCCAGGAATTTTATAGGAAATGTGTAAACAGACACGGCTGCAAACAACTTTGTAAGTGTTCTACGGTAACATTGTTTTATACATATGTACATTGAAGAGGTAAGGGGTTTTAATTACTAGTCATTTGGGATCATAAATTTCACTGCTGGAAAATTATTTGAGGGTCACTAATAAGGCGTTCTCATCGGTGACCATCACGAAAACACACCTATATAAGTTTGACCCCCTTGAACCCCACTTTTATATAGTAAAACTGGGGTTTCCGGGGTATACCGTATTTTTCTTATTTCTGCTCTAAACCATAGATTGTGGGTACTCGTTAGAACCGCCTCAATGAGGCGGTTCTAACGAGTGCCCACAATCTATATTTTGAGCAAAAATATGAAAAATATCACATTTTTTCATCATAAATTTTCAATTTTTTTTTTCGCGATAAAGGTGGAAATGTATTTGTATAGGCGTGTTTGCGTAATGCCTCAAATGATTTCAAAATTCCGCAGTGGTATCAAATGATGATATCAAATGACTAAAACATAAAACAAACACTATGGTGAAGGGCGTCAAGACTTGTACGGCCGCCACACATTCCCTCGGCACCAGTTGTGGTGAATTTAATTTTCCAGAAATGAAGGGTTACACTACGATTGTGAAAAACGTGAAAAACGAAAAAAATTGAAATCAATGTAGATCCAGATCAGATGGCTTCTGAATCTGATCAGGATGTACGTTGTTTGTCAAGCAGTTTGTGAATAGAACGGATAGATTTTTTTTTTTCAAGTAATTTAATTGGCGGATAGTAAGAAGTGGGTGTGGCTAATTCAGCAGGATAAGGGTTAATAGAATTTATGATAGGGGTGAGATCGAAACAAGACATTCTCGGGTAAGCTTTCAGTTTTTTTAAAGCTCAAACGAGCATGAGACTAAGTTTTTCCTTTTGTACTTGTTTTAAAAGCCTTGATCATCTTTTAGTGAAATTGATATTCAGTGTGTCAACAAATTGCCGTCAAGTGTCCAGGAAAGAATGTCATGAAATGTGCATGCAAGGTTTTTCAAATTTACGAACGTATCAAAAGTGAATTTGAGTAGCTCACTGGGAAAAAACAACACCTTTTGAACAGCTTTCTTTAGAAGGTGTTCAATTGTTTTTAGGCACTATTACATTTGTGTTAATGGGTCATTTTGCATACTGTTTTTTTTTCTGTATGATGACAATAACTTTGGAAGCACTTTACCACTCACAGCAAACCTTTTAAATAGGTGGGTGAGAAAAATAATCAAATATTTTATTGGTTTATAACACGAAGCTTTCTCAATCAACCAATCTTCGCTTAATGGAGGGAATCGGGTACATTTTTTCAGTCATGCGAACAGGGATATGCACGTTTTCTGCTTTTTCCAAGAGATACATTTCAACAGCCACAATGGCATGTCCTTAATTTATCTTCAATGGCATAGACATTTAGCATATCATCAAACTGCTGTCAAGTGCCATGGAAAGAAATCGCATTAAAGTTTTTCAAAAATAAACAGGTGGTTTAAACCGAAAATGTACCACTACATAAAAATTGAAAATGGATTTAAGAACCTCACAGGAGAAACAGTTTACTAAGCTTTCCTTAGAAGGTGCTCTATGTTTTTTGTCCTGTTACATTTGTGTTATGGGGCATTTTGCACTATACTGATTTCCTGTTTTATTGGGCAGTATGATGAACGATAAAGAGTCTACAGTTTTTTGCTTTGTTACATTTGCGTAAATTAGGCAATTTTGCAAGTTAATATTCTGTTTTATTGTGCAGTCTTTAGAAGACATTTACAATTCGAAGCACATTTTTAATATAGGTTTGAATAATAAACAATGATTGGAATGAGACCTCGACAATAAAACCTCAGGCTCACTTTCAGTTTATGTGCTTCCCTAATCACATGGGTAAAAATACATGCAACAGAAGACAGTTTTGAAAAATTAAAGAATAGTTCCACTAAATAAACATGTTTTCCAATGGCAGATCTAGACAGCTAATTAACCCTAGGGCGAGATCGCGGTGTTTAGCAAAGAAATCATACACCGTCATACAAAGGACTATTCTTGTCCCATATGTGAGAAAAGGGCATCGCACACTGTCGAACAAAAGGATAGTCTTGTCTTATGTGTGAGAAAATGCTTTTTTCATGTCCTTAAGGAGCACCTGTTTAAAATTCTAATAATGTTCTTATCTGACTTCAAACATAGCTACGACTGTCTTAGTTTGGCGTAGCACACATAGCTTAAGTTTTGAACAAAAATTAACAACAAATATATTTTTGACTTTGATGAACGGTGGCATAAGATAGCCTTATGATATATATGATCTTCTTCTTTTGAGATACCTCTGCAGAGCAGTAGGCAGGGACGCCGGGCCACTGCAGCGCTACGATGTAGGCGCTGCATCTGTGGTTGCGTTCGAATTACAGCAAACGTAAATATATAAGCACATGTAATGATGTAACCTTGTAATTCCTACTTTCCTCAAAATAAAGTAGGGGGTTTCAATGATGTTTATTTCAAGGAAATGGTTGTATTTGCCCCTCTTGCAGGTTTATTCCAGAAAGTTTTCGCTGGCTTGTTACTAAAGGAAGATATAAAGAGGCCGAGGAATCGGTTGGTAAAGTAGCCAGAATAAATGGCTGCGAGACACCTGACATTACGAAGATTGTTAACCAGGTTAGGTTGGAGGAAAGCGAGAAGAGAGTACGTTATACAGCACTGGATTTATTTAAGACAAAACAAGGTGCCATAAGAACCTCAGCACTTCTTTTTATATGGTAAGAACTGTTTTAAGGGATTGAGTGTTTCCTTATGGGGAGGCAACTCTGTCAAAAATATTTTGTCTCCCTTGCGAAAGGATTTGCTTCTTAGGAGCATATCGTTTCATTCAATAATACATTCCTATTTCAGATAGACTCGGTTAATTATAAGTATGACACGGAAAATCTCCCTAAAGGCTGCGGTGCCGGCCTCGGTAGCTAAGTCGGATGCGCGTCTGACTGGTGATCAGGAGGACTAGGGTTCTATACCTGCCGGCGTTGGAAACATTCTCTCGGGGGTGAGGGGAGGTTGATCATGAAATCTTTTCTACGGTCATTATTTCCCTGACGCGGGTTAAAGAAGGGCAATTGTCAATTCCTGGCGAAAGAATGTACTGGTTAACCGCTTACGTATAAGCCTGCCCAGGAAAAGTGTGGATAGTTAAAAATGACCTAACTCGTGTTGACTAGGCCTTTAAATTCCAATACAAACAAACAAACAACCAAGGCTGCGGAAAAATACACGGTGTATCATTTTCCTTAAGATAAGCTGAAGTAAGGACAAATAACCTCAGCCGAACTTTAATGACTCGAATACCCTTAAGACCAAATATTTTTAGGTGGGGGTATTTCGAGCTACCGAGGGTTTATGAAAGCTGAGTAAACACCTTTTCGATCTTCTATTAAATAAAGATATGTTGGGTGTTCTCATTAGGATCGCTTCGTTGAAGCGATTCGAATGAGAAAGCACGACATACATTTCATATAGAATATAAAACAATCTCCTTAAAAATATTCCCTAATATATTTATTATCTGACGTTATTGGAAGAATGAGTAAGGAATGGGTTCGAATCAGCGAACGTGAACGAGCCATCTGTGTACGAGTCTTTGAAATTTTACGGTAGGTTCCTGTGTGTGGATTGGTTACATGTAATTTATCTTTGAAGACAAATAAAAATATGCGCATGTATGTGTGCGACATATTTGTATGAAGAAGAAAAATAAAAAAAAGCCGAAAACAAAGAACACATAAAAGAACGAACATCGGAGACTCGGTTTTATTTAGTCTTTTACACAGCAATATAGTTTGCAAGGCTGCATACACCTCCTAGCAGCTGCAGGGTGTAATGACGGCGCTCCATGCTGGGCACCTCCACGCTGGGAACGTTTGCTCCACCGTGGGCACACTCTTTTCCTACAGTTGCAGCTATACTTAGACTGGTTGCTCGGTTCATTAAAATTGGAGCAAATTTTCACAGGGTCTTTTCGTCCCTTGAATTCAAAGAAAACCTACAGAAGCATTAATTATTTGTCATTGCCATTTTCTTAGCTCCTGTTGTGTAGAAGTCAAATTATGACCGTACAACTTAAAGTTGTGGGTGTAGACTTTTATACTTATAGGAATGCGATTGGCACTTTAAAGCCGTTATCAGGTGTATTTATAGCTTCGCAAGGGAGATTACCATAGAATTGGAACCACAAGAAAATGCTATTTAATTTTAAATAGCCGCATTCAGCGTTTGATTTTCTGTAATATCTAAATAAAATAGGATAATGTAAATTTATTTCACAAAAAAATGTTGTTTTAAACGTTTAAGGTACTTTATTTTTCGTATTTTATTATAAATACTTATCAATTTGAGACACAACCTTTACTTAAACAAACATAACGACTGATATATAAATATTGATCTATTTCCTTCGCAAACTGCTAGTTTTTTTTTCTTGTTACTGTGGAAAGCTCAACACTACATTTAAGTCTTACATGCATTAAGGTAAACCGTTTTCAAATCACGTGAAGTTAAATTTATTTCAAGTCGGTTTTAATGTACTGGAAAATTTGCTTAAACTCTGCTTGCCATGGAGCAACAATGGTCCTATTCATGCCGTTGCTCCACCCTGGGAACGTTAGCGACGTATTGGAGCGTTTCCTTGAACTGTGCTGGACATGTAGTGACTTTCGACCTATTCTTGCTGGTGCTCAACCCTGGGCACAATATTAGTCGTATTGGTACGTTTCCTTGAACTCTGTGCTGGACTGATGGATCGACAACGGACCTATTCCTGTCGTTGCTCCACGCTGGGTACGTTGGCAGTCGTAGGGGTACTGTTGCTTAATCTGTGCTGAACATGGTGCGACAATGGACCTATTCCTGCAGCTGCTCAACCCTGTGTAAGTTAGAAGTCGTATTGGAACGTTTCTTTGAACTATGCTGGACATGTAGCGGGAATGGACCTATTCCTGCCATTGCCTCGCTCCGAGCTGGGCACACTAAATATATTTCCAGAGCGCTAGTATGCTCTCTGCTGGGAACAGGCCGGCCTCGCTCCGCGCTGGGCACACTATATATATTTCCAGAGCGCTCGCATGCTCTGTGCTGGGAACAGAACATCTATAAGACCACTGGCGGCTTTACTCCACGCTGGGCACACTATATATATGACCAGAGTGAGTGCTCGCATGCTCTGTGCTGGAAACAGAACAACTATAAGACCATTGTTGTCCTCGCTCCACGCTGGGCACACAATATATATTTCCAGAGCGCTCGCTTGGTCTGTGCTGGGAACAGAACAACTATAAGACCATTGTTGGCCTCGCTCCACGCTGGGCACACAATATATATTCCCAGAGCGCTCGCTTGGTCTGTGCTGGTAACAGAACAACTATAAGACCATTGTTGGCCTCGCTCCACGCTGGGCACACTATATATATTTCCAGAGTGCTCGCATGCTCTCTGCTGGGAACTGAACAACTGTAAGACCATTGTTGTCCTCGCTCCACGCTGGGCACACAATATATATTTCCAGAGCGCTCGCTTGGTCTGTGCTGGGAACAGAACAACTATAAGACTATTGTTGGCGTCGCTCCACGCTGGGCACACTATATATATTTCAAGAGTGCTCGCATGCTCTCTGCTGGGAACTGAACAACTATAAGACCATTGCCGGCCTCCCTCCACGCTGGGCACACTATATTTATTTCCAGAGTGCTCGCATGCTCTTTGCTGGGAACAGAACAACTATAAGACCATTGTTGGCCTCGCTTCACGCTGGGCACACTATATATATTTCCAGAGTGCTCGCATGCTCTGTACTGGGAACAGAACAGCTATAAGACCATTGTTGACCTCTCCCAATGCAGGGCACACCATATATATTTCCAGACTGCTCGCATGATCTATGCTGGGAACACAACACTATAAGACAGTTGTTGGCCTCGCTCCACACTGGGTACACTATCTATATTTCCAGAGTGCTCGCATTGTCTGTGCTGGGAATAGAACAACTATAAGACCATTGTCGACCCCGCTCCACGCTGGGCACACTACATATATTTCCAGAGTACTGGCATGCTCTGTGCTGGGAACAGAACGACTATAAAACTATTCCCGGCCTCGCTCCACGCCGGGCACACTATATATATTCCCAGAGTGCTCGCATGCTCTGTGCTGGGAACAGAACTTCATTAGACCATTGCCGGTCTCGCTACACGCTGGGCACACTATATATATTTCCAAAGTGCCTGAATGATCCGTGCTTGGAGCAGAACAACTATAAGCCATTGCCGGCCTCGCTCCACGCTGGGCACAGTATATATATTTCCAGAGTGCTCGCATGCTCTGTGCTGGGAACAGAACAACTATAAGACCATTGTTGGCCGCGCTCCACGCTGGACACACTATATACATCTCACGGGCGCTCGCTTGCTCTGTGATGGGAATAGAACAACTACAAGACAATTGTTTGCCTCCCTCCATGCTACGCACACTACATATGTTTCCAGAGTGCTCGCATGCTCTGTGCTGGAAACACAACACTATAAGACAATTGTTGGCCTCGCTCCAAGCTGGGCACAATATCTATATTTCCAGAGTGCTCGCATTGTCTGTGCTGGGAACAGAACAACTATAAGACCATTGCCGGCCCCACTCCACGCTGGGCACACTATATATATTTCCAGAGTGCTGGCATGCTCTGTGCTGGGAACAGAACAACTATAAAACCATTCCCGGCCTCGCTCCAAGCCGGGCATACTATATATATTTCCAGAGTGTTCACATGCTCTGTGCTGGGAACAGAACAACAATAACACCATTGCCGGCCTCGCTTCACGCTGGGCACCTTATATATATTTCCAAAGTGCTCGAATGATTCGTGCTTGGAATAGAACAACTATAAACCATTGCCGGCCTCGCTCCACGCTGGGCACATTATATATATTTCCAGAGTGCTTGCATGCTCTGTGCTGGGAACAGAACAAATATAAGACCATTGTTGGCCTCGCTCCACGCTGGACACACTATATATAATTCTAGAGTGCTCGCATGCTCTGTGCTGGGAACAGAACAACTATAAGACCATTGTTGGCCTCGCTCCACGCTGGGCACATATATAATTCCAGAGCGCTCGCATGCAACTATAAGACCAAGTTTGGCCTCACTCCACGCTGGGCACACTGTATATATTTCCAGACTGCTCGCATGCTCTGTGCTGGGAACAGAACAGCTTTAAGACCATTGTTGGCCTCTCTCCACGCTGGGCACACTATATATATTTCCAGAATGCTCGCATGCTCTGTGCTGGAAACTGAACAAATATAAGACCATTGTTGGCCTCGCTCCACGCTGGGCACACTATATTTATTTCCAGAATGCTAGCATGCTCTGTGCTGGGAAAAGAAAAACTATCTGACCATTGCCGGCCTCGCTCCTCGCTGGGCATACTATGTATATTTCCTTAGTGTTCGCATGCTCTGTGCTGGGAACAGAACAACTATAAGACCATTGACGGCGTCGCTCTACGCTTGGCACACTATATATATTTCCAGATTGCCCGCATCCTCTGTGCTGGAAACAGAACAACTATAAGACCATTGCCGGTCTCGCTCCACGCTGGGCACCTTATATATATTTCCAGAGTGTTCGCATGCTCTGTGCTGGGAACAGAACAACTATAAAAGCATTGCCGGCCTCGCTCCACGCTGGGCACACTATATATCTTTCCAGAGTGTTCGTTTGCTCTGTGCTGGAAACAGAACAACTATTAAACCATCGCCGATCTCGCTCCCCGCTGGGCACACTATATATATTTCCAGAGTGCTCACATGCTCTGTGCTGGGAACACAACAACTATAAAACCATTGCCAGCCTCGCTCCAACCTGGGCACACTATATATATATTTCTAGTGTGCTTGCATGCTCTGTGCGGGGAACAGAACAACTTAAAGACCATTGCCGGCCTCGCTCCACGCTTGGCACACTATATATATTTCCAGAGTGCCCGCATCCTCTGTGCTGGGAACAGAACAACTATAAGACCATTGCCGGCCTCGCTCCACGCTGGGCACACTATATATATTTTGCAGAGTGCTCGCATGCTCTGTGATGGGAACAGAACAACTATAAGACCATTATCGGCCTCGCTCCACGCTGGGCACACTATATATATTTTCAGAGTGCTCGCATGCTCTGAACTGGGAACAGAACAGCTATAAGACCATTGTTGACCTCCCCCTATGCTGGGCACACCATATATATTTCCAGACTGCTCGCATGATCTGTGCTGGGAACACAACACTATAAGACAATTGTTGGATTCGCTCCACACTGGCCACACTATATATAGTTCCAGAGTGCTCGCATTGTCTGTGCTGGGAACAGAATAACTATAAGACCATTGCCGGCCCCGCTCCACGCTGGGCAACCTACATATATTTCCAGAGTGCTGGCATGCTCTGTGCTGGGAACAGAACGACTATAAAACTATTCCCGGCCTCGCTTCACGCAGGGCACCCTATATATATTTCCAGAGTGCTCGCATGCTCTGTGCTGGGAACAGAACTTCATAAGACCATTGCCGGCCTCGCTCCACGCTGGGCACACTATATATATTTCAAAAGTGTACGAATGATCCGTGCTTGGAGCAGAACAACTATAAGCCATTGCCGGCCTCGCTCCACGCTGGGCACAGTATATATATTTCCAAAGTGCTCAAATGATTCGTGCTTGGAATAGAACAACTATAAACCACTGCCGGCCTCGCTCCACGCTGGCCACATTATATATATTTCCAGAGTGCTCGCATGCTCTGTGCTTGGAACAGAACAAATATAAGACCAATGTTGGCATCGCTCCACGCTGGACACACTATATATATTTCTAGAGTCCTCGCATGCTCTGTGCTGGGAACAGAACAACTATAAGACCATTGTTGGCCTCGCTCCACGCTGGGCACATTATATATAATTCCAGAGTGCTCACATGCTCTGTGCTTGGACTGAACAACTATAAGACCATTTTGGCCTCACTCCACGCTGGGCACAATATATATAATTCCAGACTGCTCGCATGCTCTATGCTGGGAACAGAACAGCTTTAAGACCATTGTTGGCCTCTCTCCCCGCTGGGCACACTATATATATTTCCAGAATGCTCGCATGCTATGTGCTGGAAACTGAATAAATATAAGACCATTGTTGGCCTCGCTCCACGCTGGGCACACTATATTTATTTCCAGAATGCTAGCATGCTCTGTGCTGGGAAAAGAAAAACTATCTCACCATTGCCGGCCTCGCTCCTCGCTGGGCACACTATGTGTATTTCTAGAGTGTTCGCATGCTCTGTGCTGGGAACAGAACAACTATAAGACCATTGACGGCCTCGCTCTACGCTTGGCACAGTTTATATATTTCCAGAGTTCCCGCATCCTCTGTGCTGGGAACAGAACAACTATAAGACCATTGCCGGCCTCGCTCCACGCTGGGCACACTATATATATTTCCAGAGTGTTCGCATGCTCTGTGCTGGGAACAGAACAACTATAAAAGCATTGCCGGCCTCGCTCCACACTGGGCACACTATATATCTTTCCAGAGTGCTCGTATGCTCTGTGCTGGAAACAGAACAACTATTAAACCATCGCCGACCTCGCTCCCCGCTGGGCACACTATATATATTTCCAGAGTGCTCACATGCTCTGTGCTGGGAACACAACAACTATAAAACCATTGCCAGCCTCGCTCCACGCTAGGCACACTATATATATTTCTAGTGTGCTGGCATGCTCTGTGCATGGAACATAACAACTTAAAGACCATTGCCGGCATCACTCCACGCTTGGCACACTATATATATTTCCAGAGTGCCCGCATCCTCTGTGCTGGGAACAGAACAACTATAAGACCATTGCCGGCCTCGCTCCACGCTGGGCCACTATATATATTTTGCAGAGTGCTCGCATGCTCTGTGATGGGAACAGAACAACTATAAGACCATTGTCGGCCTCGCTCCACGCTGGGCACACTATATATATTTCCAGAGTGCTCGCATGCTCTGTACTGTGAACAGAACAGCTATAAGACCATTGTTGACCCCCCCCCCCCTATGCTGGGCACACCATATATATTTCCAGACTGCTCGCATGATCTGTGCTGGGAACACAACATAATAAGACAATTGTTGGATTCGCTCAACACTGGGCACACTATCTATATTTCCAGAGTGCTCGCATTGTCTGTGCTGGGAACAGAATAATTGTAAGACCATTGCCGGCCCCGCTCCACTCTGGGCACACTACATATATTTCCAGAGTGCTGGCATGCTCTGTGCTGGGAACAGAACGACTATAAAACTATTCCCGGCCTCGCTCCACGCAGGGCACACTATATATATTTCCAGAGTGCTCGCATGCTCTGTGCAGGGAACAGAACTTCATAAGACCATTGCCGGCCTCGCTCCACGCTGGGCACACTATATATCTTTCCAGAGTGCTCGTTTGCTCTGTGCTGGAAACAGAACAACTATTAAACCATCGCCGATCTCGCTCCCCGCTGGGCACACTATATATATTTCCAGAGTGCTCACATGCTCTGTGCTGGGAACACAACAACTATAAAACCATTGCCAGCCTCGCTCCAACATGGGCACACTATATATATATTTCTAGTGTGCTTGCATGCTCTGTGCGGGGAACAGAACAACTTAAAGACCATTGCCGGCCTCGCTCCACGCTGGGCACACTATATATATTTTGCAGAGTGCTCGCATGCTCTGTGATGGGAACAGAACAACTATAAGACCATTATCGGCCTCGCTCCACGCTGGGCACACTATATATATTTCCAGAGTGCTCGCATGCTCTGAACTGGGAACAGAACAGCTATAAGACCATTGTTGACCTCCCCCTATGCTGGGCACACCATATATATTTCCAGACTGCTCGCATGATCTGTGCTGGGAACACAACACTATAAGACAATTGTTGGATTCGCTCCACACTGGCCACACTATATATAGTTCCAGAGTGCTCGCATTGTCTGTGCTGGGAACAGAATAACTATAAGACCATTGCCGGCCCCGCTCCACGCTGGGCAACCTACATATATTTCCAGAGTGCTGGCATGCTCTGTGCTGGGAACAGAACGACTATAAAACTATTCCCGGCCTCGCTTCACGCAGGGCACACTATATATATTTCCAGAGTGCTCGCATGCTCTGTGCTGGGAACAGAACTTCAGTAGACCATTGCCGGCCTCGCTCCACGCTGGGCACACTATATATATTTCAAAAGTGTACGAATGATCCGTGCTTGGAGCAGAACAACTATAAGCCATTGCCGGCCTCGCTCCACGCTGGGCACAGTATATATATTTCCAAAGTGCTCAAATGATTCGTGCTTGGAATAGAACAACTATAAACCACTGCTGGCCTCGCTCCACGCTGGGCACATTATATATATTTCCAGAGTGCTCGCATGCTCTGTGCTTGGAACAGAACAAATATAAGACCATTGTTGGCATCGCTCCACGCTGGACACACTATATATATTTCTAGAGTCCTCGCATGCTCTGTGCTGGGAACAGAACAACTATAAGACCATTGTTGGCCTCGCTCCACGCTGGGCACATTATATATAATTCCAGAGTGCTCACATGCTCTGTGCTTGGACTGAACAACTATAAGACCATTTTGGCCTCACTCCACGCTGGGCACAATATATATAATTCCAGGCTGCTCGCATGCTCTATGCTGGGAACAGAACTTCATAAGACCATTGCCGGCCTCGCTCCACGCTGGGCACACTATATATATTTCCAAAGTGTATGAATGATCCGTGCTTGGAGCAGAACAACTATAAGCCATTGCCCGGCTCGCTCCACGCAGGGTACAGTATATATATTTCAAGAGTGCTCGCATGCTCTGTGCTGGGAAGAGAACAAATATAAGACCATTGTTGGCCTCGCTCCGCGCTGGGCACAATATATATATTTCCGGAGCGCTCGCATGCTCTGTGCTGGGAACAGAACAAATATAAGACAATTGTCGGCGTCGCTCCACGCCTGGCACACTATATATATTTCCAGAGTTATCACTTGCTCTGTGCTGGGAACAGAAGAAAAATAAGACCATTGCCGGCCTCGCTTCCCGTTGGGCACACTATATATATTTCCAAAGTGCTCGAATGATTCGTGCTTGGAATAGAACAACTATAAACCACTGCCGGCCTCGCTCCACGCTGGGCACATTATATATATTTCCAGAGTGCTCGCATGCTCTGTGCTGGGAACAGAACAAATATAAGACCATTGTTGGCATCGCTCTACGCTGGACACACTATATATATTTCTAGAGTCCTCGCATGCTCTGTGCTGGGAACAGAACAACTATAAGACCATTGTTGGCCTCGCTCCACGCTGGGCACATTATATATAATTCCAGAGTGCTCACATGCTCTGTGCTTGGACTGAACAACTATAAGACCATTGTTGGCCTCACTCCACGCTGGGCACAATATATATAATTCCAGACTGCTCGCATGCTCTGTGCTGGGAACAGAACAGCTTTAAGACCATTGTTGGCCTCTCTCCCCGCTGGGCACACTATATATATTTCCAGAATGCTCGCATGCTATGTGCTGGAAACTGAATAAATATAAGACCATTGTTGGCCTCGCTCCACGCTGGGCAAACTATATTTATTTCCAGAATGCTAGCATGCTCTGTGCTGGGAAAAGAAAAACTATCTCACCATTGCCGGCCTCGCTCCTCGCTGGGCACACTATGTGTATTTCTAGAGTGTTCGCATGCTCTGTGCTGGGAACAGAACAACTATAAGACCATTGACGGCCTCGCTCTACGCTTGGCACACTTTATATATTTCCAGAGTTCCCGCATCCTCTGTGCTGGGAACAAAACAACTATAAGACCATTGCCGGCCTCGCTCCACGCTGGGCACACTATATATATTTGTAGAGTGTTCGCATGCTCTGTGCTGGGAACAGAACAACTATAAAAGCATTGCCGGCCTCGCTCCACACTGGGCACACTATATATCTTTCCAGAGTGCTCGTATGCTCTGTGCTGGAAACAGAACAACTATTAAACCATCGCCGACCTCGCTCCCCGCTGGGCACACTATATATATTTCCAGAGTGCTCACATGCTCTGTGCTGGGAACACAACAACTATAAAACCATTGCCAGCCTCGCTCCACGCTGGGCACACTATATATATTTCTAGTGTGCTTGCATGCTCTGTGCGTGGAACAGAACAACTTAAAGACCATTGCCGGCCTCGCTCCACGCTTGGCACACTATATATATTTCCAGAGTGCCCGCATCCTCTGTGCTGGGAACAGAACAACTATAAGACCATTGCCGGCCTCGCTCAACGCTGGGCCACTATATATATTTTGCAGAGTGCTCGCATGCTCTGTGATGGGAACAGAACAACTATAAGACCATTGTCGGCCTCGCTCCACGCTGGGCACACTATATATATTTCCAGAGTGCTCGCATGCTCTGTACTGGGAACAGAACAGCTATAAGACCATTGTTGACCCCCCCCCTATGCTGGGCACACCATATATATTTCTAGACTGCTCGCATGATCTGTGCTGGGAACACAACACTATAAGACAATTGTTGGATTCGCTCCACACTGGGCACACTATCTATATTTCCAGAGTGCTCGCATTGTCTGTGCTGGGAACAGAATAACTGTAAGACCATTGCCGGCCCCGCTCCACGCTGGGCAAACTACATATATTTCCAGAGTGCTGGCATGCTCTGTGCTGGGAACAGAACGACTATAAAACTATTCCCGGCCTCGCTCCACGCAGAGCACACTATATATATTTCTAGAGTGCTCGCATGCTCTGTGCTGGGAACAGAACTTCATAAGACCATTGCCGGCCTCGCTCCACGCTGGGCACAGTATATATATTTCCAAAGTGTACGAATGATCCGTGCTTGGAGCAGAACAACTATAAGCCATTGCCGGGCTCGCTCCACGCAGGGTACAGTATATATATTTCCAGAGTGCTCGCATGCTCTGTGCTGGGAAGAGAACAAATATAAGGCCATTGTTGGCCTCGCTCCGCGCTGGGCACAATATATATATTTCCGGAGCGCTCGCATGCTCTGTGCTGGGAACAGAACAAATATAAGACCATTGTCGGCGTCGCTCCACGCCGGGCACACTATATATATTTCCAGAGTTATCACTTGCTCTGTGCTGGGAACAGAACAAAAATAAGACCATTGCCGGCCTCGCTTCCCGCTGGGCACACTATATATATTTCCAAAGTGCTCGAATGATTCGTGCTTGGAATAAAACAACTATAAACCACTGCCGGCCTCGCTCCACGCTGGGCACATTATATATATTTCCAGAGTGCTCGCATGCTCTGTGCTGGTAAAAGAACAAATATAAGGCCATTGTTGGCCTCGCTCCACGCTGGACACACTATATATATTTCTAGAGTCCTCGCATGCTCTGTGCTGGGAACAGAACAACTATAAGACCATTGTTGGCCTCGCTCCACGCTGGGCACATTATATATAATTCCAGAGTGCACGCATGCTCTGTGCTTGGAACTGAACAACTATAAGACCATTGTTGGCCTCACTCCATGCTGGGCACACTATATATATTTCCAGACTGCTCGCATGCTCTATGCTGGAAACAGAACAGCTTTAAGACCATTGTTGGCCTCTCTCCACGCTGGGCACACTATAGCACACTGGAGTTTAACGGCCCAGTCAAAACGATTTAGGTCATTTTTGAGGCGGTCAGTTTACGTACCCAACCACACTTTCCTGGGCAGGCTTTTACGTAAGCGGATAACCAGTTCAGTGCACATTCTTCAGCCAGAAACTGAAAACCGCAATTTCTTGAATCAGCGGAAGGGAGAGAATGACCGTAGAAAAGATTTCATGATCGATCTCCACGAAAGAATGTTGCCGACCCCGGCAGGAATCGAACCCGCGTCCTCCTGATCACCAGTCAGACGCGCATCCGACTTAGCTACCGAGGCTGGCCTGCGATCGTTGGGAGTGGTTATTCCAACTCTACCTGTCATAGAACGACAATGGGCCTATTCCTGTTGTTACTCCACCCTGGGAACGTTGGGATTGGTTCTGGCACGTTAGCTTGAACAGAGTAATATGGTATATTGAGCCTCTCCCACACACACACAAAAAAAAAAAAAAATTTAGCTTCTCCAGACCACCCTAAAAAATTTAGCTTCTCCAGACCACCCTAAAAAAATAGCTTCTCCAGACCACCACACTAAAAAAATTTTTTAGCTTCTTCAGACCACCCTATAAAAAAAAACACCTACCAGAGTGACCTCAGAAAAATTGTAAAAATGAAAAGTGAAAAAATCTGTAAAAATAAAAACTGGTGAGCCAGTGGGTTTAGACTAATAAAAGTGGGTTTTGAGATCAAACCCACCATCCCAAACCCACTTTCAGGGAGATCAAACCGACCATCCCAAACCCACTTTCAGACTCCAAAAAAAAACACCCCCTAAAAAAAAAAAAGAGGAAGGGAGTACAGTGCAAAAATGATGGAGGGGTGGGGTGAAAAAAAAAGTGAAGGGAGTACAGTGCAAAAATGGCTGAGGGGGTGAGAAAAAGAAAAAAAAAATAACACAAAAATAAAAAATGAAAAAATTATTGGAGCGAAAAGATTTGTTGATGCTTACGCTGTAATTCACAATAAACTCTGTTGATGCTTACGCTGTAATTCACAATAAACTCTGTTGATGATTACGCTGTAATTCACAATAAACTCTGTTGATGATTACGCTGTAATTCACAATAAACTCTGTTGATGATTACGCTGTAATTCACAATAAACTCTGTTGATGATTACGCTGTAATTCACAATAAACTCTGTTGATGATTACGCTGTAATTCACAATAAACTCTGTTGATGATTACGCTGTAATTCACAATAAACTCTGTTGATGATTACGCTGTAATCCACAATAAACTCTGTTGATGATTACGCTGTAATCCACAATAAACTCTGTTGATGATTACGCTGTAATTCACAATAAACTTTGTTGATGCTTACGCCGTAATCCACAATAAACTCTGTTGATGCTTACGCCGTAATCCACAATAAACTTTGTTGATGCTTACGCCGTAATTCCTAATAAACTCTAGCAGGGGAGATGACTCTATGTATATTTGTTGATGCTTACGCCGTAATTCACAATAAACTCTGTTGATGCTTACGCTGTAATTCCCAGTAAACTCTAGCAAGGGGAGATGACTCTATCAGTCATGCATAACAAGCTAACCAGAGTATGATTACGCCGTAATCCGCAGCAAACTATTTATCGAAAATTATATTGTAATCGTCAATAAAGAAACAAATACTCACCAATTACCAGTGTAACTCTTCACAGATTTCTTTCACAACTTTCATATTTTGAATTATAAGACGAAGGTCAACTGAGCACTTCATTAAGTTCGGATGTGCTTCAACAAGTTTGTATAACCTAACAAGCGAATTACAATATGATACAGAGAACTTAATTCCGTGCTGTGCTAAAAAGACACCTGTATTTCCTTTTTTTATCGTTTTTAAATGGTTAATTACTTGCCCTTGTAAAGCGGATTTATAAATTATGTCTCTTTTATTGCTCTTAATAGACAACTCTAGTAACTTAATTGAATTTACACACGATTCTTCCGTTTCTGTTTCAATTTTTATCTCGCCACTAATCGTCCTCTCTTCTGAATATGATGCTAACAATTTATCCTTAACGTCCTGTTTAACAACGCTTCGTGTCCGCTTAAGCACTGGTTTTTTGTTACCAAATTCTTCTGAATATTTTTGAAACCACTGTTTTATGTTATTATCTTCAGGATAAGTGTTAAATAGATATTCTTTTAACTTCAAAATAAACTCCTTTTCGGCCATTGCAGCATTACGTATCTACAGTATGCATGTGTTTACCCGTCTCCATTACGTATCTAAGAGGCCTGTGTGCAACTAAGCAAGGTAAAAGTGAAAGGGCTCAATTTTGGATCAATAACATGTGGACTGATTTTTGGCAAACAGTGCAGGCCCAGATCAGACGCCACAGAATACAGCATTTAGTACCGCAAACCCCAAAATGGGTAGTTGGCAAACAGTGCAGGTCAATATCAGATGCCTCAGAACGTGGTCAAGTTTTACCTTTATAGGTTTTTTCAGTCGCTGGCCCAATACCCGTATCATATCAAAGTCAATGTACCGTTTATCAGAGGAATTTCTAAACCCCATTCATAAAACTAAGTATTAAATATATAATAAGTAAATAAAATATTGATACGGTGATGTCAATCGATAGCTAAAAATCACATTATTTCTTACTGTCATTCCCTATTCAGAATATTTCAATAACTATTCAGTGGAAGCATTAATCAAATTATTGGATCAATACACATTATAGCAGGAAAAAATGTACCTTTCTCGAAACCACAAATAAGAGAAAGTGTGCCTTCAGCCAGTCTGACTGCTACAGTAAGGCAGATTGAACGCATATGATTGATGTCATGTGAAAAAGGTATCTTTTAGCATTTATGAATAGGGAAGGCCCTGACCAGACCCTTACAGTCCGATCAGTCTTGTCAGAAGTCGTTATGGATATAATCAAAGTACAGAAAGGCCTGAAAGTCGTTATGGATATAATCAAAGTACAGAAAGGCCTGAAAGTCGTTACGGGAATAATCAAAGCACCGAAAGGATCGTGAATCACCGTAATGCGTAGCTTTTAACAGTCAGTAAAAGAATTTGCAAAGAAATAAAATGAAGAAATCTGCATATTTAGTTTACGCTCCTATAAATAGGTGGTGGGTCATTATTGACTATTATAACTTTATTGAATAAAATCAAGCATCTCCTATTTTTTTTTTACCTCAGCTAAAGCCTGGGCCTTGCCTTCATCAATAAGTTTTTTTCTTTCCGTCTCACTTAATCCTGTTTGTTTTGAATGTATGCTATCTTTCAGTTTATTATATTTATCTAATTCATCTAAAATCAACTTAAATTCATTTTCTGATATTTCCCCATCTGTCAAAGCCTTAGAAATCAAGTCTTTTATACTATTCAATTTACTGTCAGCAATAGTTTTAATCTCATAATGTTTTTGTGTTTTTGCATGTAATTTACGTCTCACTAACTTAACACAAACGCCAAGAGATCCACAAACAACAGCAGCAATTTCCAATGGCAACATAATTGGAACAGATAAACCAACACCAGCCATAATAACACTTGATGAAATTAATGCAGTATCAACACAATCAGTAACATTAATTCCACGTTTATACTTTTTGTATAATGCCTTTCTTACATCTCTCTCTTTTATTAATTGTTTTTCTATTTCTGATATCTTTTGTAATCTATAATTTTGTCCGTCTTCATTAGGTAAATCTGGATATAAATTCGGGGCTGTAGGTTGCTTCATTTTTATATATATTTTTTGAATTCAATTAATAACGAGGCAACACTATTAACTACATTTTGATTAGCCCCCAGACTTATAAAATTAATAACACTTCCAGCTTCAACAAAAAATGGTTTATCAAAATTATCATGTTTTCTTGGTGTTGTATGCAAAGTAATCTCACACCCACTTATAACTACCCCATCCACCAACACACCAACTCGCACTTCACCACTTGACCTTTCACTCGACAGGCTAATACCTGTAATATAACCACGTCTCATCATAACATAACCAACTTTTGGCTCTCTACCTGCATTTCCAAATGAAAACACCTCACCTCTAATTAAAGGGCCTTTTGATTCAGCACTTATTGTAATGTCTTCATTTATATGAATGTTTTGTAATCTACTATTTAAATCTGTAAATTTTCTATGCAAATCATTAACACGTAAAGTCAAATCATTCGATGTAGAATCAAATGTTGTAAATTTTTTAACACCAAATATACTCATTTTTATACAATAATTATTTAATTTCTAACACACAATTAATTGGCAATCCATTGTTGTTTATTTTTTCTCCAAGAGAATCACAAACGCTTATACTTAATTCTGAAATATCACCATGTGCTAATTGTTTATATTCCGGATTACTAAATCGTGTATGAACAATATCACCAAACGATTTATTTTCAACAGAAACAACCCCAAGAATATTACTAGGAGCACCATCAAAGAAATTGCAAGCACTATTTATCTGCTCAAGATGAATATATAGTTGTTTATAAGGTGCACAATTTAACGGTTTTTCTCCCTCATATGTTTGATTTGCGTTAAATCGTCTTTTATTTCCGAAGCCTAACATCTCTTTTAATTCTTTGCTTATTTTTAAATCAACGGTCGATGTTAAAAACACTATGCCATTTGTTTCATTCACAGATAATACAATATTATTATTTTGAAATATACCTGCTATTTGTTGGAAACTGTAAAATCCTGAAGGTAAACGTATTGCTTTATCTGTTCCTTTTTGGATGTATTCATCAATTAAATTATACCAACCTATGGTATAAGTAAAACTCTTCAATCCAATTCTCTTATTTCCACATTTATTATCTATATATTGTTGTAAATATATTGTTTTATTAATATCGGAAATTGTGTGATACATTTTTTTATGTATAAAAATGATACCAAAAGAATTCAAGTTAAACAAGGATTTATCATATAATCCCAATACTAAATATAAAACCAAACATGCTGCTGGTCCTTTACTTGTAAACCAAAAAATTTATGCTAATGAAAAGGATAATTTTCCAGTAACGTTTCTCAACTTATTTCAAAAATATCAAAATCCAACATTACACACCAATGAACCGTGGAATACATGGCTTCATTCATCATTTGACTGGTGGCAATGTCAATTAAATTTTGCTGTTTGGTTAGCTACTACAGGATGTGGTGTAAGTTACAACGACCATTTACAAGCTGATTCTCTACAAACTAGAACATTATACATATTTCATGTTTATTATTGTGTTGCTCGTATTTTGAAAGAACTTAAAACACCTTTCCCAACAGATAATACATTCTGTTATTACCAAAACCCATACGATAAAAAAGCTTATCAAAATATCTGCCATGAATTCGGTATTTCGCCTAGCACGGATTGGAGGCAAAAACTGGAAAGTAGTTCAAAATGTAGTGGTCTCGGAGAATACACACAATACTTTAAGCCAAGTGGAAAATATAGATACGATCATCGAAGTGATGGGCCATTCTTTAATATAAACGACAAAATAGAACATACAGTAGATATAAGTGAGGCATGGACAATGTTTATATTAGACAAATCAGAAGGTTTCACAACTCATGGGGTTGTACGAATTAATGAAAGTATCAGAGTATTTGTATGGGCTCTATTAGCAGCGCAATCTCAAACTCGAGCATCCGTAACAACCCTAGGAAAAGGATTAGATGCGCAAAAACAATTCGTAAATAATATTCAAAAATTTATTAAGGCTCCGGAAGATATACCTACCCAAGTAAAAAATTATGAAGATCTGTTAGAACACGCAAGCAGTAAAGTTGATTATGTATATGGCAATGGTCTCTATATGGCCCCTAGTAATATGGTATTACAAATTGGCGTTATTGCCAATTATAATAATAAAATTAAAATTGCTGACCCAAAATATAAATTTGAACTTGGCTACAACAGTGATGTAAATGTTAAGCCTGTTGTTCCTACAACACCATCTAATACCATAAATGGTACACCAACAAAGAAATCTCTGCCAGAACCAAATATGAGTAAATTAAAAAATATGCCAGAACCTCAAGATACAAAACCAAAACATCACCATCACTCAAAGGGAAAGAAACACGAAGACAACAAAACAGCAATAATAGTAGGAAGTATTGTAATAGGTATTGTTGCACTCACTATCTATGAGATTTACTAATATACTCTCTTGCAGCTGCATACAATAACCCCACAACAAGGAGAAGCAATGCCCAGAGATGTTCGCCAAACCAGTTAACCACTTTTCCAGTAGTAGACAACAGCCAAGACACAATGGAACCAATAATACCCGGTAGCGCTGCTGCTGCTTTACCTGCTAGATTAGCTAATAGTTTAGCAAGTTTTTTTACCCATTCTTTTACTCCACCCTGTGATGAAGGTGGTTTAGGGGTTATAGATCCACCACCAGCAGTAGGAATAACAGCCTCAACAATAACACCAATAATCATTCCAAAAGCAGTTAAAATACTAACAATTGTAATCCCTTGTTCTCTAAATAATGTTTTAATTCTCTCACCTAATGTAGTGTCTTCTTTTAATATCTTGTTTATTGTTTCCTTTATTCTATTTACCTGACTACGTAATTTATCTCTATTAATATCTATTACTTCTAAGTAACCACTTCTCTCAATCTCTAAATCTCTTATTCGGTCGCTTATCCTCTTTATTTGATATTTATCGTTGTCTGCTTTTGCTCGTTCTAATTTTCTCTCTTCTTTTTTCAAGTCTTCCTCTGTTTCATTCAATTTAGACAATGTCAATGCTATCTCTTCTTTAACAGTTGTCATTGCTTCTTTAAGACCATCATATTCTCTTTTTGGCATAAATGACATTTGTTCCCCACCTTCATCAATTAATGGTGTTTCCATTTCTATCTCGGCAGTTGCAGCTGCATTAGCTAAATCAGACATTTCTATTGTATCAACATTGGGCAAGTTATTTTCTACAGTTTGTAATTTTGCAATATTCTGTGGTGTTAATAATGGTTTTAGAGTTTTGTAATCAGGTAAGAATAATAAGTCTCTAATTGCTCGTGTTCCACCCGTACCAATTTTACCCGCTAAAGTACTCAAGCTTATAAAACCAACACCTCTTTTGGCAGTAAGTTGAAATTTTTGATCCCCAACCACTAAATATAGTGTTTTAGTATCATCACCAAGTTCAAAGTTTGAATAATCAATATATTCTGAGTCTAATCCTGTCTTTTCCTTTATAAACTTGTAATATTCTTTAACTTTAGATTGTTTCAGTTTTACTATTAATTGTGTTCTTGTATCAACATCACTGCCGGCAGCAATAATAGCATCACTTAGGCTTTGTATAGTTCTATTTAATTCATCATTATCATCTTCATCTTCATCTTCATCTTCATCACCATAATCATCATCTTCAAATGTAGGATTCTCAAAATTAAATCCTTCCGCCATTTTTAATTATTAAATTTTTCCTTTTAAAAATGGCGACCTATGGAAATAAATTAAACCCTTTCAGAAAAATAAGAGAACCACGTGGGGTAAGAGGAATCCGTCAAAGTGTAGTGATAACCAATAATCCGTCAACTATTGATCAAAATCAACAATTGTTAGTGAGATTCCCCAATCTCTCCGGAAATGATGTTATTGTTCCCGGAACAGTCAAATTAGCATTTGAAATTGAGTTAGATTCTAGAGATGTAAATGCCACTATATTTCCAAATATAGGAAGATCAATAATAAAGAAAACAACAATTCGTATCTCTGGAAATGAAGTTATGTCAATTGATGATAGTGACATCTATCATTGTTATACTGATCTCTGGAAGAGTCCTACAGAACGTATAAATATGGCATACCAAGGCATTGGCAAACCAAACATGTTGAAACATAGAGTTGGGGCAGAAAACGCGACAGCGGATAAAGAAGATCAAGCCATTGCAAAAGCATATGGAAACAGGTTTTGTATTCCACTTGATTTTGAATTATTGGAAACCCATATGCCTTTTTATCAAGCAGGACTCGGCGATAGACTTGAATATGAACTTACATTCAATGATTATAACAAAGTAATTCAATCAACCGATGCAGCTTCATCTTATATAATCAAAAATATTTGTTTGGAATTTGATACTGTTTCTGATACTTACTTAGCAAGAGAAATAAGACAGCAAGTTGATGGTAAAATGGTTATTTTGTATGACCGAATACTAAGACACAGAAAAATACCAAAAAATAAATCTGATACACTATGGAATATTAATTTAAATGTCCCAGCTAGAAGTATGAAAGGGATTCTATTGTTATTTGAAGATCCTGAAAGGACAAGTACAGAACACTATTACAATCCAGAAATAACAAAAGTAGAAATGACAATAGAAGGAATCCCAAATCAATTATACAGTCAAGGAATGAAAGCATATCAACAGTGGGATGAGATAAATAAATTCTTTGCTTTGAATTCAAAAAGAAATAGAGAAACAAGTATGGTCATTAAAGATTTATATTTTACTGATACAACGTTAGAGAAATATCTAACGACCAATTATGCATTATGGTTAGATTTACGTTCAACGGATGATAATACACTTCACGGTTCGGGAAGAAGAATTGAAAATGCATCAGAAGGCATCACAATACAAATTACAAAAGAAGCAGGAACAGATGCACCAATAAATGTTTATCTATTTGTAATACAGGATGCACAAATTAATTTTGAAGATGGTAGATTTAAAGAAGCTCATTATTAAACAATAGAAATGGAACTACCTAAATATCCACACAGTGCAATTATTTGTGGTCAAACTGGCTGTGGAAAAACAGAGTTTGTTTTAGACTTACTTGAAGGTGAATATAGAGGTGTATTTAGTCATATTGTTATACTTTGCCCGACCATTCAATGGAACGAGGCATACAAAAATCGTGATTGGATTGGTGATGTTAGAAAACCAAAAACAAAAAATATTATAATCGTAAACCCTGTAATGCCAGATGGAACAGAAAAGCTTCAAGAACTGTTACGTTTGTTTTTTAATAAGTTTGCAGGTAAACCAACCCTGTATATCATCGATGACTGCAGTGCCACAAAAGAACTAACAAAGAAAAAAGACATGTTATCCGAACTAGCATTTTCTGGTAGACACGCAGAACAATCGATATGGGTTATATCGCAGAGATACAATTCTGTGTTAAAAGATTTAAGAGAACAAACAAAATGGTTATGTATTTTCTACACAAAAGATAGAGATAGTTTTGAAAATTGTTTGAGAGAGAATGATGTTATTCCTACACTGGAAGACCGACAAAGAATAAAGGAAGAACTAAAAAAAAAGAAACATCGTAAATTAATTTTGAAAACCGACCAACCTACTGATTATTGGGTGGTTGATTAAGTAATGCTTAAGTAATGCTTAAGTAATGCTTTAGTAATGCTATAGTAATGCTTTAGTAATGCTTTAGTAATGCTTAAGTAATGCTTAAAAAATAAGCAATAAAAAAGCAATGCTTCTTGAAACACTAACAATTATAACAAACACTGCAGTCTTATCAATAGTTGGATATATAATATTTAATTATTTTAAAATTAAAAATAAATTTTATAAAGTAAAAAATAAACTATATAAAATGAACGCCGAAGAATTATTGAAAGATGTTGAGTTACCAGAACAGAAAGATGACCATGAAGACAAAAAACGTGAAAGATTATCAGCCCTTGTTGCTGGTGGAGGAAGTAAACAATATCTTGGTAAAGACTTACAAATGTCAGACATTGATACAATGATACCAGAACAAATAGAAAAACTATACCGTAGATACGAAGCAAGACTTGGTGCAAGTATGACTAAGACATTGGGTAATTCTTTTATAAATTTGTATGTTATGGGTGTGTCAAAGTATCTCAATGTTACTAACCCACCTAAATTAATACAAGACTTAGAGGAAGACCCTTTTATCAATCATGCTTTAACAAGTACTTGTTGTGAATTGTATTATAGATATGGAATGTATCTTGCTCCTTTTACTGCAATGTTAACAACAGCGAGACATATTGATTTCACTGATAAAAAAAATGAAAATATTGACTTAAAAAAAGATGAATGAAATTGTTGAAGAAAAACCTAAAATAAAAAACCCAAAAAGAGTATCTGCTGGTAAAAAAGGTGCAGAAGCAAAAAGATTAAAAGCTGAATTAAAAAGAAAAGAAATGGAAACAATGAAAAAAGAAAACATACAATTAAAATCTAAAACAAAAGATGATTTAAAAATAACAAAAGATGATAATGATGAATTAAAAATAACAAAAGATGATGAAGTTCAACGTGTAAATATATACAAAAATTATATACCTTTATGTCTTGTAGTAGGGGTTGTTGGATTGGGATTATATATATATATACTGCTAAATCTAATAAACAAGTTACTACACCAGAACCTGTTCCAAAGAGAAAGGAAAAGAAAGAAATAGATCCATTTGAGTTTAAGTAATCAAAAAAATTCTTATAAAAATGGCAACACAAATTGATGGAAAACAAATAGTAAACATGTTATATCATGCTGGAGTGGAAACAGTATTAACGGTTGGATACGCAGAATTAGGAAGAAAACTATTGAAAAGACCACCACCAAAAGTAGGTTTAAATATGGCCGATATTGGAATGTTATCTATTGATATATTACTTGCAATGGCAACAAGAGATATGTTGATTAAACACAATATTATTCCTGCTGATATTATGAAGTAAAAAATGGCGAGTGCAATTGCGATGATGATTGGTGGAGCAGTAGTAAATGCCTTTTCTTTTTCGGGTAGTAATTATTTGTTTTCACATATTGGAAAAGATGATTCAGAAGAAGAGAAAGAAAGGCATGATAGAGCAATGGAACAATTAAGCAAAGCACAAATTGAATGGAATGAAAAGAGATCAGGAAGACAAGATTTTCTTAAAAAACAAAAGGAAGAGGAACAAGAAGTTTATCAGATGTACGACGATGGTGATCAATCAATGAAGTTATATCAATATGCTACTAGTAAAAATCTACAAGCAAATCCTACATTAAATGATTATTATACCCCATCTGAATCCACACAAAAAAGAGAGATTTTATTTGTTGTTTGTGGTATGGCATTAACTGGATTTGTTGCATGGAAATTAAATAAAATATAAAGATTCAATACCATAAGGTTGTGTATCTATTCCATTATCACAAATATATCTTTTATCATCAAAAGGGGATAATCCTATTTTAATCATTTCATTCAAGTATATTTTATGTTTTTTGTGCACTAAATTAAACATTGTTTTATGAATTACTTTTTTATTTTTTAAACATACCTCATATGATTCTGTATTTATTTCTTTTTTAGTTGTTTTATTAACTCCTTTCGCAAGACATTTAAATTTAATAACAGAATCTTCCAAATATTCATATCCATACATTTTACTTCTTATACCTATAAACTTTGTCATTATATTTCCTCCTAATTCATCTTTAAATTTTCCAATTACTTTCTTGTTATCATTTGAATACAGAGAATGATCTTTTGGGTAATTAGAAGTATCTAAATGATCTTTTATTTTGTCTAAATCAGAATAAAGATCCTCTGTGAATATATTTAATACAAACGCATCGGTGTCGCTATATAAAAGTTCATTATTAGGAAAATATTTCTCAATAATTTTATAGTAAAACTTATACATTACTAATTTTGAATAATCTAAAACACACATTCCTAAATAGATTGGTTTATTAAAATACATTGATTTATAATTAAATAATACAGCTTTAAAATCATTATTAAAATCTATAATATCTTTAAAATTATCTAATGAAGCTAATCGTTTTAGTTTTTCAGGAGCATTTACTAATTCTACTCTACATCTATTAGAAATATCTTCCATTGTTTTTCCGTAAAATGAGTTGTTCATTAATTTCCAAAAATCTTTTTCAAAATCATTTTCTGCTTTTGTTCTCATCTCTGTATTAAAATCAATATAAGATTTTAACCAAGCTTTATGATTAAAAGATATTATACTATGAATTCTAGTTACTTTTATTCCAAGAGAAATATAATATTTAAGAATATCATAATGCACTATATATTCTTTTTTGTCATGAAGGTCTAATATTAATTTTTCAACTTTACCCAATCGATCATTATGCTGTTTTAAGAAATCTCTTGAATAATCTGATATTTCTTCTTCATTTATTTTCCTTTTTATAGGCATTGGAGGAAATTTTCTTAAATTGATTTTCGTTATATCATCATATTCTAAATCCACTTTAAAAACCATTCCAACATCTTCGTTACATTTATCTAAGTAATAATTTATATTTTGGCTTTTTACTTCTTCCCATTTAAAATTTTTATAAGGAAGTTTTTCTGACATCCCAACGCCATATAAGTTATTAGCATCGGTATACCATAGATAATTCGGATTTTTTATTTCTTTATTTTCATTTGTATATTTATTATTTACCTCGACATATCTTGAACCTAATACTCCAGAAAATCCACCTCTTATTCCTTCTCTCCACATATCTAACATATCCTTTTCATAAATTAAATCTAATTCTATTCCGGTATATTTTAATCCTGCATTCCATGATAATCCAGGCGCAGAATAACAATAAGCTGGATCTATTTCATAATGTTTTAAACATATATTTCTAAAATTTTCAAATACATCAGTAAGTATTAAAACATCAAGTTTCTGATAAAGCATTAAATAATCTTCAAATGTTTTACAGTATTTATTGAATATTTTTTTTCCATGTTCATACTCTTTATCCGAAATATCTTTTTGATATAGTACAGAATAAAATTCTTCCTTATCTGGGAATTCTTCTAGTTTTAATTTTTCAAAAGAATCAAAAAAATCATAAGGGAATACACCTTTAAAACTTCTTTCACCATTTTCATGATATTTTAAATCCTCAAATAAACATTCATTCGATAATTCTCTTTTAAGTATTTTATATTGTTCATCTTTTAATGTTTTTGATAAATTATCTATACTACTTAATAGGAATCTAAAACTGTCTTTAAAAACTAACTTAAAATATTGATCACCATAAGTTATTGATATATAATTTTCACTATCCTTTGGTAATACTTTTACTTTTTTGTATTCTGTTTCATGTTTTAATAATTCTTCTGTTATAAAATGAAAATCATATCCACTTCCATTATGAAAAAAGATTGGGAATTGTTTTCCATCCCTTGATTCTAATCTATTACAACTGGAGCAAGAAATTCCTCTGAATTTCCCAGATAGATGATTATGTTCAATTATCTTTTCTTCTTTTTCTAAATACTTATTACATAAATAACAGTTATCCGAAAGTTCTTCTTTTTCTCCTTTAAAATTCTTTTTGCCATTGTGATAAGCCCATTTAATTTTATCATTATAAAACAAACATGTTTCAATAAAATCTTTTTCTGCAGTTTCACTTGGTGTATAATTTATATTTTTATTTGGTATGATTTCAGGATATTGAGAAACTAATTGTAAATTAAACGAAACTATCTTTTGTTCTTGTAAATTGATTGTATTATCTTTAAAGGTTAATTTAATACTTTCTCTTTTTATCTTTTGTTTTAATCTCTCACTTAGTTTCTTAATTTTTACTTCATTTACTTCACAATACTTTTTTATTTCATAATCACTTACTTCTATAGGTCTTCCATCCTCAATCCATTTATCAAATATTTTATCTATTAAATTATTGAAATACTTTTCAATGTATTTTTCTTTAATTTTATCCAAATATCTTTTAGTTTGTTGATCGACTATTCTATTATGAATATAATTATGATAAATTCTTTTAGATTTTTTTTTAGATAGCTCTTGTTCTTTCATTATCTTATTTATAATCATATTCCTTACTTTAGAATTAACATTGTGTGATTTACTTTTAATTCTCAGTTTATTTATTTGTTTCCTGAGTTCATTATCTAGAAAATTTAACTTTATATTAATTGATTCAAAGTCTGCATATCCAACAAATGGTAATTTTAATTTAAAATGATGATTTTCAAATTTACACTTACTTCCTTCTTTTGGCATATTATATTTCATAGGTTTATTTTTTTCACAATTTTTCGTATGTTTTTTCAGAGCATTTTCAGTAGTATATGAAGCAGTAATACAATTTCTACAATGATATCTTTTATGATGATTATGATTAAGATAAGCATTAAAATTTTTAATTAAACAATAATGTTTCTTTTCTCCTAAAGTAACATATAATAAATCTATAACATATTTTCTATCTTTAAATTTACTTCTATACATTGGATATATATCACGTAAGTTTTTTTCTTGAATTGATTTTTCAAAGTCATATTCTACAGGATCAAAAAGTTCATTTTCAATCCCAAATACGTTGATAGCTATATCTTCATTTTGTTTTTCAAATCTTTCAATTGAAACAATACTTACTGGAGATTTAATATTATCCATATTTAACCATTCTAAAAAAGGTTTATAAATTGTGGCTCTTGCGGGGTATTTATTCATATATTTAAATACATCTGATAATGAAGTATTTTCTTCTGATTTCTCTTTATATAATATTCCAGCAATTACACTATAAGCAAAACAATTATCGTCCTTATTTTGAATATTTAATAGACTATTAAATTTTATTCCTAAATCAAAATAAGAAGATCCATTCAAACTTTTAACTCTGACTACTTTTACTTCTGTGTTTTCTATTTCATTAAATATTAACCCGGATTCTTTTCCTTGATGTTCTTCTTCCCATGCTTTATACTTTTCAATAATAGAATTATAAACTTCATTAAATTCGTTTTGTGCTTGAAGTTTTATAAATCCACTATTAAAATGTCTTTCTATTTTTTCATCCATGGCAAAAGGTTTTGAGTAAATAGTTTTTATTATTAAATTAAATTTTACATTTGGAAATGATAAGACTAATCTTTTAACGTCTGGTTTGATCTTCTTGAAATAATCATTTATATTAATTCCACTTTTTTGAATAACTTCTGTAATATAATTCTTCGGAGTTTTCTTGGGTCCCATTTATAAAGGATAAATTTTTATTAGGTATATTTTTTATAATTTATTTTCTAAGTAATACTCGTGTGGATAATTAGGATTTCTAAATAGAAATTCTTGATAAGCTTGTTTATACTTATCTTTATTATTCATATAATACATTCGTTTTATAGGTTTATTACATTGTTTACATGCACATTTAACTCCAAATGGTTTGTCTTTTGCTTTGTGATATTCACTTAATAATTTATAGTCATTACATTTTGTACAAATTTTTCCTTCTGTCATTTTTTAAGATAAATATTTTTATTATATTAAAAATGGAGCATCCAAAAATTTATTGTTTACGTTGTAAAAAGCATACTGAAAATGATTCAGTGAAACAAGTAACAACAACTAATAATAGACAAATGTTAAAAGGTAAATGTTCTGAGTGTGGATCTAACAAAAATAGATTTATATCCAAAATAACAAATAAATTAGCAGATGAATTACATTATAGAGTTATAAAATCTTTTCCTAAAAGACGTGTTTATGTTCATTCAATAGATCAAACATGGGCAGTTGATTTGGCAGATATGCAACAATATTCAAAACAAAATAAACACTATAAATATTTATTAGCTGTTATAGACGTTTTTAGTAAATATGGTTGGTTAATTCCTTTAAAAAATAAAACAGGAGTAACAGTAAGTGAAGCATTTAAAACATTATTTAAAGAAAGAAAACCGATGTTCATCTGGTCAGATAAAGGATCTGAATTTTATAATCGACAAGTAAAAGAATTGTTAAAAGATAATAATATAAAGTTATATTCAACTGAGAATGAAGAAAAATCTAGTGTAGTAGAACGATGGATAGGCACTATGAAACAACATATGTATAAATATTTTACTGCAAATGAAACTACTAAGTATTATGATATATTAGATGAATTAGTTGAAAATTATAATAATACAGTACATTCTTCTATTAAAATGACACCTGTTGAAGCAAGTAAATTAGAAAATGAATTAACAGTGTATAAAAATTTATATCCTGAAAATGATGAGAAAATTAAAAAACCTAAATTCAAAGTTGGGGATAGAGTAAGAATAGCAAAAAAGAAAGGTAAATTTGAAAAGGGTTATACAACTCGTTGGACAAGAGAAATATTTATAATTGAAGACGTTTTAAATACAGATCCTGTTACTTATAAAATAAATGATTTAAAAGGCGAAGAAATAAAAGGTAGTTTCTATGAACAAGAATTACAGATTACTGAGTTTTAGATATTTTTTTATTATATACACAAACCCTCATTTTTTTATTTTTTGTGTTATTTTTTTTTTTTTTTTTCTTTTTTCTCACCCCCTCAGCCATTTTTACCACTGTACTCCCTTCACTTTTTTTTTCACCCCACCCCTCCATCATTTTTGCACTGTACTCCCTTCCTCTTTTTTTTTTTTTTAGGGGGTGTTTTTTTTTGGAGTCTGAAAGTGGGTTTGGGATGGTCGGTTTGATCTCCCTGAAAGTGGGTTTGGGATGGTGGGTTTGATCTCAAAACCCACTTTTATTAGTCTAAACCCACTGGCTCACCAGTTTTTATTTTTACAGATTTTTTCACTTTTCATTTTTACAATTTTTCTGAGGTCACTCTGGTAGGTGTTTTTTTTATAGGGTGGTCTGAAGAAGCTAAAAAATTTTTTTAGTGTGGTGGTCTGGAGAAGCTATTTTTTTAGGGTGGTCTGGAGAAGCTAAATTTTTTAGGGTGGTCTGGAGAAGCTAATTTTTTTTTTTTTTTTTGTGTGTGGGAGAGGCTCAATATACCATATTACTGAACAGCACCTGTTATCTGGGGGCGACAACGGGCCTATTCCTGTTGTTGCTCCACCCTGGGAACGTTAGCAGTTAGCTTGCACCGTACCTGGTATAGCGCGACAATGGGCCTGGTCCACGCTGCGAACGTGGTACTAAAAGTTTTGTTTAAGGTCCTTTCACTATCAATAATGAGAATTGTGTAAAAAACTTGAGTATCCGCAGGAAAAAAAGCAAAAAACACCTTGTGTTTCATTGCAAGACGGTTTTATGCTGGTATATCGATTCTGTCCGTTCGCTCCACGCTGGGAACGTTCCAATGTTGCAGTGTGTAATGCCACCGGCGCTCCATGCTGGGCACTTCCACGCTCAGAACGGCCACTCCTTTGTATCCAATAGAACCGTTGGTTTATTAATTTCATATTAACCCGCCCGAATCGAGACCATTGAACTGCAGACCTTAATAATCCTGAGCTGTTGGGCACGTTAGCAGTCGTACCAGAGTACTGTAGCGTTCGCTTAAACTGTGCTAGGCGAGGAGCAGAACCTATTCCTGTCATTGCTCCACGCTGGGCACAATACATATAGCAGTCGTACTGGATCGTTTGCTTGAAATATACTGGATGCGTAGCGACTGTTAGACCTATTAGGCCGTCCGTTCTCCACGCAAGGCAAGTAAGTAGTCGTACTGAAGCAATCTCTTGAACTATGCTCTAAGTAAGAAATATTTCTCCCTATTTCTACCCTTGCTCCACGCTGGGCACTTTAGGATCAAACTGGAGCGTTTGCTTTAACGGTACTATTGATGGAGCGACTGTAAGACCCTTTCAGCCCTTGCTCACCGCTGGGTACGTTAGCAATCGAACTGAAGCGTTGGCGTTAACATTTCTGGAGCTAGACCTGTGATGGCCGATTTTTTTATATTGAAAGCTTTTACTTGTAGCAACGTTACTTATTTGAGTTGTTTCCCTTGTTTGTTGGTGAACTGTGGATAAATGACTGAACATGTTATTTTATGGAAATTCGTAATCGATGTGATTTATATTTGATCAACTTGCATTTTTTGCATTTTATTTGTTAGTATGCCTATTGCTCAATGTTTAGATTGGCTTTGGCAGACAAATGTTTCTCAGAGTATTGCAAACGGATGCAAAGTTTCCCCATCATGCTTATGAGATTCATTTAATATATATACATTAGCTGTATTAACACTTTATATAGGGTAGCCCCTATGTGCTTATAGCGCCCGGTTACCTTAAAAACCCGTTCAGTCACTCACTTTATATCACTCAATGCTCCACACTGGGAACAAATTGGTGTTGAGATTTAACGTCGCCGTCAACACTGTAAAGGTCATTTGGAGACGTTGCTTCCAATTTTGTGGGACGTTTTAGAAGGCCTTCATGCGGACTGAAATAATTATTTGTCTTGATCGCGATGGAATAAGGGCGAGGATTGTGGCCATGTAAAATTGATATAAAGGTGCATTATTGAGATATCTGGAAAAAATGCTTCGAAAAATAAAATACATATAGCCGGTATTTTTCTTTAAAACAATACAAATTAATGCATTTTATGCAAAAATGCGAACAATTATGATGACAGGTAAACGAGTTTGAGAGGGATTCCCTAACTAGGTTTCGCACACTAGTTAGATCTATTTTTAGTTCGTGGCAAAAATAGAATCCCCATATATGACGCTATGCGACGTTCATTTTTGGCCTTGTGTGCTTAGGCCTTGCCCGAATCGGAAGAAATATGACGCTGAATACTCGCTTCACGCTGGGCACAGTATATATATTTCCTGAGTGCTCGCATGCTCTGTGCTGGAAACAGAACAAATATAAGACCATTTTTGGCCTCGCTTCACGCTGGGCACACAATATATATTTCCGGAGTGCTCGCATGCTAAGTGCTGGGAAAGAACAGCTATAAGACCATTGTTGGCCTCGCTCCATGCTGGGCACACCATATATATTTCCAGAGTGTTCGCATGTTCTGTGCTGGGAACAGAACACTATTAGACAATTGTTGGCCTCGCTCCACGCTACGCACACTATCTATATTTCCAGAGTGCTCGCATCGTCTGTGCTGGGAACAGACCAACTATAAGACCATTGCCGGCCCCGCTCCACGCTGGGCACACTACATATATTTCCGAGTGCTCTCATGCTCTGTGTTGGGAACAAAACAGGTATAAGACCATTCTTGGCCTCGCTCCATGCTGGGCACTCCATATTTATTTCCAGAGTGCTCTCATGCTCTGTGCTGGAAACAAAACAGGTATAAGACCATTCTTGGCCTCGCTCCATGCTGGGCACTCCATATTTATTTCCAGAGTGCTCTCATGCTCTGTGCTGGGAACAAAACAGCCATAAGACCATTCTTGGCCTCGCTCCATGCTGGGCACACCATATATATTTCCAGAGTGCTCTCATGCTTTGTGCTGGGAACAAAACAGCTATAAGACCATTCTTGGCCTCACTCCATGCTGGGCACACCATATGTATTTCCAGAGTGCTCACATGCTCTGTGCTGGGAACAGAACAACTATAAGACCATTGTTGGCCTCGCTCCACGCTGGGCACACTATCTATATTTCCAGAGTGCTCGCATTCTCTGTGCTGGGAACAGAACAACTATAAGACCATTGCCGGGCCCGCTCCACGCTGGGCACACTATATATATTTCCAGAGTGCTGCCATGCTCTGTGCTCGGAACAGAACAACTATAAAACCATTGCCGGCCTCGCTCCCCACCGGGCACACTTTATATATTTTCAGAGTGCTCGCATGCTCTGTGCTGGGAACAGAACAACTATAAGACCATTGTTGGCCTTGCTCCAAGCTGGGAACACTATATATATTCCAAAGTGCTCGAATGATATGCTGCAGGGTGTAATGACGGCGCTCCATGCTGGGCACCTCCACGCTGGGAACGTTTGCTCCACCGTGGGCACACTTTTTTCCTACAGTTGCAGCTATACATAGACTGCTCGGTTCATTAAAATTTGAGCACATTTTCACAGGGTCGTTTCGTCCATTATAATTGAAAAAAAAAATCTATAGAAGCATTAATTATTTTTGATTGCAAGTTTATAAGCTTCCGTTGAGTAGAAGTCAAATTATGAAGGTTCAATCTAAAGATGTAGATGTAAATTATTATATGATTGGCACTTTCAAGTTATCATTAGAAAAAGTTGATACGTGTACCTGAACAAGGGAGACAACAATAGAATCGGAACAACAAGAAAAGTTATTCAATATTAAATAGCTATTTTCTCCGTTTCATTTTCAACAATTTATGAAAAATGAAAAACATAAACAAACAATATTCGTTCAAATGTGCTGTTTTAAATGTGATAGTTTTTTGTCTTTCCTTTTGTTTTGTTTTTCGATGAATACTTGTAAGTTTATGAGACACCAGCCTTACTGCAACATACAAATTGACAAATATATATATATATTTTTTTTTCAATGTTCCGTTTTCAAGTCGAGTCCAGTGAAATTCATTTTAAAGGTCTTTTTATAAGTTACAGCTTCTTATAACGACTATATAGGGCCTACGTGTCAGAAACGTCTCAGCATGGATATTCTTATAAAAAGTGAGTGCTCGCATGCTCTGTGCTTGGAACAGAACAACTATAAGACCATTGTTGGCCTCGCTCCACGCTGGGCACACTATATATATTTCCAGAGTGCCCGCATGCTCTGTGCTGGGAAAAGAACATCTATAAGACCATTGTTGACCCCGCTCCACGCTGGACACACCACGTATATTTCCAGAGTGCTCGCATGCTCTGTGCTGGGAACAGAACAACTATAAGACCATTGTTGGCCTCACTCCACGCTGGGCACACTATCTATATTTCCAGACACCTCGCATTCTCTGTGCTTGGAACAGAACAACTATAAGACCATTGCCGGCCCCGCTCCACGCTGGGCACACTATATATATTTCCAGAGTGCTCACATGCTCTGTGCTGGGAACAGAACAACTATAAGACCATTGCCGGCCTCGCTCTACGCTGGGCACACTATATATATTTTCATTGAGCTCGCATACTCTGTGCTGCGAACAGAACAACTATAAGACCATTGCCGGCCTCGCTCCACGCTGGGTACACTATATATATTTCCAGAGTGCTCGCATGATCTGTGCTGGAAACAGAACAAATATAAGACCATTGTTGGCCTCGCTCCACGCTGGGCACACTATATATATTTCCGGAGCGTTTGCATGCTCTGTGCCGGGACCAATACAGCTATAAGACCATTGTTGGTCTCGCTCCACGCTGGGCTCACTATATATATTTCAAGAGCGCTCGAATGCTCTGTGCTGGGAATAGGCCGGCCTCGCTCCGCGCTGGGTACTCTATATATATTTCCAGAGCGCTCGCATGCACTGTGCTGGGAACATAACAACTATAAAACCATTGGCGGCTTTGGTCCATTGCCGGGCTCGCTCTATATATATAACCAGGTGCTTGCATGCTCTGTGCGGGGAACAGAGCAACTAAAAGAACATTGCCGGTCCCGCCCCATGCTGGGCACACTATATACATTTCCAGAGTGCCCGCATCCTCTGTGGTGGGAACAGAACAACTATAAGACCATTGCCGGCCTCGCTCCACGCTGGACACACTATATATATTTCCAGAGTGTTCGCATGCTCTGTGCTGGGAACAGAACAACTATAAGACCATTGTTGGCCTCGCTCCACGCTGGGCACAGTATATATATATTTCCAGAGTGCTCGCATGCTCTGTGCTGGGAACAGAACAGCTATAAGACCATTGTTGGCGTCGCTCCACGCTGGGCACACTATGTATATTTCCAGAGTGCTCGCATGCTCTGTGCTGGGAACAGAACAACTTTAAGACCATTGTTGGCCTCGCTCCACGCTGGGCACTTTATATATATTTCCAGAGTGCTCGCATGCTCTGTGCTGGGAACAGAACAGCTATAAGACCATTGTTGGCCTCGCTCCACGCTGGGCACACCATGTATATTTCCAGAGTGCTCGCATGCTCTGTGCTGGGAAACAGAACAGCTATAAGACCATTGTTGGCCTCGCTCCACGCTGGGCACATCATGTATATTTCTATTAAACCATCGCCGACCTCGCTCCCCGCTGGGCACACTTTATATATTTCCAGAGTGCTCAAATGCTCTGTGCTGGCTACAAAATAACTATAAAACCATTGCCGGCCTCGCTCCACGCTGGGCACACTATATATATTTCCAAAGTTCTCGAATGCTATGTGCTTTGAACAAAACAACTCTTAACCATTGCCGGCCTCGCTCCACGTTGTTCACAGTATATATATTTCCAGAGTGCTCGCATGCTCTGTGCTGGGAACAGAACAACTATAAGACCATTGCCGGCCGCGCTCCACGCTTGGCACACTATATATATTTCCGGAGCGCTCGCATGCTCTGTGCTGGGAACAGAGCAGCTATAAGACCATTGTTGGTCTCGCTCCACGCTGGGCACACTATATATATTTCCAGAGCGCTCGAATGCTCTGTGCTGGGAACAGGCCGGCCTCGCTGGGCACCCTATATATATTTCCACAGCGCTCACATGCTCTTTGCTGGGAACAGAACAAATATAAGACCATTGGCAGCTTTGCTTCACGCTGGGCACACTATATATATTTCCAGAGTGCTGGCATGCTCTGTGCTGGGAAGAGAACAACTATAAAACAATTGCCGGACTCGCTCCACGCTGGGAACACTATATATATTTCCAGAGTGCTTGCATGCTCTGTGCGGGGAACAGAGCAACTAAAAGACCATTGCAGGCCTCGCCCCATGCTTGACACACTATATATATATCCAAATGCCCGCATCCTCTATGCTGGGAACAGAACAACTATAAGACCATTCTCGGCCTCGCTCCGAGATTGACACACTATATATATTTCCAGAGTGCTCGCATGCTCTGTGCTGGGAACAGAAAAGCTATAAGACCATTGTTGACGTCGCTCCACGCTGGGCACACCATGTATATTTCCAGAGTGCTCGCATGCTCTGTGCTGGGAACAGAACAACTATAAGACCATTATTGGCCTCGCTCCACGCTGGGCACACTATATATATTTCCAGAGTGCTCGCATGCTCTGTGCTGGGAACAGAAAAGCTTTAAGACCATTGTTGGCCTCGCTCCACGCTGGGCACACCATGTATATTTCCAGATTGCTCGCATGCTCTGTGCTGGGAACAGAACAGCTATAAGACCATTGCCGGCTGCGCTCCACGCTGGGTACACTATATATATTTCCAGAGTGCTTGCATTCTCTGTGCTGGGAACAGAACAACTATAAGACCATTGTTGGCCTCGCTCCACACTGGGCACACTATATATATATTTCCAGAGTGTTCGCCTGCTCTGTTATGGGAACAGAACGACTATAAAGCCATTGCCGGCCTCGCTCCATGCTGGGCACACTATATATATTTCCAGAGTACTCGCATGCTCTGTGCTGGGAGGAACAAATATAATGCCATTGCAGGCCTCGCTCCACGCTAGGCACACCCTTTATATTTCTAGGGTGCTCGCATGCTCTGTGCTTGGAATAGAAAAACGAATAAAACCATTGCCGGCCTCTTTCCACGCTGGGCACACTATATATATATTTCCACAGTGCTCGCATGCTCTGAGCTGGAAACAGAACGACTATAAGACCATCTCTAGCCTCGCACTTCGCTGGGCACACTATATATATTTTCAGAGTGCTCGCATGCTCTGTGCTGGGATCAGAACAGCTATAAGACCATTGTTGGCCTCGCTCCACGCTGGGCACATTATATATATATATCCTGAGTGCTCGCATGCTCTGTGCTGGGAACAGAACAACTAGAAGACCATTGCCGGCCTCGCTCCACGTTGGGCACACAATATATATATTTCCAGAGTGCTCGCATGCTCTGTGCTTGGAATAGAACAGCTATAAGACCATTGCCGGCCTTGCTCCACGCTGGGCACACTATATTTTTCCAGAGTGCTACCATGCTCTGTGCTGGAAATAGAACAGCTATATGTCCATTGCCGAACTCGCTCCACGCTGGTCCCACTATATATATTTCCAGATCGCTCGCATGCTCTGTGTTGGAACTGAACAACTATAAGACCATTGTTGACGTCGCTCCACGCTGGGCACACTATATATATTTCCAGAGTGCTCGCATGCTCTGTGCTGTGAACAGAACAACTATAAATCATTGTTGGCCTCGACCCACACTGGGCACACTATATATATTTCCAGAGTGCTCGCCTGCTCTGTGCTGGGAACAAAACGACTATAAAGCCATTGCCGGCCTCGCTCCATGCTGGGCACACTATATATATTTCCAGAGTGCTCGCATGCTCTGTGCTGGGAACGGAACAAATATAATACCATTGCAGGCCTCGCTCAACGCTAGGCACACCCTTTATATTTCTAGAGTGCTCGCATGCTCTGTGCTTGGAACAGAACAACTGTAAGAACATTGCCAGCCTCGCTCCAGCCTGGGCACACTATATATATTTCCAGAGTGCTCGCATGCTCTGTGCTGGACACACTATATATATATTTCCAGAGTGCTCGCATGCTCTGTGCTTGGAATAGAACAACTATAAGACCATTGCCGGCCTTGCTCCACGCTGGGCACACTATATATATTTCCGGAGCGTTTGCATGCTCTGTGCTTGAAACAGAACAGCTATATGTCCATTGCCGAACTCGCTCCACGCTGGGCACACTATATATATTTCCAGATTGCTCGCATGCTCTGTGCTGGGCACAGAACAGCTATAAAACCATTGCCGGCCTCGCTCAACGCTGGACACACTATACATGTATATATATCCAGAGTGCTCGCATGCTCTGTGCTGGGAACAGAAAAACTATTAAACCATTGCGGGCCTCGCTGGGCACACTATATATATTTCCAGAGTACTCGCATGCTCTGTGCTGGGAACGGAACATATATAAGACCATTGCCGGCCTCGCTCCATGCTAGGCATACTCTGTATATTTCTAGAGTGCTCGCATGCTCTGTGCTGGGAACAGAACAACTATAAACCATTGCCGGCCTCACTCAACGCTGGGCACACTATATATATATATTTCCAGAGTGCTAGCATGCTCTGAGCTGGAAACAGAACGACTATAAGACCATTTCTAGCCTCGCACTACGCTGGGCACACTTTATATATTTCCAAAGTGCTCGCATGCTCTGTGATGTGATCAGGACAGCTATAAGACCATTGTTGGCCTCGCTCCACGCTGGGCACACTATATATACTGACAGAGCGCTCGCATGCCCTGTGCTGGGAAAAGAACAACTATAAGACTATTATTGGCCTCGCTCCACGCTGGGCACACTATATATATTTTCAGAGTGCTCGCTTGCTCTGTGCTGGGAACAGAACACCTATAAGACCATTGCCGGCCTTGCATCACGCTGGGCATACTGTATATATTTTCGGAGCGCTCGTATGCTCTATGCTCGGAACAGAACAACTATAAGTCCCATTGTAGGCCTCGCTCCACGCTGGGCACGTTTTATTTTCTTCCGGAGCTCTGGCTTGCTCTGTGCTGGGCACACTATGTTTTCTTCCGGGACGCACGCTTGCTCTCTGCTGGCACGGAGCAACTGGGTACGTTATAGGCCCTATATACTTCCGGTGCGTTCATTCTCGGGGTATAGGTCTTATATTACTTCGTGTCTAGCACAGATCAAGCAACGTAGAATGCGTAATGTTCCCAGCGTGGAGCAAGGGCAGGTTGCTCCGTATCCCTGCTCCCGTATCCAGCACAGAGCAAGCAACTGATTCAGTGTTATACATAACGAACGCAGAGTGGAGTAAGGGCAGGAATATGTCTTTAAGTTCTTCGCTCACAGCACAGAGCAAGTGACCGCTCCAATACAATATGCAACGTTCCCAGCGTGGAGCAGGGACAGAAATAGATCTTATATCCAGCGAAAGATCCAGTAGAACACGTGACGTCCCCAGCGTAGAGCAAGGCAAGAAATAGGTCTTCCTTATTGTTGATCCGTGCCCAACACAGAGCAAGTGACCTCTTCAGTATAGAACTTAACGTGCCCGGCTTGCTTAGGGCAAGTGCAGGTATAGGCGAATGCTTCAGTATAATATACTGTATACTTGAAGTTCCCAGCACGGAGCAATGGTAGGAATGGTAAAATAGTTATTCCGTGCCCAGCACAGACCAAGCGACCGCTCCTATACAATATGTAACGTTTCCAGCACGGAGCAAGGACAGGAATATGTCTCAATACGTAACGTTCCCAGCGAGGAGCAAGCGGCCGCTTCAGTAAAATATAACGTGTCCAACGTGGAGCAAGGACATAAATAGGTCTTATAGCGTGTAGCGAGGCCAGCTGTAGGTCTTACAGTTGTTGTGTTTCCTACACATTAGTACTGTCAACGTGTCCAATGTGGAGCGAGGCAAGCTGTAGGTCTCGCTTGCTGTGTTTCCGGCAGAGGAAAATACTGCTCAGCGGGTAGTACTGTCAACGTGTCCCGCATGGAGCGAGGACAGCTGTAGGCTGAGACGGGGCACAGCGATTCTAACGCTCCTTAGAGCTACCTTCAGAATCTGAAATGCTACTGGTGTCACGTCAAATGGCATTCATACACTAGGCTTTTTTATATAAGAAACTGAAGTGATATTTTCAGGTGGCCTCTGAAAAACTATGTTGACTGTTTTGTAAAAGTTAAAGCTTGAAATAGTCGGATTACCTCCCTTGTAAAAGTCTAATTTTATTAAATTAAATTAAGTGTGGAAAATAGTTATTAGTGTTCAAATTATTCTTTGTTTTTACAGTGAGAATATTTTGAGAATATTTTCTGATGTTCTTGTGGCAATATTGATGAAATAGTGATAATATTTTAATTTTGTTTTCCCAAGGGTTGTGAATGATATGATGTTACCTCTTTGATATAAAGTTTTAGTAATATTTTATAAATAATTTCAGTGATATACTGATAAATGATACACTTCGTAAAAATAGGTCTTATAAAGCATTGGTTTGCACATATGTCTGCTGTTCATGCATCCGTCTTGGAAGGTCTCTAATTGTCCGTCCGTCTGTTTGTTCAGCTCGTCATTTTGGTTGGTTGTTGGGGCAATGGTAGCACTGGTAACTAGTTATTATGAATGTTTCAACAAGTTTGTTCGAATCCCGTAGGGCATACGGACGATGGGTATATTTGTTGTTAAGCCTGAGCTGGCAGACTTTCAGCCTTCTTGAAGTCTGGCCGTCTAGAACACTAATATATTTATTAAAATGTTAAACCTTTCCTTTAAAGAGCAGAAGCATTTTTTATTGTTTTTCTTTGACATAATTCTGACCCTATAGTATATTGACACGTAGTGTTGTAAACTCTTACACGAGTGATCATTTCATATGGGATTTTATGGTTTATCACATAACGGTGTTAAATCGGGTTTTATTGCTGAAAACGTTAAAGAGAAAAATAGAGTTGTCATGGATGGCGTCGTGAGGTTACGCGTCAGTAGCCATGTGTTATTACAAGTGTGGTCGTGTGATTTTTATTACATGACGTTATCCACTGTTTAACAGCGGCGTTATGTAATAAATATATGTAGCCGGCCTGACTGAGGTGTGTCTTTATTTGCTAAATATTGTGGAGTTTTCAGGGATTTACAGGTCTCTGAAAATGTATCGAGCTATTTATCCTATTTAGTATGATTTAAGCATACATAATTTCTGTTTGAAGAAGTTTTACACATCCTTCCGATTTTGTGGTATGTGAGATAAAATGACACCTAAAGCCCCACTGCCCTATGAAACCGCGGATGTTCAAGTGTAGTGGCTCCGACTTGCAACACTTTTGCCATGCAGGCGTGGAATGTTCTAGCGGTTTATCTGTACGCCATTGACGCGGAAGCAGCATGCAGCCCAGTCTATTTCTCCTAGTCCCGATTGGCGGGGGCCCTAAGCACAGAAAAGAAACAAGAGGATCATAATGGTCCTATATCGCTCACCTGAGCTAAGAGATTTACATACTATAAACTGAAGTTTCACATGGTAGATTGCTCTAAGACTTGGTATAAATCGTTTGACCCCAGGGGTATTATCTGAACAATCTTGGTAGAGGTCCACTTTTGGAAGCTAAAAGCCAAAGATCAAAGGCCAGGGCCTTCTGGTTATTTATATCCGGGCCTTCTGGGTTCAGACAAGAAGATTTTAAAGGTTTCTCTATATAGACAAGGTGTGTTTGTGAAACACTAACATGTCCCCGGGTAGGTTCATTTTTCCTTTGAAGTAGATCACTGGACAAGGTCAAGGTCACAGGTCAAAATTTATATACGAGTTGGAAGCCCATGTCAAAAGTCACCTACATGCCAAAAATTAAGGCTCTATCTCAAACGGTTCAAAAGTTATAATAATGTAGGTCAGGGTCAAGGGCACAGGTCAAAATATATGAGTGAGAAGGCCATTTCACAAGGAACCTACATGCCAAATATGAGGGCTCTATCTCAAACGGTTCAAATGTTATGACCAATATTTTTTTTAAGTGTGTGTGTTTTAGATTTACGTCCCACCAACAACTAAGGTCATACGGAAACGGGACCTCGGTTTAAAGACATCCGAAAGTCTGGAGAAGCCAAGGAGGATCGATCCTGCGGTCCCTGGTTTATCAGGCGAGTAGTATAACCACAACACCACAAAGGCTTATTTGTCTTTAAAGTAGTAAAAAGGTCATGATCAAGGTCAAACAATTTTGTAGCAGTGGGAAGCTCTTGCCACAAGAAACTTATGTGCTAATTAAGAAGGCCCTACCTCAAACGGTTCAAAAGATATGACAAATGTTAGTTTTTCTTTAATGTAGGTCAAAGGTTAAAATTTTTTTATAAGTGGGAAGCCCTTTTCATAAGGAACCTGCCTGTCAAAAATGAAGGCTCTATCTCAAACAGTTCTGAAGTTATGGTCAATGTAATTTTTCTAAAGTAAGTCACAGACCAAGATCAAGGTCATAGGTCAAATTTTTTGTTTGAATTGAAAGCCCTTGTCCCAAGGAACTTATAAGCCAAATATGAAGGCTATATCTCAAACGGTTAAGAAGTTATGACAAAAGTTATTTGTTTCTTTAAAGTAGATCACAGGTCAAAGTCAAGGACACAGGTCATCACAGGTCCTGGTGTATGAATGTCATTTGACGTGTCACCAGTAACAATTCTGATTCTGATCAATTTTTTTTTTTATGAATCGAAAGCCCTGGTCTTAAGGAACTTATAAGCCAGATATGAATGCTATAACTCAAACGGTTCAGAAGTTATGACCAATGTTTTTTTTTTTTGTTTTGTTTTTTATAAAGTAGGTAACAGGTCAAGGTCATAGGTAAAACATGTTTGGTATGAGTCGGAAGCCCTTTTCCCGAGGAACTTACATGCCAAAAATAAAGGCTCTATCTCAAACCGTTCAACAGTTATGACCAATGATAAAGTTGAACAACCAACAAATAGATAAATAAATAAACAAACAGACAGGACAAAAACAGTATGTCCCCGCTATCGCTACCGAGGACAAGGAAGGCAATGTTCAGGAATCAGTACAATTAACCCATACCTCCCATCATTCACCAACAAACAAGTGGGCCCCGAGTATTTGAACAATCTCGGTAGAAGTCCACTAGATCAAGCTACATACCAAATATCAAAGACCTGGGCCTTCTGGTTTCAGACAAGTTTTTTAAAGGTTTTCCCTTCGTATCTCTACGGAAAACATGTGGGATCCAGTGCGGGGCCATTTTTTTGCTCCGGGACTATAAATTGAATAATCTTGGTAGAGGTCCACTAGATGAAGCTACATATCAAATATCAAAGGCCTGGGCCTTCTCGTTTCGGACAAAAGGATTCTTAAAGGAGTTCCCTATATAAGTCTATGCAAAACTAGTGGGCCCAGGGCGGGGCCATTTTTGGCCACAAGGCTATAATTTGAGCAATCTTTGTAGATTTTTTGTTTGATTTGAGGTTTAACGTCCCCTTCAACACTGTAAAGGTCATTTTGGAGACGTTGCTTCCAATTTTGTTGAACTTTTACCCGACATTGAGATGAAATGACATCTCAAGCCCTGTCGCCCAATGAAACCAATAGGGTTTATAAGCATGGACGGTCCGCCTCGCATCGCGGTTCCTGGACAGGCTTAGATCCTCTAAGCGGTTTACCAGTACTAGTGTGCGGGCCGGATTCAGCTCTGCGTGGAAGCATCATGCAGCCCATATATTTCTTCAAGCCCCTATGGGCGGGGGCTAAATCTTTGTAGAGGTCCACTAGAAAAAGCTACATGCCAAATATCAAAGACCTGGAATTTCTGGTTTCAGACAAGAAGATTTTAAAGGGTTTTCCCTATATGGGTCTACGTAAAACATGTGACCCCTAAGGGGCCAACTGTGATCCCAGAGCGATAATATGAATAACTTTGGTAGAGGTCCATTAGCTGAAGCTTCATACAAAATATCAAAGAACTGGGACTTCTGTTTCAGACAATATTTTTAAAGGCTTCCCTATATAAGTCTTAAGACAAGAAGCTTTTTAAAGGGTTTCCCTATGTATGTCTATGTGAACCCAGTGGGCCTAACCCCAGGGCCATTTTGGCCCAAGGGCTATTATTTGAACAATCTTGGTAGATGTCATCTAGAAGTAGCTTCATAACAAATACTGATGACCTGGGCCTTTTGGTTTCAGACATGAAAATTTTAAACTGGTTTCCCTATGTATGTCTATGTAAACCCAGTGGGCCCCGCCAAGGGGCCATTTTTGCCTGAGGGTTATGATTTGAACAATTTTGGTAGAAGTCCACTAGAAAGAGCTTCATACCAAATATCAATCAAAGACTAGAGCCTTCTAGTTTCAGACATGAAGATTTTAAAATGTTTTCCCTATGTATGTCTATGTAAACCCACTGGGCCCTGTCCCTGGGCCATTCCGGACCCCAGGGCTTTAATTTGAAAATTTTGGTAGAGATCTACTAGATGAAGTTTCAAACCAAATATCAAAGATCTGGGCCTTCTGACCTCAGACAAGAAGATTTTGTAAAGTTTTTTTCCTATATACATCTGTGTAAACCCAGTGGGTCCCGCCACGGGGCTATAATCGACCCCAGGGCTATGATTTGAACCATCTTGGTAGAGGTCCACTGGAAGAAGCTTTATTCCAAATATCAAACACCTGGGCTTCTGGTTTCAGACAATAAGATTTTTAAAGGCTCTTCCTATACATAAGTCTATGTAAACAGTGGGCCCCGCGCCGGGGCCATTTTGGACCCAGGGCTATACTTTGAACAATCTTGTTAGAGGTGCACTAGATGAAGCTTCATACCAAATATAGAAGAAATATTGGAGTGTGCCTTCTGCAGCTGGTTTCAGACAAGAAGATTTTTAAGGGTTTTTCCTATAAAAGTCTATAAAAAAAAATTGGGCCCCGCCCCGGTGCAACTTTTGGCAAGGAATACACCACAGAACTTGAAAATATGAAGCCTATTCCTGCTATTGCTCTGCAGAGCATGCGAGCACTCTGGGAAAATATATAGTGTGCCCAGCGTGGAGCGAGGCCAACAGTGTTCTTATAGATGTTCTGTTCCCAGCACAGTGCGTGCGAGCACTCTGGAAGCATATATAGTGTGCCCGGCATGGAGAGAGGCCAACAATGGTCTTAAAGTTGTTCTGTTAAGAGCACAGAGCATGCGAGCACTCTTGAAATATATATAGTGTGCCCAGCGTGGCGCGAGGCCAACACTGGTCTTATAGTTGTTCTGTTCCCAGCACAGAGCATGCGAGCACTCTGGAAATAAATATAGTGTGCCTAGCGTGGAGCGAGGTCGGCAATGGTCTTATAGTTGTTCTGTTCCCACCACAAAGCAAGCGAGCACTCTGGAAATATATAAAATGTGTGTCCAGCGTGGAGCAGGCCAACAATGGTTTTACAGTTGTTCTGTTTCCAGCAGAGAGCATGCTAGCTATCTGGACATATAAAAAGTGTGCCCAGCGTGGAGCGAGGCCAACAATGGTCTTATAGTTGTTCTGTTCCCAGCACAGAGCATGCGAGCACTCTGGAAATATATATAGTGTGCCTAGCGTGGAGCGAGGTCGGCAATGGTCTTATAGTTGTTCTGTTCCCACCACAAAGCAAGCGAGCACTCTGGAAATATATATAGTTTCTTCAGCGTGGAGCGAGGCCAACAATGGTCTTATAGTTTTTCAGTTCCCAGCACCGAGCATGCGAGCGCTCTTGAAATAAATATAGTGTGCCTAGCGTGTATCGAGGCCAACAATGGTCTTATAGTTGTTCTGGCCACAGCACAGAGCATGTGAGCGCTCCGGAAATATATATAGTGTGCCCAGTGCGGAGCGAGTCCAACAAAGGTCTCATATTTGTTCTGTTCCCAGCACAGAGCATGCGAACACTCTGGAAATCTATATACTGTGCCCAGCGTGGAGCGAGGCCGGCAATGGTTTAAAGTTGTTCTGTTCCATGCACGGATCATTCGAGCACTTTGGAAATATATATAGTGTGCCCAGGATGGATCGAGGCCGGCAATGGTCTTATAGTTGTTCTGTTCCCAGCACAAGAGCAAGCGAGCACGCTGGAAATATATATAGTGTGCCCGGTTTGGTGCGAGGCCGGGAATGGTTGTATAGTTGTTCTGTTCCCAGCACAGGCCATGCCAGCACTCTGGAAATATGTACATGTATAGTGTGCCCAGCGTGGAGCGGGGCCGGCAATGGTCTTATAGTTGGTCTGTTCCCAGTACAGGCGATACGAGCACTCTGGAAATATCTAGTGTGCGTAGCGTGGAGCGAGGCCAACAATTGTCTTATAGTGTTCTGTTCACTGCACAGAGCATGTGAGCACTCTGGAAATATATATGGTGTGCCCAGCATGGAGCGAGGCCAACAATGGTCTTATAGCTGCTGGGTTCCCAGCACAGAGCATGCGAGCACACCGGAAATATATACTGTGTGCCCAGTGTGAAGCGAGGCCAACAATGGTCTTATATTTGTTCTGTTCCCAGCACAGAGCATACGAGCACTCTGGAAATATATATATATACTGTGCCCAGCGTGGAGCTAGTGCGGCAATGGTTTATAGTTATTCCATTCCAAGCACATAGCATTCGAGCATTTTGGAAATATATATATATAGTGTGCCCAGCGTTGAGCGAGGCTGATAATGGTCTTATAATTGTTTTGTTCCCAGCAGAGAGCATGCGAGCACTCTGAAAATATATATAGTGTGCCCGGCGTGGAGCGAGGCCGGCAATGGTTTTATAGTTGTTCTGTTCCCAGCACAGAGCATGCCAGCACTCTGGAAATATATATGGTGTGCCCAGCGTGGAGCGGGACCGGCAATGGTCTTATAGTTGTTCTGTTTGCGAGCACTCTGGAAATATAGATAGTGTGCCCAGCGTGGAGCGAGGCCAACAATGGTCTTATAGTTGTTCTGTTCCCAGCACAGAGCATGCGAGCATTCTGGAAATATATGTAGTGTATCCAGGGTGGAGCGAGGCCAACAATGGTCTTATAGTTGTTCTGTTCCCAGCACAGAGCATGCGAGCATTCTGGAAATATATGTAGTGTATCCAGGGTGGAGCGAGGCCAACAATGGTCTTATAGTTGTTCTGTTCCCAGCACAGAGCATGCGAGCGCTCTGGAAATATATATAGTGTGCCCAGCGTGGAGCGAGGCCGGCAATAGATTATTAGTTGTTCTGTTCCCCGCACAGACATAGGCCTCGCTCCACACTGGGCACGTTTTATTTTCTTCCGGAGCTCTAGCTTGCTCTGTGCTGGGCACGCTATGTTTTCTTCCGGGACGCTGGATTGCTCTCTGCTGGCACGGTGCAACGAAGTACGCTGTATAGGCCCTATATACTTCCGGTGCGCCAATTCTCGGGGTATAGGTCTTATATTTCTTCGTGTCTAGCACAGCTCCCGCTCCAGTAGAATGCGTAACGTGCCCAGCGTGGAGCAAGGGCAGGTTGTTCCGTATTCAGCGCAGAGCAAGAAACAAATTCTGTATAATAACGAACGCAGAGTGGAGTAAGGGCAGGAATATGTCTTAAAGTTCTCCGCTCACAGCACAGAGCAAGTGACTGCTCCAGTACAATATGCAACGTTCCCAGCGTGGAGCAGGGACAAGAATATATCTTATATCCAGCGAAACGTCCAATAGAACACGTGACGTCCCCAGCGTGGAGCAAGGCAAGAAGTAGGTCTTTCTTATTGTTGGTCCGTGCCCAGCACAGAGCAAGTGACCGTTTCACTATAGTACGTAACGTGCTCAGCTTGGAGCAAGTGCAGGTTTAGGTCTTAAGTTGCTCCGTGCTCCTGAATGCTTCAGTATAATATATACTGAAAGTTCCCAGCATGGAGCAAGGGCAGGAATGTATAATAGTTATTCCGTGCCCAGCACAGACCAAGCGACCGCTCCCATGCAAGCACAGCCACACTTCATCTTAATTTGTGTTCACTTTGAAGTAGTATTTCTAAGCTGAAATGTTTCCAACATGTAAGGCCCTATATAGTCGGTAGAAAAAGCTTTAACTTGTAAAAACTATACCGAGTTAAAATCAAGACTTATTTATTGACGATATGATATGACATTTTTATGCTCACAAAACAATATATATATATTAGTCACTATGTATTTTTAAGTAAGGCTGGTGCCTCATGGCCGATAAGTATTCGATTAAATACGAACAAAAAAAACTACCACGATTAAAATAACACTCTTGAAAAAAATATTGTTTATTTTTGGAATTTATTTTTCACATTGTTACAAGTCAAACGCAGACATTAGCTGTTTAACATGAAATAACCTTTTCTTGTGGTTCCGATTCTATTGTTGTCTCCCTTGCCAGGTTCAAGCATCAACTTTTGCTAATGATATTTGAAAGTGACAAGATGCATGCTCTCCAATCGTATTTCTATAAAGTATAATAGGCTACATCTACATCGTTACATTAAATCGTCATAATTTGACTTCTACTCAACGGGAGCTAATAAATTGACAATGATAAATTTATATAACTATTGCTTCAAAGTATAGCTGCAACTGCAGGAAAAGAGTGTGTCCACGGTGAAGCAAATGAGGTGCCTAGCATTGATCGCCGGCCTGTCCTTGCTCCACGCTGGGGACGTTGCATATTGTATTGGAGCAGTCACTTCTCTGTGTTGTGAGCGGAGCAGCTCTAAAACTGATTCCTCCCTTGCTCCACGCTGGGAACGTTTCGCATTCTACTGGACACTTTGACAGTACTATCTGAGCAGTCGCTTCCTCTTTGCCGGAAACATAGCGGCTATAAGCTCTTTTTCTGCACTTGCTCCACGCTGGGAACGTTACGTGTCCTACTGGATCGGTCGCTAGCTCTTTTGCTAGGTACAGAGCAAGTATAATACCTTTTCCTGCTTATGCTCCACGCTATGAGCGGTACATATTCTACTTGATCTGTCGCACGCTCTGTGCGACAACGCCATTAAGATTGTGAAAGTGCCCAGCGTGGAGCAGTGGCAAGAGTAGGCATAACAGTCGCTCCACCTCCGGCACAATTCAAGCGACCTGGCCAGCACAGAGCATGCGAGCACTCTGGAAATATATATAGTGTGCCCGGCGTGGAGTGAGGCCGGGAATAGTTTTATAGTCGTTCTGTTCCCAGCACAGAGCATGCAAGCACTCTGGAAATATATGTAGTGTGCCCAGCGTGGAGCGGGGCCGGCAATGGTCTTATAGTTGTTCTGTTCCCAGCGCCGACAATGCGAGCACTCTGGAAATATAGATAGTGTACCCAGTGTGGAGCGAGGCAAACAATTGTCTTATAGTGTTGTGTTCCCAGCGCAGATCATGCGAGCAGTCTGGAAATATATATGGTGTACCCAGCATTGGGGGAGGTCAACAGTGGTCTTATAGCTGTTCTGTTCCCAGTACAGAGCATACGAGCATGCGAGCACTCTGGAAATATATATAGTGTGCCCAGCGTGGAGCGAGGCCGGCAATGGTCTTATAGTTGTTCTGTTCCCAGCACAGAGGATGCGGGCACTCTGGAAATATATATAGTGTGCCCAGCGTGGAGCGAGGCCGCAATGATCTTTAAGTTGTTCTGTTCCACGCACAGAGCATGCAAGCACACTAGAAATATATATAGTGTGCCCAGCGTGGAGCGAGGCTGGCAATGGTTTTATAGTTGTTGTGTTCCCAGCACAGAGCATGTGAGCACTCTGGAAATATATATAGTGTTCCCAGCGGGGAGCGAGGTCGGCGATGGTTTAATAGTTGTTCTCTTTCCAGCACAGAGCATACGAGCACACTGGAAAGATATATAGTGTGCCCAGCGTGGAGCGAGGCCGGCAATGCTTTTATAGTTGTTCTGTTCCCAGCACAGAGCATGCGAACACTCTGGAAATATATATAGTGTGCCCAGCGTGGAGCGAGGCCGGCAATGGTCATAAAGTTGTTCTTTTCCCAGCACAGAGGATGCGGCCACTCTGGAAATATATATAGTGTGCCAAGCGTAGAACGAGGCCGTCAATGGTCTTATAGTTGTTCTGTTCCAAGCACAATGCATGCGAACACTCTGGAAATATACATAGTGTGCCCAGCGAGGAGCGAGGCCGGCAATGGTCAGATAGTTTTTCTTTTCCCAGCACAGAGCATGCTAGCATTCTGGAAATAAATATAGTGTGCCCAGCGTGGAGCGAGGCCAACAATGGTCTTATATTTGTTCAGTTTCCAGCACAGAGCATGCGAGCATTCTGGAAAATATATATAGTGTACCCAGCATGGAAAGAGGCCAACAATGGTCTTAAAGCTGTTCTGTTCCCAGCACAGAGCATGCGAGCAGTCTGGAAATATATATAGTGTACCCAGCGTGGAGTGAGGCCAACAATTGTCTTATAGTTGTTCAGTTCCAAGCACAGAGCATACGAGCGCTCTGGAATTATATATAATGTGCCCAGCGTGGAGCGAGGCCAACAATGGTCTTATAATAGTTGTTCTGTTCCCAGCAAAGAGCATGCGAGCACTCTAGAAATATATATAGTGTATCCAGCGTGGAGCGAGGCCAACAATGGTCTTATATTTGTTCTGTTCCCAACACAGAGCATGCGAGCACTCTGGAAATATATATAATGTGCCCAGCGTGGAGCGAGGCCGGCAATGGTTTAAAGTTGTTCTATTCCAAGCACGAATCATTCGAGCACTTTGGAAATATATATAATGTGCCCAGCGTGAAGCGAGGCCGGCAATGGTCTTATTGTTGTTCTGTTCCCAGCACAGAGCATGTGAGCACTCTGGAAATATATATAGTGTGCCCGGCGTGGAGCGAGGCCGGGAATGGTTTTATAGTTGTTCTCTTCCCAGCACAGATCATGTCAGCACTCTGGAAATATAAATAGTGTGCCCAGCGTGGAGCGGGGCCGGCAATGGTCTTATAGTTGTTCTGTTCCCAGCACAGACAATGCAAGCACTCTGGAAATATAGATAGTGTGCCCAGCGTGTAGCGAGTCCAACAATTGTCTTATAGTGTTGTGTTCCCAGCACAGAGCATGCGAGCACTCTGGAAACATATGTAGTGTGCCCAGCATGGAGGGAGGCCAACAATGGTCTTGTAGTTGTTATGTTCCCATCACAGAGCAAGCGAGCGCCCTGTTGATATATATAGTGTGTCCAGCGTGGAGCGCGGCCAACAATGGTCTTATAATTGTTCTGTTCCCAGCACAGAGCATGCGAGCGCTCCGGAAATATGTATATTGTGCCCAGCGCGGAGCGCGGCCAACAATGATCTTATATTTGTTCTCTTCCCAGCACAGAGCATGCGAGCACTCTGGAAATATATATACTGTGCCCAGCGTGGAGCGAGGCCGGCAATGGCTTATAATTGTTCTGTTCCAAGCACGGATCATTCGTGCACTTTGGAAATATATATTGTGTGCCCAGCATGGAGCGAGGCCGGCAATGGTATTATAGTTGTTCTGTTCCCAGCACAGAGCATGCGAGCACTCTGGAAATATATATAGTGTGCCCGGCGTTGAGCGAGGCCGGGAATAGTTTTATAGTCGTTCTGTTCCCCGCACAGAGCATGCCAGCAATCTGGAAATATATGTAGTGTGCCCAGCGTGGAGCGGGGCCGGCAATTGTCTTATAGTTGTTCTGTTCCCAGCACAGACAATGCGAGCACTCTGGAAATATAGACAGTGTGCCCTGTGTGGAGCGAGGCCAACAATTGTCTTATAGCTGTTCTGTTCCCAGTACAGAGCATGCGAGCACTCTGCAAATATATATATTGTGCCCAGCGCGGAGCGAGGCAAACAATGATCTTATATTTGTTCTCTTCCCAGCACAGAGCATGCGAGCACTCTGGAAATATATATATTGTGCCCAGCGTGGAGCGAGACCGGCAATGGCTTATAGTTGTTCTGTTCCAAGCACGGATAATTCGTGCACTTTGGAAATATATATAGTGTGCCCAGCGTGGAGCGAGGCCGGCAATGGTATATAGTTGTTCTGTTCCCAGCACAGAGCATGCGAGCACTCAAGAAATATATATACTGTGCCCAGCGTGGAGCGAGGCCGGCAATGGCTTCTAATTGTTCTGTTCCAAGCACGGATCATTCGTGCACTTTGGAAATATATATTGTGTGCCCAGCGTGGAGCGAGGCCGGCAATGGTATTATAGTTTATCTGTTCCCAGCACAGAGCATGCGAGCACTCTGGAAATATATATAGTGTGCCCGGCGTGGAGCGAGGCCGGGAATAGTTTTATAGTCGTTCTGTTCCCAGCACAGAGCATGCCAGCAAACTGGAAATATATGAAGTGTGCCCAGCGTGGAGCGGGGCCGGCAATTGTCTTATAGTTGCTCTGTTCCCAGCACAGACAATGCGAGAACTCTGGAAATATAGATAGTGTGCCCAATGTGGAGCGAGGCCAACAATGGTCTTATAGTTGTTCTGTTCCCGCCAAAGAGCATGCGAGCACTCTGGAAATATATATAGTGTGCCCAGCGTGGACCAAGGCCGGAAATGGTCTTATAGTTGTTCTGTTCCCAGCAAAGAGCATGCGAGCACTCTGGAAATATATATAGTGTGCCCAGCGTGGAGCAAGGCCGAAAATGGTTTTATGGTTGTTCTGTTCCAAGCACAGAGGAGGCGGGCACTCTGGAAATATATATAGTGTGCCCAGCGTGGAGCGAGGCCAACAATGGTCTTAAAGTTGTTCTGTTCCCAGCAAAGAGCATGCGAGCACTCTGGAAATATATATAGTGTGCCCAGCGTGGAGCAAGGCCGGAAATGGTCTTATAGTTGTTCTGTTCCAAGCACAGAGGAGGCGGGCACTCTGGAAATATAGATAGTGTGCCCAGTGTGGAGCGAGGCTAACAATTGTCTTATAGCTGTTTTTTGTTCCCAGTACAGAGCATGCGAGCACTCTGGAAATATATATAGTGTGCCCAGCGTGGAGCGAGGCCAACAATGGTCTTATAGTTGTTCTGTTCCCAGCAAAGAGCATGCGAGCACTCTGGAAATATATATAGTGTGCCCAGCGTTGAGCGAAGCCGGTAATGGTCTTTACGTTGTTCTGTTCCCCGCACAGAGCATGCAAGCACACTATACATATAGTGTGCCCGGCACGGAGCGAGGCTGACAATGGTTTTATAGTTGTTGTGTTCCCAGCACAGAGCATGTGAGCACTCTGGAAATATATATAGTATGCCCAGCGGGGAGCGAGGTCGCCGATGGTTTAATAGTTGTTCTGTTTCCAGCACAGAGCATACGAGCACTGGAAATATATATAGTGTGCCCAGCGTGGAGCGAGGCCGGCAATGCTTTTATAGTTGTTCTGTTCCAAGCACAGAGCATGCGAACACTCTAGAAATATAAATAGTGTGCCCAGCGTGGAGCGAGGCCGGCAATGGTCTTACAGTTGTTCTGTTCCCCGCATAGAGCATGCAAGCACACTAGAAATATATATAGTGTGCCCATCGTGGAGCGAGGCTGGCAATGGTTTTATAGTTGTTGTGTTCTCAGCACAGAGCATGTTAGCACTCTGGAAAAATATATATAGTGTTCCCAGCGGGGAGCGGGGTCGGCGATGGTTTAATAGTTGTTCTGTTTCCAGAACAGAGCATACGAGCACTCTGGAAAGATATATAGTGTGCCCAGCGTGGAGCGAGGCCGGCAATGCTTTTATAGTTTTTCTGTTCCCAGCACAGAGCAGGTGAACACTCTGGAAATATATATAGTGTGCCCAGCGTGGAGCGAGGCCGGCAATGGTCTTATAGTTGTTCTGTTCCCAGCACAGAGGATGCGGGCACTCTGGAAATATATACAGTGTGCCAAGCGTGGAGCGAGGCCGGCAATGGTCTTTAAGTTGTTCTGTTCCCCGCACAGAGCATGCAAGCACACTAGAAATATATATAGTGTGCCCAGCGTGGAGCGATGCTGGCAATGGTTTTATAGTTGCTGTGTTCCCAGCACAGAGCATGTGAGCACTCTGGAAATATATATAGTGTGCCCAGCGGGGAGCGGGGTCGGCGATGGTTTAATAGTTGTTCTGTTTCCAGCATAGAGCATACGTGCACTCTGGAAAGATATATAGTGTGCCCAGCGTGGAGCGAGGCCGGCAATGGCTTATAATTGTTCTGTTCCAAGCACGGATCATTCGTGCACTTTGGAAATATATATTGTGTGCCCAGCGTGGAGCGAGGCCGGCAATGGTATTATAGTTGTTCTGTTCCCAGCACAGAGCATGCAAGCACTCTGGAAATATATATAGTGTGCCCGGCGTGGAGCGAGGCCGGGAATAGTTTTATAGTCGTTCTGTTCCCAGCACAGAGCATGCCAGCAATCTGGAAATATATGAAGTGTGCCCAGCGTGGAGCGGGGCCGGCAATTGTCTTATAGATGCTCTGTTCCTAGCACAGACAATGCGAGCACTCTGGAAATATAGATAGTGTGCCCTGTGTGGAGCGAGGCCAACAATGGTCTTATAGTTGTTCTGTTCCCAGCAAAGAGCATGCGAGCACTCTGGAAATATATATAGTGTGCCCAGCGTGGAGCAAGGCCGGAAATGGTCTTATAGTTGTTCTGTTCCCAGCAAAGAGCATGCGAGCACTCTGGAAATATATATAGTGTGCCCAGCGTGGAGCAAGGCCGGAAATGGTCTTATAGTTGTTCTGTTCCAAGCACAGAGGAGGCGGGCACTCTGGAAATATATATAGTGTGCCCAGCGTGGAGCGAGGCCAACAATGGTCTTATAGTTGTTCTGTTCCCAGCAAAGAGCATGCGAGCACTCTGGAAATATATATAGTGTGCCCAGCGTGGAGCAAGGCAGGAAATGGTCTTATAGTTGTTCTGTTCCAAGCACAGAGGAGGCGGGCACTCTGGAAATATAGATAGTGTGCCCAGTGTGGAGCGAGGCCAACAATTGTCTTATAGCTGTTTTTGTTCCCAGTACAGAGCATGCGAGCACTCTGGAAATATATATAGTGTGCCCAGCGTGGGGCGAGGACAACAATGGTCTTATAGTTGTTCTGTTCCCAGCAAAGAGCATGCGGGCACTCTGGAAATATATATAGTGTGCCCAGCGTGGAGCGAGGCCGGCAATGGTCTTTACGTTGTTCTGTTCCCCGCACAGAGCATGCAAGCACACTATATATATAGTGTGCCCGGCACGGAGCGAGGCTGGCAATGGTTTTATAGTTGTTGTGTTCCCAGCACAGAGCATGTGAGCACTCTGGAAATATATATAGTATGCCCAGCGGGGAGCGAGGTCGGCGATGGTTTAATAGTTGTTCTGTTTCCAGCACAGAGCATACGAGCACTGGAAATATATATAGTGTGCCCAGCGTGGAGCGAGGCCGGCAATGCTTTTATAGTTGTCCTGTTCCAAGCACAGAGCAAGCGAACACTCTGGAAATATAAATAGTGTGCCCAGCGTGGAGCGAGGCCGGCAATGGTCTTACAGTTGTTCTGTTCCCCGCACAGAGCATGCAAGCACACTAGAAATATATATAGTGTGCCAAGCGTGGAGCGAGGCTGGCAATGGTTTTATAGTTGTTGTGTTCTCAGCACAGAGCATGTTAGCACTCTGGAAAAATATATATAGTGTTCCCAGCGGGGAGCGGGGTCGGCGATGGTTTAATAGTTGTTCTGTTTCCAGCACAGAGCATACGAGCACTCTGGAAAGGTATATAGTGTGCCCAGCGTGGAGCGAGGCCGGCAATGCTTTTATAGTTTTTCTGTTCCCAGCACAGAGCAGGCGAACACTCTGGAAATATATATAGTGTGCCCAGCGTGGAGCGAGGCCGGCAATGGTCTTATAGTTGTTCTGTTCCCAGCACAGAGGATGCGGGCACTCTGGAAATATATACAGTGTGCCAAGCGTGGAGCGAGGCCGGCAATGGTCTTTAAGTTGTTCTGTTCCCCGCACAGAGCATGCAAGCACACTAGAAATATATATAGTGTGCCCAGCGTGGAGCGATGCTGGCAATGGTTTTATAGTTGTTGTGTTTCCAGCACAGAGCATGCGAGCACTCTGGAAATATATATATAGTGTGCCCAGCGGGGAGTTGGGTTGGCGATGGTTTAATAGTTGTTCTGTTTCCAGCACAGAGCATACGAGCACCCTGGAAAGATATATAGTGTGCCCAGCGTGGAGCGAGGCCGGCAATGCTTTTATAGTTGTTCTGTTCCCAGCACAGAGCATGCGAACACTCTGGAAATATGCATAGTGTGCCCAGCGAGGAGCGAGGCCGGCAATGGTCAGATAGTTTTTCTTTTCTCACCACAGAGCATGCGAGCACTCTGGAAATATATATTGTGTGCCCAGCGTCGTGTAAACCACTTAGAGATTCTAAGCCTGTCCAGGAACCGCGGTGCGAGGCGGACCGTCCATGCTAATAAACATTGGGCGACATAAATTACAATGTCATTTCATCTCAATGTCGGGTAAAAAAAAAAACCCACAAAATTGGATGCAAGGTTCTAAAACGACCTTTACACTTTTGACGGGGACGTTAAACCTCAAATCACACACTAAAAACAATACGACTCGTAAAGAAACGGCAGGAATAGCCGCATGGTATATATAGTGTGTAGCTAATTCTAATCCCGCTTGACGCAAACTATATATATTAAATGAATCTTATAAGCATGCTGTGGTAACCTTGCATCCGTCTGCAAACCTTTGAGTAACATTTGTCTGCCAAAGTCAATCTAAACATTGAGCAATAGGCATACAAACCAATATATGATGCAAACAAATTCAGGATAATCAAATATAAATCAGATCGTTTACGAATTTCCATAAAATAACACGTTAAGTCCACCAATAAAACAAGGGAAACAACTCAAATAAGTAACGTTGCTACAAGTAAAAGCTTTAAATATAAAAAAGCTCATATTTTGCTCTCAGGCCCTCACGGGTCTAAATTCGCTCCATGTCCAGAACTGTTAACGCAAACGCTCCAGTTCGATTGCTAACACACCCAGCATTGAGCTAGGGCTGAAAAGGGTCTTATAGTCGCTCCATCAATAGCACCGTTAAAGCAAACCCTCCAGTTTGATAAGGGTAGAAATAGGGAGAAATAGGTCTTACTAAAGTCATTTTATGTTGAGCAGAGTTCAAGAGATTGCTTCAGTACGACTACTTACTTGCCCATCGTGGAGAATGGACAGCCTAATAGGTCTAACAGTCGCTACAATCCAGCATATTTCAAGCAACCGACCCAGTACGACTGCTACGTGCCCAGCGTGGAGCAATGACAGGAACAAGTGTTATAGTTGCTCCTCGCCTAGCACAGTTTAAGCGAACGCTAGAACTCTGGTACGACTGCTAACGTGCCCAACAGCTCAGGATTATTAAGGTCCTGTAGTTTAATGGTCTCGATACGGGTGGGTTAATATGAAATTAATAAATCAACCGTTCTATTGGACACAAAGGAGTGGCCGTTCTGGGCGTGGAGGTGCCCAGCATGGAGCACCGGCATTATTGGAAAGTTCCCAGCGTGGAGCGAACGGACAGAACCTGATATACATTTAAAACTGTTTTGCAATGAAAGGCCAGGGTTTTTTTTCTGCGGATACTCAGATTTTTCAAACAATTCTTATTAACGATAGTGAAAGGGCCTAAAAACAAAACTGTTAGTAATAAAAAGTAACAATTGCGATTCGCCCCGGTAATGTAAAACAAATTGAACCAGTCTAGTATAACTGAAACTGCAATTTTCGAGCGTCTCCACGGTGGAGCAAAACGTTCCCTGCGTGGAGGTGCCCAGGATGGAGTGCCGGCATTACACCCTACTCCCTAGCAGCGGCTTAAGCGATATTGATTTTCAAAGTAACCAGAATGGACTCAATGATCCGAAAGGAAAAAAAAAATATAATCTGCACTATGATTAAGCACGGGGAGACGTTTTACGACCGCCACAAAGTCATATTTTAACCATTAACCTGCTTAATACGATAGTCCCTACCTTTGCAAACATTGAAGATCCAGATCAGCTGGCTTCTGAAAAAGCACTGTTTGTAGCGTAGTTTTTTTTAATTGAACGGGTACGCTATATCAAATTCTTTGATTGGTGGATAGTCAGGAATGGGTGTGGCTGAAGTAATTTACTCAGTAGGATAAGGGTTATGTATGTATACTGCTTGCCCTAGTACCAAATATTTAGAGTTGCGATTTATTTATAACAAGTTCAGATTTCCGTTTTCAAGGATGGGTGTGAGCTATGCTTACTACGGGTTGACCTTTGGTGTACAGTTTATGAAAGGCAATTTATACCTAAACATGTTTATTATCAACATAGTGGAGGTCCCTGGGCAGTTAGTTGCCATATTCTGCATGAACAAGTAAGTCTCTCTCTCTCTCTCTCTCTCTCTCTCTCTCTGATGATTAAAATGATTAAAACTGCAGGTACAAAATAGCCATGGGTCCTTAGAAATTGCCGCGGCCAGGACATAAATATGAATGGCGACCCTTCCAGTACTTTAAGGGGAGTGAGTGAGTATTTGAGTTTTAATTTCCACCAACAGCTAAGGTCATACGGAGACGGGACCTCGGTTTAAAGACTCATCCGAAAGTATGGAGAAGCCCAGGATCGATCCTGCGATCCCTGGTTTACAAGGCGAGTAGCTTAAAACTCCACCACGGAGGCTTCTTTACTTTAAAGGGAATGGGTACACCTGGCAGATTTTCCGCCATTTTTCTAGGGGAGACAAATTTCGGGATTTCCTGTTTGCCTTTCTTAAAACTCAGTTCCACTGGAAAGGGTTGGCTCTTAAAACAAAGAACTTTCTCCTTAAGAATAAATTCATTACTTTAAGAGTTGACTCCTGGAGACAAAAATACTTTTCCGAGTATATATGATATTTGAAAATTCCTTATGCGAACTGAATGCACATCAGTCTTCTATACGTTAAATCGTATTGTATAGCTGAGCAGACCGGGTTTTGTTTTTGTCCTATCTGATTGCAAACCCAGAATATATTCGCATTTTTTCTTTTTACATCAGACATTGGCACCCATAAAAAAACAGGAACCGAATTACACCTGTTCGAACAGAGAGAGTTCTGAACAAGGTTTGAGCGCACCACCTTTAGCAAGGTAGGAGAGCACTGTAACCACTCACCATGGAGCCTCTAACAGTACTTTTAAAACCCATTGCCTTAACCATTAGGAAAGGGTTTTGTAGTTCACATCGCGCGAAACATTACGAATACACGCCTATACAAATACATTGTAACCTTTATCGCCGAAAAAAGAAGGAAAATTTTAAGATGAACAATTGGGATATTTTTCTTATTTCTGCTCAAAATATAGATTGTAGGTACTCGTTTGAACCGCCTCATCGATCCACAATCTATATTTTAGAGCAGAAATAAGAAAAATAAGTTTGAGGTTAAACGTCCCCGTCAACACTGTAAAGGTCATTTTGGAAAAGTTGCTTTCAATTTTGTGGGACTTTTACCCGACATTGAGATGAAATGACATCTCAAGCCCTGTCGCCCAATGAAACCAATAGGGTTTAAAAGCATGGGCAGTCCAATTCGTGCGCACCGCTTTGCCTGGGCATGCTTAGATCCTCTACGCGGTTTGCCAGTACTCGTGTGCGGGCCGGATTCAGCTCTGCGTTGAAGCATCATGCAGCCCGAATATTTCTTCAAGCCCCAATGGGCGGGGCCGAAGAAAAAAAAGTATACCCCTGTAAACCCCAGTTTTTCTACATAAAAGTGGGGTTCATCGGAGTCTAACTGTTGGTTTTCTTTTGCTCCAGCATTTCAGTGGTTTCTTGCTGTCGAGTCCTCACCGTTGTCTCACCTCTGTGGTTCTTTGATTATCTGTGTTCACGGAGATGATGCACTGATGAGTTAGGAGGCCTTCATACGGACTGAACAAATTATTTGTCTAAATCGCGACAGAAGTAAGGGCGAGGATTGTGGCCACGTAAAATCGATTTAAGCCCTCAGCGGAAACGTTTCCACTGACCGTTCCAAGGCGGTTCTTCTGTGGCTGTTTATTTATGTTGTTGTTTGTTACTTACTGTCTGTATCACTTGTGTCTTTTTATTTTGGATGGCCATATGGCCATTTTGTGGGAAAGTGACTGTCCTTATGGACTTCCTTTGTTTGGGTTTCCATTATGGTCTGGTCGCTTAATGTTTGTGTTTCTTTCCCTTTGGTGTCTTTGATGAGTGGAGTAAGTTAATTGTATCGATTCCTGATCTTTTCAAGGGGGTCTAGATTATATAGGCGTGTTTTCGTGATGGGAAACGGAAGAAAATACTACCAACTGAAAGTTTTCATCACAGTCAGTGTCACCGATTTCGGTCTAGCATTTAACCCTTGAGCCTCGAAAACGCAGTGGTTAAGGCGTTCGACTCATGATCGAGAGGTTGTGCGTTCGAATCCGGCACCCGGTATCAAGGCGTGTCCTTGGGCAAGACACATAATCACACTGCTTCACTCCTTCACTCCAACCAAGTGTAAATGGGTAGCAGTGGTGTATTAGTCACTGCGTGTCTCTCGCATGCGTGAAAACATCCGGAATGAGTGTTCAAAAGCGATTAGATAAGCTTGCAGCTTCCATCGCAATCGAACTAAAATAAATTAGTATAAACTAACCCTTGACCCGCTGAATATTTTAATATGCCACACCCACCACTGATTACCAACCAATGAGATTTCTTGATGCAAATTATTGCAACAAATTAATAAACTGAATGACAAAAAAAAAATGATGATCATGGTCAGATGGCTTCTTCAGAAGCAATCTGATCTTGATCTACATTGTTTGAAAGCTAACACATATCCGGGTTCAGCAGGACAAGGGTTAACAACAGAGTAACTGGCAGACGGATCAAAGATGCCCAAATTATGAATAAATAATCTTCTTTTCAGCATAAAGTAGGTTCCCCTTAAATCGTAATCCAACTCTGCCGTCGAACTTCTGCGCCCTGAAAAAACTAATGGGAATGGGAACAGACCCGCAGATTTTTCCGAAATATTTCAAAGGGAGACAACTTTCGGGACTTCCTGTATGCTTTTCTATGAGTCCTGTCTCACTGAAAAAGGGGTCTACTCTTAAAGGAAAGAACTTTCTCCCCGGGAGCTAATGCTTCCTTTTAGGAGTTGACTTCTAATTACATGCGAGACAGAAATACTTTTACAGGAGTTGCCTCCCATGAAGGTGTATCCATCCCACTTAAATCAGCCTGTGCATTCGTCTGCGCCATGCTCTTTAGGGAAGCCCGTAGCCCCAATGCTTTTACCTATACAGGGCGGTTGCAGTCTGGTCGAGTGGCTGTACAGGCTGAATGCAGTCTTCACTGACGCCAGACGATACATTTTCTCTGGCCGTGGCGCCATGTCTATGGAATCACTAGCATAGTAGTCACAGATAAGATTAGCAGGGTGGGGCTGTTCAACTGTTGTCAGTAAAAAGATGATCTTAGATGAGTGTTCATGCTTTATTAAATATATCAATTCAGTTAAGGAAAAGGGATACAATGCGAAGCTTTGCCAAGCATATTATCCATTATTTTCAACGAGTTTAATGAATTAAATAAACCTTGATGACGGATGTAAGATTCTTTTTATCATTTGGCAGGTAAAACGCATTTTGCTCACGTTTTGTTAATTTATTAAAATAAAGATGTCAATATTCCACCAGTAGTTAGTTTATACTAATTAATTTTTAGTTCGATTGCGATGAAAGCTGCAAGCTTATTGAATCGCTCTCGAACACTCATTCCGGGTGTTTTCACGCGCGCGCGAGAGAGAGGCAGTGGTTTTTACACCACTGCTACCCATTTACACCTGGGTGGAGTGGAGCAGTGTCATTACGTGTCTTGCCCAAGGACACACCTCGATACCGGTGGCCGGTTCGAACGCACAACCTCTCAATCATAAGTCGAACGCGTTAACCACTGCGCTATCGAGGCTGACATTCCACCAGTAGTAAACGCGACGTCGTTGAAGACGCCGTATGTGTAACGCTATGGGGCGTAACCAACTAATTTGTATATTTAATGCAGTAGTGAATTACCGGTTTAATAACATGTCGTTATTACATTCTCAGACGCGACGTCATTCGCTCAGGCCATAAGAAGATTCGATAGAGTGCCTTTCGCATGTTTTTTGTAAGCGGAACAAATAACTGTTTTCCATAGCTTTGTTTGTGGTACAGTTAACTCGCAAAAGAGGGTGGCTTTGTCTACCTTTTTTGTTAAAAGAACATTTAAAAGGCTGGAGCAAACGGTAGCTCCGTCTTTCAAATCTAATCTGCGACTACTTTAACAACTCTCTGATTCTGATAGTTAAGTCCCAAATTTTGCAATAGTATACGTATATATAGAGTTCCGTAGTTAAACAAAAACGCACGACGTGTTAGTTTTGCAGACAGTGATATAGATGGCACGTGTGAAGTGAAATACTAGTTTCAAGCATGCGCGCATGTAAAGGACGGAACCTGTTTGCCTAGTGGATAAGAGTGCTGACTCATTATTGTGCCTGCGAATAGCCATCTGGCGCACTGTGAAGACTCTGAGCAGTCTGTCAACAACCTGGAGGCACATGATCTAACACACATGTTCGCATGTCTCAGCCTATATGTAATTCTTTCAGATTTGGGAGGAAAAAGACCTGCATTCTTGGCCTGGCTTTCACAGGACTTTGTGGAATAGCTGACGGTGTATTGCAATATGTTGGTATGTTTTGTTGTTATATATATATTTAGTAGTTGTTGTTGTTGTTTTTGTTGATGTTTGTTTGGTTTAGTTTCTCTTGCAAAACTGTAACGAACTAATATCATATTGCGCCAAGTCCGTGTTCCATCAAGCCTTAGCGAAACGAACCATATGTCAAATGTTCCTCTTGATTCCCACTCATTCGCCGAGGAAGCCCGATTGAATTGGTGCAAACTATGTACAATCAAAGTTTCTACAGCGCACAGATGGAGCAATTCACAAGTCAACTCACTTTACATGGTTAGACTCTGACAGGAGACTCACAGGAGTCATCTGAGCTCCTATCAGAGTATAAAGGGCGCAGCGTTTGAGTGTTTATGTGAGTTCAAGGAGATCATATCATTGTAAAATTGTTGACATATATGTTGTTGTACTTTTCTGTCTTAAAATTTCACACGGATCGTCTGTTGTTATGTTTGACGCAGGAAAACGCGATATTGGTGTCAGAAGTAGGATTTAAGTGAAATATTTTGAGATGAAACGAACACCCTTTCCAGAGCATTAGTCACGTTTTCGAGCGACAATCCTCCAAATTGTGGCAGAGGATTGGATAGATCGGAAATGCTCTGAATTTGTTTACTATTGTGTCCGAAGGCTGTCGAAATTATCAAAACATTTCTGTTTGGAGCCACAATTTAAACATTGGCTGTTCTTTGTTCATGGTGCAAACGGGTAAGCCCAAGTTTTAATAAGTTAATTGTGAATCCAGACAGTATGATTTATGCCGTCGTTGCCTTAACCTATTTTTTTTTGCAGTGACATTTACTACAGCCCTCAAGAACCTAATTTGTCCAAAAACACAGGGTAATGATAATTGAGCCAGCGCATGACAAAATCTACAATACGACATGTTCGCCCAACGAAGACTCAGATCAGCCTGCGCATCCGCGCAGTCTGATCAGAGTCTTCGTTGTGCGCTCTTAGGATAGCTAAGGGCCCAATGCTCCTTCATGCAGCAAGAGAAGTCTCTGGTTAGACTATATGGCTGCGCAGGCTAATCTGAGTCTTCGATGGGCGCACATATCTTGTTGTAGGTTTTGTCGTGCTCTGGCTCAATTGGAAAAGAAGCAAATTAGATTAGTTAAGATGCTCCAGGAACTCCACACATCAAAGGGAAGGATGGACACACACGCCTTAATAAAGAACAGAATCGAAGGCGACAAACCGAGTTTGCAGATGTGTCCCAAACGGATAGCAACTCAGTTACCTTTACTGATTAATTTTGAACACACAAAACTGTTGAAATGAAAACATTTAAAACAACACCGAATATACAATACATGAAACCGCACTGAAAGTACCGTCTGAGGGGTGGGGGATGCGGCTAGTAATATTGTCGGGGGGGGGTGTTAAACCGGAATTTACGAGGCCCTAACATTTACCGCCATCTTCCACCGTTGTATACACAATTTAGTTGGCTATTTTTGGATCGCATGAAGGTCTCCAAGCTCATCAATGTGCCATCACGGGCAACTATAAAAATCAACGAAAAGATACACCACTGAACACCGGAGCAAAAGAAGATCAGTTGAATCCAAATGGCCAAGAATCAGACTAGTGTCCAGTCTCAAGCAACTAAATATTTAGCTTTATGTCGGGGGTTGCCATGAGCCGTGACCCACCAGCGTGCAATTAAAAAGGACGGCAAACTCGTTTACCGTGATAGGGTTAACCTCCAAGCATGCAGACTGTGGCATCACATCTACATTATAGTCTATGCGTTTGTATCGCATAAAAATTGTTTAAAATTGATTAGATAATCAAGCATTTATTACACATCACGAAAACAAAGTAGACGTCGAGGCAATGATCAGAAATCGATACAATTTACCCACAGCTCCTATCACCAAAGGGAAAGAAACACAAACATGAAACAACAGACCCTAATAATAAACATCAACAGCGGAAAGCCAAAAGGACGGTTACTTTCCCACATAATGGCCAATAGGCTATCCAAAATAAAATCTATAAGCAACACAGCCACCCAAAGACAAACCATAACAAAAATAAACCGCGACAGAAGAACCGCCTTGGAACGGTCAGCGGAAACGAATTCCACTTGGGGGCTTCAATCGATTTTACGGGGCCACAATCCTCGCCCTTACTTCCGTCGCGATTAAGACAAACAACCTTCTCAGTCCGCAGGAAGGCCTCCCAACCAACCACAGAGACGAAACAACGGCGAGAACACAACAGCCAGAAACCACTGAAACGCTGGAGCAAAAGAAAACCAACAGTTAGACTCCGACGGGCCTGACCAGAGACAGAGCATCAGGTACCAACCAACATAAGCCTTTACGTTGGAACCATCATATAATTTGAGGCCTGACCAACCGGCGGGCAACCGAAGAGGGAAGCAAAACCGCCAACCGCGACCGGGCCAACAACCACGCACGCAGCCTGCCGCAAAACACCCATGCTGCATCCGATCTTTTCATACCGAATAATGATTTTACGAAACCGGGCGCCGAAGCCACCGCGGTTACATACCTCTCTGAACCTACACACCAAGCCACCACAAAACTCGGGCTCCTATATTATTTCGAACCCCTCGAACCTCACTGTTATATAGTGAAACGGATGTTTATAGGGGTTAACCTTTCGGTGAGGCGATTCTTATGCATCGGTCACAAATTCGGCGTACCCCGGCCGACCTATACTAGACGTGGTTGTCGGCCGAGCTGTTCAAGTCAAGAAGGGGGCGGAAGCGGGTGTCTGCCTCAGATTTTTGGCAAAAAAGTATGTCGTGTCGGGACGCCGGCCGGACGCCAGCCCGATTTCACCCCCAAATCAGTCGCCAAGTAGTCGGGCGTGGCTCGAATAGTAATTTGTGACCGTGGCTTAACGTGTACCCAAAATCTATATTTTGAACAGAATAAGAAAAATATTACAATTTGTCATCTTACAATTTTCGACTTTTCGACGGTAACATTTTCAATGTATTTGTATAGGCATGTTTCCGTAATGAGTTTATATACTAAGTCACCATAAAAATCGATTCCGACAAGCCTTGTTGCTGAAGTGTCAAACATTCCGTATTATACAAAGTGTATAGAAAAGGAAAACAGAAATGAAGGCAATGATCAGGAATCGATACAATTATTGTAAATCAATGGCATCGGATAGTTCACATTGCAAGTGTCAGGAGCCTATGCCATTTTAGGGAAGGCCAGTTCAGATACCCTTTGTTACGGAATTTTTTTAAAAAAAATGTTTTTGTCCGAATTCATGTCTGTTAAGACCACACCACATTATATCCGGTAACATGAAGTATAAACTCAAGAACAGAATTGTAGCTATCGTTCAAAGTAAAATATCAGCCGAACGCGACTTATCTAAAACATGGTCGAATTCAAAATTAAAGGTGCAGTCACGTCTCACTGCGTTTTGAAAGCCCACGTCTCACACCTCCCCTCCAGGATACCAAAAGCTAACCTTGCGAATCAACAGTTTCAGGATGAATTTCCCAGGCCGGCAGAACATCAGCAGACTTATTTATCTTCACTGCAGCTGGTGTTGTGCCGTGTGGCGGCCGTAAAATGTCTCCCCGTACAACTTCATAGTGCAGATTATATTTTCGGGTCCTTGAGGATCAGTGTGTTCATTTAGAATCATTTTCAAAATAAAGTTTTGTTTAAGCCTGTGCCAGAGGGCATGGCCGGTGCTGCACATTTCAGTATTTGTCTTGAACGGAGTCAATAAAACCAAGTCTGCTATTTTCGTTTATTTGGTGTATTCTTTGCTTCCGAAGGAGCTAACTATTCAGAACTTATTATTCTGCCTTGCCATCCAGTGCTGGTCATACTTCGTCGACTGATCGGAACACTTTAGCTAGCCTGCGTTAACATTAAGTGGCATTGTCAGCCCGTCTACAGTGCGGATTTATGAAAGGAGTGGTGATTCCTGGGGAGCCTGCAGCCAACCGGATCACTCAAGATCCTTGGCAACTACTCAGAATATTGCAAATGGCACTTTGCCAGCTGACATTTCCGAACTGGACGTGTATGCTTCTGAGCCGGTGATCGTTCGAAATACAACAACAACCCCTTTACCAGTGCCTAGTTGTTCAATTATTCCGTCCACAGTAAGGACCAAAGGCGCAGGCCCAAACTTAAGACACACCATGAAGTTTTCAGAAACGAGAGAAAAGAAAAACACTGCTTAAAAAATGTGATTATCTATACTAAAGAAAGTGGTCTTTTACACTATTGAATGTTTCCATAAGCGTCTAGTTATTTCATATCTATGTTTCTCTTCATTTGGTGTCACTGATGGGGGCTAAGGGTTAATTGCATTGATTACTGATCATTGACTTCGCTTCTATAAAGTTACAAAAGTAAAAGAGAGTGCAAACTTTTTAACGGCAGACATACCTTTAACAGGTATAAGAAAGTTGTTATATTTAAAGACTGTCTATAAATTTAAAGACTGTCTGTAAGTTTAAAGACTTTTTAGTCGCCAGATTTAAAGACTAACGAAGGAATTTACCAAGGAAATCATGAAAATAATGAAACACGAAAAAATCGCATTCTCATACGTAGCCTTCGTCTTCATCTCATTAGAAACGTGCGTTGCTTAAGTCTACATGTATTTTATTGTCTGTAAAGTAGAAGTAAAACAAAGATCAGGAATCGATACAATTAACTTACTCCACCCATCAAAGACACCAAATGGAAAGAAACACAAACATGAAGCGACCAGACCATAATGGAAACCTAAACAAAGGAAGGCCATTAGGATCGTTTTAATGGCAGAAATAATTAAGAAATAAAACAACACAGTTCCTTCCCTTAGACCACAAATTCCGTGAAACTCCACAGAAAGGGAGGAAATATATGTCCAAAGTCGAACATAAGATGAGCTTCGCACTGGCGTCATTTCGTTTTCGGACATTTTAGTGTTTTAGTCAGTTTGAAACTTTCATCAATTTCAGTCGTCAGAAAAGCTGTCTGTCGAAGCGAGTGGTCGGTATGTTGACGAAATGATAAAATCATTATACACATTCATTCCTTAGCTCATTTTACATATGAATCTTATTAAAAATCTGTTTTTCTGAGAACTCTTCAATTATGGTTGAAGGAATTTAATTATATAAAAACAACTATATAATTTGCTTTTACACACTATTAAATATTCCACAGATAACGGCCAAATTACTTTAAATACTAATTTAGATAAATGCAATTTTTCCGTTTTACACCATTTTCATGTTTTTATGTGTGTCAGTCTTTACATTTACAGACTAAAAAGTCTTTAAATTTACAGACAGTCTTTAACTTTATAGTATAGACAGTATTTAAATATAATAAATTTCTTATACCTGTTTAATGGAAGTTTTTGTTTGTTTTGGAGTTAAACTGCCCAGTCAACACTATAAAAGGTCATTTTTGAGCCGGTCAGTTTACCTATCCACACTTTTCCTGTGCAAGCTTATACGTAAGTGGTTATTTTGTGCAGTGCACATTTTTTCGTCCGAGGTGACACATGCCCTTCATGAAACAGCGGAAGGGAGAGAATGGCCATTGACAAGATTTCATGTTCAATCTTTAAGAAAGAATGTTGCCGACCCCGGAAGGAATCGAACCCGCGACCTCCTGCACACCAGTCAGACGCGCATCCGACTGAGCTACCGAAGCCGGCTTAGTCGAAGTGGTTCTGATACTTGACTTGAGTTCATTCGGTAATGATGGTTCTGCTGTTATGGTTTATTATTGTTAAAGCTGGTATTTGCATGTGTGGTATGCTGATATATTTGAAAGTTGATTTTTAAAATCAAGTTTCTATGTCAACACATTTCTACTTCCGGTAGTGGACCGCGTTACTCCACTTCCGCTGTTCGTTCGCTGCATAAAATAGTCCTAAGTAACTCTTGAAAATTAATTTTGCAGGCATCGAATGTCTTTCAAAATATTTCATTTTTGGAGACGTAATACGGATTGTATATAAATTGGCACATAAAGACATATTCTGAAAAGAAAACATTTCTCGGGGACTAGTCTCCTACGCTCTTTCCGATGATATTTATGTTTTACTCTTTTATCCCTGAGTTTCTGAACAGCACTCTCCTTGCTTTAAATATATTCTTATAGAAAGGGATTTCTGATTAGTTCACTGACATAATGACAATTAAACAGTGCACATGTAGATTTTGGTGAAACTGCTAGCTACTTGCCGGTATATCAGGATCTACAAGGTTTGCATAGATACAGTGTATTTCTACCTCGGCGTCTGCACCGGTCTACAGGGTTAAAAGGGTTAAAAAATACAGTTTTTCATCTGCTTTCGAGAGCTCTAATTACAAAACATGCGTTGTAAGCTGTGCGTTTTACATAAAGTTCCGTACTTTCAGCAAATAGTGAAGACACCGATCAGACGCTACATTCTGTGGCCTCTAATCTGTCTTAACTGTTTCCGAATGTCCCAGTATTGAAACAATTGGCATTTATGGGTTAATGTTTTTAGGACCGAATAAAAGCATATGCATTTTAATTCGCCAGTTTGTTGAACGCGGCGTCTGGTCAGGCTTATAATGTCTTAATCAAACGGTTTAAAAATGATCTTTTTTTTGGTCAAGTTATTCTCCTTTTTATGTCCCGACGCCCGAAGCGACCCCAGCCCCTTGGGGCTTGAAGAAATATATGTGCTGCATGACGTTTCCATGCAGAGCTGAAACCGACCCCCACTTGAGTACTGGTAAACCGCTTAGAGGATCTAAACCGGCCCAGGCAAAGCGGTGCGAGTCGGCCCGTCTTTGCTTATAAACCCTATTGGTTTCATCGGGCGGCAGGGGTTGAGATGTCATTTCATCTCAATGTCGAGTAAAGTCCCACAAAATTGGAAGCAACGTCTCCAAAATGACCTTTACTGTGTTGACGGGTACGTTAAACCTCAAATCAAACAAACAAAACCGACGCCCGAAGTAAATAGCTCCAAACGGCTGCACAACGTGTGTGCGTCGTCGTATCAATGCGACGTTGATGCGACATTGCTAAGCCGTCATGTACCCGCTAGAAGAATTTCTCTGTAAGATTATTAGCGGATGGGACAGGCACAGAATGTACTGAGCTTAATGAGAAACCATGAAGAAATGAAAAGACACGTTTATCTTTCTTTCCGTCTTCCTTTTTGTCTTCGTGGGGGTGGTTGGGTTAGGCAAAGGCGAAAGGCGGTGTGTATCTTGTGTCACTGGAGAGTCCAGCTGATTTGACAAGGCCTGCTGTCCTTGCAGCAGAAAACGGTAGAGTGTTATTATTTTTCCTGTTTCTACACTTCCATTCACTCTGTCCCTCAATCTAATCTCCTCTACTATCTCTTCTATCTCTTCCCCTACCTCTTTCTCTTGGAGAACACAAAAATTATCCACAAGGATTGACCTGTTGTTAAACTCAAAACAATCGACGAATCATATTATTTTTACTTCGTCGGATTTTTTAACCGCCTTGGACCTTGTCAACCAAATATCTAGATAACTGCTTGAACTATGACTGACATTGTTATCATAATAATTATTCCTCATAATTCAACTTTCCTCAGTACTTTCAGTACATTGATTTTAAATTGGTTGGCCATTTTGCCAGTTTAAGGGCAAGTAGTTCTTCTTCTGGCTTTCCGCTTGTTACGTGTTCATAACAGTGAAGTTATTTTATGTTTGTGTTTCATTCCCTTTTGTATTTGCATGGGAGGTGTGAGGTAATTGTATCGATTCCGGGCCATTGTGTTGACTTCTATATTACAAAATAAAAGTAGAGACAATGATCAGGAATCGATACAATCAACCCATAGCTCCTATCAGAGACACCAAAGGGAAAGAAACACAAACATGAAACAACAGACCTAATGGAAACACCAACAGCGGAAAGCCAAACGGACAGTTACTTTCCCACAAAATGGCCAATAGGCTATCCAAAATAAAATAACACAAGCGACACAAACACCTAAAGACAAACCATAACAAAAATAAATCGCGACAGAAGAACCGCCTTGGAACGGTCAGCGGAAACGAATTTCACTAGGGGGCTTAAAACGATTTTACGTGGCCACAATCCTCGCCCTTATTTCCATCCCGATTTAGACAAATACTCTGTTCAGTCCGTATGAAGGCCTCCTAACTCATCAGTGCAACATCTCCGTGAACACAAATAATCAAACAACCACAGAGCTGAAACAACGGTGAGGACTCGACAGCAAAAAACCACTGAAATGCTGGAGCAAAAGAAAACCAACAGTTAGACTCCGATGGGCCCGACCAGAGATACACCCCGTTTCATTTGTGTCCAACTATTTTGGGTCGATTGTAATCGACAATCGATCCAGATTTAACATTAGACTAATACCTGACTAATTAATGCAGATGGCCTAATCACCGCCGACACATCCGTGAAAAATATTGCTCCTTATTCAAAACAGTTTCAAAAGTTTTTCATACCTAAAAGTGAAACTGCTGATGTAGCTGAAGTGAATAATTTGTATTTTCTGTCAATGTATTTTATGAACGCATCTGTCTACCTGCTTACTTTTCAATAATCTTAGATTCTCCGTGTACAATTTATGAATGAAAGTATCGTATATTAATTCGCCTTGCGTCTTTTTATAGCTCAACACGGATTAACCGTTTTGTACCGGGAACCACAAAACGGATAATTGGCAAACAGTGCAGGCCAAGGTCAGTCGCCGTAAAACGCGGCGACTGGTCAGGGTCTACACTGTTTGCGAAAAAGTTCAGCCGTTTTCCAAATTAATTTTGAAGAAAACACAACCTGACATCCCTATATAGGCTATATATTAAGTGGGGGATTCCCATCAGTACAAAATGGGTCAAAAGTTCAAGGTATAATAGCAGGCGCATCAGTTATAAATAAACTAAGGGAGACCAGTTCGTAACTATCGATGGCGATGCGGCCGTATACCTGGCGATTGTGACTAGCCACCGAGCATCGGTCGATTTTCCGCAGATATCCGCCAAATTCCCGACCGGGTCTATGCCATCGGTACGAGCTCTGCTCGACATTTATTCGATGTCATATTAAAACAAGAAGGCCATGATGGCCCTGGATCGCTCACCTGATCCATAGAGTAACAAGTGGGCCCTGGGGAGGGCCATTATTGAGCCCAGGGCTATAATGTGCATAATGTTGTGGGAGGTTTAAAAAGGTGAAGATTCATACCAAATATCAACAAAGGCTATAATTTGAACAATCTTGGCAAAGGTGCACCAGATGAAGTACACACAAAATATCAAAGACCTGGGCCTCGCTGTTTCATAGAAGAAGATTTTCAAAGATTATCTCTATATAAGTCTATGTAAAATCGAAGGGCCCGGGGCGGGGGCATTTGTGGCCCGTGGGCTATAATTTGAACATTCTTGGTAGTGGTCTACTAGATGAAGCTCCATACCAAATATCAAAGACATGGGCCTTGCAGTTTCAGGGAAGAAGATTTTTAAAGATTTCCTTATATAAGTCTATGTAAAACCAAATGGTCTCGGAGCTGGGGCATTTTTGGCCCCAGGGCTATAATTTGAACAACTTGATAGAGGTCAAATAGATGAAATTTCACACCAACTATCAAAGATCTAGGCCTTGTGGTTTTACAGAAGAAGATTTTTAAAAGATTTCCCCTGTATAGTCTACGTAAAACCAAAGAGTTCCGAGGCGGGGGCATTTTTGGTCTAAGGAATATAATTTGAACAATCTTGGTAGAGGTCCACTAGATGAAGCTTCATACAAAATATCAAAAACCTAGGCCTTGTGGTTTCAGAGAAAAAGATTTTCCAACATTTTTCCTATATATGTCTACGTAAAACCCAAAGCCTCGGAGCGGGGGGGGGGGGGCATTTTTCGCCCGGAAGCTATAATTTGAACAATTTTGGTAGAGGTCCACAAGATGAAGCTTAATACCAAATATCAAAGACCTGGGCATTGCGGTTTCAGAGAAGACGTTTTTTTATAAGATTTTCCCTAAATAAGCCTATGTTAAACCAAAGGGTCCCGGGCGAGTAAAACCCCAGACTAACGCGGTAACGGGACGCTATCATCACAAAACCGGAACAATTCGTCTTTGGCCGCATTTGTTCCCATCCCGTTATTATTCTATGTAAGTGTAATAAGTGAGGATAGGAAATGGAGGATTCAATGACAGACATTTTATTGATACGTTGTTAATTAGATGCCCTTTTGAATAAAAACGTTTTACAACAAATACTAACCGTTTTGTTTATATATCTTCATGGTAAATGTATTCTTGTAAACATGAAGAAATCATTAACGAATTTATTCATGCTGAAATGCTTGCAAGAAAAGATAAAGAAATGTTACCCTATTTCGAATTGAAAATAAAATGAAGAAACAACAACACTGAAAACAATTTTGGTGATCATACAGTCCCTTAATACCATTGGCTGTCGCTGACTTTGTACAAAATCCAGGTACCGGTCGTTTATAGCATCGATAGTCGACTCCCTGTGACGTCAGAATGGAGTGCAAAAATCTGGACTGAGCTCGTGCATTGGGGCACTGACAAGCAGTGGGTGCGTAATCAGACACCACGTATCGCGGTGTCTCATCAGGTTTACACTGCTTACTGGAATTTAAGGGTTCAACGAACACTTCAATTCTAAGCTCAGGCTACACTCAGAGACAATCGACCCACCAGTACTCTCAGAGCTTTGATATATCTCAGTTTTTCAAAACAAACGATAATTGCAGCTCAGGTATTGTTAAAAAATTAAAACGCATAATATATAGTAATATTTTCGCAGAAACAAAGGTAAGTAAATCTACCCAATTTTAGACTCTAGTCTAAGCAAAAGATCTGTTATGTAAATGGAGATTCATTTTAGCTTAAAATGAAATATAATGCGTAATCATCTCAAAGTGATTATTGATTATTTCCAGATACCCCGGCAAAAGACGCCCTAATCAACACGTTTGCCATCGGCTCTAGGTTGGGGAATGATTTAGGGTGGGGAGCTTTGTCCGTAATGACGCTAGAGATGCATCCAACCGTAATCAGGTAAGCCAGTTAGTACTTCTTAACAATTAAGGGGAATACATACACATTCAGTTAAAGCAGCTCTTTCCAAAAGAGTCGCCTACTATCATAAGGATCATCTTTTAAAACACGTAATTTGCTTCTCCTTTCCTTTGAGTGTGGAAGTCAATTTGTAGGAGAGCAAAAAGTCACCATGTGCTTTGTGTCTTTGTTAAAAACGATGAAGTTTTGCAAGTTGTACCCATTTCCCTAAATACTTTGCCAACATTTCACTGCCTTACTGATGAGGCCTAAATGATAGAAACTAGCCAATAATAGTTATAATACTCCACGGGTTTTAGTTCTATATTGTAGTCCTTGCTTCCGAAGGATCACGTTTTCAAACCCACAGGGGATCTTGCAGTCATTGAATAATACAACTTGTCACAGAAGGTAAATGAAATCAAAAGGATATAATTTGGGGCCTTCTCCTACCCGGCACCCCAAGTACTTCCTGTGGTATTCTTACAATCATTTGTCTGCTAAACACATTTTCTTATTTTAGGACGTTCAGTTTTCCGGACTAAAAGCTGTTTAGAAAAGACAACCTACTGTTAAACGAGTGTTTGCTTTTCGGGAACTAATTCTTTTCTTTATACTATACTACAGAACTTTATAAATGAAGGAGCAACTATTAATGAAATACGTATTTTATCTGAAAGCGTAATCGTTTCCTTTAATTATCTTGCAGAACGACAGCCTATGGTGTCACTAACACAGCCGCCAGAGTTGGAGGGATGATAGCGCCTCAGATTGTATTTCTCGTACGTAGCTATCAAGTTATTTTGCCCCAGCATTTCAGTGTTTTCTTGCGGGCGAGTCCTCAACGTTTTTTTATCTCCGTGGTTGTTTGATTTTTGTTTTCTTGAGATGTTGCACTGTTGAATTACGAGACCGAACAAATTATTTGCCTTAATCGCGACGGGAGTAAGGGCGAGGATTGCGACCGGTGGAATTCGTTACACTGACCGTTCCAAGGCGATTTGTTTTTCTGTCGTGGTTTATTTTTGTTATGGTTTGTCTTTGAGTGTGTGTATCGCTTATTTTTTTTGTTTGGATAGCCATTTGGCCTGTTTGTAGGAAAGTGACTGTCATTTTGGCTTTTCGCTATTGGTGCTTCCATTAGGGTCTAGTTGTTTCATGTTTGTATTTCTGTCCATTTGGTGTCGCTGATGGGAGCTGTGGGTTAATTGTTTCTATACCTGATCATTGCCTTCACTTCTATTCTGAATATTTTAGAAACTGAAGTAATAACGGTTTTATAAGCCTTGGGGCTTGGGTTGCGGCCGCGTAAAATCGATTTTAGCCCCAAGTAAAATTCTTTTCACTGACCGTTCCAAGGCGGTTCTTCTGTCGCGGTGTGTGTGTCGCTTATATATATATATATTTTTTTTGGTTTTTGACAGCTAGTTTGCAATTTTGTGGGACAGTAACTGTCCTTTTGGCTTTCCGCAATTGATGTTTCTATTGGGGTCTAGTTATTTCATGTTTATGTTTCATTCCATTTCCTGTCTCTAATGGGAGGTGTGGGTTAACTGTATCATTTTTTGATCACTGCCTTCACTTCTATGTAGAAAGCAAAACGCCATAAAAACGATGTCAATAAATGTTATTAAACGTACCTGTTAACCATTTCAGTCAGCCCTGTTTTGTTTTGGTCGGAGGTTTGCGGCCAATGCAACACATTGAGGCTATATCGAGCCGATCATTATACCAGACCATACTTCCCTTTAACAGGCTTATGATGTGATAAGTCATTTCAGTGCATATCGTTTAGCCAAAATCCGCCCATAATGGTCGTCTTTGGAACTGTTGAGGCGATTCTGTGTAGTAAATGTTTTGGTCGAAAATAAAGAAAATATTACGTACACTTGTGATCCCTACAGTTCCCCTTTACAATGTTGGGGTTTACAAGGGGATTAATTACACCATCTGGTAAGCTAACGTATGTCAGTAGGTGCGAAACATGGTCCCTGTCTTGGTTCCTGGTGACTAAGTATAAAAATGCAGAAAATATTCATTTACAATAACTCCAGCAACCAATTTCGTAAAATCATTCTTCGATATAAAAAGATTGGGTGCAACATACATGTTATACGACAAACTGAATGTATGACATTCAACCCAATCACGGTTGACAACTCTGCTTCCCTCTTTAACTGCACGCAAGTGGGTCAGGCCTAAGATTCTATGACGGTTCCGGTGTAAAAGCTTCCTGAGAATTAGAGAGAGTTTAATTTTAAGTAATGCTGATTGGTGCCTGATCCTCTGTTTCTGATCGGGCCCATCGGAGACTAACTGTTGGTTTTTCTTCGGTCCAGCATTTGATTTATGTGTTCTCGGACGTGTTGCACTGTTGAGTTAGGAGGCCTTCGTGCGGACTGACAAAATATTTGCTTAAATCGCGGCGGAAGTTAGGGCAACATTTGCAGCTGCGTAAAATCGATTTGAGCCCCCCACCCCCACCCCAACCCCAACCAGTCCAGTGCATTCGTTCAACTGACCGTTCCAAGGCGGTATTTCTTTTGCGGTTAATTTTTGATATGGTTTGTCTTCGTTTATATTATTTTGTTTTGGATAGCCAACTGGCCGTTTTGGGGGAATGTAACTGTCTTTTTGTCTTTCAGCTATTTATATTTCCATTAGGGACTAGTTATTTCAATCTGTGTTCCTTTCCCTTTGATGTCACTGATGGGAGCTGTGGGTTAATTGTATCGATTCCTGATCAGTGCCTTTACTTCTATTTTGAGAAGATAATTGTGTTTGTATATTTTCATTCTTAGTGAAATTACAGGAAAACTAGACTAGATTAATTACTACAAATCTACTCATCTTACTTTAAGGCTCGTGCTCGAACAATTTCGGAGATATTATGGTGACAAAGTAAATGCCCAAATTGGAAAGGCCCAACTTTGAAAAAGTGGTAGGGGCATATTGTATTGCCTTTTGTAAGGGCTCGTAGGTCTTTTTTCAACACACTGTAAGCTGAAGTAAAAAAAAACACCATGTAGACCACGGAGATTTAAAGAGTCCAGCAAAAGAAAAAATAATCAGGCACCAACCACAAATAAAATAAAAAAAAAAAAGGTTTTATGTGTGACCATCATCGATTCAAAGTCATGAAACCCCGTCGTGTAATGAAAGATGAAAGCATAGTCGTCAACCATGATTGGGTTGAAACCAGAGATGCTGTCTGTCGCATAACACTTATACTGTATCCCATTATTTCATGGCGATTAATTATCTTTTTAGTTGATTCTGAAAATGATATAACTACATGACTTTTCGCAATTTATAAACCAAACCCCAATTAAACTTTGGGTCTGATATGCTCTGTTGCAGGAGTGTCTTTGAATAAACTTATGATTTTCAACTAGTTCAGTGAGCCATCGATACATTTAAGAAAATTATTTCCTAATTTTATGATACCGATTGTCGAAGAAACTTTGTTCGCCTTAACGGAGCTTAAATAACGTCAGATATTTTATGTTCATTGCAGAATGACCGTGTGCCGGGGCTGATGTTTTTCCTGAGCGGAGCTATTATGATAATATCTGCAATACTATGTTTCATGTTCGATGAAACAAAAGATCATATTCTTGAAGATTCATTGCACAGGCATGAGGTGACTCAGAATGGTGTCGATTATCAGCTAGCAACTGTAGGAAATGGAATCAGTGAGACTGCAAAGGAACAGTATGTTGAAGACGTGAAGATCACACGTGGGCATGAACCGAATGGTTTAGTTGATGAACATAGTGATATAAAATCCAAATTTTAATAGTCATTTGTTTATTGAACATCAAGTCAGTGTAATCACCCTGTCTTTAATGGAACAAATAGGGTTTTACAGTGATATGCATTATTCCAAGACATAGGTTGTGAGTACTCGTTCTAACGGGAACCCACAACATATACTTGAAGGGTAAATAAAACAGATACCACACATTTTCTTCAGACCAATTATAAAAGGATGTACTATATCACATGGATGTGTTATCGTAATGTAATTCAGTATACCTAAAGAATATTTAAGGCATTACGAAAACTCGCCTATACAAATGCATTGTAAACGTCACCGCCACGAAAGTTTTAAGATGAAAAATTGTGACATTATTCTTATTTCTGCTCTAAATATAGATTGTGGTTTCGTTAGAACCGCCTCATCGAGGCGGTTCTAACGAGTACTCACAATCTATATTTTAGAGCAGATATAAGAAAAATAAGGTTTATCCCTGTAAACCCCAGTTTTACTATATAAAAGTGGGGTTCAAGGGGTCAAAATAATATAGGCGTGTTTTCGTGATGGGTTGATAGTTAAGGAACAAAGCCCTTGACATTCTGCAATTTACTGTCTGATAATGCGTGCACCATCTACAGCCAAACTTCAATACCTCGAATACATTTGAAATAATGGAAATTAAGTCGAGATAAGGATAGTTCGAACTACTGAGGGTTAATCATTGTGATAGCCCATAAGGCATAATTGGTATAACTAAAGGATATCTTTTATGTCTTCTATAAACAAAAAGAATGTTGTGTGCTCAAAAGAATCGCCTCATTAAGGCGATTCTAATTCGTGCACACAACATAACCTTTTCAAACATTGTAAATAAACGTCTTAAATAATCCTTGAGCTAGAGAAATCTAGAGCTGTTGGATAAATTCTCTAAGGACTCCAGAACGAATTCAGTGTAAGATTATTCGCAGGTGACACAGCCACTTACCTTGCTTTCGATTCTCAGAAAGACTCCGAGATCCTCCAGGAAGACCTTGAGAAACTTGAAATATGGAAAAAAAACTCTGGGATATGAGTTTTAATCCCTCTAAGTGTCAGGTCATTCATGTGACCCGACGTGAAACTCCCCTTCAGACCAATTATTCTCTTCATGGCTGTGTACTTGAAAGTGCAACCTCCGCCAAATATCTTGGGGCCACCAGTTCAGAAGACCCCAGATGGACAGACCATGTGAATAACATAAGTAAACAAGCCAACCAGACCCTAGGATTCTTAAAACGAAATATTCGAGTCCACAAAAGGGACCTGAAGGCCGCAGCATATAAAACTCTGGTTCGCCCACAGCTAGAGTATGCCTCTACTGTGTGGTTCCCCTACACAGTATCAAACTCCTACAAACTTGAATCAGTTCAGAGAAGGGCTGCTAGATGGGTTACCAGAGACTACCGATATCCATCTAGTGTCTCAGCGATGCTTTAGGATCTCAACTGGCGTACCCTTGACCAACGGCGCATAGAAAGTAGTTTGGTCCTTCTATACATGGTCGCATATGACCTTGTTGCCATACCTGCTGCTGACTACCTGATCCGGAACACCCGTCCTTCTACCAAAATCATCCCATTGCATAGAGACAGATCAGGACTCTAAAAGACTACTACAGGTCCACATTCTTTCCCCGCACTATCATCCACCGGAATGCCCTGCCAGCCCACATACCAGTTCTTCCTACCGTGGTTCAGTTCAGCACAGCTGTCTGCCAGGTAGTCCACTCAACACCTTAAATGCCAGTATCTATTTTTATCTTTTCACTATACTAACGCTCTCGATCGCACTGTACTAACTCATTTCACCCACTTCTCTACCCCTCCCCCTTTTTCCTTCCACTAACCCCCTTTAGCACTTGGTTTTACCGGAACACCACCTGAAGTCATCTGCGGAGGTTAAGACGTTATGGAAGATAGATAGATAGATAGATAGAGTTGGAATTAGCAACGATAAACGGGCTATTCGTGCTCTCAGTTTCGAAGTTTCAACGTCAAAGGGCTAGGGCAATGACTTCTTGCACGAAGTTCCTTCAGGGTATTTTTAACATGTCAACAATCAGCAGAAACTCTGACCAAACTACATTTAATTCGCTGCTTACCGCTGTTTTTTTCCTTATGAAGTGGCTCAAATATGAATTTGTTACACAATATTAGAGACAGCTTAATCCTTTTTGTAGCAAATGGAATCTTCATCCTTATATGTGGCAGGAGTCCATTTCAAAATGTAGGGGTGTCAGGTTATGTTTTCTTGAAGGTTTATGCGGAAAACGTTTGATACGTTTTTTCAAACAGTGTTTGCCCTGAAGCGGCGTCTGATCTGGGCCTGTACTGTTTGCTAATTATCCCTTTAGTTGTTTCCTGTACTAAATGGGTTTAGTGAATACATGTAGATACAGCAAAGGTGGGGAGTACATGTTCCTTTTCTATACATCTGCCAAAGCAACTTAACGTTCATAAGGGGTAAAAGGCCAGGCGTGTTGTTCAAAACAAACTTGCAGAGGAATATACACATGGGAGGTTGCTCTAGACAAACTTTCGGATGTTAACACATTCGGAAACAATTATATGCGTGTATACCTGTATATGCCATGGGGGGTCTAATAGCTTTTTGTTCATACCCATGCTGCATGATCCTGTACAAAAAATCACAAGTTTGTAAAAAATTATGAGGTTATAGACCAAACGTCTATGGCCAGTTGTTTGAACTGATTTCGTTAGTTAGCAAAACGTTTGAACATTGAATATGACAAATATACTTAAGTTATTCGCATGCTTGTGGCATATCACTGTATTATTTATTCCAAAGTTCGTTTGCTTGTGTTGGAGATTAACGGCCCAGTCAACACTATTTAGGCCATTCTTGAACTGGTCAGTTTACTTATCCAAACTTTTCCTGGGCAGACTTTCGCGTAAGCGGTTAACCAGTAGAGTGCAAATCCTTTCGCCAGAAACTGACAACTGCCCTTCTTGAATCAGCGGAAGGGAGGGAATGACCTTGGAAAAGATTTCATGATCAATCTCTACGAAAGAATGTTGCCGACCGCGGCAGGTATCAAACACGCGTCCTCCTGATCACCAGTCAGTGGAGCATCCGACCGAGGTACCGAGGCCGTCTTTATTCCATAGTAGTCGCAGATGAAGCTGACAGGGCGGAGTTATTCGGGTGTTGTCAGTATATATCAAATTCGCTGAGATTCGGTAGAATTTTCCCATCGCATGCTTTCTGCAATGGCCATATGCGACCGGATCGAATGACCATATGTGCCACAGTTTTGTTTGTGTTACAGTCGAAGTCACACAATCGGGTGACTTGGTTTACCATTTTTGCTAAAAATATTCCAAAGGCAAGTGCAAACAATGGGTCCGCCCTGTCCTTATCTGCCAAATGCAATTACCATTTTAACGAGTAACCAGCTTGTTAAACTAACAATGTTTTAATTACTGGGCTCTAAGATTCGTAAACCATTTAACATGATCCTTGGCAAAGTTTCGTTTTGTCAGATGATAAGACAAGAACTGTCAAGAAGTTTTATTTAACTTCAGTATACATACTCGTTGACTGCTGAGTGACTGACTGAAGACTGAAGACTGTAGACCAGTATATATACATGTACGGATTGGCACATGCATACAATCCTGAAACTGTCTCATAAACGGTTCACCCGGACATTCATTAACACATACTAAATCACTTGCGCTGATGGGCCAGTTACGGCACGCCTTTCGCCCATTTCTACCTAAGCGCCTCATATCTTAGGCTGATCATCATTATTAATAATTGCCAAAACTTTAGCCAAGGGCGTGGTCCATAAGTGGACACTAGGGCTGTAGTAGCGTCTGTACCCAAATATATCCTATGTTAACTTTTTATTTAATATAGAAATAGAGGCAATGATCAGGAATCGATACAATTAACCCACAACTCTCATCAGAGACACCAAAGGGAAAGAAACACAAACATGAAGCAACATACCCAAACGGAAACACCAACAGCGGAACGCCAAGAGAACAGTTACTTTCCCACAAAATGGCCAAACGGCTATCCAAAATAAAATAATATAAGCGACACAAACACCCAAAGACGAACCATAACAAAAATAACCGCGACAGAAGAAGCGCCTTGGAACGGTCAGCGGACACGAATTCCACTGGGGAGCGGTTTTACGTGGCCACTACCCTCGCCCTTACTTCCGTCGCGATTGAGACAAATTGTTCAGTCCGCATGAAGGTCTCCTAACTCATAAGTGCAACATCTCACATCTCCGTGTACACAAAAATCAAACAACCACAGAGATGAAACAACGGTGAGGGTTTGACACCAAGAAACAACAGAAATGCTGGAACATAAGAAAACCAACAGTTAGACTTCAATGGGCCCGACCATAAACCTTTAACACAAAGAATAAAATACATGCAACAACTAAAGTTAGCATAATGGTTCTGTTTTGATCATGACATGTAAATGTTTATTGTCAGAAACACATAACGATCATTCGTTGCTTCATTATAATTATGTTCACATACAGTATATCTCTTATAATTACTGTAGTGCCGAAAATGTTTAATATATACACATGCTGCACGTAGCAGCGCCTATTCTTTAGAAAACTATTTTATTCTTATCCCGTTTCAATCACGGTCGCTGATTCATAGCTCATAGTACCGTTGCGTCACATGATCACAGTTCGAAGTACCATCAGTTTTACCATAGCTGGTTCTACCATTAAATCGTAGCATAGATAAGTGTACCACTCAGAAGTTCAAAGTAGAAGTAAAACAAAGATCAGGAATCGATACAATTAACTAACTCCACCCATCAAATACACCAAAGGGAAAGAAACACAAACATTAAGCGACCAGACCATAATGGAAACCTAAACAAAGGAAGGCCATAAGGACAGTTTCCCACAAAATGGCCATATGGCCATCCAAAATAAAAATATACAAGTGATACACACAGTAAGTAACAAAAAACAACATAAACAAACCGCCACAGAAGAACCGCCTTGGAACGGTCAGTGGAAATATTTCCACTGGGGAGCTTAAATCGATTTTACGTGGCCACAATCCTCGCCCTTACTTCCGTCGCAAAGTAGAAGTAAAACAAAGATCAGGAATTGATACAATTAACTTACTCCATCCATAAAAGACACCAAAGGGAAAGAAATACAAACATTAAGCGACAAGACCATAATGGAAACCTAAACAAAGGAAGGCCATATGGACAGTTACTTTCCCACAAAATGGCCATATGGCCATCCAAAATTAAAAGACACAAGTGATACACACAGTAAGTAACAAACAACAACATAAATAAATCGCCACAGAAGAGCCGCCTTGGAACGGTCAGTGGAAGATTTCCACTGGGGGGCTTAAATCGATTTTACGTGGCCACAATCCTCGCCCTTACTTCCGTCGCGATTTAGACAAATAATTTGTTCAGTCCGCATGAAGGCCTCCTAACTCATCAGTGCAACATCTCCGTGAACACAGAAATCAAAGAACCACAGAGGTGAGACAACGGTGAGGACTCGACAGCAACAAACCACTGAAATGCTGGAGCAAAAGAAAACCAACAGTTAGACTCCGATGAGCCCGACCAGAGACAAAGTCTTGTTGTACCTCAGTTATGTACCATACCTCATTGTACCACTGATTCGTACCATTACATTTTGGTATGTTGTACAATAACTAGTTATTCCATTAAGTTTTACCATGCATTGTTATACCACATTGTAGTGCCATTAAGCTGTACTACATCAATGCAACATTAACTCCCACTTACTTTGACGTCACATGTTGCTATACCAAGCCTTCGTATCATTAAATCGCTCCCCGTCGTCATACCACACCGTCGTTTCATTAGATCTCAATATTCAGTTGTATAGATTTCTTCGATTGTTCTTCGATTAATACGGATATGTCTTTTCAGACAAGACTGACGGCAGTTTTGAACAATTAAACGAATGAAAAGGTTTTGCTTATAACATAGTCACAGGGATACATGCACATTAGGCTGAAGTTCGTTGTGTGGTCGTCATCTTTTGTGATAACAATAAGAGTTCATAATTACTGTTCTTTTGCATTGGGTAGTTTGGCTGTAGGAAGAATGCTGATCATCTCATGTGTCTATTCCTAGTTGCCTGGCTCTAATCTTTGTTTAGCATATATCTTGTTTGCTGATGCACATCGTAACATCTCTCTATTTTCTCACGCCTGTTTATAGTGTAAGCCATGCACTTTTGGCCAGGGTTGCTTCCTCAATTACCACTTTGCATGTGGCAAATAAACACCAAAATTACTACCCACTTATAATAGATCGGAATTCCGATAACAGTTTACAAAGCGATTGTAAGATTTACCAAGCATAACCCAACCGAACAAACGCTCAGGCCTCTATAGGTTTGATTTGGGCAGCTGATTTATTTCTTAAAGATTGTTCTTCTTGTACTTCCTTAAAGTGCTAAATAAAAGTTAAGGCAATGGTCTGGAAACGATCAAATTTCTTTTCCATGCAAGACAGACACAAACTTAAAGTGAATTAAGCACAAACATAAAGCATCATCAGAATATTAATAACATTTAGAATGAAAAGGCAAATACACAGGTTTATATCTCACAAAATGGCAAAAACGGCTATCCAATATCATATTAAAACAAGAAGGCCATTATGGCCCTGGATCGCTCACCTGATCCATAGAGTAACAAGTGGGCCCTGGGGAGGGCCATTATTGAGCCCAGGGCTATAATGTGCATAATGTTGAGGGAGGTCTAAAAAGGTGAAGCTTCATACCAAATATCAACAAAGGCTATAATTTGAACAATCTTGGCAAAGGTGCACTAGATAAAGTACACACGAAATATCAAAGACCTAGGTGACAGGAGCCCAGAAATAGAATTATTTTTTTCATCGAAAACTTAAAACAATTTTCTTCTCTGAAACACAAGACCCAGGTCTTTGATATTTGGTATGAAGGTTCATCTAGTGGACCCCTACCAAGAGTTTCAAATTATAGTGCTGGGGCCAAAAATGCCCCCGCCCCGGGTCCCTTTGGTTTTACATAGGATTGTATAGGGAAAATCTTCTCCTCTGAAACCGCAAGGCCCAGATCTTTGATATTTGCTATTATAGCTTCATCTGGTGGACCCCTACCAAGATTGTTCAAATTATATTGCTGGGGCCAGGAATGCCCCGCCCGGGGCCCCTTGCTTTTACACAGGCTTAAATAGGGAAAATCTTTAAAAATCTTCTTATCTGAAACCGCAAGGCCCAGGTCTTTGATATTTAGTATGAAGCTTCATCTAGTGGACCCTTACCGATTAGGACACGTGAATGTTTTCTAATACACCAGTGCAACATCGCCGAGAACGTAAAACATCAAACGACTGCAGAGCTAATACATCGATGGGGATTCGACAGCATGAACTATATGAAATGTTGAAGCAAAAGAAAACCGACAGTACGACTAACCGCTTACGAGTTTGTTTGTTTGTTTGATTTGGGGTTTAACGTCCCCGTCAACACTGTAAAGGTCATTTTGGAGACGTTGCTTCCAATTTTGTGGGACTTTTACCCGACATTGAGATGAAATGACATCTCAAGCCCGAGTACCCTCAAACTATATTTTAGAGCAGAAATTGGAAATAATACGGTTTACCCCTGTAAAACCCAGTTTTACTATATAAAAGTTGGGTAAAAGGGGTCAAAATTATATAGGCGTGTTTTCGTGATGCCTTGAAAGAATGTATTAAATTAAGAATGCAATCGTTTGCAAGTGTGTTTGGTTGAATGTGTATACCAGGTTTCATCCAAAAGCAACCTGGAGAATGTCTTGATAGGTCTGCATGGGACCCACATGTCAAGTTTTAACTTTTTACCTTGTCATCTGCTCAATGAATCATTTCATCTATGTTTATGAAGTTGACTTGTCCATCTCTGAATTTGGGCACATCTGCGTGCCGGGCTGTGTAGCGCGTAGTATGCGCGCGCGGCTGACTGGTGATTAGTGGGTCGCGTGTCTGATTCTTGCAAAGCTGACACCATTCTTTCTAAGACATCAAAGGAGAGCATTCAAAGAAGTCAATATAGATATAAAGTACGAGTTAATACACTTTGAGCACTCTTGTCCTTCTGAATAATGTCCTTGGATTATTCCTATTTATTTTATACTTTTCAGTGAAATCATTGCATGTCTGAAACAACTAAAAAAATGTTATTTTCATACTTTGAAAATATACGATATTTTCACACTGTGAAAAATAACATGACATTGTTATTTTCATAGTGCAGCCCGGACTACTTTTCCTTGCTTAAATCATATGTTATCGATAAAATAATTCTGTAAAATACCTTGAAAAGCAATCTGTCAACTGTGAAATTGCTGTATTCAAAATGGCGATCTGTTTGTTTTGAAACTGTCAGTCATAGCCTGGTCCAAATTGTGACGTACTATACGATCTATCAATTATATTTAGGTCTTTATAAATTATAAAATAAAAGAAAATTTACTTTTTTTCCGGCTGATATCAAACGTATTCATCGCATGTGTGGATTTTCATTATAGTGATGTTGATGATTGTTCGTATTCCTTTCCACTTTGTTGTCTTGCACGGGAGGTGTGAGGTTATTGTGTCCATTACGAAAACACGCCTATACAAATACATTGTAAACTTTACCGCCGAAAAAAAACGAAACTTTTAAGATGAAAAATGGTGATATTTTTCTTATTACTGCTCCAAATATAGATTGTGGGCACTCGTTAGAACCGCCTCATCGAGGCGGTTCTAACGAGTACCCGCAAACTATATCTTAGAGCAGAAATAAGAAAAATAAGGTATACCCCCGGAAACCCCAGTTTTACTATATAAAAGTGGGGTTCAAGGGGGTCAAAATTATATAGGCGTGTTTTCGTGATGTGGATGGGAGATGTGAGGTTATTGTGTCGATTCCTGGTCATTGCCTTCATCTCTATTGTGGAAATATAAATCAAAGCGATGTCTGCATACAAACAGTAGCACTGATACGAACATGATACGATCAATCACAGATTTGGTCAATGTCCATTAGGTCTGAACATAGTGAGGCCATATTGGTAGACTGATATGACGATATATACTATGGCTATCCCACCAACTGATTCTCCACCACTAACCACCAAATTGGATACATACTGAACCGAAGAAGAAACGCAACTTTTTAACCCAAAAGATTTTCATGCAACCATCAGGTTCACTGAAAAATCATTTTGCGATTTACTTTCATACTTTTTAAACTTTCTTATGCGGAAAACATTTGGGCGATATCTGTACAGTTTAACGCTCCACTTGGCAATTCGTTGTTTTCAATATTTCCTCGTGCAGTACATTAAATGTATACAGAAACCTCATCATATTGGCATATTGTGTTACCTGGAGTTTAGGTTTCAAAAGTCCGGTAAAATTTCTCTACGGAATATTGTACGTTTGACGCAAGATCAACTTAACGTAGCGGTCCAAATGCTTCTACGTGGGTCGTCTCAGGCTGTTACCGCCAGGAACTTCCAAGTGAGTAAATCGACGATACTCACTTGTAAGAGCGGATACGTCAAACGGGAACGACAAATGACAGGCACAGAAGTGGACGTCCACGCGTCACGACACGTCGACAGGGCCGATACATCCGTCTAACCCACCTTCGTAATCCGTTCCGTACAGCCGTCGAGACATCTTAGGTGACACCAGGAACGCACGCCAATTGAATGTGCAGATACTGTCAGGAATCGCCTTCGAGAGTTTGGCTTACGTCCTCGTCGTCCGTACTTTGGTATGCCATTAACACCACGACGACGTCAGGTTAGAATGGCGTTGCTCAAACAACATAGGCCAAACCTGTTTCCCGTTCGTCAGTGGCGTAACGTAATGCTTTCTGACGAGTCTAGGTACTTGTTGTACAGTGCTGACCGTCGTCAACGAGTATATAGGCGTGACGGAGAGTGTTATCGTGGCAATTGTTTGGTTGAACGTGATCGATTTCGAGACGGTGGGTTGATGGTGTGGGCTGGCATATCTTATGGTCATAGAACGCCCCTGGTTTTCATTGACGTCGTTTACGACCGGTAGTTGCTCCATATGTACGACAGCACAACGTTCGGTTTCAACAGGATAACGCTCGGGCGCATGTAGCAAGGCTCATCATGGCGTTTCTGCAGCAAAACAACGTTGACGTGATGCACTGGTCTCCGTATAGTCCAGATCTCTCTCCTATAGAACATTTGTCGGAAGTCTTGGATAGGCGCGTACGTAACCGCCCCCCAGCCGCCAACAACGCGTCAAGCCTTGCGTCTCGCGCTCATACAGGAGTGGAATGCTATTCCCCAGACAGAGATCAATCGTTTAATCCTGTCCATGACCAGGCGTGTGCGTGCAGGACTGAACGCAAACGAAGGGCATACCCACTATTTACTGCTTACGTTTTGAACTTGTGAAATGACTACCTCTTTGACAACACGGATTTGTGTTCCAAACATTCTCACTAGAAATTGAAGTCTCTATGGTAGTTACATTCAGGAATGATTAAATTATTGCGTCATTAAATCGTTTTTCTGCAAACATGATTATTTCTGCAAATACTCGCATTCATATTTGGAGTTGCGTTTCTTTTTCGGTTCAGTATATAAATAAATAAAATAATATACAATAAATAAACAACAAAAGCATAACAACATCAACAACAACAACAACAAAAGCTGGTAAATTTACTGAAGAACGGCTTATACCAGCAAATTTTACTGACTTTTTCGAGGCGGTTGTTTCTGCTGCGGGTTATTATTGTCTTATTCTTTGTCTTTGCATGTATACTGCAAATAAAGGATCACTTTGTACAACTGATTGGCCATTTTGCAGGAACGAAACGGTCCCTTTGGCGTTTTAATTACATTGCAGTTTCTTTATGTTCTGTGCTTCTATCTATTTGGTGTCTTGGATGGAAGGTGTACCATCACTAAAGCACACCTGTATGACTCTGACCCCCTTGATCCCAACTTTTAATTAGTAAAACTAGGGTTTACAAGGGTAAACCTTTTTTTTTATTTCTGCTCTAAAATATAGCTTGTGGATACTCGTTAGAAACGCTGTGATGAGGCGGTACTAACGTTTACACACAATCAATATTTTAGCGGAAAGAACAAAAATATCACATTTTTTTCATATTAAAATTTTCGTTTATTAGGCGATAAAACTTAAAATGTATTTGTATAGGATGTTTTTTCGTATTTAGTAATTGACTCCCCCGTCAGAAGTTTATTACCACGCCTAAGCGTAAATCCATAGATAAACAAGATGGGTTGGTTGGGTGAGGCAAAGGTGGGGTGTATCTTGTGTGATTAGGCTTACAGTTTGACAAGGTCTGCTGTCCTTGCAGTATGTAAGCGTAGAGGGGTAAGGTTGTTATTTCTTCTGTTTCTACACGTCCATCCATTTTCCTCCTATGTCCCACACTTCCATCTCCTCTACTGTCTCTGCTATCCCTTTTCTCGCTTTCTCTGGATGACGACACAAAATAACTCAAAAAGGTTGGCGTGTCGTTTAACTCAAACCCAATCAATCAAATTAGACAAACAATAATATTTGTGAGTAAAATAGCATTTTTCTGTGAATAAGTCGACCGGTATTACTGCTTTTCTAAGCCACAAACTGTGATTGCATCGCGAAAATACGCCTATATAATTTTGACCCCATAGAACCCCACTTTTATAAAGTAGAACTTGGGTTTACAGGGGTAATTTTTTTTGTCTTATTCCTGCTCTAAAATATGGATTGTGGGTACAACAATCTACATTTAAAGCAGAAATATCGAGGCGGTTCTAGCGAGTACCCAAAATCTATATTTTAGAGCAGAAATAAGAAAAAAATCACAATTATTCATTTTAAAATTTTCATTGTTGGGTGATAAAGGTTACAATGTATTAATAAAGGTTTAATGTTTGTCATGTTGGTGATTCTGATTCTTTCCCTCATTATGTATATTGCTCCTTTTCAGTTAAGTTTAGGCATTCTGAGCCACCACCTCTTTGAGAAAGTTTGTTTGTTTGATTTGACGTTTAAAGTCCCCGTCAACACTGTAAAGGTCATTTTGGAGACGAACTGCTGACTTATTTTACCTGTTGCCTATTTTGTTTACCGTCGCCACTCCATGTTTCGACTTCTGTTGTTAATAATATTGTGGGAACATCACGAAAACACTCCTATATAATTTTGACTCCCTGTAAACCCACTTTTATATAATAAAACTTGGGTTTGCAGGGGTATACTTTATTTTCCTTATTCCTGCTCTAATGCATAGGTTGTGGGTACTCGTTAGAACCGTCCTGTTCATAAGTGTTAAAATTGCAACAGGTGCTGACATTGTTGATACTTATGAGTAGGACGTATATCACCCGCTGCTGATGGACATATATAAAAAGTCGGTATTTTGAAAGTTATTAGTAACATAATTTTCATACTAACTTGAGATGAGTATCAACTTGGCACAAGACCCTGAAGTTGTGACACATTATGCCCAACTCAATTCAAACTAAAATTTTGTATTTTTTTTTTTTCACTTGCTTTTTTTGGAAACCGAGTCCAGGAACTGTTCAGGTCTGTTCAGGTCAGCATATCATGCTATCTGTCTTGCTTACAAACACTTAAATGCCAACAAGTGAATATTAATGAACAGGAATATTTTCTATACTCAGGAACTATATACTCAGAATGTTGCACCTGAAAATAGTTCCATATCCTCAGGGCCACGTACTGAAAAGCCTGTAGAGATTTACAGTTCTCCAGAACCTTTACTGTCCACCCACAAGACAAAGTTTTTGGTACTCGTTAGAACCATCTAAATGAAGCAGTTCAAACGAGCACAGACAACCAATGCTTGGAGTGTTGAGACAAGTCACAGATTTGTATCAGCAAAAATGAGAGTTTTGGCGAAATCAAAGAGTACACTGTGTCACATGGATGTGTTATCGTACGGTTATGAACAGTTAAATGTGTATGAGCTTTATTTGGGCCCCGTCAAGCGATTTTGGTACTTATCGCCTATGCGAGCAGCGAAGGTTCAGGCTAGCCTGCACATCCGCGCAGTCTCGCCAGAACCTTCGCTGCTCGTTCATACAAGCAGTGAATCGAGAGCCACCTTCAGACAAAAAGCCATATCCCTGGCCCCTCTGAATGGCTGGGTATGCGCAGTTAAAAATTGTCATGACGGAATGCTCGAAGACACGAATTCGCTTGGCGGGGCTCATTTTTGAATTTCTGCATTTCATCATAGATAAGTTTTTATTTTCTTGTCCTTTGGGATTAATGATTCCATTGTGGAGTTTTAAAAAAATATATTTGACGGTCACTGATGATGCCGGCCTAATTGAACGAAACTAGCTAGTCTGGCCAAGAAAAAGCTTGTACACTATCTCCACCTGTGAAATTAATATATCTGTTGATTAAATATAAATGTTCTGTAAAAGGATTATGCTTTGGAAGCAAGAAATACGCCACCGACTAGCTAGTTTCGGCCAATTAGGCTTCATCAGTGACCCTGAAATAGTTTCAAAATTCCAGAATGAAATCAATGATCCCAAAGGACACGAAAATATAAACTACACTATGATGTACTGTGTTGTGACTCTATATTTCGCGTCATTGACACAATGTCAATCAGCGGCCAAGTAGCCATCAATCTAGCGGCCACGCTCATTTGTGCGAAGGGTGAGCTCCAGTTCATTTTATCCCTTTGTCGTTTTGATTTATTTCTGTGTTTTTACATGTCACTGGTCCGAGTACCAACTTAGTTTGATCTTCTAGGCAGAGTCATAAAAAATAATAAAGATATCAATATCTGGGTCCAGTTGTTCAAAGCACCGTTAGCTTAACAAGCTCGTTAGTGGTCAAATTTGTAACTGTTCTAGCAAGAAAAATATTGAACATTTTGTTATTTTTGCTGAAAAAATGTGAGCAGCTCACATTTTTTCAGCAAAAAATTTAGTATATTTGCCATATTTTATGATCAAAGATTTAACGATACGTTAACTAACGACGTCGTTAGTTTTGAACAACTGGACCCTGGTTGATGTTGTTGTTGTAGTTGTTTGTATGTTTTTGTTTTGTTGTAAATATTTATATACAGACATAGATTTAATATTTAGAATAACACAGATACGATTTTTCTTCATTCTTGTCCTAGATTTTGTTGTTGGTTTTTGACCCTCTGTCATCCTGATGGCATGTAGGTTTGCGAATCGCCTTACGGATGTGTGTAACACATGCATTTGATGAGCATAGACTGGATCATGCAAATGTTAATTCTCTCATGTGTCAGCACATTTTCATAATGGCAGAAAAGTTTGTCAATTAGGAAACATTTATTAACCCCATTGAGGCACTTCTACTTCACATCATCAGCACTGGAAAATGACATTTTTTCGTCGAAAATAGCAAAGATAGCATTTTATTTCACACTAGTGAATCCGGTTGCATATAATCCAAACTATTTCAGATATAGGCCAAAATTGTGATATGACTTCTGTATGACACTTCAAATGAGCCAAGAGACTGAACTAGTTCTCAAATGATAGACGCTTAATTACTTAAGTAATACACAAAAAGATATATAGATCCTTCGGGATATCAATATTTCCTGACTGCTAATTTGCAATTATGCAATATGATTCGAAAATCTTTGATCTTTGCAGTTAATAAACTGAAAAGCCTTCGTAAGAATCGGATATAATTTCATCTGATACTTCTTGGTTGACACAAACAACTTTCTAGCACAGTGCGCATATACCAGCCATTAAACAGCAACAAAGCACTTGGCGAAAGAACGTAAGAGTGACGTCATATAGGGCCGCCGTTCATGATATTTCCTATAAATTTAAATGTAAGCCGTTGACCTTCGCCGGAGAAACGTTATTTTTTCGCATCAGACACATTGCTGAAGGACATACGTCAATAATGTTGGCGGGATTTCTTCTATAAATGGCGAGAGATCGGGAGAATTTTAAATAATTAACAGAATTATTTACGAATGTAAGACTAGAATGACTGTGTTTGTTTGATTTAAGGTTTAACGTCCCCGTCAACACTTAAGATCATTTTGGAGTCGTCGCTTCCAATTTTGTATGACTTTTACCCGACATTGAGATGAATTGACATCTCAGTCCTTGCTGTCCAATGAAACAAATAGGGTCTATCGCCATGGGCGGTCCTGCCTAGGCAGGCTTAGACCTTCTAAGCGGTATACCAACACTTATATGCAGTCGCTTTCAGCTCTGCCTGGAAGCAGCCAAGTTTATTTCTCCAAGCCCCGATAGGCGGTGGCCAGACTCGAATGAGTAATAAATCAGTTTGTCAGTCAGTTGAACATAACAATTTGTCGATTAGTTGCACGTAGACAAATGACTCGCGCTACGCGGCTCGTGATTTGATCTACTATACGAGGGTAGGCTGAAAAGTTCTGAGCCTGACCAAGATCCAATGGTTTGTCCATGCTGAAAGTGCCTTATTTTTCAACATAGTCTCCCTTCCTGTCCACACACTTCCTCCAGCGATGCTGGAGTCCTTGGACCCCAGTGGTATAGAAGGTCTAATCTTGGTCCCTGAAAAACTCAGCAGCTATCACCTCCTCGTCTGACCGATAATGCTGCCCAGCCAAGTGCTTTTTCATGTTTGGAAACAGGAAATAATCTGATGGAGCTAGATCAGGTGAATACGGAGGGTTATCGACAAGTGTGGAGCAACAGTCATGCACAGCAACCATTGCGACAACCGATTTATGAGCAGACGCATTGTCCTGATGGAACAAGACCTCTTTTGTCAATTTTCCGGGTCGTTTAGCCTTAATTGTTTTTCGCAATTGTTTTAGCAGATCTGCATAATACTCCCAATTAATTGTTCAGCCCTTTTGAAGGTAATCTATGCATAGTATACCCTTGGCATCCCAGAACACTGATGCCATCACCTTCCCTGCAGAGGAGACGACCTTTGCCTTCTTTGGAGGGGGTGAGCCAGGGTGCTTCCATTGTGTGTAATGCTTTTGGTCAGGCGTCAAACGCCGTGGCACCCATCTGGCGGAAACCTTCGACATTCCTAATTCACTGTGTAGAATGTTCTCTTTTCGTTCACGGGAGATGCCAACCGTATTAGCTAACTGGTTCACAGTTAAACGCCTGTCATCCATCACGGCCCTGTGCACTTGGCTGATGGTTTCCTCAGTTGTTGCCGTTGTTGGTCGTCCACACCGGTCATCATCTTCAAGGCTGTCCTTGCCCATCTTAAAATTTCCTGCCCACCTTTTCACGGTTGCTTACGAAGGCGCATCATCTCCTAATGTAGCAACCATATCGGCATGAATGTCCTTAGGAGCTAACCCCTTTTTATGGAGGTACTTGATGACACCACGATGCCAGATTTTGTCCATTTTCTCAAAAACGTGCTAGTATCAATTTTCATAATGTTTAGAAATTCTTCGTTATTGCAGGTAAACTTGAACTCATTTGAGTCAAATCAAGTAATAAAGGTTTTGATTTAATGAATACAAAATTCCATGGCTGTTCGATTCCTGCTTCTTGGTTAGGCTCAGAACTTTTCAGCCTACCCTCGTACAGCTGAAATCCATTTTGAGATTTATTACAATAAACTGATCTATTTTTAAAATAAGACCAGTGTTACCAGCAAAGACCAAGATCAGCATGCCATCCATCACGCATGGGAGCTCGTCTTCTCATTACCAAATACATTGCCAATTTTTGGCCAAAAATAAGAAATTTTAAAGGGAAAAATTGTGATATTTTTCTTATTTCTGCTCAAAACATACATTGCGGGGACTCGATAAAACCGCCTCGTTGAGGCGGTTCTATCGAGTACCCACAATCTTTGTTTTTGAGCAGAAATAAGAAAAATAATGTATACCCCCTTGAACCCCACGTTTACTATATAAAAGTTGGGTATGAGGGGGTCAAAATTATATAGGCTTGTTCTCGTGATGTGCTCATTTCGATAACACGTCCGTTTCCTAAAATGGCCTATTTCATATCTCTACAACTAGCTTTTACAATAACACACCCGTGTGACATAATGTATTTTTCAGATCTCAAAAATGGCTACTTTTCTGATGAAAACCTGTGATATTTTTCTTATTGAAACTGCCAACATAGGTTGTTGGTACCCATGAGATTCGCAGCGGTTCTAACGAGTACACACAACCTATTTCTTGGAGCAGAAATAAGAAAAATAATTTATACCCCCGCAAATCCCGGTTTTCTCTATATAAAGTGGGGTTTAGTGGGGTGTTCATTTCACGGACTTGTTCACGTGATGTAATATGATATTTTATATAAACATCTTATTTCTGGTCAAAACAAAGACTGTGGGTGCTCATTTAGGCGGTTCTACGAGTGCCCACAATCTAAGTTTTAGAGCATAAATAAAGAAACCGATATGTACGCCTCTAAAGCCCACGTTTGTGTATATAAAGTGGGGTTTAGGGGGTTGTCGTCACAAGGACTTGTTAACCTAATGTCAGTAGTTCTGAGGCAGTAGACGATCCTTGTCATCAGCGAAGGCCCTGATCACACCGCGCAGCTGCACAGGCTGATCTGACTCTTCGCTGGCTCATAAACCTCATCCTGAAAATACGCCTATATAATTCTGACGCCCGTTCACCACACGTTTATATAGTAAAACTGGGGTTTAACTGGGATAAACCTTATTTTGCTTATTTCTGCTCTAAAATACAGATTGTGAGTTATCGTTAGAACCGCCTGATCCTCAATAAGGCGGTTCTAACGTGTACACACAATAATACAACAGAAATAAGTAAAATATCACAATTTTTCATCTTAAAGTTTTAGTTGTTTTTTTTTTTTTGCTAAAATTTTCATTGTATTTTACTTGGCGTGTTTTCGTAATGTTTCTTTGAGAATGGGTTACTCTTAAGGAAAGAAGTTTGCAAGAAGCCAATTCCTTCCTTTACGCAAAGCCTCTGTGTTATGAAATGATTAAGTGATATTTTTTCATTGTAAATGTTAGACGAAATTACACGTACAAGACAAATGGAATGCACATAAACAGTGTTGTAAATATTAAGTTATTATGAAACGTAGAGGGTGTCAAGTTGGTGCTAGTAGCGATGTTGGGCATTTTTTATTAACCTTGAACATGCTAGAATGCAAAATTGAACATCTAATTCCTCTACTAAAATATACAAATATATCATTGTATATTTGCTTCAAGATACACTGTTGGTGCTCGTTAGAACCGCTTCATTGAGGCGGTTCCATCGAGCACTCACAATTGGCGTTTAAATCAGAAACATCTCGCAATCATCAGAAAAATAACCGTTCTGATGATATGAAAGACCGTACTATGCCACACTGATGGGTTATTGAAATGTGTGCCTAAGCAAGCGAAAAGAAAACTTTCAAGAGTTGCGCTCAGCGAACCCTCAAATTAGCATATACCCACACACAGGCCGTATACAGCTTTTCCTGTATGTATGCGTAGACTGGAGTCCAACTGTTGCTTTTCTTCTCCAGCATTTCAGTTCTTTCATGTTGTCGACTTCTCATCGTTGTTTCATCTCTGTATTTCTTTGATTTTTATGTTCTCGGAGATGTTGCACTGATGAGGTAGAAATCCTTCATGCGGACTGAAGTGCAAGGATTGTGACAACGAGCAATAGTTTACACCATCTCCCCTAATCTCCCTCAATTATGTGGGTTATATTTTCTATTTTCGAGCCCTTTTGGATCATTGATTGAGGGAAACTCGTGTCGCCGGATTGGCGAAACTAGCTCGTCTGATCCAGAAAAAAAATCATGTACACTGTGGGATTCAGGTCTGAGTTGAAGTCCTTACCCTTGTATAGAACATTTGGATAAAGTGATATCCATATAGCGCACAACGAAGATTGATCAGACTGTATGGATGCGCAGGCTGGTTGATCTGGCTTTGCTCAGTGCAGATACCCGAAGACACGTTTTCGTTTGGCTCGGTTCGAATGGCTTTGTTGCTTTGGTCATTTTTAGGATTTCGTTTGATTAAAACCTTCCCATATTGGATTAAGAAAACAGACTGAATGTTCAAACGCCTGTCATTTTCGTACCAAAGACAAGTGCCATAAAGTTAATCAGATCAGAAATTACACTTGGAATCGTGTTTTCTGTGTTATTCAGACAGACAGTTATGCAATTACTTGGTGACTCAATGTTTGAAACAAAGTTCGGCTGTACGAAATCTGTCTGCTATATTTCAGTTATTTCTCGCTCCTAGATAAACTGGATAATTACCAATTTGAAAGTGACACCATGCGTGTCATGAATTTCATATCAAATGACCACGGCTGTCTTTTTTAATCGATCGTATCTTTACCGTATACTAAAAGTGAAGGCAATGATCAGAAAGTGATTGAATTAACCATCAGCTCCAATCAGAGACACCAAAAGGGAAAATAACACAAACATGAAACAGATAGACCCTAATGGAAACATCAATTGCGGAAAGCCAAAAGGACAGTTACTTTCCCACAAACTGGCTAATTGGCTATCCAAAACTGAAAAAGTTCAAGCAAAACACCCATTCAAAGACAAACCATAACAAAAATAAACCGCGACAGAAGAACCGATTTGGAACGATCAGTAAAACGAATTCCACTGGAGGTGGGGGGGGGGGAGGGGCTTAAATCGATTTTACGCGGCTGCAATCATCGCCCTTACTTGTTCAGTCCGCATGAAGGCCTCCTAACGCATCAGTGCAACATCTCCAAGAACACAAAGATCAAACAACCACGGAGATGAAACAACGTTGAAGACTCGACAGCAAGGAACCACTGAAATGCTGGCGCAAAAAAAAAGAACATTTAGACTCCGATAGGTCCGACCAGAGAAAGTGCATCAGGCACCAACAACCATTACCTAAAATTAAATTCTCTCAAATTCTTTACACTGGAACCGTCATAGAATCAGAGGCCTAACCCACCGGCATGCAATTAAAGAGTGAAGCAAAGCTGTCAACCGCGATTGGGTTAACTACCATTAATGCAGTCTGTCATATAACATTTATGTTGATACCAATCTTTTTATATCGAAGAATGATTTTACGAAACTGGGTGTTGAAGTCATTGCAAGTATATAAGTTTCTGAATTTATATACTAAGTCACAATAAATTTGGATTCCGAAAGACCCTGTTGCAGGAATGATTTAACCCTTATCTTGCTGTTCACGACAACCCCTATCTTTGCAAACAGTGTAGATCCAGATCAGATGGCTTCTGAAGAAGCCATCTGATCAGGATCAACACTGTTTGGCATTCAGTTTATGAATTTGTAGCAATAAGTTACATCAAGTAATTTGATTGGTTGATAGACAGAAATGAGTGTGGCTTAAATGAATATTCAGCAAGAGAAGGGTTAAGTCCAACATTGAATTTTGAAATAATAAAAGAGAAGTGAAGGCAATGATCAGGAATCGATACAGTTAACAGCTCCAATCAGTGACACGAAAGGGAATGTTCAACAAGAAACAACTAGACCCTAATGGAAACACCAATAGCGGAAAGGCAAACGGACAGGTACTTTCCCACTCGGAATGACGTCTTTAACAGTTTGAGAAGGCTTTGCGCAGTTTATGATACCGCTAACCCTGATTAAGAAGTTAAGCAGTTAACAATAAGTCTATTGCACATAAAGCACGTAAGCGAGGCCCAAAAATCTCAAATCATCTTTCATCTCTTTATTCCACACCTTTCTCAGTGATTTGTCTCTTTCAACCCACGCATGATCCCCCTTTTAATATGTTCAAGAAAGGGCCATCCTTTGGAAGCAAGGAATACACCACAGAACTGAAAAAATACGGAGTGTACATGTTTTCTCGGCCAGACTAGCTAGATTCGGCCAATTAGGCTTCTTTGCTTCTAGGGTTAGTACTCGAACGCGGGTGGCTTGTGTACCTTGGCACATATCTGAATTCTCACTTGAGTCCTGATTCCACATATCTAAAATAATTAAGGGAGGGGTGGGGTCTGAATTTACCTTGAAAAGGTAAATCAGTGAGGCGATACTAATGAGTGCTCAAAGGATTGATAATATAAACTAAAGTTATCTGTTTTTGCCCCGTGATTTGGCGCTTAGATAAACCTTTAGAAAGTTGAACTGTCCCTGCCTCGAAAAAAATTATCATGGTCCCAAATGTAGTCGAGGTACTAAATGTCCTGAATTCCATTGGAAGCAAGGACAACAACTCAGAAATTTAAACCGTTAAGTGTTCACATATTTTGGTCATACCAGCTAATTTCGGTCCAATAGACACAGTGACTCTCAAAGATGCCAATGGACTAGAAACCCACACTATGATGATGGGAAGGGTGTGTTTTATCCACCGGCACGCACATTACGATAACACATCCGTGCGTCATGGTGCATTTTTTAGACATCCAAAATGGCTACTTTTCTGATGAAAATCCGTGATATTTTTTCTTATAAATAGTGCTATCATAGGTTGTGGGTGCTCGTTAGAACCGCCTCATTGAGGCGGTTCTAACGAGTACCCACAACCTATGTCTTGGAGCAGAAATAAGAAAAATAATGTATACCCCGTAAACCCCAGTTTTATACATATGAAGTGGGGTTTAGGGTGGTCTTCACTTCGCGGACGGGTACACGTGATGTTCCGTTAGCACAAGCTGTGGGTATTTCGCATTATAACAACAACTAAAGCGACCAGAACTTGCTGGAGTCGCCCCTTGTACTATAAAAAAAACACTTTTGTAGATCCCACGTTACATTGGAAAAATTGAGTATATTAATCTGTACACTATGTTTTCTTACTTCGTCCTCTAAATAATGTCTATACTCATACTGATTATCCTCGTTAGAATCGCATCAGTCGGTCAAGTACCCATAATCTGAGTAGCATATCACACACTGTGACCATTAAAAAAAAGTCAATGTTGGAGACAAGAACAAAGTATTATATTTAGCAGTGAAATCAATGCATGTATGAAACAAATAAAACTTATATTTTAACTTCATGAAAAAAAAATATATTTCACATTGTTGATGCATACACGACCATTGTTTTAAAAGCAGAAGCCCGGACTATCTTTTGGTGCTGTTTTATTTTTTTTCTCCTATTACTGCTACTCGCTCACATTTGAGCATTACGAGCTGGATTTCCTGGGTGGTAACCAGTACTTTTTTATTAGTTTATTTTTTAAGCAATGTGGATGAAGTGCCTTGATCAAGGACACAACACTTTGGTCAGCGTTCGGCTCGAACCCGGAAACTCTCGATCACAAATCCGATGCGCTACCACTGTACCAAAGCGCTCCACTGTACCAAAGCGCTCCACAGCGTTTTACAGTACATTTCCAGAGTCACATACAAAATAAAAAGGAAAAAACATTTTTGTTTTGATAAATACCAAAAAAGAAATATTTCTTCTCGTATACTTACAGTCACTACAGCTGTTGTCTGGGAATGTTTGGCGGCCGTTAAAAGTCTCCCTGCCCTACATCATAGCCTAGTTTATATTTGCTTGTCCACTGGGATCATTGATTCCATTGTGGAATTTTGAAAATATTTGAGGGTCACTGATGAGGCCTAAATGGTTGAAACTAGCTAGTCCGGCCCAGAAAACATGTACACTCAATATTTTCCAGTTCTGTGGTGTATTCCTTGTTTCCAAAGGATAACCCTTTCTAGAACATATTAAGTATGCTTCGCATTCATGAAAATCCTAATGTTAACAACACCTGCGATGACTTTATTTCTTTGGTATTCAACTTAAAAAAGTGAATAACTTCTATATGTAACATGATGGCGCAGTTTTCAGATACAAAGTATTGCCCCCCCCCGCCCCACACTGGTATCCACTGTTATTTTTCTTTTGATTCAGCCTTCAGTTAGGTATTTAATGCTAATTGATGCAGTCGAGTTCACATCATTTCATTTGAATTTTTCATGTTCTCGGAGACGTTGCACTAATGAGTTAGAAAGCCTTCAAGCGGACTAAACAAAGTATTTGTCTAAACCCCGGCAGAACCAAAGGTGACCATTGTGGCCACGTAAACTCCGTTTCAGCCACGCCCCACATTGCTTTTTAAATGACTTTTCCAAGGCAGTGATCTGTTGTGATTCATTGATGTCACTGTTTGCCTTTGCATCTGTGTGCTGCATTTTTTATTTGTTTGTTTGGATAGCCGTTAGGCCAATTAATCACGTAAACATGCCTATAAAATTTGACCCATTTGAACCCCACTTTTATATAGTAAAACTGGGGTTTACTGGAGCTAACTCCAGAACTTATTTACAGAGGCAAACCTTACTTTCTGATTTCTGCTCCAAAATATAGATTGCGAATACTCGTTAAAACCGCCTCGAGGCGGTTCTAACGAGTTCCCGCAATCTACAGGTACATTTTGAGCAGAAATAAGAAAAAATATCACATTTTATCATCTTAAACTGTTAGTTTTTTTCGGCGGTAACGTTTACAATGTATTTGTATAGGCATATTTTCGTAATGCATGGGAAAGAAACTTTCTGCTTGTGATGTTTTTAAGAATGAGGTCGTTGTTTCATACTGCTGATTCTTTTCATTGGGTGCCTTGGATGGAAAGTATATGGTAATTTCACCCATTCCTTCGTAGTATGTTAAAAAGTTTAAAGTTTGTCTCAATTTGTTTTTCGCATTTTAAAATAGAAGTGAAGGCAATGATCAGGAATCGATACAATTAACGCCCACATCCCATCAGAGACACCAAATGGATAAACATACAAACATGAATAACTAAACTCTGTTAGAAACATCAATAACGGAAAGTACAAAAGGAAAGTTACTTTCCCACATAATGGCCACCTGGCTAACCAAAACTGGTTCCCAGTGTCAAACTGTGGCCCAAGGAACCATATGTTACTGAGTCATCATCGCCAAGGCAAAGACATATGTCTTAAAGACAGGGTTTATTATCTCATTGTGAGCTATGGTGATAAGTCAATGTCCATCGGGCGTCGTCCGTCGTCACCAATTTGATTTAAATGCGAACTCCTAAATTTCTAGTCCAATTTGATTCAAACTTCACAGAATTGTTGACTTGGTGGCTCCCAACTAAATTAGTTAAAATCGTTCCGTTCCGATGAACAAGTTGACTGCCAAAGCTAAAAATAGAAAACTATTTAAATGAAAACTCCTTTTGTACCCTTGGGCCAATTTCATTCAAAAATCATGTGCATAGTACTTTGGTGACGCTCCAATGAGCAGAATGGCCACCAGAGCCAAAATAGAAAATTATCATGAACTTGCTTAAAAAGCGAACACCTCATAAACCTCTGGGCTAATTGGTTTCAAACTTCACAGAAATGTTGCCTAGATGATTCTCTACTAAAATAGCTCAAATAGCTCTGTTCTGACGAACAAGATCGCCACCAGGGCGAAAAATAGAAACTTCAAACGACTTCTCCTGTACCCTTGGGCCAGTTTCATTGCAACTTCATAGAAATGTTGCTTAGATGACCCTCTACCAAAATTGCTAAAACGATCACTCTCCGATGAACAAAATGGCCGCATGAGGCAAAAAAGAAAAACACATCGTAAATTTGCTTCAAACGCAAACTACTCCTAAACCCTTGGGCCAATCGGATTCAAACTTCACAGGAAAGTTGCCTTTGTTACTCCCTACCACAATAGCTTAAGACGTTCCGCTCTAACGAACAAGATGGCCCCCAGAGCTAAAAATAGAACACAATCTTCAAACGACAACTCCTCCTGTACCCTTTGACCAATTTCATTCAAACTTCATGCTTGAGAAATTGCATCGGTTACTCGTTACCAGCGTTACCTACGAAAACTGCTTAAACAGTTCCACTCTGATGAGCAACATGGCCATCGGAGCTAAATACAAAAACATCGTAAATTTGCTTCAAACGCGAACTTCTCTTCAACCTTTGGACCCATTAAATTCAAACTTCACAGGAATGTTGCCTAGGTGACCTACCAAAAAAGCTAACATCGTTCCGCTCTGACAAACAAGATGGCCATCAGAGCTAAAAATTGTATGATAACACCTTTATACGAAAATTCCTCCTGTAGTCTCTGATCAATAGTATTCAATTTTCTAAGGAATGTTGCTTACGTAACCCTCTATCAAACCAAAATTGCAAAAATGATTTTGCCAGATTAGCATAATGGCCACCAGAGCTTAAAATGGAAAAAACATTAACTTGTTACAAATGCGAACTCCTCCTTAAACACGTGTGCCAATTTGATTCAAACTTTATATATGTGTACCAAAATGGCTAAAATCGTTCTGCTCTGACGAACAAGATGGGCGCAAGAACTAAAAGTAAAATAAAAAAACCTTCAAACGACAACTCCTCCTATACTTTTGGGCAAATTTCATTCAATCATTCAAACTTCATATGAATGTTGCTAAGATGACCCTCCACTAAAATAGTCTAAATGATTTAGCTCTGATGAACAAAATGGCCGCCAGAGCTATGAAAAAAAGTAAAACATTGTGAATTTGCTTTAAATATGAACTCCTAAACCCTTGGACCAATTTGATTAAACTTCAAATAATGTTGCCTACCAAAAAAGCTAAACTCGTTCCACTCTGACGAACAAGATGACCACCCGAGCTAGAAATAGAATATAGAAATCTTTAAACGAAAATTCCTCCTGTAGTCTCGGGTCAATTTCATTTAAACTAAGGAATGTTGCTTAAGTAACCCGCTCCCAAAATAGTAAAAAATGGGTTGCTCAGTTGAGCAAAATGGCCGACAGAGCTAGAAAAACACGCCTCCTTAAACACTTGAGCCAATTTGATGTAAATTTCCCAGGAGTGTTGTTCAGATGACTCCCCACAAAATACCTAAAATCGTATTGCTCTGACGAATAAGATGGCTACCCGCGCTAAAATAAAAGAATGTCGTAAATTTGTTTCAAACACGAACTTCTTCAGAACACTTGGGCCAGTTTCCTTCAAACTTCATAGGAATGTAAATGCATCAGTTATGCTTTATGGAATGGCCGTCACCCACGCGACTTTGTGAAGCTACGTGACTACTTGATATCAGGTGAGCGATTCAGGGCCATTTTGGCCCTTTTGTGTAGAAACACGTTTCACTTTAACACAGTTTCTAGACATTTTCATTAATTTGCTGTATGTTACTATCTACAAATGACCGTAGTCACGGCGTAAGAAAACACGTGTAGGGTAAATGCAAGGCCATTGTATCATTTAAGTAAAATTGTGAATACGTTTGATGTTTTTAATTACTTTGCATACGCGTTATTCTTGTGACCGTGGATAGTTATATTATAAAGTTTTATTATTTATATTGTTGTCCAAACGGAAACATTTTAGCATTTACTGATAAGGTTACAGATACCATCCGGCTTGACATTGCAATACCGGATATCATGCCCATGTCTTGGTCCCTTCTTTCAAGGTCCAAAATGGGATGTGTAATTTCTTCACCAAAACTGGGGCTTATTGTTCATTTAGTTTGCAGATGTAGATCGCTGTGCTCGTTAGAACCGCCCCCAAACACACCCACACTCAAGTTGAGGCAGTTCAAACGAGTACATACAATCTCAAATATATCGTTGGTGCTCGTTAGTACCGCCTGTACCCGAAGTCAATGTTTATAAGCAACAAAAGAGAAAATAATAAGTTACCTTTTAAACCCCATAGGGGCTTGAAGAAATAAATGGGCTGCATGATGCTTCCACGCAGAGCTGAATCCGGCCTGCACACTAGTACTGGTAAACCGCTTAGAGGATCTAAGCCTGTCCAGGAACCGCGGTGCGAGGCGGACCGTCCATGCTCATAAACCCTATTGGTTTCATTGGGCGACAGGGCTTGAGATGTCATTTCATCTCAATGTCGGGTAAAAGTCCCACAAAATTGGAAGCAACGTCTCCAAAATGACCTTTACAGTGTTGATGGGGAAGTAAACCTCAAATCAAACAAACAAAAATCTTTTAAACCCCAATTTTCGCTTTACAATAGGGTTTACGAGGGTATCTATGGTACAGTACAGTCATGCTAAAGTAGTGTCTAAAAGTACAGCTTTATTTCATTTATAAATATCCAATTATCTCGAACTATAGAGAAATTAGTAGGCGTCGAGAATGAGTTACGACGTATATGCGTTTTTTCTTACCTTTAGTCACATCATTTAGCGGATTAAATGTCTAATCGAATTGTTCTGTCTGTGTTGGTCACGTTGTTTAAAGTGCATCTTAACCCATATATGACAATGGCATCTTCCATCTTATAAATTTGGAGTTGTCCATTTTCAATTATAGGGGTGTCAGATTTGTTTTGTTTAATGTAAGTTGTACAAAAATGTATGTTCTTTGAGCAAACAGTGTAGACCCAGATCAGACGCCGCGTTATGCGGCGTCTGATCTGGGTCTACACTGTTTGCCAACGTCCCAAAAAAGGGCCACTAGGCATATATGGGTTAATCTCCAATAAAATACCAGAAAGCCCTCTCTTAGTGTCACTGTTCTATTGTGGGTTGAAAATGGGTTTCAACAACAATGAACGGATGCATTATCATTAAGATAACACACCCGTGACATATTGCGCATTCTTTTATATCTTTTGCCAGATGAACATTTGTGATTTTTTCCCCTTATTTTTATACTTCAAACATATATTTCGGGTTTTCGTTAGAAACACTCATTCAGGCGGTTCTAACGACTGCTCACAACCTATGCCGCGGAGTTGAAATAACGAAATTAATTGTATACCCCGTAATCCCCATCGTTTCGCTGTATAAAATGGGGTTGAGAGAGGTGTACATCACACGGACTTGCTAACGTGATGATTGATGTACATGTAGTTGTTGTTACAACATAACATAAACTGAGCCCCGCCAAGCGAATTTGTGTCTTCGAGCATTCCGCCATGACGAATTTTAACTGCGCATGCCCAGCCATTCAGAGGGACCAGGGATATGGCTTTCTGTTTGATGGTTCCTTTTGATTCACTGCTTGTATGAGCGAGCAGCGAAGGTTCTGGCGAGACTGCGCGGATGCGCAGGCTCGCCTGAACATTCGCTGCTCGTATAGGCGATACGTACCAAAATCGCTTGACGGGGCCCAACTGGTCACCGCCAATCAGGGCTTAAAGAAATAGGTGGGCTGCATGATGCTTTCACGCAGAGATGTAACCGACCGCACACGAGTACTGGTAAACCATTTAGAGGTTCTATGCCTGCCCAGGCAGGGGTGCGAGTCGGGCCGTCCATGCTTACAAATCCTATTGGCTTCATTTGGCGACAGGGCTGGAGATGTCATTTCATCGGGAAAAAGTCTCACAAAAATGGAAGCAACGTCTCAAAATTGACCTATATAGTGTTGACGGGGACGTTAAACCCCAAACAAACAAACATAACTGTAAGAACACATAAAATAGTATAGGGGTCCTGATGGCACCAATGACGTCACAAGGTGATCGCCAAGATGGCCACCATGTCGGGTGACGCGGAGGGGGTCGCTGGATGACCTTTGAGGGGGCGAAGCGTTGGCGAGCAAGACGGACACCATAAGTTGGATGATTTTTGTGACGCGTTTGATGGAAAACGCCCTAGAACACGGCAAGGTAGCGTCACATCCTAGGGCACGGTGTCGCCGACCGATGGCGCTCCACATCCGTTTCGGGTATCTTTCTTCTTGGGTCATCCAAGCATTAGCGCTTCACATCCGTTTCGAAGCCCCCGCCCATAGGGGCTTGAAGAAATATATGGGTTGCATGATGCTTCCACGCAGAGCTGAATCCGGCCCGCACACTAGTACTGGTAAACCGCTTAGAGGATCTAAGCCTGTCCAGGAACCGCGGTGCGAGGCGGACCGTCCATGCTAATAAGCCCTATTGGTTTCATTGGGCGACAGGGCTTGAGATGTCATTTCATCTCAATGTCGTGTAAAAGTCCCACAAAATTGGAAGCAACGTCTCCAAAATGACCTTTACAGTGTTGACGGGGACGTTAAACCTCAAATCAAACAAACAAAAAACACATCCGTTTCGAGATTATTTAATTTTCGTTTTCATTTTTGACACATTCACGCGGTCGTTGAGCTTCTTTTGGCGTAGACTGAATTCTTTGATAATGTCTTTCGTCGATTTTCCTCGAGATCTCTTTATCACGTAGTATGCGCAGCATAGTCCGCATACGTTAGACCCGGACTCTTGTAGCTGTAGAGCGTTCATCAGGTAGGCTTTATCGAGTAAATCTTCAAATCTAACACCGAAATTTCTAGGATCGATTCCTGTTGAATCGAACCATTCGTATGGTGCGAGCACGGGGAAATAGAAAGCCACCCAGTGCTCCCCTCTTTCTTTACTCGGTGCTGTGTTTGCAATGACGAACCTCCCTCCTCGTTTTTTAATTCGATCCGCCGCGCAAATAGTGACGGGGTATCTCGAAAGTATACGGTTCATTAACCGTATTGATTTTGTAAATAGATCAAAAGAAAAAGAAGGGTCTCTTTCAGGCTGACAAGACGATACACGTTTTTGTTTAATTTGATGTTTAACGTCCATGTCAACACTATGTAGGTCATTTTGGAGACGTCGCTTCCAATTGTGTGTGCATTTTACCCGACTTTAGGGTGAAATGACATCTCATGCCCTGTCGCCAATGAAACCAATAGGGTTAATAAGCATGGACGGTCCGACTCGCACCGCATTGCCTGGGCAGGCTTAGATCCTGTAAGCGGGTTACCAGTACTCGTGTGCGGACCGGATTCAGCGCTGCGTGGAAGCATGATGCAGCCCATTTATTTCTTCAAGCCCCAATGGGCGGGGGCTGGGACGATACACGTTTAAGTAGTCGTCCAATCAGTATCTTTCAGCGATTATAAGTATTGGTTTTTATACATATGGGCCATGACGGGCCTCCGTGGCCTAGTGGATAAGAGCGCTGACTCTTAGTCATTAGGTCTCTCACCGCCGTAGGTTCGAGCCTCGCTCGGGCCACGTGTGAGACGCCAAGTTCTGCAACGGAAGGTCATGTGGTTTTTCTCCGGGTACTCCGGTTTTCGCCCACCTCTGATTAACGATCGGCTCGATATGAGTGAAATAATCTTGAAAGGGCCGTAAAACCCAAAACATAAAACATAAACATATGGGCCATTTGACAAGACAACTCCAAAGCGATCGTATCGGTATGAAGTAACAGACTATAAATGTCATTTGTTCCAATATTCAAGTAAAAAATTATTCACAGGTAAAAAGTAATGTAAATGTATTTGAAAAAAAAAATGTGATCGGGTCCCGCTTTATTAAGATGGGACAGGTGAACACTTTATTCGTGTTATTTAGTATATTTAATATACACTCAGGCTAAAAAAAGCACTTCACCATCACAGAATGCCGAAGCATTGAACTATAAACGCTATAATGGATCCGCCCATCCCATCAGACAATGATTCTCATGGCTAAAACATTTGTTTAATATGATGAGATAAACCGATTAGCTGAATATCGACCAATCATACTTGTGATAGGTATATTAAACAGCCTCGTTGTGAAATAGGTGCACTGGAATCCTTTAAAAGAACGAGTAGAAAGTAGACGTCCGTGTCCATTTTATATCTCCTCCATACATTCCATCCTAATGGTGGGTTTCCAACGGTTTCCGTTTCTCGAAACAAGTGGTCCACTTTCGCCCATCCGCATATGCCTAGTGCCCCTTTTTGGGGACATTCGCAAACAGTGCGACCCCAGATCAGATGCGGCGTTCGATATAGGGTTTGACCTCATTGATCTCGCAAAGCTTACCGCTAACTTAACGCCCCTTTCATTGGAAAATGAAACACTCCAAAATTTTTAGGGCGGAAGATTCCATTATCATATATGGATTAGACCATTTAGGATCGATAATGAGGAAAACATTCGTCCAGCGCACTGAGTTATTAAATTCGGCCACATTTCAAGCCTAAATGGCGTATAGATTTATATGCTATTTTTGTTTTTTCATATTGTTCTCTACCTTTATAATCATCGCCTTTGTCTAACAATATATATACTGTCTTTTTACGATCAGAATGGAATTACAGCCGCCCTTTCAACACTGGGAATGTGCATGTTAACCAGTCTTGACATACACGGCCCATTTTTGTCATTTGTTCACTGGAATCATTTAAAAGAACGTGTAGATAGTAGGCGTCCGTGTCCATTTTATATATCCTCCATACACTCCCTCCAAATGGTGGATCCCTCATTGTTTCCGTTTCTCGAAACAAGTGGGCCACTTTCGCCCATTGACTATTGTTTAGATCAACGACGGCTGGACCTTTCCTTTCATCATTCTGGAGTAAACTAGCGTCGAAATCTCGCGAAATGTGTTGATCCGAAGAGCATGAGCCACTGATCCGAGGTTTGTTGAAACGCGATCTGCTATCCGATGTTTTGTTCCGGGTAGAGCGAACGAGACGCAAACGTCAAACAAACCACTGACCATTTGTCTGTTTGTTGGGGTATCGCCTTTTTCTTGCTTACGAAAATTAAATTATCTCGAAACGGATGTGAAGCGCTAATGCTTGGATAACCCAAGAAGAAAGATACCCGAAACAGACGTCGAGCGCCATTGGTCGTCGACACCATGCCCTGGGACGTGGCGCTACCTTTCCGTGGTCTAGGGCGTTTCCCACTATACGCGTCACAAAGATCATCCAACTTATGGAGGCCATCTTGCTCGCCAACGCATCGACCCCTCAAAGGACATTCAACGACCCCCTCCGGGTCATCCGACATGGCGGCCATCTTGGCGATAACCTTGTGACGTCATTGGTGCCATCGGGACTCATAATACACCCAAATGATTGCAAGAGATACAAGCAAGATATTTTTTGTTTAATGTTGGTAATCACACCTTAACCTAGCACGAAAACTTGTGCTGCAGACCGTTCTAAGGCGGTGGGTTTTCTGGTGTTGTTCTATCACGGTTGCTTTGTTGTATATCAACACAACAATACTGCAATTTGAACTTTATCAAGCATTTGTTGTTAAGAGGTGGCTGATTGTTCATTTGTTAAGCGCTTGTTTATTGGCCCGTTCCATTACGATAAAACATCCGTGTGACATAGAGCACTCTTCCATTTCTCCTAAACGGTAGTATTTTTGATGAAAGGTTTAGATATTTTTCTGAAGTATAAGTCTTTTTGTGGGTGTCCGGTTTATAAATGTTATTTCATGGTGGACTTTGAAATTGCTTGGCAGAAATGTTAACCATCATAAGCCGACGTGTCCCGTGCAAATCAACGCCTATAGATTCAAGCTCAAAGGCCCAGCTAACACTTAGATGTCATAGGATAAATATAGGGACTATTTTTCATATCAGGTCCAAAACCTTACCATTCCATGTTGGATTTTGAAATTATTGAGTAGCAAAGTTTACCATTATAAAGTTTGTCATGCGCAAAACGCCAAGGTCAAAGTCAAACATAGAGATCAAAAGTAAACCAAAGAATCTTGCTCGAGTTTAAAATTACTTTGCAGAAATATTATGTATTAAGCGCAAGACTCATGTCTGCAACTGCAAGGTCAGATCGCACTTACAGGTCAAATGCCAAAGATGAACGTAGATATTTCGCCTCAAGAAGACGGATTCTAACAAGTACCCACAACCTATGTTTTGTAGCACAAATAAGGGAAATAAATGTATAACCTTTATCTTTATAAGGGGTAACCATATCAATGAATCATCACGAAAACACGCCTGTATAGTTTTGACCCACTTTAATCCCTCTTTTATAAAGTAAAACTGGGGTTTACAGGGGTGAACATTATTTTTCTTATTTCTGTTATAAAAATAGATTGTTGGTACTCGTTAGAACCGCCTCCATCAGAAATAAAAAAAAATATATCGCATTTTTTCATCTTAATTTGTTTGTCATTTCGGCTGTAAAAATTTACACTCTATTTGTAAAGGCGGGTTTTCGTAATGATGGTGAACGTGATAAGCGAACAAGCTATGAGTTGGTAGAATACATTTTTAAAGTAGATTCTTGAAGATACATGGGTTTCGCGGTGAAAATATGTTTGGAATAGGTGCCTTCACTAAAAGGGTAATCGTTTTCTTTTTTCGCAGTGTGATATGGTATCAAGCATCGCGAAACAATTGTTACTGCAAGAGGAAATTGCAGACTTAATAAGGATGGATTCATATTTCCTGGCCTAGACACTTCCCAAATGGTCTTAAACCCATATATGACACAAAAAATCTCCCACCTAGAAGCTTATGACTGTCAAATTATCACTTCCAGTGGAGTGCTTACTTTTCCTTAATTAAACTCCTTCTCTTTAAACAAACTGGGAAGACCCTGATTAGATACCACCTTCTGCTGCATCTGATCTGGGTTTACTCTGTTTGCCAGTTTTCCTGTTTGTTGGATGCTAGAGATACATGGGCTAATCATTCCTTACATAAAGTAGTGCTATTTTAAGCTACTTAGAAGAAAACATTAACATCAGTTCTTCCTAGTAATGATGCTCGAAATAAACGGTTCCAAACAAAATTTATGACTAAAGCGATAAATTGTAGCACAGAGTTAAAACACTACTTCTAAGACAATAAGTTTCCTCCTAAACGGAAACAGTCGATATAGCGTTACATTACGAAAACATGCCTACACAAATACATTGTGCATTTTACCGCCGAAAAAATGAAAAATGCAAGACGAAAAATTGTGACATTTTTCTTATTTCTACTCAAAATATAGATTGTGGGTGCTCGTTAGAACCGCCTCATCGAGAGAAGAAATAAGAAATTAGGTTTACCTCTTTAAACCCCAGTTTAACTGTATAAAATGGGGTTCGAGGGGGTCATTATTATATAGGTGTGTTTCCGTGATGATACTTATGAACCGAAGTATGAGAAAATCTTCTGTCAAAGCGCCATTTGTTTAGAAGCTGAACGGTTCTTTTAAGAATCTTTCGCTTATGGGTTGAACAAGACTCCTCGGTGAAAAATCACTTAATCCTATGTAACCGAGTTGAGCTTCTTACTTGTAACGTGAATGTGGCACGGATAATGGAGGTAAGACGAGAGATGTGAGTGAATGTGTGCCTGTTTTTGCGCAAGCACGTGTGTGTTTCACGTCCGGAATGACGTTCGGTCATACCGCAATGGGACCTCAGTTCAAAGGCATATCCGAAAGTTTGGGGAAGCCCAGGATAGAATTCACTCTTCCTGTTTTATGAGGCAAGCGAATTAACGACCACGCCACAATGCTTTCTATTCAAACGATAATAGCTGAAGCCTTCTAATAGAAAACGGCTCTCATCGCATAGGCGACCTGCAAAGCCTTAGGCTAGCCTGTGTGTGCGCGCAGCCTAACTAGGCCTTGGTGCTCGCAAATAACTAGAGGAGCCATTGGGGTGCTTCAGAGAAGAAGTCATGCGTGTACATGTAGCCCAGTTACATGCACTTTGTTTGAACACGCATTTGGAGAACATAAATTGAAAAATGCTCAGAGACCAGGTTATGCTAAGGGACCTCAAATGTGACGCAGTCTTTTTCATATCAAAACAGACAGTCGCGTAAAGCAGAAACCTGCTATGGCCCTATAAAAGACTAGTTTTTTTTTTTTCAGATAAAATTGTGTGATCCCGCTTAATTATTCTTTCTTCAATGTGTTTCGATTTATGTAAACATTTGTTTCTCTGAAATATCTGACAGAACCAAACATTCTCATTGCTTTGATCAGTTTCAGATTTCCGTATGGTAGTATTACGAGGCTTTGCGTTTCTTAGCAAAATGTTGACAAAATAGCAGACTCATTTACTTGCGGATCATTAGACCACTTCTTTTTTCCCAGCTCTATTTCTCGGAGCCAAGCCGCGTAGAATGCTTTTAACCCTTTAAACTCATATGTTGACTAATAATACACATTTTTTTTCAACAAGGCCAATCTACCAGACATCTTAGTAGCAGTCAAACGCTCCAGACAAACGCTAAGAAAAATATAACATTTTTTCATCTTTAAACTTCCATTAGTGTTGGGCGATAAAGGTGTGTTTTCGTAAAGAGTTACCAAACTTTCTCTATATAAAGTGAGGTTTACAGGGGTGTTTATTAAAACAAACGCGTATTCCTAGTCAACTTCAATGGCTCGAGAAGCCTCCGTGGTGCAGTGGTTACGCTACTCGCCTTGTAAACCAGGGGTCGCAGGATCGATCCCGGGCTTATCCAGACTTTCGGATGAGTCTTTGAACTGAGGTCCCGTCTCGGTATGACCTTATCTGTTGGTGGGACGTAAAACACAAAAAACTTACTCACTCAATGGCTCGAACGCATCTGGGACAACAATATTTTGATTCAGAAGAGGATGGACGGAGCAAAGGTAATCCGAATGCACTTCGATATGTAACGCCACGTTTGATTGGATACATGTACCGTCAAAATGTGCATAATGCAAACCCGGCTATACAAATACATTGCCACCTTTATCGCCGAAAAAATGAAAATTTTATGGTGAAAAATTGTGATATTTTTCTTATTTCTGCTCAAAATATAGATTGTGGGCACTCGTTAGATCCGCCTCATCGAGGCGGATCTAACGAGTACCCACAATCTATATTTTTAGAGCAGAAAAAAGAAAAATAAGGCATACCCCCGGAAACCCCAGTTTTACTATATAAAAGTGGGGTTCAAGGGGGTCAAGTTATATAGGCGTGTTCTCGTGATGGCGACGGTATATCCCGAGAGTTGTCATTACATGTAGCTGTATAAAGATGAGCCAGTAGCACCCAACTGTAACCGTGTCCAACAAAGCGTAGTTGAAGAAACCATCCTTTCCACAGACATAAGCCGCGTATGGTGTCAGTTTGTTTGATTTGAGGTTTAACGTCCCCGTCAACACTGTAAAGGTAATTTTGGAGACGTTGCTTCCAATTTTGTGGGACTTTTACCCGACATTGGGATGAAATGACATCTCAAGGCCTGTCGCCAAATGAAACCAATAGGGTTTATTAGCATGGACGATCCGCCTCGCACCGCGGTTCCTGGACAGGCTTTGTTCCTCTAAGCTGTTTACCAGTACTAATGTGCGGGCCGGATTCAGTTCTGCGTGGAAGCATCATGCAGCCCATATATTTCTTCAAGCCCCTATGGGCGGGGGCCGGTATGGTGTCAGAGATCCTAACTACTTAACTAGAATATTCTTCATGAAAATTATTCAACCCTTGCCCTGCTGAATTACGATTTTACCTCTGCTTTTGCAATTAGCAACTTGCACATGATGTGTCTTTAGCCAATGGGAGAACGTGTTACATTCGTAATACCCATCCATAAATCCATCCATCCATCCATCCATCCATCCATCCATCCATCCATCCATCCATCCATCCATCACAAAACACGCCTATATAATTTTGGTCCATTAACCCAACTTTTCTGGGGTGTAATATATATATCAATTTCATCTAAAAAACATAGATTATGGGTACTCTGCATTTAGACGATCGGACGTAAGAAGAACGGAAACAAATACGAGCATTTTCTCAATTTTTGTTTGGAAGACATTTAGCAAGCATTTATTCAGTAAGGCCTTCACGGAAATTCCGAATTTCCTTTCTTGCTTAATTGGATGCATGTAAATGAATCACGACCAGTTTAGCATTATCAGGTTGGTTTCAGAATAACGCAACTTGAGCGGGTAAGTAATTACAAGTCTGAAAATGTCAATTTCTATTGCTAGATATTTAGACTAGGATTTCACAGACGATTCCAACTCTTCTTTGCTTCATCACGTTATTGTAGCGTACTTAAAATATAGTTCTATCTATATGTAAATCGCACTTTTGGTAACCCTTAAGGGGGATTTTCACCATATTTCAAAGGGAGACAACTTTAAGAACTTCTAGTTGGCTTTACTTAAGCCCTGTCCCACCGAAAAAGGGATCTACTCTTAAAGGAAAGAATGTGCTCCTCAGGAGCAAATTCGCTTCTTTAAGAGTTGACCCCTATTCACATGCAAAACAAAAAATACTTTTGCAGGAGTTGCCTCCCCTGAGGGTGTTCCAATTTCCCTTAAACTCCATAGTTTTTAAAGTGTATTCTTCCATCTTTGAATTAGGATTTGTCGATTGTTTGTAAGGAGTTTAATCAAAAATCATAAACAGAACTGCCAACAGTATTAGCCATGCTAAACGTTCGGCGAGTCCTTGTTTCATTACGTCGCCCTACGAGATAAGTTGAAACTGTGACGGCTTAGTTTATACTAATTTATTTCAGTTCGATTGTGATGAAAACTTTAAGCTTATTGAATCGCTCTCGAACACTCATTCTGGGTGTTTTCACGTGCGCGCGAGATAGAGGCAGTGGCTTTTACATCACTGATATCCATTTACATCTGGGTGGAGAGGGGCGGTGTCATTACGTGTCTTGCCCAAGGACACACCTCGGTACCGCAGGCTGGATTCGAACGCACAGCCTCTCGATCATAAGTCGAACGCATTAACCAGTGCGCTGTAGAGGCTGACTGTACTTGTGACGGCTTACGCTGCTACACAGACTTCTATTTAAAAATAGACTATAGGACTCTAGAGACGACTTGGAAAGGTGACATGACTGATCGGGGGTGACTGCACCGTCTAATTTTAATGGGCAGGACCGCCAGTTTCTGGTGAGGACCGTTGCGGACAAGTAAATGCGTAAATAGTGCAATTAATGCTTGTTTTTGTGTGGTTACTTCAATGCCAACTGCATTTTGCACCAATATTGAAGCTGATGAAAAGTCGATGCTTTGTGATTTCAAATGCAAACCCTTCACGAAAACACACCTATATAATTTTGACCCCCTTGAACCCCACTTTTATACAGTAAAACTAGGGTTTCCGGGGGTATGCCTTATTTTTCTTATTTCTGCTCTAATGTGTGTGTGTGTGTGTGTGTGTATGTGAATTCGGGTTTAACGTCGCTTTCAACAAATTTTCAGTCATATCACAACGGTGTCTGGTTGTGATAGGGAGCTCAATGCTCACGTTTATAGTGCTGCCTCACTGAAGTATCATGTCCCAGACACATTACATGATACCACACCCAGTCACATTATCCTGACACTGGATCGACCAGTCCTAGCTCTTCCCCGTAAATCTGAGTGCCAAGCGAGGAGCAGCTAGTACCATTTTTAACGACTTTGGTATGTCGCGGCCCGAGATCGAACCCGAGACCTCCCGTTCCCCGGAGCGGACACTCTACCAACTTTCTGCTCTAAAATATAGACTGTGGGTACTCGTTAGAACCGCCTCGATGAGGCGGTTCTCACGAGTGCCCAAATCTATATTTTGAGCAGAAAAAAAGAAAAAGTATCACAATTTTTCATCATATTGTTTTTTTCGCCGATAAAGGTGGCAATGTATTTGTATGGGCGTGTTTGCGTAATGAGTACATTATTTGCAAGTGCATTTTATGTAAAACAGTGAAAAAGGGCTACTCGTACATGTATCATATTGGTAACATCAGCTTAACACGTTTATGAACACTGTAAAAACCTGTAAATACCCTGAACAAGACCCCTGTTAATCCACTTTATATTGTTTATAAAGGGATTTGGATGAATGTTAATTGCACGGACTTCTTAACCTGATGTATAGAAATATATTCAAAACGAGATACCTTGTGTGTCTTTATGTTTTAGGGGGGAGGGGTTTTGATTTATCTGTAGAAGTCTCTTGGGTACAAATCATGCTGATTGTTTATGTCAATTTTCATTTCTAGTCTCGAGCTGTCAAATGTTGCCCGGAGTTTACTACTTCCCGTCGTTTTTGCCTTAAGTTGGCCATCTGCATTCCTTCTGCGAATCTTTCTGTGTTCCAGGGAATGGACTATACAGGCCTGTTTTTGTTTCCTTTTCTCAATTTTATGTCACTGATCATTAACAGACCAAAGACACTTGATCAAATTGCCAGTAAACATAAACACGACTCACAATTCGAACACCAGTTTTATTAGCCAAAGGCTGTTTCTTTTATTTTGCGGTAAGGAGAGCAAGTTTCCAGTGACAGCGAAGAGTGACCCAGTGCTATAAACAATGTATTGTAATAAATTGCTTGTAGTGCTTGAATTTCATAATTAATTACTAGTTACTAAACTTTGAGATTCGACCAAAGTTTGCAAACATGTACCGTACCCTACTTTTGTCTACCTTGTAACTGCATGTACCTTGTGCTACCTTGCGGTACCTTGTTCTACCTTGCGGTACTTTGCGGTACCTTGCGATAATTAGTACGACACGCAAGTACCGCAATTCTGGATTGTTTAAACGAAACAGTATAAAGACCACTTTGTCAAGTCCTAAACATCACGTGAACATGTGTGTGAAATGAACACGCCCTTAACCCAAATTCATATAGAGAAACTGGAGTTTACGGCGATATACAAAATTTTCCTTTTCTTTTTCTCCAAGACACAGGTGCGCCCCTGCCCATAGGGGCTTGAAGAAATATATGGGCTGCATGATGCTTCCACGCAGAGCTGAATCCGGCCCGCACACTAGTACTGGTAAACCGCTTAGAGGATCTAAGCCTGTCCAGGAACCGCGGTGCGAGGCGGACCGTCCATGCTAATAAACCCTATTGGTTTTCATTGGGCGACAAGGCTTGGGATGTCATTTCATCTCAATTATGGGTAAAAGTCCCACAAAATTGGAAGCAACGTTTCCAAAATGACCTTTACAGTGTTGACGGGGACGTTAAACCTCAAATCAAACAAACAAACACACCAAGACACAGGTTGTGGGTACTCGTTAGAACAACCTCATCGAGGCAGTTCTAACGAGAACCAACAACTACAACTTAAGTTTGTAGTATAAATAAGGAAATATCAGGGACTTTCATCGGGAAAATATGTCATCTTGGAGTTGTGAAAAACAATCACTATTTCGGGTATGTTAGCGTAATGATCAGAGACAAATCTGCCCTACAGTGCTGCCAATGCTTTGGATTACTCATTACGAGAACAAGTGACATTTGTACACCAGGAACATGCACAAAGACAGTGTAACATATTGCAGTTTTTTCATATCTCCGAATCGGCTACCTTTCTGGTGAAAACTCTAGATGTTTTTCTCATTCATACTCCAAACATAGCTTATGGGTAGTCGTAAGAGTCGCCTAACTGAGTCGGTTCTACTGAGTACCTAAAACCTGTGTATTGGAGCAGAGCAGAAATAGGAAAAACAATGTATACCCATGTAAACCCAGTTTTCTCTGTATAAAATGGGGTTTAAGGAGGGTGTTGGTTACACGGACGTGTTACCATGATGTACTATCCTTTCACACGGTTTCGTCGGTCAGCAACACCTATCAAAGTTTGTCATGTTTACGAAGCCACATATTAAACCGTAAAGCCTTTGTTTTCATGATTACGATTGCGTAAATACGCCATGTTCCATCAGTGTTTCGTGTTGTTCTTCAAATCATTCTAATTTGATGGTATTTGTGCCTGCGACTACGACAAAATTGCCTGCAGACGCCCATGTGTCTTAAGAGTTAAATGATTCTCCGGATGTTTGCAAGAAACTGTGCTTTATGACGTCATGCAAATGGAAGCAATCTTAGTGACTGTTAGGTGGTAAGGCTACATCTTCAGGGGATGTGACTCTTTCCCACTCCTGTTTTGTCTCCCTTGCAAATTATGTTCTACTCTAAATGGAAGAAGTTTGCTTCAGAGGAGATCAGGGGCCAGTTGTTCAAAGCATCGTTAGCTTAACGAGCTCGTTAGTGGTCATATTGTTAACTCTTCTAGCAAGTACAATATCGTAAATTTTGGTATTTTTGCTGAAAAAATGTGAGCAGCTTTTGCGTCCGCAAAAGCTGCTCACATTTTTTCAGCAAAAATTTCAGCATATTTGCCATATTTAATGATCAAAGTTTTAACGATACGTTAACTAACGACGTCGTTAGTTTTGAACAACTGGCCCCTGTTTTTTCTTTCAGAGAGGTTTTATTCTGCGGTCGTTTGTTTGTCAGTCAACATAAAGTTACTAAGCACAGTAGCTTTTCGTTGTTGATGTCAACGTGGCTATCATGGATTGATTCGGTAATGCGCTATTCATATCGGGTTACTTATGAGGGCTATCTATAGAATCGAATGTACTGGGTTTGGCAAACAGTTTAGCTCCACGTCAGACGCCACAGAACACGGTATCTGATCAGGGTCTGCACTGGTTGCTTGAAATACTGGAATTTAAGTGTTAAATTAAATGGTCTGAGTCCCCATTGAGAACTATTTTCCTCGCCAACACTCAGAGACGATTGACCCAACAGTGCCGTACGCGCTTTGATTTTTTTCTTTCAGGTTCAATAGGAACGAAAGAGTAACAGTGTTCTTCAGGTGAAATTTGCGTTTTGATTCTTTCTGAACCAAAAATAGGTTATGGGTGCGTGAGGCAGAAATGCCAACAATCCATGTTTTTTTAGCAACGATAAGGAATATGACATATAACCCATGTAAACACCACATTTATCCATACAAGTACGGGCTACAGGGATCTTCCTTTCACGGACGTGTTAACCCATTGTATACATGTACTAGTGGACTCTTCCATTGCTTTATGCTGGACAATTCCATTTCTCATATAAAGGTTGGTAGGCCTATTTTTCGTTTTTATTCTATTAAGACTGATAATTCTGTTAGCAAATAGTGCAGGCCCTGATCTGACGTTCTGCGGCGCCTGATCTGGGCCTACACTGTTTGCCAAGGTACCCCGCATGCAATGGGTAAACATATTTTCTGAAACTAGACACCTTTTAAGGTCCCCGTCGCTCGGCCGTTAAGCCAGTTTGTTGGACAGAAACGGTCCTTTTGACTCTCTGATTGTAGTGAAGTTGTTTTACGTTGGTGATTCTTTCTTTCCCTTTAGGTTAGAGATAATTGTATCGACTCCTGATCATTGCCCTGTTAGCGCTTGGTGGAAACTGAGTCGGTAGAAAATAAAAGTGGGGGCAATGATCAGGAATCGATACAATCAACCCACAGCTCCCATCAGAGACACCAAAGGGAAAGAAACACAAACATGAAACAACAGACCTAATGGAAACATCAATAGTCCGATTTCTCTCATTTTGCAATCAGAATACACTGCTAAACAAAACATTTTCGAAATGTCGCAGATAATGTATTGGCACACCGGGACGCAGAAATTATACCAGATTGTCGACACATACGCAACATATATAAATCAAAGCACTGAGAGTGCTGATGGAGCGTAGCTTTGATAATTTGATTTAGCGCCTGATTGGTATTTTAATTCAGGCTCATATTGATCCAATGAACATAGCTGTTTGAAGCTATTCTGGGCCAGAAGTCGTGTTAAAGCAACAGGACCAATATTGAAATTAACTCACGCTAAGGTGTAGACCCCGCAACAACCATCACGAAAACACGCCTGTACAAATACATTGTCATTTTTTTTTGGCAAAAAAAAAAAAAAAAAAAAAAAAAAAAAATGGAAATTTTAAGATACAAAATTGTGATATTTTCTTATCTCTGCTCAAAACATTGATTGCGGGGACTTGATTGAACCGCCTTGGCGAGGCAGTTTTATCAAGAACCCACAATCAATGTTTTTGAGCAATACAGCAACCATGCAGTTCAACAGTTTACTTGAAGATTTCTGCTGAGCTATAGTTCGTGCAATAACTGCGGCTTGCGCAATTGTTTGGCGGCTTAAAAGTTATTTTATGGAATCAGTTTTTGAAAAATTACCTTTGGGAGGTTATTTATCTTGCATTAGACATTCTTCTTGGTTACGACTTGATTGTGAAAAATTATCATACTTTTCCCAGCAGTTTATAAGTTATACATCCGCAATCAGTCTTTAAAAATTGCCTCGGTGAGGCTGTTTATAAAGCTATCTGGCATTAGACAATGCCATTAGCTTGATCTTGTCAATTTACATCTGCATGCAAAACATTATAAAAATATACCCGTCGGGTTGAAAGTTATAAGACCGTGTCAGTGGGTGATTTTTTTTACCTTGCCGAGGCTAAAATAAAGAAATTGGGCATTCATGAATCGCGTTGGTTAGATCTGTACATTATCTCTCTGCATGCTAACAGTTGTCAAAAATATTCCAAGTAGATTAGAAGTTACACTTCGAAATAATTTTTCAGTTTGCCTAGGCGAGGCCGTTTGTAAAGTAATTTGGCATAAGACAATTTTGCGGGTTATGTATTGTCAATATCAACCTGTATGCCGAAAATGATCAAAGCCGGGTTTAGATGTTATACTCTGTATTCATTTTTTATATTATTTTGCCTCGGCGAGGCCATTCATAAAGTAATCTTGCATATAACAGCCTCACGGGTTAGGTATTGTCAATATCAACCCGAATGCCAAAAATGATCGGAATATTCAGAGAGGTTTGAACATTATACTCTGTTAACATTTTTCTAAATATATATTGCATCGGTGAGGCCATTTATGAAGTGATCTTGCATACGACAGTTTCTTGGGTTAGTTATTGTCAATATCAATCCATAGGAATATTTGAAGAGGTTTAGACATTATACTCCGTTATTATTATATAAAAATAAATTGCCTCTACGAGGCCATTTATGAAATGATCTGGCATTAAGGTAATTTCTTTGGTTACATATTGTCAATACAGCACAGTACACAGTCTTTTACCGGAAACCAACAACTGCCCTTCTTGGATCAGCGAAAGGGATAGAATCACCGTGGAACAGATTTCACGATCAATCTCCTGGAAAGAATGTTGCCGAACCCGGCAGGTATCGAACTTGCGTCTGAGCTGAAAATTTGCTTTATTTATGGTCACGTGCCTAGGACGCAGACAGGTCGCTTTAAAAAAGTAACACCCCCCCCCCACACACACACACATTAACCCATACTCTGAGTATATGTCTAGCAGCCTTTTAAGGGACAAACATAGCAGACCCAAATCAGACGCTACAACAAGTGGCGTCTCATCTGTGTCTAAACTGCAAAATTTACTCCTTTCAATATAAGCCTTGACGTGCACCTGTCCAAACTCATTCCAACTGTCTTATTTTGGTAATACATTATCGACCCACACTGCGTACTTTTAACCCATTTTAAACGAATGGAATCCTCAACACCTTATATCAGTATGGGATGAGTTCATTTTAAAATCAGGGATGTCAGGTTGTGACTTCCACGAAATATTTGGCCAAAAATGGCTGAACCTTTTTTGGAAGTATGCAGTGAAGGGCATAATGAGACTCCGCGTTGTGTGGTATCTGATCTGGGTTTGTCCTGTTTGCAAGTTGCCAGGTTTGGGATTTAATGGTACAAATGGGCTGTAAACTGGGTTATATGAACTGAACTATAAAACGATTAGACTGCTACACAGTTCATCTATTAAAAATATTCATCTATTCCGTTTGAAATAGGTGGTCTGTGAAGCAGTCTATAAGAAGATACCTCATGGCGTAATAATCTACTACGTTAACACGGGGTACTATATTCTCAGGTCATATGCATTAACACCGAAAGTAGTGCCGAAATCACTTCTCATCTCACTGGAGCTACGCTGCAACAGCTACGCTCCAAAAATAGCAGTAAATAGCAGATGGTGTATGTGTTTTGGTTACCCTTTTAATCCACACCGAAAATTAATATCGCTTCAGTTTTAGTATTGCACTGGGAATGGTTTTGTTTATGGCTATGAGGCTTGAGAGATTGTTTCCACAAGATTTATTGGTGTTTAAGTATATTTGCTTGAACAAAAACAAATCAAGACGCCAAGATTTCAATACATATGTATATTCATCATGGTCTCTTTTTGTTACGAGCTTTAAACGTTACTAAAAAAACTTTACCATAAGCACCCGCAAGAGATTGATGTATTGTTAATCCATTAAGTACCGAAACCCGAAAACGGGTACCAGGGCAAACAGTGAAGGCCCAGATCAGACGCCGCAGAACGCGGCGTCTGATCAGGGCCTCCACTGTTTGCTAAAAGTTCAGTCATTTTCCAAATGAGTTTTGGTGCAAACACAACCTGAAACCCCTGAATTGTGAATTGAACTCCTGCTATATATAAGGAGAAAGATTCCATTTGGTACAAAAAGGGTTAAAGTGGATTTGAACCAATGCAAAACAAAACCTACAATAAGATGGAATGTATGTAAAGCAAGTTAAGTCTCAGATCAGCCTGCCCTGTGCACTGACGCTGTCTGATAAGTCTTCATTGTTGACAGGAACCTCCCATAGCCTCTGGCCTATTCAAAGATGAAAGCCGGGCTGACTGGATGCGCAGGATGATGCACCACTTGTCTTGTTGGATATTTAATTGTACGTGTATCGGCTCATAAACCTACTATCACGTGAACAAGCCCGTAAAATGAACACCCCATACACCCCACTTTATACAGAGAAAACTGGGGTTTACAGGGTTTTACATTAATTTTCTTATTTTTGCTCCAAGACATAGGTTGTGGGTACTCGTTAAAACCGCCTCAATGAGGCGGTTCTAACGAGCACCCCAAACCTATGTTTGCAGAATTTATAAGAAAAATATCACGGATTTTCCTGAGAAAAGTAGCCACTTTGGAGATGTGAAAAAATTGGCTTTGTCGCACGGGTGTGTTATCGTAATGAAATGCGTCCAGTTACCACAGTGCTATAATGGCCGAAAAAAAGTCTGCCTGCCCTTTATCTTAGTATAAATTATATTTTTGTTTCTTTGGGACCATCGGTAAAATTGCGGAATTTTGAAAATATCTGAGAGTCACTGATGAGACCTAATTGGCCAAAACTGACTAGTCTGACCCCGTCCCCCCCCCACACACACAAAAAAAAATAAAATAAATAAATAAATAAATTATATTATTATAAAAATAATATAAATAAAAACTGGTACACTCCATCTTTTCAGTTCTGTGGTGCTTGTCTTGCTTCCATATAATATATTTCAAAACATTCATAATATTTAGCATTTGTTCAAACGATTTATTTCATATGTTTTCCTTATTGTTGCGCCTGTCATAGAATGCGAGTCTTCGTTAGTATCCCCTCACTGAGGCGATTCTAACGACTAGTCACATTATATGCTTTAGGCAAACGTTGAAATATCTAATAGCTAATTGTAAATCCCACTTTTCTCCTATATAAAATGCGGTATACACGGTTTTGATGCCTCTGTTTCTATCAGCCTGTTCCAAGACCATAAACCATCCGCGTGTTTTGGAAGGAAAAGCGGTCCAAAATCGTCTCCGCTTAATCATTGCACGTATTCGGTGATTATGGCATATCTGGGCTGACTTTCTGGTATTTTCCGACCGGGGATTCAAGAAAATTATTAATACCACTTTTGCGTCATACACTACTAGCCATGTAATAATTTTTGCAGCGTTTCACATGAGCAAATGTTGATGGTGGCGCATACGTCACGCTCGACAGCGGTGGTAAAACACAAAAAGCAATAAATAAAGCGCTGCATGCACTGCACATGCCTCGCCACTGCATTTACATCAAGCAAGAGCAAAAACACTGCAAGAAAGGAATTCAAGGTAAAGGTGCATTAGTCTTTGCGTGAATAAAGTTGACATAAATAAATATTTTCAATGTTCAAAAGGTCATAGCTTCAAAAGGAAGTAACCCAGAATTACAGTTCCTATTTTCTGCAGAACCTCCTCATGGTGCTTAACAGTTGTGCGCAATTTACGGATACAGAGTAGATTCAAGTACATGTATATCACAATTCGTTCATGTGAAACAGGTGCAGACAAGCTATTTGTAGTCAAAAATTGACAGTTTCTGGGGGCCTGTAAACTTGAAAATAAGGTCAATGTCAAACCGAATCTTTGGTAGGTTGCAATGATATATTGTACAAAATTTCATCTGTTGATCCAAGAGATAGGGTGCAGACAAGCCAAATTGACAGTTTTTGGGGCCTGTGTCCTTAGAATTAAAGGTCAAAGTCACCAGAATCTAACCAAATCTTTGGTCGGTTGCAATGGTATATTGTACCAAGTTTAACCGAATTTCATTGATTCGTTCATGAGACAGGATGCAGACAGGCGGAATTCGTGGTCCAAAATTGACAGTTTTGGGGGCCTTTGCCCTGGGAAATCGGGTCAAGGTTATCAAAAACCTAACAGGTGTTTTCCCTTACAGTAGTTATATAACCATGGAAGTGTGGTCAGAATCCATCAATAGGTTCAAGAGATATAGTGTTTCAAACAGACTACATAGAAATGGCCATGTTCAAAGTTTAAGGGGCAATAACTCAAAAAGTAGGAAAATCAAAGTTTCGGCTCATATGTTCTGCACGACGTCTTATAGTGCTCAACATATCTGTGAAAAGTCTTGAAAATGTCTCAAATGGTATCAGAGTTATGGCGCGAACACGAAACTTTGAAACAAATGGCTGTTCAATGTTCAAAGGGCAAATACTCCAATAGAAGGAAAATCAGATTTACAGTTTATATGTTCTGCACGTCGTCTTATGGTGCTCTACATACATGTGAAAGTTTCGTGAAAATATCACATATAGTATCCATGTTATGGAATGGACACGAAACAATGATAGAAATGGCTATGTTCAATGTTCAAAGGGCAATACCTAAAAAAGGTCGGAGGGTATAACATAATACCCCGCCGATTTTTGTGTGGCGGTGCATAAGAAACTTACTAGATGATTTTTCTCAATTTGGCACTTGGCAGAATGGTAGAACATAAATGTCAGCCCATAATTATATCGTGATATCAGCAGCAAAATATGCCGACAACACAGCGACCGTCGAGTCGACCGTCCCACCGTCATCCATAAAAAATGAGATTCGTAGCTGATGCGATTGTTGAATGGTTTTTCGTTTCATTTCATAACTCTTCGGTTTCGGATAGAAAACCACCAAGCACAAAAACGAGTGCTGAAAATAGGCTGTTTTTTTTTTTTTTTTTTTGTTATAATGCTTACATGTATTATGATGATGAATGCCAATGGTGTGATGGTTGACTGTTGAAATCGTGCAAGTTGTGTTTGTGTCTTGTGTGTTAGATAGAATAACCATCCATGATTAAGTAAAAACAATATGGATTTATAAACCGTCCAATTTGTTTTTGGAAAGTTGTTGTCCGATGGAAAATCCATTCATCTGTTATGGCTAGTAAATCCGTACAAAAGTACATTTTCAAGTTCGGTTGGTTCACGGTCGTGGAATAAACTGTCTATTTTTTGCGCTTGTTTGCACAACTGGCACACAATTGGTTTGGCCTGCCAACGTGAAGTCGTATGCGGTTTTGTTTTCGGCGTTGAAAATAAATGTATCCGTGAAAATGGAAATTTTATGGATGAACCCTGATCCGGTCATAATATCTCCTGCTGCGTGCAGGCGTGGCATTTACTTAGAACTGCCTCATAAAATTACCAATGAATATGAATTGCTCTTTCTTATTCTTAATCCTTATATGACAATGGAATCTCCCACCTGTGCCATTTCCCATTGTAGGGTGCCAGGTTTGTCTTATTAGCAGTAAGTTTTTCAATAATGTATGTTTTACGGCGTCTGATCTGGGTATGCAGTGTTAGCCAATGTCCCTCAAAACGGCCGCTAGGCAAATATGGGTTAACACCAGAACTCATTAGACCAGCTCGATTAAGTAGTTCCAACGTGCCGAGCATCGAGAAGCTATCATTAGGATCACACGCCTACGAGAGACTTTCTTTTTGTTATGGCTTTACGGCCGTTTCAAGATTATTGCACTTATTCCGAGCCGATCGTTAATCAGATTTGGGCACAAACGGAGTTGCCGAAGCAAAAAACACCTGATCTTCTAATGCAGAGCATGACGTCCCACATGTGACCCGGGCGACGCTCGAACCACAGCAGTGACAGGCCTAATGAATAAGTGTCAGCGCTCTTTTTCACTAGGCCACGGAGGCCGGTAGTGACAAAGTTTTAGAAAAAAAGCCTTTCACTGATTAATATCGTGATAATTTTATATGAAAATTCAAAAGGGAAATGATCAGGAACTGATACAATCAGATCCCAAATTCTTCCCATAATAACACTAGTGAAAGAAGTCGAAACATGGAGTGACGACAGTAAATAAAATGGACAACAGGTAAACCAACTCAGCAGCTCTTTTTCCAAACAGGTGGCGACTCAGAAATACTAAACCTAACTTAAAAGGAGCAACATACATAATGGAGGGAAAGAATCAGAATCACCAACATGACAAACATTAAACTGGAATGACAATCGTTACTAAAACGAACAATCAAACAGTTGGGAGAATCAGAATCATCAACGTATCAACATATATGATTAGGGTAAAGAATCCGAACCACCAACACAGAACATGAAGGAACCACAGCAAAAGCACCGACTTGGAACGGTCAGTAAAAATTACTGGTGGCTTTAAGTTAACTTCACGGGATCTCAATGAAATGCTGATAAATACAAAAGCAGATGTGCTGCTGATGTCCACGTGACTACCAATGTTTGAAACCCGGACTGGCCTCATATTTTCTTGACTGGGTACTTATACTGGGGCATATGCTAACAGTGTATAGCCAGATCAGACACCACAGAACACGCCGTCTGATCAGCAACTACACTGTTTTTCTAACTACAGGGATTTTAGTCTTAAAAGGAACAAGTCCTGTCCAGGACCATTTCCCCGGCCTATACGCAGAGACAATCGCCCCACCAGTGGTGTCAGTGTTTTGTTTTAATTATGCTATAAATACAGATATATAATCTGCTTTCAGCGAGTATGCACAATCTTTGTTCGTCATCAGGTTAAATGTAACAGTTTAAGCCCATGCAATGAACACCGCCATAAACCCCAATTTATAAAGAGAAACTGGGCTTTACAGGGGTAAACTATAAGGTATTTGATTCTTGACGGGAAACTTGGTATCAGATTCCCCGCCTGAGAATGATATTTACCCGAGCCGTAACACCACGAAAACACGCCTATATACAACTCTGGCTGTTTGCAAGGTAGTCCACTCAACACCAGTACATGTATATCTGTTTTATCTTTTAACTATATTAACATTATTGATCGCAGTGTAATAATAAAATAATAATAATAATAATAATAATCGACCTTATTTATAGAGGGTAACACATTTAGTACAAGTACTAATCTTCCATGTGGCCCTTTTTTCCTGGGTAGACACTAGTACTAAGCAATGTGGATGAAGTCTCTTGCTCAAGGAAACAACACATGGCGCTTGCGGGGTTCGGCTACCTCTCGATCTCAAATACGATGCTTTACCACTGCACCACCGCGCTCCACAAACTCATTTCACCAACATTCCTTTACTTTTATTTCCACTAGAAAAAGCTTAAAAGGCTGCTAGAATAGTAACATGTCTCTCAAGGTCAGCGCCTCTTGAAAACCTTAATAGCGATTGTGGCTGGGAGTCCTTATCTGTCTGACGAAAACATCAGGGCCCAGTTGTTCAAAGCATCGTTAGCTAAACGAGCTCAAAGCATCGTTAGCTAAACGAGCTCGTTAGTGGTCATATTGTTAACTGTTCTAGCAAGTACAATATCGAAAAATGTGTTATTTTTGCTGAAAATATGTGAGCAGCTTTTGAATCTGCAACAGCTGCTCTTATTTTTTTCAGCAAAAATATTAGCATTTTGCCATATTTAATGATCAAAGTTTTAACGATACGTTAACTAACGACGTCGTTAGTTTTGAACCACTGGCCCCAGATTCTTTGTACACAGTTAATAATAACATAGTTTCTTCTTCTTTGATAAGTCACAAGCACCAGTTCCGTTTCTTCTCAGTGAAATTTCGAAAGTATTGTACCCTCGCTTCTATCTGTACAGGAATTGTTTATGCTTTTAAACAGCGACGGAAAAATAAATCTACTCGAAATTCTAAATTCCTGTATAGTTTCCCGATCCATGGAGAAAGGTTCGTCTTATTATTCTTGCAAGGATTAGGAATAATTGTACCAACTTGAGAGGAGACTGTTAATCTAATTACACTACAGTCGAACTTCGATGGCTCGAACCCCTTTGGAACCATTAAAATTTATTCGAGACAGCGGCAGTTCGAGCCACTGAAGGTTACTGCCAAGAGGCATAACGAGATACTTTTAAACATCTTTCGATGCTATTGAATGAAAATGTTTGCTGTGTGTACTCATTAGAATCGCCTCACCGAGGCGATTCTAATGAGTACACACAGCATCCATTTGTAATATAAAAGACTAAAATCTCCTTAATCATTCCCCACCATTTCTTATCTTATGGATTTCCCTAGGGACTCAAGTACGAATTCGACACAACCATTGTAAACGAGCCATCGAAGTTCTACTGTATTCTTACTCTTATTCTTAGTTGCTTAGTAGGTATTGAAGACACCAAACACTTCTTTTACAAATATCCTGACTCCCGAGAAGAACGTGTCATAATGTTCCAGACAACTACTACCTTTTCACCCTTTATCTTTGAATAAAATCCGTTTAGGGGATACATCTTTGACCAACCAAGACAACATGCTTATTTTCGATGCTGTCTAATTCATTCAAACACTAGACGTTTTAACAAATGTCTAATGCAATAATATGTTTCAGTAAACCGATGATTGGGCATCTGTCTTTAATTTATTTGTTTCCTGTGACTTACAAAGTCATAAGACATATTATATAAAAACAACTCAATACACATGCTTTATCTTTTGGTTAGTTTGTTTGATTTAAGGTTTAACGTCCCCGTCAACACTGTATTGGTCATTTTGGAGACGCTGCTTCCAATTTTGTGGGACTTTTACCCGACATTGAGATGAAATGACACCCAAGCCCTGCAGCCCAATGCAACCAATAGCGTTTATAAGTATGGCACCGCTTTGCCTAGGCAGGCTTAGATCCTCTAAGCGGTTTACCCGTACTCGTGTGCGGTCGGCTTCAGCTCTGTGTGGAAGTATCATGCAGCCCATCTATTTCTTCAAGCCCCGCCGCTTTATCCTGTTTTAGCATTACCATGTGCATAAAAATGGTGCATCTAACTGTAGGGGTAGGGTCGTTACTAATGTTGAGAGAACTTGTGATCAAACTCCATTGCTTGCTATAGTATGCACAAAAAGTATGATTAAATTACCTAGATCTATGTCTAAAATAAGGGAAATAATACACGCCCTTGTATATGTCACTTTGGCCAATATAAAGGAGGGTTTTAAGGACTTGTCTTCATGATTGCACATATTTAGTTAATGACCGGCGAGACATTTCCAAATAATCCGATTTTCTTGAATCCATTAATCTAGAAGTTTACTGCCACGTTTCACCCTGTACAACAGTTCAATGACATGATCCAAATACAAGAAAGTGTCATTGTATTCTTGGTTTTCTAAGCTAATTAGACCTCGGGGAGCGCATTTGTAATGCGGGTTTTCAAATTTTGACACTTCCAAATTCTGCTGTGATTACCCTTGTCAGACATGTTTGTGTCAACATGCAATTAATTTGCCACATACATGCATATACACAACAGAGGTAGAGAGGGCCCTCGCTGTAACGACAGCATTTGCTCCCTAACGATCTGTCGCTATAGCGAATTTGCCGGTACAAAGAATCCCAATAACGAGTAGAATTTTACATGCAGGTATTAAAAGTCGTTTACGTTTTATTAACCCAAGACACAAATGTTGTGGACATTTGTTAGAATCGCCTCGGCGAGGAGATTCTAACAAATATCCACAACACTGGTTTTTTGGAGTATTAAATAAATACAATATTCTTGAATATCTCTATAAATCCGTCTCATCTTGCGCTAAGGATTCGTTCCATTGGAAAAAAAAAAAAGAAAAAACACGTTATAACTAGTTTTGTCGTTTGTCGAATGTCGGTATAAAAAAGGTTGGATGTATCTTATTTTGGCAGTTTTAAATGAAAATTTGACACCTTTTTGTTCTGTACATAGATTTTGGGACTGTTATTTATCAGCATTCGAATTAACCGATATATGCCTAGCGGCCTTTTTGGGGATATTGGCAAACATTGTAGACCCAGATCAGACGCCACAGACGTGTGATCTGGATCTACACTGTTTGCTTAAAGAACATACATTTTTGTAAAATTTTCCACAAACAAAAACAAACCTGACACCCCTACAATTGGAAATGGACCACTCCAAACGCATTAGGTGGAATAGGTGGAAGATTCCATTGTCATATATGGGTTAAGAAAAGAAAATACTCATCACGAAAACACGCCTATGCAGCGTCATGTCGTTGCGACGGCGTTGATTTGACGTTGCCCTATTGATGTGTGCCTGCTGAGATGTCTGCTACAGGCGTGTCTCGTAATCTGGTAACCCCAGCTGAGATAGAATGCCTTTTATGTTGACATATTTTACTGTTTTATGACATGTTAATAAAATACTTATTTACTTACTTACTTATAATTATGACCCCATTGAACCCCATTTTTATATATCAAAACTAGGGTTTACAGGGGTAAACCTTATTTTGCTTATTTCTGCCCTAAAATATAGGTTGTGGGTACTCGTCGGTTCTAACGTGTACCCGCAATCTATATTTTTATGTCTGTTCTAAAATATAGATTGTGGGTACTCGTTAGAACCGCCTCGATGAGGCGGTTCTAACGTGTACCCGCAATCTATATTTTGAGCAGAAATAAGAAAACTATCACAATTTTTCTTCTTAAAATTTTCGTTTTTCGGCGAAAATAAAATACAATGTATTTGTATGGGTGTGTATTCATAATGTGGTGGGTCGATTGTCTCAGAGTGTAGACTGGAACATGTTCTAAACATTTCGTTTTACCCTTACATTCCTGTTCTGTAAGCAAAAATTGTAGACTCTGATCAGACGCCGTGTCTGACATTCAAAGTCCAGTACTGTAAGCAAACACTGCCGGCGTCTGATCTGGGTCTACGCAGTTCGCCCACCCAATCACATGATTTCAGTTAACCCTCTAACGCAATACTCTTAAGTCAAATCGATAAGTCTGTTTGTTTGATTTGATGTTTAACGTCCCCGTCAACACTGTAAAGGTCATTTTGGAGACTTACAGAATGCTTCCAACTTTTTGGGACTTTTACCCGACATTGAGATAAAATGACATCTCAAGCCATGTCGCCCAATGAAACCAATAGGGTTTATTAGCATGGACGGTCCGCCTCGCAGCGCGGTTCCTGGACAGACTTAGATCCTCTAAGCGGTTTACCAGTACTAGTGTGCGGGCCGGATTCAGCTCTGCGTGGAAGCATCATGCAGCCCATATATTTCTTCTAGCCCCTATGGGCGGGGGCGCCCAAATCGATAAGAATCGCGCGGTTATCGTAACCTGGATAGTATACACATTGGTGGACTGGGCTCATGATCATCACAAAAACACGGCTATGTAATTCTGATCTCTAGAACCCCACTTTTTTTATAGAAAACTGGGGTTTACAGGGGTAAACCTTATTTTTCTTATTTCTAACGAGTACCCACAATCTATATTTATGAGCAGCAACAAGAAAAAATTACAGATTTTCATCTTAAAATTTTCGTTTTTCGGCGGAAAAGTTTACAATGTATTTGTATAGGCGTGTTTTCGTAATGTTGTCTTAAAAATTCGCCATGACCACGATTATTTTCATTACACATTTATCATATGACGTACGCCATGTAATAAATTCGATAATCCACTTGTGGATTAAATATGCAAATTAGTTAGATACGCCCCATAACGTTACATTTACGACGTCCTTAACGACGTCGCGTTTTCTAATGGTGGAATATTGACATTTTTGTAAAATAATCGTGAATAAAATGCATTTTAAATGTCATTTGATAAATAGAATCTTGCATTCGTGCTCATGTATTATTGAATTTATTAAACTCGCTGAGTAAAAGGGATAAAATGCTCGGCTAAGCCTCGCATTTTATCCCTTTTCCTCAACTCGTTTAATAAATTCAATAATACATGAGCACTCATGTAAGATTCTCTATATAAACGCGATGCTTATCTAATAATCTGTACATCCGTATCTGTATCTATAGCACTCATTACTCAAACACGCCTATTTGTTTGCTGTTTGCGCGATATGGACGTATGGGTTACATGTTCGCTCGGGTCACATGTGAGACGCCAAGTTCTGCAACGGAAGGTCAGGTGGTTTTTCTCCGGGTACTCCGGTTTTCGCCCACCTCTGATTAACGATCGGCTCGATATGAGTGAAATAATCCTGAAACTTGAAAGGGCCGTAAAACCAAAACCAAAAAAAAAAAAAAATGGGTTACATGTAGATGGTTTATTTCAGAAACGCAAGAATCTAGATTCTAGATGGCTCTGCAAACTGATAGACGCATAACTGATAGTTTTTTAAGCGACTGCGTGGAAAATGAATACTGAATTACCCATAAAACTAATGGTAATAACCGAGTAAAACTCAATTAGCCCGAGAAACTATAGCTGCAGGACATTTGACATGCCGGTAAAAATCTCGAAATATACACGGTAGTCATTTTTTAACTGAAAAAAAATGTGATATATTTGCCTTTTTTGCTATTTTATCAAACGAATGTGTATAAAAGTTCAATTCAACCTTAATTTGTCTTGCATATGCTGCCCTAAAGAAACACTCTGAAAATACAGTATAGGGCGCAATGGAAGCACAGTCATTACAATAGAATCCTGTTTGAGCACGTTTCCGCCCGGGCCTATAGTGCAGTTTTTTATACGCTCGTTTGAAAAACGGGGCGTATTATGTTATACCCCCGGCGTTCGTGTGTACAAGTGTGTTTTCTTTTCCGGATAACACTTCCTACAGTTTACATCTGATCAAGCTGAAAATTCATTAATGGTTAGACCATGATGTTGGGCAGCGCATATTGTTTCGAGGTTACGGTCCACCAAATAATAATAGAGTCATGCCCTTTGTAATATTTTTGTAAACCTTTCGTTTCCGGATAACTCCTCCTACAGTTTACATCCGATCAAGCTGAAACTTCATACATAGTTATACCATGATTTCGGGCAGCATATATTGTATCGAGGTTTCGGTCCACCAAATAATAATATAGTTATGCCCCTTTGAACTTTTATGTAGACGTTTCGTTTCCGGAAAACTCCTCCTACATTTTATATCCGATCAAGTTGAAATTTCATATACTCACCGGAAATAGAAACTATACACTCATTTTTAAATTGTCACTGGCAAAACATTTTAATGAAATTCGAATTCCAATTATATAAAGTATCATCAGTGTCATGTCTGCTTTATCGAATAAAATATTAAATGATAGCTACGATTTAACGGGTAAAGCCACAGATTCAAAGCAAGGGTCCAAATCTCGCTGTTCAAGTTTCCATTGAGTCAAGCAGTTTGTGTCGCGAATGTGATTCCCAGTTTTACCAGTTATTACTCATCATCTAGCATTGGGAATATTGTTTACAAAATGAAAATTTACACAATGGTTGCAAAGTTGTCGACCTTTAAATATTGGACCAAACTACCGGAAGTGAGCGAAAAGTATGGCATTTCTGATGGCGGTTTCTGTTTTAATCAATATTTAAGACACATATAAAGATGCCAAAACGATTGAAGGCACTTTTGGGGTCGATGTTTGGCTTGCAGCATTATTTTTAATATTTCGCTGAAAAAAAAGCAGTTCTTGAGATTTCAATAAAATGTTTGTTTCTAGATAATTTTTAGATTCTATGTCATTTTCTTGATTCTTGCTTTTAACTTATTACCTATACGGAAAAATGTTGAAGTTTTAATTCGATTACAAACAGACTTTGTGAAAAATGAAGTTTTTTACATTTTCGCCAAAAACTTTTATTTTGAACACCAGCGTTTCTTTGTATTGTGACAGATTCATGTCCAAAGTTAGTCAAATCCTTAATCAGTAAATTTTAACTGAATTATCCACTTGTTTTGTCAGACAAGACAATTTAAAAGTGTATAGTTTCTGTTTACGGTCAGTATATATAGTTAGACCGTGATGTCGGGCAGCGCATATTGTTTCGAGGTTACGGTCCACCAAATAATAATAGAGTTGTGCCTTTGAACAATTATGTAAACATTTTGATTCCAGAAAACTCCTCTTACATTTTACATCCGATGAAGCTAAAACTTTACATACAGTAAGACCATGGTATGGAACAGCGCATGCTATTTTGAGGTTACAGTCCGCCGAATATTACCAGAGTTAACCCTTTTATAGAACATATTTAACGTCACTACAGCTGGTGTCTGGGAGTGTGTGGCGGTCGTAAAAAGTCTCCCTGCCCTATATCATAGTGTAGTTTATATTTTCTTGTCCTTTGGGATCATTGATTCCATTCTGGAATTTTGAAAATATTTGAGGGTCACTGATGAGGCCTAATTGGCCGAAACTAGCTAGTCTGGCCAAGAAAATATGTACACTTCACATTTTCTAGTTCTGTGGTGTATTCCTTGCTTCCAAAGGAAAACCTTTTCATAGAACATATTTAACGTCACTACAGCTGGTGTCTGGGAATGTGTGGCGGCCGTAAAAAGTCTCCCTGCCCTACATCATAGTGTAGTTTATTTTTTTCTTGTCCTTTGGGATCATTGATTCCATTCTGGAATTTTGAAAATATTTGAGGGTCACTGATGAGGCCTAATTGGCCGAAACTAGCTAGTCTGGCCCAGAAAAAATGTACACTTCATACTTTCTAGTTCTGCTGTGTAACCCTTTTATAGAACATATTATACCCATTTCAAAGATTTTTCTAAACATTTCGTTTCCGGATCACTCCTAGAGTTTACACCTGATGAAGCTGAAACTATACATGTAGTAAGACCATGATGTGGAACAGCGCATATTATTTTGAGGTTACGGTCCGCCAAATATTACCAGAGTTATACCCCTGTCCCAGAGTTTTCTAAACATTTCGTTTTCAGATAACATCTCCTACATTTTACATCTGATGAAGCTGAAACTTTACGTACAGTTCAACTATGACGTGGAGCAGTGCATGTTATTTCAAGGTTACAGCCAGAGTTATGCCCGTATTATTTTGAGGTTATGGTCCACCAAATACTACCGAACAAATTGTTGGAGACATGTAGTTTGAGACACTCAGAGTTATTAAAAGTAGAAGTAAAACAAAGATCAGGAATCGATACAATTAACTTACTCCACCCATCAAAAACACCAAAGGGAAAGAAATACAAACATTAAGCGACCAGACCATAATGGAAACCTAAACAAAGGAAGGCCATAAGGACAGTTACTTTCCCACAAAATGGCCATATGGCCATCCAAAATTAAAAGACACAAGTGATACACACAGTAAGTAACAAACAACAACATAAATAAATCGCCACAGAAGAACCGCCTTGGAACGGTCAGTGGAAAGATTTCCACTGGGGGGCTTAAATCGATTTTACGTGGCCACAATCCTTGCCCTTACTTCCGTCGCGATTTAGACAAATAAATTAATAGTGCCAGGTAAGAATATGTGGAGTACATATTGTTCTTTGGTTACATTCCACAAACCCTGACTTGTACAACCGTCAGTATATATAGGCTCTATCTTACTAATTACCACGAGCGTATAATGCCCCGCTTGCGGAGCTCTTGTTTTTTCCCAGGTTCTGGCTTATAAAATGCCGTTCAGTCAATTGTCCTAGTTTGTCCACCAGCCAAGAGCGCCCTATTGCAGTATTATTTCCAAATCTTCAAGTGGGTCACAAAGAAGACACGAAGTCGCATTGGCTTTTCATATTCTGGTCTAGAGCGTTTATAACACACTGTATAAGATATATCCATCCATAAGTGCTGTCTTGCGAATTCTATGTAATATTTTTTATGTACCATTTGGAACACACTACTAACTATAAGGAGCCATCGTTTGTTTGTGTAAACCAAGGATAATTCAATCTTTGCAAAGGTAAAAACCTTGGTAATAGTTCACGCGGTTAGATGAGGGTCTGACTGTTCTTTACGAGCACACGCCTATCCAAATGTACTGGAAAGTTTCAGCTTTTCGGATACAATGTTCTTGTATTTTTCATATTTTTGCTCCAAACAGAGATTGCGGGCATTCACATTCTATGCTCTGAGCAGAAATAAGAACATTGATGTATTCCCTTGTAAACCCCAGTTTTACTGTAAAAAAGTGGGGCTTAAGGTGTCAACGTTATATAAGCCTGTTTTTGTGATGTGACCAGGAGGTCGCGCATTCGATATCTACCGTGTAGGCAACATGTTTCAGTAGAGATTTACCAATAAGTCTTTTTTGCGGCAATTCGCTCTGTGTCCGCTGATTCAAGAAGGACAGACGTCATTTTAATCCGGACAAATGCGACCCTTCAGAACACTACGGTAAGGATTTTGACAGTGCTAATGATGTCAGTAGAGCTGTTGTGGCATATTTTGACCGTTCTTCCGGGGTGGCTTAAATAAAATGGTGCAGTGTTCAAGTGACCATCACTGATAAAACAAGTAGCTTTGCAAGAACAAGCTAATTATTGGCGCTGTGATTTTTAAGTGATGTGAAAAAATCCGTGAAACCGTGTGCTTGGTTTGGCAAGCAGGCTAGACCCATATCCGACGCCGCACCACGCGTGATCGGACGCCTCAGAACGCGATGTGTAGCTCCACATTGTTCGTCTGAAGTGTAAACCGAAACTTAGACACTAAGCTCAGGTTCAGGATTAACTCAGAAAATATCGACCTGTCGGAGCTGTCAGTGTTTTGATTGGAATAGTATGATCTGTCACGCAAAACACACAATTATTTGTTAGCCATTATTTGCCCCAGATAACTTGACTGAAACTCCTTTGCGGACAGAAGACAATCCACATTACGATAACACACCCGTACGATATAGTGCATTTTTCCCATCTCCAAAAATGTCTACTTTTCTGATGAAAATCTGTCATATTTTTCTTACAAATGCTCATAACATAGGTTGTGTGTGCTCGTTAGAACCGCCTCATTGAGGCGGTTCTAACGAGTACCCACAACCTATGTATTGGAGCAGAAATAAGAAAAATAATAAAGACCCCTGTAAACCCCAGTTTTCTCTATATAAAGTGGGGTTTAGAGGGGTCTTCATTTCACGGACTTGTTCACGTGATGAGATAGCCATCTGGGTATCAATGCCAGATCGTATTTCAGGCTACGACTGACTACGAAAGTAATACAAACAAATATAAACAGAACTGTAGCTGTTTTAGAACATTTTAACACAACGTCAACATTGATTTGCGAAGAACAGCCACAATTTAGTATATCAAGACCCTGAGTGACGACTTTATTCAATAAGGATAGTCTCTCTAGATTCAACACTGTTTATGAGATGTCTGTGCTTGGCCACTGAAGCATTGCGCATGACGCCTTCAGACAGAACTGTGGTTATATATGCTCACTAATGGATACAAACATTACCTTAACAAGTAACAATGAAAGAATCTTACATGGGTGTGAGGGACGGACAAAGAAAATTCGTACCGAGGGTCGAGTGATGCCGGACTGTGATCCGGAGGGACGGATTTTCTAGCCACCCCTAATGTCATGTAAGATTCTTTTTCTTACATACCTTTCATTTCTAGATTTCCAATAATGCAGCCACTTCAGTTGCCGTAGTCCGCCATATTGTGATGACAATAGTGTGATGTTTAAAAGCGTTACGTAACATGCTGTGACGCCAATCTTAACGAAGTCGTATTCAACCAGTACATACAAAACACGTGAGCATAGTCGAGTTTACCCTGTCCCTGGATAAGAACACAAGGGTAAGAACAGAATTTCTTGCACATCACACTAGAAAATCCCTGATTTTAGCCTGGGATAAAAAATATTCGAAACTGTCGTTGAAGAGATTGCATTTTGCTTGTGACAATAACTAATTCTTTTTCGCAAGTGACATACGTTTTGATGCGGTATTATCAAGATTAGAACGTCTCATTTGAATCAATTCGTTTAAAAAATTTGCAGCTGAATTACTGTAAGCACATTACATGGTTCTGAATGTTTAAGCAAAAAAAAAAAAAAAAAGAAAGAAAAAAAAAAGGGAAACCAGTTTGATCAAAATACAAAATGTCTGATCATTCTAGTTTCTGTTTGAGAGCATGGTTATTGTGGGACATTATTATATTGCAAGCGCGTCTCAGTAATTGTTCAATTTTATAAGATGTATTTCTCCATACCCAGCGGCTGTAATATTCAATTTTTTGCTTCACATAAGCATTTCAGAAACACGAGTTTATGCTCTATGCATTGGCCAGAATGTATGTTGCTTAAACGCCACATATAAGAAGAGACTTTCTTTGAGACTTATTGAAAATGATTACGGTCTTCATCAACATTAACCCTTATATCTTATCTCAAGTTGTCATATTTATATCGGTATACTTAGGCCTTAAAAAAATTCAGGATTATGTTAGGTATATTTTATCTATTTATTATCAACGGTTTCACTTGTGAACATTTTTGTTTCTTTGTTAGGCCTACGTCGCCGTCAACACTATAAGTCATTTTGGTGACGTTGCTTCCAATGTTTGTGGACTTTTACCCGACATTGAGATGAAATAACATCCAAGCCCTGCCACCCAATGAAATGAAAAGTATTTACATGCATGGGCTCTCCGACAGGCACCAATTTTCCTTCGTAGGCTTAGAACCGCAACGCGATTTACCAGTACTCGCGTGCGATCGTTGACAGCTCTGCGTGGAGGCATCATGCAGCCGAATCTATTTCTTCAAGCCCCGATGGGCGGTGGCCAACCTTTGTGACAATGAATCAGGTTTAATAAAAAGACTAACTGCTTTTACACGGTATCACTTTTGAGACAATGAATCTGGTTTAATTAAACGACTTGAATGTTTTCACTATTTCCGAGCAAATAAACAGCGTAATTCAGGTTCACAGAGCAAATTACATCAAAAGCTTAACATCTTAGAAAGCAGTCTCAATTTTCTAGGATGTAATTCCATTTTACTAATGACCAGACGCAAATAAAATGTAGATTGTTTGTCTTGAATGCTTTTATTCTTAAGTAAGCCTATCGCTGTCTGAATTGTTGACCTGATTTGTAAGATCAGATTGTCAATGAGACCTCTAGAATAATAAAGAACTTTCGTATGCAGGCCACGTTAACCTCTTCCGAGTAAAGATTTATATGGATAACAAACGTCTCACTTGGTAAAACTTTCAGTAGTACAGAGTCAGACTTCGATGGTTGATTTTAAACCAGTTCTGGAGTCCCTAGGGAATTCCTCCAGATAAGATAATAAGGGATGCTTTATTGAGATTTTTAGCTCACCTGGGCCGAAGGCTCTAGGGGAGCTTATAGTATATTGGGTCGTCCGTCCGTCGTCCCTCCGTCCACACGTTTGACCAGTTATATCTCTGCAACCGGCAGGCTAATCTCAACCATTTCTCATCTGTAGCATGCCTCTGGCGGGACATTGATGACAAATGTTTTTTTTCGAAATCGAACGAAAACTTTGGTTGCTATGGCAACTCAAGGTCCCGTAGACTTACAATGGGAAAATGCTTGTTATCACGTAGCGCCTTCAGTTTTGATCAGGTCTTTCTGAAACTTATATGTAAGGTGGCTGGGGATAAAAACTCGGATGAATTCGAAAACCGGCCAAGTCGACCAATTATTCATAGAGTTACGTCCCCTTGATTGCTGAAAATGTCTATTTTTGACCTTGCCATCACTGTAACCCCTTCAGTTTTGATCGAATCTTCCTGAACTTACATACAAGAAAGTCATGGTTAAAAGCTCGGATGAGTTCGAAAACTAGCGATGTCGGATGATTACCTTCGGGGTCATTTTTGACCTTGTCATCACCGTAGCCCCTTCAGTTTTGATCAGATCTTCTTGAAACTTGCAAACAAGTAATTCAGGGATAAAGCTCGGATGAATTCGAAAATTGACGAGGTTGGCCTCTCTATCGTAGAATTACGACCCCTTAATTGCTGAAAATGCCTATTTTTGACCTTGTCGTCACTGTAGCCCCTTCAGATTCCACCGATCTTCTTGAAACTTACTTGTAAGTAAGTAAGGGTTAAAACCTCGACAGAGTTTAAAAATGGGTGAGGTCTGCCTAGCCTATATTTCAGCGAGTTATATCCCCCTTGATTTCAGAAAATGCATATTTAGACATTGTCATCACCGTTGTCCCTTCAGTTTTTATCGGATCATCTAGAAACTTAATTGTAACTAAGTCAGAGATAAAAGCTTGGAAGAATTCGAAAAAAATATGAGGTCAGCCTATTTATCAGAGTTACGAACCTAAAACTGCAGAAAAAATGCCTATTGTCGACCTTGTCATCGCCGTAACTCCTACAGTTTTCATTATGTCTTCTTGAGAATTACAAACAAGTAAGTCGGGGATCAAAGCTCAGATGAGTTCGAAAACTAGCGATGTTGGTCGATTACTTATGGATCCGGCCGGTGGAGTTATGTCTTCTACTTTGCTGAAAATGCTTATTTTTGACCTTGTAACCACCGTAGCCCCTTCACCTTTGATCGGACCTTTTTGAAACTTAACATATAAACAAGTCAAGGATAAAAAACTCGAATGCGATCGAAAACCGGTGAGGTCGGCTTATTTGTCATAGAGTTGCGTCACTTTGTTGCAGAAAATAATTGTTTTGACCCTGTCATCACCGTAGCCTCTTCAGTTTTGATCAAATTTTCTTGAAACTTACATGTTAGAAAGTCAGGGATAAAAGCTTGGATGAGTTAAACAACTGGTGGGGTCGGCCTATTTATTAAAGAGTTATGCCCTTTTGATTGCTGATAATGCCCATTTGTGACACTGTCATCACCATAATTCCCATAGTTTTGAATAGACCTTCCTGAAACGTACATAAAAGTAAGTTAGAGATAAAAGTTTGAATGTGTTTGCAAACTCACATTGTTGGCACATTACTCATAGAGTTAAGTCCCCTGTTTTGCTGAAAATGCCTATTTTCTACCTTGTCATCACCATAAGCCCTTTAGCTTTGATCTTATCTTCCTGAAAGTAGCATATAAGTAGTTTGGGAATGAAAGTTCGGTTGAGTTTGAAAACTGGTGATGTCTGCCTATCTCTCATAGTGTTACGTCCTCTTGAATGCTGAAAATGCCTTGTCATCGCCATAAATCCTTGGGTAAAGATTGGATCTTCCTGAAACTTTGAATCTGTTCGCTTAGGTCACAGTGAGCGATATAGGAACATAATGGTTCTTTTATTTCTGTTTCATCATGCAAACGAATGTTGTGTGCACTCATTAGAATCGTTTCAATGAGTACCAACAAATACATTTACATGATGGGACACTGAAGAGACATCCGCACTTTATCCTCCACGTTTGGCACCATTAAAAACACTCAACGACTCGAACTGCCCCAGTCTCGAACACATTCTCACGGTTCCAATGGTGTTCGAGTCATTAACGTTCGACTGTACCAATACATATAAACCTAACGTCCTTTTACTACGATAATGCACTCCCTTCTTCTGATTTAAGAAGGGCAGTTAGCTTTTTCTGGAGACTGAGGTAAAACGATCGGCTCGATATGACCTTAATTGTCTTACTTGTGCTGATGCACTCCAAAACATTCCCCTGCCCATTGGGGCGTGGAGACATTACGCCAACTCAACCGTGTGACATAGTGCATTCTAAACCTCCAAAATGTCTACTTCTCCGAGAACATTTTGTGATAGTTTCATATTTCCACTGCAAATATATGCTTCTAAAATGATCTATACAGTGTTGACGGGGGCGTTAAACCTCAAATTGGACCAAACACTTCAAACATAGGTTTTGAGTGCTCGTAAACGAGTACCCACAACCTATGTCTAGGATCAGAGTAGCAAAATAATGTATACCCCTGTAAACCATTGTTTCCTCTGTGCAAAATGGGGTTTAGAGGGGTGTTGATTTAACAGAATGGATTGAACTGCATGCGACCGAACATGCGTACTGGTACATGTAATCCGATTAGAAAGGTTGTCTTGGTGGGCAAAGAGGTGCAAGTTGGACTGTCGTTGAATTCAAATATGTTCTATAGAAGGGTTATCCTTTAGAAGCAAAGAATACGCGTTAGAAGTGTACACATTTTTTTTACGAACCAGACTAGGTGATTTCGGCCAATTAGGCTTCCTCATTGACCCTCAAATATATTCAAAACCTAACAATGAAATCAATGATCCCGAAGACCAAGAAAATATAAACTACACTATGATGAAGGGTGGACATGCTTGAGATGTCATTTCATTCCAATGTGGGGTGGAGGTCCCACACAAATGGAATAAATAGTGTTGACTTGGACGTAAAACTTAAACACAAACAAACTACAAAACAAACAAAGACACAAGACGAAAACACAAAGAAACTACAAAACAAACAAAGAGACAAGGCGGACGCCATTTTGCACACGAGTGTGCTATCGTTATGCGATGTACGTAGCTGAGTGTGATAAATAGAGGATCTTACATGAATGCTCATGTATTTTTGAATTTTTTAAACGAGTTGAGCAAAAGGGATAAAATGCGAGGCTTTGCCGAGCATTTTATCCTTTTTTCCCAACGAGTTTTATAAAGTCAATAATACATGATCACGAATGCAAGATTCTATTTATCATATGACATTAATAACGCGTTTTATTCGCGTTTGTTTACAAAAATATCAATATTCCGCCATTAGTAAACACGACGTCGTTAAGGACGTCGTACATGTAACGTTACGGGACGTATCTACCTAATTTGCATATTAAATCCACTAGTGGATTATCGAAAATATTACATGGCGTTATTACACTCTCACACGCGATGTCATATGATAATCATATTTAAACGTGAACACTCTTTTACCACCATACTAAAAAGTGTGTGTGGGGGTGGGTGGGTGTGGTGGGGGGTTAGCCGGTGAAGGTGGCGGGGGCTCGTTCTACTGCTTTGGCTTCAGGAGGCTAGTTTTCTAATGTCCCCTGTCTTAGAAGATAAGACTTGAGATGGATGGTTGCTGGGAGACCCGGCTGTTGACTCACCGACTGCTGTCAGTGTAGGGTGGGGGTCTCAGTAAGTACTAGTTAACCGCTTAGAGGGTCTAAATAGAAGTGAGGGCAATAATCAGGAATCGATACAATTAACCCACAGCACCATCAGAGACATCAAAGGGAAAGAAACACAAACACGGAACAACAGACCCTAAAGGAAACATCAATAGCGGAAAGCCAAAAGGACAGTTACTTTCCCACAAAATGGCCACTTGGCTATCCAAAACAAAACAATATACGCGATACAAACCCTCAAAGACAAACCATAACAAAAAGTAAACCGCGACAGAAGAACCGCCCCGGAACGATCAGTGAAACGAAATTCCTAGGGGACTTAAATCGCTGTTACGTGGCCACAATCCTCGCCATTACAAACCTGTCCCGGAACGGTAACGGTAACTGACGGGCCCGACACGACCTTAACTGTAGACTAGGCCGTTAATCCACAACATATAACATATCATACTCTCAAGGACTAATGCACTTATCTGTACGCTGTTACTCCTAGAGTCTCTGTCTCTAGAAAACGACTGGAGTTTTGGGATTTTCATTTGGATATTTCTCCCGTGTGAGATAATGGTTTTATTAAATGTTCAAATTCGAAAAAAATGTAACATAGTTCTTAGTTTCGCTTCAAACATAAATGTGAGCGGTTCTAACGATTACCCATAATCTTTAGTAAGTAATATTACGTATACAAAATATTGTATACTTCTAAGCCCGACTTGTCCTCTTTCTATATATATCGAGTTTTAACTCATTTAGTGCTTAACCATGATAAACCATCCTATTGGAAAATGTGTAACACCCGATCAGATTGCTTCATACCGGCCCCGATAGCTCAGTTGGTAGAGTGTCCGCTCTGGGGAACGGGAGGTCTGGGGTTCGACCCCGGGCCGCGACATACCAAAGTCGTTAAAAATGGTACTAGCTGCTCCTCGTTTGGCACTCAGATTTACGGGGTAGAGCTAGGACTGGTTGATCCAGTGTCAGGATAATGTGACTGGGTGTGGTATCATGTAATGTGTCTGGGACATGATACTTCAGTGAGGCAGCACTATAAATGTGAGCATTGAGCTCCCTGTCGCAACCAGACACCGTCGTGATATGACTGAAAAATTGTTGAAAGCGACGTTAAACCCGAATTCACACACACACAGATTGCTTCATAAGTCATACATGTATAAGAGCATCTGCGCTATTTGTTATTCAATTTGTTATACATATCACAGTTCGGAAACACGCCATTACAAATACATACTAATTTTATTTCGCCGAAAAAATTGTAGTTTTGTGGTAAGTTCTTAAATTTTGCTCAAAATATCTATATATTAGAGCAGAAATAAGAAAAATGTTGTTTACCCCTGATAGCCCCAATTTTACTTTATAAAAGTTTGGTACAAGGGGGTCAAAATTATACAGGTTTGTTTTGGTGATGAATCAGAAATGTTTGTGACAAAGATAATTTATTCAGCTTGGGTATTAATTACATGCATCAGGTTAACGTGTCGATGTTAACAACCCTCTACACACAAAATTTGGAAGAAGAAAAGTTGAGTTTACGGGATATTCTTATTTTTTGTATTTTGGCCCACATGCATAGATTGTAGGTATTCGTTAGAACCGCCGTAATGGGACGGTTCAGGCAAACACCAACAAACTATATTTGACCTAGACATAAGAAACAATTCGGACATTTTCACCTGAAAAATGCTGGTTCGAGAGATAAAACACACGGTTGAATTATAGTAATTGGCTTATTAGCGCGAAACTTTGGCAATGTGTTGGCACAAGCGATACAGCAAATCTGATAACAATTTGTCCCATTTTTTTGTTTGAATCTTGTTTAAATTAAGTATCTATTGCATGAAAGTGACTTTCGTGCTAAATAATAAAACAAAGTGCCTAAAAAGCCACATGTAAACACATCCTTATCTGATCACCAAAGGCGCACAAGAACAACAACAATCACATCGATATCAACACAAACAAACGAACCATGACGTAAACACGCCTATACAAATACATTGCTACCTTTATCGCCGAAAAAATGAAAGTTTTTTCATGAAAAAGTGTGATATTTTTCTTATTGTTGCTCAAAATATAGATTGTGGGCACTCGTTAGAACCGCCTCATCGAGGCGGTTCTAACGAGTACCCACAATCTATATTTTAGAGCAGAAATAAGAAAACTAAGGTTTAACCTTGTAAACCCCAGTTTTACTATATAAAAGTGGGGTTCAAGGGGGTCAAAATTATATAGGCTTGTTTTCGTGATGAAACAGACTCTTCAAGTGTTGCATGTTGGACAAGTCCATTTGTCATTTTTAGGGTTGTCAAGTCTATTCTTTCGTGTGTTTATTTTTAATTGTGATGAAAAATGTATATCATGTAAGCTAACTGTGTAAACCCTGATCAGACGCCGCATCATGCGTCGTTGATCTGAGTCTGTCCTGCCTGTACAGGTTTGCAGATAAGAATGGATCAACAGTATAAAAGGTATGTTGCCCTTACTGATTATGACAAATGGAAGTCAAGTAAGAGGCTTTGAGTGAGTCCTTGTATCGCTTCTTCTTACAACCATGGGAGCATTGTTCTAAAGTTTAGAACTACATAGAGGACTGTGTTTGGCAAACGTTGTTTTGTGTGAAATAATTGCACAATGAACATACACGGAACTTCAAAGGAGAACTCAAAAGAGTATTGTGTTTTGTGTGCCTTCGACCGGTAGGTGGGGAGCTGAGAACTCGGTTTACGATGCAGTCCGGTAACATTGCGCACATAAGGTTTTGATACCTTCGTGTGACTTTGTTAAAGCCACCTTTCAAACAATCACAATCAGAACGATTGCAACACTTCCTTATCTACTTGCTGCAATAGAAATTGGCCTTTGATTTTTTAACTGACCGGAGATATAATTCTATGAAAGGGGATACCCCTTGAAATTTGATTCCCAATTTTGTCGCCCAACATTGCGCACAATAAGTGTTTTGTGCTCGTTGAACACGAACGTTGACTGTAACAAGTTGTTCATTAGATATTCTGCAATGTTGTTAAATGCAGTAAATTTAGATATAAAACATTTGTCCCTTTGCCTATTTTTAAACTCAGTCTTGGGTTTGGAAATTGTCAGGCTTTTCATATTTTGGCAAATTTGAAAAATTCCGCGAAAGTGTCACATCTGCACGTGTACATGTAACCCCATGTTTTCAAGGATAAGTTAAAACTTAATGCAGATGCACAGGTAGTAGTGGTAGAGATTGTGAGGGTTAAAGTTATTGAAAATTTGAATGCAGGTTGCGCAAAGTAAACGGCCGCGCAATGTTACCGGACTCGACTGTAAGCCTCATTCGAATGGCTGGAGGTACCAAGTCAAGAAAATTCACTGTTGAACAAGGGAAAAAATTGTTATTTGTGCTTGAAATTAATGTTGAGCTGGCCTTAATCGCACAAGATTTACGTTGTCGTTAACTAACGTTGAACAGTTGATCACCGAAAATGGCATAGACACGACTATGTTGCTGAAAACCATTGTAAATTTTACAACCGAAAAAAAACCCGAATATTTTCTGATGAAAAATTGTGATATTTTTCTAATTTCTGCTCAAAATATAAATTTTGGTTACACGTTAGAACCGCCTCATCGAGGCGGTTCTAACGAGTATCCAAAATCTTCAAAATATAGATTTTGGTTACACGTTAGAACCGCCTCATCGAGGCGGTTCTAACGAGTATCCAAAATCTATATTTTGAAGCAGAAGTAAGAAAAATAAGCTTTACCCATGTACACCCCAGTTTACTATATAAAAAGGGTGTTCAAGGGGGTGGGGGAAGAATTATATAGGCGTGTTTTCGTGATGTCTGAGCAGCTTTTATCAGCAAAAATACCAGGATATTAGATTTTGTAGACCTGTTCGCTAGAACAGTAAACAATTTGGCTATAATGAGCTTGTAATGCTGAGGACGATTTGAGCAATCGGGCTCGTGACGATAGGTTTGTTATACAGGTTATAACGTCAACCAGATATTGTTATATTCACCTTATGTATACCACATTATTAATTGACTATCCTGTATTAATCGGAGGTCATCCGTTTTAACACCAGGTCAACCAATATTTACTGAGGTCAAAAAATCAATAATCATGATTTTTTAATTGTGTCAGTTAATAAAATTGTCATTGATTAAGTAATTTCGCATTGACCCAGTTACAGGTCCTCGGTCAGCTGCATTAGCCCTCGGCCTTCGGCCTCGGGCAAATGCAGCAGACCTCGGACCTGTACCTTGGCCAATACGAAATTAATTGATTAATAACATTAAAGTATTACCTAGCCTACTACATACCGGCCCCGATAGCTCAGTTGGTAGAGTGTCCGCTCCGGGGAACGGGAGGTCTCGGGTTCGATCCCGGGCCGCGACATACCAAAGTCGTTAAAAATGGTACTAGCTGCTCAGATTTACGGGGTAGAGCTAGGACTGGTCGATCTAGTGTCAGGATAATGTGACTGGGTGTGGTATCATGTAATGTGTCTGGGACATGATACTTGTGAGTCAGCACTATAAATGTGAGCATTGAGCTCCCTGTCGCAACCAGACACCGTCGTGATATGACTGAAAAATTGTTGAAAGCGACGTTAAACCCGAATTCACACACACACACTAGCCTACTACATAAAATGTAATAAGCTTTTAAGGCTACTACACAGTTTGTCTTTAGAAATCCCAGTTTTTAGTGATACTGTCTGGGCAATAATTCTGGATATTGACCCATGATAAAGCCTGGATATTGGATTCCTGTTTCGATTGTGAAAAACTTTGTCTGTGTTCGCGTAATGCCATCACATGAACAAGTCCGTGAAATGAACACCCCCTACACCCCACTTTATACAGAGAAAACTGAGGTATACGGGGATAAACATTATTTTCCTTATTTCTGCTCCAAGACACAGGTTGTGAGCACCCACAACCTATGTTTACAGTATTAATAAGAAAATTGTGACGGATTTTCATCAGAAAATAGCCATTTTGGAGATGTGAAAAATGCACTTTATCGCACAGGTATGTTATCGTAATGCTGAGTTTAGTTAGTTTTTCCCAGATGAAAACGGGAACCAGTAATTGTTTTCTGCCGAAACCCAGCAACAAAAATATGGCCACTGGCATGTTTGGCGACGCAACCATTACAAAAACATGCCTATTTAAATACATTGTAAATTTTACCGCCGAAAAAAATAAAATTTGCAGATGAAAACTTGTGATTTTTTTTATTTCTGTTCAAAATATAGATTGAGGGTACATGTTAGAACCGCCTCAATGAGGCGGTCCTAACGAGTACCTTAGATCAGAAATTAGAAAAATAAGGTTTACCCGTGTAAACCCCAGTTTTCCTACATAAAAGTGGGGTTCAAGGGGGTTATAATTATATAGGCGTGTTTTCGTGATCACTATAAAACAAGTCACTGCAGACCTAGATCAGACCACTTTGAAGGAGCGTCTATACTTTTAAACGCAAACCTCTTAGTGTTGTGTACAGTGTTTAACAAACCATTATCTTTGTTATTTAAAATATTATTTGTTTGCTTCAATGGATGTTGGACGTTTTTCGTAATGAAACAGTTATTGCATAGTTGTTTGGGGGTTAGTCAAAATGCGCTTGGATGTTAGTCCATCACGAAAACACGCCTATATAATTTTGCCCCCCCCCCCCGCCAACTTGAACCCCACTTTTATATAGTTAAAACTGGGGTTTACAGGGGTATAGATTATTTTTCAAAAAAATAGATTGTGGGTACTCGTTAGAACCGCCTCACCGAGGCGGTTTTAACGAGTACGCAATTTATGTTTAGAGCAGAAATGTAAAAAATATCGGAATTTTTTATCGGAAAATTTGCATTTTTGGTGATAAAATTGTCCAATATATTTGAATAGGCGTGTTTAGGTGATGAAACCTATTGCCCCTTCGGCACCGAGAGCGGTCATCCTCCAAGCAGCCATACAAAAACTGTTTATTCTGTCGGGTCCGGTTACTTCTGTGAAGACTTACCATGAAATATTTCCTGCGGTCATTCTCTCCCGCCCGCTGCTTCAGCAACAGGGCAGTAACAGGTGAACAAATTTGCACCGGTTAAACGTCAAAATGAATGCGGTTGCCGGTACAAGTGTGGTTAGGTTAACTAACCGATTAGACATGACTTTAACAGAACTAAACCGGCCGTTCAACTGCAAAGCAAACGCAAACACTGCAAGATACCCAACCACTGCAGGTCAATAACATGAATTTTTCAACCATGTCTAGAACAAACAACCTGAGGAACAGCCGATATTAAAAACCCTTGATACAATCTGTGACAACTATACAACTACATTCTGTATCTCCTGATATTAAAACTAGATTATTCCAGTTGATACAGAAACTACAGGCCAAAACAATTAATCCAAAACCAGATAAAGCAAGAACTTAATGTCCATTACCACAAATAGGCAACCTGTAGCACCCTGTACATCTGCAAAGTTTAATTAAGATCTTCCAGACAGAACAGAAAGACGGACAGGCCAAAAAGATATTTTCAGACAATATGAAACGGGCAGGTAACACAGTAGCAGTTATTATCCAGTATATAGTAGCTTTAGTGCTCAATATATATGTATATGCGGTTTCATCTGCCTATTCCATATATACTAAAAAGAACTATAAGACAAAAACTTCATTCGCATATGCTAGGGCAGGTAACTCAAGACCTAAAATGGTCAGTGAGGTCCCGCGGCCACAATATGCTTCAGTTGGTGTTCTTTACATCTGTGAAATTTCGACAATAAAGGAGCTGTAGACCAAACACCATTTTACGTATATCAAGAGCAAATAACTCAAGAAGCAGTATGGTCAGTTGTTTGTTTGTTTGATTTGAGCTTTAACGTCCCCGTCAACACTGTAAAGGTCATTTGGAGACGTTGCTTCCACTTTTGTGGGACTTTTACCCGACATGGAGATAAAATGTCATCTCAAGCCCTGCCGCCCAATGAAACCAATAGCATTTATAAGCATGAACTGTCCGACTCGCACCGCTTTGCCCGGGCAGGCTTAGATCCTCAAAGCGGTTTACCAGTATTCGTGTGCGGGTCGGTTTCAGCTCTGCGTGGAAGCATCATGCAGCCCATATCGGCGGGGGCCGCGTATGGTCAGAGTGAATGTCCTTGACCATATATGCTTCCTGCGGTGTTTTATATATCCGAAAACGATTATCAAGTTATTCCAACTTAAAGGAGAAAAACACATTGTGTGCTCGGAGGGGGATGTGCTGTGTTTGCCGGGTCTTGTCCATCATCCGTTTCGGTTTCAAAACTTTGGGGTTGAGACACACTGATGTAGATTAAATATCAGAAAGAACTATGTGTCACTAAATTAGGTGTAGTTACGCCTTAATTATCATATTAATTTTGAGCAGATAACGCAGGACCAAGGTAAGTCAGAGCAATGGTCCTTAGTCACAAGATGATTTCATCAGTGGTTTATATGCCTGTTCAGTTTCATTCACATACTCCATTTAGTAAAGCAAAACGAGGCCAAATACCATTTATTGGAAACTGTTAACGGCCGTCACTGCCTTGTGTTAACGGATTTTTCCCATTAATAATCCAACACTACATAATAATCCTGAACACTGGTGTAAATGCAAACTTTGAAGTAAATATGTAGAGAATACTCGTTATCACAAATGGTGCCCACAAGGTAAAATGGATCATATGAGAGGTCTTTATATGTCGGCCATCATGGACATCAGAATAAAGCAATTTTAGCAGTTCTGACTTTCCTTGTTGTCCCTTTGCCCCACCCCCCCACCCCCAACACACACACACACACACACACACACACACACACACCAAGTTTCAGCTCAATCGAACAGGAAGAAAGTTTCGCTTTGAGGATTTTCAAGATGAATACCTTAGTGACTTTCAAGATGGCAGCATAGTGGGATATCGGAGCAGAATGCGTTCAGCAATTCTGAATCTCGATGTCTCTCAAATGCCTCACATGGCCACATGGCCTTCCGTTGCAGAACTTGGCGTTTCACATGTGACCCGAGCCAGGCCCAACACCACAGCGGTGAGGGACCTAATGATTAAGAGTCAGCGCCATTATCCACTAGGCCACGGAGTCGGCTAAATTTGTCCATTCTTTCTGCAGCAGATGTGGTTCGAAGAGTTTCATAGCTGCCACACGACGATCTTAAATATCGGAACGTTATGACGCTTGAAAATCGTCGGTATCGGATCCAAACGATTCTTAACAATTACCATGTCTTTGCCATCCCGTGCCGGCGCCAATAAAAGGGAAACGATATCGTTTAATGCTTAGCGAATTTCAAGTTGGTCGCCATCTTAGACATTGGAACGGAACGATGTTATCAGTTATGAATTTTCAATGCTACCTCGATGCCTCCTAAAATGATTCAGCGCAATCCGAGTTAAGGTATAGGAAGGGGGCGATGTTATTTGAATATATCATTTTTTGTTTTAGTTTCACGGCCCTTTCAAGATTATTTCACTCATATCGAGCCGATCGTTAATCAGAGGCAGGCAAAAACCGGAGAACCCGGAGAAAAACCACATGGCCTTCCGTTGCAGAACTTGGCGTGTCACATATGACCCGAGCCAGGCCCAACACCACAGCAGTGAGGGACCTAATGATTAAGAGTAAGCGCCCTTATCCACTAGGCCATGGAGTCCGTTTTGAATATGTCAGGTCTTACGCCAGACTTCAACAGCTAAAATGAATTCTCATTACGAAAACACGCCTATACAAATACGTCGCCACCTTTATCGCGGAAGAATTAAAATTTTAAGATGAAAAAATTGTGATATTTTTCTTATTTCTGCTCAAAATATAGACTGTAGTCACTCGTAAGAACCGCCTTAATGAGTCGGTTCTAACGAGTACCCACAATCTATATTTTAGGCAGTAATAAGAAAAATAAGGTTTACCCCTGTAAACCCCAGTTTTACTATATAAACGTGGGGTTCAAAGGGGTCAAAATTATATATGCGTATTTTCGTGATGTGTAATATGAAAACTGCTAAGCGTAACTAGAGCTATCACTTAAGGTGATGAATACCCCCACAAAAACTGCCTTGATAGTACAACAGCGGCATTTTGCAATTTTTTCACTTGAAAGGGGCCATAACTATGTCGAAAATTGACGAATTGTAGTGGAAATCGAACTTGACCTGTATTTTATGATGTTACATCAGTGTACCAAAAATTATAAAAATCGGTGAAGCGCTTTTTGAGTTATCGTCTGGAAACCAAGCCAACAGACCGACCGACCGACAGACCGACCGACAAGCTCACTCCTATATACCCCCACCCCCAAATTTCATTTGTGGGGGTATAATAACGGGAGATAAATCATTAAAATCAGAATGCTTATTGCAGTTAAACAAATCTAATTAAAACAAAATGCATTTGTACACAAATACACATATTTAAAAAAAATAATAATAACTCACTGTTTTTATATTCTAGTCTCTAAGTATCTCGTCTTGCGCCGACAATAATATAGTTATAAATTATAACTGCTGATTTTCAATTATATGCTGATATGGTCAAATGTGTCATCTGATCAACAACTACTGATCACTGATTAGAGATGACGATTTATATATCCCTTATCACAAGAAAAGTCCATTCCAGATTAAAGTGGACATTACAGCAACATTAGATGTTCTGGACGTTTCTTTTGTAGGATTCAAATAATTAAACAAAATCAGCATACCGCGACAGAGGTAAGGGCGAGGATTATGGCCATGTAAAATCTATTTAAGACCCCCCGCACCCCCCAAGTGGAATTCTTTCCACTGACCGTTCCAAGGCGGTTCTTCTGTGGCGGTTTATTTATGTTGTTGTTTGTTACTAACTGTGTGTATCACTTGTGTCTTTTTATTTTGGTTGGCCATTTGGCCATTTTGTCGGAAAGTAACTGTCCTTATGGCCTTCCTTTGTTTAGGTTTCCATTATGGTCTGGTCGCTTCATGTTTGTGTTTCTTTCCCTTTGGTGTCTTTGATCGGTGGAGTAAGTTAATTGTATCGATTCCTGATCTTTGTTTTACTTCTACTTCTATTAGATAAATCTACATAGAAATTTCAAGAGGGCCAATCTATGTAGAAATTTCAAGAAGAATGCGTTAGTTTAATCATATTCTAGTGCACATAATAGCAAGAAATGGAGTTTGGCCACAAATTCTCTCAACAATAGTTACGGCCTTTTCCATGTTGAAAATTGTGTTGAAATATTTGTGCAACTTAGCCAAGAATTTTTTGTTTGAACCAGAATTTTAGTATTTTGTCACTTAGAAACAGAATTTAAATACATTGACTAATTATATTTGTTTAGAATATTCACCAGGTTCCAAGACAAAATTAAAACCTCTGAAATAAGTTTTAAAAAGGTATTTTTATCTTTCAAGGATCGTAACAAAAGTCAAAATAGAAGTGGAGGCAATGATCAGAAATCGATACAATTAACCCACAGCTCCCGTCAGGGACACAAAAGGGAAAGAAACACAAACATGAAACAACAGCCCCTAATGGAAACATCAATAGCGGAAAGCCAAAAGGACATTTACTTTCCCACAAAATGGCCAATAGGCTATCCAAAATAAAATAATTTAAGTGACACAAACACCCAAAGACAAACCATAACAAAAATAAAACGCGACAGAAGAACCGCCTTGGAACGGTCAGTGGAAACGAATTCCACTGGTGGGGGGGATAATTAAATCGATTTTACGTGGCCACAATCCTCGCCCTTACTTCCGTCGCGATTAAGACAAATACTTTGTTCAGTACGCATGAAGGCCTCCTAACTCATCAGTGCAACATCTCCGTGAACACAAAAATCAAACAACCACAGAGATGAAACAACGGTGAGGACTCGACAACAAGAAACCACTGAAATGCTGGAGCAAAAGAAAACCAACAGTTTGACTCCGATGGGCCCGACCAAAGATAGAGCATCAGGCACCAACCAACATTACCTTGAATTAGATATCTCTAATTCTCAATAAGCATTTACTGTATTGCGAGAAAACTTTGTTTTCTTTTGGACCTTTTTTCATCTCTGTGGTTGTTTGATTTTGTGTTCTCGGAGATGTTGCACTGATACGTTAGGAGGCCTTCATGCAGACTGAACAAAATAGTTCAAATTGTCTAAACCACGACGGACGTAAGGCCGAGGATTGCGGCCGCGTAAAATCGATTTAAGCCCCCCCCCCGCTCCACAGACAGTGGAATTCGTTTCACGTACCGTTCCAAGGCGGTTCTTCTGTCGTAGTTTACTTTTATTATGAGTGTGTAGTTTTTGTTTTGGATAGCCAAATGGCCAAATTGTGGGAAAGTAGCTGTCGTTTTGGCTGGCGCTAGTGGCTTACCGCTAGTGACCCACAAGGGTCTAGTTATTTCATGCTTGTGTTTTTTTTTTCTCCTTGGTGTCTCTGATGGGAGCTGTGGGTTAATTGTTTCGATTCCTGATCATTGCCTTCACTTCTATTTTACAGTGGTTATAAAGCATAGATATTGGGTACCAGTTGGGGCCGCATTAAGGAAGCAGTACTAACTAGAACCCAAAATCAAGATTAGAAGGAAAATAAGAAAAAAGGTGACAGTTTTTGAGATAAGAAAGAATACACTTTGTCGTACGGAGTCGTTATCCAGTTGAATTCAGTCATTAAAGATTTCCTTATATGAAACAATTACGTTATCACAATGACATTCTGCAAGTTCTAAAATAGAGACAATACATTCGGTTATAAACAAAATTGTTGTGTAACGATGTCTTGTGTCAGCCTAGACTCAGTGAACTCAATTTATTAAATTGCATCACATTATAAAAACAAATCTCTCATATGGCCAACTGCAAATGACCAGCCCAGTAAAACAATAAATCATTTTGAGTAAAGATGGGTATTTCTTATTGTCGAACGTCCAGTCGAACACATGGATTTGCATTACGAAAACACGCCTATACTAATACATTGTAAATGTTACCGCCAAAAAAGCAAAACTTTTTATGATGAAAATTTGTGATATTTTTTCTTATTTCTGCTCAATATGGATTGTTGGTACTCTTTAGAACCGCCTCATCGAGGCGGTTCTAATTAGTACCCACAATCTATATTCTAGAGCATAAATAAGAAACCTGTAATCCCCAGTTTTACTATATAAAGTGGGGTTCACGGGGGTCAGAATTATAAAGGCATGTTTTCGTTATGTGTACTTGCAAAAACGCCTCATTAAGGTGATTTTTATATAGTATACCTATATAGACAATGGAATGGAACTGTTTTTTATTCTGCAAAAATTACACTAGGCGGAAGAAAGTGACATAGTAAGCCGCCGTGCTCGACGTTTTTTTACGTCGTCTTGGCCATACATACGCTAAAACGACTTGAATACATGGATGCATGCCAAAAATAGTGGCGAGAATTCGTCAACAAATAACGAAAGTTTTGGAAGGAACCAACTCAATAACTGTCGACTTTTAGTTTATTAGATTCGAATATATCAGTTCTTATGTGTGCATTGTCGTGCACTTAATCATAGTTGGTCAATGAGTTGTAAGTAGATTAATCTCTCGCGCTATGAGCACGTGATTTGATCTACATTCTCTACTTTACAACAGACCTGCATACTGTGTTTTATTACTCAACAAGACATAGCTAGAGCTAATATATTTCTTAATCATAACTGGATATTAAACAAGAAGCGAAACCTGCATTGGTTTCCTAGGAGAACCATTCACAGAGGCATGATAAATATCTTTATATCAAGTAGCCTACGGTCTTTAATGAGAAGATAAACAGTCGTCAATTTTCGAACAGACAAACAGCGATAGCTATTATTCCAGAAGTTTAAACTTTTATAATGTTGAGCGTCAGATGGGAAAATGTCTGTGAAGTCAATTGATACAACATGTTCGCAACCTGAGTCATTATAATATGTCAGCTCGAAAACACACCTATATATATTTTTACCCCATTGAACCCCAGCTTTATATAGATAAACTGGGGTTTACATGGGTAAACCTTATTTTTTTTTATTTCTGCTCTCAAATATAGGTTGTGGGAACTCGTTAGAACCGCCTCGATGAGCGGTTCTAACGGGTACCCAAAATCTATATTTTGAGCAGAAATAAGAAAGATATCACAATTTTTCAGCTTAAAATTTTCATTTTTTTTCGGTGATAAAGGTTGCACTGTATTTGTATAGGCGTGTTTACGTAATGTGCTCCATCATATGGGCGAGCTGCAAATTCTCAGATCAACCTCAACATCGGCGCTGTCTGCTCAGAGACTGTGTTCTCAAACTTAAACCTCGGTGTCACCCTCGGTCCCGAGCTGGCTTTACGGATGTGAGACTGAACAGTCACATTTCATAACTAATTTGAGGCCCCAAAGACCTACACCTCGCAGTTCTCCTTTTTTTAATTTAAACTACCGACTAGAAAGCAAGGGAGTCATTTCAATGTGATTTTCGTATTTTCGCGGATCATTGTCACATAGTGGGTTCTTTTCTAAAGGAGCAACAGAATTCGAATGTACAAGATGCTTATCTGCGATGCAATTTTCAAAACCGTCAAAACTCGTGCCCATTTGTTCCGAATGGTCCTGTCGTGTCAAGGGTGGTCTCTTTACATTATTTGTTTTCACCTCTGATTCTGAAGTAAAGCCTGCAGGAACCGAATATTCACACTGTGTATCACATCTCACTTCAATATCACAGTTATTGCCGTCTAAATTGTTATTGACAGGTGTTGTTGGACTTTGTTTCTCTGACAAATAACTTTCAAGTCTGGATAAACGCTTCATCTTGTCCTCGCTCACTAGCCAGTATGTAAGCACATCGCCTTTTCCCTGTAAATGCGAGAATATAAGAGTAACACAGATAGACTCGGTTGTTCAAAACTAACGATGTCGTTAATTAAAGTATCGTTAAGTTATTTTATGTTGCAAATACGATATATATTAAAACTTTTGCAGAAAAAATATGAACAGAACCTCCCATTTTTTCAACAAACACAGCAGTGAGTCTGATGTTGTATTTTCTAAAACGTTAAACATTTTGATCACTAACGAGCTCGTTAGCTAAAGATGCTTTAAAACAACTCAGCCCTGATGAAGTTTTGTGATATTTGTCTTGCTATACATTACAATAACACACCCGTGTGACATAGTGCATTTTTCACACCTACGAAGTGGCTACTTATCTGATGAAAATCCGCTATCTGTTTACTTATTTATACTGTCAACATAGGCTGTGGATGCTCGTTAGAAGCGCCTCATTTCGGCGATTACGCGTATCCACAACGTATGTCTTGGAGCAGAAATAACAAACTTATTGTATACCCTATTAAACCCTAGTGTTTGCTATGTGCCGTGAAGTTTAAGGGGGTGTTCATTTCATAGACTCATTCACGTGATGAACAAACAATATGGTTACACATTAGAAACGCATCATTGTGTCAACTATTGTGTATGTCCAAACGCAAAAACAGCAAATTAATCTATCCCTCATTTTGTATATAAAAATTGTTTTCCAGGGTGTTCATTAGACGTATATTTTGAGCAGTCCCCAAAAAGGCCTCCTAACTAATCGGTGCAACATTTCCGAGAAAATAAAAATCAAACAACCACAGAGACGAAACACCGGTAAGGTCTTGACACCAAGAAACCACTGAAATCCTGAAGCAAATGAAAACCAACAGTTTAGACTCCGATGGGCCCGCCTAGATACATGCCGTCGGGCAAGCCGACTGACAGGTCCCCGCTACATGGCAGCAAACGTTCTGCAAATATGCAAAGGCTGCCACGAACTGTTGCTGTCCGTCTATGGGAAACGTGCTCTTTCCGCATGAACCCACTCAGTTGCTTAAATTGAAAGACAATAAACAACATTTAATATAAATATGTGTATATAATAACAATTTGAAACGTTATAACAGGCATCAGTAATGTTTTATAACGGATTTTCGCTATGAAAATATACTGACGTTATGTAGAAAAAACATTATAATCAATAAGGGATTTCGTGATCCAACGGGCTGTTAGTATACACAAGCGATAGTTTAAAATTGTTGAAGCGCTACCATGTGAAATGTGTAATGCATTCGTTATTTCTTCCACCTTAATTCGCCTATCAGAGTACACGAGATCCTGTATTTTGTAAAACTCTAATGGGAACATCACTGGCGGAAAAACACTAGCGGAAAGCCAAAAGGACAGTTTTATTTCCACAAACTGGCCAATTGGCTAACCAAAAGCAGAATTATATAAGCGCTACACACACTCAAAGACAAGCCATAACAAAAACAAACCACGACAGAAGAACCGCCTTGGAAAGGTCAGTGAAACGAATTCCAATTGGGGGCTTAAATCGATTTTACGTGGCTACAATCATCGCCCTTACTTCCGTCGCGATTTAGACAAACAATTTGTTCAGTCCGCATAAAGGCCTCCTAACTCATCAGTGCAACATCTCCATGAACACAAAAATCAATCAACCACAGAGATGAAACAACGGTGAGGACTAGAAAGAAAGAAACCACTGAAATGCTGGAGCAAACGAAAACCAACAGGTAGACTCCGATTGGCCCAACCAGAGACAGAGCATCAGGCACCAACCAACATTACATAACATTAGATTCTCTCTAATTCTCAGTAAGCCTTTACGCTAGAACCGTCATAGAATCTGGGGCCTGACCCACCGGCATGCAATTAAAAACTTTCTACCGCGTTTGAATTCCCTAACCCAGAATTTATCTTGTGCATACGATGGTGCAGTAGACCAGTAAACCTTGGCCAACTAGAAATGTATGTATTTCTTGACCTGTTTTCCCTTTCAAATACAAATACCGATTTACAGCACGGTACTCAACTTTTTTCGAAACGCTTACCTATGCATCGTTAGCCATATTTGACGTTCAATATCCTATGATTGAATGACAAGATAAGGGTGCAATTTTGTCCTCATTCATAAAACATGTATTGTAACAAGGCATGCAGATCTTGGTTGTCTCGGTCAATTGGAAATGGGATAGGCTGGTTACGTAATGACTTGTCCTCGTAAGTTGCCATAGTAACCAAACTAAAGAGCAGAATTTCATAATAAAACATAAAACCTGATGACGCAAATATGGTAAATATTTTCTAAAGTCTCAGCCTCATGGAGCATATGGGTTCTGAGGAGATACTATTTTATTTAAGATTTTTTTCTATCTTTTGCCATTTTAGATTCCATGGCAACCAATCAAAATAGCAGTAGGCCTAAGATCATACAGCAGATAGTAGATTGCTTACGGGACGTTTTCATGAAAAATAGAAGTGAAGGCAATGAAAGGTTTGTTAAAATATCTGCCAAGAGTTGGCAGTTAATGCCATTATCAATTTTCCCCAATATGGAAATTCTAAGTTGCCATAGCAACCACACTAATGAGCCGAATTTCACACACACACACACACACACACACACACACACACACACACACACACACACACACACACACACAATTCCAATCCCAAAGCCAAAGAATGTTATTGATGTAATTTGGGCTCAATTGGCCCAGTGGCTGCAGAGGGTATGTCGTTTAAACTTGTTGACGGACGACGACGAAGACGCACACGATACAGACGACGACGACGGGTAAATGCCTATCCTATCAGCCCGCCCGGAGCCTTCGGTTCTGAAGAGCTAAAACAATCATTAAAAGTGTCCGATCACCAGAATCTTATAAAAATTAAATATTGTACGGAGTTTCACCAGTATAAATGCATCAATCGTTAAATAATACAGAGTACTGGCAAGCCATATTTAGGTCCAAAAAGAACATGTATCCGGAGCATGTGACCTTAAGATTGAGGTCAATTTCTCCAAAATCTAATCAAAGTTTTTATAGGTTGCAATCATATATTGTACCATATGTTACCAGATTTCATCCATTCCTTCACGATATAGGGTGCATACAAGCCAAAAGCAACAGGTTTTGCGGGGCCTTCGACATGGAAAATTAGGCCAATGTTACCAAAATCTAATTAAATATTTGACAGATTGCAATGATATATTGTATGACGTGTAACAAAATGTCACTGATTCGTTCATGAGATAAATAGGATGCAGACAAGTTATAGGGGCAAGTGCGCTTGAAATTAATGCCAAGGTCACCAAAATTTAATCAAATCTTTGGTAGGTTGCAGTATTATACCCTACCTAATATGACCAAATTCCGTTCATGTGATAGGGTGCAGACAAGCAAAATTTGACAGTTTTAGGGCCATGTGCCCTTGAAAATATGGCCAAGGCCACCAAAATCTAATCAAATCTTTGATATGTTGCAACGATATATTGTACCAATTTGGACCACATGTCACCCATTGTTTCACGAGATATGGCGCAGACAAGCCAACGTTCACACTCTTTGGAGGCATGTGTCCTTGGAAAAGGCCAAGGTCACCAAAATATAATCAAATCTGTGGTATGTTGTAATGATATAGTGTACACATTTTGATCAAAATTAATCCATTCGTTCATGGGACGAGCCTTGTTTGGCCTAAAATTGACTGTTTTGTGGGGCATGTGCCCTTGAAAATGAGGTCAAGGTCATAATTATTTCCCCCAACAAAATGATGTAAACATACGAGTTTGGTCAGAATCCATCGATAGGTTCAGAACATTGAGTGCTTCAAACATGCTAGTAACGCCGACGTCGACCGCAACGCAAAAGGGATCTGCACCAAAAACAATCAGGATCCTCTCACCTCAGGTGGGAGACATAATTCACGAATATCACCTTACATTTTTAGTTATACTTATGTAAGAGGCCACACTGAGAAACTATGATAGTCAGTATTGCAAACTGCTTCCGAAATATGTTTTAGAGTTACCTTCATTGGAACTAATCCCCTCTCCTGTAAAGAGTATCCCCCTAACTCATCTAATAGATCTTTACATTGAGCTGAACAGTGTATCTGCAGAGCTGCAATTATAATCAAAATATGCATCAGAGAAAAAATTCATGCACGGATTTATGAATGATATTTAAATTTACTCACATATATGACCAGTTTAAAATGTAAAGAAAAAAACGTGCGTCAACATAGAATGGCCCATCCACATGAAACAGCTTAGTCATAGAAGTAATCAAGACACCTTGTAGTTAAGTTTACCTCCTTAGTTAGAGCAAGGTTCTAACTCCCCATATCATAGGTCATGGTGATCGAATGTCATTTGTCGTTCGAATAGTAAAAAATCTGAATGAAACGTCGATAGTCGCTTTTTATAGTCGAGGACTTACACTGTTTCGTTTCACCGTAAAATATGTATTTTAAGCAAACAATCTAGATCCCAAACAGGTGCCGCTTTCTGTTGCGTCTGATCTTGCTCTCCACTGTATACCAAACATAAAACGAGAGCCAAGTCAAGATCAATTCTGCAGGTAACCCTATTTATACAATAATCTGACATCACAACGATAAAAAATTGAACCCACCACGCAAACACGCCTATATTATTTTAACCCCCTTGAACCCCACTTTGGTATAGTAAAACTGGGTTTTACAGGGGTAACCCTTATTTTCCTAGTTTCTGCTCTAGAATATAGATTGTTGGTACTCGTTAGAACCGCCTCATTGAGGCGGTTCTAACCAGTGCCCACAATCTAATTTGAGCAGAAATAAGAAATATATAACAATTTTTCATCTTAAAATTTTCATTTTTTCGGCGATAAAGTTTACAATGTATTGGTATAGGCATGTTTTCGTAATGGTTTGTAGGATTTAGTAGAATCACTGATAGTCATAGATGCACTTTTAGCGACATAAATCTACTGCGCTTGACAAACAATCGACCCAAAAGTAAGCAATGAATGATAGCAAGTAATCGGAGTTATAAATTCCTGGCATAACAAAACATCGCTTACTGTGTTTTATTTGCCACCCTCTCTCGAAAACACCCAAAACAATAATCGTGTGCTCTATTGTCTGCTGTTTACTTTAAAAGTCGACGTTGCCAAATATTGTGGACCCTTGAAATACTGCTCTTCTAGGTCTGCCCTGTTTGCCTATATAAAAGTGCGTTTACAATGTTTGCAATGTGCAGCGGACAACATAAATAGACGACACTTTCTTGGCATCTGAAGGGTTAACCAGTTCGTGAAAGTAACAACCTTGTGAATAAAGCCATAAAAAGCATTTGAAATCAAAGAAAACAGCAGTCCAGAAACCTGAGTATCGATTTTACTGAGACGCTTTATAAAATGTACACTTTTATATCAAGAAAACACGCCTATATAATTTTGACCCTTAAACCCCACTTTTATATCGGAAAACTTGGGTTTACAGGGGTATATAGTAGAAGTAAAATAAAGATCAGGAATTGATACAATTAACTTACTCCACCCATAAAAGACACCAAAGGGAAAGAAATACAAACATTAAGCGACCAGACCATAATGGAAACCTAAACAAAGGAAGGCCATAAGGACAGTTACTTTCCCACAAAATGGCCATATGGCCATCCAAAACCAAAAGACACAAGTGATACACACAGTAAGTAACAAACAACAACATAAATAAATCGCCACAGAAGAGCCGCCTTGGAACGGTCAGTGGAAGATTTCCACTGGGGGGCTTAAATCGATTTTACGTGGCCACAATCCTCGCCCTTACTTCCGTCGCGATTTAGACAAATAATTTGTTCATTCCGCATGAAGGCCTCCTAACTCATCAGTGCAACATCTCCGTGCACACAAAAATTAAAGAACCACAGAGGTGAGACAACGGTGAGGACTCGACAGCAAGAAACCACTGAAATGCTGGAGCAAAAGAAAACCAACATTTAGACTCCGATGAGCCCGTCCAGAGACAGAGCATCAGGCACCAACCGACATTATCTCTCTAATTTTCAATAAGCCTTTACGTTGGAGCCGTCATAGAATCTGAGACCTGACCCACCGGCGTGCAATTAAAGAGGGAAGCAAAGTTGCCAACCGTGATTGATACAAATTCATTAAATTGTTTTTCGTATTTCTGCTTCTAAAACATACATTGTGGTTTCTCGTTAAAACCGCCTCACGGAGTTCCCGCAATTCATGTTTTGATCAGAAATGTGAAAAACATATTTTTTTTTATCTGAAAATTTCCTTTGTTGATGATAAAATTTTCAAGTCATAGGAATAGGAATAGAGTTTCCGTAATGACAAGACTGCTTAAACATCCAACATGAAGATAAGTGGAGTTTCCAATGGTATACTCAAAGAGGCGATTCTTACGAGGGCCAAAGCAATGTTTTGAGAATCAAATGTCAAATTCTATAAAAAGTCCATATTTATAACAGAAAAGGCTACTTTAGATTCATTTAATACAGTAATATCTCACGTGGGTGTATACAGAATCAATATAACTATGAACTTACGCAGTCCAGTGCTCTCCATCCTTGAAGTTGTATTGACTGTGTCACCGAATAAACAGTACCTGGGCATCTTCAGCCCCACCACTCCAGCAACACAAGGTCCGGAATGTATTCCTATCCTTAACTTTAATGTGTCGTCTGGTCTATGTCGGATTTGAAACCTTTTAATTGCACTTAATAAATGCAGGGACATAGAAGCAATTTCCCCAGCGTGTATAATCCCATTACGCTTTGGTAAACCAGACACGCACATATACGCATCTCCAATGGTTTCAACCTTGTAGACATCATAGTTTTCAATAATGGAATCAAACAAAGTATAAAGATCATTCAGGAGATTCACAACCTGAAAAATTTAAAATAAAAAAAGTATATGTAGACTTCAATCATCCGAACATAAATTCTTAGAATACATATTAATAATGAATCTCAGAAATATACGTTCAGTTTGGTATTATAACACAACGCGTTTACTTACAAACATCCTCTGTAGGCAATATCGTATACGACACATCCATAAATACTTTTTCAACTAGCGGAAAGATTATCCAACACGTATGTTTCATAATTGATTGTTAAGAGATAGGAAGGCTATGTACAATATATAATTTAGAGCAGAAAAAAATGCCAGGCTATAGGAGAGGTAAACAATGCCATATGCGACCAGTGAAAGTTCAGGTGAGCCTATTTGAAAAAGAGCTTAAATTTTACACATTTTAAACCTAAATTGACATGTCGATACCATGTGTTTGCTAGTCGCACGTCCTAGATTGTACCTGTCGCTCCGGGCATGATGGAATATTGGTAAGCTCTGCAAACTCCCATTTGTTTTAAGCAAGCAGAAGCTTGCCATAGTGTTCGCTTAAAGGAGTTTCGAATGCACTAAAATACACAAATAGATGACCCAGATTACGATTAAATCTAGAACCAACGTAATCATACTGGACGGTTTATATGTATCTAAAACATTAATTCTAACTAATTTCTCGCAATAAATTGTTTGAATTCATAAATAAAGGACCGGCTGTCAAACATTTTCCTGAATATCAACGAGTATTCTAAACCATACCTGCATCGGTGTACTTTCTGATGACATGGAAGTAAACCCACATATGTCACTAAAATATATGGTAACACTGTCAAAGGATTCTGCTTCGACGTCTTTACCTCGTTTTAACTGCTCCGCAACAGTTCTGAAAATGAAAACAAACGTAGAAGCGAAAATGTGGACTATAAAACATAACAAAAATAAATAAAAACAAGGCAACGCAAGCGTAGCGTCCCCTCGCGACTGTATATCATTAATTAACATCTAAATGCAATCTGAATATGTTAGCCATATTAGACCATTTGTGAAAGGTTTAATGCTTCTACGGTCGTAACTGTGTCTTCTATGCTGTTCACAGGTGTTTTAAGGTCAAGTCGATTGTGACCTTGACCTCTGACCCCCGACCTTGAAAGTCGATAGGGTTCATCGTCTTTCCATACCGAACATTTGAAAGGTTTGAAACTTCTACGATGATAACTGTGTCTTCAATCCTGTTCATAAGGTTTTTAAGGTCAAGGCCATTGTGACCTTGACCTCTGAACCCTGAGCTTAAAAGTCATTAGGGTTCATCGTCATCTTTCCATGGGGAACATTTGTGGAAGGTTTGAAGCTTCTACAATGATAACTGTGTCTTCAATTCTTTTCACAAGGTTATTATGGCCAAGACCATTGTGACCTTGACCTCTGACCCCTGAAGTTGAAAGTCTTTATGGTTCATCGTCTTTCCATGCGGAACATTTGTGGAAGGTTTGAAGCTTGTTCGATGATAACCGTGTATTCTATCCTGTTCATAATATTTTTAAGGTCGTCCATTGTGACCTTGACCTTTGACCCCTGACCTTGAAAGTCATTACGGTTCATCGTCTCTCCATGGGGAATATTTGTCCAAGGTTTGAAGCTTCTACGTTGATAACTGTGTCTTCAATTCTGTTCACAAGTTTTTTAATTTCAAGTTCATTGTGACTTTTACCTTTGACCTTATAAATCAATGGGTTCATCGTCTTTCCATGCGGAACATTTGTGGAAGGTTTGAAGCTTCTAAGAGGATAACTGTGTCTTCTATCCTGTTTACAAGGTTTTTAAGTTCAAGTTCATTGTAACCTTGACCTTTGACCCTGAAAATCAATAGGGTCCATCGTCTTTCCATTGGGAAAATTTGTGGAAGGTTTGAGGCTTCCACGCGGATAACAGTGTCTTCCATCCTGTTCACAAGGTTTTTAAGGTCAAGTTCATTGTGACCTTGACGTTTGACCATTGACCTTGAAAATCAATAGGATTCATGGTCTTTCCATGGGGACCATTTGTGTAAGGTTTGAAGCTTCTACGAGGATAACTGTGTCTTCCATCCCGTTAACAAGGTTTTTTAAGGTCAAGTTCATTCTGACTTTGGCGTTTGACCTTGACCTTGAAAATCAATAGGATACATCGTCTGTCCGTGGGGAACATTTGTGGAAGGTTTGAAGTTTCTGCTAATTTATCGTGTTGACAATTTTCCGGACGGACACACACACACACAAACACACGCACACACACACGGACGAACGGCACGGATGCTATATCCCCGTCACAACGTTGTTGCGAGGGGATAATAAGTATATATTATGTACGACATGACTACAATGAAAAACAACGGTTTCAAATTAGACTAGGTGAAAGGTGAAAGTTTATCAGGTGGGTCACAAATACACTGTGACATATTAGGAAAGCCTCGATTAATGTATATCATTGTTTTGAATAAGGTAGCAAAAGGGCGCCCGCCAATTAAGGCTTAGAGAAATAGATTGGTTGCATGATGCTTTCACGCAGAGCTGAAACCGACCGCACACGAATACTGGTAAACTGTCTACAGGATCTAAGCCTGCCCAGGCAAAGCGGTGCGAGTCGGACCGTCCATGCTTATAAACCCTTTTTTGTTTCATTGGGCGACAGGGCTTGTTGTATCATTTCATCTCAGTGTCGGGTAAAAGTCCCAGAAAATTGGAAGCAACGTCTCCAAAATGACCTATAAAGTGTTTACGGGGACGTGAAACCTCAAATCAAACAAACAAACAAACGGTAGCAAAAGTAAACAAAAACGGTCTAAACCAACCTCGGTAACATTTGAAGCAATAGTTCTTCTGTTTTCTTCTTTTCTTCTCTCAGCTGATCTGTTCTTTCTTCTACAAGCGCCTCTAGGTTACTGGCATACTTCTCCATTATCGACACCATGTTATCTAGAATATTTGGTTTCCTGGAAGTAAAAACGTTCAAAACGTCTTCATTGTTTAAAAGTTTATATGACAACATCGTCAACACTAGGAACAATTGTTATTTAGAAAAGATCAGGAATCTAAATGTAGCAACGGAACGTGTAGGCCGAAAGTCTCAGAAGTGATTTCGAATTAATTTCATTAAAAAAACTGACCGTATATTGGGAGATGTGTCATGCTATTATGTTGTAATTTATCCACCACTCGCTATACCGCCGCAAACGAAGTTTGTTTTCACGTTGTCCGTCTGTCCGTCCGTCCGTCCGTCTGTCCGTAACACTTTGGTTTTCCCTGCATATCTTGCTTAATAGTTTACAGAATCTTATCATTTTTGCACAAATGTTGATATTGATGAGATGCTGGTGCTACATGAAAATAAAGGTCCTGCGATCAATACTGTTAAAGTTATTCCCCTTTGTAATTCTTGAAAACTTGTCTGTGACACTTTTAATTTTCCTGTTTATCTTGCTTAATAATTTTAATAACTTTTATATCTATTGTTCTACATTAATGAAACTTATATCACACTTGGTAAGGAATCTGTTGTAGTAAAATTTTAATCAAGGGCCCATAACTCTTGGAGTTATGTTCCTACATAGGTTTTCATTTAACATAGCGGTCTAATTATGTTAAAGTGTATAGGGACAGTTTTAGGGTGATCGTTTTGAAACTTTGCAGGTGCTTTCATATAGGTCTGAAGATGTGCATGTGGTTTTTTCGAACTCCTAAAATTATTTCTTTCACTTTTTTTCGTCTTTTTTAACTTAGCCATTTTTAGGTCTAATAATGTTAAAGTGTATAGGGAGTTGGAACCTTGTTAGCGCAACTCCTCTCACAGTTTTGGGGTGATCGTTTTGAAACTTTGCAAGTGTTTTCATATAGGTCTGAAGATGTGCATGTAATTTTTCATACTCCTAAAATTATTCCTTGAACTTCTCTTGTCTTTTTGAACTTAGCCATTTTTAGGTCTAATAATGGTAAAGTGTACAGGATGTAAGTACCTTGTTAGCGCAACTTCTCTAACAGTTTTAGGATGATCGTTTTGAAACTTTGCAGGTGTTTTCATATAGGTCTGAAGATGTGCATGTAGCTTTTCCATACTCCTAAAATTATTTCGTTCACTTTTTTCATCTTCCTTAACTTAGCCAATTTTTGAGGTCTAATAATGTTAAAGTGTGTAGGGAGTGGGTACCTTGCTAGCGCGACTTCTCTCACAGTTTTAGGGTGATCGTTTTGAAACTTTGCAGCAGTTTTTATTTAGGTCTTAAGATGTGCAAGTGTTTTTTGTTCATACTCCTTAAATTATTTCTTTCGCTTTTTTTGGTCTTTTACTTACCCATTTTTTTAGGTCTAATAATGATAAGGAGTATAGGGATGGGGTACCTCGTTAGCGCAACTCCTCTCACAGTTTTAGGTTGATCCTTTTGAAACTTTGCTTGTCTGAAGATGTGCATGTGATTTTTTCATACCACTAAAATTATTTCTTTCACTTTTTTCGTCTTTTTTAACTTAGCCATTTTTTTAGGTCTAATAATGTTAAAGTGTATAGGGAGTGGGTACCTTGTTAGCGCGAAGTTGAACAGATGCTTAAAACTCATCAAATAGATTTTGTATTTCAATAATTTTGGATCAAGTTGCAGGCTTGAGTTCAAGTTCTTTTTAACATGTCTGCTTTTTTATTATTGACCATTGCCATGCGGGGGTATCTAATAAGCAGTTCTTATTCATGTTTTTCATTAAAATAAATCATACCAGATTTTGTTAAAAAGAACAGCTTCTTTACACATATATTTCTCGGACTGAGTCCGTCTTTGAATTTGCAAGTAATGACATTTCTGAAAGCAATGTTATCGCTTTTCCCTTTAAATTTAAGGACTAACTACAACAACTGTTTCATATAAGAAGTAGAAGTAAAACAAAGATCAGGAATCGATACAATTAACTTACTCCACCCATCAAAGACACCAAAGGGAAAGAAATACAAACATTAAGCGACCAGACCATAATGGAAACCTAAACAAAGAAAGGCCATAAGGACAGTTACTTTCCCACAAAATGGCCATATGGCCATCCACAATAAAAAGACACAAGTGATACACACAGTAAGAAACAAACACCATAAATAAACCGCCACAGAAGAACCGCCTTGGAACGGTCAGTGGAAAGATTTCCACTGGGGGGCTTAAATCGATTTTACGTGGCCACAATCCTCGCCCTTACTTCCGTCGCGATTTAGACAAATAATTTTTTCAGTCCGCATGAAGGCCTCCTAACTCATCAGTGCAACATCTCCGTGAACACAAAAAATCAAAGAACCACAGAGGTGAGACAACGATGAGGACTCGACAGCAAGAAACCACTGAAATGCTGGTGCAAAAGAAAACCAACAGTTAGACTCCGATCTGAAAATGATTGAATATTATTCCATTGAACACAAAAAATACCAAATAATCAAATTATTATAACTGTTATTCTGTCGCGGTTTATTTCTGTTATGTTTTTTTTTTGTTGTTAAGTGTGTGTATCGCTTGTATCTTTTTGTTTTGGATAGACAATTGGCCATTTTGCGGGAAAGTAACTGTCCTATTGGCTTTCCGCTATTGATGTTTGTATAAGGGGCTAGTCATTTTAATGCTTGTGTTTCTTTCCCTTTTGGTGTCTTTGATGAGAGGAGTTGGTTAAATGTATCGATTCCTGATCATTGCCTTCACTATTTTCATGATGTCCCTTTCCGTTGAAAACCAATCTGAAATGAAGCCTGTGGCTCGACTTCTAGATATTAGGATGATTTGTTAAATATTGACAATAAATATTTCTATGGTTTGATCAGTCCAATTTACCCCGCCCCTAAAAAAGTGTTTCCTGCAAAATTTATGATAAACGCGATAATTTTAATTTTGAGACCTTAACTTTTCCTTTCTTAGATGGTTATGTTCCTCGTGCGGCATCCTATGGCGTTTATATTTCTCAATTAATTCGATTTGCAAGAGTGTCTAGTCATCGGTTCTCAGATTCTGTGACGGTTCCAGCGTAAAGTCATACTGATAATTATAATTTAGTTTTATGTAATGTTGATTGGTGCCTGAGTCCAGCTGTTGGTTTTCTTTTGCTCCTGCATTTCAGTGGTTTGTTGCTGTCGAGTCCTCACCGTTGTTTCATCTCTGTGGTTGTTTGATTTTTGTGTTCTCACAGATGTTGCAATGACGAGCTAGGAGGCCTCCATGCTGACTAAAGAAATTATTTGTCTAAATCGCAACCGAAGTGAGGGCGAGGACTGCGGCCGCGTAAAGTCCATTTAAGTCCCTCAGTGGAATTACTTTCAGTGACCGTCCCATGGCGGGTCTTCTGTTGCGGTTTTTTTGTTATTGTTTGTCGTTGAGTGTTTATCGCTTATATATATCTTTGGTTTGGATAGCCAATTGGCCATTTTGTGGGAAAGTAACTGTCCCTTTGGCGTTCCGCTATTTATGTTTCCATTAGGATCTAGTTATTTAATGTTTGTGTTTCTTTCCCTTTTATGTCTCTGATGGGAGATGTGGGTTAATTGTATCGATTCCTGATCACTGCCTTCACTTCGAAGGAATTTAAATGGATTTCTCTTAACTAGAGGCTATACTCAGCATACTCTCCGTCCTTACATTGATTCTGAAATTAATCATAAACGCCATTTCTTCAAAATATCCTTCATTAATAAGGGTATGGATTTTATAGATTTGCCCAGTATCTTCCGTGAGAGATCGGTGCTTTCTTCCATTCCTGCTTATTTTCAAAATACTGAAACACCTATAATTTGCTATAAATATAACAAACCTGTTAGATCTATCATTTTTAATTTCAATAAACTTGTTTCAGATCTTGATATTGATACTAATACTCCTGATTCATGTGATTGTAAAAACTCAAAGTATTGCTATCCTGCTGCTGGTCATGTAATTACTGGCAATTTGAAAATTATTCCTGATTCTAGGATAAGGAATATAATTTCTAAAGGACCGAAATATCGGTTTCCTTCTAAAATTGATTTCAGTAAATGTAGAGATGAAATCGCTGCTTCCTTGAATGAATTCGGTAATCGATGGTGTAAGCGAGAGTATGTTGAGCATAAAGCCCTTAAGGACTGGAAACTTAGCATTTTAAAACTAGTAAATAAACGCATTTCTTTCTATTCTCAAAATACTAACTTATTACCTCCTAAGCCCAAGACGTCTTTACGTCATCTTAAACTAGGTATTCAAGAATTTCATAAGAAGTTTGTTTTGGCCCCTGCAGACAAGGCCGCTAACAACGTCGTCGTTGTGTGACGGCTCCACTATGTTAACACGCTTAAGCAGGAGCTTGGTGGTACTATGGCCTATGAACTTCAGCCTTTAGCTGAAGAGAGAGTTATAGTAGATAAACATGTTTGTCTTTCAGCCACCAAGTTTGCTGTGTGTGTTAACGAAGGCCAAGACGAGCTTCCTACGCTATACTGGTTACCAAAACTTCATAAAAAACCTTACAAAGCACGGTTTATTGCAAATTCTAGCTCTTGCACTACCACTGAACTTTCTAAATTATTAACTTCCTGTCTTACTGCTATTAAAACGCATGTAATTAAATATTGTGATAAAGTCTTTGAAAGATCAGGAAGAAATCTATTTTGGTCTATAAAAAATTCGAATGAGGTTTTAAATAAATTGAAATCTAGACATTTTCGTGCTTCTAGTCTGTCTACCTACGATTTTTCCACTCTTTACACTACACTTCCTCATAATCTTATAAAAGAAAAGCTTAATGATTTAATTGAATGGACTTTTCACAGAGAAGATTCTCTCTATCTTGCATGTAATGTCAGAAATGCATTTTTCACTTCTAAAGAGCATAAGAATTATACACTTTGGTCATGTCAGAAAGTGTGTGATGCCCTCACCTTTCTACTTGACAATATTTATATTAGATTCGGTACTAAGTTATTTAGACAAATTGTGGGTATTCCGATGGGTACTAATTGCGCACCTCTTGTGGCTGATCTGTTCTTGTATTGTTATGAAAGAGACTTCATTTTGTCGCTTTCCATTGATAACCAATCTGAAATTATTGAAGCTTTTAGCTCTACTTCTAGATATTTAGATGATTTATTAAATATTGATAATACCTATTTTGATGGTTTGATCAGTCAGATTTACCCCCTTGAACTTCAGTTAAATAAAGCAAATTCTTCTGATACCGAGGCCCCGTTTTTGGATTTACATCTGTCTATTGTAGATGGATTTGTTTCGTGCAAAATTTATGATAAACGCGATGACTTTGATTTTGAGATTGTAAATTTTCCTTTTTTGGATGGTGATGTTCCTCGTGCGCCATCCTATGGCGTTTATATTTCGCAATTAATTCGATTTGCTAGAGTGTGTAGTCATGTAACTGACTTCAACACTCGTAATAAATTATTAACGGCTAAACTCCTTAATCAGGGTTATCGGTACCATAAACTACGCAAAGCCTTTTCAAAATTTTATAGACGCCATTCTGATTTAATTTCAAAATTCAATATTGGACTTAAATCTCTTCTGCAACAAGGTCTATCGGAACCCGAATTTTATGGTGACTTAGCATATAAATTCAGAAAAATATATAACCGCAATGACTTCAGCACCCAATTTCGTAAAATCATTCTTCGATATAAAAAGATTGGGTACAACATGGATATTATACGACAGACTGCATGCATGGTAGTTAACCCAATCACGGTTGGCAACTTTGCTTCCCTCTTTAATTGCACGCCGGTGGGTCAGGCCTCAGATTCTATGACGGCTCCAACGTAAAGGCTTATTGAGAATTAGAGAGATCTAATTCAAGGTAATGTTGGTTGGTGCCTGATGCTCTGTCTCTGGTCGGGCTCATCGGAGTCTAACTGTTGGTTTTCTTTTGCTCCAGCATTTCAGTGGTTTCTTGCTGTCGAGTCCTCACCGTTGTCTCACCTCTGTGGTTCTTTGATTTTTGTGTTCACGGAGATGTTGCACTGATGAGTTAGGAGGCCTTCATGCGGACTGAACAAATTATTTGTCTAAATCGCGACGGAAGTAAGGGCGAGGATTGTGGCCACGTAAAATCGATTTAAGCCCCCCAGTGGAAATCTTCCACTGACCGTTCCAAGGCGGCTCTTCTGTGGCGATTTATTTATGTTGTTGTTTGTTACTTACTGTGTGTGTCGCTTGTGTCTTTTGGTTTTGGATGGCCATATGGCCATTTTGTGGGAAAGTAACTGTCCTTATGGCCTTCCTTTGTTTGGGTTTCCATTATGGTCTGGTCGCTTAATGTTTGTATTTCTTTCCCTTTGGTGTCTTTTATGGGTGGAGTAAGTTAATTGTATCAATTCCTGATCTTTGTTTTACTTCTACTTTGCATATCAGGGCTGTTTTGTTTGTGCCGTGTGGCGGCTGTAAAAGGTCTCCCCGTACATGCATTTAATGCTCTTATTTTTCCAATCCTCAGGGATTGCTTATACAATTGCTTTTCACTGTTCCATCAATTGACATCCTTTAGATACCTGTTGAAGGTCATTATTAAACCGATGTTCGTTCCTCGTTGTATAACAACTGCTTGTTTGACATCCCTGTACTTTAAGTAGACTAGGATGTTTTGTGGGCTTTTGTTGTACCTTCCTTCTATTCGAAGGAATCTTCTTCAGTAATTTTATATGCTGTTTTATTTAATAACCGGTATGAACATCGCTTTAGTATTGACGGTATCACAACCTTACTAACCAAAATGAGTATTACAAATACATTTAAAATATCAATATCACCCCTTAGGTTACACTCTGCTTCTTCTGTACGGATTCCCCATTCTATTAAGAACTTTAATACTATGTTGCCTTCGGTATTGGTTAGACCCTTAAATTTGTCTTCTGTAACTTCAGTTAATCTCAAAGGAGCAGGCAATACCAATGTTTTTGGGAGTAGTCTTCGTATAAGACTATCTCCTCTCAAATCGCCCATCCTTCGAAAATATACTAATCCGTGGAAAAGAAGTGGAATGTATCCCAGTATTTCTAAGTGCAATGCCAAGAGGTGCAGATGTTGTTCGCATTTAAGCACTGCGTCTACCGTTACTTCATCTGTAAACGGTAGACGCTTCTCTGTAGTTAACATGTCTGATTTGACATGACAGTCTACAGATTTAATTTATCTAATTACTTGACGTGCTACAAACTGTAATATGCAGTACGTCGGTCAAACTAACCGCATGCTTAAAACTAGATTGAACGAGCATTATCGTAGAATGAGTAAGCCTAAGAAAACTGACACTTTCTTGTACCGTCACTTTCGACGTACAGGTCATTCTGTAAATAACATTGTTATACAACCAGTGGAAAAACTTTATTACGATGCAAATTCTACAACTAGATTCAAAATAATCAAAAGACATGAAGCTGAACTGAAATGGATTAAATTTTTACAGACCCCTTTTCCACTGGGATTTAATGACAACATTTATCATGAGGGTAATATTTCCAGAATGCCGGACTTTGATATTTTCTCACTCCTGGAATGTCGAAAACGCAGAACTAGATCTCACGGCACCAGGAAAAATGGTAACTTTAAACGTAAAACACGTGCGTTTAAACGAAACAATACTAGACTGAAGTGACTGTCAATTATATTATTAAATCATGGACGCCACTCTATGCTTTCATTTTTAAGTTCATTACCCGTTTCTGTTTTACGTCTTCTGGACACCGAGGCGAATAAATTCTACGATAGTTCTCATCAGTTATATGATGCGGCTCTCTTAACTAGAGGCTATACTCAGCATACTCTCCGTCCTTACATTGATTCTGAAATTAATCATAAACGCCATTTCTTCAAAATATCCTTCATTAATAAGGGTATGGATTTTATAGATTTGCCCAGTATCTTCCGTGAGAGATCGGTGCTTTCTTCCATTCCTGCTTATTTTCAAAATACTGAAACACCTATAATTTGCTATAAATATAACAAACCTGTTAGATCTATCATTTTTAATTTCAATAAACTTGTTTCAGATCTTGATATTGATACTAATACTCCTGATTCATGTGATTGTAAAAACTCAAAGTATTGCTATCCTGCTGCTGGTCATGTAATTACTGGCAATTTGAAAATTATTCCTGATTCTAGGATAAGGAATATAATTTCTAAAGGACCGAAATATCGGTTTCCTTCTAAAATTGATTTCAGTAAATGTAGAGATGAAATCGCTGCTTCCTTGAATGAATTCGGTAATCGATGGTGTAAGCGAGAGTATGTTGAGCATAAAGCCCTTAAGGACTGGAAACTTAGCATTTTAAAACTAGTAAATAAACGCATTTCTTTCTATTCTCAAAATACTAACTTATTACCTCCTAAGCCCAAGACGTCTTTACGTCATCTTAAACTAGGTATTCAAGAATTTCATAAGAAGTTTGTTTTGGCCCCTGCAGACAAGGCCGCTAACAACGTCGTCGTTGTGTGACGGCTCCACTATGTTAACACGCTTAAGCAGGAGCTTGGTGGTACTATGGCCTATGAACTTCAGCCTTTAGCTGAAGAGAGAGTTATAGTAGATAAACATGTTTGTCTTTCAGCCACCAAGTTTGCTGTGTGTGTTAACGAAGGCCAAGACGAGCTTCCTACGCTATACTGGTTACCAAAACTTCATAAAAAACCTTACAAAGCACGGTTTATTGCAAATTCTAGCTCTTGCACTACCACTGAACTTTCTAAATTATTAACTTCCTGTCTTACTGCTATTAAAACGCATGTAATTAAATATTGTGATAAAGTCTTTGAAAGATCAGGAAGAAATCTATTTTGGTCTATAAAAAATTCGAATGAGGTTTTAAATAAATTGAAATCTAGACATTTTCGTGCTTCTAGTCTGTCTACCTACGATTTTTCCACTCTTTACACTACACTTCCTCATAATCTTATAAAAGAAAAGCTTAATGATTTAATTGAATGGACTTTTCACAGAGAAGATTCTCTCTATCTTGCATGTAATGTCAGAAATGCATTTTTCACTTCTAAAGAGCATAAGAATTATACACTTTGGTCATGTCAGAAAGTGTGTGATGCCCTCACCTTTCTACTTGACAATATTTATATTAGATTCGGTACTAAGTTATTTAGACAAATTGTGGGTATTCCGATGGGTACTAATTGCGCACCTCTTGTGGCTGATCTGTTCTTGTATTGTTATGAAAGAGACTTCATTTTGTCGCTTTCCATTGATAACCAATCTGAAATTATTGAAGCTTTTAGCTCTACTTCTAGATATTTAGATGATTTATTAAATATTGATAATACCTATTTTGATGGTTTGATCAGTCAGATTTACCCCCTTGAACTTCAGTTAAATAAAGCAAATTCTTCTGATACCGAGGCCCCGTTTTTGGATTTACATCTGTCTATTGTAGATGGATTTGTTTCGTGCAAAATTTATGATAAACGCGATGACTTTGATTTTGAGATTGTAAATTTTCCTTTTTTGGATGGTGATGTTCCTCGTGCGCCATCCTATGGCGTTTATATTTCGCAATTAATTCGATTTGCTAGAGTGTGTAGTCATGTAACTGACTTCAACACTCGTAATAAATTATTAACGGCTAAACTCCTTAATCAGGGTTATCGGTACCATAAACTACGCAAAGCCTTTTCAAAATTTTATAGACGCCATTCTGATTTAATTTCAAAATTCAATATTGGACTTAAATCTCTTCTGCAACAAGGTCTATCGGAACCCGAATTTTATGGTGACTTAGCATATAAATTCAGAAAAATATATAACCGCAATGACTTCAGCACCCAATTTCGTAAAATCATTCTTCGATATAAAAAGATTGGGTACAACATGGATATTATACGACAGACTGCATGCATGGTAGTTAACCCAATCACGGTTGGCAACTTTGCTTCCCTCTTTAATTGCACGCCGGTGGGTCAGGCCTCAGATTCTATGACGGCTCCAACGTAAAGGCTTATTGAGAATTAGAGAGATCTAATTCAAGGTAATGTTGGTTGGTGCCTGATGCTCTGTCTCTGGTCGGGCTCATCGGAGTCTAACTGTTGGTTTTCTTTTGCTCCAGCATTTCAGTGGTTTCTTGCTGTCGAGTCCTCACCGTTGTCTCACCTCTGTGGTTCTTTGATTTTTGTGTTCACGGAGATGTTGCACTGATGAGTTAGGAGGCCTTCATGCGGACTGAACAAATTATTTGTCTAAATCGCGACGGAAGTAAGGGCGAGGATTGTGGCCACGTAAAATCGATTTAAGCCCCCCAGTGGAAATCTTCCACTGACCGTTCCAAGGCGGCTCTTCTGTGGCGATTTATTTATGTTGTTGTTTGTTACTTACTGTGTGTGTCGCTTGTGTCTTTTGGTTTTGGATGGCCATATGGCCATTTTGTGGGAAAGTAACTGTCCTTATGGCCTTCCTTTGTTTGGGTTTCCATTATGGTCTGGTCGCTTAATGTTTGTATTTCTTTCCCTTTGGTGTCTTTTATGGGTGGAGTAAGTTAATTGTATCAATTCCTGATCTTTGTTTTACTTCTACTTTCTATAGGATTGTACTGCAAAAGCAACGCCGACATTCAAACTTTTTCCATGTTTCATTTCTGATTGGTTTTGATTTTTATGCCCTCAGAGATATTACAATGATGATCATAAAATCCTTCGAGCTGACTAAATGACTTAGTATGTTAATCACGTCACAATCAAAGGCGAGTTTTGTGGCCCAGTAAAGTCGATTAAAGACCCCAGTAAAACATAGACCATTCCCAGGAATAGCTTTTTATGTGTTTGGCTATCACTGCCATTATACGTCTTTGCATTTACGTCCTCGGAATATTTGATTATTATTTCGGATAGCCAGTTGGCCATTTCGTGTGGGACAATGCCTATGTGTTTTCTCTTTGTATTTTGTATTTTGGTGTCGTTTCTTTATTCTTCATTCCCGTCGGTGTCTTAGACGTAAAGTGTTTGGTTTCTACACGGATTCTTTCCTAATCATTGACCTCATTTCTATCGAAACAAAAGTAGATGCCCGGGAAAAGCCACAATCAAAGATTACAGCCAACCAATGGCACCTGTTGGAAGAGTAACTAACAAACCAAAAACCAAACAGATAAAAAAACACAAACAACAAGAAATAAACACATCACGAACAGCATAGCAAGCAGCTCCTGCTTCCCCTCAAGAGATGAATACTGTGCAACAGGCCCAGGTAATGAAAAGCAAATAATAATAATAATAATAATAATACAAAATAAAAAATAAAAAGATGTTCAGGCGTGGAGATTGATCATGAAATCTTTTCTACCGTCATTCTCTCCCTTCCGCTGATTCAAGAAGGGCAGATGTCAGTTTCTGTCAAAAGAATGTGCACCTTACTGATTAACCGCTTATGTATAAAAAAATGAAGTGGAGGCAATGATCAGGAATCGATACAATTAACCCATGACTCCATTCAGTGACACCAAAGGGAAAAAAGCACAAACATAAAACAACTAGACCCTAATGGAAACATCAATAGCGGAATGCCAAAAGGACAGTAGCTTTCCCACAATATGGCTACTGGCTATACAAAACAAAATAATAAGCGATACCCACCTCAAAGACAAACCATAACAAAAATAAACCGCGACAGAAGAACCGCTTTGGAACGGTCAACGAAATGAATTCCACTGGGGAGGGGAGCTTAAATGTATTGTACGTTGCCACGATCCTCGCCATTATTTCCGTCGCGATTAAGACAAGTAATTTCTTCAGGCCGCCTGAAGGCTGACCAGGAAAAGTGTGGATAGGTAAACTGATCGGCTGAAAAATGACCTAAAATAGTGTTGACTGGACCGTTAGACATCAATACAAACAAAATACAAATAAAGATGCCCAGGAAAAGCTACAGTCAACGATTACAGCCTTGCAATGGCACCACAAGTGGAAGAGTAACTAACAATGAGGAAAACAAACGAAAAAAAACACAGAAAAAAACGGATCACAAACAGCACAGTAACCAGATCCATCTTCCCCACAAAAGGTGATCAAGATGCAACAGAAAAAAAAATAATGGAAATTAAATAAATCCTATTTATAATACACAAGCATTTGCACATTTATCACGAAGAGCCATATCGGGAAATACGACAAAGCTATAACAAAAAAAAAAAACGAACAACAAAAACATTAGAAGTACCGCCTTAGGACGGTGAGTAGCGAGAACCACTGGGGTATTTAACCTTTAACCTGCTGAATATTCAATTAAGCCACACTCATTTCTGACTTTGAACCTATCAGATTACTTGATGCAGCTTATTTCTATATATTCATAAATTGAATGTCAAACTATGTAGATCCTGATCAGATGGCTTCTTCAGAAGCCATCTGACCTGGATCTACACTGTTTGCAAAGATAGGGCTTGTCGCCTACAGCAGGGTAAAGGTTAAATCGATTCTATAGACCCAACCTTCACCCAAGGTCCTAATATTATTTACAACACACAAAATTGTTGGTCCACCTGAAAGATACTACTCAGTCAAAAGATAATCACAGAATAACATATAAGAGCAAACTGAAATAAACATGTAATTGAATAACTGTGGTGAAGTAAAGATGTGGGTTCTTATCGTCATCACGAAAATATGCCTACATAAGCCTGAGTGGTGGGGTGGGTTGTTTAAAACTATCTTTCGCGGCCGCAATCATCGCCCTTAAAAATAAATGGCGTGCAGGTAAAGAAATAAGAGCTATTATATGACCGATTGTGAGAAAAAAGTTCTCATGAAAGGCGACAGCCATCGCAAGCCATCAATCAAACGAATAGAAAGATGGCCTTAAATAAAAAAATGTGACATGACGGAATGCATATAAAACGTAAGGGAATGGATGCACAAACATACCAAGCTAATTAGCAATCAAATCTATTGCAAAGGAAGACAGCCGTTGTACAACAAACATGATTTTAATAACTCCAGAGCACTGGAAGAGCAACACGATCTTAAACAAGAGGCTCAATGAGCCTAAACCGCTCACCTGAGGAACTTAAGTTTTAACAATTCACAGACTTGACTACTAAATCTGCTAATAGAATCCAGCCCATTGACCCTTACAGGATATAAGTCATCATTATTGCATTGCATTCCAAGTTTGAGACTTCTAGCTTCTATAGTTCCTGAGAAATCTTTGACGAAAATTTAACATTGGTCAAAATGGAGAGAAAGAAGAATGAAAGAACAGATGAACAAATAAGCTGAGAAAGCCCAATGTCTCTTACACAAAATAAGTCATCATTATTCTATTGAATACCAAATTTGATGCTTCTAGCTTTTATAGTTCCTGAGAAATCTTTGATTAAAAATTTAACATTGGTCTATTATCTCTATATGGAGAGAAAGAAGAATGAAGGAACAAATGAACCAGACTAGCTCCAAAACGTAATGCAGCTTTTCCCCTTGCCCAATGGTGCTACACATAAAATTTAAACAAGATTGGTCGACTGCCTTCTGAGATATGCTTCATTGAAAGTGTGGACGACGGATGGACGGACGACAGACGACGGACTCCGGAGCCTTGGTATACTATCAGCTCACTGGAGCCTTTGGCTCAGGTGAGCTAAAAATTCAAGTCGCTATTTCTGTCACAACATTTTCCCTACGTTAAGTCTATGGGCAAATTTTTTTGTCTCTCAAGGTCACGTAACTCCGAGGTCAATATTCTGATTCGGCCCAAAATCGAACTTAACCGAGATTTTATGCCTGTCCTCGGTACCTGCAAGTTTGAAGCCGATATGAATAAAAATAAAGTTGCTATCGTGGTCACAACGTATTTTTTTATGCTCAAGGGCAGGTAACTCCAAGGCAAATATTCCGATTCGGCCCAAAATCGAACTTGACCGAGATTTTATGTCTGTCCTCGTTACCTGCAAGTTTGAAGCTGATCTGAAAAAAATTCAAGTCGCTATCGTAGTCGAAACATTTTCCCTAATTAAGTCTGTGGGCAAATTTTTTGTCGCTCAAGGTCACGTAACTCCGAGGTCAATATTCCGATTCGGCCCAAAATTGATCTTAACCAAGATTTTATGCCTGTCCTCGTTACCTGCAAGTTTGAAGCTGATATGAATAAAAATAAAGTTGCTATCGTGGTCACAACGTATTTTTTTATGCTCAAGGGCAGGTAACTCCATGGCAAATAATCCGATTCGGCCCAAAATCGAACTTAACCGAGATTTTATGTCTGTCCTCGTTACCTGCAAGTTTGAAGCTGATATGAATAAAAATTAAGTTGCTATCGTGGTCACAACGTATTTTTTTATGCTCAAGGGCAGGTAACTCCATGGCAAATAATCCGATTCGGCCCAAAATCGAACTTAACCGAGATTTTATGTCTGTCCTCGTTACCTGCAAGTTTGAAGCTGATATAAATAAAAATAAAGTTGCTATCGTGGCCACAACGTATTTTTTTATGCTCAAGGGCAGGTAACTCCATGGCAAATAATCCGATTCGGCCCAAAATCAAACTTAACCGAGATTTTATGTCTGTCCTCGTTACCTGCAAGTTTGAAGCTGATCTGAAAAAAATTCAAGTCGCTATCGTAGTCACAACATTTTCCCTATATAAAGTCTATGGGCAAATTTTTTGTCGCTCAAGGTCATGTAACTCCGAGGTCAATATTTCGATTCGAACTTAACTGAGATTTTATGCCTGTCCACATTACCTGCAAGTTTGAAGCTGATCTGAATAAAAATAAAGTTGCTATCATGGTCACAACGTATTTTTTTATGCTCAAGGGCAGGTAACTCCAAGGCAAATAATCCGATTCTGCCCAAAATCTAACTTAACCGAGATTTTATGTCTGTCCTCGTTACCTGCAAGTTTGAAGCTGATCTGAAAAAAATTCAAGTCGCTATCATAGTCACAACATTTTCCCTATGTTAAGTCTATGGGCAAATTTTTTGTCGCTCAAAGTCACGTAACTCCGAGGTCAATATTCCGATTCGGCCCAAAATCGAACTTAACCGGGATTTTATGCCTGTCCTTGTTACCTACAAGTTTGAAGCTGATCTGAATAAAAATAAAGTTGCTATCGTGGTCACAACGTATTTTTTCATGCTTAAGGGCAGGTAACTCCAAGGCAAATAATCCGATTCGGCCCAAAATCGAACATAACCGTGATTTTATGTCTGTCCTTGTTACCTGCAAGTTTGAAGCTGATCTGAAAAAAATTCAAGTCGCTATCATAATCACAACATTTTCCCTATGTTAAGTCTATGGGCAAATTTTTTGTCGCTCAAGGTCACGTAACTCCGAGGTCAATATTCCGATTCTGCCCAAAATCGAACTTAACCGAGATTTTATACCTGTCCTTATTATCTGCAAGAATGAAGTTGATCAGAAAAAAATTGACGGAGCTAGAGTGATGACAAGCTTTTTCCTATGTTAAGTCTATGGGAGCTATATGTTGCCATGGTAACCAGAGTTCCACTCAGATCTGCATGAAAACCTTATGCAGTCTTTCCACTTGCCCAATAATGTTACACATGAAATTTGATCAAAGTCGGCCAAGTAGTCTTCAAAATATACATTTTTGAAATTCACATTAACCCTTATGCAAAACTGCACAAGGGCAGGTAACTCCTAAGTGTATGATCCGATTCTGCCAATTATCGAACTTGACCGAGATTTCATGGCTGTGCTGGTTATCTGTAAGAATGAAGCCAATCCGAACAAAATTGAAGCAGCTACAGTGATGACAACATTTTCCCCATGTTAAGTCGATAGGCAATTTTTCGGGCGCTCAAGGGGACGTAACTCTTGAGTGAATTATCTGATTCGGCCCAAAATCGAACTTGACCGAGATTTTATGCCTGTACTGGTTATCTGCAAGAATGAAGTCGATCAGAAAAAAATTGACGGAGCTAGAGTGATGACAAGCTTTTTCCTATGTGAAGTCTATGGGAGCTAGATGTTGCCATGGCAACCAGAGTTCCACTCAGATCTGCCTGAAAACCTAATGTAGCCTTTCCACTTGCCCAATAATGCGACACATGAAATTTGATCAAAGTTGGCCAAGTAGTCTTTAAGATATACATTTTTGAAATTCCCATTAACCCTAATGCAAAAACACACAAGGGCAGGTAACTCCTAAGTGAATGATCCGATTCTGCCAGTTATCGAACTTGACCGAGATTTCATGGCTGTGCGGGTTATCTGCAAGAATAAAGCCAATCTGAAAATAATTGAAGCAGCTACAGTGATGACAACATTCTCCCCATGTTAAGTCAATAGGCAATTTTTTCAACGCTCAAGGGCACGTAACTCCTGAGTGAATAATCCGATTCAGCCCAAAATCGAACTTGATCGAGATTTCATGCCTGTCCTCGTTATCTGCAAGAATGAAGTCGATCAGAAAAAAATTGACGGAGCTAGAGTGATGACAAGCTTTTTCCTATGTTTTTTCAACGCTCAAGAGCACGTAACTCCTGATTGAATAATCCGATTCAGCCCAAAATCGAACTTGATCGAGATTTCATGCCTGTCCTCGTTATCTGCAAGAATGAAGACAATCAGAAAAAAATTGATGGAGCTAGAGTGATGACAAACTTTTTCCTATGTTAAGTCTATGGGAGCTATTTGTTGCCATGGCAACCAGAGTTCCGATCCGATCTGCCCGAAAACAGTATGCAGCCTTTCCCCCTACCTGATAATGCTTCACATGAAATTTGATCAAGATTGGCCCACTGGTTCCGGAGATATACTTCTTTGAAAGTGTGGACGACGGACGACGACGGACGACGACGGACGACGACGGACGACGGACGCCGGCTCGTGGTATACTAATACCTCACATGAGCCTTCGGCTCAGGTGAGCTAAAAAGCGGTTCAAAGCAGAGACTATATACGCGCGCTGTGTCACAATTTGAGGTCTATTAGTCGCTCCAGTTCCTCAAACCCATACTAAAGATTCAATAGTCTGGGAGAAGCTGCTGAAAATGCGAAAATCTAGAGGACGGACAGGCGTGTCGATTAAATGAATAAGGGACAACGGACGACTGTATAAGCTGACCTATAGCATTGATATGCTCCGGGTGAAACAACAACAGATAACAAGCGTAATAAAAACAGTAAAATATATAATTTTGCACTGCAATACTTGCATTCACTGTTTTCATTTCAAGAATCCATCAGATTAAAAGTCCGTGTAATGAACATTCCTCTAAACCCCACAATATATAAAGGAAAGTGGGGATTACGAGGGTATTCATTATTTTTCTTATTGTTTGCTCCAAACCATTGTCTCAAACGAGCGCCCACTAATCTATATTAAAAGCAGTAATGAGAAAATAGCAAACATTAACTAGCAAACCCCTCCCTCATGAGACAAGAAAGACACAACTTTTGCACATGGGTGTGTTTTCGAAAAGGAATTTACCAAATCTATACTTACATGCCTCTCTGCAATGGTTTGAGCTTATTTCTAATGGTTTTAAAATCAGGTCTCTTCAGCGGTTCCTCGTCCCAACATTCTTTAATTACATCAACAACGAACTTAGGCGTGGTATCTAAGGCAGCGAGTCGAGGTCGGAAGGGTACATCAGCCATCACCTCAGTCACGCGAGCGATAATATCTGCAAATGTTAACCATTAAAATTAAATAATAAATAAAATTAGAATAAAAGTTGTTCTGCCAGAGCTGAAAATAGCAACATCTTTAAATAAAATCAAGGTAAATGGCTCTTTTTCAAAATAATTTCACAGAAATGATCCTCTAATGTTGCTAAAGGGGTCCTTTCAATGAAAACGATTGCCTCCAAAGCTTAAACTGGAAAAGAATCTTTGGTCCGCATGTCCTTTTACTTGTGACGCCTTAGTTCCATAAACTACGAGACGTCTTGGATTCAAATGAGCGATACAGCGTCATGATATTGTTCTTGTTTAGAGCTTACTTTTTATCTTAGTCACACTGAAAAGGATCTAGTGTCTAAAAATGCATTTGATCCAAAAATGCAAAATTTTGATTCTCTGCAGTTGCAGAACTCCTATCCACAAATCCAGTCTCTCACGAAATTTAACGCATATTTCTTATATGATACCTTATACCATGCCCAGAAGTGTGATTGTTTTTCACAACGGACTCCTTAATTCTGCAAACAAGATAAGCAATTTTATATGCGGACTCCTAAAAAGGACACTCTGATAAGACATTTTACTTTTAGCAAAATATTTCAGCCATTTACTATATACATTTTTATAAATCACTCAATCTGACCATCCTAAAATGGACCCTTACGACCTATAATGTGGAAGGCTTCATTAAGCAAATATCAGTAAAAGGACAATTCGTTACCTTTGGGAGACATCTCGAGGTCTCCAAATGGTCCGTTACGTCCATGTATTTCATAAAGAATAATGGCAAAGGAGTAAACATCACCCTCTTGTGTTCCTCGCTTGGGGACAAAGCCGTTTCGCACAATCTCTGGTGCTGTCCACAACATATCTGCAATAAATAATTGCTGTAATAAATAATTGCAGATTTTAGCGATTCCCTGAATAGAAAAAAAGTCAGTAAGAGCTAAAACGAAACTTAAAACGTGACAAAAGTTGTATAGAGGTCAACGATAATACATCGGGTGAGTCATTGAACACTGCAGCAAAGTTTGGGCGATAACTTACTGAAAACAGCGCCATATTATTTGCATTAATATATCTCCCCCGATTTTTTTTTCGGAGAGACATGTTGTTTTTCCCCGGGCACCTGTCTGTCCGTCTGTCTGTCCGTCTGTCACAAATTTGTGTCCGCTCTATAACTTAAAAACCGTTCAAGCGTTCTTCAAGAAACTTCATACAAATATTAATCAATATTGGACGACGTGCAGAACGCAAGAACTATAACTCTCGCATTTACACCTTTGGAGTTATCTCCCTTGGAAGTTTGTCGGTATGTATGTATGTATATGTATGGGCAAATACTGTCCGGTCAATAACGTTCCTTTTTTCCGATGGATTTTGAAATTACTTTGCAGAAATATTAACCACCATACGAAGATATGTGGCGTGCATGACGGAGGTCGATACCTCAAAGGCCAAAGTCATACTTAGAGGCAAAAGGTTAAAAAGGGGCCTTTTTCGGGTTTGGTCATTAACTTTCTTATTTTTAGATGGCTTTTGAAATTACTCGGCAAAAATGTTAACCACCATGATACGATGTGTTGCGTGCATGACCCAGTTTGGGTACTCAAAGGTCAATGTCAAACTTAGAGGTCAAAGGTGAAAAAGGGGCCTTTTTCGTGTTTTGTAAATATTTTTTTATTTTTATATAGAATTTGAAATTACTTGGCAGAAATGTAAACTATCATGAGACAATGTGATGCACGCACGATTCAGGTTGGTACCTCAAAGGTCAAGGTCATACATAGAGGTCAAAAGTAAAAAGGGGCATTTTTTCGTGTTTGATCAATAACATTCTTATTTTTGTCAGATTTTGAAATTGCTTTGCAGAAATGTTAACCACCATGAGACGACGTGATGTGCGCATGGCCCAATTTGGTACCTCAAAGGTCAAGGTCATCCATTGCGGTTAAAGGTAGAGAAAGGGGTCTTTTTGTGTTCGGTCAATAACTTTTTTTATTTTAGATGGATTTTGAATTACTGGGCAGAAATGTTAACCACCATGAGACAATGTGGTGCGTGCATGACCAAGGTTGGTTGGTACCTAAAAGGTCAAGGTCATACTTAGAGGTCAAAGGTCAAAAAAGGGGCCTTTTTTCGTGTTTGCTCAATAACTTTCTTATTTGTAGATGGATTTTGTAATTACTTGGCAGAAATGTTAACCACAATGAGACGATCTGTCTCTTGCATGACTGTTGTTGGTACCTCAAAGGTCAAAGGTTAAAAAGGGGCTTTTTAGTGTTTAGTCAATAACTTTCTTATTCCTGGATAGATTGTGAAATTACTTGGCAGAAATGTTTACCATCATGAGACGATGTGTCGCGCGCTAGACATAGTTCGGTACCGCCAAGGTCAAGGTCATTCTAAGAGGTCAAAGTTCATAAAAGTCTTTTTTGTGTCCAGTCAATAACTTTTTTTATTTCTGGATGGACTTTTTAAAGTAACCTTGCAGAAATGTTCACCTTCATTAAACGATGAGTCGTGTGCAAGACCAAGGTCCATACCTGCAATGTCAAGGTCATACCTAGAGATCAAAGGTCAGAAAAAGGGCTTTTTTGTGTACAGTCAATAACTTTCTTATTCTTTGATGGATTATGAAATTACTTGGCAGTTACGATAACCATTATGAGACGATGTGTTGTACCTCAAAGGTCAAGGCCATACTTAGAGGTCAAAGGTAAAAAAGGGCTTTTTGTGTACAGGCAATAACTTTTTTATTTCTCTATTAACTTTTTAAAGTTACTTTGCAGAAATGTACATCTTCATTAGATGATGTGTTGCACAGTCACAAGATACCTCCAATGTCAAGGTCATACTTAGAGGTCAAAAAGGGGGAGACATCTGTGTTTTTTTTTTAGAAAAACAAATTCTAGCATTTCAAACTATCGATGGCTTGAAGAAATAGAAAGGCTGCATGATGCTTCCACCCAGAGCTGAAACCGACTGCTCACGAGTGCTGGTAAACCGCTTAGAAGATCTAAGGATCTCATTGAGGCGGTTCTAACGTGTACCCTCAATCTATATTTTAGAGCAGAAATAAGACAAAAAGGTTTACCTCTATAAACATCAGCTTTACTATATAAAAGATCGATTGAAGGGGTTCTAAATTATATAGGCGTGTTTTCGTGATGCAATGGTTTAAGTTTCTCCATCAAATAGTATTCAAGATAAAAGGCAAAATCACCGACATATGAAATGTTGTCACACTGACCGAGATGTATCTCAAGGTCAATCGTCTGCTATTATATCTTTCTTGTTATTTGTCCTGCGATTAGCCGTGCACCTGTCGGAGATCGCCCTTGGTCGTCTTGTCAGTATTTGGGTTTGCGGGATGCCGGAACCCTATTTGAAGGTTCATAGTTGCTGTGATTAAACCAAAAATACAAAATTAAATCTTAAGAAATTATAAAAATTCTATGTTTGAGACCTTGATCTCAAGGGAATGCTACCCGACAGGGATGATGGCAATTAAAACTTTATATAGCATTGCCTTCTATTCTAGTTTAGACCTATATCTTTTGATTTTTGTTTGATTTGAGGTTTAACGATCTCGTCAACACTGTAAAGGTCATTTTGGAGACGTTGCTCCCAATTCTGTGGGACTTTTACCCGAAACAGAGATGAAGAAATGACATCTCAAGCCCTGCCGCCAAATGAAACCAATAGGGTTTAAGAGCAAAGACGTTCCGATTCGCACTGCTTTGCCAGGGCAGGCTTAGATCCTCTATGCGGTTTACCAGTACTCGTGTGGGGATCGGTTTCAGCTCTGAGGGGAAGCATCATGCAGCCCATCTATTTCTTCAAGCCCCGATGGGCGGGGGACAGTACCTATCTCTACCATCTTGCCAAATATATAAGAAATCTGGCAAACAGTCCTAAAATTGTAAGGCCTTATAAACTTTAACACAAAACTTTGACCATGTGACAATGTTCTAAGTCTGTGACCTTGACCTTGAGGCCACGCCTACCAACATGGATGGCAGTAATTGGGCCCCGTCAAGCGATTTTGGTACTTATCGCCTATGCGAGCAGCGACGGTTCAGGCGAGCCTGCGCATCCGCGCAGTTTCGCCAGAACCTTCGCTACTCGCTCATACAAGTAGTGAATCAAGTGGAACAAGCAGACAGAAAGCCATATCCCTGGCCCCTCTGAATGGCTGGGCATGCGCAGTTAAAATTTGTCATGACGGAATGATCGAAGGCACAAATTCGCTTGGCGGGGCTCAATTAAAACATTAGAACAATACCTGCTATCGTGCAAAATATAAAAGAAATCCAAGAAAGGGTCTTCAAATCATAAGATCCCCGCCAAGCGAATTTGTGTCTTCGAGCATTCCGTCATGACAAAATTTAACTGCGCATGCCCAGCCATTCAGAGGGGCCAGGGATATGGATTTCTGTCTGAAAGTTCCTCTTGATTCACTGCTTGCATGAGCGAGCAGCGAAGGTTCTGGCGAGACTGCGCGGATGCGCAGGCTCGCCTGAACCTTCGCTGCTCGCATAGGCGATAAGTACCAAAATCGCTTGACGGGGCCCATAAGGTCTTTTAAACATTAACGCAAAAACTTTGACCCTTGTTCCACGAACGTGGCGGAAAGACGAACGAACCAACAAACGTACGTACGTACGAACGCACGGACGAACGGAAAGTCGAAAACTATATACCCCTCGGCATAAATGCCGGGGGTATAAATATATTTTTCTGAAAAGAAAAAAATCTTTTGATATTTGTTTTCTGCTCCAAACGTAGAATGTGGGTACCCATTGGAACCGTCTCATTGCGACCGTTTATAACGAATATCCACACTATATATATTTTGAGCAAAAATAAAGAAAATAATCCTTATCACTATAAACCCTATATTTTCGCTCTAAAAAGTGGGGTTTGCAGTGGTATTTATTTAAATGGTCTTGTTCACGTGATGTATGTTTTACTATGATGGTATGGTCGAAATTCAATGTCTTGAACAACTTTTGAGATCACGACAATTTGTTCGAGACAGTGGTACATTACGATAATACATATCTCTAAATAAGGCTACTTTTCTGATGAATTGATCGGTGATACTTTTCTTATAGGTTGTGGGTGCTCGTTAGAACCGCCTCAATGAATGGTCTTGGCGCCAGGTGAGGAGACAAATGAGGATGGCATAAGGATATCATTTCGAATTTCTATTTACACATCATTAAGCCTCGTTTAGGCGATGTTTAACTGGTGCGGACACAACTGCCTTTTTAAGATAAAAAATAGAAAATCCGGAAGCATTATCCTTAACACGCACGTGGATATACGAACCTATGAGAAGAGTTATGAAGGGCCCCATGCACAACTACGAATTAGCAATAGTATTCGTGACATCCGTATTTGACATCCGTATTTGAGCCATTGAATGTTCACGGTGTTTGTCTTTTTTAATCAAATTGCCATTACCTTTTCAGAAAATTTGAACTTGCAACACAATACATTTTTTTGGGTAGCTGGGTGTTATCATGTAAACCAACAGCGCATTAAATATCCTTTACGAAAACACGCCTATACAAATGCATTGTAAACTTTATCGCCATAAAAACGAAAATTTTAAGATTAAAAATTGTGATATTTTTCTTATTTCTGGTCAAAATATAGATTGTGGGTATTCGATAAGGCGGTTCTAACGAGTACCCACAATCTATATTTTAGAGCAGAAATAAGAAAAATAAGGTTTACCCCTGTAAACCCCGGTTTTACTATATGAAAGTTGGGTTGAAGGGGGTTAAAATTATATAGGTGTGTTCTCGTGATGAAACTCAAACGCATTGAACGTTCCGTTTGGCGACCAGTATACTGAAGCTTTCTTCAAAAGGAAAATAAGTAAATTAACCTTTAGAGTATGGTTATTTCCTTTCCTCTTCAGGGGAATTTGAAAGTTTTTATAATAGTTATATTTTCCAACCTGTCTAGTAGCCTTTAATGTCATATCCGCTCTGTCTGTACCGACTAACACTTAATAACATCAACCCTTTATTAGAACATATCAATCAGAATTTGACATGTTTATGGGTTACATTGCGGGCAGTAGTATTTCTCCGACGATACGCAATTTACCGTTTTCATTTCCATCCCAACATATTGTTAGAGTGTCTGGCCATAGAACTAACGTGTTCAAAGACGTTATTATCCTATATCAAACAATAACTCTTCCCAAGAGAACAAAGTGTACAGTTATAAATAATGACAATAATATAAAAGCCTTTTTAGCCGACGTCTTTATAAAACTTCAAATAGATTCTTACTATTAGGAAATGAAGGAATTTTAATCAAACGTGGTCAGACATATCCTTATGTTAAAGTAACATCACAAAAACACATCTTTATAAATTTGACTCCCTTGCACCCCACTTTTATGTAGTAAAACTGGGGTTTATGGGGGTAATCCTTTTTTTCTTATTTCTGCTTCAAAATATAGACTGTGGGTACTTGTTAGAACCGCCTCGATGAGGCGGTTCTAACGAGTACCACAATCTATATTTTGAGCAGAAATAAGAAAAATATCGTAATTTTTCATCTGAAAATGTTACTTTTTTGGGAGGTAAATTTAACAATGTATTTGTATAAGCGTGTTTTCGTAATGCATTAGCAATATTCAGTTGGTGTATTTATTGCATATATAACAGATGATGTCAGAAAAATACCTCAGTGCCTAATTATACTGAAAACAACCGAATGTTAATATTCTTAACAAATACAATTCAGCTATTTCAACTGTTTGATACAGTGAGTAAGTGGCAACAGCTATCATGACAGGCGCGAAAGATACCTGTTGCAAATAATGACTAAAAGACTGAATTTTCCTATATGTTCCTCAGATAAACTTGTTTCCCTTTCGCAACTTGTTTCCTTTTCGCAAACCGATTCCCCAAGAGGCCAAACCAAATGAAACAATACAGACAAAATCAAGGCTGCCCGATTCCACATAACCATTGGACGGGAACGTGCAGCCTTCGTTTCACTGGCCGTTCCAAGGCGGTTCTTCTGTCGTGGTTTATTTTTGTTATGGCTTGTCTTTGAGTGTTTGTGTCGCTTATATTAGTTTGTTTTGGATACCCAATTGGCCATCTTGTGGGAAAGTCACTGTCTTGTTGGCTTTCCGCTATTGATGTTTAGTTGTTTCATATTTGTGTTGCTTTTCCTTTGGTGTCTCTGATGGGAGCTGTGGGTTAATTGTATCCATCACGAAAACATGCCTATATAAGTTTGACCCCCCCTTGAACCCCACTTTTATAAAGTCAAACTGGGGTTTCCGGGGGTAAACCTTATTTTTCTTATTTCTGCTCTAAAATATAGATTGTGGGTACTCGTTAGAACCGCCTTGATGAGGCGGTTCTAACGAGTGCCCACAATCTATATTTTGAGCAGGAATAAGAAAAATATCACAATTTTTCATCATAATATTTTCACTTTTTTGGCGATAAAGGTGGCAATGTATTTGTATAGGCGTGTTTGCGTAATGCGAGTCATGATCATTGCTTTCAGTTCTATTTTTCATTGGCATCGTTTCACCGTTTAGGCCGCACCAAGCAAAAAGAATCGTCGAGCATGTGATCTTACCGAACAGCATCTATACTTTGCGGAAAGAGATCTTCAAGCACGTGTGCACAGCGAATACTCCATTTAAACAGCGCATCAGCACATTCTTACCATAGTCTTCACTGTGCTAAATGGACGGTAATTACACAAACCTTCTTCATGCAGTCAGGATAATAAAAAAGAGAAACGATCAGGAACGTATACAGTCAGATCCCGAATTGAAACCACAATATCACTGGGGAAAAACTTCGAAACATAGAGTGACGGCAGCAAACGAAACGGACCGCAGGTAAACAGTCAGTAGCACTTTCCCAAACAGGTGGTGACTCAGAAAATCCAAACCTAACTTAAAAGGAGCAATATACATAATTGGGGAAAGAATCGGAATCACCAACATGACAAACAGATTCTTACTGTAAGTAAAAAAAAAAATAAAATAAAACAACCAAAACGGGGGTGGGGGAAGAATCAGAATCATCAACATAACAACATTTTAATAAGGGAAATAATCAGAACCACCAACACAAAGCATGAAAGAACCATAGCAAAAGCACCGACTTTGAACGGTCATTAAACATAACTGGTGGGTTGTAGTTCACTTCACGGGATCCCAACGCTAACTCATTTTCACTGTGGTTCAAACATTCAAGTATTTGTTTGGTCAGCGTGAAGATGTTCTGACCTCATCGGTGAAACAACTCGGTAAACAAAGAAATCACAATTAAAGACAAGTTGACACAAGGGTGAGGACTCGACAGTAAAACGAGCTGAGCCTTCCGGTGAAGGAAAGGCTGTTTAGTCTGCCCAGAAAAACTTGTACACGCCACGGTTTTCAGCTCTGTGTTGCAGTCCCTTCTTTCAAAAGGAATCACTTTTTCAACCGCCCCCGCCCATAGGGGCTTGAAGAAATATATGGGCTGCACGATGCTTCCACGCAGAGCTGAATCCGGCCCGCACTAGTACTGGTAAACCGCTTGGAGGATCTAAGCCTGTCCAGGAACCGCGGTGCGAGGCGGACCGTCCATGCTAATAAACCCTATTGGTTTCATTGGGCAACAGGGCTTGAGATGTCATTTCATCTCAATGTCGGGTAAAAGTCCCACAAAATTGGAAGCAACGTCTCCAAAATGACCTTTACAGTGTTGACGGGGACGTTAAACCTCAAATCAAACAAACAAAAAATCACTTTTTCATAGAACATTTAAATTCACCGCTGGTGTTAAGCGAATGTGTGGAGGTCGTGAAAAGTCTCCCAGATCTTCATCATAGTGTGGGTGTGTTTTGGGGATCATTTATATTACTGAGAAATTTTGCAGATAATTAAGTGTCAGTAAAGAGGCATACTGACAGAAATTTGCTAGTCTGGCGCAGAATAAAAACTGTTTTACTCCACGGATTTTAGTTTTATGTTGTAGTCATTGCTTCCGAAATACTAAAACATTTTGAAAAGGCCTAAATGGCCGAAACTAGCTAGTCTGGCCAAGAAAACAAGTACACTCCATATTTTCCAGTACTGTGGTGTATTTCCTGCTTCCAAAGTATAACCCTTTCTAGAACATATTTGACGTCACTACAGCTGGTGTCTGGGAATGTGTGGCGGCCGTAAAAAGTCTCCCTGCCCTACATCATAGTGTAGTTAATATTTTCTTGTCCTTTGGGATCATTGATTCCATTGTGGAATTTTGAAAATATTTGAGGGTCACTGATGAGGCCTAAATGGCCGAAACTAGCCAGTCTGGCCCAGAAAACATGTACACTCCATATTTTCCAGTACTGTGGAATATTTCTTGCTTCCAAAGGATAACCCTATCTAGAATATATTTCCGTAGTTTATGGTACCAATAACTCTGATTAAGAACTTTAGCAGTTAAAAAATTATTACGAGTGTTGAAGTCAGTTACATGACTACACACTCTGGCAAATCGAATTAATTGCAAAATATAAACGCCATAGGATGGCGCATGAGGAACATCACCATCCAAAGAAGTAAAATGTACAGTCTCAAAATCAAAATCATCATAAATGTTGCAAGAAACAAACCCAACTACAATAGACAGACGTAAATCCAAAAACGGGGCCTCGGTATCAGAAGAAATTGCTTTATTTAACTGAAGTTTTGTGTGTGTGTGTGGGGGGGGGGGTGTAAATTTGACTGATCAAACCATCGAAATAGATATTGTCAATATTTAACAAATCGTCCAAATATCTAGAAGTCGAGCTAAAAGCTTCAATGATTTCAGATTGGTTTTCAGAAGAAAGGCAAACCACGAAGTCTCTCTCATAACAAAACAAAAACAGATCAGCCACACAAGGGGTGCGCAATTAGTACCTATCGGAATACCCACAACTAGTTTAGACAAATAGTTTGTTCAGTCCGCATTGAAGATTTCTAATTCAACTTAATACGCTTATGGTTTAATGAACAATCTCTGTGTTATTTTTGTGCTAACATCTACAAAAATTCACACAAACAACAAAAAAGTGGAGTCCGTTTAATTGCACACATTTGTAGCGCCTCCTTAAACAGGGGAGAGTTAGGTTTACGCGCAAAATATTACATTTCTGTGTTATAGTGCTTGTTGCATGAGAATCAACGGGCACCTGTGACGTAGTGGATGAGAGCGCTGTCTCTTAATATGGATACCAACCTCACTCGGGTCACATGTGTGATACCAATTTATGCAACGTGGGGTTAGTTAGTTTTTCTTCGGGAATTCCAGTTTTCGCCCACGTCTTTATCAGCGATCGGCTCGAAATACGTGAAAAAAGAGGGAAAAATTCCAGAGGATCACCTTTTAGAGCATATTAACACGGGTACATATTTGTTCATATTTGTGGCCAAAGCATACATTGTTAGTACCTATTATAAACATCTCGAAGAGCACAAATATTTATGTTCATTACGATAACACGCCATAGTGCATTTTTCACGCCTCCAAAATTGCTAATTTTCTGATGAAAATCCGTGATATTTTTCTTATGTATACTGCAAACATAGGTTTTGCTCGTTAGAACCACCTCATTGAGGCGGTTCTAACGAGTACCCTTAACCTATGTTTTGGAGCAGAAATAGAAAAAATATGGCATACCCCCTTAAACCCCAGTTTTCTCTATATAAAGTGGGGTTTAGAGGGTGTTATGTTCACGGACTTGTTCACGTTATGTGTGGTAGAACTAAAATAGTATCATAGCACGTGTACTGATAAAGGCCTTACATAGAAGCAACAAAATGTTTCATACCATGTAAGTGCATTTTTCTAATGAAATACTTACTTCTATATAAAGCATGTTCTCCTTCCATTTGCTCTGTTTCCCCTTCCATAAACTCTTGTAAACCAAAGTCTGTTATTTTTACAACCCATCGACTGTCGACTACACAGTTAGATGACTTTAATTTACCATGTGATTTTATTTCACTTGTGTGAAGATAAATCATACCCTGCAAAATTGAGCTAGGAAAATTAGAGCCGCTTAGATTTTAGTAATACGTGGTTACCATCATCTCGTAAACTGCTGGAAGTTTATATACAAATAAAAGCAAAACCGAAAAAGCGCTACATTAATGGCAATAATTCGAATATTTTCAAGCATACACTGTTTTTATAAGCGATAAAATGAGATGCACTTATTTAGTTTGAAACAAAACGCATTTTATTGTGTGTCAGGTTTATCCTAGTGAATTTTAGAGCAATTGTTTCTACTTAACACTTTAAATAACCTGGTAGAGCGATAATTAATTTTCTATATAATAAAACGAGTATTTGTAATGGTTGCCACATGGTTTGGCTTACAATAGTGTCAAAGATAAATTACCCGAAGTATGTCATAGATGAGTGAGGCAATGAACATATCATCTAGCTGCAGATCATCATTTTCTAAAATATCCTGAAATATAAATATATAAAATTAATATAAAATACATATGTAGTATAGTGCAAGAAATCAATGCATATTTTGATTAATTCTAACTTGTAAAAATTTCATGTTTAGAAATGCAAACTAATACATTTGGAGACAAAAAAGAATAATTAAATTATTAAATAGCTTTACAACACTATCTGAAGCCGGCCTCGGTAGCTCAGTCGGACGCGAGTCTGACTGGCGATCAGGAGGACGCGAGTTCGATACCTGACGGGATCCTCAACATTTATTTAGTAGAGATCGATGGTGAAATCTTTCCTACGGCATTCTCTTCCACTGATTCAAGAAGGGCAGCTGTCGGTTCTAGGGAAAAATGTGCACTGTGCTGGTTAACCGATTACGTAAATGCATGCACAGGGTAAACTGACCCGCTCAAAAATGACCTAAATTGTATTGATTGGGCCGTTAAACTCCAATACAAACAAACAAACCGACAGTTTTTACAGAAGGCCACGACAACCTTCCTACGTAATATCGGTTACGTTAACATAATAGAAGACTATACAAAGCACGGTTTATTGCAAATTAATTCAAGCTCTTTACCACCACTGAACTTTCCAAATTAGTACCTTCATGTTTTACTGCCATCAAAAGTATGTAATTAAATATAATGCGACAAAGTCTATGAAAGATCAGGGAGAAATCTCTTTTGGTCTATGAAAATTCTAATGATTTTTTATTAAATTGAAATCCAGACGTTTTTCGTGCTTCAAGTCTGTATACTCATGTTTTTTTCCATCCTTTCATCAGGTGAACAAATCCGTGACCCGCTTACCCCGCTTTATATAGAGAAAGCTGGGTTTACAGTGGTATACATATTTTTTTATTTCTGCGCCAAGACATAGGTTGTAGGTACTCGTTAGAACCGCCTAAATGAAGCGGTTCTAACGCGTACCCGCAACCTATGTTTGCAGTATAAATAAGAAAAATATCACGTTTTCATTCAAAAGACCACTATATAGGTATGAAAGAATGCACCATATCACACGGGTGTGTTGTCGTAATGACACTACACGTCCTCGTAATTTTATAAAAGAAAAACACTTAATGATTTAACTAAATGGACATTTAATAGGTAAGACTCTCTCTATCTTGCATGTAATGTAAGAAATGTTTTTTGCACTTCTGAAGAGCATAAAGATTATACTTTATGGTCATGTCAGAACGTGTGTTAAGTTCTCACCTTTCTACTTGAGTTAGTACTAAGTTATTTAGACAAAATGTGGGTATTCCGATGTGTACGAATTACGCACCCCTTGTGGCTGATCTTTTCGTGTTTTGCTATGAAAGAGACTTCATGATGTCCCTTTCCGTTGAAAACCAATCTGAAATTATTGACGCCTTTAGCTCGACTTCTAGATACATGTACTTGGATGATTTATTAAATATTGACAATACCTATTTCGATAGTTTGATCAAATTTAACCCACAGAACTTCATTTAAATAAATCAAATTCTTCTGATACCCAGGCCCCGTTTCTGGACTTACATCTCTCCACTGTAGATTGGTTTGATTCCTGCAAACTTTATGATGACCACGATGATTTTGATTTTGAGATTGTAAATGTTCCTTTCTTGGATGGAAATGTTCCTCGTGCGGCATCCTATGGTGTTTATATTTCACAATTAATTCGATTTGCCAGAGTGTGTAGTCATGTTACTGACTTCAACACTCGTAATAAATTGTTAACTGTTAAACTTCTTAATCAGGGTTGTCGGTATCATAAACTACGCAAAGTCTTTTAAAATTTTATAGACGCCATTCCGATTTAATTTCAAAAGTTAATGTTGGACTTAAATCTCTTCTGCAACAAGGCCTGTTGCAACACGAATTTTATGGTGATTTATAATATAAATTTAGAAAAATATAGAACTGCAATGACTTCCGCACCCAATTTCGTAAAATAGGTCTTCCATATAAAAATATTGGGTAGAACATAAATGTTATACGATATACTGCATGCATGGTAGTTAACCCAATCAATTCAATGTTGAAAACTTTGCATCCCTCCTTAATTACACGCCGGTGGGTCAGGCCTCAGATTCTAGAAGGCATTCATACGGACTGAACAACTTGTTTTGTCTAATTCGCGACGGAGGTAGGGGCGAGGATTGCGGCCGCGTAAATAGATATAAGCACCCCCGTTGGAATTAGTGTCACTAACCGTTCCAAGGCGTTTCTTCTGTCTCGGTGTTTTTGTTATGATTTGTCTCGCTTATATTGTTTTTGTTTTGGAAAGCCAATTGGCCATTTTGTGTGAAATTGACTGTCCTTGTTGGTGTCTCTATTTGGGTCTAGTTATTTCATATTTGTGTTTCATTCTCTTTGGTGTTTCTGAAGCAAGCTGTGGGTTAAGTGTATCCTTTTCTGCTCATTGCCTTCACTTCTATTTTGAATAAACTTCCTATACATTTATAAATTGGATCGTTAAATTTGACCGCCTCGATAGCTCAGTGGTTAGCGCGTTCGACACATGATCAAAAGGTTGTGAGTTCGAATCCGACCACCGAAGACGAAATGTGTGCTTGGGCAGGACACGTTCTGAAAATGCCCCGCTCGACCCAGGTGTAAGTGGGTGGCAGTGGAGTAAAAGTCACTGCCTCTCTCTAGCGCGCCTGATAACATCCGGAATGAGTGATCGAGAGTGATTCAATAAGCTTGGAGCTTTTAACGCAATCGAACTAAAATAAATTAGTATAAACTAAACAGAATTTGTTCGGCTATCGGAGGACAAACGGAAACGTAGTTTACAACTCAATCACTATATGTTGATACCTGTTACAACAAACTCTGATAAATAATATGATAAACAAACTTCATCATAGTGCAGATTATATTTTCCTTTCCTTCATTGGGCCCACTCTGGCTTTGAAAATCGAATATCGCTTAAGCCGGTGCCAGGAGGCGTATGCAGCCTTGCAAACTATATTGCTATGTACGAATATACTAAAAAAACGCGTCTCCGATTTTCGTTCTTTTATGTGTTCTTTGTATCCAAATGCAACCATTTAGCTTTTTATTTCACTTAAATGAACATCAGACGTAGAACGAATAAGTTTTGCATGCGACTTATTTTATTTAACGACGCGCTGTTGAACAGAAATGGACACAAATATTGTTTCAAAAGAAGAAAAATGGGCTCGCCGCTCCGAATATAAGCAATACAACTAAATTTCGCCTACCAATGACACCAGGATATGAGTAAACAAAAACATGTATAACATTAAAAGAACAAACACAACAGAAATCAAAGCACCTGGCTTTCATTCCTTTATTTTTATAATGAAGGGAATACGTCATAAGGATAATGCTTCAAAAATAAAACTTATCGCAAATCCATCCATTATATTCAGCGATAACAATTACGGGGTTAAACCCGATTTTTATAAGGCCCCAACCTTCATACTTTGTTCAGTTTTTGTTAAAAAAGTATACTTTTCGGTTTTAATATATCAAACTCCATTTGAGTCAGCTGTATTAATACGTGTACCTGGAGGCTTCCTTTTGCACAGTAAGATGTAACGACAAGAATATCTGGACCGTCGATACATGCACCGATAAATGGATTGATATTGTCGTGTCGAATTTCTCGGATCTGGAAAAAGATATAAATTTTTTATAACAGTAAACAATCTATGATACACAAACTGAAAAAAAGCTTAAAAAATTAAATTTCAAAATATGCAAACTCATAAATGTTTGGTCTTTGTTTTCTACATCCGAAATATTTTATACAAACTGGATAAGACTATCCATGATTTTACTTCACAAAGAAACGTGTATATCGTGTGTTAAAACTTCATGGAGCACAGCAACTTATGCATTTGTCTGCAGCACGTTTGTAATGTAAGGATGGCGATACTGTGATAGGAAGACAAAACAAGTTTAAGGAAGATGACCTGGGCGCTCTCCGGCGCCCTGGATATGTGTTGGCCCGTTTTTCAGCTGACTGACTATGGTCGTTTGTACTGAAAAATAGGTCAAGGCCAAGCACTGGCCATTACTTATAAACTATTGTAGTACTCAGTCACCTAAGGCTGTATATGAAGTTTCAAGAAATCGGCCCAGTGATTCTGGAGAAGATGTTTTAAGTTTATATAATATATGACCAGTACAGCTAATTTGGTCATGTTACCTGTACCATTGGAACTAACTTTCATTCTTTGCTAAGGCAGCAGTATATAAAAATAAGTTAAAACGTTGATGGGCACCTGGGGTCATGGTTGCTGAATGTCTTGACATATAATGCATTCAAAGACATTTTACAGTACCTACTCTCATTTCATAATTACAAAAATTTCAAGAGCTACATCTTTAACCTCATTCCCGTTCCAAAGGAGGACGGACCAAATGTGACCTCGTCCAAAGATAGGTCAATGTCAACCTAGAGTCATCAATGAAACAAATAAGGCCGTATTCAGTTAACTAAGTAGAAGTAAAACAAAGATCAGGAATTGAAACAAAAGCTGCATACTAATGTTTTAATAACGATTAGCCAAGAGGTGGTGGAGAAGAAGATTTGGGAGAGGGGGCTGCCACATTTGGACATAGTAAAAGTGGTAAAAGTTTAATTTGTAGGTCCAATGTGGTCCCCTGCCTTATAATAAGGTGAATCACACCAAATAATGTCTTAAAACAAACTTCAATATCTCATCTCTAATATCACAAAGAAAAATGATAGCCTAGGCAGAAGGATGGTTGGCTAGGATCGGATGAACTGTGGTAGGGTATGGAAATTTTTCCGCTTCTGCTTCGCCATTTTGCTTTCTAGTGCGAGGGGGTAGCAACTGTTTTTCACTATTTTGCATGACTTGGCAACTATATTTCATTGTGATTTCCAATTTATCTTTAACCAAATACTTAAATAGAGATACTGTTCATCTGATGATGACGGTAAATTCTTTTAAATGTCTACATTTTACAATCTAATGCAAAATTTTGCTCTCTGGGCGTTACGAACATGCAAGCGTCCACTTACTTGGATCAAAGAGACAACGTGACCATTCATTCATAAATTTTGAAGGGTGCTGTAAGCATTCTAAAGCACAACAAGATGTTTAGCTTCCACCAATAGGATTTCTGGATTCATTTATGAGGGATGCGCAGTTATATCCTAATTAACATACATAATTAATTGAGCCCTAATCATTATCAAAATTAGATTCATTCCGTGTATGTAGCGTGTCTAATAATAATAGGGATCAACTTAAGTTTTTTTTAATGGGTGACCAAATTATTAAGACCACAATCCTTCAGCAAAGGCTTTTTTCTTCTCCGTGAATTTATAATTTTCCTAAATATTGTGGTCTCGTTCCAGCCCAGGCTTTTTGTATGTTATTTAGGGTGAGACCACATTTTCTGTTCTATATAGGGAGTGAGACCACATTTTTTAGATTTGCCATGAATTTATCATTTTCCTAAATAATAAAGAGATGAGACCACATTCCTTCAGCCCAGGATTTTAGTATGTGATTTAAGGTGAGACCATATTTTCTTCTCTATATAGAAGTGAGACCACATTCCTTCAGCCCAGACTTTTAGTATGTTATTTGAGGTGAGACCAGATTGTCTTCTCTATATAGGAGTGAGACCACATTTTTTAGATTTGCCATGAATTTATCATTTCCCTAAATAATATGGTTTCATCCCTATTCAGAGATGAGACAAGTCTTCCAGCAAGCTGTTATTCTGTAATTCTTTCAGCCTGGGCTAAATTGGATATTTTTGCATTTGAGGCCGCATTTTTGTCACTTTATAGACATAGGTCCATTAGAGAGCATTAACGGAATAAATCGCATGTAGTAATTTTTTTACACACTCCAAACAGTATCCAAATACCCCCAATGGAGCCTCTTTTTTGTTGTTGTCTTTCTCGTGGTTCACCATTGGTTATTTATTAAAATAAAGATGTAAGATGCAACTAAAGAATAACTCCTAAGTTAATGTTTGAAAAATAATAAAATACAAAATATTTAACAGAAAAATGAACGTTTATGGAATTTCTTGGCTGAATATAGTTTTAGCATGCGGTATGCAAATGAGTAAGTTACTGTAAGCATTCTCAAAATGATACACCGCCGTCCTTCTCTCAATCGACCAAAAACCAGTCGATCCTGACAATCCTTTTGAGGTAAAAAAATCTGTATTCATCGGAAGCTAATAACAATTTACTATAATAAGTGACAGAAATAATTTGGATGCTCTTATCTCGCGCATTCAGAAGATTTTACAGTCTCCTCTAGAATAGAATGAAGAACAAAAAACATCGTTTTACGTAGTTACGTCCCTTAATTTTCGCGCCATTATCTGAGGTCGCTTCAATTTTGGCACGTCATTCCACGTCATTGAGGCGCTTTATGTAAACAAGTCACCAAGTGCGTGAAAATGGCTGTCGTTCTACTGAAGTCTGGAAATCACAGTTTTATGATATGAGTTTGCAATTTATGTTGGTAAGAAAGCAATTTTATGACATTCAAATGATTACTCCTCATAACTGAAGCCGTGTTTTCACCCCCCGTATCTGTGGCACAGTGAACGAAGTCAAAAACTGCTAAAATATATCGCGATCCAGATAGATCAAAATGTGACTGACCCTAGTGGTATTTGAGTTGCCCTGGTGCAAAAAGTACATGGTTTAGAAAAGGATAATAGGTCTCATTGTAGAGATAAGATGCCCATGTTTATTTTGATACCAATTTTATCTACTTTGGACCACTATAAAGGTACGAACACCACATTGGACCTACAAATTAAACTTATGCCGTAAAAGTGAAGGAAATCATCAGGAATCGATACGATTAAGCCATACCTTCCATCGGGAAAGAAACACAAACATGAAATAACTAGACCCTGATGGAACACCAATAACGGAGAGCAAAAGTACAGTTACTTTCCCTCAAAATTGCCAATTTAACTGTTGGTCTTCCTTTGCTCTAGCATTTCTGTGGTGTCTTGCTGTCAAGTGGATTGTGGCCACGTATATTCTATTTAAGCCCGCCCCACCCCCAGTGGAATTTGTTTCACTGACCGTTCCAAGGCGGTTCTTCTGCCACTGTTTAGTTTTGTTATGGTATGTCTTTGAGTGTGTGTATCGCTTATGTTGTTTTGTTTTGGATAGCCAATGGGCAATTTTGTGGGAAAGTGACTGTCGTTATGGCTTTCCGCTATTGATGTTCCCATTAGGGTCTAGTTGTTTCATGTCTGTGCTTCTTTCCCTTTGGTGTCTCTAATGGGAGCTCTGGGTTAATTGTATCGATTCCTGATCATTGCCATCTCTTCTATGTTGCTATTTAAAACAAATAAAAAATATAAGCAATACACACATTCAATGACGAACTATAACAAAACCTAAGCCACGACAGAAGAACCAGATTGGAACGGTTAGTGAAAGGTATTTCACTGTGGGGCCTAAATCAAATTTACGCCGCAGCAATCCTTGCCCGCCATCTTTGTCATGTAACCTCAACCATTCGAATAAACTTTCATTCTACCGTTGTCAGGAAGATGTATGTAAAACTGAAACTGGCTCCTCTGTTTTAGAAAATAATGCCACCTGAAATGTCAATACACCTGTTATCAAATTTACTTGCGGCAAAGGCCATCAAATGACCTTGACCTCTGACATGTATAGACATTCATATTGCACCTACGCTGATGCCATGAAACGCAACAGGCCAACTAGTGTCATTATTTCAACAAGTCCTGTAGAATTCAGTGACCTAATGCTACATTAGAAGTTGTGAGACAATTTGCCCAGCACTTCCGGAGAGGAGGAATTTTAACAAGTTTATACCACATTTTGATATGGCGGCCAGCTTCGCCATGTGACCGGAACTATTCACAGGAACAGCGGTTCCCTCAAAGTAGAAGTAAAACAAAGATCAGGAATTGATACAATTAACTTACTCCACCCATTAAAGACACCAAAGGGAAAGAAATACAAACATTAAGCGACAAGACCATAATGGAAACCTAAACAAAGGAAGGCCATAAGGACAGTTACTTTCCCACAAAATGGCCATATGGCCATCCAAAACCAAAAGACACAAGTGATACACACAGTAAGTAACAAACAACAACATAAATAAATCGCCACAGAAGAACCGCCTTGGAACGGTCAGTGGAAGATTTCCACTGGGGGGCTTAAATCGATTTTACGTGGCCATAATCCTCGCCCTTACTTCCGTCGCGATTTAGACAAATAATTTGTTCAGTCCGCATGAAGGCCTCCTAACTCATCAGTGCAACATCTCCGTGAACACAAAAATCAAAGAACCACAGAGGTGAGACAACGGTAAGGACTCGACAGCAAGAAACCACTGAAATGCTGGAGCAAAAGAAAACCAACAGTTAGACTCCGATGAGCCCGACAAGAGACAGAAGGTTGCATGTAAGAAGGTTGCATGTAAAATCTCAATGAAAAAAGCACAGTGTTTTCAGAGAAACTGTATATTGAAACGCCAATGGGCCTACAATTCAAGAAACCTAAGGCGAAGATCGCCGAATTACCTTTGAAATAGCAACGGATCTGCAATTCAAGAGACCTTGGGCAAACATCGCCGAACGACCTTGACCATAAGCATTTATAGACATTCATTTTGTACACATTCTCATATGAAAGACCACAATATTTGTCGAAAAATGTATTGTTTTACCTTTGTTCCTAGTGAAAAGTAGAAGTAAAACAAAGATCAGGAATTGATACAATTAACTTACTCCATCCATAAAAGACACCAAAGGGAAACCTTAGGGAACTGAATTTGACCCGTGGGTAGAGTAGGTCAAGGTAAACCTTGGATCGTCATTTTCGCAAACTCCCTAGTACTCACTTTCCTCATGCCAGATTTGTAAGGTTTTTACCATCTTTTGGCATGTTGGCCATCTTTGTCAGGTTATCTGGTAAATTTGAGCAAAGTGTTGTTTGCTCAATGACAGAAAGTTTTATTTAAAAGTTAAATGATTTAGCCCATTGGTTTCAGTGAACATGTATTTCGAAATGTCAATACAAGCGCACTTGGGCCAAGGTCACTAAATGATCTTGACCTCAGAGCCATTCATTTCGTATCTATTCTCATGGCATGGACCACACTATTTCTCGAAAGAAAACAAAATCAACATTGGTTTACCTTTATACCATTGAAAAGCCTAGGGAACCAAATTTGACCTTTGTGATGGGAGTCATTGTCAACCCAGAGTCGAAATGTTTGCAAATTTAGTAGAAATTCGTCACTTAATGCTACATATCGAGTTTCAAGACATTTGTCTGGGCGGTTCTGGAGATGACGCTTTTGTATGGTTTTTACTAAGATTGGGCATGACGTCCAATTTGGTCATATGACCTAGACCAAACGAACAAACGTTCGTTCCCCGACTGTTACAAGGCTGCATACGAGGACTGTTCAAATATGAATGCAACTAAACACATAAAAATGATTCCGTGATAGATTTCGATGAAAAAATTATTTTGTCCCCTCAAAGTATCCCCCTTTGACAGATATACAAACTTTCAGTCTTCTGATCCAATTATTGAATGCATTTTGGTAGTCTTTTCGAGGTAAACTATGAAGGCACTGGACTATTGCAGAACCGAGGTGTTTGCGCTGTACAAATTTTTGACCAGAAAGATATTTTTCTGCCGCGGGAACCAAAAAAAAAGTCACACGGGGCAAGGTCAGGGGAATACGGTGTGTGTGTGTGGGGGGGGGGAGTTCAACAACCTTTTCCTGCTTCAGATAGTCTTACACAATGAACGCCTTGTGCGATGACGCATTGTTATGTAGCAATCTGACATTGGCCAAACCAGTTGCGGGTCTTCGTTCTTTGAAATATTTCTTCAATTTTCGAAGAACTTTATTCTTGTAAAACTTCGCATTTACAGATTTGCCTTTAGGCACAGCAACCTGAATAGCAGGGCCCTAATTTGAAAAGAATATGGCATACATTACCTTCTTGACGCTCATGGCCCGCTTTGCAATGCATGGTCTTTTGCAATACTTTGTTGCCCATATTTTGTTCTGAATCTTTCGTTTTGGCTCAAAAAAATAAACCCATGTCTCGTCACCTGTGACGACATTAGCGAAAGACCGAGCATTGTAATTTTGAAACTTTTTAAGCAACTTCTTGGCGCACTGAACGCGTGTCTTTTTCTGCTCATCTGTCAACAGATGGGGAATCCATCTAGCAAAGATCTTTCTCATTTTCAAATCCCGTTTCAGAATTGTATGAGCTGCTCCTAATGAGATGCCAACCATACTAGCTATTTGCCTAGTGGTGTATCGTGCATCGGTAGCAACTATTTCTTTCACTCTAGCAACCATCTTGGCAGATGTTGCTCTTTTCGGCCGACGATCGTGTGGTGCATCTTCTATTGAGCCTAGCCCACAGCTGAATTTCTTACACCAACGAAAAACTGTCGGAAAAGACATTTCATTATGCCCATAAACCGAACATATTTCATCAAAAATGTCTTTGCACCGTATACCAAGAATATAACGATTCTTAATATAGGACCTTATTTCAACGGCGTACTCTGACCTTCTTCCAAACATGTTTTGTATTAGTATACAAGAGTAGACAGTGTTTATCGAACGATATACATGGCTAAGGTGGACGGATTTTAACAGGTTTGGTATCAATGTATAGGTAAAATGTTTTTCTACGCTGTGATATTTATTTTCAGGTGATTTTCGCATTAGTGCATGAGAAAACGTTCTATTTGCATTCATATTTGAACAGTCCTCGTATAAAATTTATATGAAATGGGCCCAGTGGTTTCAGAAAAAATGTATTTTGAAATGTCAATGAATCTGCAATCCAAGGTTCATTGGGCCAAGGTCACCAAATGATCTTCACATTTAGCATTTGTGCCATGTCATAGATCACACTATTTAAAAATAATACATTGTTTTACCTTTAAACCATTGAAAAAAACATTGCCATAAAATTAACCTTTTGCATTAAATAAATCCAGATCAATTGAGGTTCGTTATGTTGCAAATTTGGTAGTACGCAGTCACCCAATGCTACGTAACAAATTTTTAGACAATCGGGCGTGTGGCTCTGGAGAAAAGATTTTGTAGGTTATACTATTTTTGGGCATGGCGACCATCTTTGTCATGTTAAATTGACCAATAGAACAATTTTTGTTCACTTAGTGACAGGAGGCTGCATATAAAATTTCAATGAAATAAGCCCAGGGATTTCAGAGGAAATATGTTTGAAATGTGAATGAATCTGTAAGCCAAGACCCCTTAGGCCAAGGTCAACGAATGACCTTAACATATGCATTCACAGACATTCATTTAGTACCTATTATTATGCCATAGACCACAATTATTTTCGAAAAATGCATTGTTTTACATACTTTCCCCATTGAAAATCCTATATACCCACATTTGACCTTGGCGTAAAATAGGTCCTGGTCAACCTAGGGTCATCATTTTTGCAAATTTTGTATTACTCAGTCAACCGATGCCTCATGACAAGTTTCAAGGCAATCGACCCAGTGTTCTCCAGAAGAAGTTTTGTTTTAAATATTTTAACCATATTTTGACCTGCGACCTTCTTGGTCATATGACCTATATCATTCAAAATAATTTCCGTCCTTCATTTTTCCCTTAATAAACATTAATTTTATACCTGTTCTCATGCCAAATACCATATTTTTCAAATAATGCACTAGTTTACATATTCCTCATTGAAAAGCTAAGGAACCAAAATTGACCTTAGTGAAATATGGGTCAAGGCCAATCTAGGGTGATCACTTTTGCAAACTTTGTAGTACCCAGTCACCCGTTGCTACATACCAAGGTTCAAGATAATCGGCACAGTGGTTCTGAAGAAGACGATTTCATAAGACCTTTACAATATTTGGGCATCGCGGCCAACTTGGTTATGTGACCTTTGCCATCCGTGCCATCTTTCCTTCTTCTTTACCAGAAGGCTGCGTAGACGACGGGCGGACGGACGACGGACGAACGACTGAGGCTCAGCGGAGTTAGAATCCTTTTTATACATTCCTTTATAAATATAATGACAGGCGTTTATCATCGTTACGTGTTAAGGAGTGTATAATATATTTTACAAAAAAACAAAAAGACACAAAAACAGATCTTGTATAGTTATAAACTCAGGTCATAAACGGGAAGACTTAAGTCAGCACATAATTACAGCTGCTTTTTCCATGATTATTCTTTAAGGCAATGACTACTTAGTAACCATTACGAAAGCATGGCTATACAAATACATTGTAAACATTATTGCAGAAAAATCGAAACTTTTAAGATAAAAAAAATTGTGATAGTTTTTGCTTATTCCTGCTCAAAATATAGATCGTGGGTATTCATTAGAACCACTTCATCGAGGCGGTTCGAACCAGTGCCCAAAATCTATATTTTAGAGCCGAAAAAAAGAAAAATAAGTTTTTACCCTGTAAACCCCAGTTTTACTATATAAAAGTGATGTTCAAGGGGACAAAATTATATAGGTGTGTTTTCGTGATGCCTAAGCTATTTCCAACTCACCACCTTTAACTCCTTCTGTATATTTCTGGTAAGTTCAATATGTTTCTTTCTTATTTTTCTGACTGCTACAATTGTACTGCGATATGTGGCAACACATGTGAATAGTTGCCGGCAATCTAAGATTTCGCCCTGTGAGGCTAAAGACATCTGACTATTCACGCGTATTATCCCCGTTCTCTGAAATATGAACAAACCCCTTGATTATTAATATTCTGCATGCATAACTTTGCTGGGAATGAAATGAATCCTGCTTATAAATATTGAAATATGAGAAGAGAAACGTCAAGTTCCGCGTATGCTTGATAACCTATGAACAACTTTTGGTGTTTAAGATATTCTTTATGTTCAGTTAGTTGACTGCGTTGAAATTTGTCATACTCATTCATATTAAAATGGTAACAACCGTGCCCATATTCAGATAGATTTTTGTGTAGGAATTTGGACATAAGTTAAAAGCTAATAATTTTTCGTAAGTTAACATTCATGCAATGGATTTCCGGCAAACTATTTTAACTGAAGGTGCATTTTGATTAATTATTCCTCGAGCCATTTAAATAGCACTATCAACACAATGTATTGCCTCGGTAGCTCAGTCGAATGTGCGTCTGACTGGTTATCAGGAGGACGCGGGTTCGATCCCTGCCGGGGTCAGCAACATTCTTTCGTGGAGACTGATCCTGAAATCTTTTCTACGGTCAGTCTCTCCCTTCTGCTGATTCATGAAGGGCAGTTGTCAGTTTCTGGAAAAAGAATGTGCACTGTACTGGTTAACTGCTTACGCATAAGCCTTCCCAGGAAAGTGCGGATAGGTAAACTGACCGGCTCAAAAATGACCTAAACAGTGTTGACTGGGCCGTTATACTCCAAAACAAACAAACACAATCATAAACAAAACATAACGAATTCTAGACTTTGTACAAGCATTTTGCACTGGCAGGAACAATCGCGATTATGTTATACATCCCATCTGTTGCATTAAGACTTAATTTATTGGAGATTGATTTAATAAATTCAAACGGATACTGCATTAGAGAAATTATTCTGCATGGTTTAGGGAATTATTCCCAAGAACAAAAAGTTTATGTATAACATATCTGCTACACGAAAACAAAGAAGCTGGTTTGTTTACCCTTTGTTTACAGAGACAAACTGTGCTATGAAATTTAGCTGCACAGACTTATAACTCTATGCAGCCGCCATGCTATATTATGCTATATCTTTTATGAGTTGAGGTGTGAACACTGATGTTTCATGTTCTGGGTCTCAACCTTCTTGGTCTAACTGGCTCGAAGCTTTATAGACGGCGTTTCGATATAGTATAAAAATTCAACTAGATATATTTTCAGAGGAACAAAAATGCCACCACAACCATTTATATAATTTAAACAAACATTTGACCTTGACAACTAGGATTATGTCACCATAATCTAAGGTCCTTCCCAGCCATTTTTGGCCATCAACGGATAGTTTCCGTGTGCAGATCTCAAAAATCTAATCCACTCTTTGGTACTGTACCAAGTTTGACCAATGTACATCAATTTTGAAATGAGACAGGGTGCAGACAAGAAATTATTTGCCCGAAACTGGCAAGTTCCTGGTGCCTGTGACCTTGAAAATAAGGTCAAGTTCACTAAAATCTAAACAGGAATTTGTTAGGTTGCAATGATATATTGTACCACGTTTGACCACATTTCATCAATCATGACACAGGGTGCAGACAAGCCAAAATTAACAGTTTCTGGGAGCCTAAAATCTAATCAAATATATAGTACGTTGCAAGATATATTGTACCAAGTTGAGCAAATTTCAATGATTTGATCATGAGATAGGGTGAAGACAAGCCAACATTGACAGATATTTTTGGTGGTGGAGGGGTGTGTATGGGGGGGGGGGGTGCTGGGCACTTGGAAATAAGTTGAAAGTTACCAAAATCCAATCAAATCCTTGGTAGGTTGCACTGATATCATGCACTAAGTTTGACCAAACTTCATTGATTTATCCATGAAATCTGGTGCAGACAAGAGAAAATTTACAGTTTTTGGTGGAGGTCTGTGCCCTTGAAAATTTAGTCAAGGTCACCAAAATCTAATCAAATCTTTGGTAGGTAGAAATGATATATTGTACATTTTTGGGTGGTGGTGGTGGGATGGGTGATGGGGTGCGGGGCCGTGCACTTGAAAATAAGGTCAAGTCCATCAAAACCGTATGGCAGTTTTACATCGATCCTCGTGATGAAACCATGCAAGTTGGGTCAGTATCCATATGTAGGTTCAGGAGATATAGCGTTGCAAACAGGATACGAGGACGCCTACGCCATCCCCAACGCTGACGCCAACGCCGACGCAAATGGGATCCGCACCAAAACAATATGCCCCCCCCACTGTCCCTTGGTGGGGGAAATAATGCTAAACTTAAATCTCTTTTGTAACAAGGCCTATCGGAACCTTAAATTCTATAGTGACTTAGTATATAAGTTCAGAACAATATGTGCTTGCAATGATATCAGTACCAAATTGCGTAAAATAATTTTTCGATATAAAAAAGATAGGGTGCTAAATGATTCCAAATGAAAAGAAAATATAATCGGCACTATGATGAAGCACGGAGATACTTTTTATAGCCGCCACACGACACTTAACACCAGCTGCAGTAAGGTAAAATAAAAAGCTACAAGGTTGCCTTTGAAAAAAAAGAACACATAAAAGAACGAAAATCGAAGACTCGGTGTTATTGAGTCTCTTCATACACAGCAATATAGTTTGCAAGGAAGCATACGCCTCCTAACACCGGCTGTTGCGACATTCGATTTTCAGAGTAAACGGAATTGACTCAATGATCCCAAAGGAAACGAAAACATAATCTGCACTTTGATGAAGCACGGGGGGACCCTTTTCGGCCGCCACACGTCACTTAACACCAGCAGCAGTGATGTAAAATAAAAATCTAAAAGGTTGTCTTTGGAAACAAAAGACACATAAAAGAACGAAAAGCGGAGACTCGGTTTTATTAAAGCTGTTCATTCACAGCAATATAGTTTGCAAGGCTGCATACGCCTCCTAGCACCGGCTGAAGCGATGTTCGTTTTAAAATGTAACCAGAATGGGCTCAATGATCCCAAAGGGAAAAAATATAATTTGCACTCTGATGAAACAAGGGGGGGGACTTTTTACGGCTGCCACACGGCACGAAGCAAGGACGACAACAGAGCTGGAAATTGTCGAGTGGACAAGCTGTTTGTTTTTGTCTGGGCCAGACTTAATAGTTTCGGCCGCTTAAACCTCACCATTCTCGATCTTGAAAATTGATATGATGGTTTTTGACTAGGCGTAATTGACAACAACTAGCAAAACAGAAGTGAAGGCAATGATCCGGAATCGACACAATTGACCCACAGCTCCCATCAGAGACACAAAAGGGAAAGAAAAACAAACCTGAAACAACTAGACGCTAATGGAAACATCAATAGCGGAAAGACAAAAGGACAGCTACTTTCCCACAAAAAGGCCAGTTGTCCAATACAATACAACATAAGCGGTACACACACACTCAAAGACAAGCAATAAAAAAATAAACCGCGACAGAAGAACCGCCTTGGAACGGTCGGTGAAACAAATTCCACTTGAGTGGGAGGGGTGCTTAAATCGATTGTACGTGGTCAGAATCCTCGCCCTTACTTCCGTCGCGATTAAGACAAATAATTCGTCCAGTCCGCATGAAGGCCTCCTAACTCATCAGTGCAATATCCCCTTGAACACAAAAATCAAACAACCACAGAGATGAAGCAACAGTGTGAACTCGACAGCACGAAATCACTGAAATGCTGGGACAAACGAAAACCAACAGTTTGACTTCGATGGGCCAAACCAGAAACAGAGCATTAGGCACCAACCAACATTACATATTTATTATGAAAACTAACCTATTCAAATATATAGAAAATTTTAACCACCAAAAAGTGAACATTTTCAGATGCTCACAACAAAAAACTGTTGGAACTCTTTAGAACCTCGGGTAACCGCAATCTAAGTAGACATTAGAAAATAATTCACACCCCAGTTCATTCCAGTTGTACTATATAAAAAGTGGTTTAAGAGGGTCAAAATAATATAGGCTTATGTTCGTGATGGTGTATGTGTGAATGTTCCTTGCGTCCGAATGCAACCTTTATAGCTTTATAAACCGAAGTTTCAAGGCAGTGGTCTGGAGAAAACGATATTATATTGTGGTAAGAGACTTGGGTAAGGGAAGGAATGTTTGTCATGTGACTTAGACCATCTGAACAAAATTTCGTTCCTGTATTGCTATGCGTGTAAATATGAAATTTAATTGAAATATGTCCCGCGATTTTGCAGGAGTTCTTTGAAAAAAAAAATGATTCGGTGTAAACTGTAGGGACTTGGCTTGTTTGTTTTGGTATTAATGGCCCAGTCAACACCATTTAGTAGAAGTAAAACAAAGATCAGGAATCGATACAGAAGTAAAACAAAGATCAGGAATCGATACAATTAACCTACTCCACCCATCAAAGACACCTAAGGGAAAATAACACAAACATGAAGCGACCAGACCATAATGGAAACCTAAACAATGGAAGGCCATAAGGACAGTTACTTTCCCACAAAATGGCTATACGGCCATTCTAAATAAAAAAAGACACAAGTGATACACACAGTAAGTAACACACAACAACATAAATAAACCGCCACAGAAGATCCGCCTTGGAACGGTCAGTGGAAATACTTCCACTGGGGGGCTTAAATCGATTTTACGTAGCCACAATCCTCGGCCTTACTTCCGTCGCGATTTAGACAAATAATTTGTTCAGTCCGCATGAAGGCCTCCTTACTCATCAGTGCAACACCTCCGTGAACACAAATAATCAAAGAACCACAGAGGTGAGACAACGGTGAGGACTCGACAGCAAAAAAAATAACACTGAAATGCTGGAGCAAAAGAAAACCAACAGTTAGTCTCCGATGGGCCCGACCAGAGACAGAGCATCAGGCACCAACCAACATTACCTTGAATTAGATCTCGCTAATTCTCAATAAGCCTTTACGTTGGAACCGTCATAGAATCTGAGGCCTGACCCACCGGCGTGCAATAAAAGAGGGAAGAAAGTTGCCAACCGTGATTGGGTTAACTACCATGCATGCAGACTGTCGTATAACATCCATGTTGTGCCCAATCTTTTTATATCGAAGAATTGGGTGCTGAAGTCATTGTGGTTATATATTTTTCTGAATTTATATACTAAGTCACCATAAAATGCGGGTTCAGATAGACCTTGTTGCAGAAGATATTTAAGTCCAATATTGAATTTTGAAATGAAATCAGAATGGCGTCTATAAAATTTTGAAAATGCTTTGCGTAGTTTATGGTACCGATAACCCTGATTAAGACGTTTAGCCGTTAATAATATATTACGAGTGTTGAAGTCAGATACATGACTACCCACGCTAGCAAATCGAATTAATTGCGAAATATAAACGCCATAGGATGGCGCACGAGGAACATCACCATCCAAAAAAGGAAAATTTACAATCTCAAAATCAAAATCATCGCGTATATCATAAATTTTGCACGAAACAAACCCATCTACAATAGACAGACGTAAATCCGAAAACGGGGCCTCGGTATCAGAAGAATTTGCTTTATTTAACTGAAGTTCTGTGGGGTAAATCTGACTGATCAAACCATCGAAATAAGTATTATCAATATTTAATAGATCATCTAAATATCTATAAATGGAGCTAAAGGCCATGGCGTGCAGGCCAACTGCAATTCACCTAGCCATGCGTTTTATGGGCAGGTCCACAATATGCTTCCTACGGCGGGGTATAACTAGGAATATAAGTTGGCGTGCTTACATCATTTATGTATTATATAATCAAACATACCCTTCCCATAGTTCCAGTTACAGGTATAGAGCCCCCGCCATACTGCTCTCTGAAGTTTATATCTCTATAATCTATTTTCCAGAGCAAACTTGCAAGTTCCTGTTCATATTTCCAGTTTCTGAAATAACGACGTCGATGTAATGTAACCCGAGTTATCCCATTTTAACAAACTATCACTATGTATTTACAATGGAACAAGAACACCCGAATAGTAACAAGATATGGATAAACTAATCTATATTTCCTCACACATCCACATGTATATATTTGCTGTAGAATTCGCGGGTCTTCTATGAAGCTCCCATCCAGGTACTAACTGCAATATACGTTGCTAAATGGGTAAAAGAGCTCATCATTCTAACCGCGTCGCTTAAATACAGTTCCCACAGCAAGAAGGTAGAAGTATATATCAATACATGGCCAACACGAGGATAGAGTCTATGCAAGACACCAAAGGCACTGTTTCAATCCAACCGCTGTAATTAATGTAACGTTTGCCGGGTTGTGCACGAAGTCAAGCAACGCGGTCACTCGTCCACTAACTGCAATTATATCTGTGTCTTAATAGAAGTGAAGGGAATGATCAGGGATCGATACAAAATTCACCCACACCTCACTTCACTTCATGAAAAAAAGCACATCATTCTACCTGCGTCGCTGAAAGAGCCGGCTTCAACACAATGACTGTATAAGTGGTATATACTAATAATCGCAACAGTTCATTAATGTGGTGTTTTTTTATTGTTGCCTTAAATGGAATTGTTTATGCATAACGAAATCAATCTTTCTTTTGTTTGAGATCACCCTGGATGTTGTTGTGTTAGGTTGGGTCGGGTTTTTCGACAGGTCAACACTACCGGGGCATTTTATTTATATCGTCTCCAAGGGGAAGGGTGAACAGAGATAGACAGTAGAGGAGATGAAGAGAAAAATGAAAGGAAGTGTAGAAACTGTAGAAATTTCATTCCTCCTCTGCCCATACTTGCTACAAGGACACCAGAACTTGCCCAACTGTAAGCCAATATCAGTTGGACGTCCCGGTGAAGCAAGATACAAAACACTTTCGCCTCACCCAACCGCCCCGCCATAATCATTAATGTTGGAATCGGTTTGTTATCAGGACTCGGTCCAATTATCCGAGATGTATATTTGTATAAACAGTAAATGGTTATGTATATTCCCAATATCTGTCTTTGTTCAACACAAACTCAAGAATGATTCATTTTACAATCGCATTTAGATCGAACGGATGGCATAACAATGAGCGATCACGGTGTCTTCCATGCACTTGAAAGATATCCATAAGGATTACAAGTCCGTATACTGAACCTTTCCCGTAAGCCCCACTATGTAATATTACTGTACGTATTTTTGCATAAAAACTATAGATTGTTGGTACTTGTTAGAACCGCTTCATCTAACAAACACCCGCCTTTTATTTTTGGACTAAGAAATAAGTACAATATCAAAATCATTCATCTGACAAAAATAGATAGTTCTATATAACGCACGTCATTTTTGCGCACATGTGTGTTTTGCTGACAGCTAAACAGTGCGATTAATTTCCTTATTTCTATTCTAAAATATGTTCTATAAAAGGGTTATCCTTTGGAAGCAAGGAATACACCACAGAACTGAAAAATATGGAGTGTACATGTTTTCTGGGCCAGACTAGCTAGTTAGCCAATTAGGCCTCATCAGTGACCCTCAGATATTTTCAAAATTCCACAATGGAATCAATGATCCCAAAAAGACAAGAAAATATAATCTACACTATGATGTAGGGCAGGGAGACAACTCGGCTCTTACGAATACCCTCAATGTATCTTTCTGAGTTGAAAAAAGTAAACAACGGAGACCATTGCAAACCTCCGTTTTCTATATAAACGCAGGATTAAATAATGGTACCCAAGTAGTGATTTGTGCATATTTCATTACGCAAACACGCCTATACAAATACATGGCCACCTTTATCTCCGAAAAATGAAAATTTTATGATGAAAAATTGTGATATTTTTCTAAGTTCTGCTCAAAATATAGATTTCGGGCACTCGTTAGAACCGCCTTGATGAGGCGGTTCTAACGAGTACCCACAATCTATATTTTAGAGCAGAAATAAGAAAAAAAGGTATACCCCCGGAAACCCCAGTTTTACTATATAAAAGTGGGGTTCAAGGGGGTCAAAATTATATAGGAGTGTTTTCGTGATGTTGTCATTTGTTGTCTTTTAGCATGAATCTTTGCCTCTCATATAAACAATATGACATGGTATCGTAAACGAAAATGGCATCAATATTAAAGTCATAATTGTGGGATTGGCCTGATTATTTTGTTTTGTGCGAATATGCTAAATTGGGATCCTACACACAAATATCCTTCAGAAACAATGCCACTGCACGAACTCAAAAATATCCTGAAAAGAACAAGAACATTACATAGTCTTACCTGTAAGCTAGTATGCCTATAATTCCGACTGTAAGAATTACCCCACCAGCCACACCTGCTAGTATCTGCTTCATGTAGGCTGTCAAAATATGAATAAAATGTATCACTAATTTAAGAATCAGGGCTAGTTAATCTATCTCGGAGAACGTCTGTCATTATAGTCTTTTTATACTGTATAATATATTCGTTTGGACCATGGATATATATAGACATAAGAATAAGAAACAAAATCAGAATGTGTGCATTGGCACACAGATAAACATGAAAATCTGCTCCTAAGTCTCACATGAAAATATCAGAAAAACAAATTCTTGACCAGCTTCTTTATGCGGACTAAACAAAGTGCATGTATTTGTTTTAATCGCGACGGAAGTAAGTGCGAGGATTGTGGCCACGCAAAATCGAATTAAGCTCCCCCCCCCCGGTGGAATCCGTTTCGTAGACCGTTCCAAGGCGGTTCTTCTGTCGCGGTTTGTTTTTGTTATGTTTGTCTCGCTTATATTATTTTGTTCTGGATAGCCAGTTGGTCATTTTGTGGGAAAGTAACTGTCCTTTTGGCTTTCCGCTGTCGATGTTTCCATTAGGGTCTGTTTTTACATGTTTGTGTTTCTTTCCCTTTGGTGTCTCTGATGGGGTTGTGGGTTAATTGTATCGATTCCTGATCATTGCCTTCACTTCTATTTTTAAAAGACATTGATTTCAATGATTGTTACTAAGAATTAAGTGCCAGTTTTCGTCAATCTGAAAAATACTGCCAGTCATAGTATGAACAGTTTTATCGCTTGGACTACTTTTTAATTAGTCTGTGATAATTAAAAGAAATAATAAATAGATGTGAACCATCAGAAGCATTCAATAGCCGGCTCCGAATGAAGGTTTTATACTTATCAAAGAAGATGTGATCATTGTATACCATTCTTTTCATAGCAAAGGTTGTGCAGTTTTGAGTTTCGCTTTAAATAATTTTGAAATAAGCTCTAAGTTTTAACATTTTGTATAGTTACTGGTAGGCCAGAGAGATTATATATGTCGCGTCCCTGGCATCGACAACCATCGCATTATCCACTGGTTACCAGGAATATTCTACTGTAGTACAGATTAGATAAAATAGCAAAACATTCATATGCTATTTTATGCAATTTATAATGGCCATCGTAAATAGTTTGTATTTAGAAGAAGACCTGTGACACTTCTGTTATTGTAGAAAAAAGAAGTGAAGGCACTGGTCAGAAATCGATACAATTAACCAACAGCTCCCATCAGAGACACCAAAGGGAAAGAAACACAAACATTAAAGTAATTACAAACCATAAACCGCGACAGAAGAACTCCGCGATGTAGTCGTTATACTACTGGCCTTAAAAACCAGGGGTCAAGTATCAAGGGCTTATCAAGACTTTCGGATGAGTATTTTAACAGATGTGCCATCGTCGTATAACCTTAGCTGTTGGTGGAACCTAACCCACAAACCTCTATAAACCACAAACACACACACACACATTCTTCTATTATGCGCGATTCAAGCATTGGGAGTACTGTTTTGAATGTTTTAAGAACAGTATACATTTGTTTAATTGTTTGTTTGATTTGAGGTTTAACGTCCCTGTCAACACTGTTTAGGTCATTTTGGAGACGTTGCTTCCAATTGTGTGGGACATTTACCCAATGTTCAGGTGAAATGATATCTCAATCTCTGGCGCCCAATGAAACCAGTACGGTTTATATGCATTGGACTTGCACAACTTTGCCTTGGCAGGCTTATTTTACTTTTGGTCCTTTGAGATCAGCGTGAATATTCTGAGAAATCAGAAATAAATTATTGGTTTAGATTCATATTCTAGACAGGTTTTTAATTATTTGGACCCCATTTTGATTTATACAAGTCTTTGTATCGACTGCCTTTTCGAAATTCGCAAAATGCAGTATGTTTCCTATGGCTTTCATTGCCGGGTCATTACAGGGTCACTGATGAGGCTTTATTAGCCGAAACTACTTAATATGACCCATCTTCTTTCTTATGAATGTTTTCATTGCTCTTAAAGGAACTCATTTTTGATTTTTTATTAAAAATAAACTATAATCTACGCAAAGCCTTTTCAAAATTTTATAGACGCCATTCTGATTTAATTTCAGAATTCAATATTGGACTTAAATCTCTTCTGCAACAAGGTCTATCGGAACCCGAATTTTATGGTGACTTAGTATATAAATTCAGAAAAATATATAACCGCAACGACTTTAGCACCCAATTTCGGAAAATCATTCTTCGATATAAAAAGATTGGGTACAACATGGATATTATACGACAAACTGCATGCGTGGTAGTTAACCAAATCACAGTTGGCAACTTTGTGCAGTTTATATTTTACTTTTGGTCCTTTGAGATCATCGTGAATATTCTGAGAAATCAGAAATAAATTATTGGTTTAGACTCATTTTCTAGACAGGTTTTAATTATTTGGACCCCATTTTGATTTATATCAGTCTTTGTTTCAACTGCCTATTCGAAATTCGCAAAATTGCAGTATGTTTCCTCTGGCTTTCTTTGCAGGGTCACTGATGAGGCTTTATCTCATGAATGGAATGGATAAAATAACGGCTCCTATTGTTGCATTCTGAAGCCGATAAATACATATATTTAGTTTAATTCCTCCTAAGCCTCTCCTTACGAAGAACTCCTGTCAAAATACTGTTATCCTTATCAAACGGGGTCTACGTCTTAACGAAGGAAAATCGAGAGGGAAAAACGTTACCTTTCAACTAAAGACGCTATTTTTGAAAGTGCTTCGTGCATAGATGTCCAAAACAGATATCACCCTTACGACAAACGGCAGAAAATTATTTCATGTGTAGCCATTTTAGGACAATTATTAAAAGCGCAAAAAATTGAAGAGCAGTTACTATTTTTATATCCTATTCAGCGTGTTTGATGGCAGAGAGAGTGCAAACGCGCCCTTATAAGAAGGATGGCATGTTGCAAGAAAATACAATTATAAGATTTAAATATTCCCTCTACCCCACGCAAATATTAATTGTATCTTATTCAATCGATCATTTCTAGAGGCGTTCACGATTTGGGATATTTCATCGGTGTAATACAATAGTATATAGCATGCCTTCAAAAGGGTCTTTTACCGATCACACTACTAGTGCTATGATATCCCAGCTTTGTAATTAACGACGCTGTTGCATATTTTTATAACCGTCTCTTTGAGGCGATTCTTGCAATTACACACGATCTTTACTTTAATCACGATTGAAGAAAATAATATGTTCCCTAATAAACACATTTTCTTCATTTAGCATAAGCCTAACAAGAGTAGTTAAATTTTCATCTCCGTTGTGTAGTTACAATGATTTCCATAGAACATTGTTAACATGATTTTATTGCCTCCGGGCCAGCAAGTTCTGAATAAAATACTAATTTCATTCTGTAGTGTTCAAACTTGCGTTTCCCTCATATTGTCAAAACCTATATTTGTAAAGATGTCAATGTCTATTTGGTTTGTCATGATATGAATGCGTTGCATATCAAATAAATCACAAACTTGGAAAGGCGTATAATGTGATTTTGCAGTTTCTATAATTGTATACGAAACTACTTATTCATAAGATAAGCCGACAGACAACTATGTCTGTCCTGTTCTAGATATAGTTTAAGTCTTTGACTAGTATGATGGCTTTAATTAAACCGTATATATCAACTTTCTTACACGATGCCAAAAGGAGAATTTGCAAGACATTTGCATCACAGTTATACACAAACTTATAATTGAACATTATTAAGAGGAATAGACACACCTTCAGGGGAGACACCATGTTTAGAATATTCGCTCTCTCCTATAAAGTGTTACCCTTAATAACAATAATTTGCTCCTGAAAAGCAAATTCCTTCTTTTATGAATCTTCCGATTATTGGCGGAAATCAGAAGGAAATAATTATGCGAGTTTTCCTTTTACATGAATTTCGGACTTTCTTGAATCTAGAAGCTTTTTTTGGCATACATATATACTGACCGGAAATAGAAACTATACACTTTTAAATTGTCTCGCCTGACGAAACAAGTAAATAATTCAGTTAAAAATTACTTATGAAGGACTTGACTAACTATAATCCTGTAACAATTTAAAGAAAATCTGGTATTCAAAATAAAAGTTTTTGGGGAAAATGTAAAAAAGTGCATTTTTCACAAAATTTGTTTGTAGTCGAATTTTTACTTCAAATTTTTTCCGTATAGGTAATAAGTTAAAAGCAAGAAATAATAAAAAAAATAACATAAAATCTAAAATTTTATCGAGAAACAAACATTTTATTGAAATCTCAAAAACTGCTTTTTTTCAGCGAAATTTTCAAAATAATGTAACAAGCCAAAAATCGACCCAAAAGTGCCTTCAATCGTCTTAGCATCTTCAGCTGTGTCTTACATATTGATTATAACAAAATCCGAAATCAGAAATGCCATACTTTTCGCCCACTTCCGGTGGTTTGGTCCAATATTTAAAGGTCGATAACTTTTCAACCATTGTGTAAATTTTCATTTTGTTAACAATATTCCCAACGTTAGGTGATGAGAAATAACTGGTAAAAATGGGAATCACATTCGTGACACAAAATGTTTGACTCAATGGAAACTTGAACAGCAATATTTAACCCTTGCTTTGAACCTGTGGCTTTACCCGTTAAATCGTAGCTATCATTAAACATTTTATTCGATAAAGCAGACATGACACTGATGATAATTTATATGACTGGAATTCAAATTTCAATAAAATGGTTTGCCAGTGACAATTTCAAAATGAGTGTATAGTTTCTATTTCCGGTGAGTATATCTCAATAAACCCTAAGTTACGATTATTTACTTTTTTGTATAATTTCTGCTCTCATTCCTTACATGAACTTTTGCACCTATTGTGCTTTTGTAATGTTTTGTCAATTGTGTCCAACATTATAGGATTTCGCTTGGTGTCACATTACGAAAACATGCCTATACAAAAGACATTGTAAACTTTACCGCCGAAAACGAAACTTTTAAGATGAAAAATTGTGATATTATTCTTAGTTCTGCTCAAAATATAGAGTGTGGGTGATCGTTAGAACCGCCTCATCAGAGCGGTTCTAACGCGTACCCACGATCTATATTTTAGAGCAGAAATAAGTAAAATAAGGTATACCCTTGTAAATCTCAGTTTTACTATATAAAAGCGGGGTTCAAAGTGGTCAAAATCATATAGGCGTGTTTTCATGATGATACAGCCCGTCGATTTACTATTTGTATTCTAGTATCTGCAATAACCATAATGGATGGCCTACTAGACTGAAGGTATAATCTGGTTATCGGTACAGAGCTCATGAAGAAGGACGGATTCTTCAGACATAATTACTGTCGATGTTTTCTTTGTCTTTGTTTTCTTTTCAAATGGAGAAAATATCGGTATCATAATTTGAAATATAAATCCTCTGATGAGAATTTGATAGCCAACTGGTTACGAAAATTTACGCGTTTATTAGTTGTAACTATGTACCATGACCCAATGGCCTAATACAGAATGTGTTTAAGAAATAGATAAGCTTCAGTTATTTCACCGTTTGGGAGTCAGTTGTAAATGAGATCAAATCATGAGCTGACTTATTTCGATTCTAACGCACTATTACGAGTCCATTGGCCACTATGCTCACCAGAACTCTAGTAAGAGAAAAAGGACCCGCCCCTGGCAGCCACGCTTTTTGACAATAAAGGCTTTATACAGTTCCAGCCAGGATCACTACTGCCAAATTGTTTTTACAAACCATGGATTGCTGATGCCATTTCATAGGTCAAGCTCAACTGAGGGTCATTTGGACAAACTTAGAAGGTCCCGAGTGCTCAATGTTTATATAATGACCTTATATGAACCATCACTCAAGGCACCTCTCTATCAAACATTTGTCAAAATATCTGCAATGGCTTGACAGTAAATGCCATTTTTCAATTTTCTGAATAATTCTATGGAAACTCTAATTCTCAATAACAACCGAACTAAAGAGCCGATTTTCAAAAAGAAAGCAAAAAGAAAATATTAAAGCTGGTGTGTTGAATGTTTTTCATTCTATAAGGTGTCGACCACACTGATCATATGGTTGTAAAGGAGATTAATTGTTAAGTAGTTGTCTATATTATTTCCATATTGGTTTCCTAGGCAACCAATAAAAGTGAGCAATGGACATAAAATCAAATGGCTGATAAAAGATTACTCCAGGAACACTTCTACAAAAGTTTTGATAAAATACCTGCAATGGCTTATTAGTAAATGTCATGGTTCAATTGTACCCATTGTAATTCTATAGAAACACGAAGTTGCCATAGCAAACAAAACTATAAAAAACATACAAACACTAAAGGCTAATTCTGTGAAATTTTCTGTAATGGCTTGGCTTGGAGCATATGTTTTTGAAGACATGATTAAGGTTTTAAATATGTTCTGTAAAAGGGTTATCCTTTGGAAGTCAGGAATACACCACAGAACAGAAAAATATGGCGTGTACATGTTTTCTGGGCCAGACTAGCTAGTTTCGACCAATTAGGTCTCATCAGTGACCCTCAGATAATTTCAAAATTCCACAATGGAATCAATGATCACAAAGGACAAGAAAATATAATCTACACTATGATGTAGGGCACGGAGACGTTTAACTGCCGCCACACATTCCCACACACCAGCTGTAGTGTGTTGAGTTGTTTTTCCTTCTATTTATTATGCATTCTGGTATCCATGGCACGCCATAAAATGAGTAATGGGCATAAATCATTCGACAAATAGAAGATTACTCAAAGAACATTTCTGTAGAAGTTGACAGCAAATGCCATCAAGTTTCTCTGCAAACTCTAACCTGCCAAAGCAATCAACTAAAGAGTTGATTTCCATGAAAAAAAACATAAATTTTCAGTCCACCAGCCCAAGGATGCTACAGGTGAAATTTGGGCTTAGTCGGAACAGTTGCTTTAGATGAGATGTCGTTTGAATGTGTTCACGCCAGACGACGACGACGGCGGCGGACAACTGCTCATTCATTAAGCTCCCCCGTAGCCTTCGACCCTGGTTAACTAAAAATCGACAATAATTTTGTTGTTTTCTGCAAATACTTCAAATCTTTTGCAATTGTTAGAAGAAATCCCACCAACAATATTGATGTTGACGCGCACATTTAGGTATTTTTGTAACATTTTGGAGAATGCGAGAAAAAAAACGTTTTACCATCCAACGTCAAAGACTCTACGAGTGATGTCATATAATGGCGGCTTTTTATGACGTCACTCGTCACGCTTTTCCGCCCAGTGATTTGTTGCAGATTTGATAACCGTTCTATTGTCTATACAGGCGCGTTGTGTTAGAAAAAAATCTTTCTATATGACGCTCATGTTAGATTTGTTTCAGATCAAATGTTATCCTTTATGTGTACATAAAGGTGCACCGGTATCAGTATAGAGTTATCATGTTGTTTGTAGGGCAGTAGTGGAACTTACTTTTAGGTTGAATACACTTTTGTCCTCTATAACCGCATTTCGGTTCGTCGACAGGAGGGCCTCCATTTACCCAATCTATCGATAGGCCATTGTGATAATGGTAGGTCTGAAATCAAAACAGATTTATGGATAAGACGTCAGTGTCATTTCAAATCATTGTAAACTTACTATCAGTATAGGAGAATCACAAAAAGTTACTGTAAGGACCCTTTAATTTTAATTACGAGGGATGTTTTAAATGTTCGGCTTAGATTTTGGCTTATGCATTCGCAGTCCTACTTTGTATGAATCTAATCCAAATCGTTATATACAGAATCGTAAATAGTAAATCCCCGACGAGCCCCCAATTTCTGTTACGAGCCAGGCGTAGCAGAAAGAAAAAGCAAACAAGCCTTATGGAAAAGTTTAACAAAATTTATTTGCAAACTATCTTTAACCTGTAGAAGTAAGAAAATTAAATGTACTTAGCTCTGTTATGAAATATTCTTGAATGAATCTATTTTCCTTGATCCCACAGAATTCACGGTCCGAATGAAATATAATATCCTTTAACAATCCAACACTGAATTTAGAAATAACTTTTCTTATAAACCCAAACTTCAACTCTGTGGAAGGGCTGTGGAATAAGATTAGGTAATTTTCTAAAAATAATGCAACCCCGAACTTTTTGGAAGATTCCAAAGTACTTTTCCTTGTAAACAAGTTGTTTACAAAATATATGACACATTTCCAGAATATTCTTTGAAAAGATATTATTAGCCCAGTGGGGTGAAAGTGGGAATCAGAGAAATAAATTCTTATACATAAAACTAAATACATATTGCACATAGGACCATGTTCATCAAGTTAACGAAATCGTAAAATATTCTTGTGAACCTACTCTGCATAGAGAAAAAGAGGGGTTGTAGGCTAATGGTATGCATTTTAATGTTGTTTTTTGCTAGAAATCTAAACTGCAGGGTATATCTTACACGAGAGAGTTTTTTCTGATAATAACTTGATTACTCGATAGAAAGATTCAGTGTAGTTTCCAAATATATATCCTATAAGTGTAACAACAAATGAAAATAGAAGTGTCGGATTGTGCGTTTATATATTTTTTGTCAAATGTTCCGCCTATATTTTACCCAAGGGAAAGGACAGACAGTCATATGGGGTTGATACTTTACATAGTGTAATGAATGTGACTATTTCCAGTAAAAAAGTGTACATCAATAATATATTTGAAGAGGTAACTGCTGTAAACAGCCCCTATCTTTGCAAACATCGTAGATCCAGATGAGATGGCTCTACACTTTTTGTCATGCATTATGGAATTGAACGAAAGCACTATGTCAAGTAATTTGACTCGTTGATAGGCAGTAATGGGTGCGATAAATTAATTTATTCAGCAAGATAAGGTTTGAAAGGATAATAACACATATGATCATGGGAAATAGAAAGCTGGGCTTCTGGTTGTTTTGGACGGCAAGTACATAAAACAAGTATACAATAGAAGCGCGAGAAAAGCCATAATCAAAGATTTCAGCCTGTCCAACCGGCTTCGTCAGCTATACATACAAACAACAGTCTTGAAATTGTAGTTATAGAAATCAGAATACATCACGTTAACAAGTCCGTGAAATGAACACAACTCTAATACACCCGTCTACATAGACTGATTGTGGCCACGTAAAATCGATTTAAGCCCCCAAGTGGAAATCTTCCACTGACCGTTCCAAGGCGGCTCTTCTGTGGCGATTTATTTATGTTGTTGTTTGTTACTTGCTGTGTGTATCACTTGTGTCTTTTGGTTTTGGATGGCCATATGGCCATTTTGTGGGAAAGTAACTGTCCTTATGGCCTTCCTTTGTTTAGGTTTCCATTATGGTCTGGTCGCTTGGTGTTTGTATTTCTTTCCCTTTGGTGTCTTTTATGGGTGGAGTAAGTTAATTGTATCAATTCCTGATCTTTGTTTTACTTCTACTTTACATGGGCATACAGTGTTTTGAGTATTTCTGCTCTAAGACACAGGTTCTCGGTACCCGTTAGAACCGCCTCAATGAGGAGGTTCTAATGAGCACCCACAGCCTAATTTTGGAGTATAAATAAAATATATCACAGATTTCCATCGAAAACATTTTTTGGATATGAAGGGATGTCTGTGTCGCACGGATGTGTTATCGTAATGAAAGCATTACTCTGAACACATAGGCGCTGATCAGACTGTGCGGATGTGATCTGTATCTTTGTTGCGCACAGATGCCATGCAGCACATTTTTTAACGACTAACGTCACATATCACCTCACATGGGTGTGTTTTCATAATGCACTGAACCTACTTACAGGTAATGCTGTCAGATTTTCATTCAACATGAATACACCAACGGGATACATTCCGTATTGGTGAATGTCACCAGTGTGCACCGTCCGAGCTACTAGTGAGAAGTTGCCCTCAGCATCACCCAGTCCATTGATCCGTGAAATATAACCCATAGCACCTGAAAAAACGAGTGCTTCTATACGAATACTCGGTACTTATCATTCGTAAAAAGAACATAAAACCCGGTACCAGTTCTGTTGTATCTATACGCGGAATCGGCAAACTATTTTCCCTTCATTATAGCCACGTAGTTTAACTTTTAATGGGTTTCTGCTTTGTTTATTTCTTTCGGTTCTTTCTTTCCTTCCTTCCTCTCTTTTTTTGTCCAACGAGGTTAGTTTTGTTGAAAAGATATCTAGGAATATGTTTGAATGCACTTAAAATTTGTGAAACAACACGTACACTTGAAAACTCCTAGTTTACCATTGGGAAAAGTACGCCTATACAAATACACTGTAAACTTTACCGCTGAGAAAAACTAAAATATTAAGATGAAAAATTGTGATATTTTTTCTATTTCTGCAATAAAATAAAGAGTGTGGGTACTCGTTAGCACCGCCTCGATCGCGGTTCTAACGAGTACCCACAATCTATTTTTCCGAGTAGAAATAAGAAAAATAAGGTTTACCCCTGTAAACCCCAGTTTTACTATATAAAAATGGGATTCAAGGGGTTCATAATTATATAGGAGTGTTTTCGTGAGCAAAGCTTTTAAATCAGGCATCACGAAAACACGCCTATATGATTTTGAACCCTATTTTTATATAGTAAAACTGGGGTTTACAGGGATAAACGTAATTTTTCGTATTTCTGCTCCGAAATATAGATTGTGGACACTCGTTAGAACCGCTTTGATGCGGCGGTTCTAACGAGTACCCACAATCCAAATTTCGAGCAGAAATAAGAAAAATATCACGATTTTCATCTTAAAATTTGCATTTTTTCGGCAATAAATGTTACACTGTATTTGTATAGGCGTGTTTTCGTAATGGTTATCTATATCACTAACTCCGCAAAGCGTTTTCTAGATTTATATGCGTTCTTTCGACTCAGTTTCAAAAGATGACTTTATAATGTGTAAATTGAGGAGAACATCTGCATTCAATCATTTTAGTACTCATTTTGATACAGATAATTCTTAATAGAAAGAATAAGTACGAATTAAATATCATATAACAGACAGCTTATTTGAACCTCGGACCCAATATGCACGGACTAGTAAGCGACTGAGTTGCCAAAACATGTGGTCGTGTCTTGATAATACAGCCATTTTAATTACTTTAGTCAATGAAAATTAATGAAAGTCACATTAAGCAGTAATTAAATGCTAGTTTTCAATTTTAACACAATGTGGTTGAATAGAAGTAGAGGCAATGATCAAAGAAGACTCTTTATAGTGTATTGGTTCAAATGGAATTGAAAGCAGGTGAAAACTTCTAAATGTAACGAATTTATACCGAATGTGTAGAAAATACATAAAATAGGCGCCTAGGTTTCTCGGTTAAATTACTAAAACTGTTAAAAGTTTCATTAAAATGATGTTACATTTCTACAAGTAATAAATTCAACTATTGATTAAAAAAAAATATTACAACATTGTTGAAATAAGGGATATCTGAGGCATTGAACCTGTATCTTGCAAACATTTTCAGACCCAGCCAGGCTCATCCATAACAGCATTTTCAGATAAATAGCATCACTAACACTGTTGTGACAAGTCCGTGTATATTGGGACCGTGCTTGAACTTTCTATCCTTTTTTCATTGCAACCCGGTGGGTCAGGCCTCAGAATCAATGATGTCTCCGACCTAGGTTCTGTTTATAGGATTGTCCCTTTTAGACATTAATTCCATAGTAATAGCTTTATATAGGATCATCTAAAAGATGGCTGGTAAGCGACGAACTAGACCGGCCTTGGCATCAGAACAGTCTGAACAGTCATTAATAACCACATGAGCATTCTACACATAACGAAAACACGTCTATATAATGTTGGCCGCCTTAAACCCCACTTGAATAAAGTAAAATTGGGGTTTACAGGGGTAAACCTTATTTTCATTATTTCTGCTAAAAACATAGATTGTGGGAATTCGTTAGAACCGCTTCGATGCGGTGGTTTTAACGGGTACCCAACATCTATATTTTGAGTAGAAATAAGAAATATTTCACAATTTTTCATCTTAAAGTTTCGTTTTTTAGGGGGTAAAATTCACAATGTATATGTATAGGCGTGTTTTCGTAATGAGACTGCTTGGTTCCCTAGAGTGGTAAGCGGAGACCCTGGCAAGTGCAGATGGATAAAGAGTCTCATCTGATTGCTTGATAAATTCATTAGTTGTACGTTCAGCGACATGGCAACCCTTGTAGGTCATTTTATATCGCCCATCAGAGGAACGAACAGGCAGGATTGAAGAGATGGTAGAGGAGATAAGAAAGAGAATGGCTGCGAAAGAGCAAAATAAATGAGTATTAAGAAATAGTAGAAATTAAAAAAAAAATATCCATTCATTCTTATCTGCTCCTGCAAGGACGGCAGGCGTAGCAAAACTGTATCCCAATATAAGTTGGCCCGCAGGGGACTTAAATGCACTACATTCTCGTAACCGCGTCTCTATTGGTCTTTAAGTAGCTGTTGCTGCACCCTGGTTCCAGTGTGAATACCGTTTGAGCCAGGACAAGCGTAAAATGTTTCCGAGCATGTGCGCCCTCCCCGCCCCGGGAAAACTGAAGCCGTCTTGTTAACCCTTTGTATGCTAGTGGACTCTCCAACTGTTATATGTTAGACAAGTCCATTTGTCTTATAAGGGCTGTCAGGCCTATTTTATTCGTTTTATTTTATTTTTGCAGAAAATTATGTTAGCAAATAGTGCAGGGCCTGATCAGAAGACGCAAAACTGTCTACGGCGTCTGATCTGAGTCTGCACTGTTTGCCAAGGTACCACTCTAGGGGTTTCACGCATACAATGGATTAACAAACAAAATCAGAATACAACCTTCCCTAAATAATATTATATGAAAACGCTTTATGTAAATGACTATCCATACAGTGCACAGTTAAAACGCTGATCAGACTGTGGATGCACAGTATGATCTGAGTCTTCACTGGCTCGCTAACCCTTTTTGTTTGCAACCGTAATTATACAAACTTTTATATGTTTTATGTTTGACTCTGTCGATCAACACGGTGCCATTCCGGTAATCTAGTCCTTCTTCTATAACTTCGTGTAGGGCCTTTGCATAAAGCCAAACTGCGTCATAAAGATATGCTGCTTCAGGTTTGAGCTATAAAAATAAAAACAATAGTCATTTGCAACCACAAAGACATGGATTTCTACTGTTCAAAGATATATAATAGCCTTATCGTAGATAGTCTTAGTATGATGTTGGATGAAAGAAGATACAAAGAGTGTATTTTTTTTTGAAAACCGAATGAAAAGGTTACATTCGTTCCAAACATTCGTCCACTTACATCATAACATTTACTTTTTTCCTAAGATTAGTCTCCTTTTTAATTTTCTTTGATTAAGACAAACAATGCATTTTTCTTGGCGTCATAAGTAGTTTTAAACTGTTTCAAAAGGATTTTAAACTATCATGTTATACGTTTTTCATTTTGTAGGTGTCTAATATATTTTTCCAAGTGCCATTTGATTGCTGAGTATATTATTAAAAAAATTCTGGATATAAGTGAAAAAAATCAATTTAACATATTTCTCATTTTAACAACTACCATGACTTACTTCAACATTACATTTACACTAATAATTATTGAGTTATGTGCTTTACAAGCAGTAAACATCAGGGGCCAGTTGTTCAAAGCATCGTTAGCTTAACGAGCTCGTTAGTGGTCATATTGTTAACTCTTCTAGCAAGTACAATATTGTAAATTTTGGTATTTTTGCTGAAAAAATGTGAGCAGCTTTTGCGTCCGCAAAAGCTGCTCACATTTTTTCAGCAAAAATTTCCGCATATTTGCCATATTTAATGATCAAAGTTTTAACGATACGTTAACTAACGACGTCGTTAGTTTTGAACAACTGGCCCCTGATGATCAATTTTTCAACAGGAAATACGTGTTTTGGAGATATGAATTAATGTACTATGTCACATGGGAAAGCTCTGCTTATGTGCACTCATTCGGGGTTCTGAAAACTCCGTCTTATAATGAAAATTGTTACTGTTATTGATGCGAACATATATTGTGGAAACTCATTTAGTTTTTAGCTCACCAGAGCCGAAGGCTCCGAGGGACTTTATAGGATAGGCAGTTGTCCGTTGTCGTCTGCGTCTGTGTCTGCGTCTAAGTTTGCATCCGTCAACACTTTCAAACGACATCGCCTCTGAAGCCATGGGGTCGATTGGGTCTAAATTTTATCTGTAGCTTCCTCAGGCTAAGATTTTTTTTATTAAAATTCGGTTCATTAGTTTGGTTGCTTTGGTTGCTTTGATAACTTAGAGTTTCCACAGACTTATAATGGGGAAAATTTAAAAATTGCATCAACAAGCTTATTATGACAAAACTTTCATAGGTATGTTCCTTAAGCAATCTACTAACTGCCACATGACTATAGGCCTCATGCTCAATTTGATTGGTTGTCATTGAAACCAAAATGCAAAAAAAATAATACAAAAAAATGCTTGAAGAAATAATCTCATAAGGAACCATATGCTCTGTGAGGCTGAGACTTTATGAAAACATTCACCATAAGCGACTAAACAGGTTTTGTGGCGGTTCTTCTGTGGCGGTTTATTTATGTTGTTGTTTGTTACTGTGTGTATCACTTGTGTCTTTTTATATTGGATGGCCATTTGGCCAATTTGTGGGAAAGTAACTGTCCTTATTGCCTTCCTTTGTTGAGGTTTCCATTATGGTCTGGTCGCTTCATGTTTGTGTTTCTTTCCCTTTGGTGTCTTTGATGGGTGGAGTAAGTTAATTGTATCGATTCCTGATCTTTGTTTTACTTCTACTTTATATGAAATTCTGCTCTTTAGTTTAATTGCTGTGGCAAATTAGAGTTTCCATTGACGTATGATAGGGACAATTGAAAATTTGCATTTACTGCCAAGCCTTTGCACATATTTTGGAAAAACAAATCTTTCATAGAAATGTTCCTTACTTGATTGATTGATTTGAGGTTTAACGTCCCCGTAAACACTGTAAAGGTCATTTTGGAGACGTTGCTTCCAATTTTGTGGGACTTGTACCCGACCTCGAGATGAAATGACTTCACAAGCCCCGTCGCTCAATGAAATCAATAGGGTTTACAAGCATGGCTTTGCATGACTAGCACCGTTTTGCATGGGCAGGCTTTGATCCGCTAAGCTGTTTACCAGTACTCGTGTGCGGGTCGGTTTCAGCTCTGCGTGGAAGCATCATGCAGCCCATATATTTCTTCAAGGAAATGTTCCTTAAGCAATCTACTATCTGCCATACCATGTTCTGCCTAATGCTCATTTTCATTGGGTGCCATGGAAACCAAAATGCAAAAATAAGAAAAACATTCTTAAAAATCATCTCTTCAGAAACCATATGCTCTATGAGGCTGATACTTTATGAAAATATTCACCTTTTTTCCTGATTTTTTTTTTATGAAATTCGGCTTTTTAGTTTGATTTCCATATACTATTAATGGGGAAATTTTAAAAATGGCATTAACTGCCAAGCCTTTGCAGATGTTATGAAAAACGTTCATAGAAATGTTCATTAAGCAATCTACTATCTGCCAAATGATTAAAGGCCTCCTGCTAAATTTGATTGGTTGCCATGGAAACTAAAAATGAAAAATAGAATGAAAAAAATGCTTGAAAAAGATCGTTTCCTCAGAAACCATATGCTCTATGAGGCTGAAACTTAATGAAAATATTCACCATAAGTGCCTAAACAGGTTTGTGTTTTATATGAAATTCAGCTTTTTAGTTTTATTGCTGTGGCAAATTAGTGTTTCCATTGACTTATAATGGGGAAAATTGAAAACAAAAATTCATTTAATGCCAAAGAAATGCTAACTTACGATTTTTAGTCCTCTTATATCCTTGAATGGGTTGGTGAAATTGAATGGTGGCATCTCGAGGTACTTGTTAACAATAACCACAAAGTCACCATACTCTGGATAAACTGGCGGGGAATGAACAACAGCCACAAAATATCTAAATGCCTGCTGACTTTCAAGAGAAACATTCTTTTCAAAGATCCCTGAAAAACAGAACAAAGTAACACAGAACATAAAAATAAAATATTTCTGTATATTTAACGTCACCGTCAATACCACTTTATATATTTGATCCATGAGGAAAAAATAGAGTCATATGAACGTATGCAGTACTAACATTCGAACTAAACAAGATACAAGCGTCATACATATACCATTTGGCAGCCAATGTAAGAAACTGGACTGAATGTGTTTTGTGATGAAATCGAGCCATGCATTACGAATTCGCGCCTATACAAATATATTGTATATTGTTAACTTTACCGCCGAAGAAAAAAACACGAACACTTTAAGATGAAAAATTGTGATATGTTTCTTATTTCTGCTCAAAATATAGCTTGTGGGTACTCGTTAGAACCGCCTCGATCTATATCTTTGAGCAGAAATATGAAAAATAAGGTTTACCCCTGTAAACCCCAGTTTTACTCTATAAAAGTGTGGTTTAAGGGGTCAAAATTATATAGGCATGTTCTAATGATGCTGGCGTGACTGTTCATTTCGTCCCGTCTCATCTGGTTCGACAAGGTTTGCATCGTGGCGGTTCTAATGAGTAACTACAATTTATATCTTAGAGCAGAAATAAGAAAAATAAGGTTTACCCCAGTAAACCCCAGTTTTACTCTATAAAAGTGGAGTTCAAGGGTCAAAATTATATAGGCATGTTTTAATGATGCTGGCGTGCCTGTTCGTTTCGTCCCGTCTCATCTGGTTCGACAAGGTTTGCATCGAGGCGGTTCTAATAAGTAACTACAATTTATATCTCAGAGCAGAAATAAGAAAAAATAAGGTTTACCCCCTGTAAACCCCAGTTTTACTCTATAAAAGTGGGGTTCAAGGGATCAAAATTATATAGGCGTGGTTTCATGATGCTTAAAAAGCACAGTCAAAACTTCAGTGTTACTTGTTACCATTATTACTTGTTTGAAAGGATAGTGTTCCTCCTTTTCAAAATGGTTTATGTTTGACAAGTGGTATAAATATGAGCTTAAATATTCAAATTCAAATTTAAAGTTAAAAACAAATAAAGTTACTTTATCATTATTACAAATTTATACAAACTGTTAACACCATAACCTATAATATCACAGAAACAGCAATTTGATTTTCAAGACGAAACTACGCTTGGATACCTATTCATTATTTTGTGTAATCTGTAATTTACATATGTGTATGTTCATGTTAACATTTTCACGGTTTAATGCAAATATGACGGGTTCATTACATTTCTTAACAAGCACTAAATCAAATGCCTCATCCCTTCCCAACCCTCTACGAAATGGTAGCTGAACGACGTCTGCATTTTGGTATAGCATATGATGTCGCGTCTGAGAGTGTAATTACGCCATGTAATAAATTCCATAATCCACTAGTGGATTAAATATGCAAATTAGTTAGACACTCCCCGTAACGTTATGTGTACGGCGTCCTTAATGACGTCGGTCGCGTTTACTAATGGCGGAATAGTGACATTTTTATAAAACAATCGTGAATACAGTGCGTTTTAAATAAATGTCATATGATAAAAAGAATCTTGCATTCGTGCTCAAGTGATATTGAATTTATTAAACTCGTTGAGGAAAAGGGATAACATCCTCGCCAAAGCCCCGCATTTTATCCCTTTTCCACAAGTCGCTTAATAAATTCAATAAAACATGAGCACTCATGTAAGATCCTCTTTATACCTATTTCTGCTATAAAACGTAAGGTACGTATACTCGTTGATGCGGTTAAAAAGCACGCAAAATCTAAGTTTGAGACATTAATAAGAAAACAATTAATTTGACAGAATGCAATTTTCCTGAAACTGAGTGGGTTCACTGTGAGATACGTGTTGGTAACAACAACAAAGTCCCCATAGTCCATACAAATTGGCGGCATTAGTACAAAACGCCAATATTTTTAAACAATATTATAGAATATAGTGAATTGACATTCCAGGGAAATGTTCTTCTCAAATAACCCATAAAAATGAACCACGCATTAATAACGAAGTCGTTCCAGCTAATGCTTTCTTTTATGTTTCGAAGATTACATTTTCGGACAAAAATATGTATCAATTTTATTGTATAGTGCATGCACAATTTCATGTGTCAGGCCTCAGATTCTGACTCAGACCGGTGGATCAGGCCTCAGATTCTATGACGGTTCCAGCGTAAAGGCTTAGTGAGAATTAGAGCGATCTAATTCAATGTTACGTTGGTTGGTGCCTGATACTCTGTCTCTGGTTGCGTCCATCGGAGTCTAACTGTTGGTTTTCTTTTGTTCCGGCATTTCAGTGGTTTCTTGCTATCGAGTCCTCACCGTTGTTTCATCTCTGTGGCTGTTTGATTTTTTGTGTTCACGGAGATTTTGCACTGATGAGTTAGGAGGCCTTCATGCGGACTGAACAAAGTATTTGTCTATGTCGCGACGGCAGTAAGGGCGAGGACTGTGGCCACGTAAAATCGATTTAAGCCCCCAGTGGAATTCGTTTCCGCTGACCGTTCCAAGGCGGTTCTTCTGTCGCGGTTTATTTTTGTTATTTTTTGTCTTTTGGTGTTTGTGTCGCTTATGTTGTTTTATTTTGGGTAGCCTTTTGGCCATTTTGTGGGGAAGTAACTGTCCTTTTGGCATTCCGCTGTTAATGTTTCTATTGAGGTCTGTTGCTTCGTGTTTGTATTTCTGTCCCTTTGGTGTTTCTGATGGGAGGTGTGGTTAATTGTATCGATTTCCGATCTTTGCTTCTACTTCTATTTAGCTTTACGCCTATGACGTTTTGATTGGTGAAGATGTTTATGTTTGCGCGTCTTTCCTTTTGGTGTCTTAGATGTGAGGTCTGAGGTAATGTTAGACATATAGGCATCATTCTTTCTTACTAGCGTACTGAACGAAAGGTTCAAAGTACCTGTGTCAGAGCATGATTATGCCTGCCTTACTATTTCAATCGGGGCACGACATTTCATGCAATTTGCATGTGCCTGCACATATATTCTGACCAGAGACTTCTCTTGGTGCATGAATGAGCATTTGAGGTCTATAGGAACCCGAATTTTATGGTGACTTAGTATATAAATTCAGAAAAATATATAACCGCAATGACTTTAGCACCCAATTTCGTAAAATCATTCTTCGATATAAAAAGATTGGGTACAACATGGATATTATACGACAGAGGGCATGCATGGTAGTTAACCCAATCATGGTTGGCAACTTTGCTTCCCTCTATAATTGCACGCCGGTGGGTCAGGCCTCTGATTCTATGACGGTTCCAACGTAAAGGCTTATTGAGAATTAGAGAGATCTAATTCAAGGTAATGTTGGTTGGTGCCTGATGCTCTGTCTCTGGTCGGGCCCATCGGAGTCTAACTGTTGGTTTTCTTTTGCTCCAGCATTTCAGTGGTTTCTTGCTGTCGAGTCCTCACCGTTGTCTCACCTCTGTGATTCTTTGATTATTTGTGTTCACGGAGATGTTGCACTGATGAGTTAGGAGGCCTTCATGCGGACTGAACAAATAATTTGTCTAAATCGCGACGGAAGTAAGGGCGAGGATTGTGGCCACGTAAAATCGATTTAAGCCCCCCCCCCCCCCCCCAGTGGAAGTCTTTCCACTGACCGTTCCAAGACGGTTTTTCTGTGGCGATTTATTTATGTTGTTGTTTGTTTATTATTGTGTGTATCACGAGTGTGTCTTTTTATTTTGGATGGCCATATAGCCATTTTGTGGGAAAGTAACTGTCCTTGTGGTCTTCCTTTGTTTAGGTTTCCATAAGGGTCTGGTCGCTTAATGTTTGTGTTTCTTTCCCTTTGGTGTCTTTGATGGATGGAGTAAGTTAATTGTATCGATTCCTGATCTTTGATTTACTTCTACTTTGAATCTTTCCACTTACCGTTCCAAGGCGGTTCTTCTGTGGCGATTTATTTATGCTGTTGTTTGTTACTTACTGTGTGTATCACTTGTGTCTTTTTATTTGGGATGGCCATATGGCCATTTTGTGGGAAAGTAACTGTCTTTATGGCCTTCCTTTGTTTAGGTTTCCATAAGGGTCTGGTCGCTTAATGTTTGTGTTTCTTTTCCTTTGGTGTCTTTGATGGGTGGAGTAATTTAATTGTATCGATTCCTGATCTTTGTTTTACTTCTACTTTGAACCCTTAGCTATCCCTACGGCGTATAACGAAGACTGCGGATGCGCAGGCTGATCTGTCTGTTCGTTGGGTGCACATGTAAATTGTCGGAAATGCTGTGCCCTGGCTCATTTACTTTGCTATCGTGATCGACTTGGCTCATGCGCATGCGCATCACATTGTCGCTTTTTGCGGTGCTATATAATTAAAAGCTGGCTGAGATGCAGATAAATGCAGTTTTCCCTGTATAAAGTGTTTCCGGGGTGCTCATTATAGTGAAAGAATTACGTATTGACGATGCATGACTTTGATCTGCTCTGTCGATTGATCATTGAGTAGCAAATTACAAGACTAAATGAGCCCCGCCAAGCGAATTTGTGTCTTCGAGCATTCCGTCATGACAAAATTTTAACTGCGCATGCCCAGCCATTCAGAGGGGCCAGGGATATGGCTTTCTGTCTGAAGGTTCCTCTTGATTCACTGCTTGTATGAGCGAGCAGCGAAGGTTCTGGCGAGACTGCGCGGATGCGCAGGCTCGCCTGAACCTTCACTGCTCGTAAAGGCGAAAAGTACCAAAATCGCTTGACGGGGCCAAATATAGTTTCTAAACTAACTTTGATGATCGAAATGATCCCATTAGTGGATATGATTGATGTAATATTTCAATTTCTTGGATTGTATGTAATGTGGATATAAAGTTATAATGCTTTATGTCACTTTGATATTTTTTTAATTCTTCTGTCGTTTTAATATAAAGATCCTGCGTCATCATATTGAATTTTACATCAACATTCATTACAATAGATCTTTATACAATCCTCAGTGAATCTGAAATATGATTGAAATAACGACGTTTATATACGTCCAGATCAAATCAATTTCTAGTTGATAATTGACAATATACGACAGTAATTGGTATTTATTACATAAATCCTGACAGCATCAGCAAAAAGTTATTTCTAATGACAATCTGATCCAGCGACGAAATTTCTAAAACATTTCTGCACTGTATTCAATAAGTTTTGAATAGTTAGATCCTTTGGAAGCAAAGAATATACCAAATAAACGAAAATAGCAGGCTCGGTTTTATTGAGTCTGTTCATGACCAGTACTGAAGTATGCTACACCGGCCACGCCCCCCTAGCACCGGCTTAAGCAGAACTCTATTTTCAAAATGATTTTAAATGAACTCAATGATCCCAAAGGACCAGAAAATATAATCGGCACTATGATGGATGTACGGGGAGACTTTTTACGGCCGCCACAAGCCTGTTTTTGAACGTTCGGCATTCCTAACATACAACGGGCTATTGTAGCATATAAACGCAGACCGCATTGTCTGTAACATTGCGGTGATATTTTCAGGTGGTACAGCACTTTTTTTTTTGCGGTCTCAATTATTTTTTCCAGGTCGTATGCATGGGCAAGGGTACTTCTGAATATTGGAGCGTTGTGGTGCAGAAGTGGCATTACGATAACACACCCGTGCGTCATAGTGCATTTTTCACATCTCCAAAACGGTCAACTTTCTGAAAAAAATTGGTGATTGTGAAATTTTATTCTTATTTATACTCAACACATAGGTTGTGGGCACTCGGAAGAACCGCCTCAGAAAGCGGTTCTAACTAGTATCCATAACCGATTTCTAGGGGCAGAAATAAGGAAAATAATGTATACCCACGTAAACCCCAGTTTTCTCTATATAAAGTTGGGTGGAAGTGGATGTTTATTTCACGGACGTGATAGCGTGACGGGTAAAGTATGGATCTGAGACTGGCAGCAAAGTAGCCCGTCCGATACCAGCGAGCGCCAAGTGTTGTTTCCATAAGCTAGAGACTTTATCAACATTGTATCAACTGATATCTACCCAGGAAGAGGAAAAACAGAGAGTGACATGGACGATTAGTACAAGTTCACTAAATGTGTTACCTTCTGTAAATAACGTTGATTATTATTATTATTATTAAATATTGGGTATGTATCTCTCCAAATACCAAATATGAACCAAATCTCTAATTTGGTATGGAACATATTTCCTAAGACTTTGACCTTAAGGTCATGGGAATGGCGGTATTGCTGAATAAAAACATTGGACCAACATCTATTGTCATATCAATTATGAACAAATGCCAACATGTGTTTGAAAAATTTTAGCTCTTAAAACAATTTAACACATGTCCATGTATGTGACCTTGTGTTCATGGGTATGGTCATGTGTATTGGTGAATTTAACTTGGGGCCAATATCAATCATCATATCAAATATGATCCAAACCAATGATATGTTTTAATTTGGTTTGGACCATATAAGTCCTTAAAAACACATAAAGTTTCCAATTTCTAAGACTGTGACATTGGCCTTCAGGTCAAAGATATTGGTGGTTTTCTGTTTCAATATATAGCTCTGGACCTATATCTACCAAACAAATCCACCGTTCGGTTTGGAAAAAAAAAATGAACTAAAACTTTTTCTAAAAAAGAAGTGACGGCAATGCTCAGGAATCGATACCGTTAACCCACGGCTTCCACCAGATACATCAGATGTTGTTGGTTGATATTTGCAATGCATAAGCTAATTATGCATTTGCAACTAAAATATAGGCATATTTGCCACATTAAATAATCAAAATGATAAAGATTTGTTTACTTAGGACATCTTAAGTTATGACGAATTAAAGGTAAATCTTTGTATTGTGTAACACTTGTAAAGAAGCATAATCATTCGTTCGGAGTTTTGTGAAACTTCTTTCAGTTATCTCAGTGCTCACCAACATTACGAAAACACGCCTATACAAATATATTGCAAACTTTACCACAGAAAAAAAAAAACGACAATTTTAAGACGAAAAATTGTGATATTTTTCTTATTTCTGCTCAAAATATAGATTGTGGATGCTCGTTAGAACCGCCTCATCGAGCCTCTAACGAGTACCCACAATCTATAATTTAAAGCAGAAATACGAATAATAATTTTTACCCCTGTTAACCCCAGTTTTACTGTATAAAAGTGGGTTCCAGGGGGTCAAAATGATATAGACGTGTTCTCGGGATGAACAGCTTTTGCATTTGCAAAAACTAACAGATTATTTGCCATATTAAACGATCAAAATATTGACAATACGTTAACTAGCAACATCGTTAGTTTTGAACAACTAGACCAAGCATATATTATTGCATTACGCAAACACGCCTATGCAAATACATTGCCAACTTTATCGCCGAAAAAATGAAAATTTTATGATGAAAAATTATGATATTTTTCTTATTTCTGCTCAAAATATAGATTGTGGGCACTCGTTCTAACGAGTACCCACAATCTATATTTTAGAGCTGAAATAAGAAAAATATGGTATACCCCCGGAAACCCCATTTTTACTTTATAAAAGTGGGGTTCAAGGGGTCAAAGTTATATAGGCGTGTTTTCGTGATGGAGCACACAGCGTATCAGCAATACAACAGTGAAAACGCAAACAGTGGAAGCTAGTACCGAAACTGTCGGCTGATGATCTATGACTATGCGAAGTGCAGAGATACGTACAACTTTAGCCAATTCTAAGCGGTATAGACGTAAAGGAATGATGATAAATGTTTGAATCCAGCAAAGTTTTGCATTATATCTGCATTGTTTCCATTTTAAAACCACGCGGTGAAGAAGAAGCAATTAATTATTACACCTTAATTATTTGGCCACGCCATGAGAAAAAAAAAAACTGTCTTAAAGGTTTTCGAACGGGTAACACAAAAAGCCTGCTCAGCTACACATTCTAGCTAGAGTATTGATCTTTTAGATACAGCACCTAGAGTCTAGAGATATTGTACTATTTCAGTAGCAAATATAAAGGCGCTAATAATATTGTGCAAATGTGCAGGCTGATCTGTCATAACACGAAACCACGCCTGTATAATTTGTAACCCCTTGAACTCCATTTTTATACAGTAAAACTCGGGTTTACAGAGGTAAACCTTATTTTCCTGATTTCTGCTCTAAAATATAGATCGTGGGTACTCGTTAGAACTGCCTCGATGATGCGGTTCTAACGGGTACCCACTTCCATATTTTGAGCAGAAATAAGAGACGGTTCTTACGAATACCTACAATCTGTACAGCAGAAATACGAAAACAAATCACAATTTCACATCTTAAAAGTGTCGTTTTTTCGACGGTAAAGATTACTATGCTTTTGTATAGGCGTGTATTCGTAATGATCTGTTGTTCACAAAAGGCGAAAGCTGGGCTCGTTTGATATAGTAGCTGCGGAAGTTCGCGTAGACTGAAGAAAGAATAAAACTGTTGATCGTGCCGAACACTGTAATTCTTCTTCAAAGGGGCTTATTAACTGCGGACTGCAGCAAACATAACCGGAATCTTTTTACTGACTGGTAGTTTTGATTAATTGGGTCCTAAAGTGACATAAATCGTGCGACTATAATGCCCTACAAGTGCCAGACTGAAAGGTACATTCACATGGAAAATTTATCCTAACATTTTGCTTCTAAGTCTTTCTATAAAAGTAGGTCTTTTTCAGCGTGGCAAAGTAATTAGGAAAGCAAAACTGAATTTCGCAAGTTTTCTTCTTGGAACCGCGATGCTAGATGTGTTCAACCCCACTAAAGAAAGTTGAACCATTACAAAAACACGCCTATACTAATACATTGTAAATTTTACTTGAAAAAAAAAAAAAAAAAACACGAAAATTTTAAGATGAAAAATTGTGCTAATTTTCTTATTTCTGCTCAAAATATAGATTGTGGTTACTCGTTAGAACCACCTCTTCGAGGCGGTTCTAACGAGTACCCACAATCTATATTTTAGAGCAGAAATAAGAAAAATAAGGTTTACCACTGTAAACCCCAATTTTACTATATAAAAGTGGGGTTCAAGGGGGTCAAAACTATATAGGCCTGTTTTCGTAATGAGAGTCTGTGTCTTTCTAACAGTGTCGGATTCCCTATGGTATCAAGTTTTTGTAATATTCAGCCTTGTTTCCCCCCTCAAAAACGCACACCCTTATTACAGATAAAACTGGGGTATTCTATATTTGCCATATTTTTTTTTTTTCAGAAACGTAAGTCGTGAGTACTTCAATAAGGCGGTTCTAACTTGCACTCATTATGTATCTTTGGAGTATATGTCACATGCTGTTAACAAAATAGAAGTGCATGCACTGATCAGGAAGCGATTCAATTAACCCACACCTCCCATCAGAGGCACCGAAGTCCGTGTAATAAGCACCCCTCTAAACCCAGCTTTATATAGAGAAAACTGGGGTTTATGGGCGTTTGCATCATTTTCCTTTTGTTTGCTCAAAACAGAGACTGCGGATACTTGTTGAAACCGCTTCATTAGACGGTTTTTGGCGAGCATCCACAACCTATACTGGAAGTAGAAATAAGAAAAAAAAATCAAACATTTTTTTTCTGAACCCCCCCCCCCCAAAAAAAAACAAAAAAAAAAAAAAAACGTATGCATAAGAGACAGCAGAGACGTCATTTTTGCACACCAGGAGCCATTAGACAGACGATTAAAAGTCCTCTTTAACCCAGCCTTTTGGATGGACTGGTTAGATCCAAAAAGACACACATGCAACTTATTGCACATGCATAGAGTTAAGAGGGCATACGTTTTGATAATTGGATATGGTAGGCGCATGCGTATTCATTTTATGTAACACTCAATTTTTAAATTATTTCGGACATACCATGAGTTAACACAATAATATGACAGTGAAACCACGTCCATTTTAAGAAAAAAAAAAAGAATTTATTAGACATTTTCATTTTGTAAAGAACATTTTAAGTGTATTTCAATATCTAATGCAGGCACTGTGGCGTTTTGCCATATCCAATGATAATAATTAATTAAGAAGATCATAATTTTGACGAATGTTAATAAACGATATTGCTATGTTTTAACAATTGGCCCAAGACAAAAATGTCGGTTTTCAGCAGTTTTCAGAGCTCAATGAAAGACAAGACTGACAAACACAGTAAACAAAACACTGTCCTTCTAATAATCTATACAGAGCTATAAGTCTTGAAACATTGTTCGGCGATATTTAACAATGTTCGCAAATGTTGTACTACCATACTATCGCATAGTGAGTCTACAAAAATAAAAATATAAGAACAAACAGTGTGCTACAAGAGCAAGGCATACAATGAGTTCATTTGAATATTATCGATTTCACAGAAAACGCAAAATATAGAGATATACTTTTAAATGACGCGGTCACAGTATACTTATTTGTTTGTTTGAATTGATGCTTAACGTCCCCATCACCACTATGTATGTCATTTTGGAGACATTGCTTCCAAGACTGAGCAACTTTTATCCGACAAAGAGACGAAATGACACTTCAAGTCCTCCAGCCCAATGAAATCAAAAGGCGTTTATGCTCAATGCTTTGCCTGGACAGGATCCTTTGGAATCATTGATTCAATTGTGGAATTTCGAAAATATTTTAGGGTCACTGATGAGGCCTAAATGGCTGAAAATAGCTAGTCAGGCCAAGAAAACATGTATACTCTATATTTTCCCGTTCTGTGGTGTATTCCTTGCTTCCAAAGGATAACCCTTTCTAGAACATATTTGATCCTCTAAGTGGTTTACCGGTACTCGTGTGTGGTCATTTTCACTGTACCTGGATGCATCATGCAGCCTAATCTATTTCTCCATGCCCCGATGGGCGGGGGCGAACGGCTCATGTCCTGATGAGTAAATCTGAAAATAGCATATCCTAGCAACGCTGTATCTACACTGTTTGACCTCAGCTGATGAATTAATAAAGGCGCTAATCATGTGTTTAGGTTATACCGCAATTAAAAAAAATCGCCGATTTTTTAATTATTGAGCAAAATTACCAGGAAAGATCTCAGACAGTGTAACGGGTTAAATTACGTCTAGTGGCCCTGGGCGCACGATTAGTAGTATTACATGACGTCAAACAGTGCAATGTTTCTGATGTTTCCCCGCCAAAGATAACTTGCAGTTTGGCTTTTCTCATTGGTATAAATGGTTGGTTTCTATTGTTTAAACTTGCAAATTAGATACCTGTAAAGTAGCCTGGTCAATGATGAGTGGAAGGTATTATAGGTCAGTACCAATTATACCGGCCTGATTCCTGTACTGAGTTCAATTTATTCATCAGGACAAAGGTTTGAAATAGCATGCACCTAGTCATGAAAAAACAGCATAGTATTACATATGCACTTCAGTTTCGATCTGACCCGCGAAAACATAATGTGTACATCAGGAAAACACGTCTGTATAATTTTGACCCCCTTGATCCCCACTTTTATATAGTAAAACTGGGGTTTCCGGGGTTATACCTTGTTTTTCTTATTTCTGCTCTAAAATAAAGATTGTGGGTACTCTTTAGAACCGCCTCTATATTTTGAGCAGAAATAAGAAGAATATCACAATTTTTCATCTTAAAATTTTCATTTTTTCGGCGTTACAGGTGGCAATGTCATTGCATAGGCGTTTTTGCGTAATGATTAGACATGTGCGACCAGTGAAGATACAGATCAGCCAGGGCCTTCGTAATGCGCCAAACGGATAGCTTTAGACAATTTCCTTCCTTTCAAAAGAAATTTCCGAAGTCAACATACCTTGGAAGTAGTACTGTGGATTGAGGGGATCATACTGGCCGAGGTGAACACCAACTACGAAATACTCCCCGGTGTCAAGGAGGCCTCTGTCCTGTAGATGGTCCATCAGGCCTACAAACTCATACGGCTGGCCAAGCATCACATAGACTGAAACAAAACAAATACAAACAACGTATATTCATATAACTATATGCTTGTTAATAAGGACTTCTAACACAGCGCGCCTAGGTAGGCATTGGAAAAGAACCGTCATTTGTTCTGCAACAAACTGTTGGCAGGATAACCTCCGTTTTATGACATCACGTAAAGATTCTAGTACATTAATGGTCAAACGTTATTTACATGCATCAAAGACATTACAAGCGAACATAAATGTGTGTGATTCAGTCAACAATGTTAGCGACATTTCTTCTCAGAATAGCGAAAGTTTGGGAGATTTTGAAGTTATAAACAAATTACTGTTGTTGTTTTTTTTGTTGTTTTTTTTTTCTTTAGTTTTTGAGTACAAATAGATCAGCTGTTGGGTGTGATTTATTGAATGATAAATCACAGTGTGTCGGCCAGTTGCAGGTAGACAAATAACTAGCGCTCCTGATTTGATCTGCTTTACTGTTCCAGGTCGGTGCATTTGTTGTGGTTCCTTCATGGTTTGTGTTGGCGGTTATGATTCTTTCCCTAATTATATAGGTTATGACGCTGATGATTCTGATCCCCCACCCCTGTTTGTTCATGTTTACCTTGTCCTACCAGCTTAATGTTTTTAATGCTGGTGATTCTGATTCTTTACCCCATTATGTATATAGCTCCTTTATAGTCAGGTTTGGATATTCTGGGTCACCAGCTGTTTGGGAAAGAGCTGCTGACTCGGTTTACCCGTTGCCCGTTTTATTTACTGTCATCACTCCATTTTTCGACTTCTTTCCCTAGTGATGTTGTGGGAAAAATATGGGATCTGAGTGTATATGTTTCTGATCGCTTGTCTTTTTATTTTTTACAGCCGTCCTCCAAACTATAATTCATCATTATTCAACAAATCACTACCGGAGTTGATTATGTCGTGGTTTGTCTATTGGTCGTGCAAAGGCGATCTTTCTCTCGCAGCAACCGTTCTAAATATGCTAATTTGCTTCGAATTGCGGCTCTTACGAGTACACACAATCCAGGTTCTGAGCAGCTTTATAAAATATCTAAATTTTACATTTAAAATTTTTCTTTTTTATTTTATTTGATTATTTTCTTTTGCTGGCAAAACTGGTCAATATATTTGAGTAGGCCTGTTTTCGCAATGAATGTACCGATGTTTTTTTTTTTTTTTTTTGGTTTGGGTTTTACGGCCCTTTCAAGATTATTTCACTCATATCGAGCCGATCGTTAATCAGAGGTGGGCGAAAACCGGAGTACCCGGAGAAAAACCACCTGACCTTCCGTTGCAGATCTTGGCGTCTCACACGTGGCCCGAGCGAGGCTCGAACCTACGGCGGTGAGAGACCTAATGACTAAGAGTCAGCGCTCTTATCCACTAGGCCACGGAGGCCCGTTGAATGTACCGATGTCACAGGACCGCTTTAGCTACCTTATTTTAGCTCTATCATGCACTAGAGAGCACCAAACTCTCTGTCGGTAAACCTACATGTAGTTTTCAGCTTAAAATCGCTGTTGCCAGCACTCAGGAAACAAATCGTGCAGCATAGGGACGTCGGCTATGAAAAACGACGTCCCTGATGTATGCGACAGACTGTCTGTGTGGCTCGTTCTTTGTGCAAACCGATGTTTCAAAAGCATTAATACAAACAAAGGCTGAGGGAATTTGCCAAGCGTAAGTGGAAAATTCTAGTTTCTTTCTGTCCCATCTTCTCACAGCTGACTGTTCAATAATGACATAATGCAGGTTCTTTCTAGTTGACCGTTGTACGGTTTGTTCTCTGTATTTGATTACATAAAGTCATCATTGTTACTTGTCGTCATTCATATGTGTATTATCGTATCATTGTTTGGGGTCACAATTACAAAAATACGCCTTATAATATTGACCCATTGAACCCCGCGTTTATATATTAAAAGAGCGGTGTATAGGGAATAAGCGTATTTTTTCTTATTTTGCTCTAAAATATAGTTTGAGGGTTACTATCGAGGTGGTTCAAACGTGTATCCAGAAACTATATCTTGAGCAGAAAAAGAAAAATATCACATTTTTTCACTTTTAATTTGTGTTTCTTCGGTGGTAATTTAAAAGCGTACACTATTTGTTTTCGTAATGCTAGTTTGTTTTGTAACTTGTCTTGTGATTTTATGCATTTTTGTAAAGTGTTTGTATGCTCTCCTTGTCTGGAGGCAATAAAATCCATTCATCTTCCAAACATATTCATTTGTTATGTTTGTTGATAGCTTCACGGGCCAACGTTACAGCTAACAGAAAGTGGGATACTTTTCGATAACATGAAAAGATATCATGTCATATAAAGGAGATACGACGGAAAGAATCTCATTTCTTATAAAGGAATATATGTAATTTTGTAAAATGGAAGCGGAGGCAATGATCAGGAATCGATACAATCAACCACATATTCCATCAGAGACACCAAGGGAAACAAACACAAACATGAAACAACAGACCTAACGGAAACATCAATAGCGGAAAGCCAAGGCTGCTATAATACTAAACATAATATATAATAGTGTACAATAGAAGAGGAGGCAATGATCAGGAATCGATACAGGTAACCCACAGCTCCCATCAGAGACACCAAAGGGAAAGAAACACAAACATGAATCAACAGACCATAATTGAAACATCAACAGCGGAAAGCCAAAAGGACAGTTACTTTCCCACAAAATGTCCAATAGGCTATCCAAAATAAAATAATCTTTGCGACACAAACACCAAAAGACAAACCATAACAAAAATAAACCGCAACAGAAGAACCGCCTTTGAACGGTCTGCTATAAAAGCAAATATTTTTCACTGAACTTCACTACCACATGTAAAAATGAAGCTAGAAGAATATGATCGTCTTCATGTCAAAATTTAAAAGAAACCTCCGCAAACGAATTAATACATGGATTTCTCCATATTGGTTACAAGAAGGTTATAAGGGACTTGAAGAATCTTTTTTTAATTAATGCTCTGTTAAATGAAGCTATATTCTTAATGAAGTAGGGAACAAATAGATCTACCCTGTACTTGAAAGTCAGTACTGCGTGATGTTTAATACATGTTTTATTTATAAATTCGTCGGAAACCGAAGTATTCATTTTTGGCATATATAAATGAGAGCTCTTACTTCTGGTATCTATGTATGTCTCTGAGATAACTTTGATGAATGGATTTTCCGTATGAAGATGGAAGTAGGGTCCATCATATTTCTTCCTAAACGTCACTTCTATCTCATATGCCTGGATAAGCTGCAATAAAAATCAAGAAATCACATAAGCCGTTACATGAACCACGAAAAGTGTATTGGGACTATTTAACACTCACATCAGCGTGCAAATACATTCAGTCATAATACGACTGCCCCTGTCCGTTTTAATATGTTTTGGATATTTTCCCACCCAGCGCACACTGAAGGCACAGCCTGTTCAGGGTCATTACTGGGCCATTTCGGGTAAAGACACTTGTTCGCTTGACAATGCTTGTTTTATACAGTTCATAAAGTGTACTCGGTTAATCACATCCGTTGTGTCGACATTATATAACTTTCTTTCAACCGTATAACACACTATGATCTAGTTATCGCAAGACCTCATATTTTACTTTTGACAGAGTCTGGCAGTAAACAATGTTTTATTGCATTTGTACATTCTCCATTAGAATTGAGTGAAGGTTTTATTTTCTAGTCCTTTAGGATCCATTGATTCCGTTGCGGAATTTTGAAAATATATGAGGGTCACTGATAAGTCCTGATTGGACAAAACAAGCTAGTCTGACAAAGACACAAACATGTATACTGTGCTGTTGTCATTACTTCAAAAGGTTTCCCGTTTTCTAGAACAATTAAATTTTTGTCATGGTTTGCCTTTGAGTGTTTGTATTGCTTATATATTATTTTGTTTTTGGATAACCAATTGGCCATTTTGTGGGAAAGTAACTGTCCTTTTGGCTTTCCGCTGTTGATTTTTCCATTAGGATCTGTTGTTTCATGTTTGTATTTCTTTCCCTTTGGTGTATCTGATGGGAGCTTTGGGTTAATTGTATCGATTTCTGATCATTGCCTCCACTTCTAGTTTTGGATTGTTGATTCAGCTGCGGAAGTTTGGAAAAACAACAAGGTCACCGATGAGGCCAAATGGACCGAAACTAGCGTATCTAACCGCTACAGACTTGTTTAAATTTCTCCCTGTTTTACGTTCTGTGTTGTAGTTCTTGCTTCCAAAGGATAAGTGTGTTTTTATAGCACACCCAGGGTTGGAAACCGTCTGCTTCGGATGTACGTTGTTCTAACGACAATGCCTAGACAAATTACGCTGCTATCAACTTTCTATTCTTTATAACTAGGCATAGTATGGCAGTAATAAAGACTATCGTGGTGGAAGAGACCCACTCAGATCAAAACTGTGGTTGGCCTGACATATTGTGTTGGCTGGAATAGCTTATTAATTTCCTAAAATTGAAGTAAAGAAAATGATCAGGAATCGATAAAATTAACCCACAGCTCCCATCAGAGACACCGAGGGAAAGTAACACAAACAATACACAACTAGACCCTAATGGAAACATCATTAGCGGGAAGCCAAAAGGACAGTTACTTGCCCACAAAATTGCCAATTGGCTATCTAAAACAAAATAATTTAAGCGATACGCACACACAAAGACAAATGCATGACAAAAATAAATCCCGACAGAAGAACCGCCTGTGGAATGATCAGTGAAACGAATTCCACTCGCATTTACTTCCGTCGCGATTTAGACAAATAATTTGTCCTTACTCATCAGCGCAACATCTCCGTGAACACAAATATCAATCAACCACAGAGATGAAACAACGCTGAGGACTCGACAGTAGGATACCACTGAAATGCTGGAGCAAAAGAAAACCAACAGTTAGGCTCCGATGGGCCCAACCAGAGAGAGAGAGAAACAGGCAATAACCAACACTACAAAAAATAGATTCTCTCTAATTCTCAATTAAACTTTACGCTGGAACCGTCATAGAATCTGAGGCCTGGCTAAAAGCCTATTATATTTTGTTTATTTCCAACGTACAAATATATATATGTTGCCAGCCCCCACCCATAGGGGCTTGAAGAAATATATGGGCTGCATGATGCTTCCATGCAGAGCTGAATCCGTCCATGCTAATAAACCCTATTGGTTTCATTGGGCGACAGGGCTTGAGATGTCATTTCATCTCAGTGTCGGGTAAAAGTCCCACAAAATTGGAAGCAACGTCTTCAAAATGACCTTTACAGCGTTGACGGGGAAGTTAAACCTCAAATCAAACAAAGCACGCCTTTGAGCCATATCCTTTTTTATGGCTGTAAATGAATAGGCTGAGCTTGCAAACATTACCTGATATTGAGAAACGAAAAACGGAGGTTTCAAATATTTTTTGCTCAATAACATAGGTTGTGAGTACTTACAACAATGCCCTCGTGTGGAGCGCTGTGGTGCAGTGGTAAAGCATCGGATTTGAGATCGAGAGGTAGCCGGTTCGATCCTCGCAAGCGCCACGTGTTGTTTCCTTGGGCAAGAAACTTTATCCACATTGCTTAGAACTGGTTCCTACCCAGGAAAAGAGGGCCACATGGAAGATTAGTACTAGTACTAAATGTGTTACCCTCTATAATTAAGGTCGATTATTATTATTTTTTTATTTTTTTTCTCAACGCGTACCCATAGCCTGTGATTGAAAGAGAATAAAGAAAACAATGCCAGATTTTCAGAAAATAATCAAATGAAAATACATCATTTTATTGCATGCACGCGTTCATGAATGCAGAGTCATTGTTGTAATGACAGTTTACGATATTGTAGCGCATGCATAAAGCAAAGCGCGATAGAGAAGTCCGGTTTTCCATCCGTTCGTCTGTTTGTTCGTCGCGTAAAGAATAAATTATACACAAGATGACAGTATGTACTACAAATTACTACGAAAACACGACTATTCAAATGCATGGTAAATTACAGTCGAACTTCGACAGCTCGAATTCCTTTGGGACCATGGATATTTGTTCGAGACAGCGGTAAGTCGAGCCATGGAGGGTTACTGTTAGTTACATACCAGGAAGCATATGGGGCATAATTGTGGCTGACTTTTTCGGTGGTCTATAATATAAATGTATGTTGTGTGTACTCATAAGAATCGCCTCATCGAGGCGATTCTAATTAGCACACAAAACATACATTTGCAAGATTATAGAAGAAAAATCTCCCTACATTATCCCTATATCATATTTCAAGGAATTCCCTGCGGACTTAAGAACGGATTCGACTCATCCATGGTGAACGAGCCATCGGGGTTTCTACTGTTTATTCAGATGAAACTAGAATTGTCAGAGGATCTGACTATAGCCCCGCTATAGCCCTGTCAGAGGAGAAAGACTCATGAATTAAAGGTAAAGACTTGTAAGAGGGTTAAATCCCTAACAAGGTAACAAGAATTTTCGCGTTATTAGATCTGAAAAACAGTCTAAGTTAAAAAATAGGTTTTGGATAATGAAAAAAGCACATGCACATCTTCAGACCTATATGAAAACACCTGTTTAATTTCAAAAGGATTGACTAGAACTGTAAGAGGAGTTGCGATCACAAGGTAGCAACTCCCTATACATTTTAACATTAGTAGATCTCAAAAATTGTCTAAGTTAAAAAAGGTGAAATAAGTGAAAGAAATTATTTAAGGATGATGAAAAAAGGAATATGCACATCTTCAGACCTATATGAAAACACCTGTAAAGTTTCAAAAGGATTGACCTAGAACTGTAAGAGGAGTTGTGGTCACAAGGTAGCTACTCCCTATACATTTTAACATTAGTAGATCTCAAAAATTGTCTAAGTTAAAAAAGGTGAAATAAGTGAAAAAAATTATTTAAGGATAATGAAAAAAAAAATATGCATATCTTCAGACCTATATGAAAACACCTGTAAAGTTTCAAAAGGATTGACCTAGAACTGTAAGAGGAGTTGCGGTAACAAGGTAGCTACTCCCTATACATTTTAACATTTAATGTAGTAGATCTCAAAAATAGTCTAACTTAAAAAAGGTGAAATAAGTGAAAAAAATTATTAAAGGATAATGAAAAAAGAATATGCACATCTTCAGACCTATATAAAAACACCTGTAAAGTTTCAAAAGGATTGACCTAGAACTGTAAGAGGAGTTACAGTAACAAGGTACCCACTAATTAGTAGATCTCAAAAATTGTCTTAGTTAAAAAAGGTGAAATAAGTGACAAAAATTATTTAAGGATAATGAAAAAAGAATATGCATATCTTCAGACCTATATGAAAACACCTGTAAAGTTTCAAACGATTGACCTAGAACTGTAAGAGGAGTTGCGGTGACAAGGTAGCTACTCCCTATACATTTTAACATTAAAATTATTTAAGGATAATGAAAAAAGAATATGCATATCTTCAGACCTATATGAAAACACCTGTAAAGTTTCAAAAGGATTGACCTAGATCTGTAAGAGGAGTTGCGGTAACAAGGTAGCTACTCCCTATACATTTTAACATTAGTAGATCTCAAAAATAGTCTAAGTTAAAAAAGGTGAAATAAGTGACAAAAATTATTTAAGGATAATGAAAAAAGAATATGCACATCTTCAGACCTATATGTAATCACCTGTACAGTTTCAAAAGGATTGACCTAGAACTGTAAGAGGAGTTGCGGTAACAAGGTACCCACTTTCAAATATTACAGACAGACAGACAGAAAGACAGACAGACAGACGGAATTCCGGACAGATTACAGACAGACGGAATTCCGGACAAGCCAAATCCAATATAGCCCCCACTTTTTCAAAGCGGGGCTATAAAAAATGTGACATTGGTTTCTTATTTCGACTAAAACTATAGATCGCCGGCACACGTTAGAACCACCTCGAAAGAATAATGTATACCCCTGTAAACTCCATTCTTACTGTATAAAAGGCGGGTTCAAGGGGGTCAAATGTGTATAGTCGTGCTTTCGTGATACGATGCCTTGGGCTGAATCTTGACGTCAAATCCTACAAAACCATTCTTTTCAAAAAGGATGATTTTGACAAAATTACTTAACAAGTTATGCAGTAATCTTTAGAAAGCAACATATTGGGCATTGTAAGTCATTTCCTGACGTGCGAGTTTTAATTTCCCAAGGTGAAAAACAAAGCACAAGGAGTCTAATCAAATATGCCACTTGAAAACCTTTGAAACCCTAATCAGTGCTAGGAAAACATAAAGCTGCTAAGACAGCTATGAGGGCAGGTCAAAAAGTAACCAGCTTAGACCGAGACAACCAAGGTTTCCATGCCTTGTTTCAATACCTGTTTTAGGCATGAGCTCAAATTTGCACCCTTATCGTGTCATTAAATCATAGGATACTGAACGTCTAACATGGCTATCGAATCAAAAGGAAGCTTTTCGTCAAACTCTAATTCGGTACTGGTATTTGAAAGGGAAAACAGGTCAGGAAATACATTGCAAGTTGACCAATGTTTATTGGTCTTCTGCACCATCGCATGCATGCACCATCGCATGCACAAGTTTAATTCTGGGTTCGGGAATTCAAACGCGGTAGAAAGTCTTTAGAAGACGAAACAGGTCTAGACGCCCTTCAGATGCCACCGATAAAGAACTGTGTCACAGAGTACAGGATCTTAGTGTCACGACAAGGCGTTTCTTACATAAATCCCAAACTTACAAGAATATAAATAATACCGAGATGGCCAGAACCGTTCAAGTGCGTATGTACGAATTGCTTTTGGTTTTGTAAGACACGTTTCTAGAATGTATAAGCTACGGTGGATATGATCTGTCAGAATTATGGCCGGCTCATATTTTTCTTAATAAAAGTAAATAACGTTATGGGCTGGTTCAAACATGTACATAACATGTTATTTTATCCCTGTAGAAGTTACGTCTGTCATATCAGACATATTTAGTTTTAAGGTTGTTTTCTCCAACCCATTGAATGGAGTCACAGCTCTATTATTCGTTGCTGGCTGGCCTGTGCAATATTCCAAACAGGCGAAGGGTCGATCATGGAAATCGTTTTTGTGAGCCCATGTTGTATGGCAATCGCATGATCGAATAACGTGGCCTGACACATCCCTATATCAGTTACGCTCCATTTCAAATGCGTCTGTGGGAAGAACACTTCCATAGGCGAGGTTGCAGGTCAAGCAGAGGCTTCCATATAAGCAGTAAGCTTACCGATCCTATGTCATTTTGTGTGTATTTATCTATGAATGTCTTTGTAATTTATTTGCAAATACATATTTTTTAAACCAAGCAGAGGCTGACAGCAGTGACTAAAAAATATTATCTCTGTTGTTTTTTTCTAGATACAGCGCTTCTCTTTCTTATAATGTTCTTCTCATGATATTATTGTCATTTCCCCCATGTACAGCATTCCACAACCATGTTTTTAACAATCATATGGCTCCTAGCGAATTTTCTTGTTATTGAGTTGAAGGAGTAGCATGTGATCGCCGGTCTAGTATGTAGGACTGGAGCTATTAAACTGTACTCGCTGTTGGTTGTTAAAGGTGTGCCCTTTACTCGTCATCGGTTGGCAAAGATGATGAGTGGCCAGCATACACTGCTGGTTGTCAGTACGAGAGAGTAGTTGATGGATGCGGTGTACTCTTATCAGAGTACCCTCGAGTGACTCGTTGTCGCTGTGATTATTACATGACGTTGATGCACATGACTTTTCTTGTTTCTGCTTTGGAGTGCAGATTGTGGGTACTCGTTAGAACGGCCTCATACTGTGACACGGTTATGACGTGTGGGCACGGTCCGCGCTCTGGCCAGAAGTAGGAAACAATATCATTTTGTTGAACCGTCATTTATAGCCATGTATTTCGTTAGAAAACATTATAACTGTGGTAACGCATTTTTAGTTTCAGCACTTGCGGTTCTAGGAGATGATTTCAATCTTTTAGAAGTACAAAGTTTCCGGTTTTTTTTTTTTTGGTTTTTTTTTGGGTATGTAAAAGGTTGTCTTAAATGGGTTAGCTTATGTCTGAAATGTCGTAATCTTTTGGTGCACTGACGAGGCTATATCGTCTCTTCACGTGCATCCGACTTCAACGTGTTGACGTCAAATTTACGTTGACGTCATCACTGTTTACGTCGAATATACGTTGATATAACGCTCACTTGCACCACTCCTAGTGATCTGTCTACGCAGGTTGGCCGTGCAATAAGGTATGGCTCTCAGCTTTGCTGTTTATCAAAGGTAAAATCATAATGAATTGATGAATGCTGCATAACCTCCCATTTGCGTGAGCATGACATTACACATCAGGGAGGAAGTTGAGGTTAGCTGAGGTATATGTATTATGAAATGTTTATTAGTTAAAACGATTATAATGCCTACCGGCTGTAACGCCTACAACTCATGGACCAGCGTTAGACGGCTTTGTCACCTCACACCCTAAAGGGTAGAGGAAATAAATCCAACTTGAGAAGTCATATTAACGAGATATATGCATGTGGATACATATCACTTCTTTTGAAAGGATCGTAATATTTCCGAAGAATGGGCGATTTGATAGGAGATAATGTAACTCTTATATAATTTTTAAATAAATTGGTATTGCCTGCTCCACTTCAACATTAACGGATGCGGCAGAAAACAAAATTATGGGTCTGACTAATACAGACCGTAACATAGCACTAAAGCTTTTAATATATTGTGGAGTCCGAACAGAAGAGGCAGAATGCAACTTAAGGGGGAGATATTGTAAGTTTAAATTTATTATTGATTCTCATGTGTGTGTAAAGAGCGATACGGTCAAAACTAAAAACATACTTATTCCGGTCATTAAATTAAACAGTTTATGGAATAACTAAGGGTAAATCCTTCAAATAGAAGGCGGGTATAACAGAATAGAAGTGGAGGCAGTGATCAGGAGTCAATACAATTAAACCCACAGCTCTCATCAGAGACACCAAATGGAACGAAACAAACATGAAAGTTAACAACAAACCCTAATGGAAATACCAATAGCGGAAAGCCAAAAGGACAGTTAGTTTTCCACAAAATGGCCAAAAGGCTATCCAAAATAAAATAATATAAGCGACACAAACACCCAAAGACAAACCATAACAGAAATAAATCGCGTTACAACAACCACCATGGAACGGTCAGTGGAAACGAATTTCAATGGGGGTTAAATCGATTTTACGTGGCCACAATCCTCGCCCTCGCTTACGTCTCAATCTAGACAATCATTTAGATATTAATTTGTTCAGTCCGCATGATGGCCTTCTAGCTCATTAGTGCAACATCTCCGTGAGCACAAAAAAATCAAACAACCATAGAGATGAAACAACGGGTAAGACTCGACAAGAAGAAAACAATGAAATGCTGGAGCCAAAGAAAGCGAAAAATTAGACTCCGATGGGCCCGACCAGAGACAGAGCATCAGGCACCAACCAACATTACATAGAAATAGATCACTCTAATTCTCAGTAAAGTAGAAGCCTTTACGCTGGAACCGTCATAGAATCTGAGGCCGGACCCGTCTGCTTGCAATTAAAGAGGACAGCAAAGTTGTCAACCGTGATTGGGTTAACTATATTGCATGCAGTCTGTCGTATAACAAATATGTTGTACCAAATCTTTTTATATCGAAGAATGATTTTACGAAATTGGGTGCTGATATCATTGCAGTTATATATTTTTCTGAAATTATATACTAAATAACCATAAAAATGGGGTTCCGATCAATCTTATTGCAGGATTTAAAAATAGAAGTGGAGGCAATAATCAGGAATCAACACAATCAACCCACAGCTCCCATCAGAGACACCAAAGGGAAAGAAAAACAAACACGGAACAACAGACACTAATGGAAACATCAATAGCTGCCCACAACAGACAGTTACGCCTAAAAACCCCATAGATATAAAACAAGCAATCGTTATACAACAGTGTACAAACATAAGACCTTAAACGGGCATCTAAAGGGCGTCAAATTAAGGAACGGTGAAAGCAATTGTAAATGCAATCCCTGAGGATTGAAAAAGTAAATGCATAAAATGCATTTACGGGGAGACCTTTTACAGCCACCATACGGCACAAACAAAACAGCCTTGGTACCTGATGTTCTGTCTCTGGTCGGGCCGGATGGAGTCTATCTGTTGGTTTTCGTTTGCGCCAGCATTTCTGTTGTTTCTTGCTGTCGAGTCCTCACCGTTGTTTCATATATATGGTAGTTTGATTTTTGTGTTCACGGAGATGTTGGTTTAAACACTATTTATTCATTTTATTTTGACAAGTCGTTTCGAACAGTACATGTACAATTTACAATGACAGGATTTGAAAACAACCGAAACGCTTATACTAATCTTCTCCTGAGATGTTGCACTGATGAGTTAGGAGGCATTCATGCGGACTGAACAAATTATTTGTCTCAATCGCGATGAGTAAGGGCGAGGATTGTGGCTACGTAAAATCGCTTTAAGCCCCCCCAGTTGAATTCGTGTCCGCTGACCGTTCCAAGGCGGTTCTTCTGTCGCGGTTATTTTTATTATGGTTTGTCTTTGGGTGTTTGTGTCGCTTATATTATTTTAATTTGGATAGCCTTTTGGCCATTTTGTGGGGAAGTAACTGTCCTCTTGGCTTTCCACTGTTGGTGTTCCAGTTGGGGTCTGTTGCTTTATATTTGTATTTCTTTCCCTTTGGTGTCTCTGATGTGAGCTGTGGGTTAATTGTATCGATTCCTGATCGTTGCCTCTACTTCTATTTTGTATGCAAAATAGATGTGAAGGCAATGATCAAGAACCCCAGCTGGGTTTCGCGGGGGTGTTCATTTCACGGGTTTGATCACATGATAGCAACAATTATTTTCAATGAATCATTTTACATTCATTGGGGTTTCTTCACAATATAACGCCATCTCTCAAGGCTCGAGAAAGGTTTTGGGGTGGAGCGAAGTCCAGGCGTTTTCGTGCATCAAAGTAGAAGTAACACAAAGATCAGGAATCGATACAATTAACTTACTCCACCCATCAAAGACACCAAAGGGAAAGAAACACAAACATTAAGCGACCAGACCACAATGGAAACCTAAACAAAGGAAGGCCATAAGGACAGTTACTTACCCACAAAATGGCCATTTGGTCATCCAAAATAAAAAGACAAAATGATACACACAGTAAATAACAAAACAACATAAATAAATCGCCACAGAAAGACCGCCTTGGAACGGTCAGTTCAAGTCTGTCTAGTTATCATTTTTTACCTTTTACACTACACTTCCTCATACTCTTATGAAAGAAAAACTTAATGATTTAATTGAATAGCCATCTCATGGGGAAGATTCCCTCTGGCTTGCATGTAGTGAAAACAATGCATTGTCACTTCTGCAGAGGTTAAAAATGATAGTTTTACTCTATGGTCATGTCAGAAAGTGTGTGAAGCTCCCACCTTTCTACTTGACAGAGAAATGTTGACTTATTTCCAGCTGAGGAAGATACCGTTTATATCGCTACGTATTGTCCTATACTTATTGTAATCTATAAGGTAAGTTGTCTTCATTTACGGACATTGGAAACACCTAAAAGAAAGTATGTGTCCATTGTCATTATGGTATACTTGAAAGGACAGGAACAGGATATCAGAGGGACAAATACTATTTGCTGTGCAGGCTGCATGACAGATCACAGGCTTGTTGTCAGAAAAACTCAGCCTGTGCATTCAGCATGCACAGCGACCACAAGGTAAGAAAATGCTCAAGAGACTGCATGTTTCTAAGCTGAAACAAGACAGCAAGAGGCGAACCTTCATCAATGATATCTGCAGCCTTTGTTTGATGCAATGTCCCTGTACAGATGATCCAGAAGAGAATTTGGAATGTTCAGAGACACCTTTCTCTTTTCAGGACCTCGTTTACACTAAGACTGATTTGACGAGAAAGCCAGGGACTCGTTAAAGAGAAACACACACAAACAAAAGGCATACGTCTTTGATACCAGCTCAGAATCGAATAAGGCCGCCTATTCGAATATATGCAAGACAGACAAGACCAGGTTTAGTGAAATGCCAGATTCCTCGTTGAGCATTAAGGTTGATGGAATTCAGTCCTTTGAGACGATAAAAGTATGTGAAGAGGTTCCTTGGTACACCAATTCCCAGAGCTCAGGAATCAATACTTTCTCAGTGCAGAACTTGTCCTCCAACTAACAGAGAAGTTATTTTGAAAAGATTGACTGAGCACTTTGATAGTGTTAGATCGGCTACCATATATCAATGATGACGCTATCAACAGACTACCACAGATGGAATGTAATATGTTGCTTGACGAGTAAACAAGGCCCCAAGATTAGATGCTATACATGCTGAAACTACAAAGCCAGAGGTTCTGCAGCTGCGAAGAAACTGACAGAGATTTCACATTATGTTGAGAAAAGAAGCCATCCCCAAAAATTCAAGGATGCGTCAGATATCCACCTATTCAAATGGAAAGGGAATCCTCAGGTTTGTGACAATCGTCGAGGCAGCGCTTTATTGTCAAATGCTGTGAAAGGTTCTTGAAAGGATTCCACTTAACCGACTGAATGAACATCTTGCACAATCCGGGCTTCTACCAGAAAGCCAGTGTGGATTCAGTAACAATTGACATGGTATTCCCAGCACGGCAGATTCAGGGAAAAATGTCCGGAACAAAATATGGAACTCTAAATGACCTTTGTTGAGCTTATAAAAGCATTTGACACCGTCCGTCGTGATGATCTTTTGGGAAAATTATGTTTAATATGTTATATTAAAGGGTTATCCTTTGGAAGCAAGGATTACACCGCAGAAGTAAAAAATATGGAGTGTACATGTTTTCTGGGCCAGACTAGCTAGTTTCGGCCAACCAGGCCTAATCAGTGACCCTCGAACACTTTCAAAATTCCACAATGGAATCAATGATCCCAAAGGACAAGAAAATATAATCTACACTATGACATCATTAAGTCTGGCTGTCTAACCAAGTTGATAGCTATAATGAGGCAGTTCCACAATGGTAAGTAGAAGTAAAACAAAGATCAGGAATCGATTCAGTTAACTTACTCCACCAATCAAAGACACAAAAGGGAAAGAAATACAAACATTAAGCGACAAGACCATAATGGAAACCTAAACAAAGGAAGGCCATAAGGACAGTTACTTTCCCACAAAATGGCCATATGGCCATCCAAAATTAAAAGACACAAGTGATACACACAGTAAGTAACAAACAACAACATAAATAAATCGCCACAGAAGAACCGCCTTGGAACGGTCAGTGGAAAGATTTCCACTTGGGGGGGGGGGGGGGGGGCTTAAATCGATTTTACGTGGCCACAATCCTCGCCCTTACTTCCGTCGCGATTTAGACAAATAATTTGTTCAGTCCGCTGAAGGCCTCCTAACTCATCAGTGCAACATCTCCGTGAACACAAAAAATCAAAGAACCACAGAGGTGAGACAACGGTGAGGACTCGACAGCAAGAAACCACTGAAATGCTGGAGCAAAAGACAACCAACAGTTAGACTCCGATAGCTTGCACGGGTCCAAAGTTATAGAGAGCTTTCTGATCTATTCCCTGTGGCAATGGAATCAAGTGGGCTGTGCACTAGTCCTAGAGCTGTTCAGTATGCTCCATGCTCAGAGGTGCTTTCCGGGATGGTGACAATGATATACTTAATAAATATTGCTTTGATGTGAAGTTTTTCAACCTAAGGTTGCAAGCCAAATCCAATGTGCATACAGAGGTGCCAGACGAGTTTCTTTTGCTGATGACATGGCAAAGGATAAAGGTCTGGAATAAGTATCTGACTCCTGACACCCTCAAAGCCTCCATCAAATACTTCACCATTCAAACAGTCGTTGGAGAAAATTGCACAATGCCGGGCAAAGTGGCGAGGCCTTATCAGAAGGGCTGCTAGTGAATAGGAGGCTAAACGAGACCAGAAATGCGCACAAAGCAAAGCCAGAGCTAAGGCATTACTGACTGTGTCCCCCCCACCCCACCCTTTTATGTTCTACATAACTAGAGTCATAACCGGTCTTAATAACCGTATTATCATATGACGTCGCTTCTGAGAGTGTAATAACGCCATGTAATATTTTCGATAATCCACTAGTGGATTAAATATGCAAATTAGCTAGATACGTCCCGTAACGTTACATGTAGGACGTCCTTAACGACGTCGCGTTTACTAATGGCGGAATATTGATATTTTTGTAAACAATCGTTAATAAAATGCGTTTTAAATGTCATATGATAAATAGAATCTTGCATTCGTGCTCATGTATTATTCAATTTATTAAACTCGTTGAGTAAAAGGGATAAAATGCTCGACAAAGCCTCGCATTTTATCCCTTTTCCTCAACTCGTTTAATAAATTCAATAACACATGAACACTCATGTAAGATCCTCTATTTATAACACACGAACTGCAGCATTTCTTACGATGTGATTTAGATTCGTCGTTGACCGTGATTGCAAACGAACTATTGTTACTTTTAATGGAAAGAATATGCTTTTCAGAACCATATTCTTTCCTTTAAATGTAGATCCCTTTCTCAGAAAGATCTGTTGATTGGAAATCGACCCGTGTCTCCCTTGTACAAATGATGGAAAATGATGGAGAATTATCCATTTGCTTCAAAAGATACTTACTTTATAAATGGTGTCAGCAGTATGTTGGAATTCAGCTTCGTCCGTGTGTACAAAAGTTACTTTTTTCCAGCGAAATTGCTTCAAAATAGAAACGACACTCTTTGAGATTTGAGCATCTGTTGGTTTGGTTCTTGCGAATGTAGGATAGGACAAATTGTTACTGACAGCCACGTCAGAGCAGAACTGAAATAAAAGAAAATAACGTTTCAAAATTACATAAGCAATACCTAATAACACATGCAGAACATGGGTCTCTCCAAAAAAGTCAGTGTGCACCTTAGACAAAGAAGTTCGTGTGGCATAACGGTATTATTCTTATGTTTATTTTGCTTTCGAAACATTTGTTCTATTTTTTTCTTATTTCCGTTCCAAATATAGACTATATATGCTCGTTAGAACTGAGTCACTGAAATCTCACGAATACTCACAATCTATAGATGTTTTAAATAACCAATGTAACCCCACTTTTCTCTTTCTATATTGGGAATTGCCAGGTTGTTCATCAGGACTTGTTTAGAGTTGCAGCCAAAGCGTAAATTATAACGCTTGCCCTTCTGAACAATAATTATTTAGCCACATCCGACTTTCAAACAGTCAGATTACTTTGTGTAGTTTACTCCTACACATTCACGAGCTGTCAAACGGTGTAGAATCAGATAAGATGGCTTCTGCATTGGATCTAAATCTACACTGGTTATCTTGGTTCAGTGGGACAAGAATTTTAACACAATATAATATCTTTTAAGACAAAACGTTAAGTACGCATACTCCTGTCAACCGCAGTTGTACACCTTTCATTCATAAGCAGAAATTCATGCTATTTTGTGTGTCTACTATATTGATTGTAAAAACTAACGTACCACATTTTGATTCAACCCCGTTGCCCTCAAATATACAGATTGATTACGCCCCACGGTTCTCCTTAGTTATCGTGCCGCCATAAATGTGTAAAAATGTATTATTGTTTTTATCGCTTCTCATGCTGTTATTCGGCCCCCGCCCATAGGGGCTTGAAGAAATATATGGGCTGCATGATGCTTCCACGCAGAGCTGAAACCGGCCCGCACATTAGTACTGGTAAACCGCTTAGAGGATCTAAGCCTGTCCAGGTGCGAGGCGGACCGTCCATGCAAATAAACCCTATTGGTTTCATTGGGCGGCAGGGCTTGAGATGTCATTTCATCTCAATGTCGGGTAAAAGTCCCACAAAATTGGAAGCAACGTCTCCAAAATGACCTTTACATTGTTGACGGGGACGTTAAACCTCAAATCAAACAAACAAACAAATCATGCTGTTATTATATATATAACCTGAGATTAATAATAAATAGATAGAAAGAAATAGACAGAATGATCAGACGGAATGGGCAGACCGGGATTAATGATTGTTGGTACCCATTACAACCAGTTCTTTAAATTGGGGTCTAATGAGGACCAAGAAATACATATTTGAGCCAAAAATAAGGGACATATTTTGTCTAAAATTCAGCATATTCAAGGTTCCACGGTATGGCCATGATAATTTGAGGTGCCATCACGTGAACAATTCCGTGAAATAAAGGCCCCCCTAAACCCCTTTTATATAGAGAAAACTGGGGTTTACGGGGGTTAAAATTATTTTCCTAATTTCTGGTCCAATACATAGGTTGTGGGTACTCGTTAGAACCGCCTCAATGAGGCGGTTCTAACAAGCACCCAAAACCTATATTTGGAGTATAAATAAGAAAAATGTCGCAAGTTTTCATCAGAAAATGACCTTTTTTGGGGTTTGAAAAATGCACTATATCACACGGGTGTGTTATCGTTATGCTGCCTTCGAATTTCAAAGGAGTAACACATTACGATAGCACACCAGTGTGGCATATAGTAAATTCATGGTTAGTGTCTTTTATTATAAAACATAATCGGTGAGCCTTAGACAACTTTATAGAAGCTCGCCCCTATACAATTGTCGCGGCAAACCGATTATATTTTATTAATAAAGACACTAACCATGTATTTAGTTTATACCGCAAATTTAATTAAAAAAGACAACATTCAGAGTGGAATGATTAATGATACCCAGTGCCATGGCGCGACGTCAAGTAGCGCAAAGTTTCGGACGTCACCGCGCCACAGAGACGCAAGAAACATCATGGACGCTCGAATAAAAGTTTCTCAGCGCTTAACATTCTGTATGAAAATTTGCAAATAAATAGTTTATTTTAGCTTTAGAAATCATTTTCGAGGTTGAGGCGCAACCACAGTAGCAATGCGTAATCATTCCAACGGACCATTCAAACCAGGAAAGCCCCAAAAGGTAAGTATTTAGCTCAAATATCTGAAAATCTGTTTAAATAAATCCTGCAAGGATTATAACTTGCAGTTTCATTGTTTTCTCGTGTATAAAGGGTTTCCTGTTACTGTTTATGCTTGTAAATCAGCACCTAAAAAAGTAGGTCCGGTCTATAAACGGTCATTAAACGTATAATAGGTAAGTAGAAGGTATTATAGGTCTCCACCTATTATAGCGAGCAGTTATTTGACCCCTTTATTCGGTTACTAGAATGCCTGATTGCGGTATAAAATGCATTTTTTCATAACTTACAATGTTACTTGTTATGAACATTTGTGATATTTGTTCTTATTTGTATTCCAAACATAGATTGCGGATTCCCGAATCTAAGGCGGTTCTAACGAGTACCCCTACACTATGTATTGGAGCAGGGATTAGACAAAATAATGTTCGGCCATTTAAACCCCAGTTTACTTGATATAAAGTGAGAATGTGTGGCGGTCGTAAAAGTCTCCCTGCCCTTCATTATATTGAACATGAAGTTTATATTTCCCTGTCCTTTCATTAATCAGTTTTGAAAATACTTCAGGATCTCTGATGAGGCCTAATCGGTCAAATCTAGCTTGTCTGTCCCAGTCTAAACATTTCAGTTCTACGGTGAGGATAACCATTTTCATAAAAAAAAACGCCTGTCTATTTTGAGCCCTTTGAACCCCACTTATAGCGGTAAACCTTATTTTTCTTAGCTCTGCTCTGAAATATAGAGTGTGGGTAATCATCGGGGCGGTTGTAGCGAGCACCAACAATCTATATTTTGTGCAGAAATACGAAACAAGAGGGCAATGATGGCCCTGGATCGCTCACCTGATCAATAGAGTAACAAGTGGGCCCGGGGAGTGCCACTATTGACCCCAGGGCTATAATGTGCATAATGTTGAGGGAGGGCTTAAACGGTATAGCTTGATACCAAATATCAACAAAGGCCATAATTTGAACAATCTTGGCAAAGGTCCCCTAGATGAAGCTACACACCAAATATCAAAAACCTTGGCCTTGCGGTTTCAGAGAAGATTTTTATAAAGATATTCCCTACATAAGCCTATGTAAAACCAAATGGCCCCGGGGCGGGGGCATTTTTTGGCCTCAGGCTATAATTTAAACAATCTTCATAGAGGTCCACTGGATAAAGCTTCACACAAAATATCAAAGATCTGTGCCTTGCTGTTTCAGAGAAGAAGATTTTCTGAGATTGTCTCGATATAAGTCTATGTAAAACCAAAGGGCCCCGGGCGGGGGCATTTGTGGCCCAATGGCTATATGAACAATCTTGGTAAAGGTCCACTAGATGCAGCTCCATACCAAATATCAAAGATATGGGCCTTGCAGATTCAGAGAAGAAGATTTTTAAAGATTTACCCATATAAGTCTATGTAAAACCAAAGGGTCTCGGGGCGGGGGCATGTTCGGCCCCAGGGCTATAATTTGAAAAATCTTGATTCAGGTCCACTAGATTAAATTTCACACCAAATATCAAAGAACGAGGCCTTGTGGTTTCACAGAAGAAGATTTTTGAAGATTTTTCCTATATAAGTCTATGTAAAACCAAAGGCACCGAGGCGGGGGCATTTTTGGTCTCAGGGCTATAATTTGAACAATCTTGGTAGAGGTCCACTACATGAAGCTTCATACCAAAAATCAAAGACCTAGGCCTGGTGGTTTTAGAGGAAAAGATGTTTCAAGATTTTCCCTATATAAGTCTATGTAAAGCTAAAGGGCCCCAGGTGGGGGCATGTTTGGCCCCAGGGCTATAATTTGAACAATCTTGGTAGAAGTCCACAAGGTGAAGCTTCATACCAAATATCAAAGACCTGGGCCTTGCTGTTTCAGAGAAGATTTTTAAAGATGTTCTTGTATAAGCCTACGTAAAACCAAAGGGCCCCGGAGAGAGGGCATTTTTTGTCCCAGCACTATAACTGTAACAATCTTGGTAAGGGTCCACTAGATAAAGCTTCATACCAAATATCAAAGACCTGGGCCTAGCGGTTTCATAGTTTAAATGTTTTTTTCTAGTTTTAGCTCTGGCAGCCATCTTCTTCACCTGAGCGGAACGGTTTGAGCATTTTGGAGGAGGGTCACCCAAAGAACATTCCTGTGAAGTAATTTCAAAATCCTTCCACTGGTTAAGGAGAAAAAGTCGTTTAAAGGTAATTCTATTTTTAGCTCTGGTGGCCATTTTGTTCACCCGAGCTGAATGGTTTGAGCAATTGTGGCAGAGAGCCACGCAAGGAACATTCCTGTGAAGTAATTTAGAAATCGATCCACTGGTTAAGGAGAAGAAGTCCTTTAAAGATTGTTTTCCTATTTTTAGCTCTGGTAGCCATTTTGTTCACCCGAGCGGAATGGTTTGAGCAATTTTAGTAGGGGGGCACCCAAGGAACATTCCTATGCAATAATTTCAAAATCCATCCACTGGTTAAGGAGAAGAAATTGTTTAAATGTTTTGTTTTTTTTTATTTTAAGCTCTGGTGTCCATTTCGTTCAACCGAGCGGAACGGTATGAACAATTTGGTAGAGGGTCACTAAACGAATTTTCCTGTGAAATGATTTCAAAATCCATCCACCGGTTAAGGAAAAGAAATCCTTTAAACGTTTTTTTTCTATTTTAGCTCTGGTGGCCATCTTGTTCACCCTTGAGCAATTTTGGTAGAGGGCCACCCAAGGAACATTCCTGTGAAGAGATTCCAAAATCCATCCACTGGTTAAGGAGAAGTCTTTTAAAGGTTTTTCTATTTTAAGCTCTGGTGGCCATTTTGTTCGACCGAGCGGAACGGTATGAGAAATTTTGGTAGAAGGTCACCAAACAAACATTCCTGTGAAATAATTTCAAAATCCATCAACTGGTTAAGAAGAAGTCGTTGAAAGGTTTTTCTATTTTAGCTCTGGCGGCCATTTTATTCATCCGAGCGGAACGGTATGAACACTTTTGGTACAGGGTCACCAAAGGAACATTCTTGTGAAATACTTTCAAAATCCATCCACTGGTTAAGGAGAAGTCGTAGAAAAGATTTTCTTTTTTTAGCTCTGGTGGCCATGTTGTTCACCCGAGCATAACGGTATGATCAAATTTGGTAGAGGGTCACCCTAGGAACATTCCTGTGAAATAATGTCAAAATCCATCCACTGGTTAAGGAGAAGAGGTCATTTAAAGATTTTTCTATTTTTAGCTCTGACGGCCATTTTGTTCACCCGAGCGGAACGGTTTGGGCAAGTTTGGTAGAGGGTCGCCAAAGGAACATTCCTGTGAAGTAATTTCAAAAGCCATCCACTGGTTAAGCGAAGAAGTCGTCTAAAGTTTTTTTCTATTTTTAGCTCTGGTGGCCATCTTGTTCACATGAGCGGAACGGTTTGAGCTATTTTGGTAGGGGGTCACCAAAGGAATATTCCAATGAAGTAATTTCGAAATCCATCCACTGGTTAAGGAGAAAAAGTCGTTTAAAGGTAATTCTATTTTTAGCTTTGGTGGCCATTTTGTTCACCAAAGCGGAACGGTTTGAGCAATTCTAGTAGAGGGGCACCTAAGGAACAGTTCTTGTGCAATAATTTCAAAATCCATCAACTGGTTAAGGAGAAGAAGTCGTTTAAAGGTTTTTCAATTTTTAGCTCTGGTGGCCATTTGTTCACCAGAGCGGAACGGTTTGAGAAATTTGGTAGAGGGTCATCCAAGGAACATCCCTAAGAAATAATTTCAAATCTCTCAACTGGTTAAGCAGGAGAAGTCGTTTAAATGTTTTTCTATTTCTAGCTCTGGTGGCCATCTTGTTCACCTGAGCTGAAGAGTTTGAGCAATTTTGGTAGAGGATCACCCAAGGAGCATTTCTGTGACATTAGATCAAAATCTGTCCAGCAGTCGTGGGGAAGAAGTTATTTAAAGCAAATGTTGACGCTCAGACGACGGATAAAGACCGATCCCAAAAGCTCACCTTGAGCACTTCGTGCTCAGGTGAGCTAACAAATCGCAACTTTTCATCTTAAAATTCCCTTTTTTTTCGGCGGTAAAGTTTGCAATATATTTGTATAGGCGTGTTTTTGTAATGACAACATATTGAAAGGAGTTAAATGCACTGACTTGTTAACTTGTCATGGGCATGGTTTTTGTGTTTTTTTTTTCACAATCCCTTATAATAAATATACATTCAGTTATCACTATATATGGAAAATGTATTTTATTGGTTAATACTTTGCGATAAGATCTCGTTTGTCGACTGGGTATTGTGATTTCAGCTGTTTTTCCTTCCAGAAAAGAAAAAAAAACAAAAAAAACAATCGCAATTGGGGGACTATTATTATGATGTAATGGCAAACAGGAACGTTTAGAATATTGTGTACACCCATTTAATAATTAAATACGCATTTTATATACGACATTTAACAGAATTTCAAAATAGCGTAAAGCGAGCATCTTGTTTAACAAGTCAGTGAATTTGTTTGTTTGTCTGATTTGAGGTTTAACGTCCTCGTCAACACTGTAAAGGTCATTTTGGAGACGTTGCTTCCAATTTTGTTGGACTTTTATCCGACCTTGAGATGAAATGACATCTCAAGCCCTGCCATCCAATGAAATCAATAGGGTTTATTAGCATGGGCGGGTCGACTCGCACCGCTTTGCCTGGGCAGGCTTAGATCCTCTAAGCGGTTTTCCAGTACTCGTGTGAGGGTCGGTTTCAGTCCTGCGTGGAAGCATCATGCAGTCCATCTATTTCTTCAAGCCCCAAGACAAAGGTTATTGGTACTCGCTAGTGCAGCCTCAACATGGCGATTCTAACGAGCCCCTACAACCTATGGATGCAGTAAATATAAGAAAAAAAAAAATCATGATCATCACGGATTTTTATCAGAAAAGTAGCCATTTTAGAGGTATGAAAAAAAATACACTAGGTCGCACGAGTGTATTATCGTAATGAATATCTCAGCGTGCCGCTACATCTGCTTTGATTCAGAGGATACGACTCTCTCGAAATGGCTTTGTTCCCCTCATTGCGATTCTTTCATATCTCCTAAATGGTCACTTTTTTAATGTTTCTTATAATACTCCAAACATAGGTTGTGCGTACTCGTTATGCAATGCCCTGCGAGCCGGACCGTCCCGTAACCCAGTTGGTCTGTTTGGGTGGTAAGGCTTTAGATGTCGTTTCATCTCAATGACACGTAAAAGTTCCACTAAATTTAACTGAACAGTGTCGGCCCCCGCCCATCCGGGCTTGAAGAAATAGATGGGCTGCATGATGCTTCCACGCAGAGCTGAAACCGATCGCACACGACTACGGATAAACAACTTAGAGGGTCAAAGCCTGCCCAGGTAATGCGGTGCGAGTCGGACCGCCCATGCTTATAAACCCTATTGGTTTCACTGGGCGACAGTGCTTGAGATGTCATTTCATCTCAGTGTCGGTTAAAGTCCCACAAAATTGGAAGCAACGTGTCCATAATGGGCTATACAGTGTGACGGGGACGTTAAACCTCAAAACAACCAACCAACCTAAACAGTATTGACGGGTTTAAACCTCAAATAAAACAACACCGGGAACAACTTCTTGAAATGAGATGTGAAAGACTGCACTATCACATTACGAAAACACTCCCATACAAATACATTGCCACCTTATCGCCGGAAAAATGAAGATTTTAAGATGAAAAATTACGATATTTTTCTTATTTCTGCTCAAAATATACACTGTGGGTACTCGTTAGAACCGCCTCATCGAGGCGGTTCTAACGAGTACCCACGATCTATATTTTAGAGCAGAAATAAAAAAAATAAGTTTTACCCCTACAAACCTCAGTTTTACTATAAAGAAGTGGGGTTCGAGGGGTCAAAATTATATAGGCGTGTTTTCGTGATGACACGAATCTGTCAACTTTATGACATGATGTTTTATGTCAGTGAGGATCTATCAAGCACACAGCGAAGGCCATGATCAGATTGCTGGGTGCACTGGCTGGTTTGAGACTGCTGTGTCCGAAGGCACCTTTTCCCATATGGTAGCAAAAAACAGGGGTTGGGCGTTTTTAAGAGAATACATCTATCACTAGAGCAGATTGATACATCGTCTTGTTTTGGAAACTGTCAGCTCGTAAACAATGTTCATTCCGAAAATGAGGCACAATTTTGACAGCCAAATTGATATCTATTGTCCTGGAATTCAAATTGATTACAGCTGTCAAATAAAACTGTGAGTAAAATTCCGATTTTTCAATAGATACACAGATTTACGAGGTTTAACGTCCCCCCTCAACACTGTATAGGTCATTTTGGAGACGTTGCTTCAGATTTTGTGGGACTTTTACCCGACAGTGAGATGAAAGACATCTCAAGCCCTGCCGCCCGATGAAACCAATAGAGTTTATAAGCATGAACGGACCTGCTCGCACCGCTTTGCCTGGTCAGGCTTAGATCCTCTAAGCGGTTTACCAGCACTCATGTGCGGGTCGGTTTCAGCTCCGCGTGGAAGCATAATGCATCCCAGATATATTTCTTCAAGCCCCGATGGGCGGGGGCCTATGAGATTTAGATTCATGAAAACATAGTAAACCTGCTGATGCAACCACAGACTCTCCATCTCTTTACTATCATTTTCTCTTCAGAGAACCTTGAACAATAAGATCAGTAGCATTTACACTTGTTTTTGGCTCAGTCTTTTTCTGCATTGTATGAATGATATTGGAAGAATGCTAGGAAAGCACGCCTATATCATTTTGACCCCCTTAAACCCCACTTGTATATAGTAAAACTGTGGTTTACAGTAGTAAACATATTTTTTTCTGCTCAAAAATAGACTGTGGGTACTCGTCAGAACCGCCTCGTTAAGGCGGTTCTAACGTGTACCCACAATCTACATTTTTAGCAGAATTAAGAAAACAATCTTAGTTTTTCATCTGAAAATGTTAATTTTTCGGCTTTAAAATTTACAATACATGTATATCTGTCGTCATGATGCGTATTAATACGATATTAAATACATGTACCGAATGATTTTGTTTGTTTTGTTTGATTTGAGGTTTAACGTCCCTGTCAACACTGTAAAGGTCATTTTGGAGACGTTGCTTCCAATTTTGTGGGACTTTTACCCGACATTGAGATGAAATGACATCTCAAGCCCTGTCGTCCAATGAAACCAATAGGGTTTATTAGCATGGACGGTCCGCCTCGCACCGCGGTTCCTGGACAGACTTAGATCCTCTAAACTGTTCACCAGTACTAGTGTGCGGGCCGGATTCAGCTCTGCGTGGAAGCATCATGCAGCTCATATATTTCTTCAAGCCCCTATGGGCGGGGGCCACATGTACCGAATGATGCGCGATGAAATTCGAGAAACTATCGTGCAGACTTCACTCGATATCTGCACGCTTGTTATTGCACCTCTCCCTGGACACCATTACGAGACCACGCCCGTGCGCAATGATATATTTTTTCACATCTCTAAAATGGCTACTTTTCTGATAACAAGAGGGCCGAATTGCCCTATATCGCTCACCTGTGTACCAGAAAATCATTAGTGTAGGAAACCACTTGACATTGCTACATACTAATTATCCAAGTTCTGAGCCTTATGGTTTCGGAAAAGAAGATTTTTGAAGTTCTTTCCAATATAAGTCTATAGCAGCTAATGAGCCCTGGGGCCTGGCCAATTTTGACTCAAAGGGCTTGGTTGGCAGGATTTATGTAGGCGACCATTTTATGTTGCAATATACTTAATATCTAAGGTCTGTACTTCATGGTTTCAGAGAAGATTTTTGAAGCTTTTTTTCCCATTTTAACTTTAATGGAGTTAAGGGGCCAATTTGGGCACATAGGCGAAAGTGGCATGGTTGGCAGGATTTCTTAAGATGACCATTTCATGTTGCTACATACTAACTAGCTAAGCTCTGGGAAATATGGTTTCAGAGGAGAAGATTTTTGAAGTTTTTTTCTTTCCATTATATGTCTATGGGAGCTAATGGGCCCATGGGCGTGGGCCATTTGGACCCCAGGGACATGGTTTGCAGGATGACCCCAGGGACATGGTTTGTAGGTGATCACTTGCTGCTGCTTCATGCAAAATATTTAAGCTCGGAGCCCTGTGGTTTCAGAGAAGAAGTTTTTGAGTCTATGGGAGCTAAGGGGCCCCGGGGCGTGGCCCATTTTGAGCCCAGGGGCATCATTGGTAAGATGTATGTAGGTGACCACTTGCCGTTGCTACATGCTAAATTTCTAAGCTCAGGGCCATGTGGTTTCAGATAAGAAGATTTTTGAAGCTTTTTTTCAATTATGAGTCTATGGGAGCTAAAGGGCCCTGGGCGTGGCCCATTTGGACCCCAGGGGCATGATTTGCAGGATTTATGTAGGTGAACAGGCTGAGGAAAGCTGAATGCACCATTTTTACTTCTATTTAAGCTCAAGGGCAGGTAACTCCAAAGTTGGTTGTCCCTTGCATCCAAAATATGAACTTGACGTAGACCGTAAGCCTCTCCTGGTTATCTGCAAGTTTGATGAAGATCGGATCAAAAATTGGTTGAGAAAAAGTGGAGACGTCGTTTTCCCCATTATAAGCATATGGGAAAAATTTTCACGCTCGTGGGGATGTAACTGAAAACCCGCTGGTCAGATTTAAACCCAATTCGAACTCGTTCGAGAGTTTTCGCATGTCCTTGTTAATGAAAAGTTACAAAAACGGCTGAGAAAAGCTGGAGACACAATTTTTCACTTATATTTATGCTCAAGGGCAGGTAACTCCAAAGTTGTTTGTCCCGTGCGGCCCAAATTCGAACTCGACGTAGACCGTAAGCCCCTCCTAGTTATTTGCAAGTTTGATGAAGATCGCATCAGAAATGGCTTAGAGAAAAGTGGCGACGTGGTTTTCCCCATTGTAAGTCTCTGGAGCCTTTTTGTTTCCATGACAACCAGAATTTCAATCTGATCAGCCAAAAATCCTTAAGGAGTCTTTCCCCCTACCTGATGATGCTTCTCATGAAATTTGATCATGACTGGCCATGGGGTATTAGAGATCTACTTATTTGAAATTGCTTACGGACACGCGCACGACGTACGACGGACAAAATGTGATCACAAAAGCTCACCTTTTCACTACGTGACAGGTGAGCTAAAAATTAGTGATATTTTCCTTATTTATACTTCAAACATGGGTTGTGTGCGCCCGTTAAGGCGGTTCTAAAGACTACTTACAACCTATGTTTTGGAGCAGAAATAAGAAAAAATAATATATAACCCCCGTAAACCCCAGTTTTCTCTATATAAAGTGGAGTTCAGGGGGTGTTCATTTCACGGACATGTTCACGTGATGACCTTCGAACTTTACTATTTGGCGACATTGCACCTATACATTTTGGGTCGATTCTTTGTCAATGGCAACACAATCACTGAACACAAAAGTTCTTCAGTACTGATATCCACGCGACAATCACTGAATTTAGCGATTCCAGGCAACGGGTTTTTACAGACAATACATCACGCTAACAAGTCCGTGAAATGAACACCCCCTTACACCCCACTTTTTATAGAGAAAACAGGGGTTTACGGGGGTCTACATTATTTTCCTTATTTCTGCTCCTAGACATAGGTTGTGGGTACTCGTTAGAACCGCCTCAATGAGGCGGTTCTAACGAATACCCACAACCTATGTTTGCTTTATAAATAAGGAAATTATCGTAGATTTTCGTCAGAAAAGTAGCCATTTTGGAGATGTGAAAAAATGCACTATGTCGCACGGGTTTGTTATCGTTTTTTTTTTTTTTTTTTTGATTTGAGGTTTAACGTCCCCGTCAACACTGTAAAGGTCATTTTGGAGACGTCGCTTCCAATTTTGTGGGACTTTTACCCGACATTGAGATGAAATGACATCTCAAGCCCTGTCGCCCAATGAAACCAATAGGGTTTATAAGCATGGACGGTCCACCTCGCACCGCGGTTCCTGGACAGGCTTAGATCCTCTACGCGGTTTACCAGTACTAGTGTGCGGGCCGGATTCAGCTCTGCGTGGAAGCATCATGCAGCCCATATATTTCTTCAAGCCCCTATGGGCGGGGGCTAGGTTTGTTATCGTAATGGCTTCATTAATGCTATATTAAGAAAACATATTGAAAACATTGATTCGTTGCCTGAAGTGGGACACAGGCAAACGGTTTAGACCCAGATCAGATGAGGCGTCTCATCAGGGTCTATGCTGTATGCACACATATACCGTCCCCGATAGCTCATTGGTAATGCGTCCGCGGGCTCGATTCCCTGCCAAAGGCGTGAAAATTTGTTCTGTTGACACTCGGTCCTGCAGCAGGAAAACACAGCTATATAATTTTGACCCCCATTGAACCCAAATTGTATATAGTAAAACTCGGGTTTCAGGGGTAAACCGTATTTTCTTAATTTATGCTCTAAAATATACATCGATCACAAATATGAAAAATATCACAATTTTTCATCTCATTGCGAGAACACGCCTTTATAATTTTGACCCCCTAATCCTCCACTTTTATATAGTAAAACTGGGGTTTAAGGGCGTATGCATTATTTTGCTTGTTTCTGCTCAAAAACATAAATTGTGTGTATTCGATAGAACCGCCTCGTCGAGGCGGTTCTATCGAGTCCCCGCAATCTATGTTTTGAGCAGAAAAAAAAAAAATATCACTATTTTTCATCTGAAAATTTTCTTTCTTGGTGGTAAATTTTCAATGTATTTGTATAGGCGTGTTTTCGTTATAATTTAATTTTTCATTTTCTCTGTGATAAAGGTTAAGGTGTGTTTTCGTAATGGGGAAGGTAAATGAAGGAAGACAAGTATGTGTTAACGGACAATTTGTCACAAAAAAAAAATCTACAGAGCTTATGTATGAGATATTAGATAAAGTTCGAGCTTTAAAAAAAAAAACAAATAGTCTAAATCCCCGTTCAAAAGCATTTTTTTTTCAGTTCACACTCGACAATCGAGCCGCCAGTGCTGTCAGCACTTTGATTTAAATTAGGCGACATTTGCACCTGATGACGTGTTGCGGTAATGACGTCGCGCGATTCTTTATGACGCACTTGTTTTCTTCTTATGAGGCAAAAAACTGCCCGTACATGTACATGTAATGACCAGGACTCAGATGTTCAAATCATTGTTAGATTAACGAGCTTGATTGTGGTCAACTTGTTAACAGTTCTAGCAAGTACATCTTATACTATATATACTGTAAATGAGATAAGTTTGTAGATCGTCAGGTCCAGTATGCTATGTACAGCTAGGTCGAGTATGCTATGCACAGCTATAGACCGGAAATGAGTGGAATTAGCTTTAAAGGACACCGGGCACTAGACGCATATAGGGGGTGGGAGGGGGCGGCATCCCTGAATGAATGTTGCTTCACCAATTTTTGACTAACAACCAAGCAAAATACGTGATGTCATTTTATCCTTTAAAATTCGCCAACATAATGACAGACTATCTGCATCTTCACTGTTTTCAAAGCTAGGACATTTCCTTGTTTAGCAGGATAACATCTCGTTAACAAGTTCATGTAATAATGATCAGCCTTGTAAATCTTACTTGACAGAATGAAACGTTGGATTTAAAGGCATATACATTCTCACTACGATAACACATCCGTGCGACATAGTGCATATTTCTAATCTCCAAAATGGCTTCTTTTCCTGATATTTTTCTTTTTAATACATGTACTACAAACATAGGTCGCGGGTGCTCGTAAGAACCGCCTCATTTAGGCGGTTCTAACGAGTACCAACAACCTATGTCTTGGAGTAAAAATAAGAAAAATAATGTATACCCCCGTAAACCACGGTTTTCTCTATATGAAGTGGGTATAGGGGGGGGGGGGTCTTCATTTCACGGGCTTGTTCACGTGATGTATGTTTTTAAATCAAGGAATTTGTTTAAGAAAATTTCCCAAGATATCATCAGAAAAAATAGCGGTTTAGGAGATACGAAAGAATGCACTTTGTTACACGGATGGGTTATCATATGTTGGCAAGCAATACCACGTAATTTGACATACAATCATATGTGATTCGTTTTCTTTTCAGTACGTCTATCTTTATCGGACTCTTGGTGATAATTTATAATGTAGAAATTTATGGCAGTTCTGTTGTATTGATGGACACTTTGATAATAAACGCTGGTTATGTCAATGTTCCAAAATCAGCGTAGAAATTTGCTGGAAATGAGCAGTCTCTTGGGTGCCACTTAATGATATCATTCTGTTGTCTTTTTCAAACATAGCCTCTGATATTGTCTCTCGCACTTGATTTCTCAAGTAATTGTCCTTTCAGATTCGTGTGGCTAAATATACGTTATGTCGTATCGTTACCACAATTTGTATTGGCTCCCCAAAACGGGATACTGGCAAACAGTGCAGGCCCGGCCCGAGGGTCAGACGCCGCCGACCGCGGCGTCTGATCAGGGCCTACACTGTTTCCAAAAATGTTCAGTAATTTTCCAAATGAGTTTTAAGCTATCAAAATCAGACTCCCCTAAAGTTTTAAATGGACTCCGGCTATATATAAGGCGGTACAGTCCATTCAGTACAAAATGGGATAATCTGGTGCGGCGCTAAACAAAAGAGGGCATTCGAGTTGTGTGGCGACAAATCAACCTTCATTCCCACACATTTATTTTACACACTTTCAGTGCGTATGAAGATACATTGTTTTGTTTGTTGGATTTGATATTCCCCATCAACCATGTATAGGTCATTTTGGAGACGCTGCTTCCAATTTTGTGAGACATTTACCCGAATTAGGATGAAATGAGATCTCAAGCTCTGTCGCCCGATGAAACCAATAGGGTTTATAAGTACGGACGGTCCGACTGTCACCACTTTGTCGGGACAGGCTTAGATCCTCTTAGCGATTTACCAGTACTCGTGTGCGGGTCGGTTTCAGTTCTGCGTGGAAGCATCATGCAGCCCATCAATTTCTTCAAGCTCCGATGGGCGAGCGTGGGGAGGCAGAAGATACATTGGTTCAATGGACATACATTAGGAAAACATTAAAGATTCTGATGAGACTGTGCAGAAATGCAGGTTGAGCTGAGATTTCGCACGGTCAAGTACCCTCTTTTCGTTTGGCATGACACATTTGAACCCGTCAAACAAATCTGTTTTCAGAGTTTGCGACCAGGTAAGATAAAAACAGGCCTGCTCAGTTACACAGACTAGTAAAGTCTTAGATTTTTATTACGATAACACACCATTACGAGCACACGCCTATACAAACACATTGTAACCTTTATCGCCGAAAAAAATGAAAATTTTATGATGAAAAATTGTGATATTTTTTATATTTCTGCTCAAAATATAGATTGTGGGCACTCGTTAGAACCGCCTCATCGAGGCGGTTCTAACGAGTACCCACAATCTATATTTTAGAGCAGAAATAAGAAAAAATAAGGTATACCCCCGGAAACCCCAGTTTTACTATACAAAAGTGTGGTTCAAGGGGGTCAAAATTATATAGGCGTATTTTCGTGATGCACGTACGACATAGCATATTTTTCCACATATCCAAATGGCAACTTTTCGTGATAGTTTACTTATTTTTACTGCAAACATAGTTTGTGGGTGCTCGTTAACCCCAGTTTTCCCTTATATAAAGTGGGGGTTAGTGGTGTGTCCATTTCACGGAATTGTTCACATGATGACTGATATAGAAACTGGATACTTTATACTTCATGAAGGTGCTGATCAGACTGTGTGTATGGGCAGGCTGATCTGTACATTCAATATTTCAATACGAAAACACGCCTATATAAATACATTGTAAACTTTACCGCTGAAAAACAAAATTTTAAGATGAAAAAATGTGATATTTTCCTTATTTCTGCTCAAAATATAGGTTGTGGGTACTCGTTAGAACCGCCTCATCGAGGCGGTTCTAACAAGTACCCACAATCTATATTTTAGAGCAGAAATAAGAAAAATAAGGTTTACCCCTACGAACCCCAGTTTTACTATATAAAAATGGGGTTCAAGGATGTAAAATTTATATAGGCGAGTTTTCGTGATGGCAAATGGTTTATCAGGTTTTATTCATGGCAGGGCTGATTTTGTATCAAAATGTTTGGTTAAAGCAGTATTGAGCCTAATCAGTCTGACACAGATTTCATGCAATTGAAGCCAACAAACGGGAGTTAAAAACAACCGCATAATTGGACCGTGGTCTTGCAAACGTATAAGTCAAGTGTCTAATGCGTGACCAGCCAAATACCTGATCAACCTGAGTGTGTCACCACGCTAACAGATCCAAGTGACATTCTTCAAATAAGTCATTTTTTTCTGATGACAATTTAGGATAATTTTAATTATTTTTACTCCAAACACAAATTATGTTGATATATACAAGTGATGTATATATATGCTACATTTTTCACATATATGTACTTTTTATCTTTTAATTGAATTGTGGAGGACCATATGTTAGATAAGTTCTTACTTAATATGTTATCCTAAGAAAATAAAAACATTATTATTATTATTATTATTATTATTATTATTATTATTATTATTATTATATTTGCTCGTTAGAACAGTCTCATTGAGCAAACTGATATTTTCGGATAGAATGTGTCATAAATACAAATATAGGAGCCGGCCTCGGTAGCTCAGTTGAATGCGCGTCTGACTGGTGATCAGAACGCGGGTTCGATACCTGCCGGGGTAGGCAACATTCTTTCATGAAGATTGATCATGAAATCTTTTCTACGGTCGTTCTCTCCCTTCCGCTGATTCAAGAAGGCACTTGTCAGTTTTTGGCGAAAGAATGTGCACTGTACTGGTTAACCGCTTACGTTTAAGCTTGCCATGGAAAGGTATGGATAGGTAAACTGACCGGTTAAAATTGCCCAAAAATAGCGTTGACTGGGTCGTTAAACTCCAATACAAACAAAAAACAAAACAAAACAAATATAGCCGATTTTAGCGAGCACACACAATATATGTTTTGAAGCAAAAATAAACAAAATGTTGTATAGCCAATAAACCCTCTTTTTTCTGTATAAAGTGCTACTTACAGGGATTTTCACTATATGGACTTGTTATCGTGATGGTATTATAGTCTTTCAAAACGCAGTGAGACTTGACTGCACTTTTAATTTTGGACTAGTCCGTGTTTTAGGTAAGTCGCCTACGGTTGGGATTTTACATTGGGCGATATAGTTTTCCTGAGATACGTACTGTATCATATTAATCACTTGGCTACGGCTTTTACATAATGACATTATCAAAAAATGAACATATTTATAATTTCAAAATCCCGTGAAAAAAGAAATCCGAAACCTGCTGCCCCTAAAACATGGAATAATCTTGTCACGCATGAACGTTTAACTCTCAAAGGTCGTTGATAACTATATTATGGTTAACAGTATTGGTACCCAGCAGGGAACAAAACTCGACCAGTAATGTTCATTTGAATCAAGACTGTACTTTTATATTAATTAAGAACCGCCGATAAAGCTTTGGCTTAATTAAGGTAATCAGTTACACCATTATGCTCTTCTTTCTAACTTTGTATATTAGGTCAACATTATAGTTAACAACAAATGAGCCCCGCCAAGCAAATTTGTGTCTTCGAGCATTCCGTCATGACAAATTTTAACTGCGCATGCCCAGCCATTCAGAGGGACCAGGGATATGGCTTTCTGTCTGAAGGTTCCTCATGATTCACTGCTTGTATGAGCGAGCAGCGAAGGTTCTGGCGAGACTGCGCGGATGCGCAGGCTCGCCTGAACCTTGCTGCTCGCATAGGCGATAAGTACCAAAATCGCTTGACGGGGCCCAAATGAGTTGATTATCAACGGCATGGAAAGATGTCATGACATATAGGAAAACTTCAAAGACCAGAGCACTACCATAAACGTTTTAGTCCATAAAATTTTTTCACATATCTCCGGATAACAACTACTTAGGCCTCCAAAATGATCATATAATGAAGAAAATTAGTGGCAGTATTTTTCCTGCTGAAAATTTCCAGGTAGAAGCGTCTCATTGGAGGTGGTTCTAAGGAGAACACACAATCTATATGTTTTATGTTTCATGTTTGCTTATCTGCACAGGTCTACAGGGTTGAATGGTTACGCTCATACAAACGTGCTGAGGGCAAATGTTCAAGTGTGACTTTGACACTGATTTTAGGACTCCTCACGAAAACACGCCTAGATAATTATGAGCCCCCTGAACCCCACTTTGATATGGTAAAATTGGGATTTACAAGGGTAAACCTTATTTTTCTTAGTTCTGCTCTAAAACATAGATTGTGGGTACTCGTTATAACCGCCTCATATCTTATTTTTCTTATTTCTGCTCTAAAATATAGAGTGTGGGTACGCGTTATAATCGCCCCGATGAGGCGGTTATAACGAGTACCCACAAGCTATATTTTGAGCAGAAATAAGGAAAATATCACAATTTTTGCATCTAAAAATTCTCTTCTTTCTTTTTCGGTTGGTAAGTTTGCAATACATTTGTATAGGCGTGTTTTCATACTGTACCAAAAAAATTTCATTTGTGTTAATTTATTATTTTTTAATGATGAGTCTGTCAAATTTGACCATCATCTCAGTTGCCCAGTATTAAACAATGTAGATGAAGTGTCTTGCTCAAAGCCACAACGCATTATGCCCGGCGTGGGACTCGAATCCGGATCATAAGTGAAGTGACCGGTTCTACCACTGCCTGCACCAATGCGGTCGAATGTAAGCTGTTCAGTTTTCATAAATGAAATCAAATGGAATCTATCTTAAATCGTTTTTCCTCATAAATAGTGTACAGTGAAATTCCGCTATTAAGACCACTTTCCAGACTTCTAAAAAGTGGTCTTATTAGCGGGGTGGTCCTAATAATGGAATTGCTGAATAAAATATACCGTAGTTGGCAAGACTCTTTTAAATTCTTATTTATGTGCATTATGCCTATTTTATTGCTTTTTGCTAGAAGGTACATGCATTTGGTAATCCTTTCTATCTACATTGTATATCTTTAACTTTACTGATTCTGAGTTGAACTTTAAAGTTCTATTTTCCTTATTAATTGTTGGCAATGAAAATCAAATTAATGATAACAGTATGAACTAAATGTTGCTTTATATCATATTCAATTGTTTCAAAATTACCTTCTTAAATATCTGAAGAAAACACAGCTGCAGACCTGCAGTCACATTACCATAATCTATTTATTCATTTAGCCTCGACAGTGATACTCATAACACTTCTTGTTAAAACAACACACAGATTAGTACAGGTAAACTGCGGTTTTTCACACCTTAAGGTGGGGATATGTGTGAACTGTAAACTGGCTCATTACCAAGAGCAGTTGTAAATGTGAAGAATCTGGCATAAAGTGGACTGAGACAGACAAATAACTTGACCTGACCAAAAAGTGGTCTCAATAGCGAACAGTAATGATAGATTTGGTCTTTTGAAAGCGGTCTTAATACTGAATAGCGGGGTGGTCTCTTTATCGGAATAAATAGCAATTAATTATATAGGAAATAATTTGGGTCTGGCAAAAATCGGTCTTAATAGCGGAGTGGTCCTAATATAGGGGTGGTCTTTAAGTGGAATTCTACTGTATCTGAATTCTGTCTTGAGCAAACTGCTAATACCATTTTCTTAGTAGACCAATAAAGCATTTGCAAACAAACCGAGACTTCATCAGACACGAGTAATAGAGTTATATAAGAAACAAAAGGCCCATAGGCTAATGTGATTACATGTTTATATGTGCTATTTCTTGGGAAAACCTGTCCTTGTGGGTTCGACCATATCACGCAAACGCTAGAGCCTCAAACTTTAAATACAGTTAAATTCCCTTATTAAGACCACCTTTGGGACTGTTCAAAAGTGGTCTATAAGACCACTTTTGAACAGTCCCAAAGGTGGTCTCTTATTAAAGGACACTGGTTGTATAAAACACAAAGAAAGAGTAACTAAAACCTGTCAATACTCTCTAAAAGCAGAAATAGTCCTAATGTTAGCCGGTCTTGATAATGGAAGTTTACTGTATACAAACTAGAGGTGTTGTACTAGCCAGGAAACGAACTAAAAATGCTAATCAGTCTGCGCCGATGCGAAACTGATCTGAACATTTACTGTTCGCAAGTTGCAAAGTTGGATTTCTAAATACATATCAGCGGGAATTGTCATAAAGATGAATGGCAAGTCCGCAATTTTGTACAGGAGCGACGGTTTTAGTAACTCCAGCGAAACACTCCGAAAATACACAGAAAGCCTTTGATCTGAGTTATTTAATTTTCTTGCCTGTGCTCAAAACAGATATAAGCTACATGTAAAGCCGTGACATTGAGACTTGTACAAAACGATTATTCATGCCCTTGTCAACGTCATGTTTCCTTATATAAAGAGGGATTAACAAAATAGAAGTGGAGGCAAAGATCAGGAATCGATATAATTAACCCACAGCTAACTTGCAAATTCGAACAAACTTGACAATCACAACTATAATTAGTACATTGGTATTGTAATCGAGGGATACAGATTTGAATAAGTCATTTGACTTTTTTCTGAATCCCTTTGTATGAAACTTGTATTCTTTGGCAACACTATCTGTGTAAAAGATGCATGTATTATACAAAGAAATAAAGTTTAAACCAACCCACAGCTCCCATCAGACACATCAAAGGGACTGAAACACAAACATGAAACAACAGACCCTAATGGAAACATCAATAGCGGAAAGCTAAATGGACAGTCACTTTCCCACGAAATGGCCAATAGGCTATCCAAAATAAAATAATATAAGCGACACAAACACCCAAAGAAAAAAAAACACAACAAAATTAAAACGCGACAGAAGAACCGCCTTGGAAACGGTCAGCGGAAACGAATTCTCCTGGTGTGTGTGTGTGTGGGGGGGGGGGGGCTTAATTCGGTTTTGCGTGGCCACAATCCTCGCCCTTACTTGCGTCGCGTTTAAGACAAATAATTTGTTCAGTCCGCACGAAGGCCTCCTAACTCAACAGTGCAACACCTCCGTGAACATAAACATCAAGACTGTTCAGGTATTGGTGTCGCAAATAAGAAATACGAATAGCAGGACGTAGCAGTTCAGGTACTGTGAAACTAAGGTAAATTTGCTGATTCGGTAGAGTTGCCTCTGCATGATATTTTCATTACAAACGGCATAACATGCCCATGTATAACATATACATGCATATAACCGGTTGACTTGGCTTACCTGTTGTTAATATAATTTCCAAAGGTGCAAACAGTTCCAACCTGCCCATCACAAGCGGTACGACTATAATGCGCCATGAGAGAGAGAGAGAGAGAGAGAGAGAGAGAGAGAGAGAGAGAGAGAGAGAGAGTCAAAACTGTAATTGGCTCAGTTAAATATACGATAACACTGATTATTTTCTTCCAGCTGGAAAACAAGATACCATCTGAAAAAATGCACGCATGAACGGGCGATTTAAAATATCAAGAATATATACAGAGAAAAAGAGGTTTACAGGGTCATAATTGAGTTTCCTATTTTAGGTTCATTGTAAGCGTGATTGAGGCGATTCTAACGAGCCCATACAGTCTTTTGTTTGAGAATACTAAGAAAATATTAACTCGTATGTCATCCGAAAAATATCAGTTCCGAATGTTTGAAAGACGGATGTGTCAGAAAATACAAACAATATTTCTTTCAGAAAATGCGGATTCCAAAATAAAACAAAACACAATTGCGTGGCTATAGTCTTTCAAAACGCAGTGAGACGTGACTGCACTTTTAATTTTGGACTAGTCCGTGTTTTTGGTAAGTCGCCTTCAGTTGGGATTTTACATTGGAAGATGTAGTTTTACTGAGATTCGTACTGCACCATATTAACCCCTTGGTCACGACTTTCTACATAATGGCATTATCAAAAAAACTCATTTATAATTTTACAATCCTTTGAAAAAAAGAAATCCGGAAACTGCTTACCCTAAAACATGGAATAGTCTTGCCACGCTTGAACGTTGAACTCTCAAAGGTCGTTGATAAACTATAGAAGCTAACCAAATAAAATAAATATTGAAACAATTGTTTGATTTCAGGAAATAAACCTGTATGTTTTTTCAAGTAAGTATCAATAAAATAATGATTATGAATAATAACTTCTGTTCAAGACTACTGTAATAAATCGCACTGTAAGTGTAACAAATAGAAAGAAATTGTTACTCAGGAAAAGCCAAAAAAAAAAAAACATATGACACAAATATCTCATCCCTACAAAGGAAGAGGTGAAGACAGCCATAAAACAAAACATCCCGTGCCAAGTCCATGAAATGAGGACCCCCTAAACCCCACATTATGTAGAGAAAACTAGGGTTTACGGGGTATACATTATTTTTCTTATTTCTGCTCCAAGACATAGGTTGTGGGTACTCGTTAGAACCGCCTCACTGAGGCGGTTCTAACGAGCACCATCAACCTATGTTTTGAACATTTATGACAAAAATATCAAGGACTTTCATCAGAAAAGTATCCATTTTGAGGATGTGAGAAAAGCCCTATTTCGCACGGTTGTGTTATTGTAATGATAGCCACAACGCCAACTGACAAGTTTGAGATCATCTTACGAGGTCAGCATATACTGGGGACTTCACAAGCTTAATGGCAGCTTTTTGACATCAGATGATACTATAATTCTCTTAAGACATCATTTTGAAAGTCAATTGGAAATGAGGCAGTTATCCTGTAATATTCTTTAATTATGTACTAATGAGTTCTCGTTTGAAGTGATTGACATAAACCGATATCAAGAGAAACTAATGACCCTTAAAATAAAATGTGTGATATCTTTATGCCGTAGATATCCTGACGTAAGAGTGTTTTGAGCTCGCTGATTACTTATATAAGAACACTTCTAACGCAGAGTGCCTATATAGGCAATGGTATGAAACCGTGATTTATTATGCAACAAATCACTATTCTTAAGTGCGTGACGAGTTACGTCATGAAAAACCGCTGTTTTATGACGTCAGATTCCTTGACCTTAAACGATGGAATATCATTTCCTCGCATCGGCAACATTACACAAGCACCTAACTGATAAGTCAATAATGATGGCGGAAATTCTACTTACGTTGGCGGAACATCACGAAAACACACCTATATAATTTTGACCCCCTTGAAGTACAACTGGGGTTTCCGGGGGTATACCTTATTTTTGCTTATTTCTGCTCTAAAATATAGATTGTGGGTACTCGTTAGAACCGCCTCGATGAGGCGGTTCTAACGAGTGCCCACAATCTATATTTTGAGCAGAAATAAGAAAAATATCACTATTTTTCATCATAAATATTTCATATTTGTATAGGCGTGTTTGCGTAATGAGGTTGGGAGACTTTGAAGGAAGCAACACAATTATTGTCGATTTTTAGTGTGTTAGAATCGAAATAGATTTGCTCTTGAATCACAGTTTGTCGGTCAGTTGTAAGAGCTAATATATTTCTTAATTCTTACACAGCGCGCCTATATAGGGCCACATGGAAAGTTAGTACTACATGTAGTTTACTTAATATGTTACCCTCTATACATAAGATCGATTATTATTATTTTATTGTTCATAGGCAATGGAAAGAAACTGACTTATGACACAATACATCACAGGGAAGAACAACCTGGCGCGTGTCATCACGAAAACATGCCTATATAATTTTGACCACCTTGAACCCCACTTTTATCTAGTAAAGCTGGGGTTTCCGGGGGTATACCTTATTTTTCTTATTTCTGCTCTAAAATATCTATATTTTGAGCAGATATAAGAAAAAAATCACAATTTTTCATCATACAATTTAAATTTTTACAGCGATAAAGGTGGCAATGTATTTGAATAGGCGTGTTTGCGTAATGTACCCGCCGTGTCTTGACGTCACTTCCAGATTATTTGACGTTAGACGGTTTAACGTAATTTTCTTGCATCGGGCACGTTAAAAAGGACATAAATGCATATGTTTGATAAATGTTGGCGGAATTTCTTCTGGCTAGGAGAATTTGAAGGCAATAACAATATTATAGCCGATTTTCAGTGTGTTAGAATCGAACTAGATTATCTCTAGTATGTGAGTTTGGTTTACGCAGGACTCTTGGTTTGATCTACTTTATAACCGACCTCTAAACTGCGATTTATTACTCAAGAATTTACTGCTAAAACTGAACTTTTTTCCTAAGTAAGTTGGTATGAAAAGAAGGTGAAAGATTAAAAAATATGTCAGTAAGATAAGAGAGCCATGTAAGATACAACTTTCATTACGATAACCCATCTGTGTGTTATAGTTGATTTTTCAAACCTCAAAAAAGGTGATTTTTCTGATGAAAATTTGTGATATTTTTCTTATTAATACTCCAAACATAGGTTTTGGGTGCTCGTTAGAACCGCCTCATGTCTTGGAGCAGAAATAAGGAAAATAATGTTAACCCCATATAACCCCCAGTTTTCTGTATATTAAGTGGGGGTTAGGGTGGGGGGGGGGGTCTTTTTTCATGGACTTGTTCACGTGATGGTTCATGTCTTCCAAAATAGTCTGTCCATTATGTCTGTCGCTTGGTTCAACAGGGTTCAACTATTTTACTGTCGAGTCCTTATCCTCGTGTCAACTTGGCGTTAATTGTGCTTTCTTTGTTTACCGAGTTGATTCACTGAGGAGTTAGAATACCTTCACGCGGACCCAACAAATACTTGGTTGAATCACAGTGAAAGTGAGAGTGAGGGTTGGGATCCCGTAAAGTTAACTTAAAGCCACCAATATTTTACTGACCGTTCCAAGTCGGTGTTTTTGCTGTGGTTCCTTCATGTTTTGTGTTGGTGGTTGTCATTATTTCCCCTATTATATTTATGTTGTTACGTTGATGATTTCGATTCTTCCCCCGTTTAACTTGTTCGTTTCTGGTTGCGTTTGTCCTTCCGGTTTAATTTTTGTCGTGTTGGTGATTCAGAGTTTTCCCCCATTATGTATATTGCTCCTTTTTAGTTAGGTTTGGATGAACCACAGTGGGGGTGGGGGAATGGTTTGGATCCCGTTAAGTAAGCTTAAACCCACCAGTAATTTTTACTGACCGTTCCAAGTCGGTGCTTTTGCTGTGGTTCCGATTCTTATGCGTATCATATATGTTGTTTCGTTGATTATTCTGATTCTTCTCCCATTGTTCTTTTTAGTTACGTTTGTCCTTCCAGTTTACTGTTTGTCATGTTGTGATTCTGTGTATATTGCTGCTTTTTAATTAGGTTTGGATATTCTGAGTCACCACCTGTTAGGGAAAGAGCTGCTGACTCGGTTTACCTGTTGTCCGTTTTGTCTAATGTCGTCACTGCAGTTCTCAACTTCTTTCCCTAGTGTGGTAGAATTAGGAATCTGATTGTATCAGTTCCTGGTCGTTTTTCTTTTTAATTTTCTGAAGTACAATAGTGTGTTCTACTTGTTCTCAAAAACAAACATGGTTTGGTTCTCTTAAGAACAGCCTCAACGGTTCTAACGAGTATCCACAAACTATGTCTTGGAGCAGAAATAAGAAAAAATATACCCCCGTAAACCCCAGTTTTCTCTATATAAAGTGGGGTTTAGAGAGGTGTTCATTTCACGGACTTGTTCGCGTGATGAAAAGTAAACTAATGAACACCCTAAAGGCTTGTAAATCCCGCAGTTCCTTAGTAAATAGGAAGTTTCCAGGGTGTTAATACCATGGAATTATTTTAAGGTTCCGTCGAAATTGACATGCCTGCATATTTTAGACACGCTGACAAAATGGAGCAACGAGAAACCCAGTTCTCTCTCTCTCTCGCTCTCTCTCACTCTCTCTCTCTCTCTCTCTCTCTCTCTCTCTCTCTCTCTGTTTAGGCGTGCGTGCGTGCGTTTTTGTGTGCGTGTGTGAATGCTTTTCTGCACACGCGTGTATATATAACTGAAACGTCGTCTTATTCCATAAACGTCAACTTCTTCCAAAGCTAAGTATTAAAAATTCCTGACAGTGTATTACTACATGTACTCATGTTTTCGGTCTTATCCCAACATGTATTATCACTTGTCTTATATTGCCATGATATTATTACTGTAACTAAAAATGTTTAAAACCAAACAACTATTTCATATCTCTCGAATAAATTACAATACACGTGCATGATACTTTTTTTCTTCCAGACGAAAAATTCTGCACAGCTTCTAATGATGATTAATGACAATGCATACAGCTTGGATTTCTTGAAGATGAAAAGCACCAACGTTTACTCACAACATCAGTTCTAATGCAGTTGTAATTATCTCAGCTGTCATATTGTCGCCGTCACATTTGTGTTAAACCCATTTTAACAGAATGAAATCTTCCTCACTACATATAAGAGTATTTTAGGGTGTCAGTTTGAGCTATCTCAAGAAATTCAATTACAATATGCCTGAACATTTTGCGAACAGTGAATGTCCTGATCAGATGCCGCGTTCAGTAGTGTCTGACTTTGGCTGTAGTGTTTGCTAATGTCCCGATTTGGGTTTCTTGTCTTTAGTGGGGTTAAACGGCGAGGTGGAATACATCCATCACGCACATTGTCTTTAGCGGGCTAAACAACAGTGGCGGAGGCAAGGTGGAATACATCCATCACGTACATTGTCTTTAGCGGGCTAAACAACAGTGGCGGACATACACATGTCTTACGAAAACACGTTAGCACACCCAAAATATTTGGGGGATTGTTGGTTTTAGTAGGCTACGTTTTTACATTTGTTTTTCAATTTTGTAAAACTAGCTTATTGTGGCATGTGGTATTAAAACAGAAGTGATGGAGATGATCAGGAATCGATACAATTAACCCACAGATCCCATCATAGACACCAAAGAGAAAGAAACACAAACATGAAACAACTAGACCCTAACGGAAACATCAATAGCTGAAATCCAAAAGGACAGTTACTTTCCCACAAAATGGCCAATTGACTATCCAAAACAAAATAATATAAGCGATACACACACTCAAAGACAAGCCATAGCAAAAATAAACCGCGTCAGAAGAACCACTTTGGAACGGTCAGTGAAACGAATTCCACTGGGAGTGGGGGGCTTAAATCTATTTTATGTGACCATCATCCTCGCACTTACTTCCTTCGCGATTTAGACAAATAATTTTGTCAGTCCGCATGATGGTCTCCTTATGATGGTGCAACATCTCCGTGAACACAAAAATCAAACAACCGCAGAGATGAAATAGCGGTGATGGCACTGCTGCACATGAAAGCCATTAAAATATGTTAAAATCCTGTTAAAATCTCATTATTAGTTAAATTCCCGTTAGAGTCAGCCATTATTTTTCGTTTGCAAAAATTAATGGTTTTCCTGCTTAAGCCATTAGTGTCCATATTAATGTCCATTAATTTAGTGGTAATGACCATTAAAAAGCAATTAATTCTCCATGTAGAATGTAATGACCATTAAAATATTAATCGCCCGTTATTTTTCGTTTTGTGACGTTGTAATAGTCATTAAAGAAAATTGATGGTCATCAAAACTTTCCAAAGTGGAAGTAAAACAAAGATCAGGAATCCTAATCCAAGTCTATCACTGCTCATCTACTATATTTTCATGGCGTTAAAAGAACAATGCGTCAGATTTTCATGGCCATTAAATATATTAGCCTCAAATCATTGGCAATAAAACAGATATTTTAAAGGTGTTGTTATTTTTATGGCCATTAATTTGTGATCCGGTTGTGTTGCCGTCCTTTCTGCCAAAGTATTCACCTTTTATTGAACATTTTAATGGCCATTAAATAGTATCTTCATTTTAATAGGCATTAAAAAGAAGCTCTTTTGGAATACTCTGGCCATTTAATTTACACCATTTGCCATTAGTAATATGATCAGAATGTGTAATGACCACCTATTTAACAAGAATATTCATCTGACCAAGTATGTTTAATTTTTGCCTTTTCTATAACTGTCATTTTCCACTTATTACAAAATAATATAATTGTAAAATGATAACCAGCAATCCATAATTAACAGCAACAACAAATTAATGGTCAACTGTTGATGACGATGATGATTTCGTGTTTAACGACGCGTCAATGGCCAACTGTCTATTTGGATGTAAACATGCAAAATGTAAGAGACATCTCCATATTCGAGGTATGGGCAGGCCTTGATTGTCCGGTTGTCCTAATCAGTCAATATCCACAAGGGAAGCCTAGATGCCACTTGGATTTGCGAACAAACTCCGAACAAGGTGTATGCCATCTTGAAAGCAGACAGCATTCAAGGGAGGCACCTTATCATCCAAAACATTCCGCTCTGATGGACGGTCCATTTCAAATGATGCCGGTGTATTTTTGGACACCGATCAAAGTTCTATGACACTGTCTGAGATGATACCTAGGGCTGCTAGCGTTAGATCTGCAGTATAGTTCGTGTTTGAGATCTTGTTATACAAAAGGCTGGCTCTCATTATTAGCACAGGCAAGCTACTGGGTTAACTTTAGTGGAAAGCCATTAATGATATGTAGGATTAATTCGGGCCGAGCATGGTACCTTGAGGGACACCTAAAACAGCTGGGACAAAAGTAGAAGTCACATGCCCTCGATAAGTTCGGGTTGGCTCCTGTCAATCGGGAGTAAAGTTTGCTAGATTCAGGATGTGAAATCATTCGACTGTAATAGACACTCTATCTAGTCTCACTTATTTCCATCTAATGTAGACATAATTTTACACATGTCATTATCGATCCGTACCATTTCCATTCAATGTAGACATAATTTTACACCTGTCATTGTCGATCCGTACCTGTTAAGTAAGGCACCTAACTGCTAAACGGAGAATTGGGACAATACACAAAGAATGGTTTGGTACAATTATTACTTTCTTAAAGCTAAAACCCAAGTATTTTTACTGTATACATTTACATAAATGTTCCAACGCCACCATTTCGAATTTTCCTTTTGGAACAAACCCTCCGATTGGTTCATAGCTGGCAAGCTGGCCAATCGGGGTGGTTTTCATAACACCTTGTATAGTATGGAATGCTGCACAATGCTCGTGCCAGAATCAGGGTACAGAAATTGAGGGAGCTGTGTAAAAAAAAAAAAACAAATGTGCTAAAACTCCATCTTTGATGCTTTCTTAAGTTTTTAGGCGGTACTTCTGTGGCGGATTATTTATGTTGTTGTTTGTTACTACTCACTGTGCGTATCACTTGTGTCTTTTTATTTTGGATGGCCATTTGGCCATTTTGTGGGAAAGTAATTGTCCTTATGGCCATCCTTTGTTTAGGTTTCCATTATGGTCTGGTCGCATCATGTTTGTGTTTCTTTCCCTTTGTTGTCTTTGATGGCTGGAGTAAGTTAATTGTATCGATTCCTGATCTTTGTTTTACTTCTTCTTCGAAGATTTTAGAATCTATCTATCTATCTATCTATCTATCTATCTATCTATCTATCTATCTATCTATCTATCTATCTATCTATCATCTTCAGATGGTTCCGGTAACCAAGTGCAAGAGGTTAGTCGGGATCCGTGCGTCCGATCCAGTTCCTGTTTTCTCAGGTGTCCCCCAATGTTCGATACTTGGACCTGTCCTTTTATTGGTATTTATTAATGATATTCTGGATTATATCAGGTCATCTGTTCGTTCGTTCACTAATGATTGTGTTTTGTATAAGAATATATACTGCTTCCGATTGCTTTATTGTTGGAACATTTTATTGCCTTTATACATTTAACAGTACAAATAACTGGACTGTGTTACAAGTTCTACCAACATTAGTTACAAGCCTGTCCCTTGAATGATATTATATTAGCAGCAACAAGGCAGCAAATATTTACAACATTCAATTACAAATTTGGTTAAGGGAGGCCGATGGGCAGACGAAGCTCAATGAGGATGTCAAGGCACCTTCTGGACAAGCAGATTAAATTGGACTACTCATTTCACCAGCCGTTCAATCTGCTAAATATCTTGGTATCACCATGACTGAGGACCTCGATTGGGCTCAGCACATTTCTGAGATTACGTCCAAATCAATTTGGGAATTATGATTTCTTAGTAGTAATTTGGTTTTTGCTCCTAGGCAGACAAAGGGTGTTACATACAAAACATTGGTTAGACCTCAATTTGAGCATGCCTCACCTGTTTGGCACCCCTATGATAAAACTTAGCTTCAACAGGTGAAAAGGTCCAGAGGACGGCTGCACGATGGACATGCAGGCCATGGTGGAACAAAAGGAGTGTGGGTGATATGTTTAATGAGCTGGAATGGCCATTGCTGGAGGCCCGTCGTGAGTAGTCCTCTTTAACTTTCTTTTGTAAGATACTCTCTGATACAGTGTCTCTTAATAATTGACCCATGTGACTAGTCCAACTCAAACAAAGGCATCAAATTAAACAGCAGACAAGAATTCCCTCTTCCCAAGAACTATTCCTCAGTGGAACAGTCTTCCATCCTCTGTGGTAGATACCAATACTGCACAGAGTTCAATGCCTGTATGGTATAGATTGAGACCATGAAGTATGCGTTTTAGCATACCTTTGCAAACAGATTGTACATAGTTTTAAGAGTTTTAGATACCCACCTAACTGAGTTAATGACCAAATATGACCAAGTCAGTATATGAAGATAGATAAGCAGATAACCAGGTGTACGTCTGTGATGAGGGCTCTTGTTGGATCGGGGCTGTGAGTGTTACTACAATAGCTGGGGGAGCATGGGTGAGACGAAGATGGCGTGTTTTTTGTGTCAATGGGGAGTCCAACTGAGACTGGCTAACGGCTCGCAAAGTCTGTCGTTCTTACAGCATATAAGGGTGCAGTGTATATGATGTTATTTCTCCAGTTTCTACATTTTCAATCATTTGTTTCTTTCTACCTTGTCCCTCACATTCATCTCTTATGTTCCTTTTCTTCCTTCTCTGGGAGATGACACAAAACAAAGGGGCCAAGATGTCCCTGGGTCGCCCACCTGATTCATATTGTACAAATGAAATTGTAGGTAATCTATGGTGGAGTAGAGGGTTTGAGCAATTTTGGTTGACCCAATGAGGTTTTATAACTTTAGCTCTGGCGGCCATATTCTTCATCCAAGCACAACGGTTTGAGCAAGTTTGGAAGAGGGTCACACAAGGAACATTCCTGTGAAATTAATTCAAAATCGATCCACAGATTTAGCAGAAGGAGTTATTTAAAAGTTTTTTTTTCTATTGTTAGGACTGGTGGCCACCTTTTTTCATCCAAGCAGAATTGTTAGAACAATTTTAATAGATGGTCATCCAAGAAACATTCCTATGAAATTATTTTGAAATCCATCCACTCGTTAAGGAGAAGAAGTCGTATAAATGTTGTTTTTTTTTCTATTTTTAGCTCTGGAGGCCATCTTGGTCATCCGAGCAAAACGATTTGAGCACTTGTGGTATGAGGTCACCTTAGAAACATTCCTGTGAACTTATTTCAAAATCCATCCACTGGTTAAGGAGCAGATGACATTTTCAGGTTAAGCCTTCATGCGGACTAAACAAAATTAGTGTATACCGCGACAGAGGTAAGGGCGAGGATTATGGCCATGTAAAATCGATTTAGGCCCCCAGTGGAATTCTTTCCACTGACCGTTCCAAGGCGGTTCTTCTGTGGCGGTTTATTTATGTTGTTGTTTGTTACTACTTACTGTGTGTATCACTTGTGTCTTTTTATTTTGGATGGCCATTTGGCCATTTTGTGGGAAAGTAACTGTCCTTATGGCCATCCTTTGTTTAGGTTTCCATTATGGTCTGGTCGCTTCATGTTTGTGTTTCTTTCCTTTTGGTGTCTTTGATGGGTGGAGTAAGTTAATTGTATCGATTCCTGATCTTTGTTTTACTTCTACTTTGTTATTTTAGCTCTGGTTGCCATCTTGTTCATTAGAGCGGAATGGTTTGAGCCATTTTGGTAGTTGGTCACCCAAGTAACATTCCTATGAAATTATTTCGAAATCCATCCATTGGTTAAGAAGAAGTCTTATGGCCTTCCTTTGGTTAGGTTTCCATTATGGTCTGGTCGCTTAATGTTTGTTTTTCTTTCCCTTTGGTGTCTTTTATGGGTGGAGTAAGTTAATTGTATCAATTCCTGATCTTTGTTTTACTTCTACTTTTAAAGTTTTTTTTTTTTCTATTTTTAGCTGTGATGGCCATCTTGTTCATCCAATCGGAACGGTTTGAGCAAGTTTGGTATAGAGTCATTTAAGGAACATTCATGTAAAATTATATCGAAATCCATCCACAGGTTAAGGAGCAGAATCAACCCACCGCTCCCATCAGAGACACCAAAGGGAAAGTCACACAAACATGAAACAACAGACCCTATTGGAAACACCAACAGCGGAAAGCTAAAAGGACAGCTACTTTCCCTATAAATAGCCAATAGGCTATCCAAAATAAAATACCATAAGCGACACAAACACCCAAAGACAAACCATAACAAAAATAAACCGCGACAGAAGAACCGCATTGGAACGTTCAGCGGAAACGAATTCCACTGGGGTGGGGCTTAAATCGATTTTACGTGGCCACAATCCTCGCCCTTACTTCCGTCGCGATTTAGACAAATACTTTGTTCGGTCGGCTTTAAGGCCTCCTACCTCATCAGTGCAACATCTTAGTGAACACAAATAATCAAACAACTACATAGATGAAACAACGGTGAAGACTCGACAGCAAGAAACCACTGAAATGCTGGAACAAAAGAAAACCAACAGTTAGACTCCGATGGGTCCGACCAGAGACAGAGCATCAGGCACCAACCAACATTACCTTGAATTAGATCTCTCTGATTCTCAATAAGCCTTTACGTTGGAACCGTCATAGAATCTGAGGCCTGACCCACCGGCGTGCAATTATAGAGGGAAGCAAAGTTGTCAACCGTGATTGGGTTAACTACCATGCCTGCAGTATGTCGTATAACATTTATGTTGTACCCAATCTTTTTTTATATCGAAGAATACTTTTACAAAATTGTGTGCTGAAGTCATTGCGGTTATATTTTTCTGAATTTATATACTAAGTCACCATAAAATTCGGGTTCCGATAGACATTGTTGCAGAAGAGATTTAAGTCCAATATTTAATTTTGAAATTATTTCAGAATGACGTCTATAAAATGTTGAAAAGGCTTTGCGTAGTTTATGGTACCGATAACCCTGAGTAAGAAGTTAAGCCGTTAACAATTTATTACGAGAGATGAAGTCAGTTACATGACTACATATTCTGGCAAATAGAATTAACTGCGGAATATAAACGCCATAGGATGGCGCACGAGGAACATCATCATCCAAAAAAGGAAAATTTACAATCTCAAAATCAAAATCATCGCGCTATTCATAAATTTTGCACGAAACAAACCCATCTACAATAGACAGATGTAAATAAAAGAACGGGGCCTCGGTATCAGAAGAATTTGCTTTGTTTATCTGAAGTTCTGGGGAGTAATTCTGACTGATCAAACCATCGAAATAGATATTATCAATATTTAATAAATCATCTATCTATCTAGAAGTGGAGCTAAAAGCCTCAATGATTTCAGACTGGATTTCAGCAGAGAGGGACATCATGAAGTCTCTTTCATAACAAAACAAAAACAGATCAGCCACAAGTGGTGCGCAATTAGTACCATCGGAATACCCACAACTTGTCTAAATCACTTAGTACCAAATATTATGTAAATATTGTCAAGTAGAAAGGCGAGAGCTTCACACACTTCCTGACATGACCATAAAGTATAATTTTTATGCTCTTCATAAGTTAAAAAAACGCATTTCTTACATTTCATGCAAGATAGAGGGAGTCTTCTCTAGGAAATGTCCATTCAATTAAATCATTAAGTTTTTCTTTTATAAGATTATGAGGACGTGTAGTGTAAAGGGTGGAAAATCATAAGTAGACAGAATTGAAGCACCAAAACGCCTGGATTACAATTTATTTAAAACTTCATTAGAATTTTTTATAGACCAAAACAGATTTCTACCTGATCTTTCGTAGACTTTGTCGCAAAATGTTATCACAGGTTTTTTTTTTTGATGACAGAAAAACATGAAGTGAATAATTTGGAGAGTTCAGTGGTGGTACAAGAGCTTAAATTTGTAATAACCCGTGTTTTGTATGGTCTTTTATGAAGTTTAGGTAACCAATATAACGTAGGAAGCTTGTCTTGGCCTTCTGTAACACAGACAGCAAACTTGGTGGCTGAATGACAAATGTGGTCATCAGCTAAAGCCCTCTCTACAGCTAAAGGCCTTAGTACCACCAAGTTCTTGCTGTAGAGTGTTAACATAGTGAAGCCGTCAAACAACGACCACATTGTCAGCGGCCTTATCAGCTGGAGCCCCAACAAACTTCCTATGAAATTCTTGAGTACCTAGTTTTGGGTGACGTACAGACGTCTTAGGTTTAGGAGGTAATAAGTAGAAGTAAAACAAAGATCAGGAATTGATACAATTAACTTACTCCATCCATAAAAGACACCAAAGGGAAAGAAATACAAACATTAAACGACCAGACCATAATGGAAACCTAAACAAAGGAAGGCCATATGGACAGTTACTTTCCCACAAAATGGCCATATGGCCATCCAAAATTAAAAGACACAAGTGATACACACAGTAAGTAACAAACAACAACATAAATAAATCGCCACAGAAGAGCCGCCTTGGAACGGTCAGTGGAAGATTTCCACTGGGGGGCTTAAATCGATTTTACGTGGCCACAATCCTCGCCCTTACTTCCGTCGCGATTTAGACAAATAATTTGTTCAGTCCGCATGAAGGCCTCCTAACTCATCAGTGCAACATCTCCGTGAACACAGAAATCAAAGAACCACAGAGGTGAGACAACGGTGAGGACTCGACAGCAAGAAACCACTGAAATGCTGGAGCAAAAGAAAACCAACAGTTAGACTTCGTATTTAGCGAATAAAAAGAAATGCGTTTATTCACTTATTTCAGAATGCTAAGTTTCCATTCCTTAAGAGCTTTATGCTAAAAAAACTCTCGTTTACACCATCGATTACCAAATTCATTCAAGGCAACAGCCATTTCATCTCTACATTTATTGAAATCAATGTTAGAAGGAAATCGATATTTCGGTCCTTTAGATATTATATTACGTGTCCTAGAATCAGGAATAATTTTTAAATTGCCAGTAATAATATGACCCGCAGCAGGATAGCAATAACTGACTCTTTAGCCCTGGCGACCGTCTTGTTCATCCGAGCGGAGCAGTTTGAGCAATTTTGGTAGAGGGTCACCCAAGAAAAATTATTGTGCAGCTATTTTAAAATCCGTCCAGTAGTTAAGGAAGAGAAGTCTTTTAAAGCTTGTTTTCTATTTATAGCTCTGGCGGACATCTTGTTCATCCGAGCGGGATAGTTTCAGCAATTTTGGTTGAGGGTCACCAAAGGAACATTGCTGTAAAATTATTTTGAAATCCATCCACTGGAGAAGAATTAATTTAAAGGTTTTTCTATTTTTAGCTCTGGCGGCCATCTTGTTCATCCGTGCAGAACGGTTTGAACAATTATTGTAAAGGTTTACCCAAGGAACATTCCTGTGAAATTCTTTTTAAATCCATTCACTGGTTAGGGAGAATAGGCCGTTTAAATGTTTTTCTATTTTTAGCTCTGGCGGTCATCTTGTTCACCCGAGCTGAACGGTTTTCGCAAGTTTATTAGAGGTTCACCCAAAGAACATTCCTGTAAAATTATATCGAAATCCATCTACTGGTTAAGCAGGAGAAGTCGTTTAAATGTTTTTTTTTTTTTTTTTTTTTTTTTTTAATTTTAGCTCTGGCGACCATCTTGTTCATCCGAGCGGAACGATTTGAGCAATTGTGGTGGAGTGTTTCCCAAAGAACATTCCTATGAAATTATTTCAAAATCTGTCCAGCAGTTTTGGAGCTGTTTTTTAAAGCAGAAGTTGACGAAGGACGCCATTTATATTAAATTAACGGGTTTGATTCAATGGTATTTTGATGACAATTTTAACAGATTTTTAACTTTTTTGTGCCTGTCCCTGTTAAAAATTGGCCATTAATAGAACCATTTTAATGGATTGTAATGGTATATTGTAATGGCAATAATTAACAGGATTTTAATGGCAGTTTGTGCAGTAGTGCGACTCGACAGCAAGAAACCACTGGAATGCTGGAGCAAAAGAAAACCAACAGTTAGACTCCGATGGGCCCGACCAGAGACAGAGCATCAGTTACCAACCAACATCACATAAAATTAGATTCTCTCTAATTCTCAGTAAGCCATTACGCTGGAAGCGTCATAGAATCTGAGGCCTGACCCACTGGCGTGCAAATAAAGAGGAAAGCAAAGTTGTCAACTGTGATTGGGTAAACTACCATGCATGCAGTCTGTCGTATAACATTTACACCGTAGCCAATCTTTTTAGATCGAAGAATGATTTTACGAAATTGGGTGCTGACTGCATTGCAATTATATATTTTTCTGAATGTATATACTAAGTTACCATAAGATTCGGGTTCCGATAGACATTGTTGCAGAAGAGATTTAAGTCCAACATTGAATTATGAAATTAAATCAGAATGACGTCTATAAAATTTTGAAAAGTCTTTGCGTAGTTTATGATACCGATAACCCTGATTAAGAAGTTTAGCAGTTAACAATTTATTACGAGTGTTGAAGTCATTTACATGACTAGACACTCTAGAAAATGGAATTAATTGCGAAATACAAACACCATAGAATGTCACACGAGGAATATCACCATCCAAGAAAGGAAAATATACAAAATCAAACACATGGAATGTTCCCTCTATTTTGCATGCCAGGGAATGTTTTATTTATTTATTTATTTTCAATAGCACAATATGCACATTATGAAGGAAAAAAATGATTTACTTTACAATGGACATTACAGCAATAGTCTTCACTGTTTGCATCACGTAAACTCGTCCGTGAAATGAAGACCCCCTTACACCTCACTATATATAAAGAAAACTGGGTTTTACGGGGGTTATCATTATTTTTCTTTTTTTTACTCCAAGACATAGGTTGTGGGTATTGTGGGTACTCGTTAGAAATGCCTCGTTGAGGCGGTTCTAACGAGCACCCACAGCCTATGTTTGCAGTATAAATAAGAAAAGTATCATGAATTTTTATCAGAAAAGTAGCCATTTTGGAGATGTGCAAAAATTCACTATGGCGCACGGGTGTGTTACCGTAATGATTACAGTGCAGGAATTTAAGGGCGAAAAAGGTCTGAGTCCCCGTCGGAACAATTTTCCAACCTACACTCAGAGACAATCGATCCATCATTGCTGTCAGAGCTTTGATTTCTTTACCATGTTTTTTTTCTGTAGATAATTGGTCCTAATTATCTTGAACAGAAAATATAAGCTTTCCTAGGCGCCGTAATCATGCAGTAATGTGTGAAATTATTAATTGAAAGTGCATAGCATTAGGAAAACACGCCTATACAGATACATTGTAACCTTTTTCGCCGAAAAAAAAAAGTTTTCAGATAAAAAGTGTGATATTTTTTTAATCTCTGCTCAAAATATAGATTGTGGGTACTCGTTAGAACTGCCTCGTGTTTTCGTGATGGACTGAATACTGAAAGTACGGCACGGTTTTATGGCACTGTTTATAATGTTGAAATGCAGCCGTGTAATAAAAGTATTTCGCATTGGTGAAGCTTTCATAATGCGAGGCTATTTACACAACAGTTGGTATTAAGGGAACGGGTGGTGACCGTAAAAAGTCTTCCGGACCTTCATAGTGTGGGTTATAGTTTCTAGTCCTTTTTACATCATTGATTTCAATGCGGAATTGAGGGTCACTGATGAGGCCTTTTGGCCGAAACTAGTTAGTCTGGCCCTGAATAATCTTGCACATTCCATGGATTTCAGTTCTGTGAACAAACATAACGATAACACGCCCGTTCATTAAAATGGCGTCTATATTATCTCTAGAACTAACATTGTTCAGGTGAAAATGGTATATTTCTTATTCCAAGTCCACAAATAGACTGTGAGTGCTCGTTATAACCGCCTCAGTCCCACAGTCTATGTTTTTGTGTAAACATAACCAAAATAATTAATACCCCAGTAAACCCCACTTTTCACTATATAAAAGGGTTTTTTTTTTCTTTCTTTCTACTGATACTGCGTCGGTCATATTTGACCATTAACGCAGGTGTAAATTACACTCCAGGTTTGCAGGCTGAACGCCTACACAGTAACCATGTAATTACGGTAGGGGTCTTTAACTTGCACAGGGGATGATTCTCCCCGCACAGGGGATCTCCAATTAACGTCCCGATCCGAAGGACGGTGCACTTTATGACATTCATCCCTGCAAATGATGCCAATGGAGCGTGTTCGGACACCGAAATTTTATCGCCACTGCCGGGAATTGAACCCGGGACCTCTAGCATCAGAGGCAAGTGCACTCACCACTGAGCTAGAGGGGTGTTTATATCAAGGACTTGTTAACCTGATGAGGATTACCTTTTTTTTTTCAGAACATTTACATTAAAAATTTTCAAAACCTTGGAGTCAAAATACTTTCAATTAGTTATAGCGTGAGCTGATCCTAATATGGATGATTCCCGGTAGACAAAATTTCATACTTTCGCTTGACAGGAGTAATTAATAAATGCAAACAGGCCATACTTATGGCGTCATTTGTTCATCATTCATTGATTCTTTGGCGACTGTAGATTTTAAGAATTAACCAATTAGCTGTACAACACACATATCATGTTAACATGGCCGTGTTAAATAACTTCTGCAACTACAAAGCGAGATTCAGAAGCCCAGATAAACAGGCAGCTACAACGGAATTCGATGCAGTTATAACGAATACTTATCATCTATTTTTATAATTTATGTTTTGAGCAGTAATAAGGAAAATAATATACCCTGCACATATCGGCATCCCCAACCTCCACAACACGCCACGATTCCACAGTCACACCGGTTCCTATTCATTAAGAAAACACACCAGTGTGAAGAAGGACATTCTCTCATCTCTCCAAAATGGCTACTTTTCCGATGATTCTGTTTTCTTATTTTTACTCCGAACTAAGGTTGTGGGTGCTGGTGAGAACCGCCTAATTTAGGCGGTTATAACGAGTATCCACAACTTATGTCTTGGAGCAGAAATAATAAAAGAAAATAATGTATTACCCCATAAACCCCAGATTTCTCTTATAAAGTAGTTTTTTTTGTGGGGTGGTTCTAATGATCATATATGATACAACAGTTTTTGCAGTTATTTCATGCTGTTGAATCCTCATCGTTGTTTTATCTCTGTATTCGTTTGGTTTTTAAGTTCTCGGATATGCTGCACTGACGAGTTGGAAATTCTCCAAGCAGACTGAACAATGGCCACATAAAATCGATTCAGGCCCCCCCCCCCCCTTCACACACACACCGCCCTAAAAAAATAAAAAAAACATTTCACTGGCCGTTCAAAGGCGGTTTTTCTGCAGTGGTTTACTATTCTTATGGGTAATGGTTCGTCTTTGCACGTATATATTGCTAATATATTTTTGTTTTGGATAGCCGTTTGTCAATTTAATGGGAAAATAATTGTCCCTTTGTCTTTCCGCTTGTTAAGTTTTCACAATAGTGAAGTTATGTTTTATGTATGTGTTGCTTTCCCTTTGGTGTCTATGGTAATTGCATCAATTTATGGTTATCGCCTTCACTTCTATGTATTATTTGCTCCTCATTACGGCAAGAGATGTATTTATAATGTTTTTTTTTTTTGTTGTTGTTTTTTCATCTTTAAAAATTTTCTAATAAGTGTAGCAGTATTTTCCTTATTTGAATGCCACAAACGTAAATAATAGGTACTTGTAAGTCTCATTCACTATGAACTGAGTATTTTCAGGGAGCTCAAAAAGTGACCCGTCCATGTGGTGATATTTCCAGCATTTGTTTTAAATTCTTGCTGTAGGGAATTATATTGTCATCAAAAAGTGATAAAACAAACCGGCAACAGCGGTCAGCAATGATTTATGGTTTGTATCAGGTATCAAAAAACAACAAAACATCATAATGTAAGCCCTTTAATGATTAATAAACGTCTTTTTTCAGTTTCATATTATGTTTTAAAGTTATTGTGTTCGAAATTAAATAGTCTCTTTACTTCATTGTATTTTTCAAAGCTTTAAATGAATAAGAACACACACACACACACACACAAACACACACACACACACACACACACACACACACACACACAACAAAAACAACGGGCCGAATTTCAGCACGGAAACGTGTCTATATAATTTTGACCCCCTTGCACTCCACTTTGATATAGTAAAACTGGGGTTTACAGGGGTAAACCTTATTTTTCTTATTTCTGCTCTATTTTGAGCGGAGACAAGAAAATTATCACAATTTTTCAACTTATAATTTACGACTTTTCGGTGATAAAATTTACTATGTACTTGTATATCCGTGTTTGCGTAATGTGGCTCGGTATTTCTTGGTGGCTGAGACGATTTTGTAATGAAAACAAAGTGAGACCTGAATCTTTTCACTTCATATGTATTTGGCTTTCCCAAACTGGAGCAAAATGCGACGTACGTCTTTGAAAGAGGCACAACAATAATAATACCATATCAATACATATGAGGATGACCTCCAATCAAAACTTGTTTTTACCATTTCCTGAGGTTTCATTTGGAGATCAACATAACATTTCTGCATCTCAAGTGTACCGCCACATAAACAGCAAGTGTTCAGTAGATTGTGATACCTTTTCATTTCTCGTATTCTACATCCAAGCTAAAACAAGACAGCAAGAGGCAAGCTTCAATGAATGATACCGTCATTCGTTTAGATCCGTTGTTACACAGGCCAGGCGATTCAAAATAGAACTAGACAGTGTTCGGAGAAAATGTTCACTCGACAGCAATGGGTTCATCAGGACCAGTATATCGCAAACACCAATACTGGTTTGAGACTGATGAAGGTATCTAGAGACATATTGATTCCATTGTGGAATTGTGAGAATACTTAAGGGTCACTGATGAGACCTAATTTGCCGAAACTAGCTTGTCTGGACCAGAAAACATATACACTCACTAATTTCCAGTTATGTGGTGTATTCCGTGCTTCCAAAGGATAGTGGAACGCTCTTAACGAGAAACACCAACAACAAAAGGCCTATCGCAATGACACCAGCTCAGTATTCTGTAAATAGAAGTGGAGGCAATGATCAGGAATTGATACAATTAACCTACACCTCCCATCAGAGACACCAAAGGGAAAGAAACACAAACACAAAACAACTAGACCCCAATGGAAACACCAACAGCGGAAAGCCGAAAGGACAGTTACTTTCCCATAAAATGACCAATTGGCTATCCAAAAGAAAACACACACACACACACACACACACACACACACACACACACACACACACACAAGCGACACACACACACACAAGACAAACTAAAACAAAAATGGAATCGCGATGGAAGACCCGCCTTAGAACGATCAGTGATACGAATTCAACTGGGGTAGCTTAAATCGATTTTACGCGGCCGCAATCCTCGCGTTTTCTTCCGTCGCTATTTAGACAAATAATTTCATCAGGCCGCATGAAGGCGTCCTAACTCAGTAAATGCAATCCCTGAGGATTGGAAAAATAAGAACATTTAATGCATGTCTGGGGAGACATTTTACAGCCACCACACGACACATACAAATCAGCACTGATACGCGAAAAAGACATGAAGGCAATGAGGCTACCTATTCAAACATATATAAGATATTCTAGACTAGGCTCAGAGATGTGGAGAATCCTGGTAAGGCTAATGAAAGCCAGTTCTTTGATGACAGAAATATTACGAAGAAGTTCTTTTGTACACATGATAGAAGTGAAGACAATGACGGGGAATCGATATAGTTAACGTACACTCCACCAAAGACACCAATGGAAAAGAAGCATATACATAAAGCAACATAACCGCAACTAAATTATCACAGTCTAGGATAAAGCCGAATGGACAGCCCTTTTCTTAGAATTGGCCTAACTGCTGTCAAAAAATTAAAATATGAGCAATACATACATACATACATACATACATACATACATACATACATACATACATACATACATACATACATACATACGTGGGGCGATCAATAAATTCGAGAACTTTTGCTATAACTTTTTTAATATACAACCAATCGCAATAACATTTATATGGTCGATAGAATAGCACGTTACGGACAACGTCATCAAGGTATTTCGTTCGTGAAGTCACTAGTTTTTCAATGACGTCACATTTTCGACGTCATACTTCACGTTTACCGTTCAGAAATGGCTGACGACGTTGTTGCAGAACAGGGGACTATCATTAAATTCTACGTAAAATTAGGGAAGACTACGAGCGAATCAAAGAAGATCTCCAAAAAGTATACGGAGAAGCAGCATTTTCGAAATCTTGTATTCATAAATGGTGGCATCGCTTAAGTGACGGAAGAACACCGACCAAATATGACGCCCGATCTGGCCGCATGGTGAAGTATACTACTGAGGAAAACTGTGCTGCCATTGAACAATACGTAATAGAAGACAGGCGAGTGACTGTTAGAAATGTAGCGGAGTACTTTAACTTAAGTTATGGTACAGGCCAAGAGATTCTGACGGAAAAGCTTGAATTAAGCCGCGTCTGTGCAAGGTGGGTACCCCGTCTACTTCAGCCTGACCGGAAGAGAGTAAGGAAACATATCTGTCGAGATATTTGCAACCGATATGCAGAGGAAGGTGATGGGTTCCTGAATAAAATAATAGCATGTGATGAAACATGGTTCCACTTCTTTGAGCCGGAAAGCAAGCAACAGAGTTCCGTGTGGAGGCATGCATCGTCACCATCGCCTGTAAAAGCCCGACTTTCCAAGTCAGTGCGTAAAGTTATGTCCATCATATTCTGTGACACAAAAGGAATTGTGTTGAATCACATGGTGCCAGCTACAACTACAGTCAATAGTAAATACTACGCGCATCTAATTAAATTCCAGTTGCAGAGAGCTATTCGAGATAAACGTCCTAAACTTGTAAGGTCGGGGTTAATTTTGCACCAAGACAACGCTCCACTGCACGTGAGTCAACTTGTGACGTCCACCCTCAAGAAACTGGGTATCGAAACTCTACCGCATCCACCGTATAGCCCAGACTTGGCTATCTGTGACTTTTTCCTGTTTCCGAATGTGAAGGATCAGCTGCGTGGAGTACAATATGAGACGCGAGATGAACTAGGGGCTGCTATATAAGGGGGCGCTTAGGGAGGTGTCACGTGACGGCTTACGTCACGCGTTCGGCACGTGGATGAACAGATGTAAAAAGTGTATCAAGGTCAAGGGATCCTATGTCGAGAAATAATGAACAGTATTCGTGAGTGTTACGAGATGGAATAGGAAACCTCTCTGGTGCTTATGCACATCTAAATTATTTTAGTAGATATATGGTAGGGGGTGCGAGTGAAATATTTTAGGTGAAATATGGTACGCAAACTGTGCTGCTCCATGAACAAGTCATGCACATATCATACGATGTATGCATGGGTGGTTTATAGAGATCTGTTTTTACAATACAGGGGGCCGCTATAAGACTGAGTTCTATAAAATTTGCCTAAAAATCGCCAACCGCCAAATTGTGCCATATATGATTTCCATTCCCGTCACGTGTTGTGTGGGTGTTCGTTTTGACAGGAGTCATGGCATTGATTTATAGGGTCGTTTCATCAATTTTTCCTATGGGAAATATACTATTTGAACGCAAATCCATTATCTTCTCGATTTTTGCTATCTGGCTTCATTTGTGGCCGGTATCTCCACCTCGCCACGATTTAAGCAAGGTAATATGAGTAGGCATGATTTTCTGGTAGTATTCAATGATATATAAACCCTGAGAAAAACGAACACTTTAGCAGCAGGTCAAGTTGTAACGTGTACCTACAAAATTGTGTCGGGAAATAGAAAGACTTAGTATATTGAAAGGTATGTTAAATCTATGTTTAGTATTATTTTTGTATGAACATGCTTGTAGGTTTTGGAGGCGTTTACTTCTAGTATACCCCAACTTTCTGAAGCCTATTCTGAATTCACTGTTGAGGCCTGTAGTGATTAGGCTACTAGCTTTGCCAGCTAGACGTCGCAGGATTGATCCCAGGCTTCTCCAGTAGTGGAATGAGTCTTTCTAAGTGAGGTCCTGTCTCATTCTGACCCTAGATGTTGGTGAGACGTAAAGTTTGGACACCCGCTCATTCTAGATTCATTTAGGCTTTTAGACCCCTTTTGTAGAATGTAATTAATAAACGCCGGGTCACTTGTTTGACCCATGACTTTTGACTAGCTGTGGTTAGAAAACCGCGGTTCCGTCCCAATATGATATTAGGTGTAGAGGGGACGTAAACTTAAGACGGGTTTAACCATATCTTCATCATCAGGGCAAACTCTTACAAGAGCCTGTCGGGTTATCCGTGATGATGAACCGTAATGAATTTTATTTTACAAGCATGTTCAAGTTGATTAGAAATAATTTTGTTCAAGAAGAATTACGAGTTCATTTTGTAATGATGCCGTTTTTGTCTGATAACTCAGTTTGTGCATGTATGTACATATAAAGAATGTGATGATGATAAGTGGGAGTATTTGGTCGCCACACGTCATAGCGGCCTGAGCGGCGGGGATGACGTCAGCTGCGTCATCGGCGTCGCGAGGACGGTTGTGACGGGGTGCCTACCAAATACGGAGAGAATTTACGGCAAACAGTGTTGGCCCTTATGAGACACTAACAAATGTTGTGGATTATAGATGAAAATCTTCTGTTTGTAGTTTCTATCTGTTGTAAATGTATTGAATTTGTGAATAGCTATATTTGTGAGCCGTGTCGCGGAGAAGGATATGAAATAGAGATTGTTATGTTTCCTGTAATTGGCGGCTGACCAGGTAGCGCAAAGGCGTGGTCTGTTCAATTGCCTCTTACTTGTGATAATGTAGTGAGCACAAATTTGATGAGTATTATGCTCAGTAGTAGTGAGCATTAATTGATTTCTGTAGTGCTAAGTAAGGAAACATGAACTTTGAGTATTATTGTGTCAAGCGCTGGGTGATGATAATTTGATGCACAGTCAAGTTGAGTTCTGCTGTACGGTTATTTGTCGCATGCACTAATCAGCCTGTGTGTCTGGTCGGCGCATGCGCAATAACGGTATATGCATGAACATATTCTTACTTCTCCGGGAGGGGAATCATGATATAGCATGTATGTTTTGTGACTTGTGTCTTAGTCCAGTTATCGTAATTTGCAGGCACAACAATGTGTGACCTGCTGCTCCCTGCTTCATAGCAGCAGGTACTGGTACGGCGCTGGGGGTTAGGGTCCAGCAAGGGCGGACAGACCGCCGTAATCAGCGCATACCAGAATCAGAATCATTGTTCATTGTCAACAAATGTGAGACCATGGAAGAGGTCAACTAAATAACCTGCAGGTGATTCGGACGATCGCTAAACCTGTGATCGGCAAGCCTGTGATCGCTAAACCTGTGATCGGCAAACCTGTGATCGCTAAACCTGTGATCGGCAACTATGTCGATAGACTAGTTTGCAGTTTGCACTAGTTCGCGAGAGGAAGTTTCACGCGAGAGAGGGATTCACCCTAAGTTATAAACTGGCCAGTCGCGTCTTGAGTTGTTTCTTTTTTTGTTTTTGTTGTTGTTTTTGTTGTTTGCTTCTGTAGGTATTCACGTCACCCGTTCCGAGCACAGAACATTGTTTTGCCTTCGGAGCGGACGTCGTGAGCTGGCTACAGAAGCAACAATTTGTGATGTTTTGTGTTAGTAAGTGTTAAATGTAGATACTGTAAATAATTCATGTCATTCATCTAATATCTTCCTTGTGCCTTACCCCACAGCTGCCCGTACACCTGTCAGAGATCACGCTCGATTGTCTTGTCAGCATGGGGGTTTGCGGGACGCCGTAAACCCACATGTAACAGTGAGTATCGTTTTTCATTATTAAGTTATAGCAAAAGTTCTCGAATTTATTGGTCACCCCTCGTACACACATACATACATACATACATACATACATACATACATACATACATACATACATACATACATACATACATACATACATACATACAAATGACCACAATAAACCAAAGCAGAAGTATCGCATTTGAACGGTCAGTATAACGTACTGAGTGGGGGACTTTAATCAAAGTTATTTGGCCAAGATCCTTGCCCTTTGTTCTGCCAAGTATAAGGTGTTCAGAGCACATGAACCAGTCCACTCCCCAGTGCAGATGGAACTAGTCTTCTAACTTAGAAAGGTGCTATCTTAAACTGATAGGCAGAACACCTTGATAATGTCCTTAATCGGCAATAAAAAGAAACTGGCAATTATTCCAAATTATGTGAAGAAAAGAAGTCATCCAGAAGAATTCAACAATGCATCAAACGGGAATGGAATCCTCAGTTCTCCGATAATTATCAGGGCATCACTTTTTTGCAATTGCTGAGAAAGTCTTTCGAACCCTACTAAAATCGATTTAAACCCCCCCCCCCCCCCCCCGGTGGAATTCGTTTCCGCTGACCGTTCTAAGGCGGTTCTTCTGTCGCGGTTTATTTTTGTTATGGTGTGTCTTTGGGTGTTTGTGTCGCTTATGTTATTTTATATATTTTGGATAGCCTATTGGCCATTTTGTGGGAAAGTAACTGTCCTTTTGGTTTTCTGCTGCTGGCGTTTACATTAGGGTCTGTTGTTTCATGTGTGTGTGTCTTTCCCTTTGGTGTCCCTGATGGGAGCTGTCGGTTGATTGTATCGATTCCTGAGCATTGCCTCCACTTCTATTTTTAATCGACTCAACGACACCTTGAATTGTCAGGGCTTCTACCAGAACGCCAATGATGATACAGGGAGGACAGCAGAACAACCAAAAATGATCTTTACAGCAAGGCAGCATCCTGAGAAAAGCCAAGGACAGAATGTGGACCTCTGCATGGCATTTGTTGGTCTTAACAAAGTATTTGACACTGTCAGACATGAGAGAAATTATGACAAAAGTTTGGCTGTCCGACCAAGTTCATAGCAGTGGCGCACTAGTTCCTCGACAGTATGCTTGCACGGGTCCAAAATGATGAGTTTTCTGATCCATTCCCTGTGCCAAATGGAGTTTAGAGAGCCAACGCTATTCAGCACGATGTTCTCTGCCATGCTCACATATGCTTTCTAAGATGGCATCAACGGTATACCTATTATGTATAACTTTGATATAACTCTCTTTAACCTATGAAGGTTGCAAGCTAGCTAAATGCAAGATGCCTCATTACGAAAATATATTGTAAACTTTACCGCCGGAAAAACGGAAATTTTGAGGTGGAGGTGAAACTGTGTGATATTGTTCTTATTTCTCCTCAAAAATGTATTGTAGGTACTTGTTAGAACGGCCTTAATCGAGCCTGTTCTGACTAGTACTCACAATTTGTGTTTTAGAGCAGAAATAAGCAAAATAAGGTTTACCCTTGTAAAGCCCCACTTTTATTATATGAAAGTGGGGTTCAAGGGGATCAAAATTATATAGGCATGCTTTGTGATGATGAGGGTGCTAGACGTGTTTCTCGTCACCGATGGCATGAGAAAGGTCGCTTCAACAAACGAAAAGATGCAACAATGTGTGGATCACGTATCTTGCACCTGTGACAGCTATGACCTCACTTTCAGCATCAGAAAGACTGAGGTAGTATTCGAACTAGCATATAGAAAGCCTTACAAGGAGGCTTCTATCACCTTGAAAGATTGCAAGAGGTAAATAAATTCGCAAGCATTCGACATACATCGCCAAATCGTGTGCACATTAGGAACTCATTTTTGATTTTTATTGTATCACCTTGAAAGATTGCAAGTGTTAAATAAATTCACAAACATTTGAAGTACATCGCCAATTGTTGTTCACACTGATGACGATGTCAATGTCAGTAATGTCAATGCTCTTCTATTGATAGAACATAATACTTTTATGTATAATTCATATATAATGAATTCTTATGTGTTCTTATTCGACTTCATTTCAAACGAACATAGCTTATTTGTATTTCATCAGTCTTTCGTCCCTTCTATTGTCATATGAAGCCAGCTTTGTATCCCAACGCATCGGCAAGTCCTGTTGTGCTGACATTACATGACGGAAGACTTAATGCATTATATATGTGATGCCAGCTGTAATGCATTATATATGTGATGCCAGCTGTTTATTAATCAATATACACACAAAACCTTCCTTCTGACAAAACCGGCATGCACTAGACCGAACATTGACAAACGCAAAATAGTCACAGAACCATTCTTCTGCAGAACATGCCCCAATTGACTCAATCTTCTTATCACGAAAACCCAGCAAGATTTTCACGTGAAAGCTTTTAAATGAATCCGTGCGTAAATCTGTAAACACTGTGAACAACCCACCATGAAACCTGGCAGGGAATTAAACATCACAAACGAATAAAATTACACATTCTTCCACTGAACAACGCTGAACAGAACCATTTCCAAAACTGTTTCCAGTCTCTTTCCTTTGTTTAAAACAATAAAATGAAATTCAAATTAACTTGCAGGTGTCGGTCGAAGAGAAGGCAATGATCAGGAATCGATACATTTAAACCACAGCTCCCAGCAGTGACACTAAAGGGAAAGAAATACAAACACGAAACAAATAGACCCTAATGGAAACATCAATAGCGGAAATCCAAACCCACAAAATGGCCAACTGGCTATCCAAAACAAAATAATGTAAGCGAAACACACACTCAAAGTCAAACCATTACAAAAATAACAACTTTATACAGAAAATACTGTGGTTTACAGGGGTTTACATTATTTTTTTCTTGTTTCTGCTCCAGAACATAGATTGTGGTTGCTCGTTAGAATCACCATATTAGACAAAGGATGTGCCTACTCGTTGGAACTGCCTGAACGAGGTGGGTCTAGCGTGCACCCACAACCTATGTTCGTAGCATAAATAAAACAAATATCACTAACGTTGATCAAAGAAAAATGACAGTTTTTGGGAAATAAAATTGTGCATTATGTCTTGTGGATGGTGTCATCGTAAAAAAGTCTGAGATTGAATATCTGTCTATGGATGAACTGTACCTGAACTGTAGCAGTGGTCATCTTTAAAATGGCTAGTGTATTTTCATAATCGTTATATCAAAATTAAGCTGAGACATTGACGTTTTATCAGTCATACTGGATGTTTATTTGTTTCAATAAAATGTTGTTATAATGGAAAAAACGGGTTTTAGCAATGGATTGCTTTCACTTTTTATCAAGCAGCTAGATACCCACCCTTTTTCTCAGAACACCATCGACAAGATACATTGTAGATCCTCTAAAATGTATCAAGGATGCCCTTTAAAATTTTTATTAAACTTTATTACAAATCAGTTAGTTTGTACGAAAATTAATTGGACGCACTGAACAAAAGCTTCATTTAAACAGAGACTATACTCGATACTTAACATGTGTTAAATATTATTTAAGCCAAGGAATTTAAATGCCAAAAATAATATTGCTTGGCGGATAAATAAAAGAGATGAATCAACTCAAACATAGTGGTCCATCACGTAAACAAGTCCGTGGAATGAGTACCCCCCCCCCTAAACCCCGCTTTATAAAGAGAAAACTGGGGTTTACGGGGATAAACATTATTTTCCTTATTTCTGCTCCAAGACTTATGTTGTGGGTACTCGTTAGAACCGCCTCAATGAGGCGGTTCTAACGAGCACCCACAACCAATGTTTGCAGTGAAAGTAAATGGAATATCACAGATATTCATCAGAAAAATAGTCATTTTGGAGATGTGAAAAAATGCACCATGTCGCCCGGGTGTGTTATCGTAATCAACACGAAAACACGCCCTATATAATTTTGACCCCTTCGAGCCCCACTTTCATATAGTAAAATGAGGTTTGCAGGGGTAAACCTTATTTTTTTTTATTTCTGCTCTAAAATAAGGATTGTTGGCACTCGTTAGAACCGCCTCGATGAGGCGGTTCTAACGAGTACCCACAATCTATATTTGGAGCAGAATTAAGAAAAATATCCCAATTTTTCAATCTAAAATTTTCATTTTTTTGGCGAAAAAGGTTACCATGTATTTGTATAGGTGTGTTCTCGTAATACAACATCAAACGTACACTTTCTAAGCAGACTGAAAATTGGTTTCAATAAAAAAGTTGTTCTTCTTTCGAATGGAAGGAATGCACCCCCACTCCCCTAGTCTCTTCTCAGAAATAAAATGTTATTTGAATTCTTTCTTAATTGGCATTCTATTGGAAGTTAGAAAAATTGAACTTCGAGAAAATTAAGTAAATTGTGATTTTCAACAAATGTAAGCCTTTCATTCCCGTTATTCTATTATGACCCGTTAGTAAATTGGTTTTCTTTATCGACGGGACGGCAATCGCGGTTATAATGAGTACCCACAACCTATGTCTTTGAGCATAAATAAGAAAAATATTGTTTGCCCCCCGTAAACCTCAGTTCTCCCTATATAAACTGGGGTTTAGGGGTTTTCATTTCACGGATTTGTTCACGTGATGGACACAAATGTCACAAATTTAATAATTTTAGAGATATTAAAGAATGTACAATGTCACACGGATGTGTTCCATATACACTGCCACGGTCACTATCACACCTGTAGAAAGATTTTGGATGTTCATTAGAATAGACCTATGAAGGAGTTTTTAACGAGTCACCAGAACTATGTTTCACGCAAACATGCGGAACACAAAAAAGATTCGTGCAAATCTCACTTTCACCATGTAAAGTGGGGTTTACAGGGGTATACACGGACTTGTAGCTTGGATCGGGTACATCCAAGCCATGGTAAACGAGTTATGTCATTGATGTTTCAGTATATTTTGCAATCACTCGCCTATTGTTACCGTAGTCTCGTCACATGAAGAGTGGTATTGGCATCGAAATCAAATGCGAAAACAATGACTTGGCATTTCACTTTTTGACGTTGTTATTAAAATCGTCTGTCTGCAAGAATGGCCAATATCGCTTGACTGGTTTATCACAGTATACAGAGAATTACCAAAGGATCATCTAAAATAAAAAGCGGTATATGATTTCCCGGAGCTAGACATTTGATAGACCAATAATGCCGCATGGTTCATGCTTAATGTGTTTGCAAGTCTAAAATAATCAAGAAGTCACATCTATAAAACCTATAAAAGCACATTAAATGAAACAGTCAGCCAATGACACGTTCAGTTTGGATGAAAAAGAAATGTCTATACAGGAAAGAACGGACACCATCAAGCTACAAAACCATGTATACCCCTGTAAACCCACAACCTATGTTCGGTGTATAAATAAGATACATATCAGAAACTTACATCTGAAAAGTACACGTTTTGGAGACATCACGCTAACAAATCCGTGAAATGAACACCCCCTTACACCCCACTTTATATAGAGAAAACTGGGGTTATGGGGGTATACATTATTTTCCTTATTTCTGCTAATAGACATAGGTTGTGGGTACTCGTTAGAACCGCCTCAATGAGGCGGTTCTAACGAGCACCCATAACCTATGTTTGCAATATAAATAAGAAAAATATCACAGTTTTTCATCAGAAAAGTAGCCATTTTGAAGATGGGAAAAATGCACTATGTTGCACGGGTGTGTTTCCGTAATGGAAATGAAAGGCTTCACTATGCCACACGGTTGTGTTATCGCAATGGGGTAAGACACAAACTAGCAAGCTCCGCTACACAGGTTAGCATTACGAAAATAACACAATTACGAAAACACGCCTATACAGATACACTGTAAATTTCATCGCCGAAAAAAAATGAAAAATTTAAGATGAAAAATTGTCTTATTGCTGTTCAAAATATTGATTGTCGGTACTCGTTATAACCGCCTCATCGAGGCGGTAATAATGAGTACCTGCAATCTATTCTTTAGAGCAGAAATAAGAAAAAAATAAGGTTCACCCATGTGCACCTATGTTTTCCTATATAAAAGTGGGGTTCAAGGGGGTCAAAATTATATAGGCGTGTTTTCGTGATGGCAAAAGAGAAGTGGAGGCAATGATCAGGAATCTATACAATCAACCCACACTGAGATGAAACAGTATCTCAAGTTCTGCCGCCACATGGTTTATATGCATTCGGTTATTCTAACAGCGAACATAATGATGACTGGACTGCGCAATTGTGCCGCGGTTGATCTGCATCTTTGTTGTTCGCAAATGACAAAAACAGGTTTACGCCTCCGCCTATAGGGGATCGAAGAAAGAGATCGGATTGCAAGTTGCTTCCGCGCAGAGCTGAAACGCACATGTGTACTGGTGAACCGCTTATAAGGTCTAAGCCCGCCTAGGCAAAGTGGTGCGAGACCGTCTATGCATATAAACCATGTGGCGGCAGAACTTGATATACTGTTTCATCTCAGTGTCGGGTAAAAGTCCCACTAATTGGAAGCAACGTCTCCAAAATGACTTAGTGTTGACGGAGACGTTAAAACTCGATTCAAACAAACAAACAAATACAGGTTTTCTCATGACTAATTTGGTTAAAAAAGATTCAAATCTGACTTTCTTATTTTTATACACCCACATACTTACGATAAGCTTCGGCAAAGTTTTTTTTTCAAGAGCTGCTTCTGTATTTGATACAAACTTAGCGATTTCTATCAGATATCTATTCATAGAAACATAGCTAACCCTTTCACACCTGATCGGTTGATATGGAATCTTTCATTTTAAGATCTTAACATTTCTTGCATTGCAGAAAGATTGTCAAATACAAAACAGCGTCGGCTCCGAGCCACCTCATCTAGATCGACATTGTTTGAAAATCGGTCATGTTTGTTTTCTGGATTGTATGGGTAAGCATGCTTTACGACCAGCCAAGCATCAAACACATTTCGTTCAGTCGATGCTTCTGCGCAGTGTTACTTACAGCCGTGTTTTTCTTTCTCAATTTAGAATAAATACATAGAGTGTGTGCGAAGACGCTGATCAGACCAAATATTTCAAATGAACATTTATTTCACTGTTTGAAAATTACTTTTCGATGGCATTACGATAACACGCCCGTATGACATAGTGCATTTTTTCACATCTCCAAAATGACTGCTTTTCTGATGACAATCTATGATATTTTTCTTATAAATACTACAAACATAGGTTGTGGGTGCTCGTTAGAACCGCCTCATTGAGGCGGTTCTAACGGGTACCCACAACCTATGTCTTGGAGTAAAAATAAGAAAAATAATGTTTACCCCCTTAAATCCCAGTTTTCTCTATATAGAGTGGGGTTTAGGGGGGTGTTCATTTCACGGACTTGTTCACGTGATGGATTAACCAATGCCTAAAAATAGCTGTGTTTCCGCTAACGCGACCGACCCTGATTTATTGTGCCGACCCTGCAATTTTTATGGCCATCCAGAAAAAAAATAAGATTTTCTTATCTACGGGCCTTTATATTTTCTAGCACTTTTGATAAAATATTATAAAACTGTCAGAAAAACAAAACTAATACTTAAAATCGTATCATGCTCTAAATCTCATAATTTGCATTTAATTGAATGTTTTCTGGTAACATGGCTGGAATTAAGCCCTTTAAAAGAGTTTTGCACTTTTACCATCAAATAAAATTTTGACAAAAAATTAAAATGTTAAATCGACGTACCGACTGTAATTTTTTTCGGCATGTTAGCGGAAACACAGCTATTTTTAGGCCTTATTATCTGATCAGATATTAATACGCCTAGAGGAATGTGACGGATATCATAAATAAATCAGGCAGGCATATTATTAGATAAATAATAACAATTATGGGGCCGACCACGTGAATAGTTGTCTTCAGTGTTTGTGTCCAGGTAGGCTCAGCTACATGGCCACACAAACAAAACTATTAAAATTCAATACAAAGATGCTCATCAGACTGCGCGGATACACAGGCAGATCAACACATTCGCAAATTCTCCTGATGTGGCCCCAATTAGGTAAACACGCCTATTGAACTATACATTTGAAACCCCCACCCCCTCCCAAAAAAAGCAAAAATGAAATTTGTTTGTTTGATTTGAGGTTTAACGTACCCGTCAACACTGTAAAGGTCATTTTGGAGACGTTGCTTCCAATTTTGTGGGACTTTTACCTGACAGTGAGATTAAATAACATCTGAAGCCCTGCCGCCAAAAGAAACCAATAGCGTTTATAAGCACGGACGGTCCGACTCGCACCGCTTTGCCTGGAAAGCTTAGATGCTCTAAGCAGTTTACCAGTACTCATGTGCGTGTCGGTTTCAGCTCTGCGTGGACGCATCATGTAGCCCATTTATTTCTTCCAGCCCTGATGGACGGGGGTGGGGGGGGGGGGGCGTCCCAAAAATGGAATAATTCAGATAAAAATTTCTGATATTTAACATATTTCTGCCCAAAACATGGATTGTGGGTACCCATAAGACCCGCCACGATGAGACGGTTCTAACGGGAAGCCACAATCTATGTTTTTATCAACACCTTTGTGGTTCACAAATTCTCATAACGTGGTCCCCATTACGTTAACACGCCTATTGAACTATATTGAAAATTTTACCAACAAAAATGAAATAATTCAGATAAAAAATTCTGACGTTTTTCATATTTCTGCCCAAAACATAGATTGTGGGTACGCGTTGGACCAGCCTCGATGAGACGGTTCTAACAAGAAGCTACACTATATGTTTTTGAGCAGAAATAAGAAGAAAGCAGAAAGAAAAAGTAAAAACCCAAGTTTTCCATATACAAGTGGGGTATAAGTATAAAGGCTTGTTTACGTGATGCCTTTGACCTGAGACTGGTGAACTCTATTAACATAATTTCACAACCGACTGAATGCATGTATTCCCGAAAATAGCGATATTGTTATTCAATACATAGAGATCGGTAAATGGGTCGCAATTCACGGGATGCCGAAAATTCACTAGAAGTTTACGAAAGCCGACGTATGACTAACTTATTCCTTCCATAAAGGTCAGCCTCAGGTCAATTTGTTCGAACTACAATAGGGTACAACAAATGAAATGCGTACGGGTTGAAGTGAGAAGCACGTTATTAAATGGCATCACGTGAACAAGTCCATGAAATGAAGACCCTCCAACAGCCCACTTTATATAGAGAAAACTGGGGATTACGGGGCTATACATTATTTTTCTTATTTTTGCCCCAAGGCATAGGTTGTGGGTACTCGTTAGAACCGCCTCATTGAGGCGGTCCTAACGAGTCCCCCACAACCTATATTCCCAAGACATAGGTTGTGGGTACTCGTTAGAACTGCCTCATTGAAGCGGTTCTAACGAGTCCCCCACAACCTATGTTTGCAGTATTTATAAGAAAAATATCACGGATTTTCATCAGAAAAGATGTGACTTAATGCACTATGTCGCACGGATGTGTAACCGTAAGCTGCCGAAATACTTGTGTCCAAAAAATCCTACTTTCTCCACAGGTGTATTAGTAAGGAATGATATCTGTTTCTTTTTGAAATGTTCAAACTGACTGAAATTACAGTTTTTTTTATCTCTGTATCCTCTGTCTTACGAATCCAGATGTTTCTGCAAAACGGAGATTCACTCTTCACAAATCATCACGAAAACACGCCTTTATAATTTTGACTCCCTTGAACCCCACTTTTATATAGTAGAACTGGGGTTTATAGGGTTAAACCTTATTTTTCTTATTTCCGCTCTAAAATATAGATTGTGGGTACTCGTTAGAACCGCCTCGATGAGGCGGTTCTAACGAGTACCCATAATCTATAAATTGAGCAGAAATAAGAAAAATATCACAAGTTTTCCTCTTAAAATGTTCATTTTTGGCGGTAAAGTTCACAATGCATTTGTATAGGCGTGTTTTCGTAATGACTCGCAACAAATACAGATGTATCAATCTATAGTCTACATGCGGAAACGGTTCAGTTTGTTTGAATTGAGGTTTTACGTCCCCGTCAACACTAATTAGGACATTTTGAGACGTTGCTTCCAATTTCATGGGACTTTTACCCGACATTGAGATGAAATGACATCTCAAGCCCTACCGTCCAAACAAACCAATAGGGTTTATAATGCAGGGACTGTCCGACTCGCACTACTTTAGACCTTCTAAGCGGTTTACCAGTACTCATATACGGTCGGTTTCAGTCCTGCGTGGAAACACCATGCAGCCCAATTTGTTTCTCCAAGCCTGACTGGCGGGACTCAAAAAGTGTTCAGTCGTTAACAAAACACGCCTATTAAAAAATAGTGTCAATTTTACCGCCGTAAAACGAACATTTCAAATCATAAATTTAGTTATTGTTCTTATTTCTACACAAAATAAAGGTTGAGGGTACACTTTCGACCCGCTTCACCAAACTGGTTCTAGCAAGTAACCACCACTAATATTTGAGTTCAGAAATAAGAACAATAAGGTTTACCCCTGCAAACCCCATTTTTACTATATAAAACTGGGGTTCAAGGGGGTCGAAATTATATAGGCGTGCTTTCGTGATGGTTACGTGTTATTGCATGTGTGTCAAACTATTGGCACACAGCTTTCCTAACGTCGATGGTGCCATAACTTCGCCATCGTCCAATCATATTGAAGAGGGCCATTGTTTATGTCGACGTCACTGACGTCGCGTGAGTCAATGTATTCAATAACGTATATTTACATTTCCGGTGTAAAGCCTAATGTAAAGCTAAGGAAAACAATGTAGTTCATACTTCCATGAACATATCGAGTCACATGACTTTCAATGACGTCAAGTGATGTCTGTCTGAACCATGGTTATCTACGATCTGATTGGGCGTGGAAATGTGTTTTAGCTTTAGACGTTTACCCTATAAGCATTTTGTTTCGCCCAGTGATGTAAAATATATATAAGAAATAAACTAATTTTTTCTGCTGTACAAGAAAGTATGAACGACAGCGTGTCGATAGCAGAATTAACAAGAACCCCTTCGGCAGTTCATTTACTTTGCAGGCCACGGCGTTCATGCTTTCATCAACAGCAGAAAAATATGGGGTGAGATATCTGCGGGGAACTTTCTACCATTTTACATGAGCGGCTTGGCATGAAGAAATTTACAGCGCGTTGGGTGCCAACATGCCTTAGTAATGAACAAGCTGTCCGAGTGTCCATGTCTGAGTCACTTTTGGAAAGATATGATTCTGATCTGGAAGACATTCTTGAAAGAATAGTAACGGGGACAAAACTGGGATGCATTACTATGTTCCTGAGATTAAATAGCAGAGTAAACAATAGACTGGTCACGGTTCACCGTGACCAAAGAAATTCAAGACTCAGCCTTCAGTTGGTAAAGTCATGGCAACTGTTTGTTTTGTTTGATTTGAGGTTTAACGTCCCCGCCAACACTGTGAAGGTCATTTTGGAGACGTTGCTTCCAATTTTGTGGGACTTTTACCCGACATTGAGATGAAATGACATCTCAAGCCCTGTCGCCCAATGAAACCAATAGGGTTTATTAGCATGGACGGTCCGCCTCGCACCGTGGTTCCTGGACAGGCTTAGATCCTCTAAGCGGTTTACCAGTACTAGTGTGCGGGCCGGATTCAGCTCTGCGTGGAAGCATCATGCAGCCCATATATTTCTTCAAGCGCCTATGTTTTGGGATAGTAAGCATGGCCAGCCTATTAATGGGGACTATTATGCCAATATTTTTGCCAATTACGTGCAGCTATAGTACAGAAAAGGCATGGACAATTACAAAAAGGGTGTTTTTACATGACAATGCTAGAGTCCATGTTCGCAAAGTTTCTGTGGACGCAATGAAGCGTAACGGTTTCAAACCCTTACCCCATCCACCCTATTCTCTTGATCGGGCACCCAGTGCTTGGAGAAAGAATTGCGTGGACGTCACTTCCGGTCAGATAAAGAGCTTAAGGCAGCGGTTGGAGGGTGGATTGACTCTAAAGACCCTGAATTCTGAAAAAAAAAAAGGGAAGACTTTTAGCCTTGGAGTGAGTGAATGTTTGAGTTTAACATCTCACCGACAGCTAAGTTCATACGAGACAAGGCCTCGGTTTAAAGACTCATTTGAGAGTTCGGAACATTGATGAAGGAAGTGCTTATTGCGGCGGGGTGACTATGTGGAAAAAAGAAGAAGTCAAGCGTGATTCTAAGTAAGTAAGGCCAGATACTGATTAACCGATCTCGTATTTACCTAATCCTTCAGCTCCGCATTACGAAAACACGCCTATACAAATACATTGCCATTTTTTGGCCCAAAAAAATAGAAATTTTAAGATGAAAAATTGTGATATTTTTCTTATTTCTGCTCAACACATAGATTGCGGGGACTCGATAGAACCGCCTCAACAATCTATGTTTTTGAGCAGAAATAATAAAAAAAGGAAAAAACCCTTAAACCCCAGTTTTACTATATAAAAGTGGGGTATAAAGGGGTCAAAATTATATAGGCGTGTTTTCGTGATGGAATGTTAAAATAGATCCCTACAGTGTCATAACGAAAATACGCCTATACAAGTAAGACCCCCTTAAACCTACTTTTATGAAGTAAAACTGGGATTTAAAGGGGTTGGCATTATTTTCTAATTTCTGTTCAAAAAACATATATTGTGGGTACTCGTTTGAACCGCCTCGCCGAGGCGGTTCTAACGAGATCCCAAAATATATGTTTTGAACTTATGGGTACTCGGAAGAACCATTCTTACGAGCTCCTACAATCTATATGAACAATATCAGAATTTATTGTCTGATTTTTTTTTTTCAGTTTTGGCGGTAAACTTGTCAACTTCATTTGTAAGTATCAGGACTTTATGGAACATGGGAAGGTGCTCACTACCAGGTTGTTATGTCAGGGGAATCAAAAAAAAAAAAACTGGTATCAGCACTAAAGAAGTTCTATGGGAGACACCATGATCTTGTTGATCCGTACAATGTGGCCATTTCCAGAATTATTTCTGATGTGGATGCCAATGGAAAGCCATGGAAAGACTTCAAAAATCTCGCACATACCCTTCTCGGCATTTGCTCCCTTTCTTCGTTCAGGTCGAAAGGCATGGTGGACGAAGCTTGCTTACCAAGTAATGCTTACTATCCGCGGACGCCTGATTACACTTTTCTGGAGTCCATGTCTGTTGATCTGAACATTGATATTTGCCATTTGTCTATGGATTAATGATTTTGGATTAACGCTTTGGGACTACGACCTAAACTACTTGTAAAATAGTTGGCGAAATGTATATAAAACAACAACAAAAAATCGTTAATAATGATACTTAGTAAATTAGTATAGCACATTAATTGTAATTCAAGGATACAGGTTCAAATAAGTCATTTGACTTTCTTTCGGACCCCATTTGTATGGTACTAGTGTAGCTATGTTTTCAACATGATGCATTATCTAATTGTTGAATGTATTATACAATAAAATTTAATTTAAACCAAGGCGTGTTTTCGTAACACGAGGCAGATGAGATGGCTCTATGACACTAGACTCACAAAATATATGTTGCAAAACGAGTTTGATGTAAATGTCTAGACGTGTGCAAAATGTGTGTTTTACCTTATTCTGCGTCAGAAGTGAAATCAGACCTTAAAAGCTTAATCGCTGTAAAATAAGCATTATGAAGGGAAATGGATATCCCTGCAATATATTCCATCGTGTTTGCAAGGGAGATAACAGTCCGTACCACAGAAATCAAAGCACTGACAGCATTGGTGAGTCGACTGTCTCCGAGAAATAATGGTCCTGGACGGGGAATTCGACTGTTTCGTTTAAACCCTTAAACTCAGTACTGTCAGCAAACAGTATAGACCCTAATCAGACACTGCGTTCTGTGGCGTCTAATCTGGGTCTATACGGTTTACCAGTATTACATTGAATACCCTTTTACCCAACACTCTGACCTCACAGATATAAGAATAGCGAGGGTCTATAAATAACCTAACCTTTACCCGGATTTCATATAAATCAGTGATTGTCACGTGGACATCAGCACTGAAAAGCGTCTGACAAACAGTCGACCCAAAAGTATCTACTAAAGAAAAAATAGCGTACTCCTGAAGGTAACTTTATTTTCTCTCCGATACTGGTAGGTGGGACAATATACCTTAAACGTTTCCTTTCCTGACAGTATAACCATTGTCCTTACGTTTATGTTTTTAAATTGTATGTCACACGCATTAGACATTGAACAAACATGACATTTGAAGTTTTGTCTGAAATTCACACCCTAACATGCTGATGCGTAGTTTTTAATTTACGCTTGATTTTCCGTCTGACAATAGCATTTAATTTACCCTATTTGCATCAGCTTCACAAAGCCAAGCCGTCTAGATGATTTTAAGTGCCTTACTGTAACACGGCCATGTTGCATGTGTATCACTCTTAAAATTTTGTGAAATAAGTACGCCTGTCAACCCTACTTTATTTGACGATAAAAGGAGTTTACTGGCGTATACAATATTTCTTTAGTGTTCATAAAGTCATCCCCTTTATCCTTCATATAACCGAATTCCCGACTCCGCGTGCATTGATGGCGATAGAAACAATGGACTTTTTCATTTTGAAGCTATTTAGGAAAATAATCTTGAGCTGAAGGTTTCGGATTAAGAAAGCACACTTCGCCACAATTTTCGCAGTCTTCATTCTATCAAATAACAAATCCTAATGAAAAAAATAATAATAATAAAACAATACGTTTACCCGGTTAAATAAAAGTGAAAGTACTGATCAGGAATCGATACAATTAACTCCCATCTCCCATGAGAGACATAAAAGGGAAAGAAAGACAAACAAGAAATAACTAGACCCTAAAGGAAACAGCAACAGCGGAAAACCAACAGGACAGTTACTTTCCCAAAAAATGGCCAATTGGCTATCTATCCAAATCAAAACTATATGACACATACCATAACAAAAATAAACCGCGACAGAAGAACCGCCTTGCATCAGGCTAACAAGTCCGTGAAATGAATACCCACTTTATATAGAGAAAACTGGGGTTTACGGGGGTATACATAATTTTTCTTATTTTTGCTCCAAGGCATAGGTTGTATGTACTCGTTAGAACCGCCTCAGTGAGGCCGTTAGAACCGCCTCAGTGAGGCGGTTCTAACGAGCATCCACTGAGGCGGTTCTAACGAGCATCCACAACCTAGGTTTGCAGTATGAATTAGAAAACTATCACGGATTTTCATCAGAGGAGCTGTTAAAATGCACTATGCCGCACGGGTAGGTTTTGGTGATGGGAACGGTCAGTGAAAAAAATTTTACTTGGGTACTTATCACAAGATAAACACAAAACCAAAATGACCTTTACAGTGTTGATGGGGACGTTAAACCTCAAATCAAACAAAACAAACAAACACAAAACCCGTCTATAATGACCGGTTGCTTGGATTTTGGTTTCTCAAATTATATCGAGGATGTTTCTGTACATACCATGAACATTCCTTGTATCGTAATGTTTCTGTACATATCATGCGTAACTTCAAAAATATTATCCAAATGTAACAGGTTTGAATACTGTCTCAAAACGTTTGGGAGCGCACTGAATGGACGCAACCGACTTCAGTATATGTATGTGTTTGCGAAGGATGCATCCGACTTCGACGATATTTCTCCAGACTTCGTATGAACGGTCTTCTGGGAAATATGTGTACAAAACAGAGAACATCGATTCAGAACTTTAATGTTAAATCAACACTGCATGCCCGGGGTGGTCACTTGTCGTGTGTGTGGGTGGGTGGGGGTGGTTATTTGATTGCTTCAATGGCATGTCTATACATAAGGCAAATGCACTTTATTTAGGACTTGACATTAAGTTGACGGCTTGTGCAGAGGTCATCTGCTGGTAAAGAATACTCAAGTAAGAAAAAGACGTGCTATGATATCTGAATGGTCAGGAAGTGTCGGGTGCATAAGATACATCAGAGTGCACAAAATACAGACAGACAGCAGACAGTAGATTATTCCAGCTCTCGTGAAGAGAAAGATGATATTAATACTAAAATATGTCTGAAACAACGCCCTTGTCAACCCAAACGCCTGAGTTTTAAGATAAATTCCTGCCCATCAAGGTTTAAAGATACAATGAATGTGTAGGTAAGTTTGCAGGGAGGTATTTCCTGTTGAATACCTGCATCATTCGGATAAAGCGTGAATGCGTAAGCGAGAATGTAAATTTGATCTATATTCTTGAGCCATCATTGAAATATGTCGATATTTTAAGGGGTAATTTGAATGTTGCTGTAGAATCTGCAGTCTTGATGTCTTCAGGATAATCGTTCCAAGCTCTTATTCTTTTCGTTTTGTTTATTTTTATTCATTCATTCATTTTTTGTTGTTGTTGTTTTACGGCACATTCAAGATTATTTTACTTATTTCGAACCGTTCGTTGGTCAGAAGTGGGCGAAATCCGGGGTACCAGTAGGCAAAACACCTGACCTTCCGTTGCAGAACCAGGCGTCTCACAAGTAACCCGAGACAGGCTCGAGCAACAGAAATAAAACATAGTCCCAGAGTATTGTTTTCTATTCAGAATTAGTCTTTATGTGCCAATTTATATTCAATCCGTATAAAGTCTAGAAAAATGAAATATTTTGAAAGACGTTCCATGCCTGTTTTGTTTTGTTTGATTTGAAGTTTAACGTCCCCGTCAACACTGTAAAGGTAATTTTGGAGACGTTGCTTCCAATTTTGTGGGACTTTTACCCGACACTGAGATGAAATGACATCTCAAGCCCTGTCGCCCAATGAAACCAATAGGGTTTATTAGCATGGACGGTCCGCCTCACACCGCGGTTCCTGGACAGGCTTAGATCCTCTAAGCGGTTTACCAGTACTAGTGTGCGGGCCGGATTCAGCTCTGCGTGGAAGCATCATGCAGCCCATATATCTCTTCAAGCCCCTATGGGCGGGCGCTAGTTCCATGCCTGCAAAATTAATTTTCAAGAGTTCCTTTGGAATATTTTATGTAGCGAACGAATTTAAAAATCAACTTTCAAAAAACCAAATGATGAAGAGTCAGCGCTCTTATCCAATAGGCCAAAGAGGCAAGTGTAGTTAGCTCTTATAATAGATTGGAAAAATGAGTTGAAGATGCGAGTACTGATCGACTGAACTTTGTTTGCATTTCGTAGGTTATACGGATTTGAGTTCTCGTCACATGGGGTGACAATAGGTCAGAGAGGTAGGTGGTCGGGTGTAAGGCCATTTATTGTTTTATAAAATATTACGGATGTGTGTTTGGTGCGCCGTTCTTGTAGAGTTTCTCACCAAAAATCTGCTAGGACGACCCCCGCCCATCGGGGCTTGAAGAAATAAATGGGCTGCATGATGCTTCCACGCAGAGCTGAATCCGGCCGCACATGAGTACTGGTAAACCGCTTAGAGGATGTAAGCCTGCCCAGGCAAAGCGGTATAAACCCCATTGGTTTCATCGGGTGACAGGGCTTGAGATGTTATTTCACCTCAATGTCGGGCAAAAGTCCCACAAAATTTGAAGCAACGTCTCCAAAATGACCAGTATAGTGTTGACGGGGGCGTTAAACATCAAATCAAACAAAAGCCACACTCAGTATTTTTCAGCTTCGGTATGAATAGGCTCTAACTGCGTCTTGCATTCATTGGTATAACTGTCCCCGATTACGTCGCTGAACTTCAGTAGAGACCATATGAAAGCAAAGTATTTTTGTTCAATTGCATTCCTAAGAATTCGAAATTTGTGCAGGACGAAGGTTAATTCTAGCCAAAGCTCTCTCGGAAATCCAATCACAAATATTTGAAAAGGTGATGCTAATAGCAGGTATATTCAGAGAGAACGGTTTTGTTCATTTTGAAAGGTGGGTGAACTACAAGAGAATAAATTTTGTATATTAAGAATGATATTGTTTTGCGGTCATCGAATTCTTACTGACTTCGATGTCAAAATCCCATTTAGTGAAGTTCCTGGATTTAAGTTCACAGTGAGAGCTGCAGAGAGTGGGGTTTTACCGACAGCCAACAAGCTTAAGTCATCGGCGAGACTAAAACATATATTGCTCACAAAGACAACTGATAAAAATAAGAATAGAAGAGGACCAAGAATAGAACCCATGGGACGCCAGCAAAGATTGGTGCCCCTATCAGATACTGCTCCGCACAGAACAATAGACTGACGCCTGCATCTTCAACCATTTGTTTAGAACACCCGATGCGAGAGAGTATGTACAGCAGACCTCTGTTCAAGACTCTATCAAACGCCTTACTAATGTCGCAAAATACGTCTCGGGCCCGGACCTCTTTTCCAGAATCGACAGCTTCACAGAACGTATGGTATGTTTGTTACAACAGGCGGTAGTTAAACCGCAAAGAACATACCCGGACTTGAATGGAGTGAGATTCTGATTTTCGCAAATGTATTGGTGTTTATGAAAACAACGTTCCATTATTTTTCCAGTGGGGCCTAGACGAGACGTATGTCGGTAGTTTGAAGGCAATGATTTGCCTCCTTTTTTGGACTGATGTTAGGAAGCAATCCTTCCATGGAGATAGGAAATATCCTTGACGAAGTGATTTGATACAATAAAAAGAGGATGAGAAAGGATTGTAGCGCCTTCTGTTGGAAGTGAGTGTCTTTTTGGCTTTCCGCTATTGATGTTTCCATTAGGGTCTGTTGTTTCATATTTGTGTTGCTTTCCCATTGGTGTCTCTGATAGGAGCTGTAGGTTGATTGTATCGATTCCTGATCATTGCCTCCACTTCTTTTTTTTGTACAGAAAATTAAAAATGGAATCTAGGACTGAATCTGTAGCTGAAGGAAGCAGAGGCGGTGGCTATTTTTTTTAAATTATTAATAAGAGTGTGATGCGAGTGGTAGTTATTTAGCCTCTGTCTTCTATGAATTCTCAATTAAAATAAAAGGGTAGGTATAATTTTTTACATTTATCAATATATCAATATTAAATAACTATTTTAATGTTTTCCAATACAGTATAGATCAAAATCGCGAAATCGCGGCAGTTATTTGTGATTCAAGCTTATCAAAATAATTTATTAACTTCCTTCCGCCAAATAGGCACAAGCTGCTAATTTATACAGAAGGGCAGAGCAAGAATAAGGAAGACTGGGTTTGGGTACAATGAAGACCATTCAATTAAAGGCCAGCAAGATAAAGCATGTACATGAAAATATTTGAGCAAGATATAAAAAGCCTAAAACATGCAATCTCTGTTTACATGGTTAAATGAACTCCACTAGTTCATGATACACTGGGTATTTCTTCCTGTCAACCTCAGTATCTTGGAAGTGATTCATTGGATTATTGTCCAAGATGACACTTAATTGAACACTGATCCAAGATAGATCCAAATACCTTATAATAAGCTAGGATTATCACACGGCACTCTGAAAATTCATTTGTCCAGGTACTGGTACATATGACTATATGAGAAATAGGCCATTGAATACACCAAAGTACATGTTATTGCAAAATGTCTTCTGCAACTTTGATATAGTATATAGGCATTAAACGGTCTACCTAATCTACTGTAAACTAAAGCTACCAAAACAAAAAACAAAACAAAAACACAACTATATATCAATACATATATGCCTGCCATGCTTGAGAATGAAGGGGAGCCACCACAAGTGGTCTATCCAAATGCCAGTATGGGATAAGGAGCTAATCTGATTGGGCAGGAACGTTATCATGTGAGGGCCATGTGGAGCAGAAACCTGATAGGTGTAATGTCTTACAAGGCATCATCTCCAGGTGGTGTTAATTATAATAAGGTCTGGCAGACATGTACTAGCTGCATAACCTAGGTAGGGGGTGAGTCCCATCAAGAAAGACCATGTCTGCAGGAAATTAATAATGGATTAAACAAAGTTAATCCTCACGCATTAAAACCCTAATTTCAATGAGTATATGCATTTCGTAGCAATTATAAATTAGTTTAGGTTGGTTTTTATGTGCGAAAAGTACATTTCCATTTGTGTGTTATTTTTCTTATAGCACAAGTAATTCATGGATGATCGTTCGGTCAGATAGTACCAATTTTATTGGGATGGATGTTTTCTAACGTAAGTCAGTCGCTTAATATTTCGATGGCAAAATAATTTTTATTAGATAAATCATTAGATGTAAATTTATCCGGACAGGCATTGCAGTCACTGTGGTAAATCTAATATAGTTTTATGGCAAACGATATACTTCCGGAATAAAACAAGAATGCCTTGCACAGACACAGGCACTGATTGTTTCATTAAATGTTAACGAAAGGAGAAACCTTCTGATACCACTGACAGGGTGGTCAAAAATCAATCCTGACTAGCGAAATCAATGCTGAAATCACACGAAATTGTAAACAGTCGATGGCGTCACGTAAAAAAAAGGAAACAATTATATACGTATTTATACCAGCGATGTTGGAATCAAAATATGCTTGCCCTTACTTTTAGCAATCTGGGGCCAGTTGTTCAAAACTAACGATGTCGTTAGTTAACGTATCGTTAAAACTTTGATCATTAAATATGGCAAATATGCTAATATTTTTGCTGAAAAAATGTGAGCAGCTTTTGCATCCGCAAAAGCTGCTCACATTTTTTTCAGCAAAAATGCCAAAATTTTCGATATTGTATTTGCTAGAACAGTTAACAATATGACCGCTAACGAGCTCGTTAAGCTAACGATGCTTTGAACAACTGGCCCCTGGTAGAAGGTGGGCCAAACAATTGCCCAGTCTTATAACAGAAAACATACCGCAAATGTATATTATAAAGAGAAGCGATCATGAACTGATACAATCAGATCCGAAATTCTTCCCAGAATATCACTAGAGAAAGTAGTCGAAACATGGAGTGACGACAGTAAACGAAACGGACAACAGGTAAACCGAGTCAGCAGCCTTTTTCCCAAACAAGTGGTGGCTCAGAATAGCCAAGCCTAACTAAAAAGGAGCAATGTACATAATGCGTCTCTCTGTATTAGGAGCCAAAGAAAATCGGGATGGCTTTAGGTGACGATATTGGCTCCCTATTGTTAAGGAGGTTTACGAGAGATTGCATTTCACAGGAAGGATTTTTTTGTTTCTTATTTACGTCCGTGGTGTGACATAGCGCATTCTTTCAAAATTGATGCGGTTCTAACGAGTACCCAGACACCATTACGATAACACATCCGTGTGATATAGTGCATTGTTTCATACCTCTAAAAAGGTGATTTTTCTGATGAAAATTTGTGATATTTTTCTTATTTATACTCAAAACATAGGTGTTTGGTGTTCGTTAGAACCGCCTCATTTAGGCGGTTCTAACGAGTACCCACAACCTATGTCTTGGAGCAGGAATAAGGAAGATAATTTTTACCCCCGTAAACCCCATCTTTCTGTATATAAAGTGGGGTTTATGGGGGTCTTTATTTCACGGACTTGTTCACGTGATGTATGTCTTTAGGCAGAAATAAGATAGTATCTGTAAACCCCAGATTTCTCTATATAAAGTTTGGTTACTACACGAACATGTTTACAGGACGGCAGACAGGTAGTAGTGTATGTTTAGATACCAGTTATTAACCCTTTTTGTACCAAATGGAATCTTCCTCCTTATATATAGCAGGTGTCCATTTCAAAATGTAGGGTGTCAGGTTGTGTTTTCATCCAAATTTATTTGGAAAACGGCTGAACTTTTAGCAAACAGTGGAGGCCCAGAACAGCCGTCGCGTTCTGCGGCGTCTGATCTGGACCTCCACTGTTTGCCAGGGTACCCCTTTAGGGGTTTCTGGTTCTGAATGGGTTAACACAGAACATGCTATAGCTCAGTATGTCACGAATGTCAGTATTCTCAGATCAGAAGTTTTTCATGAATTTAGCGTAAAATGTATTGTAATGTATTGTTGTCGGTATCAGGAAGCAACTTTATAAATCATCATGTTAGTGTAAGGAAAGGAGGATTTATAATTATTATTGTTGATGTTGTTGTTGTTGCCATTATTATAAGGAAAGGTCTATTGCCTCATCAAGGCGGTTCTAACGAGTATCCACAATCTATATTTTAGAGCAGAAATAAGAAAAATAAGGTATACCCGCGGAAACCCCAGTTTTACTATATAAAAGTTGGGTTCAAGGGGGTCAAAATTATATAGGCGTGTTTTCGTGATGTTGTTTTTTTTTCAAATGGAGACCCCTTCCTCGTTAATGCAAATACTGCTTTGCAAGGGTATGTTGCCTTTTTTTAAATTATGTGATTTCCTACGTCTAATATGTTCAAGTAATGTTTAAAATAACATAAAGTGAACAAGACCGTGAAATGAATACCCCCAAACCCCATTTTATAAAGAGAAAAATGGGTTTACGGGGTAAACATTATTTGTCTAATTTCTGCCCCAAGACATAGGTTGTGAATACTCGTTAGAACCGTCTCTATACATAACCTTTGTTTGCAGTATAAATTAGAAAATGATCACGGATTTTCATAAAAATGTAGCCATTTTGGAGATGTGATAAAACGCACTATGTCGCACGGGTGTGTTATCGTAATGAAGTTTTGATATTTATCTTCTAAGTTAGAATTTATTTATTGAAATGTAGTAGATATTGTATATTAGCCAACACGGAAAAAAAAACTAGAATAAAATAAGTCATCAGGTGAACAAGTCCGTGAAATGTAGACCCCCATACACCCCACTTTATAAAGAGAAAACTGCGGTTTACGGGGGTATAGATTATTTTTCTTATTTTTGCTCAAAGACATAGGTTGTGGATACTCGTTAGAACCGCCTCAATGAGGCGGTTCTAACGAGCACCCACAACCTATGTTTGCAGTATTCATAAGGAAAATATCCAGGATTTTCATCAGAAAAATGGCCATTTTTGGAGATTTGAAAAATGCACTATGTCGCACGTGTTTGTTATCGTAATGTTTAGATCAGCCTTGTTTGACATTCTAATGCGGTTCTTCTGTCGCTGATTATTTTTGTTATGGTGTGTCTTTGAGTGATTGTATCGCTTTTATTTTTTATTCTGCCGGATAGCCAATTGTCCATTTTGTGGGAAAGTAACTGTCCTTTTGTTTTTCCGCAGTTGGTGTTTCCATTAGGGTCTAGTTATTTCATCTTTGAGTTCTTTCCCTTTGGTGTCTCTGATGGTTAATTGTATCGATTCCAGATCCTTTCCTTCACTTCTATTTAGTCGTGCGCTGACTCATACTGAAAAAAAAAACTGAAAGCCCTGAAGACACTTTCTCTTATGTCGTGCCTCTAATATATGTTTTCGTGAAAATGGGATGTCCCGGTAATGGCAAATAAGCCGTAATAAACTTAACTGTGTTCTCAGATGTATGCAAAGTTTCAACAAAACCAGTCTGAAAACAATCTTTCCTGCCCGATGTTTACTTTTAGGAGCTTCGGCCCTACAGAGACAGCAAAGCCTCCGATCAGGAAGGCTGATTTGAGTCTTATTTTGGCGCAAATATCAAGGACACAGTTCCACTTAGTGCGACGTATTTTGAAAACCATCGATTTTCTGTCTAAAAGCCTGGCACTATACATTGTGTATCAGTCAGAACAAGATGTTGCAATTATGAAAATTAGCAATGTTAATTAGTAGAGGTTTCCGACTTGATTGATTGGTGTTTTTTACGGCGCATTATGGCAAAGTAGGCCATATCGCGCCAAACAAAAGAAAAATGTCTAGATAGAGAAAAAATGAAAAGAAGAATCCCGATCAACAGGAAATCGTAAAGGTTAATGTCAAAAATATAGAAATAGTTAAAATACTAGTTAAAAGGCAGGAGAGATTTTACTTTGATGTTATGACCAACCTCGTTGAGGAATAGGAAATGCTTTTTTTAAATGGCAGGTCTTGTAAATTGCGTGCTTGAAAATGTCTGTTTCGTACACTTTGCACGCAACGACGTAAACCATGCTCATTTGTATTACTAAAGCACACCTCTATAATTCTGACCCCCTTGAAGCCCACTTTTATACAGTGAAATTGGGGTTTTACAGGAGTAAACCTTATTTTTCCTATTTCTGCTCTAAAATACAGATTTTGGGTACTCGTTAGAAGTGCCTCGGCGGCCCCCGCCTATAGATACTTCCACGCCTGAATCTATCATCACCAGACATGAACCATCACGCTAACACACCCGTGCAACATAGTGCATTTTCCACATCTCCTGGATGCATACTTTTCTGACGAAAATCCGTCATTTCTTTTTCTTATTTATACTCCAAACATGGGTTGTGGGTGCTCGTTAGAGCCGCCTCATTGAAGCGAATCTAACGAAGACCCACAACATAAAAACAAAGAAAGTAACGTTAATTTACCTCCTTAAACCCCAGTCCTACTCTATATAAAGAGGGTTTTGATTGGGTGCTCACTACACGGACTTCTTATCGTGATGAATATGAATCATATGGTCGGAAACTGCTCTCAAATAGCCTTGATGTAAGAGTTGACGACGACGCCGATTTCAACGTTAACACCGACGACAATGACAACGCCGACGTCATGGCGGCCTGAGAGGGGTGCGATAACTTATCCTGAACTTAGTCCAGTCGAGTTTAAAATGCATATGTACATGTAATATGCACATGATCCTTCGCATAGCTACGGAATCCGGAAGGTACGCATTTCTTTTAATATGCTGTGCGAACAAGATATTATCTTGTGCGCACAAGAGCTATGTTGTGCAAATAAGATATAATCTTGTGCAAACAAGATATTATCTTTTCGGCACAAGATATTATCTTGTGCGAACAACATAATATCTGGTGCGCACAAGTTAGTTATCTCGTGAGCAAAAGCTAATATCTTGTTCGCACAACTTAATATCTTGTTTGCATTAGATTGTATGTTGTTACCACATGATATCTTGTGCGCACAACTTTTTATATTGTTCGCACAACATAATATATTGTGCGCAAAAGATATTATCTTGTCCGCAAAGGTTATTATCTTGTTCGCACAACTTATTATCTTGTTCCCACAACATGTTATCTTGTTTGCACAACATGTTATCTTGTTTGCGCAACAGAGATATTGTGCGGACAACATAATATCTTGTGCGTCTGATTAAATTGTGCTAACAAGATATTATGTTGTGCAAACAAGATATTAGTTGTGCGATAAGATTTTATCTTGTGTGCGCATAAGATATTATGTTGTCCGCACAAGCTATTAAGTTGTGCGTTGTGCGCACAAGATAATATGTTGTCAATATTACTTGAATTCGTTGTGCGAACAATATAATAGGTTGTGCGCACAAGATATTATGTTGTCCGGACAAGATCTATGTTGTGCAAACAAGATATAATCTTGTGCAAACAAGATATTAAGTTGTGCGAACAAGATATTATCTTGTTCGCATAACATGTGCCTACCAAGGTTCCGCACATAGCTCTTAGTCACTGATCGTGAAAATAACACCATCATACATGTATATGTAATATCTCAAAGTCAGTGTAGAATTAGAGCGTTTGCAATATCAAAGCATCATGTTGACAAGTTTGTTAAATGAACACACTTGTAAGCCCACTTTATACAGAGGAAAACTAGGTTTATATAGAGAATCTTACATGAGCGTTCATGTATTATTGAATTTATTAAACGAGTCGAAGAAAAGGGATAAAACTCGCATTTTATCCCTTTTCTTCAACTCGTTTAATAAATTCAATAATACATGAGCACGAATGCAAGATTCTATTTATCATATCATGAAAGAAAGTTCTGGGACTGTTCCACAGAGACCACTTTTGAACAGTCCCAAAGGTGGTCTGTGACCAGAGGACAGTGTCTACAGAACAACACAAGGAAACAATAACTGAAACCTACTGATAAGGTTTAAAAGCAGAAAGGTGGTCTTAATAGCGGAATTCCACTATATTACACCCCATGGGTGTGTTATCCTGATGAGCTGAAACTCACAAGGTTTGCAAGGAAACGAATGTATTAAGAATGTTCGAAATAGATAGAAATATGCCGGTCCGCCCATTGGGGCTTGAAGAAATAGATGGGCTGCATGATTCTTCCAAGCATGCAGAGCTGAAATCCGACCGCACACGAGTACTGGTAACCCGCTTAGAGGATCTAAGCCTGCCCAGGTAAAGCAGTGCGAGTTGGACCGTCCAAGCTTATAAACCCTATTGGTTTCATTGGGCGATAGGGCTTGAGATCCATTTCATCTTAATGTCGGGTAAAAGTCCAAAGCATCGTCTGAAGAGATCCAATTCAATTAGGTCGAGGATTTAACATATGCATGACAAGAAAACCTGTTTTGTACCAAGCTACAAGCGAAGGTTCAGATCAGCCTGCGCATCGTTGCACATCGGTGAAGACTGATCCGAACCTTCGATTGTCAAACACTATATAAGTACGAAGCCTCCCAGCAGGCACATGACGTTATTTTGGCGTCACATCAACGTCGGTACAACGACATGAAGGTTATGCAACGTCACATCTACGTCGGTGCAATTTCACGACCTTGATTTGACGTTGCCCGAGCGACGTGTGCCTGCTGGGCTTGTCTATGTATACTCAACTCAGAATCCAGACATGGTTTCTCCTGACGCGCCTTGTATTCGTTTTGTTTTCTCTCAGTCACGATTTTCATTTTGGCTTATCCCTAATCCACAAAACTAATTAAAGATTGTTATTATTGACTTAGCAATAGAATGTTCAGACATTCTATTTTCTACTTCTCATTTGACATTGTCATGTCCATGCTTACCTTTAAGCCTTATACTGCTGAATATTTAATTATGCCACATCCATTTCTGATTATCAACCAATCAAATTACTTGACAATTTAAATTCGAAAACTGAATGAAACACAGTATAGATCCTGATCAGACGCCATCTGATCTCGATCTGCACTGTTTGCAAAGATAAGGCTATTCGTTTTCAACGAAATAAGGGTTAAACGACGGAAGGCAACAGCTTTCGGGCTTTCCTGTTGGCCTTCTTGTTAACTCTGACCTCACCCCGAAAGTACAACTAGATCAAGTTGGATTGCTCTGCAGTCTCACATAACATTACGCAAACACGCCTATACAAATACATTGCCAACTTTATCGCCGAAAAAAAAATGAAAATTTTATGATGAAAAATTGTGACATTTTCCTTATTTCTGTTCCAAATATTGATTGTGGGCACTCGTTAGAACCGCCTCATCGAGTAGGTTCAAACGAGTACCCACAATCTATATTTTAGAGCAGAAATAACAAAAATAAGTTATACCCCCGGAAACCCCAGTTTTACTATATAAATGGGTCAAAATTATATAGGCGTGTTTTCGTGATGATGTATACCTATATAAGTTCTATTAAAGGGTTATCCTTTGGAAGCAAGGAATACACCACAGAAGTGAAAAATATGGAGTGTACATGTTTTCTGGGCCAGACTAGCTAGTTTCGGCCAATTAGGCCTCATCAGTGACCTTCAGATATTTTCAAAATTCCACAATGGAAGCAATGATCCCAAAGGACAAGAAAATATAATGTACACTATAATTCCATTTTTCAATCATTATTTTCATTTCGAGCGATTTGATTGATTGAAATAAAAGTGTGTTTATTTTCTAGGTTTTCGTTTATTTCATACCGAAATTCACATCTTTCATTCTACAGTGTTCAAAAACAGTTGATAGTAGTACCCTATAAACATTACTCTTAACATTACGAAAACACGCCTATACAAAAAACAATGTAATATTACCACAGAAATATGAATATTTTCAGATGAAAAATTGTGATATTTTTCTTATTTCTGCTAAAAATATAGACTGTGGGTACTCGTTAGAACCGCCTCATCGAGGCGGTTCTCACGAATACCCACGCTCTATATTTTAGAGCAGAAATAAGAAAAATAAGGTATACCCCCGGAAACCCCTGTTTTACTATATAAAAGTGGGGTTAAAGGGGGTGAAAATTATATAGGTGTATTATCGTGATGATACGTGTTGATAAAACTGTATAATAACTATATGTATTCAAGGTTAATTTACATATTTCGCCAACTGCTTCAAACCAAAATCTCTCATCCTACATAAAACAAAATAGGGCTCTCTGGGTCATCACCAAAAACACGACTACCCAAACCCGCTGAAAACTTCAACAACAAAAATAAAAAATTGCAGTTAGAAAAAGTTAAACATCCCGCATACCCCCGCCCCGAAACACGGACCGCGGTAATCGGTCAGAACCGCCTCGCGGTCCTAGCAAGCACCCACAATCCCTGCCCCCGAGCCGAAATAAGAGGAATAATGTACACTCCCGTAAACCCCAATTCCACTGTTTAAAAGTAGGGCGCTTGTGTGTGTGTGGGGGGGGGGGGGGGGGTAAAAATTGTATAGGCGTGCATTCGTAATGTTAATCATAAGTCTCTACCCTCCGACCCGAACACAGACTTCGGAGCCAGAATGATCATCCAAAGCTAGCACCGAATCTCGAGCGAAGACGAAGGTATTGCTCGGAGCATAGTGACGCAATATTTACATATACATGTTTATAACTAAAGCCAGAAGTTTTATCGTGTCTGAGCTAATTCAACAGACGACTAATGGTTGATATCTCTTCCATCCCTCTCCGGGAAGAGGACGCGACATCCCATGCAAACTGTCTCCATAGGAGATAATTTGCACTAAATGTCAAATCCCGTCATCCAGGAAAAACAAGAAAACCAGTCAAAATGTGCTTTGAAGATACAAAATACCCAGCATGCAGAACGTTAGAAGCGCATGAACCATCAAGAGATTAGATGAGTTATGCAGCGTCCAATATGACAAATAACAAGACCCATTTTCCCAGAAATTCATCATACCTATCATTTATTTTAGATATGTACCTTTCATTGTTAATACGGCATATAAGGGCTTTAAAACCAATCATGCTTAAATTTTGTGTTGTAAATTTTATTCGTAAATATAATATTTAGCTAAGACTACGAGACTGTTTATTAGTGAGTGCTCCCTATACCATGACAGCATAGTTAATGTTTACAGCAATGTGTGTATGAGTTAAAATCCGTTTTCTGAAAGCATTCCAGAATTCTTTCGTTTTTTCACAATCGTAAAATAAGTGTTTTGTTGTTTCGGATGGAACATAAACCACTGTCAATTAGATTTATTCTATGCAAAAAAATAATTCCGTAACCAATATTCTATTGTCATTACGAGGACACACCTATATAATTTTGACCCCTCATACCCCACTTTTATACAGTAAAACTGGGGTTTAAGGGGGTATACATTATTTTTCTTATTTCTCGTCAAGGCGGTTCTATCGAGTCCCCACAATCTATGTTTTTAGCAGAAATAAGAAAAATATCACAATTTTTCATCTTAAAATTTCTAATTTTTGGCCAAAAAATTGGCAAAGTATTTATATAGGCATGTTTTCGTAATGTATTTTTTTTGTATTGGAATTCCTTTAATTTCATTTCCTTGGGATCTTTCAATAGTGAAATATACCGTTTCCAGTCGTTTACAGAAATATTTCCCAGATCTGGAACCCACCTATTTGAGATATAATATGGTTTACTTTTAATAAGTATTTCATATATTCCTCTGCTGCTTTTTATTTTTTAATAAAACATTTATTTGACTGATAAGTCGAATATTATGTTTAAGTCTAGAGATCTTTCATGATTTTCATTTATGTTTGTTTTCCATTCATTTGAAACTCAGTTACAAAGTGACAGGCTGAGGTAAATTGGATTAAAGCTCTGCAAACATAATTAAATTACAATATCTTACACGAAGGCAACATTTCTAAATTACCAAATTTTGATGTTTATACTCTTTTAGATATAAGGAAGATCTAGATCACACGGTTCTCGTGTGAACTGTAATATCAAATTCAAATCTCGTCACACTATCACTCTTTCGGAAATGAATACTATACTGCAACAGGCGACAATCTATGCTTTCGGTTCTTTCATCTCTTTCAATATCCTCTAAACGTAAATTGGACAAATGAGTTGACATGTACTTTGATTCTAAGCACCACTTTAATGATGCAGTATTTCTTATTCGATGCTATCCTCAACATGCTTTACGCCCTTGCATCGATTCTGAAATTAATCGTGTGAATATTTTCTGAAAATTCCTTTTGTCGATAAAGGTATTGACTTCAAAGATTTACCCAGCATATTTAAAGATAAAAATCATTGTAAGTTCTATGCCAGCATATTACAGAAAAACTTGATCTCCCATTATATGCTATAAACACAATAAACCTATTAGAAACACAATATTCAACTTCAATAAAATAGTTTCTGGTTTAGATATTCAAATACGGAAAAAATGAATCCTGAATCCTGAGACTGTAAAAATTCATTTTCTTTTCTATCCAGCTGCTGGTCATGTACTTACTGGCAATTGGAAAATTATCTCAGACTATAGAATACGAGAGATTATCTCAAAGGGACTTAAATATAGATTTCCATCGAATATTGATTTTTCTTAATGTTGACAAATTTCCTTAAATGAATTCTGTAAACCCTGGTGTAAGAGAGAGTATGTTGAGTCTACTGCTTTTAATAACTGGAAACTTAGCATCTTTAAAATTGTTGATCGACGTATATAGTTTTACTCAAATAATACACATCTTTTACCTCGTAAACCAGAAGTTACTGTAGGCACCTTAAGTAAGGTATCCAAAATTCCACAATAGGTATGTTTTAGTTCCATCTGACAAAATAGAAGTGGAGGCAATGATCAGGATTCGATACAATTAACTTACAGCTCCCATCAGAGACACCAAAGGGAAAGAAACACAAACATGAAACAACAGACCCTAATGGAAACATCAACCGCGGAAAGCCAAAAGGACAGTTACTTTCCTACAAAATGGCCAATGGGCTATCCAATAATAAAATAATACAAGCGACACAAACACCAAAATACAAACCACAAGAATAAACCGCGACAGAAGAACCACCTTGGAACGGTCAGCGGAAACGAATTCTACTCGGTTGGGTGGGGGGGGGGGGGTGTGCTTAAATCGGTTTTACGTGGCCACAATCCTCGACCTTACTTCCGTCGCAATTAAGACAGATACTTTGTTCAGTCCGCATGAATGCCTCCTAACTCATCAGTGCAACATCTTCGCGAACACAAAAATCAAACAACCACAGAGATGAAACAACGGTGAGGACTCGACAGCAAGAAACCATTGAAATGCTGGAGAAAAAGAAAACCAATACATAGACTCCGATTGGCCCAACCAGAGACAGAGCATCAAGTACCAACCAACATAAGCCTTTACGCTGGAACCGTCTTTGAATCTAAGGCCTGACCCGCCGGCTTGCAATTAAAGAGGGAAGCAAAGATGTCAACCGTGATTGGGTTAACTACCATGCATGCAGTCTGTCGTATAACTTTTATGTTGTATCCATTCATTTTATATCGCAGAATGATTTTACGAAATTGGGTGCAGATGTCATTGCGGTTATTTATTTTTCTTAATTTATATACTAACACACCATAGAATTCGGGTTCCGATAGTCTTTGTTGCAGAAGAGATTTAAGTCCAATATTGAATTTGAAAATTAAATCAGAACAGAATGTCGTCTATAAAATTTTGAAAAGGCTTTGCTTAGTTTATGGTACCAATAACCCTGATTAAGAAGTTTCACCGTTAACAATTTATTACGAGTGTTGAAGTCAGTTACATGACTACACACTCTGGCAAATCGAATTAATTGCGAAATATAAACGCCATAGGATGGCGCAAGACGATCATCACCATCCAAAAAGGGAAAATTTACCATCTCAAAATCAAAATCATCGCATTTATCATAAATTCTGAAAAAAAAAAACATATGCAATAGATAGATGGAAATCCAAAAACGGGGCCTCGGAATCAGAAGAATTTGCTTTATCCAACTAAAGTTCTGGGGGGTGGGGGGGGGGGGGTAAATTTGTCTGATCTAACAATCGAAATAAGTATTATCAATGTTTAATAAATCATCCAAATATCTAGAAGTGGAGCTAAAAGCTTCAATGATTTCAGACTGGTTTTCAGCAGAAAGGGACACCATGAAAAGTAGAAGTAAAACAAAGATCAGGAATCGATACAATTAACTTACTCCACCCAGCAAAGACACCAAAGGGAAAGAAACACAAACATGAAGCGACCAGACCATAATGGAAACTTAAACAAAGGGAGGCCATAAGGACAGTGACTCTCCCACAAAACGGCCATCCAAAATAAAAAGACACAATTGATACACACAGTAAGTAACAAACAACAACATAAATAAACCGCCACAGAAGAACCGCATTGGAACGGTCCGTGGAAAGAATCCCACTAGGGGGGGCTTAAATCGATTTTACATGGCCATAATCCTCGCCCTTACCTCCGTCGCGGTATACACTAATTTTGTTTAGTCCGCACGAAGGCTTCCTAACTCATCAGTATAACATCTCCGAGAACATACAAATCAAAAAAACTACAGAGATGAAAAAAGGTAGAGGACTCGACAGCATACAACAACAGAATTGCTGGAGCAAAAGAAAACCAACAGTTAGACTCCGAGTGGCCCGACCAAAGACGGAGCATCAGGCGCCAACCAACATAAAGAATACTAAAATAAAATAAAATTCCATTTATGCTTTTACGCTGGAACCGTCATATAATCTTAAGCCCGACCCACCGGTGTGCAATCAAAGAGGGAAGCAAAGTTGCCAACCGTGATTGGGTTAACCACCATGCATGCAGTCTGTTTTATAACATTTATGTTGTACCCAATCTTTATTGTTACGAGATGGAATAGGAAACCTCTCTGGTGCTTATGCACATCTAAATTATTTTAGTAGATATATGGTAGGGCGGTGTGAGTGAAATATTTTGGGTGAAATATGGTACGCAAACTATGCGGCTCCATGAACAAGTCATGCACATATCATACGATGTATGCATGAGTGGTTTATAGCGAGCTGTTTTTACAATACAGGGGGCCGCTAAAAGGCCGAGTCCTATAAAATTTGCCTAAAAATCGCCAACCGCCAAATTGTGCCATATATGATTTTTATTCCCGTCACGTGTTGTGTGGGTGTTCGTTTTGACAGGAGTCATGTCATTGATTATAGGGTCGTTTCATAAATTTTTCCTATGGGAAATATACTATTTGAAGGCAAATCCATTATCTACTCGATTTTGCTATCTGGCTTTGTTTGTGGCCGGTATCTCCACTTCCCCACGAACAAGGCAAGGTAATACGAGTAGGCATGATTTTCCGGTAGTATTCATAGATATATAAACCCTGAAAAAAGCGGACACCTTAGCAGCAGGTCAAGTTGTAAAGAGTAAACGCAACATTGTGACGGGGAAATAGAAAGTATATTGAAAGGTATGTTTAATCTATGTTTAGTATTATTTTTGTATGAACATGCTTGTAGGTTTTGGAGGGGTTTACTTCTAGTATACCCCAACTTTCTGAAGCCTATTCTGAATTCACTATTGAGGCCTGTAGTGATTAGGCTACTAGCTTTGCCAGCTAGACGTCGCAGGATCGATCCCAGGCTTCTCCAGTAGTAGAATGAGTCTTTCTAAGTGAGGTCCTGTCTCATGCTAACCCTAGATGTTGGTGAGACGTAAAGTTTGGACACCCGCTCATTCTAGATTCATTTAGGCTTTTAGACCCCTTTTGTAGAATGTAATTAATAAACGCCGGGTCACTTGTTTGATCCATGACTTGTGACTGGCTGTGGTTAGAAAACCGTGGTTCCGTCCCAATATGATATTAGGTGTAGAGGGGACGTAAACTTAAGACGGGTTTAACCACATCTTCATCATCAGGGCAAACTCATACAAGAGCCTGTTGGGTTATCCGTGATGATGAACCGTAATGAATTTTATTTTACAAGCATGTTCACGTTGATTAGAAATAATTTTGTTCAAGAAGAATTACGAGTTCATTTTGTAATGATGCCGTTTTTGTCTGATAACTCAGTTTGTGCATGTATGTACATATAAAGAACGTGATGATGATAAGTGGGAGTATTTGGTCGCCACACGTCATAACGGCCTGAGCGGCGGGGATGACGTCAGCTGCGTCATCGGCGTCGCGAGGACGGTTGTGACGGGGTGCCTACCAAATAGAGAGAATTTACGGCAAACAGTGTTGGCCCATATGAGACACTAACAAATGTTGTAGATTATAGATGAAAATCTTCTGTTGTAGTTTCTATCTGTTATTAATGTATTGAATTTGTGAATAGCTATATTTGTGAGCCGTGTCGCGGAGAAGGATATGAAATAGAGATTGTTATGTTTCCTGTAATTGGCGGCTGACCAGGTAGCGCAAAGGCGTGGTCTGTTCAATTGCCTCTTACTTGTGATAATGTAGTGAGCACAAATTTGATGAGTATTATGCTCAGTAGTAGTGAGCATTAATTGATTTCTGTAGTGCTCAGTAAGGAAACATGAACTTTGAGTATTATTGTGTCAAGCGCTGGGTGCTGATAATTTGATGCACAGTCAAGTTGAGTTCTGCTGTACGGTTATTTGTCGCATGCACTAATCAGCCTGTAGGTCTGGTCGGCGCATGCGCAATAACGGTATATGCATGAACATATTCTTACTTCTCCGGGAGGGGGATCATGATATAGCATGTATGTTTTGTGACTCGTTTCTAGTCCCGTTATCGTAATTTGCAGGCATAACAATGTGTGACCTGCTGCTCCCTGCTTCATAGCAGCAGGTACTGGTACGACGCTAGGCGTTAGGGTCCAGCAAGGGCGGACAGACCGCCGTAATCAGCGCCTACCAGGATAGAAGCAGATTCTTCTAAATCATTGTTCGTTGTAAACAAATGTGATCATGGAAGAGGTCAACTTACCTTATTTGGACGATCACTAAACGGCTGATCAGCAAACGTGATCGCTAATCCTAGGATAATCAATTATGTTGATAGACTAGTTTTACTAGTTCGCGAGAAGAAGTGTCACGCGAGTGGGGGATTCACCCAAGTTATAAACTGGCCAGTCGCGTCTTGTGTTGATTCTTTTTTTTTTGTTTTTCTTGTTTTTGTTGTTTGCTTCTGTAGGTATTCACGTCACCCGTTCCGAGCACAGAACAGTGTTTTGCCTTCGGAGCGGACGTCGTGAGTTGGCTACAGAAGCAACAATTTGTGATGTTTTGTGTTAGTAAGTGTTGTATGTAGATACTGTAAATAATTCATGTCAATCATTTAACATCTTTCTTGTGCCTTACCCCACAGCTGCCCGTACACCTGTCAGAGATCACGCTCGGTTGTCTTGTCAGCATGGGGGTTTGCGGGACGCCGTAAACCCACATGTAACATTTGGTGTCAGAAAAGTGAGGATTTGATCTCTGGCTGGTGTTCCCGGCTGTGGAACAGCACATTGATACTCTGAATCATCAATTTAAAAAAAAAAAAATGTATTGACAGCCACATTTAGAAATTAACTTGAATCTTCCTTCCTGCGTTGATGAAGTGCGAAACCCATGTATTCAACTGAATGGATACTGACAAGTCGATAATTTCTGAGCAGGAAGGCAAGGCAAACCCCACTTTTTCTTGGTAACGAAAAATTTAAGTAGACCCCACTTAATTGTGTTACCTGACATTCTACTAAGTTAAATTGGAGCTACTAATTGGTCTTACCCACACTTGGTTCTGACGTAGTGACGTTAACAATTTACTGACGTTGACATAACGGTAGCGTTAATATTTACGCTGTGGCTTGAGGTTAGGTATGACGTAATAGAAACATTAATGGTGACTTGTTATGATCGGAGTTTTGTAATGTGATAAAACTTCGGATTGTAGCATTTTACTGTAAACGTCGTCAGTTTATGACGTCATATTAGACTACCAGTACGCAACGTCATACTGTGCTGAAAGCATTTGACATTTCAAATCGCGTGTGCTTTAATAACTAACGTTTTAGTTAGATTAACGCGTATAACACATATCTTAACGTTTTAGTTAAGCCCATTCAATCATCACTGATCATAACTGATCAGTTTATAGTGGTTTTGATAGTAACGTGAGATTTACGTTATCAATAATGGAGCGTTTAATGCAAATGGGAAAGGACTTAGGTTATGAGGGGAAGGAGTTACAAGGTTTTGTTAAAGAGCAGCAAGATATTGAGCGGGCAGAAAGGCAAGAGCAAAGGGATTTAGAAAGGTTAAGGTCTGAAGAAAAGGAAAAGGAAAGGGCAGAAAAAGAAAAGGAAAGGGTACATGAACTAGCTAAGTTAGAAGTAGAAGCAAAGGAAAAGGAAAGGGTACATGAACTAGCTAAGTTAGAGGAAAAGGAAAAGGAAAGGGCACATGAACTAGCTATGTTGAATGTTAATAAGGAACTTGAAATAGCACGCATCAAGACTGAAAGGGAGGCAAAAGAGATTAGTGAGGCCCATTTAGAAAAAATAAAACATGGGTTTGAGCTACAGCACCAAGAATTAAGGAATCAGTTAGAAATGCAGAGAGCGAAGCTCGAGCTAGAATTTGAAAAGCAAAAAGCTGAGAAGGTGGCGCATGCCCGGGATCCTAAGTTACCTTATTTTGAAGAGGGTAAAGATAAAATGGATAGTTATTTATCTAGGTTTGAGAAATATGCTACGGCTAATAAATGGGATAAGAGTGTTTGGGCCGCGTATTTAAGTGCATTGCTCAAAGGGCGCGCACTTGATGTATATGACCGGTTGTCAAATGAGGATGCGGCGGATTATGAAAAGTTAAAGGACGCTTTATTAAAGAATTTTGACATGACAGAGCGCGGATTTAGGAAACAGTTTCGTTATAGTAGGCCCGAGAAATCAGAAACGTTCATACAGTTCAGTAGTAGACTGAGAAGTTATTTAGAAAAATGGCTTAATATGGCAAAGATAGAAAAATCTTTTCCGGCTGTCTGTGATTTCATGGCAAGGGATCAGTTCCTGGAGTCATGTAATAGAGAACTGTATGTGCATCTGAAGCCAAAACAGTTTGGTAATTTAGATGAAATGGCTAGGGAGGCAGATTTGTTTGCAGAAGCGCGCGGGGGCGTATATAGTTGCATTAATAAGGGGCAACGCGATAATAGAGGCGCAGCGCAGGGTAAACAGGACAAAGTTGACTCGAACAAACCGAGTGGTAGACCGGATATCAAGTGTAGCATATGTGGTAAGGAGCATTTAACAATTAAATGTTTTAAGAACCCCGACAGGAAACAATTGTATAGCGCAGAGGTAGGAGCAACTGGAGTTGGGGATAGCGGTGTTAAAGAAAATTTTAACACGCGCGTAGAGACTCAAGGTTCTCAGGTTAAGAATGAGAATACGCAGAATGTAGGTCGTGGTTATACACGTGGTCGTGGTAATTTTAGAGGGTCTTTTCGCGGACGCGGTAAAAATAATAGCACACCACGTGGCGCAGCACACCAAGTTAGTTTTTGTCAGACGGAAGTAACTAGGAAAGGTGATGAGATTGGAAGTATTTTTGAAAATAAGGTTGGTGATCCTTTGATTTCGGATAGGGAGGAGTGTAGTAAGGAAACTAGGGAAGGTGTCTGTTACTTCTTAAAGGCAAGGTTACCGACGGCACAAGGATTGGTTAATAATAAAAAGGTGGTTGTATTAAGAGATACTGGGTGTACAGGCTGTGTCGTTCGGAGAAGTTTGGTTTCGGATAGTCAGTTAATAGGGAAGGAATCAAATGTTACGTTGATTGATGAATCCACACAAAGGTATCCTTTGGCAATGATTGACATTGATTGTCCTTTTTTTACTGGGAAAACTGAAGCTTTGTGTATGGATGATACGTTGTACGATTTGGTTATCGGTAACATTGATGGATCAAAACTTCCTGATATGTCTCATTTCTCAGCTGCGGCTGTAACTAGGTCTCAAACTAGGCAGGATGAGAAGCCTTACAGAAAACTTAAGGTTCCCGATCAGATCATTAACGATGACAAGGAGGCTTTCAAGCAAGCTCAGGTTGATGATCCAACTTTGGAAAACATCAGGAAAAGGGTTGTATCTGGGAACAAGACTGTGAGTCGTGGTTTAAACCGAGGTGAAACTAGGTTTATTGAGAAAAAAGGGTTGGCATATAGGGAGTTCACCAAGGGTAACAAAGTCTCTTTCCAACTTGTGGTCCCTCAAAGTTTCCGAGGAAAGGTGTTGAAACTGGCTCATGAAACGCTTATGTCTGGACATATGGGTATTAGGAAGACATTGGATAGAGTTGTAACTGAGTTTTACTGGCCCGGTATTTGCGGTGATGTCGCTAGATTTTGTAAATCTTGTGATATTTGTCAGAGAACTATTCAGAAAGGTCGGGTCACTAAAGTACCTCTAGGAAAAATGCCATTGATTGATACGCCATTTAAGAGGGTGGCAGTGGACATAGTTGGTCCAATTGAGCCTCGATCTGATAGGAAATCTCGGTATATTTTAACCATGATAGATTATGCGACAAGGTATCCAGAGGCGATAGCTTTACCGAGTATTGAGACGGAACGTGTCGCGGAAGCGCTTATTGAAATGTTTAGTAGGGTTGGCATTCCTGATGAAATGTTGACTGATTGTGGATCACAGTTTACTGCTGAGGTAATGAAGGAAGTCAGCAGACTTCTTTCTCTTCAACAGTTAACGTGTAGTCCGAGACACCCAATTTGCAACGGACTGATAGAGCGTTTCCACGCTACGTTAAAGCAGATGTTACGTCGCATGTGTGCTGAACGTCCAAAAGATTGGGATAAATATCTTCCAGCTTTATTATTTGCGGTAAGGGAAGTCCCACAAGAGTCTTTAGGATACTCCCCTTTTGAGTTGTTATATGGACGTAACGTCAGAGGTCCAATGGCAATATTAAGAGAATTATGGGCTGAAGAGGTACGCGATGAGCAAGTTCTTTCGACGTATCAATACGTTATTGAGCTTAGGGAACGGTTAGAGCAGACATGCAAATTAGCGCGTGATAATTTAAAGAAGGTTCAGATTAAGCAGAAAGCTTATTATGATAAAGGCGCGAGGTCGCGTAAATTTGACGTCGGCGACAAAGTACTGTTGTTACTACCGACAGACAGTAATAAATTATTGCTTCAATGGAAAGGTCCTTATGAAGTGGTTGAGGTAGTGAACAGAATGGATTATAAGATTGACGTCAATGGAAATGTTAACACATATCACGCTAATATACTGAAACAGTATGTTGAGCGTCAGACTGTGACGTCTCATTGTCTGATCTCTAAACCTAATTTGTCGACAGACAGTCATGACAGAAATGACGTCGACGAGTCTTCATTTGAAGACAGCAGTTTTGAAACTGCAGAGCAACCGGAAAGTGACGGCGACGTAAGCGTCCCACACACACTAACGTCAGAGGTGAGTGAGGAAACAGAAGGGCTGAGAGAACAGCGCCTTGCAGGACTGACATGTCAGACAGACCAAATTATATGTACCACATTTATGTCAGAACCTGTGAAATCAATTAAATCTGTTAAGCCAGAAAGGCCACCTCCAGTAAGATTAAAACGATATCCGTTTTCTAATAAACAACAGAGTGTCAGGGGAACAGGAAAATTCTGGGGCAAACCACCATAGCTTAATAGCAATTTTACTTAAGAAGATTTGGGGGCAGACTACCTTAGTAGGTAATTCTTCGCACGGTTGTTGTGTAAATAGCTGTCTTGTTTAGATAGGTTCATCCTATTCCATCTCTATACACAAAGAAAAAACATTTCTGATTGTTTTTTCTCCAAAAGGGGAAACCTTTGTTACGAGATGGAATAGGAAACCTCTCTGGTGCTTATGCACATCTAAATTATTTTAGTAGATATATGGTAGGGCGGTGTGAGTGAAATATTTTGGGTGAAATATGGTACGCAAACTATGCGGCTCCATGAACAAGTCATGCACATATCATACGATGTATGCATGAGTGGTTTATAGCGAGCTGTTTTTACAATACAGGGGGCCGCTAAAAGGCCGAGTCCTATAAAATTTGCCTAAAAATCGCCAACCGCCAAATTGTGCCATATATGATTTTTATTCCCGTCACGTGTTGTGTGGGTGTTCGTTTTGACAGGAGTCATGTCATTGATTATAGGGTCGTTTCATAAATTTTTCCTATGGGAAATATACTATTTGAAGGCAAATCCATTATCTACTCGATTTTGCTATCTGGCTTTGTTTGTGGCCGGTATCTCCACTTCCCCACGAACAAGGCAAGGTAATACGAGTAGGCATGATTTTCCGGTAGTATTCATAGATATATAAACCCTGAAAAAAGCGGACACCTTAGCAGCAGGTCAAGTTGTAAAGAGTAAACGCAACATTGTGACGGGGAAATAGAAAGTATATTGAAAGGTATGTTTAATCTATGTTTAGTATTATTTTTGTATGAACATGCTTGTAGGTTTTGGAGGGGTTTACTTCTAGTATACCCCAACTTTCTGAAGCCTATTCTGAATTCACTATTGAGGCCTGTAGTGATTAGGCTACTAGCTTTGCCAGCTAGACGTCGCAGGATCGATCCCAGGCTTCTCCAGTAGTAGAATGAGTCTTTCTAAGTGAGGTCCTGTCTCATGCTGACCCTAGATGTTGGTGAGACGTAAAGTTTGGACACCCGCTCATTCTAGATTCATTTAGGCTTTTAGACCCCTTTTGTAGAATGTAATTAATAAACGCCGGGTCACTTGTTTGATCCATGACTTGTGACTGGCTGTGGTTAGAAAACCGTGGTTCCGTCCCAATATGATATTAGGTGTAGAGGGGACGTAAACTTAAGACGGGTTTAACCACATCTTCATCATCAGGGCAAACTCATACAAGAGCCTGTTGGGTTATCCGTGATGATGAACCGTAATGAATTTTATTTTACAAGCATGTTCACGTTGATTAGAAATAATTTTGTTCAAGAAGAATTACGAGTTCATTTTGTAATGATGCCGTTTTTGTCTGATAACTCAGTTTGTGCATGTATGTACATATAAAGAACGTGATGATGATAAGTGGGAGTATTTGGTCGCCACACGTCATAACGGCCTGAGCGGCGGGGATGACGTCAGCTGCGTCATCGGCGTCGCGAGGACGGTTGTGACGGGGTGCCTACCAAATAGAGAGAATTTACGGCAAACAGTGTTGGCCCATATGAGACACTAACAAATGTTGTAGATTATAGATGAAAATCTTCTGTTGTAGTTTCTATCTGTTATTAATGTATTGAATTTGTGAATAGCTATATTTGTGAGCCGTGTCGCGGAGAAGGATATGAAATAGAGATTGTTATGTTTCCTGTAATTGGCGGCTGACCAGGTAGCGCAAAGGCGTGGTCTGTTCAATTGCCTCTTACTTGTGATAATGTAGTGAGCACAAATTTGATGAGTATTATGCTCAGTAGTAGTGAGCATTAATTGATTTCTGTAGTGCTCAGTAAGGAAACATGAACTTTGAGTATTATTGTGTCAAGCGCTGGGTGCTGATAATTTGATGCACAGTCAAGTTGAGTTCTGCTGTACGGTTATTTGTCGCATGCACTAATCAGCCTGTAGGTCTGGTCGGCGCATGCGCAATAACGGTATATGCATGAACATATTCTTACTTCTCCGGGAGGGGGATCATGATATAGCATGTATGTTTTGTGACTCGTTTCTAGTCCCGTTATCGTAATTTGCAGGCATAACAATGTGTGACCTGCTGCTCCCTGCTTCATAGCAGCAGGTACTGGTACGACGCTAGGCGTTAGGGTCCAGCAAGGGCGGACAGACCGCCGTAATCAGCGCCTACCAGGATAGAAGCAGATTCTTCTAAATCATTGTTCGTTGTAAACAAATGTGATCATGGAAGAGGTCAACTTACCTTATTTGGACGATCACTAAACGGCTGATCAGCAAACGTGATCGCTAATCCTAGGATAATCAATTATGTTGATAGACTAGTTTTACTAGTTCGCGAGAAGAAGTGTCACGCGAGTGGGGGATTCACCCAAGTTATAAACTGGCCAGTCGCGTCTTGTGTTGATTCTTTTTTTTTTGTTTTTCTTGTTTTTGTTGTTTGCTTCTGTAGGTATTCACGTCACCCGTTCCGAGCACAGAACAGTGTTTTGCCTTCGGAGCGGACGTCGTGAGTTGGCTACAGAAGCAACAATTTGTGATGTTTTGTGTTAGTAAGTGTTGTATGTAGATACTGTAAATAATTCATGTCAATCATTTAACATCTTTCTTGTGCCTTACCCCACAGCTGCCCGTACACCTGTCAGAGATCACGCTCGGTTGTCTTGTCAGCATGGGGGTTTGCGGGACGCCGTAAACCCACATGTAACATTTATATATCGACGAACGATTTTATGAAATAGGGTATTAAAGTCATTACAGGCATGTATTTTTCTAAATTTATATACTAAGTCACCATAGAATTCGGGTTTCGATAGGCCATGTTGCAGAAGTGTTTTAAGTCCAACATTGAATTTGGAAACCAAATCAGAATGACGTCTATAAAACTTAAAAAAGGCCTCACGTAAGTTATGATACCGATACCCCTGATTAAGAAGTTTAGCGATTAATAATTTATTACGAGTGTTGAAGACGGATACATGACTAGACACTCTAGCGAATCGAATTAACTGCGAAATATAAACCCCGTACGATGTCGCACGAGGAACAACACCGTCCAAAAAAGGAAAATTTACAATCTCGAAATCAAAATCATCACGTTTATCATATATTTTGCAAGAAACAAATCCATCTACAACAGATAAATATAAATCCAAAAAGGGGGCCTCGGTATCACAGGAATTTGCCTTGTTTATATGAAGTTCTAGGGCATAAATCTGACTGATCAAACCATCAACGTAAGTATTGTCAATATTTAATAAATCATCTAAATATCTAGAAGTAGATCTAAAAGCTTCAATAACTTCAGATTGGTTATCAATGGAAAGCGACAACATGAAGTCTCTTTCATAACAATACAAGAACAGATCAGCCACAAGAGTTGCGCAATTCGTACCCATCGGAATACCCACAATTTGTTTAAATAACTTAGTACCGAAACTAATATAAATATTGTCAAGAAGAATGACGAGAGCATCACACACTTTCTGACATGATCAAAGTGTATAATTCTTATGCTCTTTAGTAGTCTCATGAAGTCTCTCTCATAACAGAACAAAAACATATCAGCCACAAGTGGTGCGCAGTTAGTACCCATCGGATTTTTTCGATCTTTGACATAACACTTTCTGAATTGACAGTCCATATATTAGAAACATCTGTAGTAAATGTAACTCCCAGTATTTTAATATGTATCTGTTCCCAGTCTAAACATAGTTTTAAATCTGAATTCGCCATTGACCCTATCCACAGAGCTTTAGTTTTATATCCATTTATTTTAAACCGGACATTAAATGAAATTTGTTCAGCAATGCTAGCATTGAACGTAAAGATTGTTCCGAACCGTTCATGAATAGCTGTGTGTCGTCTTCATACTGGCTTAAAGTATATACATTTTATTAAAACTTATAACTTTTATAGAACACTCTTTTCTGACCACTATACTTAACACTTCTGCGAATAAAATAAAAAGGTAAGCCCTGTCTACATCCTCTGTGCATTCAGATAAAAATGCATTTTGTAAAATGCAAGATTCTGTGCCATCTTGAAAGAGTTTTATCCATTTGTTAAAAGAAGGACCAAAGTGAGTCAAGTGTTTTGGTCATAAATTTCCGTGAAACTGTATCAAGGGAAATAAAAATTGTATACTTCTATAAATTCCATGAGCAAGAATCTTAGAACTATATCATACGGCGACAGGTGGTGTTATAACGTGACGTCAAAGAGCACGTTTTGAACCCGTGCGTTGCTTCATCGTCAACAGCGTTCGATTAAAAGATGGGAAATTATTGAAAACGTAAATGCTACATGAGAAATAAATTGAATTTAATGACTTGACGTTGTCATGCTCGGGTTTCTTTCAAAGATGGCAGCCTTGGTGGAATAGTCATTCCACCATGGCCGATGGTAAATTCATTCTTACGCTTTCGAAATAATTTCCAATTATTTACCTTTTTGGTGGCATTTTTAACATTTCGGTGAATAAGTTGGAATCATAAGGAATGAATTATCATTTTTTATGGATTTCATCGATAAAATCCACAAAAATGAAATTCATTCCTATAATAGTAATAATAATAATAATAAATACAAGTGAAGATATGTCATCAGCGCGAAGATTCATGTTATCTTGTGGATCTTTATAGTCTGTCGCCTGGGTCGTCAATTAGATCCTCATACACCGTTAGGATTGCACACCCGTGAAACATTAATTCAGCTCTCAAGATCTGGCAACATTCTATCTTATTTCTGGCCGGCCTCGGTAGCTCAGTCGGATGCGCGTCTGACTGGTGATCAGGAGGACGCGGATTCGATACCCGCCGGGGTCGGCAACATTCTTTCGTGGAGACTGATCATGAAATCTTTTCTACGGACATTCTCTCCCTACCGCTGATTCAAGAAGGGCAGTTGTCAGTTTCCTGCGAAAGAATGCGCACAGTACTGGCTAACCGCTTACGTATAAGCTTGCCAAGGAAAGTGTGGATAGGTAAACTGCCCGGCTTAAAAATTATCTAAAATAGTGTTAACTGGACCGTTTAACTCCAATACAAACAATCAAACTATCTTATTTCTACTTCATTTGTAGATTGAAGCCGTTCGTTAGAACTGCCTCAGTGAGGCGGTAGAAACGAGCACGCACAATCTATGGAGCTGAAATAAGAAGAATAATGTAAACCTCTGAAAACCCCAGTTTTCTTTGTATAACGTAATGTTTACAGTTAAGTACATTACACGGACTTGTTAACCTGATGCACTTAGACTGCAGTCGAACTTCAATGGCTCGAACACCTTTGGGACCTCGAAAATCTGTTCGAGACAGGGGTATCGAGCCACTGAGGTTACTGTCAGGAGGCATAAGGAGATACTTTTTGACATCTTCCCGGTGTTCTATAATGAATACGTATGCTGTGTGTGCTCATTAGAATCGCCTCATCGAGGCGATTCTAATGAGTACACACAGCATACATTTGCAAGATAAAAGACTAAAATCTCCTTAACTATCCCCCACTATTTCTTATGTAGAGGATTTCGCTAGGGGCTCAAGAATGTGTTCGACTCATCCATGGTAAACGAGCCATCAGTGTTCGAGCCATCGAAGTTCTACTGTATATCAAACTCACATAATACCCCTGGAACACAGTCAAGTTGTCCCGAGTTAACAACTCGTAGCATGTCGTAGTGATATCGCCATATGTCGGTGGTTGTCGTATGCATCTCGCCTCAACTCGCCACAACTCGTAACTTATAGAGACTTTTAAAAGGTTTAAAATTCTCGGGACAACTCGTATTCTAGAATGGGCGGGGCTTACTCGTACTGATATGGTATAGCTAATTCGTAGTGTATCGCGTAAATCTCTTAGTAATTTCGTCGGATCGCGAGCGAGTTTATTCTGCTGTTAGCCACTTCGACATACCACGAGTTAGTCACAAGCTGCTACGAAAAATAACGATACACGTATATTGCCGAGACATCACGAGTCGACATTTCTTCGAGAAGGCACGAAAAGTGTACAACTTAGCAAGAGTCTGAACGAGTTACGGCGAGTTTACTAGCTACATGTATAGAAGGAATATATCGCAGTTTTCCCGATTATGTTTTAGACATGTCGTGAGTGACTCGTAGAACAGTTTTGGCCAAAAGAATAAAACAACAACTCGCGCGGACTCATACGACATGCCCCGAGTTATAACTCTTAATTAGTGCTGTCAGAGGATCTGATTATAGCCCCGTTTCATTACGCAAACACGCCTATACATATACACTGCCATCTTTATCGCCGAAAAAATGAAAATTTTATGATTAAAAATTGTGATATTTTTCTTATTTCTGCTCGAAATATAGATTGTGGGCCCTCGTTAGAACCGCCTCATTGAGGCGGTTCTAACGCGTACCCACAATCTATATTTTAGAGCAGAAATAAGAAAATAAGGTATACCCCCTGAAACCCCAGTTTTACTATATAAAAGAGGGGTTCAAGGTGGTCAAAATTATATAGGCGTGTTTTCGTGATGTTCAGCACCATTAGAAGAGAAAACAGAACACTGTTGAAATAGTTTTCAGTCATACTTACCAGAAAACGTCACTGTAGAACATGGTACATGGCAACATAAAACTTCAACAGTTATGGGCCCTTGGTTGCTATTCTGCTGCTGAACCTTCCTTACCTTAGAGACCAAGTGTAGTATCAAAGTTGGACCACAAACCTTAAAGTTATTAAGCAAAATGCATTTTAACTTTGCAGTTACGGAATCACGGAGTCACGGAATGGCAGAATCACGGAAGGACATGGCATTTTTTTTTTCAAGGCGGATTAATAGAAGTCCCCACCTCGATGGAAAAATCGTGACTGTGTGACAGGGTATCAGTCCGTATGCTGATCTGAATCATAATCGGTTGCTCATGCTACCTTGTGCATGTGTCTGCTCCTATGCATCGGCACCAGTTTGCTCCGCCTTACACGTTTCTTTCATACTCAGGGGAGGAAGTTCTTTTAAAGATAGGGTTATTTCTTTTATAATCGGGGATTGGGCTACTATTGGGGGCGAATATGCCTAGTGTTCCTTGGGACATTTATAATCAGTGCAGATCCAGATTAACGTCTAATCTGAGTCTACACCGTTTAAATAAAATTTACAAAACAAACCTGTCACCCCTAATATTCAATATGAACAAGTACCAAGATATTGACTGGAAGATATTAATGTGGGTAATGTCCCTCCCGAGTGAGAGTAGATCCATGTTTGGGGCAGATTTACAGATAAAAAACAAGAAGCGAGGAAAGTGTTGAAAAATTGCCATATCCCGAGATTAAAACTGTATAAAATAAACGTTGCTATGAATTAACCTTGGCACCAAATAGCAATAGGCAATTTGTCTCACGGCCCAAATTTATCTGAATAGTATCAACGAACCTGTAAATACTGCAAATATTGATGTGGCTGCATGTTGTAATTTCTATTCAAGGCTTAAATAGCTATTCGCCAACCATTCTTCGGCAAATTAAACTGACTTCTAGGAAGCGAAATAATTCTCCCGACAATTACCAAGCTAGAGCTGTATTTAGTTTTAAATTTCCTCGAAAGCTCAGTTGATATTGCGTTTGAGTGGTGATTTGGAGGTCGCGGGTTCGATACGTGCCCGGTCGGTAAACTTCCTTTGTAGAGATATAATATGAAATAAAGGCACTGCCTTTTGAGCAAACACACTCATTTACACCCCTATCTATCTAGATCTATCTATCTATCTTTCTATCTATCTATCTATCTATCTATCTATCTATCTATCTATCTATCTATCTATCTATCTATCTATCTATCTATCTATCTATCTATCTATCAATCTATCTATCTATCTATATATACCCTGGAGCACTAGCGTTATACTATAAATTTGGGGCTTATCATCATTTTGTAAATCTAGGGAAGGAAGAAATCCACAGGTAGCCAGATAAATTCCCATGGCTTTATTTTATACTCCTGAGTGATAGTTTGCGAAAAGTTGTAATTGCTTGGCCAGACGAGAAGCGCTTTCCACCCCAACGAGAAGTTCCGGTAAATGCTTCGGCATATGCTCCGCTTACTCGTTGGTCCAGTCGCGGTGCTGGGTTTTACCGTCTAACCTTTGCGGCTCAGTGCGGTACGTTTTAAGACATTACATCTTTTATTTCTCTACCCGCTGTATCGGCAATCTCTATCGATAGTTCATGCGAGTATAGAGTCTGATCTGAGCCTTCGCTGGTCGCAGAATCTTTCCCTAAACATGTCATTTATTAAATCGGCATGCAATTTACCGTCAGCATCTAAAAGATTTTGAAATCCGAAGTCGGAAATGCAGTTATGCGACAAATACTAGTATTAAGTGTCATCAAGCGTGGTTTTGAATTTCAAATTGATTCCTTTCAATCTGCAAACGCTGACTTCTAACTTAGAACTGTAATAATGTATCTTTTGATCATTTGATAGCATTATGAAAACACGCCTATACCAATACATTGTAACCTTTACCGCCGAAAAAAAGAAAATTTTAAGATGAAATATTGTGATATTTTTCTTATTTCTGCTCAAAATATAGATTGTGGGTACTCGTTAGAACCGCCTCGATGAGGCGGTTCTAACGAGTACCCACAATCTATATCTTAGAGCAGAAATAAGAAAAATAAGGTTTACCCCTACAAACCCAAGTTTTACTATATAAAAGTGGGGTTCGAAGGGGTCAAAATTATATAGGCGTGTTATCGTGATGAGGACATGGAGTGAGTCAAATATCTTTCAAGGCTACACGAGACGCATTCTGGTGTTTGTGATCTTTTTCTGGAGTAACCGGGAAACACAGGCTGTGGGTAAGTGTAATCAACAGAATCGCCATAATAAGGCCGTTCAAACTACTAACTACAGAAAAGACTCAGATACGGACGTGGGAACAATGATCTTGGCGTAGTATCAGCGGTACATGAACCAAATATGATCTTCATTGACGTCATGGAAACCTGGTACCTGTACGGGAAATAGTGCACGCACTGTTTGTGCGTACTTACTGCATTCATACATTGAGTACCCACCACTACCAATATATGTGTGTGCGAAGGCAAGGTACGTTGATACCAGGTTCATTCGGCGCTTAACACGTCCGTAGTGCATTTGCAGCAAGTTCTCCTGGCGCCCATTCCACGCCCAGCAATTTAGTATATATATTTTACTGAAATTCTTACATTTTCATCTGTTTATTTTTCTACTTTGATCGTGAACACACACATGTTGCCCTCGTGTGTTAAGTAGGATTAGGTGGCAAAGGAATAGAAGACAATCTACATCTTGTTGCGTTCGCCCTTGACTTTCGGATGAAATCAGTCATCTCCTTACACGTTCACAGACTTCGTTAATTTACCCTGCTCTAGAAGAGGTTCCGGTACTCTTTGTGGCTGTACTATAACGGCAGTATAGTCATGAAAACGGACCAGGTTGTAAAGGGCTGCAATTTTTTCTAGTATTTTTATTTTCTCCCACGACTTCCTTTCGGAGGCAAGATTGTATGACAAAATGAATGAGAAGTCGGAGTGCGTGGACTTGAATTTATAAGATCACGAAGGGCGGAATGAGATCGTGCAAAACGCACAGCAAGCTCGTGGTTTTAGAAACAACTTTGTAAAAACGTAAAGGGGTGCGTGCTAGAGTAAAGTGCACGATAAAACTTAGCTAAGACGTGTGTGAAAGGCATCCTGACAGTGGGTCGTACTAATGACATTGAACAAACGTTCCCTTGTTTTATTCCGACGAGCTTTCTGGATAATAGTGTTGATCGGGCTGTTTCACTCCGCACGAACGAACTATGACGAAGATCACCGAATTTTCGAATGCATCCAGATTTCAGAATCTATTTAAAAATGGATGTGTGTGCAGAAATCTGTCAAAGCTGTTCTGTCGACCCAGGCTTCTAACACTGTTAAAACAAATTGAACTTAACATCTAAAAAGCAAAGCTAATGTAACCAGTAATAACATGATGTTCCTATAATGTGTGGCTGAAAGTCAAAGTCGACAGGCTTCCAAATTAAGTTAGCGTTTCTGGTGGTAAATGAAAATACCAGGCTGAAGGAAAATGAAAAAAAAAAAATCTGCCGCACATCACCCTTGCTCCGACGGCATGTGAATATGCAGGCAACACTACTTAGGTCATTTTAGAGACGTTGCTTACAATTTTCTGGGATTTTTACCCGACATTGAGATGAAATCTCAAGCCCTGCCGCCCAATGAAATCAAAAGGTTTAATATGCATGGACAGTCGGGCACGCACCACTTTGCCTGGACAGGCTTAGATCTGCTGAGCCGCTTACCAGTATTCATTTGTGCGGTCATTTTCAGTTCTGCGTGGAGGCACCGTGTAGCCCAATCTATCTCTCCAAGCCGCGGTGGGCGGGAACGTGAGTTGGGTTTAGAGGGGTCTTCATTACACGGTCATGTTAACGTGACGTTTTACATATTTTGCTAAAACCATTGATTGCGGGAACGCGTTAGAACCACCTACGCTAACCCCATCATAAGATTCAAATGTTAGTACATTCAGTGGTTAGAATTGTAATTTAGCGTATTATTTAACCTATTTAGTACCAGAAACCCCAAAACGGATACTCTTGCAAACAGTGCAGGCCCAGATCAGACGCCGCAGAACGCGGCGTCTGATCAGAGCCTCCACTGTTTGCTAAAATTTCAGTCATTTTTCAAATAAATTTTGATGAAAACACAACAAACACCCCTAAATTTTGAAATGGACTCCTACTATATATAAGGAGGAAGTGAGTGAGTGTTTGGGTTTTACGTCCCACCAACAGCGAAGGTCATACGGAGACGGAACCCCGGTTTAAAGACTCACCCGAAAGTCTTGAGAAGCCCGGGATTGATCCTGCGACCCCTGGTTTACAAGGCGAGTAGCGTAACCACTGCACCACAGAGACTTCTTTATAAGGAGGAAGATTCCATAAGGTACAAAAAGGGTTAATGCATTAGTAAACCAATGACATTTGAGAGTTCAAAATTTAAGCGTGACGAGACTATTCCATATTTAGGAAAGGCAAGTTACTGATACCTTTTGTCACGGAATTTTAAAAATATGATGTTTGTACGAATTCCAGACTGTTACGACTACATCTAGTTGTTTGTTTGTTTTGGAGTTTAACGACCCAGTCAACACTATTTAAGGTCATTTTTGAGCCGGTCAGTTTTCCTATCCACACTTTTCCTGGGCAGGCTTATACGTAAGCGGTTATGCAGTACAGAGCACATTCTTTCGCCAGAAACTGACATCTGTCCTTCTTAAATCAGCGGAAGGGAGAGATTGACCGTAGAAAAGATTTCATGATCAATCTCCACGTAAGAATGTTGCCGACCCCGGTGGGAATCGAGCCCGCGTCCTCCTGATCACCAGTCAGACGCGCATCCGACTGAGCCACGAGGCCGGCATTACGACTACATGTCTTTCTAGTAACAAGAAGTATCATTACGATAATTACGATAACACATCCGTGCGAAGTAGTGCATTTTGTCAGATCTCCAAAATGGCTACTTTTCTGATGAAAATCCGTGATATTTTTATGATATATACTGCAAACATAGGTTTTGGGTGCTCGTTAGAACGGCCTCACTGAGGCGGTTCTAACGAGTACCCACAACCTATGTCTTGGAGCAGAAATAAGAATAATAATGTATACCCCCGTAAACCCCAGTTTAACGGGCCTCCGTGGCCTAATGGATAAGAGCGCTGACTCTTAGTCATTAGGTCTCTCACCGCCGTGGATTCGAGCCTCGCTCGGGTCACGTGTGAGACGCCAAGTTCTGCAACGGAAGGTCAGGTGGTTTTTCTGCGGGTACTCCGGTTTTCGCCCACCTATGATTCACGATCGGCTCGATATGAGTGAAATAATCTTGAAAGGGCCGTAAAACCCAAACCAAAAAAAAAAAAACCCAGTTTCCTCCATATAAAGTGGGGATTAGGGGGATGTTCATTTCACAGACTTGTTCACGTAATGAAAAATGTAAAACTACCAGCTGAAGGCGACTTACCTTAAACATAGTCGAGTTGAAAATTAAAAGTGCAGGACTTCACGTCTCGCTGCGTTTTGACAGGCTATATGTTGGTAATAACCTCCCTCGCCAAATTCCCCCCATCCCCCCCCCCCCCCCCACACACGATCATTACGAAAACAGGCATATTATATAAAAACATTGTAAATTTTACCGCTGCAAAATGCAAAAGTTGTGATATTTTTTCTTATTTCTGCTTAGGTACACGTTAGAGGCGGTTCTAACGAGTACCCACAGTCCATATTTAGTGGAGCGCTGTGGTGCAGTGGTAAAGCATCGGATTTGAGATCGAGAGGTAGCCGGTTCGATCCAGGAAAAGAAGGCACATGGAAGATTATTACTAGTACTAAATGTGTTACCCTCTATAAATAAAGTCGATTATATGTTATTATTTTGTTTTAGGGCAGAAATTAGAAAAATAAGGTTTACCCCTGTAAATCCCAGTTTCACTGTATAAAAGTGGGGCTCAAGGGGGTCAAAGGTACATAGGCGTGTTTTCGTGATGTTTTGTATGTTTTGTAGGGTATATTTGTAAATATTTGAATCTTTTTGTCTCTAGCTGTCTCTGAGTCTCTCAAGATTCATTGTAGAAGCCTCCGTGGTGCAGTGGTAGCGCTACTCGCCTTGTAAACCAGGGATCGCAGGATCGATCTCGGGCTTCTCCAGACTTTCGGATGAGTCTTTAAACCGAGGTCCCGTCTTCGTATGACCTTTGCTGTTGGTGGGACGTAAAACTAAAACTCACTCACTCACTCAAGATTCATTGTATCAGTGTTGTTAATTTTTCAGCTTAAACAAATTTTCATCACACTCGTCTACTTCCTGTGTAATTCTTCCATTTATTTATACGTATTGATATACATGTATTCTTTCTTAACCTGTTTGCATCACGAAAACATGCCTTTATAATTATGACCCCCTTGAACCCCACTTTTATATATATGCCAGTCAAAATAGCATTGAACCTCAAACAAATTCCTTCAGAAGGGTTTTCACTATTTTCAGAATCAGTGAGGTGTCCTGACTTACAGGAAAAAAATCCCCAAAAATATTCCCTGGCGAAATTGATTTTTTGGGGCAAAATGATCGAAATTTAAATAAAAAACGCTTAAAACAGGAAATGAATTATAAAAATTTCATTAAATTATTTCAAATTTATTTAAAAAGCCAAAAATAAGCTAACTGTTGTCAAGTAGCGATAAAAGAAGTTTCAGCTTGATATGTGCACAGAAACCTGTCTTTTTTTTTGGGTAAAAACTTCGAAATATTGACAAAAAACGCAGAAAATGGGAATAACTTTTTAAAAAATTACTGGTGTGGATTTTTGAAAACGTTTTGATGTAAAAAAATTATATATATGTGTATAAGTTAACTACAGGAAAAAAAAATAAAACTTTTATATGTTTTAAAAGTTCCATTTTTCGGGGTATGAAAATGCACATGTTTACATAAAAACACCCAAAATCAAGTATTTTCCGGTGTAGTAGAAATTACATTATAAAAATAAATTGTATGATGTCGAACTAATTTATATAGCCAGATGTACACTGACTATATCAAGTAGCTCTCAAAAATCCTTCAGCTTCATGCCTGCACAGCAATTTGACTTTTTAAAGGCAGAAAATGTAAAATTTTGATAAAAAAAACATGGAAAATAGGTATTGATTTTTTTTTTTAAATTAGTGGTGAGGATTCATGAAAAATTTTTGATATCCCTTCTTAACTACAGGAATAAAATACATTTTTAGATATTTGAAAAGTCAATTTTCCGGGTAGGAAAATACACAATTTTACACAAAACCCTCAAAATCCATTATATGCCACCAGTAACACTATACTTCTTAATATAGGGCTCTGCATTATAACTTGTCTTTCACTGATCATTATGTGTCCTGCAGGAAGGCATTCATATATATAAATGTCAAAATATTCATACACGTACTGTCAGATCATGAATCAGCTTATATTGTGCAAAAATGTTGTTTATATCCAACAAAATACTGTTTTAAACCCAGATACCGCGGTCCCCGCCCATTGGGGCTTGAACAAATAGATGGACTGCATCATTCTTCCGCGCAGAGCTGAAACCGACCCGCGCACGAGCACTGGTAAACCGCCTAGAGGATCTAAGCCTGCCCAAGCGAAGTCGGACCGTCCATGCTTATAAACCCTATTGGTTTCATTGGGCGACAGGGAATGAGATGTCATTTCATCTCAATGTCGGGTAAAAGTCCCACAAAATTGGGAGCAACGTCTCCAAAATGACTTTTACCGCGTTAACGGAGACGTTAAGCCTCAAATCAAACAAACAAAAACCCAGATACATTATTTGTTGGGAAGATTTATTTGACAGATTCACTCTTGTCTAATATATGTAATTTCTTAGCCATATAGCAGTTATGCTTCAAGCCAACATGTCCATTTGGAGACAAAGAAGTGTGCACCAAGAATCAGAAAAATATGTTCACTTTTCCATGATAGAAGCCATCAATATTTTGACAATCACAAAGACCAATAAGAGAAAAGAAGATCAGGAATTATAGAAGAACATGCAAAATGTTAATAGATCAGAAGCAACATTGAGTTAACTAAATCCATGTCCAAACTATAGTAGACCTGTGTTTCACCCTGGACTTATTGTTCTTGCAGTGTGAATTCTGGGCAAAACAATAAGGAAATTAAAAAAAAAGACGTATGTCGGACAGGGCAACCATCCAGCAACTGTAAGTATGTTTCCTTTCCTTCTTATCCAGTAACATTTTATTAATAATGTTTTTAGATATATTTTTTGCATATATATGCATAAATTTAGACCATTTAAGGACAACAAGGCACACCAATTAATCTCTACACCACTGATTAATTTGAACAACGTTGGTGGAGGGCCACCCAATGAACATTTGTGTAGTCAGCCCGTTACTCTTCTCCAGGTAATACAATTCTACGAAAAAAAAATAAGATCACCCGAGGATTATTCCTGCACAGTTTACTTGAAACCCTTGCAGTAAAGAAATTGTGAATGGATGGACGGGTGATGGAAATGGTCCCATTTACATGGAATGAGCACAATGTGTTCATGTGAGTTCACAAATTACCCCAATGATGGGGCCATATCTGAACCTAGAGCTGTAATTTGAACACCTTGATAAAGGTTTACTTGATGTAGCTACACAAACTTACCAAATATCAAAGGTCCTGGGCCTTCTAGTTTCAACATTGTTTTCAAAGCCTTTCCCTATATGAGGCTATGCAAAATAAGTGACCCCCCTGGGATTGGGCCATTTTTATTCCTGGGCTATAATATAAACAATGTTGGTTGAGCAATACTACATAAAAGGTATACCAAATATCAAAGGCCTTGGTCCTCTGTTTCATCTGGGCCTTCCAGTTTCACAAGAAGATTTTAAAATGTCTGTGTAAAACAAGTGATTCTGAAGGTGGGGCCCTTGTTGATAACAGTGCTATGATTTGAACAATCTTGGTAAAAGTCAATTAGATGAATATACATAAAAATATCAAGGACATTGATTTTTTATAGTTTTCCCTATATGAATCAATTTTTGAACAATCTTGACAAAAATTCACTATCTGAAGCTATATTTACCAAACATCAAAGGCCCGACCCTTTCATTTTCAGGCAAGAAGATTTTTAAAGTTTTCCAATATGGGTCAATGTAAAACAAGTGACACAAGAGGGGGCCATTTTTGACCCCAGGGCTACAATTTCAACAGTCTTGGAAAAAGCTACATACCAAATCTCTCAAACCTTACAGCTTTATACAAGATGATTTTAAAGATTTTACTTATTCTCCTTTTTTTCTGTCATGGCAACAAAAGCTGCATGGGATGGAATTCTTCGAACAGGAGACCCAAGTGTGGGCCAAGAATCCTCACCACTAACTTTTTACAAAAACATTCACGTTTCCCTCGCTTTTTTGTCGAAATTTTGAATTTCACCCTTAAAAGACAAACTTCTGAGCAGGCACAAAACTGAATGTTTTTTATAGCTACTTGAGAGTAGTTAGTGCACATCTGGCTATATAAATTGGTTCGACATCATATAATACAGTTTTATACTGCGGTTGCTACTGGCCCCAAAAACTAATGGATTATGTGTGTTTTATACAAAAATGTGCATTTTCCTACCCCGCAATTTTTTTTTTTTTTTGACATATAAAATTTTATTATTTTTCCTGTAGTTAACTTATACACATATATAACTTTTTACACCAAAACATTTTCAAGAATCCAAACCAGTCAGTTTTTAAAAATGTATTCCCATTTTCTGCGTTTTTGTCAATATATCCAAGTTTTTACCCCAAAAAAGACAAGTTTCTGTACACATATCAAGCTGAAACTTCTTTTATCGCTACTTGACAACAGTTAGCTTATGTTTTGGCTATTTAAATAAATTGATATAATTTAATGAAATTTTTGTAATTTAATTCCTGTTTTTGGTGATTTTTATTCAAAATTCGAACATTTTCCCCCAAAAAATCAATTTCGCCAGGGAATATTTTTGGGGATTTTTTTCCTGTAAGTCAGGACACCTCACTGATTTGGAAAATAGTGAAAACCCTTCTGAAGGAATTTATTTGAGGTTGAGGGTCTTTTTGGGCTAAAATGACTGGCCTAATAGTAAAACTTGGGTTTCCGGGGGTATACCTTCTTTTTCTTATTTCTGCTCTAAAATATAAATTGTGGGTACTCGTTAGAACCGCCTCGATGAGGCGGTTCTAACGAGTGCCCACAATCTATATTTTGAACAGAAATAAGAAAAATATCACAATTTTTCATCATAAAATTTTCATTTTTTCGGCGATAAAGGTGGCAATGTGTTTGTATAGGCATGTTTGCGTAATGGTGAGGACCCCAAGTAAGATATGTATTAACAATTGCTTGACCCTCAGTGAAGAATACTTACTTTACTATATCATATGACGTCGCGTCTGAGAGTATACATGTTTTAACGGCATGTAATAAATTCCGTAATCTACTTGTGTATCAAATATGTAAATTAGTTAGATACGCCCCGTAACGTTATACGTATGATGTCTTTAACAACGTAACGTTTACTAATGACGGAATATTGATATTTTTTTTTTTGTAAAATGCGTTTTAAATGTGATATGATAAATAGAATCTTGCATTCGTGCTCATGTACTATTGAATTTATTAAACTCGTTGAGGAAAAGTCATACAATTCTCGGCGAAGCCTCGCATTTTATGCCTTTTCCTCAACTCGTTTAATAAATTCAATAATACATGACCACTCATATAAGATCCTCTATTTAGTTCACTTTACTTACTTTATTTTGTGAATAGTGTTAGTCACACAGATATGGAAGACACCAAGTTATCATATGAGCCCCGCCAAGCGAATTTGTGTCTTCGAGCATTCCGTCATGACAAATTTTAACTGCGCATGCCCAGCCATTCAGAGGTGCCAGGGATATGGCTTTCTGTATGAAGGTACCTCTTGATTCACTGCTTGTATGAGCGAGCAGCGAAGGTTCTGGCGAGACTGCGCGGATGCGCAGGCTCGCCTGAACCTTCGCTGCTCGCATAGGCGATCAGTACCAAAATCGCTTGACGGGGCCCATATGACGTCGTGTCTAAGAATATAATAATGTCATGTACAAGCGCTAGTCATAAGGTCCTTGCATATACTGAATTCGGCAATCCACCAGTGGATGAAAATATGCAAATAAATTCGATACGCCTCGTATCGATACACGTTCGACGTCTTTACGACGTCGGGTTTACTAATGGCATAATTTTATATTCCACGGATATTGTATCACAACGGTCGAAAGAGAACATAACACTAGTGGGTCGAGTGTCACTGAGAGGCTGTTTCGATTGTTTCTGATAGGCTGTTTCGTTTAGCCTTTAAATACTTGTATTTCATTACAATAACACATCCGTGCGACGTGGTGCATTTTTCACAACTCCAATGAAAATCCGTCATACTTTTTCCTATTTATACCGCAAACATAGAATGTGGTGATCATTAGATCTGCCTCATTGAGGCGGTTCCAACGAGTACCCGCATCCTATGTCTCGCAGCAGAAATAAGAAAAATAATAGATACCGCCGTAAACCCCAGTTTTCTCTTTATAAAGTGGGGTTAAACGGGGTGTTCATTTCACGGGCTTGTTCGGTGATATATGCAAACATTGTTGCGCAGGTGCAAAAAAATGATGTCAACAATCCGAATGACGTGAAACCGTGCTTGAGATAATTTCTGCCACACATCAATAACGTTTAACTGACTTTTTACAAACGTAGGTTGTTTTTGAGGATACGTCGAATTCACAAACAGCGGAAAATAAAAATAAATGTTTTTTTCACTGTTTGAAACAATGACAATATCGATTTAGATTTCACTGAAAAATCTCTACCATTCATTGAAAAGCATGCGAGAAAGAATTGTTCTCCATGTGTGCTTAGAAATATTGCCAAATACTTTGTTCTGCACAATTACATATATGCTATATCGTATTTGCATTTAGTGAATTATCTAATTAAATGATTGTACATGTAGTATGCTACTATTCTGGACCAACTCTTGCATTCCAACGAAAACAGCGATTAGGCTAAAATAGCAGTGATATTATTAGAATATCGTTGCAATTTTCCGCATTTGGCAATGCTTGGCCTCTAAACTGAATTCATTTCTTATTCTTTGCATTTAGGTTACATGTACTTTTAAACCCCATTTAGAACCACCTCAACGAGGCTGTTCTAACGATTATTAGAACCGCCTCAAAGACGCGGTTCTAACGCGTACCTACAACCTAAGTCTTGGAGCAGAAATCAGGAAAATAATGTATTCCTATGCGAACCCGAGGTTTCACTATTTTACCCATTGCGAGCTGGAACCCCCTAAACGGGTACCTTGGCAAACAGTGCAGGCCCAGATCAAAAAGCGGCGTCTGACCAGGGCCTGCACTATTTGCAAACAGAATTTTCCGACAAAAATAGAATAATAAAATAATAAAATAGGCCTGACTCCTCTTATAAGACAAATGGACTTGTCCGACATATAGCAGTGGAAGAGTTCACTAGTATACAATGGGTTAAAGTGGGATTTACGGTGGTGTTCATTACACGGACTTGTTTACATGATGAAAATAATTATTGTAATTACTAGAGACATCATTGCAGTGCTTATACAAATATGAGGAAAGCAGGGCCGGTTTTTATCAAAGCATGCTATTTATAGAACCATGAAGGATAGCTTTGTCTCATATGGGGATGGTCAGTTAATGAATAAGTTATATGTTTAGCCACTTGTCATCACGAAAACACGCCTATATAATTTTGACCCCTTCGAATCCCACTTTTATACAGTTTATACGATGATGCGGTTCTAACCAGTCTAAATTTGGAGCAGAAATAAGAAAAATATCACAAGTTTTCATCTTAAAATTTTCGTTTTTTTCGGTGGTAAAGTTTACAATGCATTTGTATAGGCGTGCTTTCGTATTGGCACATAAGAATATCATTATTTTTATTCGTTATATGTTCTTTGGCGTCTGATCAGGATCATATCATTACGATGCCACACCCGCTTTTCACATCTCCAAAATGGCCACTTGTATTATTCTTAATTATACTGCAAACACAGACGCCCATCAGGGCTTGAAGAAATAGATGGGCTGCATGATGCTTCCAAGCAGTGCCGAAACCGACCCGCACAAGAGTACTGGTAAACCGCTTAGAGGATCTAAGCCTGCCCAGGCAAAGCGGTGCGAGTCGGACCGTCCATGCCTATAAAACCTATTGGTTTCATTGGGCGGTCGGGCTTGAGACGTCATTTCATCTCAATATCGGGTAAAAGTCCCACAAAATTGGAAGCGACGTCTCCGAAATGTCCTTTACAGTGTTGATGGGGAAGTTTATCCTCAAATCAGTCAAACAAACAAACAAAAACTGTAAACATAGGCTGTACCCACAACCTATGTCTTGGAGCAGAAATAAGAAAAATAATGTATACCCCCTAAAACCCAAAGTTACTCTATATAAAGTGGTATTTAGGGGGCAGCTGATTTCACGGCCTTGTTCACGGGATATTTTGGACAGTATGCATATACTCATACACTACATGAATTCTGGGATGTATGTTGCTGCATGTTTCCAGCTATCACTGTCATGTTTGACGTTGATATAAATTTGTAGCATTTTGGAGCAAAACTTTCATTATCATATGATAGTCCTACACGTAAAGAGTGCATCAGTTTCCTATCTCCAAACTTTTTTCGGGTTGGTTACATTACTGATATTTGGCAACGTCTCCGAAATGACCTTTACAGTGTTGACAGGGACGTTAAATATCAAATCAGACAAACAGAACTGATATTTGGCACTCGCTACAACAGCCTCACTGTGGATTGTTTTTAAATCGACCCAAAGTTACTACATGTAAGCGTAGCAGATTAACGTGATGATGTCCACTGATATTTTGAATTTCAGGTAACGCTGCGCTATTTTTATCCTTGTGTGGGAAGGATGCTACCCGTAGCAACGATCTGGATTGGATTAAAGTGTTGGGTTTGGCAAACAATGTAGACCCAAAACGCGGCGTCTTATCGGAGTCTGCACTGTTTGCTAAAAGTGCAGGACCTTACGATAACACACCCGTGCGACAAAGTGCATATTTCACATCTCCAAAATGGCTACTTTTCTGATGAAAATCCCTGATATTTTGCTTATAAATACTGCAAATATAGGTCGTGTGTGCTCGTTAGAACCGCCTCAATGAGGCGGTTCTAACGAGTACCAATAACCTATGTCTTGGAGTAAAAATAAGAAAAATAACGTCTACCCCCGTAAACTCCCGTTTTTCTCTATATAAAGTAGGGTATAGAGGGGTCTTCATTTCACGGACTAGTTCACGTGATGAATTTAGGGGTTAAGCGAAACAGCCTAAGTCTCTGTTCAGGACCGTTTTCCCAGCCATCAGGTGAACAAGTCATTGGCTGTCAGCAAAGGCAAAGACAAGTCTGCGTACATCATGTTACCAAGTCCGTGTAATGAAAACCCCTAAACCCCACTTGATACAGAGGAAACTGAGGTCTACGGGGATTTTCGTTATTTTTCTTATTTCCGATCCTAGACAAAGGTTGTAGATACTCTTTAGAACCGCGGTTCAAACGAGCACCCGCATCCTATGTTTGCAGTAAAAATAAGAAAAATAGCACGGATTTTCATCACAAAAGTAGCCATTCTGGAGAAGTGAAAATACACTAGGTCGCACGGGTGTGTTACTCAGTGGCAATCGACTTTCCAGTGCCGTCAGTGCTTTGATTCATGTTTGGGTTTTTGATGTTGCATGCACGGCCCTTTCAAGATTATTCACTAATATCGCGCCGATCGTTAATCAGAGTTTGGCAAAAATAGGAGTGCCCGGAGAAAAACTCCTGACCTTCCATTGATGAAATTGGAACGAGCTAGGCTCGAGCCACACTAGTGAAAAAACTTAAATATTAAGGGGAATGGCTGACTTCAGGAGAGGCAACGCCTGCAAAAGTATTTTCTCCCACGTGAAAAGGGTTCTACTCTTAAAAGAAAGAATTTGCTCTTTAGGAGCAAATTCTTTCCTTTAAGAGAAGAACCCTTTTTCAGTGGGACAGGGCTTACAGAAAGCGAAATGAAAGTGCCGAAAGTTGTCTCCGTTTGAAAAAGGGCGAAAACATCTGCCAGGTGTTCACATTCCCCTAAAGAGTCGAAACCATCTAGACCAAGAGGTACGATAAGTGTTCGTCATTATCGTTCGTCCTCTTAGTACCAATGCTGGACTTTGATCTTCATAACGATAACACACCCGTGCAACATAGTGCATTTTCTCATCTCCAAAATGGCTACTTTTCTCATAAAAATCCTTGATATTTGTGTTATAAATGCTCAAAACATAGCTTGAGGGTGCTCGTTAGAACCGCCTCAATGAGGCGGTTCTAACGAGTACCCACAACCTATGTCTTGGATTAGAAATAAGAAAAAAACAATATATACACCCGTAAACCCCAATTTTCTCTATATAAAGATGGGTTTAGGGTGTCTTCATTTCACGGATTTGTTCACGTGATGTGGTGAAAACCGCGGAAGGCGTTTAAATACATGCCTTTCTTATTTCAACTTCTTACTTCCGACTTCAAATTTCATGAATTCTTATTTCCAACCTCATGACCTCTCACATTTGACATTTAACTTCAGACTTCTAACTAATAACTTTATTACTTATTACTTGTATCTTCATCTTACAGCAGCATCCCACTTCATTACTTATTATTGCTTACAACGTACCTTCTAGATTCCATCTTGTAAATCTACACGTTTCACTTCTTAAATTTCCATTTTATAACGTTTTGACTTCATAAAGTTATAGGCAATGAAATTGGAAGTAAGATGTAAGAAGTGAGAATTAAGAGTTTGGAACATAAAGACCCAGCCAATGCTATTTAGGTCATATTAAGCCGATCTGTCGACCTGACTGCACGTTTCACAAGGCAGCAGAAAGGAGAGAATGACCGTAGGAAGAGAAGTAAAACGTGAAAAAATTTAGAAGCCCCCCCCCCCACACACACACACACACACGCACACCTGTTGGCATTCTTGAAATAAACCGTGTTTCATCAAAATAATACTTTTCAAATAGTAAATCTGACGTCGCAGAACGCGGCGTCTGATCACTATAGGAATCAACCATGGTTTTTCATGCATTAACATTCGCCGGGTCCCGAGGAAGCTGTTTGAACATGAGACCGCCAGGCCGAATGTTCAAATATCTTCCGAGGGATACGGCAAATGTTAATGGAATGAAGTAACCATGGATAATCGTTGTTCTTGCATAACTTACAATTCCGACAGCAAATTTTGACGAAAACGCCCAAAAACTCGACACATAAACTCCATATTAACTCTTCAAATGCGACCGGCGAACCAACATGGCGGCCAGTTCAGAATGTTGTTTACAATGACGTTGTTACGCAGTAACCATCTGACGTCATCATAGAACCCTAAAACGCCACGTTCAGGGCGATAGCGCAACGTCGGTCAACGTAACGTTAACAAAGCAAGGCCAGTCTTGTGATATCAAAAGCTCAAAAACATCCTTGTTAAAACAGCACGCGAATTTCATGATTTGAACATGGTTTTTGCTGTCTGAGCACGGCTTTCGATCCATTTGACAATGGCTTCAAACAGCCATGCGCATGGACATTTATGCAAGAATGTCTATTTAACGTATAAAGATGTGTGGTACATGTTTTATTAATTAGAAATTTCACGGTTACATACATACACACAGAGGAGTACATATATATGTACCATTGGATTGGACGTAGGCATAGCCTATTTTAGTCCTTTCCGAGTGGTTCTGTATACGTCAATGTTCATCAATAAATACAGTTGAAATCACAATCACATGTGTGGTACATATAAAATATACAATGAATTAACTAACCCTGCAGATACCCCTCCAATTAAAAATGGACCTGGCCAAAGCTTATATGTGGACGATTCTTTGTACATGTAACTATATGTTACCGTGCGCAAGTTTTGCTTTGTAAGCTGAGAACACTTCACATCCATGTTGTCTAATATATGAGCCGGCGCACGACAAAACCTACAATGTGCGCCCAACGAAGAGGAAGACTGGGGATGTGCAGGCTGAACAGTCTTCGTTGTGCGCTCTAAGGAAAGCTAAGGGCCCAATGCTCCTCCATGCAAGGGGGAAGTCTCTGGTTAGACTATATGGATGCGCAGGCTGATCTTCGATGGGCGCACATGTAAATTGTAGGTTTTGTCATGCGCTGGCTCATATGCTTTGAATGCTTTTTTTTGTTTGTATGTATGTATGTTTGTTTGTTTGTTTCTTGTTATTTTATTTTGTTGTTCCGCTGATAAGTATTAATTTCAATATTAATCTTCAGTTACCTATAGTTTATGAGCGCTAAATAACAGTGTTATTTTCTACTTACATATGATATCATTGGAATGTTGAAGGCCGCTGCCACTTTTGCCTCGTGTATACATGTCTCCTGTGGTCCAATATACACAGATATATCCTTATATATTAATTCCACTGTCTGTTTAATGCTTTCAAACTCACTGCCGTATGTTTCAGCTATTATGAGATCAAGGGTATGATTGGGCAGAATGCTCGTAGCGTTGTTAATTTCTCCAAGGGCCAGAGTTAAGGCCCCAGAAATGGCTTGCCCCGGACGGCGATAAAATATTCCAGGTAATTTATCTGACCCCGTGATATATCCTAATTTTACAGTTTCGGCGAAACACAAAATTGGAGAAAAACAAATAAATATCAATATAAACGTTTTCATCCTGCATCACATATCATTGCTCTCCGATAAGAGTTTGTAACTACTATGTAAATCCAATATAGTAGATCACTGCAACTCACTTTACACAGTGGGCCGGGGCACAGTACACTTTGTTTTGTTTGTTTGTCTGTTGGAGGTTTAACCCTTCTCTTGCTGAATATTCTTTTTAGCCCCACCCATCTGTGACTTTGAACCAATCAGATTCCTTGATGTAATTTATTCCTACAAATTCATAAACTGAATGTCAAACAGTGTAGATCCTGATCAGATGGCTTCTTCAGAAGCCATCTGATCTGGATCTACACTGTTTCCAAAGATATGGGTTATCGTGAACAGCAAGATAAGGGTTAACGTTCCCGTCAACACTGTAAAGGTCATTTTGGAGACGTTACTTCCAATTTTGTGGGACTTTTACCCGACATTGAGATGAAATGACATCTCAAGCACTGCCGCCCAGTGAAACCAATAGGGTTTATAAGCATGGATGGGCAGACTCGCACTGCTTTGCCTGGGCAGGCTTAGATCCTCTAACCGGCTTACCAGAACTAGTTGGCGGGCCGTTTCAGCCGTCTGCGTGGAAGCATCATGCAGCCCATCTATTTCTTCAAGCTCCGATGGGCGGAGGCCGTACTTTGTTAAAAGGCCGTGTATTGAACACCTCCATTACGGAAACACCTCTATACAAATACATTGTAATTTTTTCGCCGAAAAAAAAACTTGTATTTTAGGATGAACACTTGTGATATTTTCCTTATTTCTGCTCAAAATATAGATTGTGGGTACACGTTAGAACCGCCTCATTGATACGGTTCTAACGAGTACCCTCCACTCTATATTTTAGAGCAAAAATAAGAAAAGTAAGGTTTTCCCTTATATGTATAAAAGTGGGGTTCAAAGGGGTCCGAATAATATAGGCGTGTTTTCGTGATGCCGGCAAACACAACAATTGTAACAGCGATAAAACGGTTGTACAGTTTTGTTTTTTTTTTTGTTTTTTTATTTTTTGTTTTTTATTTCTGCTCCAAATCACAGAATTTTGGGTACTCGATAATTCCTCCTCGTCGAGGCGGTTCTAACAAGCACCTACAATATATTTGAAGCACAAATCATATAAATGAACAACACTGAAAATTTTCTTTTGAAAAAAAGTCTATTCTTAACGTCATCATTGCGACAACACTACCGTCGACACAGTGCCTTTTTCACATCTCCAAAATAACTATTTTGTTGATAAAAATCCGTGATTTTTTCTTATTTATACTGCAAATATAGACTGTTGTTGCTCGTTAGAAGCGATTAATTGAGGCGGTTCTTACAAGTTCACACAGCCAATGTTTTGGAACAGAAATAAGAAAAATAATGTATACCCCCGTACACCCCTGTTTTTCTATATAAAGTGGGGCTTAGGGGTGTTAATTTCACGGTTTTGTTCACGTCATGATTAATTATAGTCTTATCTTTCATGGACATGTTAACGCCATGAGCATACAAACTTAAGAAACCCATCCATTCTTATGAGTACACACAATATACATTTTCAATATTAAATATAAACATCATACCAGACATACAGTTTACATTTCCAGTGTAAAGCCTAATGTAAACCTATAGAAAACAATGTAGTTCACAATTCAATGAACGCAGCGGGACCTCGGTTTGAAGACTCATCCGAAAGTCTAGAGAAGCCCGGGATCGATTCTGCGACCCCTAGTTTGAAAGGCGAGTATCGTAACCACTACAGCACATAGGCTTCTGATGATATAAGAAATAAACTTATTTTTTTCTGCAGATCATGAAAGTATGAACGATAGCGGGTCGCTAGTAAAGGACATTCACTTTGCAGGCAATCCACTGCGTTCATATTTCATGAACAGTCGAAAAATAAAATTCATTTCTTAAATATCTGCAGTTATGCTACATGTAACTACAGTAAAATTCCTATAATAAGACCAACTTCGGGACTGCTCAAAACCACTTTTGAACAGTCCCAAAAGTGGTCTCTTTCCATAAGACACTGAGTGCAGAAAGCACACAGAAAAAATGACCAAAACCTTTTAAATATGCTTTCTACAGGAGAATTAGTCTTAATTTTAGGTGGTCTTAATAGCGGAATTTCAGTGTATTTGTAGGGACATAAACGATTTCGAAACAGCCATGGTAAACGAGTCGTCTTAGTTCGAACATTCGGTGTTGCGTTGTACCTGCAGTAGGTGAGTTTGTTTGTTTGTTTGATTTGAGGTTTAGCGTCAACGTCAACACTGTAAAGGTCATTTTGGAGACGTTGCTTCGAATTTTGTGGGACTTTTACCCGACATTAAGATGAAATGACATCTCAAGCCCTGCCGTCCAATGAAACCAATAGAGTTTATAAGCATGGACGGTTACGACGCGCACCGCTTTGCCTTGGTAGGAGCAGTTTACCAGTACTCGTGTGCGGGTCAGTTTCAGCTCTGCGTGGAAGCATCATGCAGCCCATTTATTTCGTCAAGCCCCGATGGACGGGGGCCGTGCAGTAGGTGAGAGCGGATCTTAAGTGATTACACCCAAAACTTCGTTTAGCCTGAGCGGGAACACAGGTAATATGAACTGAGCCAATCACGAAAACATTCCTATATATTTCTGACCCCCTTGAACCCCTTTTTTATATAGTAAAACTAGGGTTTGCGGGGGTAAACCATATTTTTCTTATTTCTGCTCTAAAATATAGATTGTGGGTACTCGTTAGAACCCTAAAATATAGATTGTGGGTACTCGTTAGAGGCGGTTCTAACGAGTACCCACTATCTATATTTTAAGCAGAAATATGGAAAATATCGCAATTTTTCATCTTAAAAAAAAATCATTTTTTCGGCGATAAAGGTCATAATGTATTTGTATAGGCGTGTTTTCGTAATGGTTCAGCCTGCAAGGAAGCATAAGCCATATGAACTGAGCCCTATGGTGTCTGTAAGACCATTTTACTAGCCCCGCAGGTACACGACGTTTATTCAACGTCAAGAGACTGCTGCAATATTTTTCGTGCCACAGAATAATTATTTGCTTGCGAAGTTGCAAATTTCGAGAAACACTCTCTTTGAAACAGGTGGAAAATCTTGATATTAAAAAGTTTTGCATTAAAATCTTAGCATAGGTGCCAATAAGATAATTTCCATCTCTCAAGCAAAAACAGCTGCATAGTTTAGAAGGCTTATTGTATTCTGAGCAGATAATCATAAACACAAACGAAAGACAAACAGTTATTATCTATTTAACAGGAATGTCTAAACTTAAAATGTGTTACACCATTTTCATCACCCGAACAATACCGGGAAATGAAAACCCCCGTAAATCAGACTTTATATAGCAAAAACTGGGGTTTACGGGGATGTATATTATTTTTCTTATTTCTGCTCAAAACATAGATTGTGCATATACGCTAGAACCGCCTCGTTGAGGCGGTTCTAACGTGTACCCACAATCAATGTTTTGAGCAGAAATATGAAAAATATTAGATTTTTTATCTGAACATGTTCAGTTTTTTTGGTGGTAAAATGTTCACTATATTTGAATAGGTGTGTTTTCGTCATGTTGACATGTTTTACACCATTTTAAAAATATTTCAACTTTCATCAGCTTCCTCTTATGGTTGTATAAATAGAGAATACCAGGTGAGTGTCTTTTGATATCAAGTTTATCAGGCAAGGCTTCGAGAACGCTTGTAGAATCGCGAGGCTTGCCGAGCGATTCTACATGCGTTCTCGAAGCCGAGTCTGATAAACTTGATATCAAATGACACGAATCTGGTATTCTATTTATCAGTTTATCCCCTTGTACACTCTTAAATTAGCAATTTACTATCAGTCCTCAGTGCGTTCAAGCATTCTGGTGGCCGATATATTTAGTATCAGCTGACCATATTTTCCTATGATATTTTTTTTTAAGTAGTTATGCCATATTTCCCAGTTACAATAACATTTTTGTCATTTTCCAGTAGTCCGGTTCATTCATAAAAGTGCAATGTCACGTTGACGTGATAAAGCTCACTTGTCCTGAGATAGCATATCTTTATCAGGTCAATGCGTTACAATGCAAAATATACAGGGGGTAACTGATAAATGGCATTTTTCTTACTTGTTTGTTTGTTTGATGTTAAACGTTCCAGTCAACACTATATAGGTCATTTTGGAGACGTTGCTTCCAATTGTGTGGGACTTTTACCCGAAATTGAGATAAAATGACATCTCAATCCCTGTCGCCCGATGAAATTAATAGAAATTATAAGCATGGACGGTCCGACTCGCACAGCTTTGCCTGGGCAGGCTTAGTTCCTCTAAGCGGTTTACCACTACGCGTGTGCCATCGGATAAAGCTCTGCATGGAAGCATCATGCATCCCATTTATTTCTTCAAGTCCCGATGGGCGGGGGCCGCATTTTTCTTTTGATGTATTGTTATATTCATATTATTTCTGCTTCAAACATAAATAGTGTAAGCTCATTAGAACCGCCTCATTGGGGGCGCTTCTAACGAGTACCCACATTCTATGTTTTTGGGCGAGAATAAAAAACAACGCTTACCTAGTAAACCCCACTTTTTCTCCATATTCACTACACGGACTTGCCAGTATGATACAGTCTTCATTTTGCCTATTCCGTATACAGAAAGCTTTCGAAAAAAGGTCGAGAAATAAAGGAAATGATTTGCTCATAAGAAGCAAAACTAAGTCTGTTAACCCTTATCCTGCTGAATAAATTAATTTAGCCTCGCCAATTACTGAATATCAACTTATCAAAAACTTCATGTAACGTATTCGTTCATTTCACAAACAACATGAGAAACAGTGTAGATCCTGATCAGATGGTTTGTTTGAATTGAGGTTTTACGTCCAGGTCAACACTATGTAGGTCATTATGGAAACATTACTGCCAATTTTGTTGGGCTTTTACCCGACATAGAGATTAAATGACATTTCAAGCCCTGCCGCCCAAACAAACCAATAGGGTTTATATGTAGGGACGGTCGGACTCGCACCACTTTGCCTCGACTGGCTTAGATACTCTAGCGGTTTACAATTACCCATGTGCGATTGGTTTCATCCTTTGTGGAAGCATCGTGCAGCTGAATAAATTTCTCCAAGCCCCGATGGGCAAGGGCCCACAATCTGATATGGATATACACTGCTTGCGAAGGTAGGGGCTGTCGGGTTCAGCAGGATTATGGTTCTTTTATGAATATTCAACAGGGATAATGTCAGAAAGTTGTCAGATCCAAACCGCCTCATTCGGAAGCGGTAATTTTTGTCTATAGAAATTGTGGGTAACCAAGGTTGATTTAAACAATATTTCATTTACTCTCAAACAGCTGAGCAACACACATACATGGATATGGGCCATATGAGGATCTGAACGGAAGCCTATGGCTAAAAGAGTTCATTTCCAAGATTAACGCAATACCAATTCACATTATGCTACACTGGTCCATCTATTCATTGTCTTCGTAAATATTAACAAGCTGACTCTTGGGAAAGGGGCTCTAAGCAATCTCCAGTTTATGTTCTTCAACTATTAACGTAGTTAACGTATAGCGCTAGACGCATGACTACATACGTCAAGCTACCTTTGCGAGTCTGTACTTATGCACAGGCTCCTACGCTTACATTACGATATAACAAACATGGTACGCGTGTAACATAGTGCATTCTATCATATCTCGAAAATGGTCACTGATATTTGTCTTTTAAGTTACTTATGCTCCAAGCATAGGTTTTCTGTGCTCGTTAGAACGTAGGTTGTGTGTACTCGTTGGAACCGCCTCAGTGAGGCGGTTCCAACGAGTACCCACAAAATACGTCTTAGAGCAGTAATAAGAAAAATAATGACTACCCCTGTAAACCCCAGTTCCCTATATAAAGTGGAATTTAGGGGGATGTGCATTACACGGAGTACCTTGGCTGATAGCCCATTACGAAAACACGCCTATACAAATACATTGTAAATTTTACCGCAGAAAATCGCAAATTTTGAGATGAAAAATTATGATATTTTTCTTATTTCTTCTCAAAATATAGATTGTGAGTACTCTTGAGAACCGCCTCGTCGAGGCGGCTCTAACGAATACCCACGATCTATATTTTAGAGCAGAAATAAGAAAAATAAGGTTTACCCCTTTAAACCCCAGTTTCACTATATAAAAGTGGTGTTCAAGAGGGTTATAAATGAATAGGCGTGTTTTCGTGATGCTTTGCCAGAAGCACCATTTTTTCATTAGTTGGCCCATTTCCTCTACAAAGCAATCATCGTTTTGCATGGCCTCATAAATTTCTTCTATCAATTTACATTTTTTTAATCCGAGACCAGCGTTCATTTTGTATATTGCGGATGCCATTATATTTCTAGGAATTCATAGCAGAATATTGTGCAATTATCGATAACGGTGCAACAAACTACAAATAAACTCAAGTTTATAAAACAGTGTTAAGACATTTTGCGCTAATATTTGCGTCCGACAATGCATACAATTCATAACGTGTATTTTGGAAAACAGTGCATGCTCATACGAGACAGCGCATTTGCGCAGTATCGCCTGAGCATGCATGTGCTGTTCGCACGTTGGGCCTATGCTCCGGTAATTGAGTGGTGCACAAGCACAAATTATGTTTCTGTAAACATGCCTACACGGTCACAAATAGTGTAGAGAAGCCTCCGCGATGAAGTGTTTATGCTACTCACCTCATAAATCCCAGGGTCGTCGGATCGATCCCGGGATTCTAAAGACATTCGGATGGTCGTCTCCGTATGACCTTAGCTGTTGGTGGGACGTAATAACACACACACACACACACACACACACACACACACACACACACACACACACACACACACACACACACACACACACACACACACACACACACACACACACACACAGGCTCAAAACGAGGTCATGTAGTGTTACAGAAATCGTGGACGTAGAAGTATTGGAAGAACAAAAAAAAAAAAAAAAAAAATAGTGGGATAGTGATTCTCAAATTGTCCTCATGGGCTTTGATATGGATTAATACTTCAAAGATGGATAATGATAGTGACGTCAAGCAGGCGTATATCGAAAAACCGAGGCAACGCCGAATCAACGCCAAGATGTTGATTCAGCGTTGATAGGGTGTCATGGGCACTTTGAAGAAGACCCATACAATATACATGTCCGCCCCCGCACATCGGGTAAGTTGAAGAAATAAATGGGCCGCATGATTGGTGCCTCCACGCAGGGCCGAGGCCGACCTACACACGAGCACTGGTAAACCGCTTAGATGATCCAAGCTCGCCCAAACAGAGCGGTGAGAGTCGGTCCGCCCACGTCCACAAACCCCACCGGCACCACCGCGCGGCAGGGCCCGAGATGCCATTTCACCCCAACGTCGGGCAAAAGTCCCTCAAAGTTTGAAGCAACGTCTCCATTATACAGACGTTACTTTCAAATTCTATGCCGGGAACGCAACAATGAAAACTACTCCGAAGCATTATCGTAAAATAAATATAATTCTGACAATCATAACAGACAGCTGAATATGTCATAGGCTCGCTTTTAAAGTAACAGATCAAAACATATTCAGCACGGCACAGCGGTAATCATTAACCTCATATTTCAGCTTGAGATTCTTATGTTGAGCGTTTAAATTGAATCTTTGAGGGTCTGTAAATCTAGACAAGATACTTGTCTATAATTGAAGAATACTTAGTGTTCGCTGCCAAATAGCACTGTCACTGTTTGGCTACCGTACAACTGTCTACGTAACCATAAAATGCACCGAGTCAAGCGAAATTGCTTTCCGTCATGTGAGATACATACCTTTTATTCGCCTATCCCAGTGTACCAGATCACCATTACGCCTATTCAAATACATTGTCACCTTTATCGCCGAAAAAATGAAAATGTTAAGATGAAAAATTGTGATATTTTTCTTATTTCTGCTCCAAATATAGATTGTGGGCACTCGTTAGAACCGCCGGCACTTTTTAGAACCGCCTCATACGAGTACCCACAATCTATCTTTTAGAGCAGAAATAAGAAAAATAAGGTTTACCCCTGTAAACCCCAGTTTTACTATATAAAAGTGGGGTTCAAGGGGGTCAAAATTATATAGGCGTGTTTTCGTGATGTTTCGTCTTCTAAAGACGTTCTACCGTGTTTGAATTCCCCAACCCAGAATTTAACTTGTGCAGACGATGGTGCAAAAGACCTATAAAAATGGTCAACTCGCAATGTATTTATTGACCTCTTTTCCGATTCAAACCCCAAGTACGCAATTATAACACGGTACTTAACTTTTGACGAAAAGCTTGCGTTTGCATCGCTATCCATGTTTCACGTTCAGTATCATGAGTGAATGACACTATACAGATGCAATTTTGCCCTCCTCCCAAAAATATGAATTGAAACAAGGCATGGGACTCTTGGTTGGCTCGGTCATTTGGAAATGGGATAGGCTGGTTATTTACTGACTTGCCCTCGTACGTATTGACCCAGTTCAGGTCCGCGATCAGCTGTCAGCCTCGGGCAAATACAGCAGACCTAGGGCCTGCAATTGGGCTGACGAAATTATTTGATTAATAGCATTATATTAATGGGCAAATTATAATAGGGTGTTTTCTGAAACTTCCCCTTGTTAAAGAGTTATAAATCCAGTCTGATGGCACCTGACAAAAGACAATGCTAAATGTGTTTGTTTTCATCATGGATGCATTTTTGTCTTTCTAAAGCTGCCACAAAACATAAACAATGTATTATTGTTTTCAATATGATAAGACGATCTCGTGTAACACGATCCTGTTTTGTAGCATGCAAGCTCTTAGGAACAGATTCAAATAAGTCTTTCTATGGGCTCCGTCAAACGATTTTGGTACTTATCGCCTATGCGAGCAGCGAAGGTTCAGGCGAGCCTGCGCATCCGCGCAGTCTCGCCAGAACCTTCGCTGCTCGCTCATACAAGCAGTGAATCAAGAGGAACCTTCAGACAGAAAGCCATATCCCTGGCCCTTCTGAATGGCTGGGCATGCGCAGTTAAAATTTGTCATGACGGAATGCTCGAAGACACAAATTCGCTTGGCGGGGCTCATATGGTGTCTGTGCTTGTATGTAAATATGTTTAATTTTGTTTACATGCACACGTATTAAATATTGTAAAGTTTAAACCAAAAGTGTTGAAAATGTGACATTTAAATCATTGACATTCCTTCACCATAATGATGATATATTAACATTTTAATCCCTAGATAAGGTTTCCAGTAATTTCGTACTCAAGTCATTTCGTACCCTAGTCATTTCGTACAATTTTGATCATGCTTTGGTCATTTCGTAACCATTAACAGCAATTTATTACCGAAGTAATTTCGTAACCATTTTGGTCATTATATTGACTAACGTGGCTACGAAATGACTAAAGCATAGTCAATTTGAACGTTTCTGGTCTTTTTTATTATTTTGGTCATTTAATACCTAGGTGCTTAATAGGCTATTGCTTACTGACGGATGCATGTAGATGAAGGACAGTCGCACGAATGATTGCGTGGGCTGACGGGCGGGTACTCCGGCGTCCGATTTAAGGAACAACAGTTCTTGTTTTCAGTTTTGGTTGTACAGCTCTTTCAAGATTATTTCACTTATTTCAAGCCGATCGTTAAAAGGAGGTGGGCGAGAACCACAGTGACCGGAGAAAAAAACAACTGGCCTTCCGTTACAGACTTTGGCGTCTCACATGTTACCCGAATAAGGTTCTAACCCACAGCGGTGAGAGACCTAATGGTTAAAAGTCAGCGCTCATATCCACTAGGTCGCGGCGGCCTTTAGAGACTGGTTAAACTGTGAAAGGGACTGGCCCTTGCCGCCACATTGGTTAACAGTGTTTAAATGGAATAACCCAAACTATACGGACAAACGGAACCTCCTAACGTAATCGGACAGAAAGAGTGAATAAAAATTGGATAGATGGTTAGATGGATGGATGGATGGACAATGCGGCGGTTGTAACATCACGTGAACAAGTCCGTAAAATGAACACCCATAAACCCCACTTTATATAGAGAAAACTGGGGTTCACGGGGTATACATTATTTTTCTTATTTCTGCTCCAAGGCAAAGGTTGGTACTCGTTTGAACCGTCTTAGTGACGCGGTTCAAACAATCTATGTTGGCTGTATAAATATGGAAAAAATCACGGAATTTCATCAGAAAAGTAGCCATTTCGGAGACGTGAAAAAATATGCACCATGTTTTCGTAATGACACGCAGCCACAACCTTTGTTCTCTGATGTGGTTCAAATATTTACTAAGCAAGCAGTCTATTTTTAAGAAAAAAGGACACTACACTTGTAGTATATTAAAATAATCTTACGCGGTTGCGAGATGCTTTCCAGCGGGTCACTGTCCAGCAGAGATGGGCATTTATTGGAATAAATATGGAACTATCCCCTGCATTCATTGCCAACACAATACAATTTTATTGTTCATGAAATTAATTTCGGAATCGGCAATTATTTTATTCTTATTTTATTCTGGTTTTGGTTTACGACCCTTTCAAGATTATTTTACTTGTTTCGAGCCGATCGTTAATCAGAGGTGGGCGAAAAACGGAGTACCCGTAGAAAACCGCATGACCTTTCTTTGCAGAACTTTGCATCACACGTGTGGCTCGAGCGAGCCACAGCGGTAAGAAACCTAATGATTAAGAGTCACCGCTGTTACCCTTAAGGCTACGTAGGCCCGTCGTAAAACTTTTTATTTACGATATAGAGCACATAGCTACGTGATACGTTGTCCAAGCCACCGCTCTAAATTCACAATAATGATAAAAAAAAACGCAACATTTCCCTATCGGCCAGCTGCAATGAAAATTGGCCTCTGAATTTTCACATACAGGTCAAAGTATGCTTTAATCCATTTTGTACCGGAAACCCCAACACGGGTACCCTGGCAAACAGTGTAGGCCCAGATCAGACGCCGCAGATGATCGGGGCCTCCACTGTTTGCTAAAGGCTGAGCCATTTTCCAAATAAATTTTGAAGGAAAAAACAACCTGACCCCTGAATTTTGAAATGGACTCCTGGTATACATAAGGAGGAAGATTCCACCCTGCTGGCATTCTACATAAATCTACAGCGGGCCGTTAGCGGCCCGTCAGCTACCCTGACGGGCCGCTAACGGCCCGCTGTAGATTTATGTAGAATGCTTACTGGGCATTTGGTACAAAAACGGTTAAAAAGGGATACCCCTTGAAATTGAACTACCAATTGCGCACGATAACAAGAACACGAGTTGATTTGTTCTTCTGCAATGTTGTCTCTTGCTATAAGTATTGATACAAAACTTTTGTATTTTTATCTCAGTCTTGACTTTGGAACACTTTAGATTTTTCGTATTTTCAGAAAATTGAAAAATTCCGCGAAACTGGCACATCTGCTGATGCGAGCTGATCTTTTCAGGGCTAAGTTAAATTTAATGCCGAATGCCGATGCACTGATAATACTGAAACTGATTATGAGAGACATGTAAATGCAGGCAGGGTGCGAAACATAAACGGTCGAGCAATGTTTCCTGACTCGACTTTATTTATTTATTTATTTATTTATTTATTTATTTATTTATTTATTTATTTATTATTTGACTCTAGGCACAAAATGAACAAATTTGGTAGGAAAACAACTCCGAAGTGGGTACGAAATGACTAAAGATGGTAAGAAATGTCCCAAATGAAATAAAAGCGGGTACGAAACAACCAAAATGGCAAGAAATGACTTGAGTATGAAATGAATGACCGGTTAAGCTAGATACTTCCGGATCTGAAAGCTCCTGAAAATAACAATGAATGGCCGAATACAGCCGCACTGAACCTCCCGTTGTTAACCGCGAAATAATACCATCATGTTAACAAATCCGTGTAATGTACACCCATCTTAACCCCATATTATATATAGGGAAAACTGTTTTTTTAGAATTTATTTTTTGTTTCACATAAACCTGACATCTTTCTTCTTTAATGAAAAAGAGTTTCAGCATATTAATTGTTTGTTTGATTTGAGGTTTAACGTCCCCGTCAACACTGTAAAGGTCATTTTGGAGACATTGCTTCCAATTTTGTGGGACTTTTACCCGACATTGAGATGAAATGACATCTCAAGCCCTGTCGCCCAATGAAACCAATAGGGTTTATAAGCATTGACGGTCCGACACTCTCACCGCTTTGCCTGGGCAGGCTTGGATCCCCTAAGCGGTTTACCAGTACTCGTGTGTGGGACGGATTCAGCTCTGCGTGGAAGCAAAATGCAGCCAATATTTTTCTTCAAGCCCTGATGGGCGGGGGCCATCACAATATTAATTAATTATGAAAAAAGTAAATAGCATATTCGAATTTAAGTGTGTTTTTTAAATTATGATCTTCAGCTGAAACTAGACAGACACAGCGCCATCAAGTCCATTAAAAGAATACACCCACCATGTAAAACGAGGGTGTATTATGGCGTTAGGGTAAATAACAGTTTCCTTCTGAAAAGCACAGGTTTTAGGTACATGCTGACTCTATAAGGCTGTTCTTATGAGCATCACAGTATTAGTTTATAGCAAAAAACAAACAATCAAACAAACAAACAAAATAATAATAAAAAAAAAAAACAAGAGAGGAATATACCACAGATTCTCGTCAGCAACCATTCGACTGTTTATCACGACTACAAGACGGCATTTTCAATGTGTATTTTCCTTATTTTTCAATGAAAACCAGACACAATTCACATGTAATGTCTGGGCTTATTTACTATAAAAAAATATTTTATAAAAATCAAATTGTTGTCGGCTCCAGGAATTTATATAGCAGTTGATGGGGAATGAGAGAATAAAGAAAGTTATCTCATGTGGGTTTGTAATGCAGGTTCAGCGGACAATTTCAATTAAAATGAAACACTGTTGAGAATGATATTTCCTGAGATTCAGTGCATGACGGGAATGAAAACACTGATCTGCATGGTTTCCGCCATTTTTTAGGAAAGGAAACAAGATTAGGAACGTCCAAAACCGCACCTCTTTGAAAAATAAGGCTTCCCCTACTAAAGGAAAGAATTAGCTCCTCGTGTTGGATTTGTCGTGGTTAGGTGAGGCGAATGTGTCGTGTATCTTACATCACTGGGGCGTCCAATCGATATAAGCTTGCAGTTGGGCAAGGCCTAAGACCCCACGACAGGGACGGGTAGAGGGTACATGTTTTTATTTCTTCTGTTTCTAGACTTCCATCTTCCATTCATTTTCTTTTCTCTTTCTCGTCTGTCACTCACTTTAATCTCCTCTACAATCTCTTACTTTTTATTTCAGTTTTCTGTTTCTCTCTGCATGATGCTTCCACGCAGAGCTGACACCGACTCGCACACGAGTACTGGTAAACAGCTTAGAGGAGCTAAGCCTTTCCAGGCCAAGCGGTGCGAGTTCGGCCCGTCCATGCTTAAAACCCCTATTGGTTAAATTGGGCGACAGAGCTTGAGATGTCATTTCATCTCAATGTCGGGTAAAAGTCCCACAAAATTGGAAGCAACGTCTCCAAAATGAACTGTACAGTGTTGATGGGTACGTTAAACCTCAAATCAAACAAACAAAACTGATCTGTGAGACGACATAAAATGACCTACAAGGGTTGACGTATCATTAAACCAAAAACATTCAATTAATTGACAGGCGCACATTTTGATAAGTTGCCTTCCCTTTAGGTGAAACCAATTGCCATTTTTAACTTCCGAAACGTGTTAGCAATTTACTGCATCGTACTAATAAACAAGTTTTTTATCCATCAATATTTCCTGATAGGAAATTTCTTATAAATACCGATTTCTCTGCTGCACGGCATCCAGGCAACGTTGAGAGATTTCATAAAACCCAATTTAAAACCAATTTAATTCGAGAATATCGAACATTTCATGAGTAAGAAACACATTTTCTTCGCAACTGTTGATAACACTTTTTTGTATTAGCAAATTGCTTCAGACGGACAGAAATCATATAATCATGACTCCCCATAGCTTTATAGATATTAATCATAACCAATGTAATAGTATTCGTATGCATATTTCCGATCGGGCGGATCTAGATTCCTTTATTTCAGAAACCTATCTAGCTCTGCAATGTGAAAATGTGTTAGTGGCAAGTGCACACTAACATAACACACCTGCATGACATGGACATGCGTGAAGCTCTCATTATGCATATTACGGTCCTGAGTAATGTAAAATATTTGCTCAAAAGAAGTCACCTTAGCTGAAAAGCGAAATATTGTCCTAAACATTTTTCTTCTATATTATAGTGACAATATAATGAAAATAACAAAAAAAAAACAAAACGGAACACTTTCAGATGGAAAAAAAAACAACATCTGATATGTTTCATATTTCTGCTCAAAACATACATTGTGGGAACTCGTTAGAACCGTAAAGTGAACCCACAATCTATGATTTTGAGCAGAAATATGAAAATAATATATAACCTGTAATCTCCAGTTTTAGTATATAAAATCAACTTCCCGCACATAGTATATAAATCAACTTCCCGCACAAATTGTCAGAAAATTGTTCCTTTTGTATGCACATACAACCCGTCTTTGCCTAACATTGGTAAAATTATCAATCAGTACTGGAATCTTCTAAAGTACTCTAAAAGCAAAAGTGTAAGACAGTTGTTTAACTATAAACCTATTGTTGCTTACAAAAGACCGTCAAATTTGCAAGATATGTTGGTTCATTCTCAGCTGAAAAAAACAGTAAGGTCTGGTGCTGTTTCAAAATGTAACAGGCCCCGCTGTTCACATTGTGCAAGCATCACAGAGTCTGGTTCATTCACAAGCACAACTTTGTCTTCATGTTTCAATTTAAAAGAAAACTTCACTTGTGCTTCCTCTGATGTAATATACCTCATTACTTGCAAAAAATGTAATTTACAGTATGTCGGCCAAACCCAGCAAAAATGTAGTCAGAGAATGAACAAACATAAGTTTGATATAAAGCATTTTCCTGACACTCCTACAACAGTTTCAGAGCATTTTAATTTGCCTGGACATAGCATCCAGGATTTTTCCTTTATGCCTATTGATAAAGTTTCTGGAAATTGGAAAAGGCTTATGAAGGAAACTTCCTGGATGCACCGTCTTGGAACAATGACTCCTTTTGGGTTAAACTCCAAAATAATGTATTAGTCTTCATGAAGTTTTTACTGACTTTACCTGTGTTCGCACTGCAACTGCATTCCTGTCAGTAATTTGTATCTAATAATGATCCTTTATTTAGACTTTTTACGCCAACTGATGTGTTTCTATTTGACGTCGTCACCATTGACGTCGTGTGACGTCGACGTCATTTCCTGTCTACATGTTTATTACACTTGATAAAGGCCAATAATGGCTGAAACGTTGTGTTAATAAATAAATAAAACCAATTTGAAGTTGTTCTCTGAAAAAATTTCATGATTATTTAACGTATCAGAGAACAGAGCATCTTTTGATCCTTCAAAATGGAGACAAGAGAAACAATCATCAGGAAAATTGAAAAATTAGCAGACTTTCAAATGAGGAAGTCCACTCATATGCGATTCTTGGAGAACTGTACCACAGAAAGTGTTATTCCAAATGGACTTAAGCTGGAACTACAAGTACAAGTGGGCGAGAATTCACGTCTTCAAAAGGTAGTTGATGAAATTCTCAGGAAGACATCATTAGAAATCACAAGAATGGTGACAGACGAGCACTACCTTCAGCTTCAAGAATCCAAGCCCAAGATGAAGGAGCTAGAAGATCAGCTGAGGAAAACTCTCAATGATGAGGGTGAGTTCAATAAAATTACTCATAATATTTTCACCAAGACTGAAGCAAAAAAGAACACAATCATTGACAAACAAGCAAAGAAGCTCAGTAAATTAACTGACAACAGAGACTGTTATATCCACCATATATCTCAGGCTGATGGCTCTAAATCGGACAAAGCTAGTACAAGCAAAACAAACACTAGTATGAATACTCAAGGTGGAAATAAACCGAGTGGTAATATGGGGGAAACGGGCAAAAAGAAACAGAAACAAAGACGTTCAAAACCAGCCCCTGATAAAACCCAAATTAAACCTGTGAATAAGGTACATGTAAAGCCTAAACAAAGCCAATCAGTTGAGACCCAGCCATCTAATGATTCAAAAAACGAGGTGGCCCCAAACAGCAACAAGAAGAGCTACAGCATGGCTGTGAAAACGGGGCAACAGAAAGTCAACAAACCAAGCGGGAGTCAAACCCAGGTGCCGACAGGAATACAACAGCTGAGCGGTGCCATCCAACAGCTAGTCAACTGTCTGAGGGTACTAAACGCAACCGAAGATTCATCCGCATCACCAATCGAAAACAGTGGAGGAAACAAAAGAAAATTCAAAAAGAGGTACAACGGGGTAAAAAGACGGTCCTAAACCTATCACACAGAACATTGTCTAATGCTGAATACAGACTACTGGGTAAAGGATTAAAATATTGTCCAAAGCCAAAAGGTCATGATAAAATTCAACTGAAACAAGATGTGTTTGAATTTACCAGGCGGCTTAGACTAAGAGAGTATTTTGCTGCAAAAAACAGTGATGATACTGAAAGTGAAGACAATACCTGTGATAGCAATTTTGAATATATCAGACGCAACACTGATCCCAAATCAACCTTTGTTCCCCCTTCTGGCAGAGACACCAGTTTGGATTTTTACATTGATTCTATAACAAATGAAATTCTTCAAAATGATAAAAAGTACAAATTTACCCCTAATTTATCACCCGAAGAATTAGAATCCCTTAAAAGATTACGAAATGATGACACTATTGTTATCAAGAATGCTGATAAGGGATCTACTGTTGTGATAATGAATCGCATGGATTATATAGCAGAGGTAGAAAGACAACTTGGAGATGCTAAGTTTTATGAAAAACTAGATGATAATCCGCAAGAGCAATTTCGTAAGGATATAAATGAAGTGCTTAGTGAAACGAAAGTATCAGAATCTACCCGTGAAAACCTTAGTCCATCTGGAAGTGACAGAGTTCCTGTACTTTATATATTGCCTAAAATTCATAAGCAATTAGACTCTAATCTGCCACTTGGATATCCGGGTAGACCCATTGTCACAGGCTGCGGTTCACTGACTGAAAATATCTCAGCGTATATTGATGGTATACTGAAACCCCACATGGAATCTTTGCCTTCATACGTGAAAGATACATCCGACTTTATTACCAAAATCCACAGCTTAAAGGCCATCCCACAAAGTGCGTTTTTGGTAACTTTAGATGTTACATCGCTTTATAGCAATATTCCTCATGATGATGGTATTAAAGCATGTGATCTTTTCATGTCTGAAGGCGGATATTCACAGGAGGCAAGATCAACCATTTCAAAACTTATTAATCTTGTGCTGACTAAAAACCATTTTCAGTTTGATGGCAAGAACTACCTTCAGGTTCTAGGTACTGCTATGGGTACTAAAATGGCACCCAGTTATGCCTCTTTATTTATGGGAAAACTGGAGATGGATTTTCTTGATTCCAGTGATAAAAAACCTTTGATCTGGTTAAGGTTTCTGGATGATATTTTTATGATTTGGAATTATAGTGAACAGGACTTGCATGATTTTATTTTCAAAATCAATCATTTTCATAATACTATTAAGTTCACTTACAATTATTCTAACCAAGATGCTACATTCCTTGACGTGAATATTCACAAAAGTGAAAGTGGTGAGCTTGAAACCAGTGTTTATGAAAAAAGCACAAATTGTCATCAGTATATTGAATTTTCATCATGTCATCCGCTCTCTTGCAAACAGGGCATTCCATATAGTCAGGCAAAACGTTATAGGCGTATAACATCTGATAATGTCAGTTTTGAAAATGAGCTTGACCGGTTAAGGGAATATTTTCAGGAGAGAAATTATCCAAATCATATCATTGAAGAGGCTGTCAAAAAGGTATCTTCAATTAGTATGGATGATGCCCTTCAATCAACTTCCCGCACAAATTGTCAGAAAATTGTTCCTTTTGTATGCACATACAACCCGTCTTTGCCTAACATTGGTAAAATTATCAATCAGTACTGGAATCTTCTAAAGTACTCTAAAAGCAAAAGTGTAAGACAGTTGTTTAACTATAAACCTATTGTTGCTTACAAAAGACCGTCAAATTTGCAAGATATGTTGGTTCATTCTCAGCTGAAAAAAACAGTAAGGTCTGGTGCTGTTTCAAAATGTAACAGGCCCCGCTGTTCACATTGTGCAAGCATCACAGAGTCTGGTTCATTCACAAGCACAACTTTGTCTTCATGTTTCAATTTAAAAGAAAACTTCACTTGTGCTTCCTCTGATGTAATATACCTCATTACTTGCAAAAAATGTAATTTACAGTATGTCGGCCAAACCCAGCAAAAATGTAGTCAGAGAATGAACAAACATAAGTTTGATATAAAGCATTTTCCTGACACTCCTACAACAGTTTCAGAGCATTTTAATTTGCCTGGACATAGCATCCAGGATTTTTCCTTTATGCCTATTGATAAAGTTTCTGGAAATTGGAAAAGGCTTATGAAGGAAACTTCCTGGATGCACCGTCTTGGAACAATGACTCCTTTTGGGTTAAACTCCAAAATAATGTATTAGTCTTCATGAAGTTTTTACTGACTTTACCTGTGTTCGCACTGCAACTGCATTCCTGTCAGTAATTTGTATCTAATCAGTAGCGAATCTCAGAGGCCGGCGTATGTAGATTTAAAAACATTTTTCTCGAGAAAAAATTCGATGGGACTATAATTCAAAGATGAAAATGCCTGTCGAATCAGAATTTCATGCTCTTGACACAACCTGTTTGATAAAATTCACCTTTAAAAAATAGACAGATATGAAACTTTGCGTACATTTCTTTCCGATGAAATACCACACAAACACCATTCTCAGCAAAAAGTGTGTATAAAAATGCGGTAAACTTGAGAAAAATCTGGGTCGTTTCAGTGGGTTCAGAAAAGACAAAAATTAATATATTTAGCGATAAACTGGAAATTTTTCACCATAATCATTAAATCGGAAATTGAATATTCTGCAACTGAGTTAAATTTCAGGAAAATTTATTTCTGACCATTTTTTTATTCCAAAAAAACTGAACTACTTCCGGTCGTTGAACAGGAACAAAAGCCATCCAACATGGCTGTAAACACAGGAAAATAACGAGATGAAAAGACTAACCCTGTAGTATTTCTCCAGTTACTGATTTGTTTACCCCGCCTGCAGTTCATCAGGTTTTCACGGCAAATCTGAACTCCCTTACACACACGATGTTTAATTATTTTTCCATTTGTGTAAAAAATAGCCTCGAAGAATCTGTCAATATACGCATCTTCCATGCCATAATAGGTATATTGCCAACAACAACAACAAAAACATATGACGTATACATTTGTACTGACGTCATATACGAAAAACCAATACTACCTTATTTGCCCATCTACTAATCAAGATCAAATAACAATGTTGACTAACAATGTAGAGAGAATGAGCACCTTACTCTGTTAATTGCCAGTTCACGCGCAGCCTAAGTTTCAACTAGTCCCATCCACCTCGAAACACAAATAAGCTTAAATATCCATCACGTTTGTTCAACGATGCTTTATTTTAGTTGTCACTACTGCTCAATCATGAGAAAATAGAGAGAGAGAGAGAGAGAGAGAGAGAAAAGTTAGTTTGATTTGAGGTTTAACGTCCCCGTCACACTGTAAAGGTCATTTTGAGGACGTTGCTTCCAACTTGTGGGATTTTTACCCGGCACTGAGGTGAAATGACATCTCAAGCCCTGCCGCCCAATGAAACCAATAGGGTTTATAAGCATGTAAGGGCCGACTCGCACCGCTTTGCCTGGGCAGGCTTAGATCCTCTCAGCGGTTTATCAGTAATCATGTGCGGGTCTGTTTCAGCTCTGCGTAGAAGCATCGTGCAGCCAATCTATTTCTTCAAGCCCCGATGGGCGGGGGCAGAGAGAGAGAGAGAGCCAGCCAACAAATCATGTCGGGACATCACTGTCGGCCCAACATTGGCCCGCTGTAGCATAGCATGTCGGGACATCACTGTCGGACCGACGTCGGTCCGCTGTTTTGTGTGTGTGTGTGTGTGTGTGTGTGTGTGTGTGTGTGTGTGTGTGTGTGTGTGTGTGTGTGTGAGAGAGAGAGAGAGAGAGAGAGAGAGAGAATAATTTGATTGCACTCTGACGTAAATGAAATGAAATAAAAAGAAAAAAATCCGCCCAACCGAGCCAGCAAAGCGTGCAGGGCCAACGTCTGGCCGACAGCGATACGACGTCTTAACGCTGGGCTAACTTACGTCGTATCGCTGTCGGTCCGACGTTGGCCTGTTTGTGCTAGCCGGGCACTATCCGCAAGAAAGAGATACCTGGGTCTCAAAGTAGAACCACAAAAGTCGCGCGGTGGAGGATGCGCCTAGAAAACCGACCGAAAGTGGATTATTTATTTTCATTCGCAGTTTTTTTTTTGTTTTTTGTTTTTTTTTTTTTTTTACCATCCCTATTAGTTTTTTGTGTGTTCGTGATGGGGTAATTTATCGGGCTTATTATTTCTACAAACAAGCTGTAGCGCAATGGAGACAAGCTGTAGCGCAATGGAGAACCTTTCCCCCCCCCCCCACCCCCCAACCCCCACAATCTTTCATGCCCAGTGTCAAAACAATTGTATGATCGTAGGCGGTTTATCCTTTTCAGGCAGGTAATCTTTGAAAGACGGCAGCCGCCTCACCTTGAAATTAATGAATGTCATGTCATAATAAAACCCCCGTCTGAGTATAGGCTGAGAAAAAAAGTCCTGAGCGAGGATTTAGACTGTTTCGTCCTGTATTTGTTTAACGTCCCCGTCAACACTGCATTTGTAGGTCATTTTAGAGACGTTTCTTCCAATTTTGTGGGACTTTTACCCGACATTGAGATGAAATAGGCAGGCGTTAAGATGTCGCATCGTTGTCGTCCCGACGTTGTCCTGTATTTGTTTAACGTCCCCATCAACACTGCATGTGGGGGTCGTTTTAGAGATGTTGCTTCCAATTTTGTGGGACATTTACCCGGCATTGAGATGAAATGGGCAAGCTTAGATCCTCTTAGCGGTTTACCATGCAGTACTCGTGTGCGGTCGGTTTGAGCTCTGCGTGGAAGCATCAAGCAGCCCAACTATTTCTTCAAGCCCCAATGGGCGGGGGTCGGGCCTTTACTGAGCTTTTATAAATCTAAGGGTCTACAGAGTCTACTGTTCACACATACGAATGCAAACAGTGTAGATCCAGATAAGATGCCGCAAAATAAGTTATCTCAACCATAACGATTGTCATTCTATTACTCATTTACATCGACCAAAAACCCGATGGGTGAGTACTATATATCACAAAAACACACCTATATAATTTTGAAACCCTTTAAACGCCACTTTTAAGTGTAGTAAAACTGGGGTTTACAGGGGTATACTTTGCCACCGCCCCCCGGGGCTTTCAAAAATAGATTGGGCTGCACAATGCTTCCACGCAGAGTTGAAACCGACCGCACACGAGTACTGTTAAACTGCTTAGAAGGTTTCAGCCTGCCCAAGCAAAGTGGTGCGAGTCCTGATGACCTACACATGCAGTGTTGTCGGGGACGTTAAACAAATACAGGACGAAATAGTCTAAATCCTCGCTCAGGACGTTAACCTCATGCATATAAACACTATTGGTTTCATTGGGCGGCAGGGATTGAGATGTCATTTCATCTCAATGTTCGGAAAAAGTCCCACAAAATTGGAAGCAGTGAGTGAGTGAGTGTTTGAGCTTTACGTTCCATCAACAGCTAAGGTCATACGGAGACGGGGCCTCAGTTTAAAGACTCATGCGAAAGTCTGGAGAAGCCCGGGATCGATCTAGCGATCCCTGGTTTACAAGGCAAGTAGCGTAACCACTACACCCCGGAGGCTTCTAAAGCATTGAAGCAATGTCTCCAAAATGACTTAAATAGTGTTGACGGGCACGTTAACCTCAAATCAAACAAACAAATAGGGGTATACATTATTTACCCAACATTGAGATGAAATGACATCTCAAGCCTAACACCCGAGGTAGGCCTACCCGCTACCACCCGAGGTAGGCCTACCCGCTTGTCCAGCGGGCACACAACGTTTACGCTACGTCGTATCAACGTCGATGCAAAAGAATGATGGTGCATCGACGTTTAAACGTCATTTGCCCCACCCAACCTTGAGATGAAATGACATATCAAGACTACCACCCCAGGTACCCGCTTGTCCAGCGGGCACACAACGTTTAAGCAACGTCGTATCAACGTCGATGCAACAGCATGATGCTGCATGGACGTCTAAAAGTCATTTGTACCCCCAAGCGGTTTTACACCAGCACAAAAGTTCGGTCGGTTGTTTCAGCTCGGCGCAGAAGCTTATGCAGCCCAATCCAATTTTCTCCAAGCTTTGATGGAAGTCGGTGTCATTTTCTGAAGGCTCGAACATATAGCAGTCACCACTCACAGGCTGCAGTATTTAAATGGAATACCGACAGATACAATGCCGTAAGATAGACTTTTAGAGAGAGAGAGAGAGAGAGAGAGAGAGAGAGAGAGAGAGAGAGAGAGAGAGAGAGAGAGAGAGAGAGAGAGAGAGAGAGAGAGAGAGAGAGAGAGAGAGAGAGAGAGAGAGAGAGAGAGAGAGAATCGTAGCAGTGATGCGTTTTGCATAGGATTTACATGGATCTGGTGAAGGATTGTCTAAGGATGTGTCACCAGTAAAAATTCTGATTCTGATCTACGTGTTCACAAACGGCTTCTGTCGATCTATCTATCTTCTTATACGGAGTCGGTCATATTTGACCATTACCTCAATTGCCGTATCAAAGTGTGAAACTGCTTAACTTACCGACAAAAATAAAGCAATCCAGAGGCAGTCAGTTTAGTTGTGGTCTAACAACCAAGGTTCATAACGTATTTTAACAAAACACGCCTTCTTTCAGCGTTTAAATTTTGAATAACTTTTCTTCGCAGCCATGTATTTTAAAAATCTGTGTGTGCAAGTGTTGCGACTAGGTCAAATATTGACCCAACTTCTGACGTCAACTTTTCCAATACGGTGTTTACTTTCGTGTAGATACTCAGCTGGAAGACAGAATAATGTATAACAAACATTTTAGGAAAATTTGAACCAAAATTTTTTCTGACCATTTTTTTATTCCAAAATAACTGACCGGTACTGTTTGACCAGAAGTTTGTTTAAAAATATGGGTTACTTAATAAACGAAGCTTCGGAAACGTTCCATTTCAGGGGCAACCATAACTGAAGTAATGAAACGTTTTAGGAAGTGTTGATGTTTTCATTTGTGCTTTTGAATGCTAATTTTATCATTTCTGACGACTGTATGCTTATGTTAAAATGACCGGAAGTAACTTCCGATTTTACAATTAATTTTTGCTATACAAAATAATCCCTTTCGCGGAAGCTTACAAAAAATTAAAATCTTGACGACGGCCTTAGCAACTCTCCTACTGAATAATGATCCTTTATTTAGACTTTTTACGCCAACTGATGTGTTTCTATTTGACGTCGTCACCATTGACGTCGTGTGACGTCGACGTCATTTCCTGTCTACATGTTTATTACACTTGATAAAGGCCAATAATGGCTGAAACGTTGTGTTAATAAATAAATAAAACCAATTTGAAGTTGTTCTCTGAAAAAATTTCATGCTCAAGTATATAAAAGTGGAATTTAAGGGGGTCAAAATTATGTAGGCGTGTTTTCGTGATATTGCAGAAAGATTGCCAGTGCTTAACAGTAGTTTCTTTTCTGGTTACATCACTGTTGTGAGAACCTATACAATTCCACCAACGTCCTCTGCGGGGGCACCAGGCACACCCCCCCCCCCCCCCCCCACACACACACACACATCGGAGCTTGGAGACATAGATTGGGCTGCATGGTGCTTCCACGCAGAAACTGGCCACATAAGAGTAAGAAAGACTAAGTCTGCCCAGGTCAAGTGGTGTGGGTCAGACCGCTCTATGCATATAAGCAGGGCTTGAGATGTAATTTTACTCTCAATGTTTGGTAAAAGTCCCACGAAATTGGAAGCAGCGTCTCCAACATTACAAAGACACGCATTTTCAAATATATTGGGAATATTTTACAACCATAAAATGTAATGTTTCGATAAAAATCCTGATATTTTTCATATTATTGCTTAAAACATAATTTGTGGGTACTCTTTAGAACCGCCTCGCCGAGGCGGTTTTAACTACTACACACAATCTATACTTTTGAGCAAAAATAAGAAAAATATTGTATTCCCCTGTACACCCCAGTTGATGGTACTCTTTAGAACCGCCTCGCCAAGGCGGTTTTAACTACTACACACAATCTATGCTTTTGAGCAAAAATAAGAAAAATATTGTATTCCCCTGTACACCCCAGTTTTACTGTATAAAAGTGTGACTTAAGGGGGTCGTTTTTCTATAGCCGTGTTTTCCCGTGATAATGACCTCAATAGTGTTGACTGGGACGTTAAACCTAAATTCAAACAAACAAAGCACCAGGAACAATAAACGACAGTTGCAACATTGATTGGACTGCAGCAATGCACAGGTTGATCTGAGGATTCGCTGATCACACATGATGGTTTGACATTTTCTGTACCATTACGAAAACACGCCTATTCATTTTTATTGAGAACTTTGCAACCAAAAATGAAACATTTCCGATAAAAAAAATCCGATATTTTTTTCATATTTCTACTCTCAACATAGATTGTGGGTACTCGTTAGAACCACCTCGGTGAAGAGGGTCAAACGAAGAGCCACAGTGTGTTTTTTAGCAGAAATAAGGAAAATAAATGTATACCGCTTCAAACCCCAGTTTGAATATATAAAAGTGGGGGTTGAGGGATCAAACATACATAGGCGTGTTTTGTGATGTTTGTGCACAGACTCCATGATGCTGCAACCTGAAATATCTTGCTCGTCCGTTGATACCGTTGCTCAAAAGATGCAAACCATTACGCAAACACGCCTATACAAATACATTGCCACCTTTATCGCCGAAAAAATGAAAATTTTATGATGAAAAAGTGTGATATATTCCTCATTCATGCTCAAAATATAGATTGTGGGCATTCGTTAAAACCGCCTCATCGAGGCGGTTCTAACTAGTACCCACAGTCTATATTTTAGAGCTGAAATAAGAAAAATAAGATATACCCCAGGAAACCCCAGTTTTTCTATATAAAAGTGGGGTTCAAGGGGGTCAAAATTATATAGGCGTGTTTTCGTGATGCACATGGTTTAGGTCGTGCGGAAGTAATGCAAATTGAAGAATAGCTTAGTCTTTATCTTGTTTATGGTACCGGCTTGAGATGCATGGTGCTGTCAGCACGTATCATCCATTCGTTGATGATAGTTACTGATAGCACAATATTGACTTACACTGGTATGTAATCCGACAAGAATAAAGCGTACATATTTATATTGTACACCATTAGCATGTATCAGATATTTATGAGATCGTTTTCACTGTTTTGTTTGACCGGTCATTAGAGTATATATTTCCGAAAGGCATATTCAGCTGCAACACCGTTCGGCTGAATTTCTTTGCTTGAGAACCGCAAAGTTTATTCTCATCCACGGGACATCATTACGAAAACATGCCTATACAAATACATTGCCAACTTTTAGGCCAAAAATTAGAAATTTTAAGAGGAAAAATTGTGATTTTTTCTTATCTCTATACTTAAAACATAGATTGTGGGGACTCGATAGAACCGCCTCATTGAGGCGGTTCTATCGAGTACCCACACTCTATGTTTTTAAGCAAAAATAAGAAAAATAATGTATACCCCTGCAAACCCCCAGTTTTACCATATAAAAGTGGGGTTTAAGGGGGTCAAAATCATATAGGCGTGTTAGCGTGATGTGAATACCCCTTTGTATGACAGCCACCATAAGGCTTTTCAGCTGCCCCGATCCGGCCATCATTGCTTAATATAGGAAAACGTGTGCTTTGCAATGATACTACTCCACCCCTCCCCCCCCCCCCCCCACCACCAAAAAAAAAATGTCTCCTGTCGCATGTTTTGTTATCCATGCAAACTGGGAAGTACACATCCCAGCGGCACATAACGTAATTGTGACGTCACATTAATGTCGGTTGCAACGTCATGACTTTTTATGCAACCGTCACATCACCGACGTTGATTTGACGATTGCCATTGCGACGTGTGTCTGCCTGTGATGTCCTTGAACAACTTTCATTCAGTATATATTTCATCAAACTGCTCTCAAGTGTCAAGAAAAAAAAGCGATTAAAATATAAACTCAATGTAGTTTTTAGAAATCAACATCTGGTTTTAATTTATGAAGCTCGCTGGAAAAAAGTGTTTCAAAAGCTTTCCATCACGAAAACACGCCTATATAATTTTGACTACCTTGAACCTCACTTTTTTATAGTGAAACTGGTGTTTAGTGGTAAACTTTCTTTTTCTGATTTCTGCTCTAAAATATAGATTGTGGGTACTCGTTAGATGAGGCGGTTCTAACGAGTTCCAACAATCTATATTTTGAGCAGAAATAAGAAAAATCGCTAAATTTTTCACCGTAAAATTTTCTCTTTTTTTTCGGGGGGGGGGGGGGGGGGGGGGCGGTAAAGGTTACAATGCATTTGTATAGGCGTGTTTTGGTAATGTTTAAAACGCTCTATCTTTTTTACCTAGCTACATTTGCTTGAAGGGATATATTGCAAATTGAGCCCCGCCAAGCGAATTTGTGTCTTCGAGCATTCCGTCATGACAAATCTTAACTGCGCAATGCCCAGCAATTCTTGGTGGCCAGGGATATGGATTTCTGTCTGAAGGTTCCTCTTGATTCACTGCTTGTATGAGCGAGCAGCGAAGGTTCTGGCGAGGCTGTGCGGATGCGCAGGCTCGCCTGAACCTTCGCTACTCGCATAGGCGATAAGTACCAAAATCGCTTGACGGGGCCCAATTAGTTTTCTGTAATCCTGGGCAGTCTGCTAAATATACCTTTAGACAACTTTAAGCATTCAAAGCACGTTCTTTACAGCATCAATGATGGGATTCAGACCTCGACATGGAAATTCAATGTATTTAAGTCGCATGCTCGACATGGCCTCGCATCAATGTTACAGAATCTGAAGACTTGCCTGAGAATTCCTTGACTCGGTCTCAATTCCCCATCATATACGAGTTCTTTTGGCTCTGAAACTGGATACATTTAGCGACATTTCGATTTATTACTTTTATTCTATATCTGTTTCAAAAATAGATTGTTGGTGCTCGTTAGAACCGCCTCGATACTGCGGTTCTAACAAACAGAGGAGGTTCTGATGAGCACCCACTGTCGATACGTTTGATCAAACAAGGAAAGTAATACATACCCCTGTAAACCCCACTTTTCCCTATACAGAGTAAGGTTTACTGAAGGATTCATTCTCATCACGAAAACACGCCTATATAATTTTGGCTCCCTAGAACCCCACTTTTATATAGTCAAACTGGGGTTTCCGAGGGTATATCTTATTTTTCTTATTTCTGCTCTAAAATATAGATTGTGGATACTCGTTAGAACCGCCTCGATGAGGCGGTTCTAAAGAGTGCCCAAAATCTATATTTTGAGCTGAAATAAGAAAAATATCACAATTTTTCATCATAAAATTTTCATTTTGTTCGGCGATAAAGGTGGCAATGTATCTGTATAGGCGTGTTTGCGTAAAAGTTGTCTGCGTTGCTTTAACCGCCCACGGAGCGTAAATGCAGTAACCCTAAAATTGCTAAAATTGCGACAATTAGTTCTTTCCATGATTAACCTGAGAATGAGACAATGCGAACGCACACAAAACATTTCTATCAAGAACATCTGTAAAAAGACGCCAGCAAATAGCGATTTTAACGCAAAATTACCTTCACAATCGACAAGCTTCTGTCAATAGCTATTGTTACGTGAAATCGCCTAATGACGAACGTTGGTCAGTGGCCATTTATACGTGCAGTCGCTAGTGACAAACGTTTGTCAATAGCCTAGCCTCTTCCAATTTTAAACAGAACAAAAAGTAAAATGATATTAATATACCCAAGACATTCGCGAGGCAATTGATCCTTTTTTCATCTACCGAAATCTTATCAGCATGGCAATGTTTACTAAACGTTGGGGCGGCACACCCATGCGGCTCGATACTTTCCTCTATGGCTCTGAAAATCACATTTCATCACGAAAGCAACCTATATAATTCTGACCCCCTTCAATCACATTTTTGTATAGCAGAACTTGGGTTTACATGTATAACCCTATTTTTCTTATTTTGCTCGCAGAACTAAGAAAAATATCAAAATGTTTCATCTGAAAGGTTTTTTTTTTTTTTTCGGCGGTAAAATTTACAATGTACGAGTATTTGTGTTGGCGTGTTTGCGTATTGTATTTTTTTTTTTTCAGTAGTTTTTATACGCCCGTTTGAAAAACGGTCGTATTATGTTATGCCCCCGGCGTCCGTCCGTCCATTAGACCATGATGTGGGGCAGCGCATATTGTTTCGAGGTTATGGTCCACCAAATAATAATACAGTAATGCATCTTTGATTTTTTTTGTAAACTTTTCGTTTCCGGATAACTCCTCCTACAGTTTACATCCGGTCAAGCTGAAGCTTCATACATAGTTAGCCCATGATGTGGGGCAGCGCATATTGTTTCCAGGCTATGGTCCACTAAATATTAATAGAGTTATGCTCCTTTGAAATGTTTTGTAAACTTTTGTTTCCGGATAACTCCACCTTCAGTTTACATCCGATCAAGCTGAAACTTCAAACATAGTTACACCATGTGGAGCAGAGCATATTGTTTTGAAGTTACGGTCCACCAAATAATTAAAGAGTAATGCCCCTTTGATTTTTTGTAAACTTTTCGTTTCCGGATGACTCCTCCTATATTTTACACCGGATTTAGCTGACACAGCATGTATGATTAGACCATGATGTAGAGCAGCGCATATTGTTTCGAGGTTATGGTTCACCAAATAATAATAGAGTTATGCACCTTTGAAAAAATTCTGTAAACATTTTGTTTCCGGATAACTCTTCCTACATTTTAGATCCGATGATGTTGAAACTTTACATACAGAAAGGACCATGATATGGAACAGTGCATATTATTTTGAGGTTACGGTCTGCCAAATATTATCAGAGTTATTCCCCTTTCACAGATTTTTCTAAACATATTTTGTTTCCGGATAATGCCTCCCACATTTTACATCTGATGAAGATGGATCTTAACGTATAGTTAGACTATGATGTGGAGCAGCGCATATTATTTCAAGGTTACATGTCTATATTATTTTGAGGTTATGGTCCACCAACTATTATTGACCATGAACTTTTGGTGGACATAGGTTGTTTGAGCCATTGAGGGATATATAAAGTGTCAGGTAAGAATATATGGAGCACACATTGTTCCTTGGTTACATTCCACAAACCCAAACTTGTACAACAGTCAGTATATAAATATGCTCCATCTTACTAATTGCCACGGGGGTATAATGTCCCGCTTGCGCAGCTCTTGTTTTAACATAGATTGTCCTCGTTAGAACTGTCTGATGCTTTGAGCAAATATTTGAAAACTAAACTCTACCTTTGAAACCGACAATTTTCCTTATATGAAGTGGGATTCACAAGTTCATTCATTAACCCTTTTCCTGCTAAATGTATTAATTAACCCCACCCATTACCAGCTATCAGCAATCAAGACGTTGCTTCCGACTTTGTGGGACTTTTACTCGATATTGAGATGAAACGAAATCTATAGCCCAACCACACTCATACACCGCTAGAGTTTAAGGAGTGGTCCGACTTGCACCACTTTTCCTTGGTAGGCCAGGATTTTCTAAACAGTTTGAAAGGACTAAAGTTCGGTCGGTTTCAGCTCCGTCGGAAGCACCGTGCACCCCCCCCCCCATGCATCTATTTCCTCAAGCTCCGATAGGCGGGGGCGAAAACTCGTATTTAAAAACATGTATAATGTATAGATAGGATGACATGGCAACTTCAGTCAGAAGCCTCCTGAAATATCATCAGCATGCAAGGGTATACCGATAAATCTGTGATGCAGCTGCTTTCGGTAGTTGGTCGATTGTCTCTGAGTGTAGGCTGGACAAATTTTTTCCGAACGAGCACTTACTCTGTTTCGTTTTGACCGTTAAATTCCTGTACTGTAAGTAAACGTTCTGTGGCCTCTGTTTTGGGTTTACACTCTTTGCCATTTCCGTCCATATTCTATAAATAATCCTTTTACGCAACACTGACATCGCAGCGATAAGAATATTGGGTTATATTTCTATTAACAAAATACCTAGATTTCCTATGAATCGGTGATAGTAACGTGAGCATCAGCGTTTGAAGAGCGTCTGTGCTTAGTGACTTGGGTCGATTTTGGTTCGACTGTGAAACAATCGACCAGAAAAGTGTTAATTATTTTATGTTCTCTCAATCCATCGGAATTTATCAAGTATGCCAAAGATCTGCCTCTATGTGATCATAGACTAACGGTATCTTGAAGGGTTCCAGAACGAAAGCCTGGCGTCGCCACGACGTCTATAGGGACATATTTTGCAGCATAATGCATAAAGTAAGTTGTTATGTATCGAATTATGCATGAAATTTCTTAAGTGTTAATTGCCATGAGTAGAACATTACAGAGCAGGACACAATAAGAGGTATGCTTAAGGGGAATGGGAACACCTGGCAGATTTGTCCGTTTGTTCAATGGGTGACAACTTTCGGGACTTCCTGTTCGCTTTTCTATAAGACCTATCTCACTGAAAAAAGGGGCTACTCTTAAAGGAAAGAATTTGCTCATCAGGAGTAAATTCTTCTCTTTAAGACCCGACCCCTATTGACATGGGAGACAAAAAAAACTTTTACAGGAGTTGCGTCCCCTGAAGGTGTTCCGCATCCCCTTTAGCTACCTATGTTTTGTTTGTTTTGATGTTTAAGGGTCCAGTCAACACTACATATTCATGTCATATGACCCGGTTAGTTGACATTACCACACACTTTTCCTGGAGGCGGCAAAATGGCACAGTCCATAACTGGTGTCTTCCTTGATTGGACGGAAGTGAGTGATTAATTATAGAAAACATACTTCCTGTATTATATGTCGTGTTCAATCTCTACGAAAGCAGGTTGCCGACCCGGTAGGTATCGAACCTGCGACCTCCTGATCATCAGGCACAGACGCATCTGACTGAACAGTAACGCCGGTCAACAACATACAAGTTACATACAACATGTTTGGTGGTATATTGTACTGTAATAAATGCTCATACATATTTTATTTTTTACACAAAACATCCGGATGGCATATGCCATACGGCGTATATATATAGTAAATACATGGTTAGTGTCTTTAATTATGAAATATATTTAAAGACAATAATCATGTATTTAGTTTATAGAGCATATGGTTTTCAAATAAAACAAAAAAAAAAAAAAAAAAAAAACAAACACTGTAAATATCACCAAAATCCAGAGGCCAAAGTGGGCCAGAATCGCTTACCTGGATGAGGCTGATCATATATTACACTGTGCCTTGTGGGCCATTTCGTCTATCAGGTCACATTGCCTTTAGCAATTATGAATCAGCATGTTATCTTGATGCTTCTGATTAAGTATCTGAACAGCTTAGTCTGAATTAGGATTCAGGAAAAGATGATGTTGATTCAGAGTTTGGCAGGCCAGAGCTATCATTTGCAACTGCCTTTGACATGTTCTGTTATCAAAGAAGTAAACCAAGTCAACTAATCATGTGAATACAAGTGTTACACAAACAAAACTATGGTGTATATGGTCGCTTGCGAAAAAGCCGCAGTACCGAATTTTCTTGTGGACTTCAGCGAGTTGGACTTATACTGACAACATCTAAGCTGCCCCTCCCTGTAAACCTTGTATGCAATTACTATACAGGTGCTCGCCAACGCCCATCGGGGCTTGAAGAAATAGATAGGCTGCATGATGATTCCACGCAGGGCTCGAATCGACCGCACACGAGTACTGAAAAACCTCTGAGAGGACCTATACCTGCCCAGGCAAAGCGGTGCGAATCGAACCGTCCATGCTTATAAACCCTATTGGTTCTATTGGGCGACAGGGCTTGAGATGTCATTTCATCTCAATGTCGGGTAAAAGTCCTTTAAAGCCGGAAACAACGTCTCCAAAATAACATATACAGTGTTGATGGGGACGTTGAACCTCAAACCTAACAAACAAACAAAACTATACAGGTGCCTTAAAAGATTTCAAGTTGGCTGCCATCTGGGATGTCATAATGCAACAATTTTAGCAATTCTTAAGCTCCATGTCACCCAAATGGCTTCCACCGATTTCATCTCAATGCAACAGACCCTTCGGTAGCAGATGTGGTTTGAAGATTTCCAAGATGGCCAAATGGGCAGCCATCTGGGACAACAGGACAAAATGGTACTAAGAAGTCTTAATTTCCATGTCACCCCAATGCCTTCCAGCACGCTATGGCTCAATTCAACTTCATGTGGTTTGAAGATTGTAAAACTAGCCAACATGGAAGCCATCTTAAAAAAGAACAGAAGAAAATGTTTTAGCAATTCCGAATCACCATGTTGCCCCAATGCCTCCAATCAAGTTTCAGCTCCATCCAACCTTTGGTTAAGGAGGAGATGTAGTTTAAAATATTTCAAGATGGCCACCATTGTGCCCATTTGTTTATCGGAACGGAACAATTTTAGCAAATCGGAGTTGCTATGTTGTGCTTATGCTCCCCATCAAGTTTTAGCTTGATCTGACCTCTGGTTTGTGGTGAGATGTCTTTTGAAGAATTTCAAGATGACCTCCGTGCGCAGCCACGTTTGATATCTGAACAGAACAATTTTAGCAAATCTGAACTTCCATGTTGCCCCAATGCCTCCCATCAAGTTTCAGCTCAGTTCAGACCTTGGTTCGGGAAAAGATGTCATTTGAAGAATTTCAGGATGGCCACCATAGTGGCCAACTTGGATATCGGAACAGAACATTTTTAGCAAATCTGAATCGTCATTTCACCCCGATGCCTTCAATGCAGTTTTATTCAGCCTCGGGTTCGGCAGATGTTGTTTGAAAAATTTCAAGATGGCCTACATGGCGGCCAACTAGGGTATCAGAATGGAATGAATTTAGCAAATCGGAGTTTCTATGTTGTGATAGATGCCAGTTTGATCCGACCTCTGGTTTGGGAGGATATGTGGTTTGAGGAATTTCAAGATGGCAGCCATGGCGGTCAACTTCGATATCGGAACGGAACAATTTTAGCAAATCTGAATATACATGTCATCCTGATGCCTCAAATCAAGTTTCAGCACAACTCTACATTTGGTTCGGGAGGAGATGTCGTTTGAAGAATTTCAAGATGGCCGCCTGGATATCGGAACGGAACAATTTTAGCAAACATGAATCTCAATATCATCCCGATGCCTCCCATCAAGTTTCAGCTTAATTCGACCGTTGCTTCATGAGATGTCGTTTGAAGAAATTCAAGATGGCCACCATGGCGGCCATCTTGGAGATTGGAACGGAGCGAATTTAGCAAATCTAAATCTCCATGTCACCCCGATGCCTCCCATCAAGTTTCATCTCAATTCGACCTTTGGTTCAGGAGAAGACGTCGTTTTTAAGAATTTCAAGATGGCCACCATGGCGGACATCTTGGATATTGGAACAGAACAATTTTAGCAAATCCGAATCCCCGTGTCACTCCGATGCCTCCCATCATGTTTCATCTCAATTCGACATATCGTTCAGGAGGAGATTTCGTTTGAATAATTTCAAGATGGCCGCCATGGTGGCCATCTTGGATATTGAAACGGAACGATTTTAGCAAAATCTGAACCTCCATGTCCAGAATTTCAAGATGGCCGCCATGGTGGCCATCTTGGATATTGGAACAGAACTATTTTAGCAAATCTGAATCTCCAGGTCACTCCGATGCCTCCCATCAAGTTTCAGCTCAATTCGATCTTTGGTTCGGGAGGAGATGTCGCTTGAAGAATTTTAAGATGGCCGCCATGGTTGCTTTTTTGACACCAGAACAGAACGATTGTAGCAAATCTGAATCTACATGACACCCCGATGCCTCTAATCAAGTTTCAGCTCTATTCGACCTGTGGTTCGGGGGGATATGCCATTTGAAGAATTTCAAGATGGTCACCATGGGGGCCATCTTGGATATCGTAACCGAACGATTTTATCACATCTGAATCTCCATGTCATTGAGATGCTTCCCATCAAGTTTCATCTCAATTCGCAATTTGTACAGAAGATGTCGTTTGGCGATTTTCAAGATGGCCGCCATGGTGGCCATCTTGGATATTGGAACGGAACAATTTTATCAAAGCTGAATCTTCAGGTCACCCCGATGCCTCTCATCAAGTTTCAGCTCATTTTGACCTTTGGTTTGGGAGGAGATGTTGTTTGAAGAATTTCAAGATGGCCACCATGGCGGCCATCTTGGAAATCTGAACGGAACCATTTTAGCAAATCAGAATCTGATTTGGTTCAGAAGGAGATGTCATTTGAAGAATCTTCGACAGCGGAACGGAAAGATTTAAGCAAATCTGCATCTCCATGCCACCCCGATGCCTCTCATTAAGTTTCAGCTCAATTTGACCTTTGGTTTGACAAGAGATGTTGTTTGAAGAATTTCAAGATGGCCACCAGGGCGGCCATCTTGGAAATCTGAACGGAAACATTTTCGCAAATCTGAATCTCCATGTCATCCCGAGGTCCCCCACCAAGTTTCACCTCAATTTGACCTTTGGTTCGGAGATGTCATTGAAGAATTTCAAGATGGTCGTCATGGTGGCCATCTTGGATATCGGAACGGAACGATTTTAGCAAATCTGAATCTCCATGTCACCCTAATGCCTCCATCAAATTTAAGCTCAATTCGACCTTTGGTTCGGGATGAGATGCCGTTTGGAGAACTTCGAGATGGGCGCCATGGTGGCAAATCTGCATCTCCATGCCACCCCGATGCCTCTCATCAAGTTTCAGCTCAATTTGACCTTTGGTTTGGCAAGAGATGTTGTTTGAAGAATTTCAAGATGGCCACCAGGGCGGCCATCTTGGAAATCTGAACGGAACCATTTTAGCAAATCTGAATCTCCATGTCACCCCCGAGGTCCCCCACCAAGTTTCACCTCAGTTCGACCTTTGGTTTGGAGATGTCACTGAAGAATTTGAAGATGGCCGTCATGGTGGCCATCTTGGATATCGGAACGAAACGATTTGAGCAAATCTGAATCACCATGTCACCCTAATGCCTCCCATCAAGTTTAAGCTCAATTCGACCTTTGGTTCGGGATGAGATGCCGTTTGGAGAATTTCAAGATGGCCGCCATGGTTTCCGAACGAAAACAATTTAGCAAACCTGCATCTCCATGTCACCCCGATGCCTCCCATCAAGTTTCAGCTCTATTCGACATTTGGTTCAGGAGATGTCGTTTGAAGAATTTCAAGATGGCCGCCATGGTTGCCATCTAGGATATCCGAACGGAACCATTATAGCAAATCTGAATCTTCATGTCACCAGAATGCCTACCGCCAGGTATCACGTTAATCTGACAACCGATTCGGGAGGAGATGTCGAAAATGTTAAAAGTTAATGACGGACGGACGACGGACACCGGACGACGGACGGCAGACGATGGACAACAGGCCACGGCATAAGCTTACCTGGAGCAAGCTCCTGGTGAGCTAAAGACTGCAGATTTTGTGGCTTGTAAAACGATATTCAGTGCCTAGGCGAGCACATGTAGCATAACATTACGCCACGGAGTGCGGCGTTTCTGACGTCACCGCGCCTCAGAGACGTGAAAAACAACATAGTCGCTCAATTAAAAGATTCTCCGCACCTTACATTCTGTACGAAAATCTGCCAATACATTGCTTATTTTAGCTTTGGGAATTATTTTCGAGACTTACACGCAACGGCAGTAGCAGTGCGCAGTAATTCCAACGGACCGTTCTGACCAGGAGAGCCTAAGAAGGCAAGAATTTAGCTGAAATGTCTGAATATTTATTTACATAAATAGTTTAAAGATAATAACATACAGTTTGGATGTTTTCCCGGGTCTTATGGTTTACACGTTATTGTCAACATTTGCAAAAGTATGTCCGGCCTATCAACGGTCACTAGACGTATTATAGGTAAGTAGAAGGTATTATAGGTCACTACCGATTATAGCGCCCAGTTATTCGACCCCCTTTATTAGGTTACTAGAATGCCCGATTGCGGTATAAATATGTCTAGGAAACCAATCGTACTTATTGCGTACAGGAAAACTTCGCTTTTAAGACCAGTTGCAACTAAGACAAATTGCTTTCAAACACTTATTTAAAAGTCTATTGTTTTTCTAACACCGAATGTCCTCCCTCTATTAAGAGAATACATTTCGGACTGTTCAAAGTCTTAAAAGACCGCTTTTGAAAGGTTCCAGAGGTGATCTTAATATGAGCATTTTACTCTACACAGTAACACAATGTTAGTTCAGACATGATGTCATGTTGACCTGCTTAAAACTGTTCTATCTCTGTTTTGCAGTGTGTGGAGTTTAATGCCAATGACTTGTATTTTGCCTATGTACCAATACAGTGCAGCCTCCATTAAAAACTCACTTATGGAAATTTCGGCTGCTTAGAGGATGTGGCTGTTCAGCAGAAGGAAAAGACTTAGCTGATGCATGGTTTGATTATTCTAAAATCATTTTATCTACCTCACTAAAAGTGTCTACACTTTAACATATGTAAAGAAAATGGTTATGCTCTCTTTCATTTTAAAGTTATCAGGGGTATCAGAAGATGCTTGTTCAAAACAAAGCCAACCGGAAGTCCGTAAGTTGTCTCCCTTATATGGTGGAAATTCATTAAGAAAACATGCCTATTCCAATATTTTGAAAATCTTAACCCCCACCCCACACCCCCACCCCAACGCAACACTCCCAAACACATTAAAAAAAGAGAGAAAATTTTCAAATAAAAAATGTTATTTTTCATGTTTCTGCTCAAAACATAAAAAATAATGTACACCACTGTAAACCCCAGTTTCAAAGTATAAAAGTGGGGTATAATGGGGTCAAAATTCCCATTCAATTTGACATTTTACAGTGCAGGCTGGTGTGGATGAAGTTTTTGTTTCATTAACCCAAGTATTACACACGTGGACATTTTTAAATATTCAATTTTTATCCTGCTGAAGAAGTTTAATCGGCACTTTTTCTGACTACCAACCAATCAACTTACTTGACATATTTAGTCATTCAAATCGAAAAACAAAATGACAAACAGTGAAGATGCTGATAAGAAGCCATCTGATCTGGATGTACACGATTTGCGAAGTTAGGGCTTATTGTGTTCAGCAGGATAAGGGCTAATGAAGACCCGTTACGAATCTAATGCAATGCATTCAAGTCACGTATCCAAACCATATTATATGCTTGATTGGAATTGTGATTGAAAGACTGGGCAAGCGTATTGCTTGACATGAAAAACTCGCAATCTTTACTCTGATTGAAAACATATCGCCCGTTTGGTCCGAAAGCAAAATCAGCCATTACAACTCAAAAGTTCCATTGTCGTCTACTCTACAAATATAAATATCAAATACCTCTCATGCCATTGCGATAAAAGATGACCATTTTGACGTTTGTATTTATAAATGAAGACTTTACGTCAGTTTTGAAGGCACAACTCTAGGCACAACTCTTTTCATAAACTCTAGAGAATCTGCATATATATATATATATATATATATATATATATATATATATATATATATATATATATATATATATATATATATATATATATATATATGAAAATCAAAGTAAAGCACGATACAGGCAATATATATATATATATTTATATTTCGTTTTCTGATGTTATGTTTCATTTTGACGCGGCGGTCATATTGTATGAGTTAAAGAGCTACACTAATTTGAGTTACATGAGCCACTTGTATTACTCCTTAACTGAAAATATACCAAATAGAATCTTCCTCCTTATATATAGCAGGACTCTATCTAAAAATTAAGGGGTGTCAGGTTGTGTTTTCTTCAAAATATATTTGGAAAATGGCTGATTTTTTTTTGCAAACTGTGTAGGCCCTGATCAAACGCCGCTGTTTGCCAGTGTACCCGTTTTGGGGTTTCTGGTACAAAATGGGTTAAATGAAAATGTGGGAAGATATCAAGCATTGGTTGGCAATCCATCTAAGTGTTTGTAACTCCAAAACAAAAACCTGCATTTCCTGGAATTGCCTTTAGCTAAAGCCTAAAGTCGGCTTCAGCATCTGAGGCGTATGAAATCATTTCTTTGATTCAGCGTCCACAGCAGAGGATATAGCAAGGCATAAAAAACAGTCATGGTCATCCACTGCACCCGTGCGTAGAAATAAATGTCTTGACGCTGTCATGCGTCTTGAAATAGCCAGGTCAGGACAAAGGAGTGCGGTTGAATCTGCATGCCGCATCTCCCTAACTAAAATCGAATTCAAAGCGCATGTCATCTTAATCATCAGCACAGAGTCAGCAAGCACAAATATTCAAGCCTCACAGAATTACGATAACACATCCGTGTGATATAGTGCATTTTATCCACACCTCAAAAATGGTAAATTTTGGGTGAAAACGTGATTTTTTTTTCTTATTTATACTCTAAACATAGGTTGCGGGTACTCGTTAGAACCGCCTCAATGAGGCGGTTCTAACGAGTACCCACAATCTATGCCTTGGAGCAGAAATAAGGAAAATGGTGTTTACCCCCGTAAACCACAGGTTTCTCTTTATAAAGTGGGGTTTAGGGGGGTCTTTATTTCACGGGCTTGTTCACATGATGGAAAGCATTTTGGCGGCAGGTGAGGAAACACTGTGCTCTATATAGTTTACGGAAATCCTTCCATAGGAGGTTGTTGTCATTATTTCAGAAAATGTACTCATTGTTTAAATTAGGTAAGTTCTATAATAAAGCACCGCAGATTTTACATGAGACAACGCAAACATCACGTCTGAGAAATGAACCCCCTTTACACCCCATATTTTTTAATAGGATATACATTACCTCTCATATTAATTCTCTTTCTCAACGACATAGGCTGTTTGTACTCAATAGAGCCGACTTAATCAGGAGTAAAAAAAAAAAAAAAAAAAATGGCTCAGAAAATGTCAGTTTTGGTGACATGAAAGAATGCCCTAAGTCATACGAACGTGGTCACATAAAACGTTTACCAGATACATGTACTTTTAGAGGCGCAAACCTTGAACTTTATACAAAAAGTTAACATATCACTAGACTTATAAAGTAGAAGTAAAACAAAGATCAGGAATTGATACAATTAACTTACTCCACCCATAAAAGACACCAAAGGGAAAGAAATACAAACATTAAGCGACCTGACCATAATGGAGACCTAAACAAAGGAAGGCCATATGGACAGTTACTTTCCCACAAAATGGCCATATGGCCATCCAAAACCAAAAGACACAAGTGATACACACAGTAAGTAACAAACAACAACATAAATAAATCGCCACAGAAGAGCCGCCTTGGAACGGTCAGTGGAAGATTTCCACTGGGGGGGCTTAAATCGATTTACGTGGCCACAATCCTCGCCCTTACTTCCGTCGCGATTTAGACGAATAATTTGTTCAGTCCGCATGAAGGCCTCCTAAAGTCTGATGAGATGTGACTTTTTTATAAAGTAATCCTTAGATGAAAACATATACCCCTTCCTCAAATCTTTCTCTTGACCTCTCATCACATCATTTGAGACAGTATAAAATAATATCTGGCCTGGCATGATGGCATAAGATAAAATTTGGCAAGCATGGACATATACCACTAACATCTAGGACTGGTATCAGTCTAACATATCACCTGCGTGATAGAACATTTTCTTCAGATACATGAAAGGCGAACACCTCCGGAGCCGGAATGACCAAAACCATCCTTGGCAATAATGTGCTATCTTGTCTCCCTGAGGCTGTAAAAATTGATGAATTTCGCCCAAATCTTTCCCAAACTATTCTTTTATGCCCAATAATTATTGATAATTGAGCCCCGCCAAGCGAATTTGTGTCTTCGAGCATTCCGTCATGACAAATTTTAACTGCGCATGCTCAGCAATGCTCAGCAATGCAGAGGGGCCAGGTATATGGCTTTCTGTCTGAAGGTTCCTCTTGATTCACTGCTTGTATGAGCGAGCAGCGAAGGTTCTGGCGAGACTGCGCGGATGCGCAGGCTCGCCTGAACCTTCGCTGATCGCATAGGCGATAAGTACCAAAATCGCTTGACGGGACCCAATTATGAGTGAAGTGAATAAAAGTCACCAACAGAGAGGAAGGTAGGAAGAGTTCAGCTTGATACTCGCTTTTGTACATGTACGGCGGGGTATAGAAACTAGCATTCGGATGCTAATGTTGTTGTCAAATTTAATGATTTTGCATGAATCTATCGTGTATGTAAATGTTAAGGTCCGCGTCGTGTTTTGTTTTTCTGTGCATTTACAGAACAAACTCCAACATTTAATGATGTTCATAGTTCCATTATACATGGACTTACGCGATGTTAAAAGGTACGGGACGTCAAAATAAACCGTCGAGGTCGTTCCGGCGTTAATTGGAAACTGTGTACAAAGGTTTTCTTGTTTTCGTTTAATAGGTTCCATAAAAGGGTTATCCTTTGGAAGCAAGGAATACAGCACAGAACTAAAAAAATATGGAGTGTGCATGTATTCTGGGCCAGACTAGCTAGTTTCGGCCAATTAGGCCTCATCAGTGACCCTCAAATATTTTCAAAATTCCACAATGGAATCAATGATCCCAAAGGACAAGAAAATATAAACTACACTATGATGCAGGGCAGGGAGACTTTTTACGGCCGCCACACATTCCCAGACACCAGCTGTAGTGACGTTAAATATGTTCTATAAAAGGGTTATCCTTTGGAAGCAAGGAATACACCACGGAACTGAAAAATATGGAGTGTGCATGTTTTCTGGGCCAGACTAGCTGGTTTCGGCCAATTAGGCCTCATCAGTGACCCTCAAATATTTTCAAAATTCCACAATGGAATCAATGATCCCAAAGGACAAGAAAATATAAACTACACTATGATGCAGGGCAGGGAGACTTTTTACGGCCGCCACACATTCCCAGACACCAGCTGTAGTGACGTTAAATATGTTCTATAAAAGGGTTATCCTTTGGAAGCAAGGAATACACCACAGAACTGAAAAATATGGAGTGTGCATGTTTTCTGGACCAGACTAGCTAGTTTCGGCCGATAAGGCCTCATCAGTGACCCTCAAATATTTTCAAAATTCCACAATGGAATCAATGATCCCAAAGGACAAGCATATATAAACTACACTTTGATGCAGGGCAGGGAGACTTTTTACGGCCGCCACACATTCCCAGACACCAGCTGTAGTGACGTTAAATATGTTCTATAAAAGGGTTATCCTTTGGAAGCAAGGAATACACCACAGAACTGAAAAATATGGAGTGTGCATGTTTTCTGGGCCAGACTAGCTAGTTTCGGCCGGTAAGGCCTCATCAGTGACCCTCAAATATTTTCAACATTCCACAATGGAATCAATGATCCCAAAGGACAAGAAAATTTAAACTACACTATGATGTTTAAGCCTTCAAAGATGAATTGTCGTCGTCGTCGAATGATGCACAGAAAATAATGCAAATATACAGAGGACCCGCGTTATAACGACAGTAGCTGTTCCCTATTATTATTGTGCCGTTATAATTGAATTTGCCATCGGTTAGGACTATAATATGTTATAAAAGGTCTTTTTTCACATAATTACTCCAAGAAACAGATGTTATAGACATTTGTTAGAATCGCCTCGATGAGGCGATTCTAAAATATGTCTATAACATTTTGTTTCTTGGAGTATTAAATTACAAGAATCTATCGGAATCACATCTAGCGCACACATTCCAATCTCTAATGGTTCTGGGGAAGAACGACTCTTTATAAATGTCAGTTTTTGCGCTAAGGGTCTGAAACGCCAACGAATGGTGATTTCTACAGTGTCTAGCTGGGAGAACAAGGTCATCTGTTGGAATGCTGGCAGCACCCTTTAGACCTTTGTATAAAAGGATTAGCCTACTGTCTTTTCTCCTTTTCTTGAGAGACTCCCATTTTAATTTTCCAAGTATTCCAGTCATGCTCCCAGTTTCAAAGCAGTAATTGCCTGTTACAAATCTAGCAGCTCTATTCTGAACTTTCTCAATTTCATCGTTAAGGACCACTCCACTGGGGTCCCAGATACAACTACCATATTCCAAGATTGGGCGAACAAGACCTTTATAATTTATGCTGCCTCTTTTACATCCTGAGGGCACTGATGAAGATTTCGCCTCAGGAAACCAAGCGTTCTATTTGCCTTAGTACACATGTTGCTAATATGAGTATTCCATCTCAAGTTGTGTGAGATTGTCACTCCAAGGTATTTAATGGAGTCCACATTCTCGAGGACCGTTCCCTCTAAGGTGTAAGAAGCCTCAACTTTATTAGATTTCTTCCTAGTTATCTGCATAATATTGCATTTAACTGGCTGAAATCTCATGCCCCATTTACGTGCCCAACATCCTAATCTATCTATGTCAGCCTGAAGTTTCAATGAGTCATCTGTATCTCTAATTTCCCGGTAACAAACACAGTCATCTGCGAACAGTCTTATTTCTGAGTCAATGTCAGTGGAAATATCACTGATGTACAGGGAGAACAAAAGTGGACCAAGAATGGCCCCTTGCGGGACTCCAGACAAAACTCCGAAGATTCACCATTAACAACAACCCGCTGTTTTCTGTAGCAAAGAAAGGAATCTATCCATTTGAGGGTCTTTCCCCCAATTCCATAACCAAATAACTTAGATTTAAGTAGTTCATGAGGAGGGGTGTCAAAAGCCTTCTCGAAGTCCAGAATAAACGTGTCCACCTGTCCCCCTTTGTCCAAGATTTTTGCCCAGTCATTAATAACTGTGATTAGCTGAGTTTCACAACTGTGCCTTTTCCTAAATGCATGTTGTCTGTCTGACAAAAGTTTATGTTCGTCCAAGTGGGCCATGATGTTCGAGCAGACTATATGTTCCAGCAACTTACACAGAACACAAGTCAGAGACACGGGGCGATAATTACGGGCAAGAGCCCTATCTCCTTTTTTTTAAGAGTGGACAGATGTTTGCTAAGAGCCATTCTTTGGGGATTTCACCCGTATCAAGAGACTGTTGAAACAAGTGTGCAAAAACTGAACCCAACTCACTTGCTAGTTCCTTCAGGACTCTAGGATGAAGCTTATCAGGTCCTAAGGCCTTACTGGGGTTTAAGCCTTGGAGTAATTTGATCACTCCTGCCGCTGTCACAACAATATTATTCATGAATGGTGCCGATCTTCCGGTCAATGGAACCTCCGTGAACTCAGTTTTATTAAACGCATCATTGAATTGACCAACTAGATCCTCTGCCCTTTCAGATAAAAATCAAAAATAAGTTCCTTTAAGAGCAATGAAAACATTCATAAGAAAGAAGATGGGTCATACTACGTAGTTTCGGCTTATAAAGCCTCATCAGTGACCCTGCAATGATCCAGCAAAGAAAGCCAGAGGAAACATACTGCAATTTTGCGAATTTCGAATAGGCAGTCGATTCATAGACTGATATAAATCAAAAATGGGGTCAAAATAATTAAAAACCTGTCTAGAATATGAGTCTAAACCAATAATTTATTTCTGATTTCTCAGAATATTCACGCTGATCTCAAAGGACCAAAAGTAAAAAATATAAACTGCACTATGGTTGATGTACGGGGAGACGTTTTACGGCCGCCACACGGCACAACACCAGCTACAGTGAAGGCAAATAAAAATCAAAAATAAGTTCCTTTAAGAGCAATGAAAACATTCATAAGAAAGAAGATGGGTCATACTACGTAGTTTCGGCTAATAAAGCCTCATCAGTGACCCTGCAATGATCCGGCAAAGAAAGCCAGAGGAAACATACTGCAATTTTGCGAATTTCGAATAGGCAGTCGATTCATAGACTGATATAAATCAAAAATGGGGTCAAAATAATTAAAAACCTGTCTAGAATATGAGTCTAAACCAATTATTTATTTCTGATTTCTCAGAATATTCACGCTGATCTCAAAGGACCAAAAGTAAAAAATATAAACTGCACTATGGTTGATGTACGGGGAGACGTTTTACGGCCGCCACACGGCACAACACCAGCTACAGTGAAGGCAAATAAAAATCAAAAATAAGTTCCTTTAAGAGCAATGAAAACATTCATAAGAAAGAAGATGGGTCATACTACGTAGTTTCGGCTGATTCAGCAACCCCATCCCCTCCTCTTTTATTAAGGGGCGGGATACCTTGCCTGTCTTTCTTCTGGCTATTAATATATCTGTAGAAGTCTCTTGGATTTGCCTTTACATCACCTACCAAGTTATTTACATACAAATCATGCTGATTTTTTATATCAGTCTTGATTTCACGTCTCAAGTTTTCAAATTTTGTCCGGAGTTTACCACTTCCCGTCTTTTTTGCCTTTGCATGAATCTAATTCCTTCTGCGAATTTTCCTTCTTATCTCTGGAGTGATCCAGGGAATAGAAGATACAGACCTACTAGTTTTTGAGGGGATATGATTTTCGGCCGAAGTATGAATGAAAGAAGTTATCAAATCAAAATTCTCCTGTACAGACCGAGCATCTGAATGACCATTAAAGTAATTCTCCTTTGCAAATCTGAGTGCATCCTTCCTCATAGTTTCAAAGTCACCTTTCTGATATGAGTACACCTTCCTCCGAGGTTTCTTTATTGGTGGGATGTGAATTTTTAAATATCCGGAGACAACATCGTGGTCACTTAGTTTATCTGGGGAATGAATGTCTTCGAATTGTCCGGATCAGATCCTATGTGTTCTTATCACGAGTGGGGAAGTTAACAATTTGTTCAAGACCATGATCGTTCATAATGTCAATTAATATTTGTCCTTCCGACTGACTCAGCATTGTGCCTTGTTTGCTGAGCCTGTCGGGCCAAGCAATGTTTCTGACGTTGAGGTCACCTAGAACATGTACAACCGGGAGTTTTTTTACCCTTATGCTGCAATTTAATGCAATCCAGTTGGTCTTTAAACAACTGGAAGTTTTCGATTGTACCATTTGGTGGTCGATACCAACTTGCTACGAAGTGGGAAGTTTTATTTGCAAAAACCTTAACTGATTCGGTGTCATTTTCAAGTTCCATGAACGGCATGTGAGGGATGTCTCTATGAATGAGCAACACCACCCCACCGCCATGAGAGTTCCTATCTTTTCTGTACACACAGTACTGACAATTTTCAGGGAAAAGCTCAGATGTAGTAATTGCACTGTCAATCTTTGTTTCCTGAATAGCAACAATATGGGGTTGAGATGTATCGAGGAAAGCTAAAAGTTCAAGAATTTTCCCTCTAATTCCATTTATGTTTATACTGCAAAGTTTCAAACCTTTCACAAAATTTGACTTAGTTTCATCAGCAGTCGAAGATTTGCCTCTCTTATCCTCTGACAGAGGTTAAAACCTGTTTGGCTTACTCAGTTCTACATATTCATCAAAGAAGGAGTCTGAAAAGTTACAGAGTTACAGACCTCACATTTTGGACATATCCAGTGGCAGCTTGAATTTACCAATGTGCCATATTCTGCATCTGAAATGAAGGAACAGTCAGTGTGTATCCACATTTCACATTGATCACACTGAACGGCTTTTTGGCCATTAAGGACAGCACCACTGCAAAGACCACAGTCAGCTTTGCAGTCTTTGCAATACCAAGTTCCAGCTCTAAATTCAATTTCTAACAATTGACTGTTATCCAAACCAGAACATGAGGAGTGAAAGCGCTTGTTACAGTCCTCAAATTCTATCCATTTCTCGGAACCTTTGCAATATTTTTTGCAGAGTTCGCAGCGAAACCTTGGGCCGGGGTTAGTTTCAATGTCTCCGGCCAAGATTAGAAGTAAAGTCAAGTTTGTCCTAAAACTATGGATTAAATTTGGGCATTTCCAACCCTAGGGAAGCACAAGCCGCTTGGAATCGATGCTTAACCTTGAGCTAAGAATTAATTCCATTGAAATTGTCGTTATTACGAGTTATGTCATCATAACGAATGTCGTTATAACGCGGGTCCTCTGTAAGCAAAAGGGTGGTTTATGCAATGTTCATTAAAGCATGAACTACAGCGGGTCCCAAGCAAAGTGACTTATTTTTTGTTAAATTTTGATTGAAGTATGAAGAGCATTGGGTCACGAACAAAGTTTAAATGAAGGTCGAGTCAATGTCGTATGTAGTCGGGACAAGAGCAATGTTTTAAGTGAACCCCGAAATACCTCTGTTTCTTAATCAAACAATCAAACATATCATTAATTGGTATTTTGTATACTGTCGGGTTGTTGTACTTTTAATTTTGGACTACTCCCTCCAACTGTGGTACAGATTGTCGCGAAAACCCCCGGCTGCTTCATGATCGCTACAAATGATATTTCTGATACATGTAATATGGAAACTCGTAGCCTAATTTCGACTTGTTTGGTTGGTGCGTAGTTTTACGGCTCTTGTAACATTATTTCACTTATTTCGAGCCGATCTTTAATCAGCGGTGGTCGATAACCGGAGTATCCAGGGGAAAAATATGCTGACTTTCCGCTGCATGTTTTGGCTTCTCACATGTGCCCCGAGCGAGGCGCGAACCACAGCGGCGACAGACTAATGATTAAGAGTCAGCGCTTTTACTCACTAGCCGACGGAGGCCCGCTAATTTTGACAGTAAACGAAAGTAAAAGCAGTGGCGTAGCCATATCTCCGTCTGTTGACACTTTTGGTATTTTTCAGGTATCCCCTTTATGACAAACAGGGCAGCCTGATGCTGATACATTATGCCTGATGCGTTCTGACAGTACTTACGGGTCGATTTTCTCTGCGTACTGGATTTAACTCTCAAATTCCTCATTACGAAAAACATGCCTATTCGAGTGTATAACAAATTTTACCGCCGAAAAAATAAAAAATTTCAGTTGAAAAATTGTGGTATATTTCTTATTTCTCCTCAAATATGGTTTGAGGGTACAGGTTAGATCCGCCTAATCGAGGCGATTCTAACGAGTACCCTAACGAGCAGAAATAAGAAAAAAGAATGTTAACCCCTGAATACCCCAATTTTACTATATAACAGTGGGATTTAGGTGTGTGTGTGTGTGGGGGGGGGGGGGGGGGGGGGGGGCTCCGATTTATACAGGTGTGTTTTCGTGATGTATACTGTATCAAACAATGTAGATCCTGTTCAAACGCCGCGTTCTGCAGCGTCTGATATGGGTCGCGTCTGATTTTGGGTCTACATCGCTTGCCAAACCTAACGCATGATTGCAGTCCAGGTTCTACAGATAACCTCTTACAGACCTTCCCCCCCCCCCCCCCCCCCACGTCCTTACAGCGATAAGAATCATGCGGCTATTTTATGCAAAATAACCATAACTTAGATTTCTTAAAAATCAGTGATTGCCAAGTGGACATATGCAACGAAAAGCTACTGTACTCATCAAATTTGGATCGTTTGACAGCCAATCGATCCACTAAATAAAGACAGAAGACAAAGAAAAAAAAACGACCCCGGGTGTTCGATTGGAGTTAACAGTACTTTGGAAAAGCATAATTAAAACGCTGGGAGGAGCTAATCATTCTCACGAAAACACGCCTACATAATTTTGACCCCCTTGAACCCCAATTTTTTATGGTAAAACTGGTGTTTTCAGGGGGTAAACCGTATTTTTCTTATTTCTGCTTGTGGGTACTCGTTAGATCCGCCTCGATGAGGCGGTTCTAACGAGTACCCTCAATCTATATTTTGAGCAGAAATAAGCAAAAAATAGCACAATTTTTCATCTTAAAATTTTCAGTTTGTCGGCGATAATGGTTACAATGTATTTGTATGGGCGTGTTTTCGTAATATAACGAAAAGGGAACAGGTTATCGCGAGAATTGCCTTTAACCATGTCAGGGATATTAGTCCCCCGTTTTTAAAATACGAATATATAACGTTTATGTTTACTTACATATGATATCATTGGGATGTTGAAGGCCGCTGCCACTTTTGCCTCGTGTATACATGTCTCCTGTGGTCCTATATACACAGATATATCCTTATATATTAATTCCACTGTCTGTTTAATACTTTCAAACTCACTGCCGTATGTTTCAGCAATAATGAAATCAAGGGTATGGTTTGGCAGTATGCTCTTATCGTTGTTAATTTCTCCAAGGGCCAGAGTTAAGGCCCCAGAAATTGCCTGCCCCGGACGGCGATAAAATATTCCAGGTAATTTATCTGACCCCGTGATATATCCTAATTTTATAGTTTCGGCAAAACACAAAATCGGAAAAACACAAATAAATATCAGTCGAAACATTTTCACGCCTTATCATCAATTCATATAATATCTCATTGTTACTTTCTCTCCGATAAACGAAATCAGACAGTGAATAGAACAACTTGTGATTTGTTAGGCCAATAGTGTAGATCACTGCAAATCGCTTTACCATTTGTTCCAAGAGCCGACTAAGCATATAAAGCGATATATGCTTGTATTGAAGACTGGAATAAGCATTTTCAGCTCTTAAAGGAAACCGAATATGGTTGGCATTTTTTCTGCCACTTTTGTTTTGTTTGTTTAATTTGAGGTTTAAGGTCCCCGTCAACACTGTAAAGGTCATTTTGGAGACGTCGGTTCCAATTTTGTGGGACTTTTACCCGACAATAAGATAAATGACATCTCAAGCCCTGTCGCTCAATGAAACATACCGAACTTTTTCCTTCATAGGCGGCGATCGGAATAGGTCGTGAATTTCCGTTAAAACCTGTCTGGGCGATATTCGAGTTATCTCCCTGTACACCACTGGGATCAAGGTACAGAATATCCAATATTTTTTCTCTAGTCGCTGACCTCAGGGAATCATTAATCATATCTGCAGATATGACACTTTACCTGTAGGTATTCAAAGGAGCGCTTAAGTAGTGCTCAAATTAAGGCTATCTAAATGTGAAAAAGAACTTCTTGAAGTAACAACCATGCCTTTTCATTTCGAGGCATCTAGTATGAACGAACAAATTTGACATATTGAAGAGGTACATTATGTAGAATTGCTTAAAACAATAATAATAATAATAATTATAATTATTAATATTATTATTACTATTATTATTAGCAGTAGTAGTGTTTTATTTTGTTTTTTGTTGTTGTTTTTTTTTATTTTATTTCTGTTTTTTGACATGTAGGATATTGGGTCTTTATGTTAAGATGCCTGTGTCATGAACATCCTTGTTAATTGGTAAGTTGGGAGTTTACAAGAGTATATATTATATTCGTTTTTCTTGCTCAAAAACATAGCTGGGGTACTGGTAAGACCGTCCTAATCAGGGTGTTGCAAAGAACACCCATAATCTATTTTTCCCACTTTATATAGAAAAACATTGGAAACTATTGCATCACACTGGTGTGGCTAATCACACGTGTACTGTTCGATAATTAAGGACAACTTAATGTATTTCTTAATCACGCCGGTTAATACCACCATTGTATATTAGCCCAGTCTCTTGTCCAGTGATTTTAAAAAAGGATTAATGTCAAATATGATAGTGAAATCTCTTAACTCCGATCTTTTTATGCAATTATTTTATCTATTTATTTAAATAATTATCGCCATGAAAAATATTGTTAGCCAATCACGTAAACACGCCTATATGAACTCAGATTTTGTTTGTTTGATTTGAGGTTTAACGTCCCCGTCAACACTGTAAAGGTCATTTTGGATACGTTTCTTCCAATTTTTTGGGACTTTTACCCGAAATTGAGATGAAATAACATCTCAAGCCCTGTCGCCCAATGAAACCAATAGGGTTTATTAGCATCCGCCTCGCACCGCGGTTCCTGGACAGGCTTAGATCCTCTAAGCGGTTTACCAGTACTATTGTGCGGGCCGGATTCAGCTCTGCATGGAAGCATCATGCAGCCCATATATTTCTTCAAGCCCATATGGGCGGGGGCCGAGATGAACTCAGATGAGAAAGTTGTTAAATTAAAACCAATTTTGTTCCATTACGAAAACACGCCTATCAAGTTTTACTATATGAAAGTGGGGTTATAGGGGGTTAGATTTTCGTGATGGTCTGCCGCAGTCATAATTGACACCTTAAGAGTTAACTTTACATTGATATACAGTATATTGTATAAGATATTTCCTGAATAATTAAATGGACGCTCATAAATAGATAGGTAAACACATTTTGAAAATGTTATTTTGAAAATGTTGTCTGCCCAATTCATGATTGACACCTTAAGAGTTAACACTACACCGATATACAGTATATTGTATAAGATATTCCCTGAATAATTGAAAGGACGCCATGAAAGTAACGTCATGTGTAAACACAGATAAGCCTATTTATTTATTTATGCATTTATTTATTTATTATAAAGACATTTCATTCATATTTGAATCGTCTGTAATGTTTGTCCTAAACAATTTTAACACAATTTCGAAAAATGTTGTTTGTCGAGCTATGGTTGACACTTTAAGAATTCAAGAAAGATATAAAAAGTGCCTTAAAAGTCGGTCACAGAAGGTGATTACAGATACGGCATAGTTATCTATTTATTTATTTATTAAAATGAGGCATGCAATTACTATGTGAATGGGCTGCAATATTTTTATGATCACATCACAAAAACACCCCATATTACCCACTTTTATTAAGTAAAATGTGGATCATTATTTTTCTTATTTCTGCTAAGACATATACTGTTGTTTGTCGCAAGAACCGCCTCGCTGAGGTGGTTCTTACGAGTTCCACCAATTTATGTTTCGAGAAGAAATACGAAAAGTAGGATTTTGTTATCTGAATACTTTCATTTTTGGTGGTAAAATTTTCAATATTTTTTAATAGACGTTTTTTCGAAATAAATCAACTCAAAACCTAGAAAATGTCATCTGCACTAGTTATAATTTACACTTTAAGAGTTAATAAAACTGTACATAAATCAAGACACCACAAAATTGTCTATCAAATCTATTACAAAAAGTGAACAAAGATGAGGCTGTTACTTTATTTATTTATTTAATTTAATTCTTCAATATTATGATTGGCACTTTAAGGGTAAACACCTGATTGACACTTTAAAGATTAACACATAGTGGGGGACGACGGGCACGCGCCAACTCATTGTTATATTAATGCACGTTTGTTAACTTCGTCATCACGAAAGAGTGCTCTGTGTCTCACGGATGTGTCAACGTAATGTTTTTGTTGAAAAATGTCAGTATACGGTTCAACTTAATTGCTTCAGCAAAATTAATATCAAAAGGTTTTGCCGCACATTAGCACAGTGTTAACTAATGGCTTCGTTAGCTTTGTACAACTGAGCCCAGACAGTTATCTGATGTTTATCTAAATTCATTTTGTATGGCGAACAGTGAATGTTCTGGCGAGACTGCGCATTACGATTACACACCGATGTGCAAAAATGGCGTCTTTCATATCTGTTGAACATTTTTTTTTAAATACAAGTATCATTTTTCTCTTTTCCGCTTCAAACATAGACTTTGAGTGCTTTTACAACTGCCTCAAATAGGCGGTCCTACGAATACCGACAATCTATATTTTGAGCAGAAATAAGAAAAATATCACGCTTTTTCGTTTGAAAATTTCATAATGAATGAAAACATAAATGTAACAAAACTGAGACAAAATAATAATAAAATAAAAAAAAAGAAATCTGAGAAATATAATCACCGTATCAAGTGTATTATCCGCATGTTGTTTATTACTAGTAATTACAAAATTAATACAAAAAAAGGCTTTACAGGTTTGATTCGATTTCTGGTACATATACTGTGGACTTAGCGATTTTTGCATCATGAACTGCAGTACTGAAAAACAGCTTATGAACGATTTTTAAGCTCTCAGGGAAGCAATTTATCATTTTTCATTAGAAATAAACTTTAGATCATCGTAAACCTTGAACAACAGTCTAACAGTACATAACAGTGACATAATTCCAAACAAATCATTTCTATTTAATATTGGCATCCAAACATGGAAATCTGCACGTTTAAAAAAAAATACATTGCCGTCTATGGAGCATATAGGCATGACATTAAATTGCAGATGGAAGCAATAAAAAATAATTATTCATCACTTTGAAATGCACCAAATAAAAACTGAATAATTTTCTTACATGAGACTTTTTTCTAGTGTTAAGGATAAATAAGATACGAGGAGTTAATATTTTTTTCCTTCATAATTTTAATATGAAAAACCTTCAAAATATACAGGTAACTGTAACTGCCGATTTCCTACGGAAATCGATATTCAACTCGGTAATTTCCGGCGAATGAAGGAAAAAGTTCAACATGACCAATAGTGTTTACAAGCATGGACGGTCCGACTCGCACCGCCTTGCCTGGGCAGGCTTAGACCCTCTAAGCGGTTTACCAGTACTCGTGTGCGGTCGGTTTCAGCTTTGCGTGGAAGCATCATGCAGCCCATCTATTTCTTCAAGCCCCGATGGGCGGGGGCCGTCTGCCACTTGTAAGGGATTAGAGGAGCACCTTCAATTAATTGGACAGGAACTCCCGATAGGCTGCACAGTTTACATACCCCTCTACTACATGTAAATGGGTCTATTCTGAAAAGTCTTTCTGCCCTCTGGGAGCAAATTATTTCCTTCCTCAGTCAACAGGGAATACACAACTAATCAGTGCAATCGCAGTGTCTAACCCTTTTTGTACCAAATGAAATCTTCATCCTTATATATCGCAGGAGCCTACTTCAAAATTTGGGGATGTCAGGTTGTGTTTTCATCAAAAGGAAAATGAGTGAACTTTTAGCAAACAGTGGAGGCCCTGATCTGTTTACAAGGGTACCCGTTAAGGGGTTTCTGGTACTAAATGGGCTAATACGCTGCTCCGTCATAATGTTTTAAATTAATATAGACATTGTCAACTGAGTCATACTACATGCATCGCTATTCAGTTCAGTCCACAAAATTAATACAAGACAATGAATGACCTTTAACACTGTTCTTCTAGAAGGGTATTGTTATCGTAATCGTTATTTTCTGCATACATTATACAAATACACTGTAAACTTTACCATCGAAAACAGACATTTTAAAAATGAAAACTTGTGATAGTTTTAGCTCACTAGAGCCGAAGGCTCCGAGGGAGCTTATAGGAAAGGCAGTTGTCCGGCGTCGTTGTCGTCGTCGTCTGCGTCGTCGTCGTCGTGTGACGTCAACATATTCAAACGACATCTCCTCTGAAGCCATTAAGCCGATTGGGCCCAAATTTTATCTGTAGCATCCTTGGGCTAGGGGATTGAATGTTTATGTTTTTTTATGAAATTTTGCTCATTAGTTTGGTTGCTATGGCAACTTAGATTTTCCATAGACTCATAATGGGGAAAATTGAAAAATGGCATTAACTGCCAAGCCTATGCAGATATTTTGACAAATTTTTTACAGAAATGTTTCTTAAGCAATCTACTATCTGACCTGATTTTAGGCCTACTGCTATTTTTATTGGTTGCCATGGAAACCAAAATCCTAAACACAGAAAAAAAAATATTTAAAAAATCATCTCCTCAGAAACCATATGATCTATGAGGCTGAGGCTTCACGAAAATATTCATCATGTTTTCCTCAACAGGTTTTGTGTGTGTGTTTTTTTTTTTTTTCTTTTTTTTTTATATATAAAATTCTGCTCTTTAGTTTGGTTGCTATGGCAACTTAGAGTTTCCATAGACTCATAATGGGGAAAATTGAAAAATGGCATTAACTGCCAAGCCTATGCAGATATTTTGACAATTTTTTTATAGAAATGTTCCTTAAGCAATCTACTATCTGACCTGATTTTAGGCCTACTGCTAATTTTTATTGGTTGCCATGGAAACCAAAATCCTAAACACAGAAAAAAAAAATATTTAAAAAATCATCTCCTCCGAAACCATATGATCTATGAGGCTGAGGCTTCACGAAAATATTCACCATATTTTCCTCAACAGGTTTTGTGTGTGTGTGTGTGTGTTTTTTTTTTTTTTTTTATAAAATTCTGCTCTTTAGTTTGGTTGCTATGGCAACTTAGAGTTTCCATAGACTTATAATGGGGGAAAACTGAAAAATGGCATTTACTGCCAAGTCATTGCAGATATTTTGACAAAACTTTTATAGAAATGTTCCCTCAGCCATATGCTTTTATGCCAACATCGGGGTCCCCAAGGTTGTGTCGGGGCATGCCCCACCCCTTCCACTTCATAAAAGGCCATATATCTCAGAAACCATTATAAACCCACCCCTAAACCATATATATTATTGTTTCTTATGATAAAACGCATTCAGTGGCACCAACCTTGGGTCCCTCGGGATGCGCCGGGACCATGCCCCATCCCATCCATTTCATAAAACGCCCAATATCTCGGAACCATTAAAGATCTCCACCCTTAACCATATATAGTCTTGTTCTTTCTGATAAGACACATTGGATGTGCCGGAGCTATGCCCCACCCTCTCCAATTCATAAAAGGCCCAATATCTTGGAAATCTTACAGATCCCCACCCCTAAACATATACATTCTTGTTCCTTATGATAAGACATATTCATTGACACCAACCCGGGGGTCTCCCGGTGTGCGCCTGGGTCATACCCCACCCCTCTACTTCACAGAGTCCCATCCCTTAACCATATATATTCATGTTCCTTATGATAAGAAGATTCAATGACACCAGCCTGGTAGTCACAAGGAGTGCCCCGGGTCATGCCCCACCCTTTTACTTTATTAAAAACCATATACCTCAGAAATCAATCCGATCCCCAATCCTAAACCATATATATTATTCTTCCTTATGGTAATATTCATTAAATCACACCAACCTGGGGGTCCCTCTGTATGTGCCGGGGCCATGCCCCACCCCTTCCAATTCATAAAATACACAATATCTTGGAAACCTTACAGATCCCCACCCCTAAACCATATATAGTCGTGTTCCTTATGATAAGACACATTCATTGACACCAACTCGGGGGTCTTCCGGTGTGCACCGGGCCATACCCCACCCTCCACTTCACAGAGGCACAACCCTTAATACTATATACCCATGTCACTTATGATAAGTAGATCCAGTGACACCAGCCTGGTAGTCATCCGGGGTGGCCCGGGTCATGCCCCACCGTTTTACTTTATCAAAAGCCATATATCTCAGGAATCATTCCGATCCCCACTCCTAAACCATATATATTCTTCTCCCTTATGGTAAGATTCATTCAATCACACCAACCTTGGGGTCTCTTTGTGTTGAGACAATGTGCTTGGGTCATGCCCCGCCCCTCCACTTCATGACTGGGCCATATATCTCAGAAACCATTCAAATCCCAACCCCATAATCACATATATTCTTGTGCATTATTATCAGACACATTCAGTCACCCCAACTTGAGGAGTCTGCAGAGGCCATCCCTCTCCTCTCCATTTCATAAATAGGCTTTATATCTCAGACACCGTTCAGATTTCAACCCTAAACCATATATATGCTTGGTCCTAATGATAACACACACTTAGGGACAACAATCTTTGGCTATCCTGGGATCGACCCGGCATGCCCCAACCCCTCCACTGCTTAAAGGGCCTAATATCTCAGGCCATACATATCCCCACCGCTAAACCATATATGTTCTTGTTCCTTATTATAAGACGCATTTAGTGATACTAAAACAGGGCTCCATTGGGTCCATTCCCCACCCCCTCTACTTCATAAAAGGCCTCCCTAATATTTCAGATACTGAGTCCACATGGATGCTCATTTGGGTATGGTGGTTTGTTTGGGAGTTTTTATACTTGGATAGATTAAAATGATATCGTGTTAAAGTATATGGCTGCCATTGGGCAGTGCCCACCTGAGCTCTGGTGAGCATAGTGGCCCATGGGCCTCTTGTTCTTATTTCTGTTCAAAATAAGGTTTACTCCGGTAAACACCGGCCCCGATAGCTCAGTTGGTAGAGTGTCCGCTCCGGGAAACGGGAGGTCTCGGGTTCGATCCCGGGCCGCGACATACCAAAGTCGTTAAAAATGGTACTAGCTAGGACTGGTCGATCCAGTGTCAGGATAATGTGACTGGGTGTGGTATCATGTAATGTGTCTGGGACATGATACTTCAGTGAGGCAGCACTACAAACGTGAGCATTGAGCTCCCTGTCGCAACCAGACACCGTCGTGATATGACTGAAAAATTGTTGAAAGCGACGTTAAACCCGAATTCACACACACACACACATACTCCGGTAAACCCAAGTTTTACTGTATAAAAGTGGGGTATCAAGGGGGTAAAAATATATAGGAGTGTTTTTGTAATGGATTTGCTAAATACTTGTAGGGATAAATCCGTAACAGCGGTGCCGTTTTACTATTTAATCCTTATTTATAGATACCCATAATTCGATTTATGGATATCCATTCTTCGAATTATGGATATCATAAATTGAATTATGGACCATAATTCGGTCCATTTATAGATATCCATAATTCGTTTTATGGACATCCATAATTCGTCTTGACAAATAAATGCAATAAATAATGACTGAAACCAGAGGCTTTGGCTTTGAATTATGCATATCCATAATTCGAAATATGGATATCCATAACTCATCACGATTTATCGATATCCATAATTCGATTTATGGATATCCATAATTCGAATTTTGGATATCCATAAATCAGCGGCATAATGAATATCCATATTTTGATTTATTGATATCCATAATTTGAATTAGTGATATCCATAACTGGAATTAGTGATATCAATCGCACTGAATTAATGATATCCATAATTCGATTTATTGGTATCTATAATTCGAATTATGGATATACATTATTCGGCTGATTTATAATGGATCTGAATTATGGATATCCATAAATCGAATTATTTACATCCATTATTCTATTAATGGATATCCATAATTCGAATTATGGTTATCCATAATTTGACTGATTAATGGCTATCCATAATTCGAATTATATATATGTATATCCATCAATCGAATAATGGATATCCATAATTCGATTTATGGATATCCATAATTCAGATCGATTTATGGATAGCCATAATTCGAATTATGGATATCCATAATTGGAATTATGAATATCCATAAATAATTATTGATATCCATAAATATATAATTCTTGGTATCCATAAATAATTATGGATATCTATAAATAGGGAATAAATAGCGAAAGGGCTCCGTATAGAATCCAACTTGCCTTATTGATGCTGAATCATTCATCATCTGATATATGAACAACAGAATAAATTGAAAAGAAGCATTTATTTATTTTTTGTATGCCGCCCCCCCCCCCCCCGAGAATCTTTGTTTCGGGGGGGGGGGGGTGGCATATAGTATTTGCCCTGTCTGTCTGTTTGTTTGTCTGTCTGTCCGTGCCTGTTTGTTTGTTTGTCTGTCTGTCTGTCACAAAAAACTTTAACTTCAAAGTATTTGACCTAGCTCCATGAAACTTCACACACTTATTCACCATCCGTGGGCTACATTCTGACCAAGGGCCATAACTCTGTTTTCATTTTGGCTGAATTACCTCCCCTTGAAATTTCGCAAAAAAAAAAAAAAAAAAAACTCAGAAATTTGCTCCCACGGGGGGCCTTGGTCACTTATAGTGACAGCTCTTGTTTTTTTTTTTATTTTATTTATTTCTTTTTTTTTTTTTTTTTTTTTTTTTGGTAACAGAAGTTCCTCATATTAAGATTGTACAATCAGGTACAGAAAAAATCCATCCGATAGTTCAAAACTGACAACACTATTTGCTAGACCATGTTATTTTCTTAAGCTTCCATATCTGCTTTTAAGACGATTCAACTAATAAGATCATTTCTCCACAGTCCCAAAAGTGGTTTTAATACAGGAATCTTGAAACAGCAAAGATTTAAAAAAATTGCAACAAAGCTGCTTGTCACATTGCTACTTACAACATGATAAAGTATCTATTATGTATTCCCTTCTAACACCAGTGTTTCCAAATGTTCGCAAGTTAAAATGGATCATGTTCAGCATAAAGCTAAGAAAAGCTTGAAACCCAACACTTTTAAAGTAGAAGTAAAACAAAGATCAGGAATTGATACAATTAACTTACTCCATCCATAAAAGACACCAAAGGGAAAGAAATACAAACATTAAGCGACCAGACCATAATGGAAACCTAAACAAAGGAAGGCCATATGGACAGTTACTTTCCCACAAAATGGCCATATGGCCATCCAAAATTAAAAGACACAAGTGATACACACAGTAAGTAACAAACAACAACATAAATAAATCGCCACAGAAGAGCCGCCTTGGAACGGTCAGTGGAAGATTTCCACTGGGGGGCTTAAATCGATTTTACGTGGCCACAATCCTCGCCCTTACTTCCGTCGCGATTTAGACAAATAATTTGTTCAGTCCGCATGAAGGCCTCCTAACTCATCAGTGCAACATCTCCGTGAACACAGAAATCAAAGAACCACAGAGGTGAGACAACGGTGAGGACTCGACAGCAAGAAACCACTGAAATGCTGGAGCAAAAGAAAACCAACAGTTAGACTCCGATGAGCCCGACCAGAGACAGAGCATCAGGCACCAACCAACATTATCTCTTTAATTTTCAATAAGTCTTTACGTTGGAGCCGTCATAGAATCTGAGGCCTGACCCACCGGCGTGCAATTAAAGAGGGAAGCAAAGTTGCCAACCGTGATTGGGTTAACTACCATGCATGCAGTCTGTCGTATAATATCCATGTTGTACCCAATCTTTTTATATCGAAGAATGATTTTACGAAATTGGGTGCTGAAGTCATTGCGGTTATATATTTTTCTGAATTTATATACTAAGTCACCATAAAATTCGGGTTCCGATAGACCTTGTTGCAGAAGAGATTTAAGTCCAATATTGAATTTTGAAATTAAATCAGAATGGCGTCTATAAAATTTTGAAAAGGCTTTGCGTAGTTTATGGTACCGATAACCCTGATTAAGAAGTTTAGCCGTTAATAATTTATTACGAGTGTTGAAGTCAGTTACATGACTACACACTCTAGCAAATCGAATTAATTGCGAAATATAAACGCCATAGGATGGCGCACGAGGAACATCACCATCCAAAAAAGGAAAATTTACAATCTCAAAATCAAAGTCATCGCGTTTATCATAAATTTTGCACGAAACAAATCCATCTACAATAGATAGATGTAAATCCAAAAACGGGGCCTCGGTATCAGAAGAATTTGCTTTATTTAACTGAAGTTCTAGGGGGTAAATCTGACTGATCAAACCATCAAAATAGGTATTATCAATATTTAATAAATCATCTAAATATCTAGAAGTAGAGCTAAAAGCTTCAATAATTTCAGATTGGTTATCAATGGAAAGCGACAAAATGAAGTCTCTTTCATAACAATACAGGAACAGATCAGCCACAAGAGGTGCGCAATTAGTACCCATCGGAATACCCACAATTTGTCTAAATAACTTAGTACCGAATCTAATATAAATATTGTCAAGTAGAAAGGTGAGGGCATCACACACTTTCTGACATGACCAAAGTGTATAATTCTTATGCTCTTTAGAAGTGAAAAATGCATTTCTGACATTACATGCAAGATAGAGAGAATCTTCTGTGTGAAAAGCCCATTCAATTAAATCATTAAGCTTTTCTTTTATAAGATTATGAGGAAGTGTAGTGTAAAGAGTGGAAAAGTCGTAGGTAGACAGACTAGAAGCACGAAACTGTCTAGATTTCAATTTATTTAAAACCTCATTCGAATTTTTTATAGACCAAAACAGATTTCTTCCTGATCTTTCAAAGACTTTATCACAATATTTAATTACATGCGTTTTAATAGCAGTAAGACAGGAAGTTAATAATTTAGAAAGTTCAGTGGTAGTGCAAGAACTAGAATTTGCAATAAACCGTGCTTTGTAAGGTTTTTTATGAAGTTTTGGTAACCAGTATAGCGTAGGAAGCTTGTCTTGGCCTTCGTTAACACACACAGCAAACTTGGTGGCTGAAAGACAAACATGTTTATCTACTATAGCTCTCTCTTCAGCCAAAGGCTGAAGTTCATAGGCCTTAGTACCACCAAGCTCCTGCTTAAGCGTGTTAACATAGTGGAGCCGTCACACAACGACGACATTGTTAGCGGCCTTGTCTGCAGGGGCCAAAACAAACTTCTTATGAAATTCTTGAATACCTAGTTTAAGATGACGTAAAGACGTCTTGGGCTTAGGAGGTAATAAGTTAGTATTTTGAGAATAGAAAGAAATGCGTTTATTCACTAGTCTTAAAATGCTAAATTTCCAGTCCTTTAGGGCTTTATACTCAACATACTCTCGCTTACACCATCGATTACCGAATTCATTCAAGGAAGCAGCGATTTCATTTCTACCTCTACCTCTAAAGCTGTACCTCGTTCTTATTAAAACAAACCTTATATCACTTAAACCAAAACTTTCATTGAGATGCCGAACCATTCTTAATACGGTATCCAAGAATTCCATAGCAAGTATATTTTAGTTTATCATACATTTAGTATAAAATACTAAGTTTTTGAATATGCGATACGAACGTGACACCAATGCACGTATCACGCTTGCACGTGCTGCCATATCGCATGGGCTTTATCATACCCCAAAAATCCATATCACAACCCTTTATCGCACCCCTAAGCCTTTATCATACCTCTGACGTCACCCTATTCGGAACACGCGGCGTACTTCCTTTTGCGGCATTTCGCATTTGTTGTTCAGGACGCCATTTGCAATTTGCAATATTTTCGTCTGTTCGAAAGGCAGATGCAATTAATACAATTTATTTTCAACAAATTTTTTAAAAGTGAAATGTATGATAAATAGATTATAATATGGCATTTTTCATATCATACCCCATATCAGCCCTCGACTGAGGGCTGATATGGGGTATGATATGAAAAATGCCATATTATAATCTCTATTTATGCCGACAAGGCATCCATCACTTGAACAAATCCGTGAAATGGAGACTCCCTAAACCCCACTTCATACAGAGAAAACTGGGGTTTACGGGGGTATACATTATTTTTTTTATTTCTGCTCCAAAAATAGGTTGTGGGTACTCGTTAGAACCGCCTCATAACGAGCACCCACCACCTTCTCCAAGACATAGGAAGTGGGTCTCACTAGAACCGCCTCAATGAGGCGGTTCTAACGAGCACAACCACCTATGTTTAGAGCATTTATAAGAAAAATATCACGGATTTTCATCAGAAAAGTAGCCATTTTTGAGCTGTGAAAAATGCACGGGTGAGTTATCATAATGAAAGAGGTTAATGCTGTTTGTTGATTGTATTGAGTTCTCTCAAATAAGAGCTTGAAAGTACAAAAGAATTATATCCTATCCCGGAAAGATGAAGCTACCATCGCGTAAACAAGTCTGTGACATTAACAAACCTGTAAAAAAGAGGGAAAGGCAGTGAACACCTATCGATACAATTCCCTTACACTTTCCGTCCACCAAATTGAAACATTACAAGTAGTTTAGGTCGTAGTACCAAAGCGTTAATCCAAAATCGTTAATCCATAGACAAAATGGCAAATATCAATGTACAGATCAACAGACATGGACTCCAGAAGAGTGTAATCAGGCGTCCGCGGATATTAAGCATCACTTGGTAAGCAAGCTTCGCCCACCATGCCCATCGACCCGAACGAAGAAAAGGTGTAAATGTCGGGAAGGGTATGTCCGAGATTTTGGAAGTCTCCCTATGGCCTTCCATTGGCAAACATATCAGAAATAATTCTGGAAATGGCCACATTGTACGGATCTACAAGATCATGGTACCTCACATAAAACTTCTTTAGTGTTGATACCAGTTTTTTTTTGTTGTTTTTTTTTTTTGCTACCCCTGGCATAACAACCTGGTAGTGAGCACCTTCCCATGTTCCATAAAGTCTTGATACTTTGAACAGGCTCTAGCATAATGGATTAACTGTGAAACGTAAACTTCATATGCTGGTGCAGACGGGATATTACTGCTCAGGAAGGGAAAGTTAACAATGGGAAAATTGAAGTCATCTCGTTTATCGTACAGCCTAGTAGTAAGCTACCCGTTGTCAATATAGAGATTACAATCCAAGTATGAGGAAGAGGTTGCAGTCTCTGTTGTTTCCTTAATTTCAAGTTCACGTGGATAGATGAATTCCAAGTACTCTGCAAATTTAGCATTTTTCAGAGACAATAAATCAACTATATATCTGTAGATGAAATTGAATTGTTGTGCAAGGCGTTTTTTGCCTGCTTTGAGAAGACCTTGTACAAACTCCGCCTCATACGAGCACAAGAACAAGTCGGCAAGCAACGGTGCACAATTAGTACCCATTGGTATGCCAATTGTTTGCTGAAATAAAAGGCCACTGAACTACAAGTAAAGAGACAAAAGGGGTTTCAAATTTCACATCTGCTCGAAGACATAGGTTATGAGTACATGTACTCATTAGAACCGCCACAATGGGATGGTTGTAACTGGCACCCGTAACCTATGTTTAGAACGTTAAGACGACGAAATAAAGCATATTTTTTATCAGAGAAGAGTCAGTTCTTGGGATAGGAAAGAACGCACTAGTTCACATGAGTGTATTTTCAACTGCAAACGTCTTCAACGTACACAAGGTTTCAGTGTCAGTATCAAAGGAGACCACACCATATTAACTCATTCAGTACCAGAAACCCCTAAAGGGGTACCTTGGCAAACAGTGCAGGCCCAGATCAGACGCCGCAGAATGCGGCGTCTGATCAGGCCTACACTGTTTGCAAAACGTTAAGCCATTTTCCAAACAAATTTTGAAGAAAACACAACCTGACACCCCTAAATTTTGAAATGAACTCCTATATGTAAGGAAGAAGATTCCATTTGGTACAAAAAGAGTTGTTCATGTCTTGCTCTTGTATGAGAGGAATAAGACGATTTGTTCACCCGAGCAGGTAATATTGCCGGAGCGTAATATTACCTGCTCGAGTGAACAAAATGTTATTATACCCAATTCACCTGGGCAAGTGACGACTTAGCCGAAACTACGTAGTATGACCCATCTTCTTTCTTATGAATGTTTTCATTGCTCTTAAAGGAACTCATTTTTGATTTTTATTTGCCTTCACTGCAGCTGCTGTTGTGCCGTGTGGCGGCCGTAAAACGTCTCCCCGTACATCAACCATAGTGTAGTTTATATTTTACTTTTGGTCCTTTGAGATCAGCGTGAATAATCTGAGAAATCAGAAATAAATTTTTGGTTTAGATTCATATTCTAGACAGGTTTTTAATTTTTTGGACCCCAATTTGATTTATATCAGTCTTTGTATCGACTGCCTATTCGAAATTTGGAAAATTGCAGTATGTTTCCTCTGGCTTTCTTTGCCGGATCATTACAGGGTCACTGATGAGGCTTTATTAGCCGAAACTACGTAGTATGACCCATCTTCTTTCTTATGAATGTTTTCATTGCTCTTAAAGGAACTCATTTTTGATTTTTATTTGTACGTTGGAGCAGTAACGTCAGCGGACAATACTACAGGAACATGATGTTTTGTCGCCCTGCGCGTGGCATGCTCTCGGCCAATCAGAATTTTTGAAAAGCTCATGAGTATTTATAAGGTATAATAATGGAAAATGTGCGCAGGAATAGCCACGACAAAGAGCACAGTCCATTGCGATGTAGAAGTTAAGAACTGACATTTTTGCAGATAAAACCTTTTGATTTTTTCATCTGTCTAGCCCAATGAGGTGGTTCTAACAAGTATCCACAAATATGTCTTATAGTAGATAAACATGTTTGTCTTTCAGCCACCAAGTTTGCTGTGTGTGTTAACGAAGGCCAAGACAAGCTTCCTACGCTATACTGGTTACCAAAACTTCATAAAAAACCTTACAAAGCACGGTTTATTGCAAATTCTAGCTCTTGCACTACCACTGAACTTTCTAAATTATTAACTTCCTGTCTTACTGCTATTAAAACGCATGTAATTAAATATTGTGATAAAGTCTTTGAAAGATCAGGAAGAAATCTGTTTTGGTCTATAAAAAATTCGAATGAGGTTTTAAATAAATTGAAATCTAGACATTTTCGTGCTTCTAGTCTGTCTACCTACGATTTTTCCACTCTTTACACTACACTTCCTCATAATCTTATAAAAGAAAAGCTTAATGATTTAATTGAATGGACTTTTCACAGAGAAGATTCTCTCTATCTTGCATGTAATGTCAGAAATGCATTTTTCACTTCTAAAGAGCATAAGAATTATACACTTTGGTCATGTCAGAAAGTGTGTGATGCCCTCACCTTTCTACTTGACAATATTTATATTAGATTCGGTACTAAGTTATTTAGACAAATTGTGGGTATTCCGATGGGTACTAATTGCGCACCTCTTGTGGCTGATCTGTTCTTGTATTGTTATGAAAGAGACTTCATTTTGTCGCTTTCCATTGATAACCAATCTGAAATTATTGAAGCTTTTAGTTCTACTTCTAGATATTTAGATGATTTATTAAATATTGATAATACCTATTTTGATGGTTTGATCAGTCAGATTTACCCCCTTGAACTTCAGTTAAATAAAGCAAATTCTTCTGATACCGAGGCCCCGTTTTTGTATTTACATCTGTCTATTGTAGATGGATTTGTTTCGTGCAAAATTTATGATAAACGCGATGACTTTGATTTTGAGATTGTAAATTTTCCTTTTTTGGATGGTGATGTTCCTCGTGCGCCATCCTATGGCGTTTATATTTCGCAATTAATTCGATTTGCTAGAGTGTGTAGTCATGTAACTGACTTCAACACTCGTAATAAATTATTAACGGCTAAACTCCTTAATCAGGGTTATCGGTACCATAAACTACGCAAAGCCTTTTCAAAATTTTATAGACGCCATTCTGATTTAATTTCAAAATTCAATATTGGACTTAAATCTCTTCTGCAACAAGGTCTATCGGAACCCGAATTTTATGGTGACTTAGCATATAAATTCAGAAAAATATATAACCGCAATGACTTCAGCACCCAATTTCGTAAAATCATTCTTCGATATAAAAAGATTGGGTACAACATGGATATTATACGACAGACTGCATGCATGGTAGTTAACCCAATCACGGTTGGCAACTTTGCTTCCCTCTTTAATTGCACGCCGGTGGGTCAGGCCTCAGATTCTATGACGGCTCCAACGTAAAGGCTTATTGAGAATTAGAGAGATCTAATTCAAGGTAATGTTGGTTGGTGCCTGATGCTCTGTCTCTGGTCGGGCTCATCGGAGTCTAACTGTTGGTTTTCTTTTGCTCCAGCATTTCAGTGGTTTCTTGCTGTCGAGTCCTCACCGTTGTCTCACCTCTGTGGTTCTTTGATTTTTGTGTTCACGGAGATGTTGCACTGATGAGTTAGGAGGCCTTCATGCGGACTGAACAAATTATTTGTCTAAATCGCGACGGAAGTAAGGGCGAGGATTGTGGCCACGTAAAATCGATTTAAGCCCCCCAGTGGAAATCTTCCACTGACCGTTCCAAGGCGGCTCTTCTGTGGCGATTTATTTATGTTGTTGTTTGTTGCTTACTGTGTGTGTCGCTTGTGTCTTTTGGTTTTGGATGGCCATATGGCCATTTTGTGGGAAAGTAACTGTCCTTATGGCCTTCCTTTGTTTGGGTTTCCATTATTGTCTGGTCGCTTAATGTTTGTATTTCTTTCCCTTTGGTGTCTTTTATGGGTGGAGTAAGTTAATTGTATCAATTCCTGATCTTTGTTTTACTTCTACTTTGAGCACAAATAAAGAAAATAAAGTATAACCGATGTAAACCCATTTTTATCATGACTAAAAACCGGGATTTAGAGAGGTGTTCATTTCACGGACAAGTAAAAATGTGATGCATCACAGTCTCGCAAAAAAGAGAGAATACTAGTCTCTGACCCTGGTCAGGTTTTTTGGCTTCACCATTTCAGTTATTTCAAGCTGTCGAGTCGTCATCATTGTTCTTCATTTCTATTCGTTCGATTTTTATGTCCTCGGAGATGTCTACAGATGCGTTAGAAACCCAGGTGGCACTATAGTAAAAATAATCCCATTACTCACAATGTAAACAACGTAAACACTACAGTAAAAACAACCCTCATTACTCTAATACTTTGTAAATTGTACCGCCGAAAAACGAAAATTTTATGATGAGAAATTGTGATATTTTTCTTATTTCTGCTCTATTTATAGGTTTTGGGTACACGTTAGAATCGCCTCGATGAGGCGGTTCTAACGAATACCCACAATCTATAATATAGAGCAGAAACAAGAAATATACTGACCGGAAATAGAAACTATACATTTTTAAACTCTCTCGCCGACAAAACATGTGGATAATTCAGTTAAAATTTACTTATTAAGAATTTGACTGACTATAGACATGAGTCCTGTAACAATTTAAAGAAAATCTGGTGTTCAAAATAAAAGTTTTTTGGGAAAATGTAAAAAATATGTATTTTTCACAAAATCTGTTTGTAATCGAATTTTGACTTCAACATTTTTCCGTATGGGTAATAACTTAAAAGCAATGAATAAAAACAATATCATTAAATCTAAAAATTATCGAGAAACAAACATTTTATTGAAATCTCAAGAACTGCTTTTTTCAGCGAAATATTCGAAATAATGTTGCAAGCCAAAAATCGACCCAAAAATGCCTTCAATCATTTTAGCATCTTCAGACGTGTCTTAAATATTGATTAAAACAAAAAAAAAACGCAATCAGAAATGCCATACTTTTTGCTCACTTCCGGTGGTTTGGTTCAAAGCTTTTCAACCATTGTGTAAATTTTCATTTTGTAAACAATATACCCAAAGTTAGATGATGTGTTATAACTGGTAAAAAATGGGAATCACATTCACGACCCAAAATGTTTGACTCAATGGAAACTTGAACAGCAAGAATGGGACCCTTGGTATGAACATGTGGCTTTACCCGTTAAGTCGTAGCTACCATTAAACATTTTATTGGATAAAGCAGACATGCCACTGATGATACTTCATATAATTGGAATTCAAATTTCATAAAAATGTTTTGCCAGTGACAATTTAAAAATGAGTGCATATTTTCTATTTCCGGTGAGTATATAAGGTACCCCTGAAAACCACGTGGAATCGATTAAAGCACCCCCCCCCCCCCACACACACACACACCGGTGTAATTCGTTTCCGCTGACCGTTCCAATGCGGTTCTTCTGTCGCGGTTTGTTTTTGTTATGGTTTGTCTTTGGGTGTTTGTGTCGCTTATATTATTTTATTTTGGATAGCCTATTGGCCATTTTGTGGGAAAGTAACTGTCCATTTGGCTGTCCGCTATTGATGTTTCCATTAAGGTCTGTTGTTTCTTGTTTGTGTTTCTTTTCCTTTGGTGTCTCTGATGGGAGTTGTGGGTTAATTGTATCGATTCCTGATCATTGCCTCCACTTCTACTTTTCAAGGGGATCAAAATTATATAGACGTGATTTCGTGGTGCTATTTACAGTGTAAATTGCGGCTTATTCCATGTTCTAGTACACTTAAACAAGTCTAATGGACCTAAAGACAGGAAGTCTATTTACCTTCCAGAAGCAGCTAAAATTTAGGGTGACGTGCGGTATATTTTGGGCTTTTCGGCAGTTAAAGTCAACAAGTCCAAACCAAAGCGAATAAATCTAGGCATAGCCAGTAGCCATTCAGCACAATTTTTTTTCAATTTAAAAAATCAGCTGTTTTTTTCCCAGTAGCAAATACCTACTAATATTTCTGCTAATCAACAATAATGTTTTTCAGAAAAAAATGGCTTTTAGCACCAAATCCGATCAGCAGCAGTAGAATACTCATTTCTGTAATGAAAGCTCTCCCCTTTTCAAGTAAGCTTTCATAAAGACCAATGGTTTATTGTAGTGCAACCTTCACACGTACTGAACAAACTTTTTGTCTAAACCTAGACATTCGTTCGTAAACATGACCTCGTTCCACTGCCTCCTCACCCAACACTGGTGTGCCGTCGTCCAGTTGACGTGATCTTGACGATGGCGGCGCGTCAGTTGTATCCTAACGTAAGGCCTTCTGGCTTTGAGACCTGTTGCACGTAATCGACTTCCTGCAGTCTTGTGGCCTTCGCATTTTGGAGCCGTCCAGTGAACTGTGTACTGGTCAGAAATCAGTTTTTTCTAGGTGACGTCACAATATACCAATCCTCACCAGGCCTTGTTATATGTGGCCTGCCAGAGCTTGATCGATCCTCAATGGATCTCATCTATTCTCTTGAGGCGACAAATGGTCGTCTGTTTACACCAAAACTCCGAGCAATGTCTCTAATAGCAATTCGAGGGGTCGGCAATCCAATTGCACGTTGACTCTGCTATAACGTACTAGTATACTCTAACATCACAAAAAAGACGCCTTTATCACTGTTTATAATTTTGACCCCATAAAACCACTGTTTCATATAGTAAAACTGGGGATTACAAAGGTATACATCATTTCCCTTATTTCTGTTCAAAATAGATTGTGGGTACTCGTTAGAACCGAGGCGGTTCTAACGAGTTGCCACTACCTATGGTAGGAGCAGAGATTGAATAATCTCACATTTTTCATCTGAAACTTTTTATTTCTGGTGGTAAAATGATCAATATATTTGAATTCACCATTTTTGCATCATTTGCTGGCTCCCAGTTCACACATTATCAATATTGGAAAAACAGGTAACCAGACCCCCCCCCCCCGACCTGGAAAGGTCAGGGGGTCTGGTTACCTGTTTTCCAAACACTGATAATCTTCAGATTAGAAACCAGCAAATAATGCAAATAAGGTGAATAGGTGTGTTTTCGTAATGATGCAGATTTTACAGCGGATATTTTCAAGTGGCAAATTGATGAACTGTGTAACATGAGAAAGGGTATGACTAACCGTGCGCGGAATAAGTGAGAGAAACGCTTTCCAAGAGGTCACATTGCTACAAACCGACAAAGATGGGCATATTTACTCGCCCAAACTGTTCACGGTGAAAACATAATTTTATGATTGCAACATCTACTGCTCTCGGAAGAGAAGTTGACAGTGACGTGAATGAGTAACCCACCACAGATAGGTTTGATAGGTTGTACCGTTATTATTATCTTATCCATCATTGGTTGGCAAGACAGTTCCGTTATATTTATCATTACCGAAGCGTCGTTACCCGTTGGCAATAGTTGCCAGTGCTTAACAACAAAAATATTCGCTGACGTCACTCTCAACTTATCCTCCGATAACAGTACTGTTGTCGGAAGATAAGTTGAAAGTGACGTCAGCGAATGTTTTCGTTATTTTAGCATTATCCACTGTTATCAAAAGGTAACTACGCTTCGGTAATGATAATTATAACGATATAGTCCCTCTTGCCAGCCAATGATGGGTATGATAATGATAACGGTACAACCTGTCAAACCTATCTGTTGTGGTATACTCTTTTACGTTACTGTCTGCTTATTGTCCGACAACAGAAGTTTTTTTGTGTTTATTATTATTATTTTTATTTGATACTCCTTAGAAAGTAGGGCTGAACTTTTTTGACCAGAATAATTACTTTAATAAAAAAATCGTATCGCAATTCCAAAGTATTAATTTGCTATCAATATGCTAACGATCAAATTACTGTGTTCACAGAAGCCTGTAATTTAAGTGCTTAAATGGCAATTGACTTGTCTCAAAAATTGAGGTGTTAATAGAAAATGACCAGTCGTGTCGAATCGAACATAAATAAAATTATCAAACAACAAACGGTCAGATCAGCCTTTGCATAAAACCAAGCAGATGTTGGTCGGCGGGAGCTAGACGAATTTACTATGGGTGTATTATAGTGTTTGAACCCATTGCACAGACTGTGTCAGTTGGTCAGTTAACCCGTTTAGTACCGGAAACCCCAAAACGGGTACCAGGGCAAATAGTGCAGGCCCAAATCAGAGTCTGATCGAGGCCTACACTGTTTGCGAAAAGTTCAGCCATTTTCAAAATATATTTTGAAGAAAACACTACCTGACATCCCTAAATTTGTTTGCCAATGCCCTAAAAGGGACGCCTTGCACATAGTGTTTAATTTCAAGGTGGCGTTTAATTTATGCTAACATCTAGCCTGGTAAACGAAATTTAATGCGAGGCGAGGATTGTGGCCACGTAAAATCTATTTAAGCCCCCCCCCCCCCCTCCCCAGTGGAATTCGTTTCCGCTGACCGTTCCAAGGCGGTTCTTCTGTCGCGGTTAATTTTTGTTATGGTTTGTCTTTGGGTGTTTGTGTCGCTTATATTATTTTATTTTGGATAACCTATTGGACAATTTGTGGGAAAGTAACTGTCTTTTTGGCTATCCGCTGTTGTTGTTTTCATTGGGGTCTGTTTCCAAAATTTAGATTGTGGGTACTCGTTAGAACCGCCTCGTCGATATTTTAGAGCAGAAATAAGAAAAATAAGGTTTACCCCTGTAAACCCCAGTTTTACAATATAAAAGTGGGATTCAAGGGGGTCAAAATTATATTATTTTCGTGATAGTGTTTTTGGCATATAACATTGATTTTCTGTTGCAAACCATCTTGTTGAAAAGGCCACAGACCCTTGTCATTTTGGTGATTCTGAAAAATACCTCTTATTTATGTTTCTGGTATTTAAAAAATAAAAACAACCATAAAGGTCCATATGAAAATACACATTCTACAAAATAGCCTTGAAAAACAGGTCTATATGAAAGCTTATAGTTGATTTGTCCAAACAGTTTTTGATTGAGATTGCCATAATGCAATAAATTTAGCCTAACATCCTTGATAACTCATTCAACGAAATTATGGAAATTTTCGTCTAATTTACTCGCTGTTTTTGCGTGTTGCTCGGAATTATACAGATAGGTTTCTGAGAAAATGATACGATTTACATGAAATAGCCCATAAACTAATTTGGTTTCATTACACTCAGCTAGACTGCTTACTTAGCATCAAGATCATAAACTCATGTGATATATAGAGGATCTTACATGAGTGCTCATGTATTATTGAATTTATTAAACGAGTTGAGGAAAAGGGATAAAATGCGAGGCTTTGCCGAGCATTTTATCCCTATTTCTCAACGAGTTTAATAAATTTAATAATACATGAGCACGAATGCAAGATTATATTTATCATATGACATTAAAAGCGTAATTTATTCACGATTGTTTACAAAAATTTCAACATTCCGCCGTTAGTAAACGCGACGTCATTAAGGACGTCGTACATGTAACGTTACGGGACGTATCTAGCTAATTTGCATATTTAATCCACTAGTGGATTATCGAAAATAATACATGACGTTATTACACTCTCAGACGCGACGTCATATGATAAATTGGTTTCTTTCATCACTATAACACACGTGTATGACATAGTATGTTCTTGCATTCCACCGAAACGTACACTTTTTCTAGTTGGAATTTGAGATATTTTTGTTATTTGTCCAGGGCGGTTCTAACAAGTACACTCAACCAATGCCTTGAAGCAGAAATAAGGAACATATTGTACAACCCTGTAAATCCAAGTTTTCTCTGCGTAAAGCGGGTGTACTTGGGGTGCTCACTATACCGACTTTTATATGTGATGTAATTGCGCTAAAATTAAACAAAACTATCTGCCTTGTTGATTTTATTTCTGCTTCAAATATAGATTGTTGAGGCTGATTACTAGTATGGTTTTGAAAAAAAAAATAGAATAAAGAAAGGAACTATCTGCATATGTTAACAGTGTCCAACATTGAGACATTTCATATGCGATCTTCGTTATGTATTGGTATTTGTTTCCTGGGTAACCCATCAAAATTGAATTTAACTTCCTACAACCACAGCTTATTGCATGACACACATATTCATGTGTTTCTTTCGTATTCTTAGTTGAACAGTGTGTAAGTAAAATTCGTAAATTAAAGATCAACAGATTGGGAAAACGTAGTGTTTTCTAAAATAAGAGCCATACACATTTAGGTCAAGGACTCGTAAATATAAGCAGGGCAGCAATTGTCCAAAAATATTTATTCTGAATCAGGGGTATGTTTTAAAAGCAAACTGTCCTGTGATTGGACAATAATAGATTTTGTGAAATTAAAAGAAACTGATTCGACAAATAGGTATTTTCTGCAAATTGCAAGAAAAAATCTACTTGTCTAGTTGGCCATTTTGTGACAAAGAGATTGTCCTTTTGGCCTTTCGCTGTTGGTGTTTCCATTTGGGGTCTGATTGTTTCATGTTTGTGTTTCTTTCCCTTTGGTGTCTCTGATGGGAGCTGTGGGTTAATTGTATCGATCCCTGACCAATGCCTTCACTTCTATTTTAAAGCTGTGGCTCAACAAATAGTACATGATTTTTTTAACAATGTAAATGACATTATTTATTTTCTGTGGGATGAGAGGTAACCATCTTCAGAACCAGAGACCTGCACGCGAATGCGGGTCAACGTGGTATTTCGTTACTTTTGATTAATAAATATAAGTCCAAACTATAAGTCTTAATTAAATCTTTGGGTCAACGAGAGGGCCAACGATATAATATTCCTGTGAACTTTGAATCAAGTTGGCCCAAGGGGTAAGGAGGAATTGTCGTTTGAAGAATTTTTATATTTTTAGCTCTGGTGGCCATCGGGTTGTCCAAACTATAAGTCTTAATTAAATCTTTGGGTCAACGAGAGCTGTGAGAGTCAGAATTTCAGGAAAGACTATAATAAAAGTCTATGGAAAAGATATATTTACTAGTCTGTGCCTTAAATAGAGCAAGAAATTGTTTGTATGGCGGATGTGTAGAGTTGCTATGGTAATGATTTTGCTCTAGGTCTTGGATTCTTTTTTTACAAGATTTATGCAGACTGGTCATTTGAATTGTCCATAAGTGTAAAAATTTTGGGGAAAAATGCAGATCTTAGAAAAAAGACATTCATAAATGTGGGTGTATGGCACTCTCCCTGCGTGTAAAATATTGTGTGGGGCTACAGATGCACATGGGTATGGAGTAAAGGGTGTGACATGGACAAATTGGACCAACCCCCTGAAAAAAGTAGACCAACTGACACATGTAGCTCATTTACATGTGACATTCTTCCCAGGTAGAGAGAGGGTTGGCCAGCCATCTGTGTCATGAGAAACTGTGCATTAATCCAAACCATCTGAGTATTGAATAACTCCAGAACCAACTGTCGCAACACTTGTATGCCACAGTGGCGCATGCACCGCCCTATGTCTTCTGATGCTGTGAAACAGAGTAAGCACGCTCATCTCGTAAAACTTTCTCACCATTGTTTTGTATTTGTCGTAGGCTGCGCGTCTTCCTTGAGTAATATGCATTATTGGTGATTGGCTTTTTCCTGATAATTTTCATATATCTGGTATAGCTTTCGAACAGTGAAAAATTTGAAATATAGAAGTGGAGAACTTTGAAAAATAGAAGTGGGACTTTAAACATACACAAACACGCGCACGCACTCACACACACTCCCCTCATAACCTGTGGTCTAAGGTTCGATTCCTGGCCCCTCCAGACTTTCCCTGTCTCCATTTGAGGAACGAAAAGTTTAAAGCACAGACTCAGATTATCCAAATGCTGTGGGACTCAGATTTCTAGTTATCCATTTCGGCATGTGGTAACTAGTGAGTTACTTATGGTGAGCTATTGTGATCGGTCAATGTCCTTCGTGCGTCGTGTGTCGTGCGGCGTCAACAATTTGCTTTAAATGCTAACTCCTCCTTAACCCTTGAGCCAATTTCAATTAAACTTCATAGGAATATTGCTGAGGTGACCCTCTACAAAAAAAGCTAAAATTGTTCTGCTCCGCTGAACAAGATGGCCGCCAGAGCTAACAATAGAAAAATCTTAAGGCCAATTTCATTCAAACTTTATAGTAATGTTGCTAAAGTGACCCTCTACCAATATAGCTAAAATAATTCCGCTCCAGTGAACAAAATGGCCGCCAGAGCTAAAAATAGAAAATTCTTTAAACGACAACTCCTACTGTATCCTTGGGCCAAATTAATTCAAACTTCACATATTGCTTAGGTGACCCTCTACTAAAATAGATAAAACGGTATTGCTCTGATGAGAAAAATGGCCGCCATAGCTAAAAATAGAAAAACATCGTAAATTTGCTTCAAACACAAACTCCTCCTCAACCCTTGGGCAAATTTGATTCAAACTTCACAGGAATGTTGCCCAAATAACTCCCTACAAAAATAGCTAAAACCGTTGTGCTCTGACAAACAAGATGGCCGCCAGAGCTAAAAATAGAAAAAATCTTTAAACGATAACTCCTCCAGTACCCTTGGGCCAGTTTTATTCATACTTCAAAGGAATATTGCTTAGGTGACCATCTACCAAAATAGCCGAAAAGGTTCTGCTCTGATGAGCAAAATGGCCACAAGAGCTAAAAATAGAAAAACTTGGTAAGTTTGCTTCAAACATGAACTCCTCCTTAACCCTTGGGCCAATTTGATTCAAACTTCACAGAAATGTTATGTAGGTGACTCCCAAAAGTAACAGCTAAAATCATTCCGCTCTTACTCACAAGATGGCCACCAGAGCTAAAAATAGAAAAAACCTTCAAACCACTACTTCTCCTTTACCCTTGCGCCAATTTCATTCAAACTTCATATGAATGTTGCTTAGATTACCCACTACCAAAATAGCTTAAACGTTTTTGCTCTGATGAGCACAATGGCCACTATAGCTAAAAACAGAAAAAGTTTGAAAATTTACGTCAAAACGCGAACTCCTCCTCAACCCTTGGGCCCATTTGCTTCAAACTTCATAGGAATGTTAGTAAGAAGACTCCCTTCCAAAATAGCTAAAATCGTTCAACGCGGCGAACAAGATGGCCGCCAGAGCTAAAACTAGAAAAAATTTTCAAACGACAACTCCTCCTTACCCCTTGGGCTAATTTGATTTAAACTTCATAGGAATATTTTGTCGTTGCCTCTCTACCAAAATAGCTAAAATTGTTCCTCCGCTCTGATCAACAAGATGGCCGCCAGAGCTAAAAATAGAAAAAAAAAATCTTTAAACGACAATTCCTCCTTACCCCTTGGGCCAACTTGATTCAAACCTCACAGAAATATTATGTCGTTGACCCTCTACCATATTAGCTAAAATGATCCCGTTCTGGTGAACAAAATGGCCACCAGAGCTAAAATAGAAAAACATTGTAAATTTGCTTCAAACTTCACAGGAATGTTGCCCAGGTGACTCCCTACCAAATAGTTAAAATCATTCCACTCTGATAAACAAGATGGCCACCAGGGCTAAAAATAAAAATAAATCATCAAACGACAACTCCTCCAGTACCCTTGGGCCAATTACATTCAAACTTCATAGGAATATTGCTTAGATGACTGTCTACCAACATACAAAAACAAGCGCAAGCACACACACACACACACACACACACACACACACACACACACACACACACACACATACACACTCGCCTAATAATCTGGGGCCTAAGGTTCGATTCCAGGCCCCTCCAGACTTTCCCGTCTCCATTTGAGGAACGAAAAGTTTAAAGCACAGACTCACATTATCCAAATGCTGTGGGGCTCAGATTTCTAGTTATCCATTTCGGCATGAGGTATCTAGTGAGTAGTCATTAGCTCACCTGAGCACGAAGTGCTCATGGTGAGCTATTGTGATCGGTCAATGTCCGTCGTGCGTCGTGTGTTGTGCGGCGTCAACAAATTGCTTTAAATGCTAACTCCTCCTAAACCCTTTGCCAATTTCAATTAAACTTCGCAGGAATATTGCTGAGGTGACCCTCTACAAAAATAGCTAAAATTGTTCCGCTCCGCTGAACAAGATGGCCGCCAGAGCTAACAATAGAAAAAATCTTAAGGCCAATTTCATTCAAACTTTATAGTAATGTTGCTTAGGTGACCCTCTACCAAAATAGCTAAAATAATTCCGCTCCAGTGAACAAAATGGCCGCCTGAGATAAAAATAGAAAATTCTTTAAACGACAACTCCTCCTGGGCCAAATTAATTCAAACTGCACATATTGCTTAGGTGACCATCTACTAAAAAAGCTAAAACGGTATTGCTCTGATGAGCAAAATGGCCGCCATAGCTAAAATAGAAAAACATCCTAAATTTGCTTCAAACACAAACTCCTCCTCAATCCTTGGGCCAATTTGATTCAAACTTCACAGGAATGTTGCCCAAATGACTCCCTACAAAAATAGTTAAAATCGTTGTGCTCTGACAAACAAGATGGCCGCCAGAGCTAAAAATAGAAAAAAATCTTTAAACGACAACTCCTCCAGTACCCTTGGGCCAATTTTATTCAAACTTCATAGGAATGTTGCTTAGGTGACCATCTACCAAAATAGCTGAAACGGTTCTACTCTGATGAGCAAAATGGCCACCAGAGCTAAAAATAGAAAAACATCGTAGGTTTGCTTCAAACACGAACTCCTCCTTAACCCTTGGGCCAATTTGATTCAAACTTCACAGAAATGTTATGTAGGTGACTCCCAAAAGTAACAGCTAAAATCATTCCGCTCTGACTCACAAGGTGGCCTCCAGAGCTAAAAAAAAGAATAATTCTTCAAACCACTACTTCTCCTTTACCCTTGCGCCAATTTCATTCAAACTTCATAGGAATGTTGCTTAGATTACCCACTACCAAAATCGCTAAAACGTTTTCGCTCTGATGAGCACAATGGCCGCTATAGCTAAAAACAGAAAAACTTTTTAAATTTACGTCAAAACGCGAACTTCTCCCCAACCCTTGGGCCAATTTGCTTCAAACTTCATAGGAATGTTAGTTAGGTGACTCCCTTCCAAAATAGCTAAAATCATTCAACGCGGCGAACAAGATGGCCGCCAGAGCTAAAACTAGAAAAAATCTTCAAACGACAACTCCTCCTTACCCCTTAGGCCAATTTGATTTAAACTTCATATATGTCGTTGACTCCCTACCCAAATAGCTAAAATTGTTCCGCTCTGACCAACAAGATTGCCGCCAGAGCTAAAAATAGAAAAATTCTTCAAACGACAATTCCTCCTTACCCCTTGGGCCAACTTGATTCAAAGTTCACAGGAATATTATGTCGTTGACCCTCTACCTTATTAGCTAAATTGATCCCGTTCTGGTGAACAAAATGGCCACCAGAGCTAAAATAGAAAAACATTGTAAATTTGCTTCAAACTTCACAGGAATGTTGCCCAGGTGACTCCCTACCAAAATAGTTAAAATCATTCCACTATGATAAACAAGATGGCCACCAGGGCTAAAAATAGAAATGCATCATCAAACGACAACTTCTCCAGTACCCTTGGGCCAACTACATTCAAACTTCATAGGAATATTGCTTAGATGACTGTCTACCAAAATAGCTAAAATGGTCTCGATCCGATTAACAATATGGCCGCCAGTGCTTAAAATAGAAACACATTCTAAATTTGGTTCAAATGCGAACTCTTCCTTAACCATTGGGTCAATTTGATTCAATCTTCAACAAAATGTTGCTTGGTGACACCCTACCAAAATAGCTAAGATCGTTCCACACTGATCAACAAGATTGCCACCAGAGCTAAAAATAGAATGTACTAGAGACAGTGACATTCAGTTTAGCGAATCAGGGCCCTCTGGGCCATCTTGTATTATTTATTTATTTTATTCTTTTGTTTATACAATATTTTAAGAGGATAACACATTTAGCAAAAACTGCAAGTTAATCTTGTGACACTCTACAACATATAGAACAACAAAATATCATACAATGTATAACAAAGCAAAAAGATATATACATTTGACAATTAGCTTGAGCTGCTATTGTAGGAGCTAACTTGTCATAAAACACATCGGTTTAGATATCACAGACATACATATTTTTTCAGCACTTCATGTCAGCTAAACTGAGCTTCACCCATCCAACAACTCATGCATTTTCTTTTTCAAAACATTGATATTTATATGTAAACACATTGGGGTTCAATATGTTGTTTTGGCCCCCGCCAATCGGGGTTTGAAGACATAGATGAGCTGCATGTTTCCACGCAGAGCTGAAGCCGACCGCACACGAGTACTGGTAAACCGCTTAGAGATTATAAATAGAAGTGAAGGCAATGATCAGGAATCGATACAATTAACCCACTGTTCCCATCAGATACACCAAAGGGAAAGAAACGCAAACAAACATGAAACAACAGACCCTAATGGAAACATCAATAGCGGAAAGCCAAAAGGACAGTTACTGTCCCTTAACATGGCCAATTGGCTATCCAAAACAAAATAATATAAGCGACACATACACCCAAAGACAACAACAAAAACAATAAAAAAAAAAAAAAAAAAAAAAAAAAAAAAAAACGAGACAGAAAAACAAACGCATTGGAACGGTCAGTGAAACGAATTCCCCTGGGGGCTTAAATCGATTTTACGTGGCCACAATCCTCGTCCTTACTTCCGTCGCGATTTAGACAAATAATTTGTTCAATCCGCATGAAGGCCTCCTAACTCATGAGTGCAACATCTCCGTGAACACAAAAAAATCAAACAACCACAGAGGTGAAACAACGGTGAGGACCCGACAGCAAGAAACCACTGAAATTCCAGAGCAAAGGAAAATCAACAGTTAGGCTCCAATGGACCCAACCAGAGACAGAGCATCAGGCAACAAACAACATTACATTAAATTAGATCTCTCTAATTCTCAGTAAGCCTTTACGCTGGAACCGCCATAGAATCTGAGTACTGACCAACCGGCGTGCAATTAAATAGGGAAGCAAAGTTGTCAACCATGCATGCAGTCTGTCGTATAACATTTATGTTGTACCCAATCTTTTTATATCGAAGACTAAGTTTACGAAATTGGATGCTGAAGTCATTGCGGTTATATATTTTTCTGAATTTATATACCAAATCACCATAAAGAAGAAGTAAAACAAAGATCAGGAATCGATACAATTAACTTACTCCACCCACCAAAGACACCAAAGGGAAAGAAACACAAACATTAAGCGACCAGACCATAATGGAAACCTAAACAAAGGAAGGCCATAAGGACAGTTACTTTCCCACAAAATGGCCATATGACCATCCAAAATAAAAAGACACAAGTGATACACACAGTTAGTAACAAACAACAACATAAATAAATCGCCACAGAAGAACCGCCTTTGAACGGTCAGTGGAAATATTTCCACTGGGGGCTTAAATCGATTACGTGGCCACAATCCTCGCCCTTACTTCCGTCGCGATTTTGACAATTAATTTGTTCAGTCCGCATGAAGGCCTCCTAACTCATCAGTGCAACATCTCCGTGAACACAAATAATCAAAGAACCACAGAGGTGAGACAACGGTGAGGACTCGACGGCAAGGAACCACTGATATGCTGGAGCAAAAGAAAACCATCAGTTAGACTCCGATGGGGCCGACCAGAGACAGAGCATCAGGCACCAACCAACATTACATTAAAATTCGAGTTCCGATAGATCTTGTTGCAGAAGAGATGTAAGTTCAATATTGAATTTTGAAATAAAATCAGAATGACGTCTATCAAATTTGGAAAAGGCTTGCGTAGTTTATGGTAAAGATAACCCTGATTTAGAAGTTTAGCAGTTAACAATTTATTACGAGCGTTGAAATCAGTTACATGACCACACACTCTGGCAAATCGAATTAATTGCGAAATATAAACGCCATAGGATGGCATACAAGGACCATTGCAGCCTGCCCAGGAAAGGTTGTGTGTGTCGGCCCGTCCATGCATATAATGCCCATCGGTTTCGTTGGGTGGCAGGGCTTGAGATGTCATTTCATCTCAGTGTTGGGTAAAAGTCCAAAAAAGATGGAAGCAACGTCTCGAAAATGACCTATATAGTTTTGACGGGGACGTTAAACCTCAAATAAAACAAAAGTAATATGTTGTTTATACATGTACGATGTTGTCTAGACACACATGTTTATCCTTGGCCATTCACATATATGATTTCAGAAGCCTCCGTGGTGTAGTGGTTATGCTACTCGACTTGTAGACCAGGGTTCGCAGGATCGATCCGGGCTTCTCCAGACTTTCGGATGAGTCTTTAAACCGAGGTCCCGTATCCGTGTGACCTTAGCTGTTGTCGAGACGTAAAACTCAAACACTCACTCTCATGCATGATTTCATGGCAGTTGGTCATACTCCGCCTGTGATGATATTGTATCTTTGCTGAACTATCACTAATTCAGGATATCGTGGCCTTGGTTGATAAAGCGGTGGCACCTCATACTGGTTTTGTTTTCTTGACTTATCATTTGATCGTGACACGCTTACGAACCTTGTAACACTAATAACTTCACCTTGTTAATAGGGGTGGGTGGGGTAGTCTTGTATAGATAAGAGCTAGGGATAAGAAGTGAGTCATGGGCTGAAATCCCCATTAGGATTTTGAGTGCACAATCGCCGGCTACCCCTTACGAGTTTACCAGGGGTGCTGACGTAGAATTGTTTTAAAGATGATTTGTAAAATCAAATTTCTATTTCTATGTATAAGAAACCCCACCCCGGAACCATCACCGTTTCAACCTTCGCCCACAATTTATGTTTTGAGCAGCATTGTGAAAAAATATATATATTTTTTTTCAAAAAGTTTCCATATTTTCAATATAGATCTATTTAAAAATGGGCGTGTTTTCACAAAATTTTGGATGCTGTCCATAAATGCTATGCATCACGTGAACTAGTCCGTTAAACAAAGACCCCCCCCCCCCTAAACCCCACTTTATATAGAGAAAACTGGGGTTCACGGGGGTAAACATTATTAGCTCACCTGAGCCGAAGGCTCCGGGGGAGCTATTGTGATCGGGTTTCTTCCGTCGTCGTCGTCGTCGTCGTCCCTCCGGATGTCCGTCCACAATTTCTATAAATGACATCTCCTCCTAAACCAAAGAACAGATTTTGACCAAACTTGGCAGAAATGATCTGTGGGTGGTCCTCCCTAAAAGTTGTTCAAAGAATTCCATTCTATGCAGAACTCTGGTTGCCATGGCAACGAAAAGTAGAAAATAAGAAAAAAAAAACTTTAAAAATCTTCTTGTCTGAAACCAGAAGGCCCAGGTCTTGGAATTTGGTATGAATCTCCATTTAGTAGACCTCTATCAAGATTGTTCAAATTATAGCCATGGGTCCAAAAATGCCCCCGCGCCGGGGCCCACTGGTTTTATATAGGCTTATATAGGGAAACATTTAAAATCTTCTTGTCTGAAACCAGAAGGCCCAGGTCTTTGATATTTGGTTTGAAGCTTTGTCTAGTAGACCTCTACCAAGATTGTTCAAATTATAACCATGGGGCAAATAAAGGCCCGCGCCCGGGCCCACTTGTTTTACATAGGCTTATATAGGGAAAACGTTTAAAAATCTTCTTGTCAGAAACCTGAAGGCCCATGTCCATCACGTGAACAAGTCCGTGAAATGAAGACCCCCCTAAACCACAATTTATCTAGAGAAAACTGGGGTTTACGGGGGTATACATTATCTTTCTTTTTTCTGCTCCAAGACATAGGTTGTGGGTACTCGTTAGAACCGCCTCAATGAGGCGGTTCTAACGAGCACCCACAATCTATGTTGAAAGCAGAAATAAGAAAGACGTTATCATTTTACCTCAAATTTTTCACTTCTGACACCATGTTGGACGCCATTATTTCACACGGACCTGTTTTCCTAATGTCTTTGGTATTTGGTATGAAGCTTCGTTTAGTGGACCGATACCAGGATTGTTCAAATTATAGCTCTGGGGCCAAAAATGCCCCCGCGCCGGAGCCCACTTGTTTTACATAGGCTTATATAGGGAAAACGTTTAAAAATCTTCTTGTCAGAAACCAGAAGGCCCAGGTCTTTTATATTTGCTATGAAGCTTTGTCTAGTGGACCGATACCAAAATAATTCAAATTATTACCCTTTGGACAAAAATACCCCCACATGGGGCCCCACTGATTTTACATAGGCACATATGGGGAAAACCTTTGAAAATCTTCTTGTCTGAAACCGGAAGGCTCAGATCTTTGATATTTGGTATGAAGCTTCATGTAGTGGGCATTTACCAAGATTCGGATTGTTCAAATTATAGCCCTGGGACCAAAAATGGCACCGTCCCATGGCCCACTGGTTTTACATAGGCTTATATGGGTAAAACGTTTAAAAATCATCTTGTCTGAAACCAGAAGGCCAAGGTCTTTGATGTTTTGTATATAAAGTTTCAACTGATGGACCTCTACCAAGATTGTTCCAAATATAGCCCTGAGGCCAAAAATTGTCCCGCCCAAGGACCCACAGGTAAATCTCTTAGCTCAGGTGAGCGATATAGGACCATCATGGTCCTCTTGTGTTCCTTATTTCTGCTCAAAGACATAGGCTGTGGGTACTCGTTAGAACTGCCTCAATAAGGCGGTTCTAAAGATCACCCAAAATCTATGTTTGGAGTATAAATGAGAAAGATATCACACATTTTCATCACAAAAGTTACCTTTCTTGAAGTCTATATCACAAAGATGTGTTATCGTAATGGATACAACTTTCTCCGCAAGCGGCCCAATAAGGAAATCCGTGATTTTACCCTGGGATAGAAATTTATGTTCTGACCCTGGTGTTCCGACCCAGGCAACTAACATAAATGCGCTTCAATTCTATTCAACTGTCGGAACTACTTCCGCACTACTTTTATTTTGTAAACAATATACATGTGCGAGCTGTCAAAACTACCCGGAAGTGTTGTGCAAGAAAAAGAATCCAATATGGGGTTCTGTTGTAGATGGGCGTTTCCAACCCTCGGGATGACCGTGCTGAGCGGAACCTCGGCGTAGCCTCGGTTCCGCTCAGCACGGTCATCCCTCGGATTGGAAACGCTCATCTACAACAGAACCCCATATCAGATTCTTATATTCTCCGCAAGCGGCCAAATAAGTATAGTGAGGAAAAGCAAATAACATCGCTTGCAGAATGGAAAGAATTATAGTAATTATATCTTTTAGGCTTGTATGGCGAATGATATGGATTGGCGAAGCTCTTGAAATGACACTGTAAACAACCGATATTATTCTCAGTTTTTTGTTTCTTTTAAGAGGTAATTTCAGTTCTATCTCCTCAAGCATACTGGAAGAAAATGTCGAAATATTGATTAGACTGATGTGATGACATACGGCTGATGTTTCTGTTGCCAAAGACGTGTGAATGCATCACGAAAACACGCCTATATAATTTTACACCACCTTGAACCCACTTTTATATAGTAAAACTGGGGTTTACAGGGGTAAACCTTATATTTCATAGTTCGGCTCTAAAATCTAGATTATTGGTCCTCGTTAGAACCGCCTCAATAGAACCGCCTCATTGAGGCGGTTCTAACGAGTACCACAATCTATATTTTGAGCAGAGATAAGAAAAAAATTACAACATTTCATCTTAATATTTTCCCTTTTCAGTGGTTAAGTTTACAATTTATTTTTATAGGCTGGTTTTCGTAATGTGGAAGTTTTCACCGTTAAAAGTTTGTCACGACTGATTTTTTTTTTGTGGTTTAACGACCCGGCCAGCACTATTTATGTCTTATAGAGCCTGTCCGTATGGCTAACCAGACTTTCTCCGGACAAGCTGACATTAAGAAAACATGCCTATACAAATACATTGTAAATCTTACATCCGAAAAAACTGAAAATTTTACTATGAAAAATTGTGGAATTTTTATTTTTGCTAGAAGTATAGATTGTGGGTACACGTTAGAACCGCCTCATAGAGTACCCACAGTCTATATTTTAGAGCAGAAATAAGAAAAATAAGGTTTACCCCTATAAACCCAAGTTTTAGTATATAAAAGTGGGGTTCAAGGGGGTCACAATTATATAAGCATGTTTTCATGATGGATACATAAGCGGTTAACAAGTACAATGAACATTCTTTCGCCAGAAACTGACAACTGCCCTTCTTAAATCAGCGGTCGGAGACAGCGGCCATAGAAATTGTCGCGATTGCATCATCAGTAAAAAAACAATCATTTGAACAATTCTTGTAATGAGCATTCCTGTAAATTATATTCCATACATGGGTTTTTATTTTCCACGGAACTGAAAGGTATGGGGGTGTAAATGCATTTTTCTGAGTCAGACCGGCTAGTTTTGGCCAATTAGACCCCATCAGTGACTCTCACGGACTAGAAAATATAAACTACTGTAACGTGCTGGGGGTATTATCTTACAGTCTTACAATAAAGTAAATAAATGGTTTACTGTATTGAAATGCCTTTTTCAGATGTTTCCTTGCATTATTACCTGCGACTTTACCTTTAACAGTTTGTTGACGTAACCCATGACGTCGAATTGGTATTCTGTAACTTGATTGCGTTTAGGGTACCTATGTTCAAAATATTGTAAATCTGACACCTTTAGGAGTATTTTATTCATTTTGGTGTCAAATTGTTTCTCAAATACCGTTATATCTGAAAACAGTTGCAACTCATTTTCGCCTAAAATTCCCAGAAGGTCCCTTTTCGCGTGACGGGTCACATATATATATTAATTTTCCGATGGGCTACCTTGCCAGCTGATTATATCAAAATGATTAAAACTGATGATAAGATAAAATGATTGGCCAAAGGCTAATAAATCAGCACATAATCAACGATGATAAACTATTATGAGATTAACAAAAAGGAACAACATCAATGAATCCTATCCTCAGTAAGCTCGGTTTCAGATCTATACCTTTTCAGCCTATGTCCTTAATATACTTATGCCCTTAGTTCGGTATACCAATCCTCGGCTAGTTATAGATGAGGCAGTTATGTTCTGTGGCTTTATAGATCATCACAAACACAGACGATCACTAACAATCTTCGAGCCTCTGCCTCTTTCCTATTGCTCAAACAATGCTTGAAGCAAAAGTATTCGCAAGCAGAGTATCAAGAAAACTTGCCTATAACTTACCAACGCGAATAGACCTATACTTGATACCTTAAATGTCTTGCTACCTCGGCGACCAAACGCATTCTTCTCTATCAAGTCGAAGACTCTCGTATTTAAGTCGCGTAGCATCATTGGATATCCAGACAAAACCATTACTACAAAACGGGGGAGTAGATTGTGTTGGTACAGCACCCTACTAAGTATCGTTTGGCCATACTGTTTATTGCTGAAGATGAGCTTTGCATTCTTTAATTCGCTTCCACGTAGTATTTAAATCAAAATAAGCATTATTTCCCTTATAATTTGACATACATATCGATAGGCTACCTGAACAACCTTAAAGAAACATGGGCGTTCCCTACCGCATAGTGTTTGTTTCTATTTATTGCTTGAAATCGACAAATAGCAGAATAAAATAAAAGACTTACATAAGGAAACTTGTCCGTATATCTCCTTCAAATGAGAAAATTACAAAAACTAATTTATATCTGAGCACACGACAGTACTTTTTCCGGTGTCTTGAGGTCAGACAAAGTACCGTAAATAAAATCCGGAGCTCAGTAAAAAAATCCGACCATTTCGCCACACAACGTTATGAAAAAAGGGCAGAGAGACTTTTATGGCCGTCATACATTCCCCTAACAAACCCTGCTAGTTCTATACAAAGGTAATATTTTGGAAGCACGGAATACACCACAGAATTGTCAAGTTCGGAGTTTATCTGTTTTCTGGACCAGACTAGCTAGTTTCGGCCACTTCGTCCTTAACAGTGACCCTTAAATAACTTTAAAATTACACAATAAAATAAATGTTCCTAAAGATCTAGAGAATATATATTATACTTTTTGAAGAGAAAACTGGGGTTTACTCTGTCTCTGGTTGGGCTCATCGGAGTCTAACTGTTGGTTTTCTTTTGCTCCAGCATTTCAGTGGTTTCTTGCTGTCGAGTCCTCACCGTTGTCTCACCTCTGTGGTTCTTTGATTTCTGTGTTCACGGAGATGTTGCACTGATGAGTTAGGAGGCCTTCATGCGGACTGAACAAATTATTTGTCTAAATCGCGACGGAAGTAACGGTGAGGATTGTGGCAACGTAAAATCGATGTAAGCCCCCCAGTGGAAATCTTCCACTGACCGTTCCAAGGCGGCTCTTCTGTGGCGGTTTATTCATGTTGTTGTTTGTTACTTACTGTGTGTATCAATTGTGTCTTTTAATTTTGGATGGCCATATGGCCATTTTGTGGGAAAGTAACTGTCCATATGGCCTTCCTTTGTTTAGGTTTCCATTATGGTCTGGTCGCTTAACGTTTGTATTTCTTTCCCTTTGGTGTCTTTTATAGATCGAGTAAGTAAATTGTATCAATTCCTGATCTTTGTTTTACTTCTACTTTACAGGGGTAAACATTATTATGGCTTGTCCACGAAGTCATAGATTGTTGGCACTGGTTCCAACCACCTCAAAGAGAAGGAAAACACATAACAAAAACATGCCTATTTGAATACATTGCAAATTTTACCGCCCCCACCTCCAAAAAATGAAAAGAAAAAAAAAAAAAAAAAAAAACATCGTAAAGTTGCTTCAAATGCTAACTCCTCCTGAACCCTTGGGTCAATTTGATACAAACTTCACAGGAATGTTCCCTAGGTGACTTCCAACCAAAATAGCTAGAATCGTTCTCTTCGCACGAACAAAATGGCCACCAGAGCTAAAAATAGAAAACAAATCGTTAAACAAAAACTCCTATACCCTTTAGCCAATTTCATTCAAACGTCCTAGAAATGTTGCCTTGGTAATCTTCTAACAAAATAGCTAAAACGGTTCCGCTCCGATGAGCAAACTTGCCACAAAATCTAAAAAAAAAAAAAAAAAACATCGTAAATTTGCTCTTAAACGCTTGGGCAAATTTGATTCAAACCTCACACGAATGTTGCCTATGTGACTCCCAACCAAAATAGCTAAGATCGTTTCACTCTGATGAGCAAGATTGCCACCAGAGCTAAAAATATAAAAATCTTGAAATGACAACTTCTCCTGTATCCCTGGGTCAATTTCATTCAAACTTTATAGGAATGCTGCTAAAGTGACCCTCCACAATAATAGCTAAAAATGGTTTCGCTCCCATGAGCAAAATGGCCGGCGGAGCTAACAATAGAAATAAAACATGGTAAAATTGCTTCAAATGCGAATCCTTCCTAAACCCTTAAGTCAATTTGATTCAATCTTCACAGGAATGTTGCTCGGTGGTAACCTATCAAAATAGCTAACATCGCTCTGCTCTGATGAGCATGATGGCTGCCAGAGCTAAAATAGAGAAACGTAAAGTTGCTTCAAACATGAACTCCTCCGGAACCCTTGGGCCAATTTCATTCAAACTTCACATGAATGTTGCTTAGGTGACCCCCTACCAAAATAGCTAAAACAGTTATGCCCAGATGATCAAAATGGCCGCAAAAGCTTAAACTAATAGAACGTAAATTAGATTCAAATGCAAACTCCTCCTAAACCCCTCAGCTGATTCGATTCAAGCTTCACAGGAATATTACCTAGATGGCTCCCTATCAAAATAGCTAAAACTGTTTGGTTGTGATGAAAAGGACGGCCACCAGAGCTTTACAAAATAGAAACAGATTGTAAATTTGCTTCAAACACGAACTGCTCCTAAACCCATGGGCCAGTTTGATTCAAATTTTACAGGAGCTTTGCCTAGGCGACTCTCTACCAAAATAGTTAAATTCGTTTTTGATCTGATGAACATGACGGCCACCAGAGCTAAAAATACAACAGTTCTTCAAAGGAATGTTGCTTAGATGACCCTCTACCAAAATAGCTAAAACGGTTCCACTCCAATGACCCAATTGGCCACCAGAGTTTAAAATAAAATATAAAAAAAAAAACATAATAAATTTGCTTCAAATGTCAGCTTCACCTAAACCCTAGGGCCAATTTGATTCAAACTGCACATGAATCTTGCCTTGGTAGCTACCTTCCCAAAAACTAAAATCATTCCGCCCTGATGAACAAGACAGTCGTGAGAGCTAAACATAGTAAAATGTTCAAACGTCAGCTCCTTTAATACCCTTGGACCAATTTCATTCAAACAACATAGGAATATTTGTTGTATCAACACTCTGCCAAAATAGGTAATTGGTTCCGCTCAGATGAGCAGAATGGCTGACAGAACTAAAATTAGATAAATGTCAACGGTTTGTTTTTAATGCATACTCCGCCTAAACACTTGGGAAAATATTTGATTCAAACATCACAGGAATATTGCCTAGGTGGCTCACTAACAAAATTAGCTAAAACAGTTCTGCTGCGATGCTGCTGTCAGAGCTAAACATAGAAAAAATCTTTAAACAATATCTCCTCCTATACCTCTTGGTCAGTTCCAATGGAATTTCATAGGAATGTTGCTTGGGTTACCCTCTACCAAAATAGCTAAATGGGTTTGGCTCTGATGATCAAAACGGACGCCAGGTCTAACAACAGACAAACCATTAAGCAACAACTCCTTTTATACTCATGGGCCAATTTCATTCAAACTTCATTGGAATGTTGCTCAGATGTTCCTGTACCAAAATAGCTTAGCCAGTTCTAATCAAACTTTGCAAGAATGTGACCCAGGTGATCATCTATCTAAATGCAACAATTCATGGAATGGCTGTCACCCAAATGACTTTCAGAATATATCTGGCATCTTAAACTCAGGTGAGCGATTCAGGGCCATCTTGCCTCTCTTATACTATGTTTACTGCCGTGCTGCTACGTTTTATAAATACGTTTTAATAATGTAGTAAAACCTATCCCTGAAAAAAAACGTGGCAGTGAGACTATGGCTTATCATCACGAAAACACGCATATGTTATTTTGACACCCTTGAACCCCACTTTTATATTGTACAAATTTGGTTTAAAAAAACGTTGAAAAACCTAGTCCTTAGTACGTGACTGTGAGACTATGGCTTAATTTAATAATAAATATCATGTTTCGTTTTCTTGTGAGATTTATAATTTTCTGCTCAGACAGCTATCATATTCTTCGAAAAATCGAGACTTCTGGGAGATGAACTAACCAAACAATCTACAAGTTCAAAGAAACAAACTAGATACAACACTACTAAATCTAAATCTCCTTGTCTTTGGAGGGCAAAATATCCATCGGATTAAGTTTCAGTTTTGTTCGTTCGAGTTGATGATTAACACTATATACACTGCTCAAAACAAGTAAAGGAGCAACCATTTAAGCCTTTATAACATCACCGCTTGGCAATTTTCAACCTCAAGGATTTTAAAATGACATCTCTTAACAGTGTTCATGCAAACGTCAGAAGCAAGGTTCACTTGCAAAGCAGGAATGTGAGCTACAGCATAGATGCCCCTATAAAACGACTGGAATTCTGTCTGGGGCGATCTGTTCAAAATTTGAGTTTGGGTCAGAAACATGTCAATCCTTCGGTTATGCGTTATTTTGGGCTTCATAGGGACTAAATATGGTGTTAGGCGGTTCTTGGAAGAAGTTGGAGTCACTAAAGCTGTCGCTTTGCTTGAAAGTGGGAACACCAAAAGGATCGTTTCTGAACGCTTTGGTGTATCGAGAAGTGTTGTTGAGAGGCTACGGAGACGGTACAAGGAGAGGGGCGAGTTTACTAGACTAGAAGGGTAAGGCCGACACCGCTTGACGTCACAAAGGGAAGATCAATATCTTCGAAATTCTAGATCCTATTGTGAGGCCTTTCGCTGGGGCAATCGTTGACAATTTCATTCTGATGCAGGATAATACGCGCTCCATACTGCTGGAGGGTTCATGGATTATCTTAATCGTGAGACTATGAAGTAATGGACTGGTCGGCATGTTCGTTCTCCTGACTTAAACCCAAAAGAACATGTGTGGGGCATTCTTTACAGACGAATCTCACAGGGCGATCATCCACCAATGACTATTCAAGAACTCACAGATACCCTTAGGCATGAGTGGGAAACACTATCTTTACAAACTGTTAAACATTTGGTTCGTAGCATGCCTCGGCGATGCCAGGAGTGTTATGCTGCCCGATGTGGTCATACACATTACTGAAAGGAAAAAAGTGACTGATTTGCGCCTGTCTATGGCATTTGAAATAATCTGACGTAAAGATGGCGATTTCTCAAACATTTATGCAAATTCTTCCTTAACAGGTTACAGGCCGTGATTTGTGAACTGGTTGCCAATGTGTGCCATTAACATGTTGCAGACAAAGTTATTCATCTTTTTTAATCGTTGTTTCATCATCATTATCCAACATCTTTTTACTATGAGTAAATATGTGTTTGCTCCTTTAATTGTTTTTAGCAGTGTATATAGATCACTGTGGAGACGATGCTTCCAATTTTGTAGGACTTTAACCCGACATTGAAATGACATGACGCCGCGACTTCTGCCGCCCAGTGAAACCAATAGGGTGTGGTGGCCGTAAAAAGTACCCATGCCCTTCATCATAGAGTAGTTTATATTTTATCGTCATTTGTGATCATTGATTCCATTAAGGAACCTTGAAAATATTTGTGGATCACTGATCTGATGAGGCCTAATTTGACCGAAACTAGCTAGTCCGGTCCAGAAATCTGTACACTGCACACTTTTTAATTTGTGTGGTGAATTATTTGCTTCCAAAGGATAAACCTTTTATAGAACATATTTAACGTCACTACAGCTGGTGTTAAGGGAATGTGTTGCGTCCGTTAAAAGTCGCCCTGCCCTTCATCATAGTGTAGTTTATATTTTGTTGTCCTTTCGGATCATTCATTCCATTATGGAACCTTGAAAATATTTGTGCGTCACTGCTGAGGCCTAGCTAGTCTGGCCCAGAGAACAGTACACTCCATATGTTTTAAGTTCTGTGTTGTATATGTTGCTTCCAAAGGATAATCCTTTTAAAGAACATATTTAACGTCACTACAGCTGGTGTTAAAAGAATGTGTGGCGGCCGTATAAAGTGTAATTAATATTTTCTTGTCAGTTGGGATCATTCATTCCATTGTGTAACCCTGAAAATATTTTAGGGTTACTAATGAGGCCTAATTGGCCGAAACTAGCTAGTCTGGTACAGAAAACCGTACACCATACTTTTTTAAGTTATGTAATGTATGCTGTGCTTCCAAAGGATAGCCCTTTTAATATAACATACATTTTACTTATATGCATGGAGGGTCGATTCGCACCACTTTGCCTGGGTAGACTCAGACACTTTAAGCGATTTACCAGTACTCATGTGCGGTCGGTGTCAGCTCTGCGTGGAAGTATCAAGCAGCCTAATCTATTTCTTCAAGCCCTGATTGGCGGAGGCCGTTTCTATTTCAGTAATATTTCAAAAGTTCTATCAATAAGGCGCATGGCATCATTTAAAATCGGACGTTACTCCCCTACGATTGACGACATCTTTCTGGAAAATGTATATGTGTCAGCTTAGCAGAAAAATCTTATTTTACTCGAACTATATCAAAAGTATACACCCTTACAACTTTTTACTTCTGGCGTTATACATTTACCGGATATTTACATTATGGCTAATTGGCTCATAGCCTCTTAGGTGTTAATGGTTTAATAGACACATGCGGTCTTGGTAAAATTAACAAGTGAGAAGCAGCCTGTTATCCATTTGTTATAGGGAGCTTACCACTAAATATTTTCCATAGGCGACAATAGTAACCTTTTACATGCTTCCACAAAAACTACACATACAAAACTGGTCAAACCTTACTTATTTATAGAGCCATCCTAGCTCAACAAGTTGATGAGAAAAAATCCACATGTAGCCTGTCTCCTTTTCAAGTTATGGTCCGCTATGTTTGTTTACATGCAGATTCGCAGTGAATACAAGCCGGCTTTTTAACAGAGAGGTGACAATATAAAATCAGCCACAAATTCTTTGAGCTTGCAGATATAATTATAAAACACAGATCATTTTATTTCCTAATAACTATCCTTTTCTCACATTGAAATGAAACATGGGATATTTATCCAATGGAAGCCTGTCTGGTATTTAGACTGCTACTTGAAGCTCTGTCCCAAAGTGATAAAACCCAGTACCGCAGTATTTAGTGCAAAGCTACCTATACCAAACCCTTATTGTCTTTATGATCCATCAAAAGATTGTCAAATAGAAATTTAGATCATATCTGATAACTTAAGCATGCATAATGAATATTCAGGGACAAAAAATCTTTGAAGTTTGCGAAAAAGTTATCGCTCTCAGATTCAACAATGAAAGCCGAACAAACAATATTTTGTGAAAAAGCGCAAAGTTTATCTCTTTCTGGAATGGAACCCAGACACTGGCTGGCATCAGTGGTTCTTCTCCAATGTCTTTGGAACACTTCAATCCTAAAATGCACTAAAGTATGCCTTAATAGCATACCAACTGGTATTTATGGCTGATTCCACACCTATACCCCCTATTGTATGTAAAAATGGCATTTTGAGGATATTTTGATGATAAAACTTTGACAAAAATGATTATAAATGCCTTAATACCATGGGAAATAGTGGATATATATCTGTTCAGATCCTTTAACATGAATCTAATCAATTAGAACCAATAATAGATGAGAAAACTTATCGCGATATTGCAGCAGAGACAATTTTGAAGCTTTCCTTCGGCTAGAGACCAAGGCCAAAGACCATGTAACCTTACTGTTATATTCCAGATGGAGTAGATTCTTTCTCTTATGTACCTGGTTATACACTGTAAGACTTTTTCCAAAACAAACCCAATAATAATTGATTAACATGGCTTTAAAGTACCCCCCCCCCCCACCAAATTCACAGATCAGAAGCAAAAACTGATCAAATACACCCAGTCAGACCTAAATTACCACTAACCTTACACTTTTTTTACAGTTTCTATGGCATACCACATGCTAGGAATATCCATTGTATGATACAGAATTGGACAGAACCTACCAGTGTGTAAAAATATGATGTAATGACTGAAAACTGGAGTGTGGGGCAGATTTTCCTACTTTTGGTATAGGGAGCGTACCACTAAATATTTTCCAAAGGCGACAATAGTAACCTTTTACATGCTCCCACAAAAACTACACATACAAAACTTTTCAAACCTTACTTATTTATAGAGCCATCCTAGCTCAACAAGTTGATGAGAAAAAATCCACATGTAGCTAGTCTCCTTTTCAAGTTATGGTCCGCCATGTTTGTTTACATGCAGATTCGCAGTGAATACAAGCCGGCTTTTTAACAGAGAGGTGACAATATAAAATCAGCCACAAATTCTTTGAGCTTGCAGATATAATTATAAAACACACATCATTTTATTTCCTAATAACTATCCTTTTCTCACATTGAAATGAAACATGGGATATTTATCCAATGTAAGCCTGTCTGGTATTTAGACTGCAACTTAAAGCTCTGTCCCAAAGTGATAAAACCCAGTACCTCCAGTATTTAGTGCAAAGCTACCTTTACACAGAAGCGCTATAACCAAAGACGCCATTTGTCCTTGAAATTAGGTCACAACAATTTGCGCATTTAAATGTAGAGTGCGCATATCGAAGTGAGCAATAATTAAATGAAATAGAAAACCAAACCCGAGGACATACGAATGGCTAATTATGCAAGAGAAAACACTGCATACAACGTTGCTAGTAGAAAAAGTGGCGTTTTCGACCTCGCTGGTTTATATAGCTTTGTCTTTGTCTGTACGTACCTTCATACGTCTGGACGTCACACTTAGTAGTACTTTTCTTGTCTCCATAACTAGTCATACAGTATTTAATGCAGGGCATGCATGCAGGGCATGCAGGGACTGCATGCATGGTAGTTAACCCAATCACTGTTGGCAACTTTGCTTCCCTCTTTAATTGCACGCCGGTGGGTCAGGCCTCAGATTCTATGACGGCTCCAACGTAAAGGCTTATTGAAAATTAGAGAGATAATGTTGGTTGGTGCCTGATGCTCTGTCTCTGGTCGGGCTCATCGGATTCTAGCTGTTGGTTTTCTTTTGCTCCAGCATTTCAGTGGTTTCTTGCTGTCGAGTCCTCACCGTTGTCTCACCTCTGTGGTTCTTTGATTTTTGTGTTCACGGAGATGTTGCACTGATGAGTTAGGAGGCCTTCATGCGGACTGAACAAATTATTTGTCTAAATCGCGACGGAAGTAAGGGCGAGGATTGTGGAAACGTAAAATCCATTTAAGCCCCCCAGTGGAAATCTTCCACTGACCGTTCCAAGACGGCTCTTCTGTGGCGATTTATTTATGTTGTTGTTTGTTACTTACTGTGTGTATCACTTGTGTCTTTTGGTTTTGGATGGCCATATGGCCATTTTGTGGGAAAGTGACTGTCCTTATGACCTTCCTTTGTTTAGGTTTCCATTATGGTCTGGTCGCTTAATGTTTGTATTTCTTTCCCTTTGGTGTCTTTTATGGGTGGAGTAAGTTAATTGTATCAATTCCTGATCTTTGTTTTACTTCTACTTTGCAACAAAATTCAGGCATGCATTAAATACCTGCATAAATAAAACAGGATTCTGATTCAGCCCCTTATTGCAGAATTATGTCACAATGAAAGACATTAACATATTGCAGCACGTGTATCATAGGAGGTTAAATAGTCCTGTTAGTGCCTCCTCCTAGAGTATTTGATGAGGGCTTTGAAGCACAGTTCAAACATGCATTGATCACGTGCATAAAGAAATAAAGATTCTGACAGCCCCCTTATTGCAGAATTATGTCCCAATGAAAGACTTAAACATTTTGGTCACACGTGTAGCGTTGGAGGTTAAATAGTAGTTCTTGTCACCGCAACTCCTACAGTATTTGACACAGGACTTTGAAACTTGCAACAGAGTTCAGACATGCACTGTTTATGTGCATAAAGGAACGTGATTCTTATCCAACAACTTAAACTTTCTGGCCATATGTGTAACATAGGTGGTTAAGTGGAACTATTTCTGTCTACGCACCTCTTCCTACAGTATTTGATGCAGGGCTTTGAAACTTGCAACACAGGTCAGACATGCAGCAACACAGCTCAGACATGGATTGAACACGTGCATAAATAAATAAAACAGGATTCTGATGCAACCATTTATTAAAGAAAGTTGTTCCCTAGAAAGGTTTAAAAAGTACTTTTTGGGAAATTTCACCGAATCCGATAATTTAGCTCTGATACCGGATCTTTTTTTTTATTATTTTTCTTCCCCCTTTTTACAGATTCAGAGCTAACATATGTAAGAGACACATCAGAATCTGCTGAATTTTTCGGAGCTGCTGAGTCATTCTTCCTAACAACTTTATTCCGAACTTCGGAGTCTAACTGTTGGTTTTCTTTTGCTCCAGCATTTCAGTGGTTTCTTGCTGTCGAGTCCTCACCGTTGTCTCACCTCTGTGGTTCTTTGATTTTTTGTGTTTACGGAGATGTTGCACTGATGAGTTAGGAGGCCTTCATGCGGACTGAACAAATTATTTGTCTAAATCGCGACGGAAATAAGGGCGAGGATTGTGGCCACGATAAATCGATTTAAGCCCTCCAGTGGAAATCATCCACTGACCGTTCCAAGGCGGTTCTTCTGTGGCGGTTTATTTGCTTGCTGTGTGTATCGCTTGTGTCTTTTTATTTTGGATGACCATATGGCCATTTTGTGGGAAAGTAACTGTCCTTATGGCCTTCCTTTGTTTGGGTTTCCATTATGGTCTGGTCGCTTAATGTTTGTGTTTCTTTCCCTTTGGTGTCTTTGATGGGTGGAGTAAGTTAATTGTATCGATTCCTGATCTTTGTTTTACTTCTTTTTCATTAGGCGCGCAAGTATCTCTCAAATTGGACAACTTTCTTCTGTTCTTCAGTCGCGGTTTATTTTTGTTATTGTTGTCTTTGTGTTTGTGTCTTTTACATTATTTTAGGACAGTAACTGTCCTTTTGGCTTTCCGCTATTGATGTTTCCATTAGTTCGGTTGTTTCAAGTTTGTGTTTCTTTCCCTTTGATGTCTCTGGTGGGAGCTGTGGGTTGATTGTATCGATTCCTGATCATTGCCTCCACTTCTATTTTGTATCGGAACCCACAGGGTCAAATTCAGCGGTCTTTTGTTTTAATCGCAAACTTTGCCTTTGTCTCTACTTTCGGTTTCAATAATGTCTGAATTCGTCATACCTCGTAAATGAGCATTAGCCTGGTGCTGAGTCCCTATCTGTCGTCTCGGCTCTCCTGCTTCGTTTCTCCTTAGTAGCAATTCTTATTCTTTCATATCTGCATATGAGCCCCGCCAAGCGAATTTGTGTCTTCGAGCATTCCGTCATGACAAATTTTAACTGCGCATGCCCAGCCATTCAGGGGGGCCAGAGATGTGGCTTTCTGTCTGAAGGTTCCTCTTGATTCACTGCTTGTATGAGCGAGCAGCGAAGGTTCTGGCGAGACTGCGCGGATGCGCAGGCTCGCCTGAACCTTCGCTGGTCGCATAGGCGATAAGTACCAAAATCGCTTGACGGGGCCCATCTAGCTGTCGTCGAAGGATTTCTAACTCTTCTTGTTCCGCCGCTAGCTGATAATCTAAATTTCCTCGACTAAAAGATTTAACGTTGGGGTTTCCAATTCCCATAAACAGGTCAACTTCCGGTTGTTTCCTTACAGCCGGCATCGAATCTGAATATGGAATTGTACCGGTATCCACATCGCTCTTATTAGATTCTTATTCCTTAATTTCCCAACGAGTCTTATCATGATTGCTCTGTATAAGTTGTTTGTAGTCCACCGTTTTACCTTTTCCAGTTGCAGACAATAACGTCACTTTAGGTCTAACACTTTCACAGCCGGTGGCCATTATAAATTGAGCAATTTTGCCACTATTCCACTATGTAACAATACATAAACATAAAGGGATTACTAGTTTGCTGCTTTCTTACTGCTCAAAGAGCGAGAGTTTATCTTTGTAAAATAAAGAAATGGAGGCAATGACGTCGAGACTATGTCATAATTCTTATATAAGAATAATAATAACGTTTTAATTGTTATACTGTTTTTGTAATCTGGTTTTAAGAATAAACACCACCAGTAACAGCTAGTGCTGAACCAGATAAAGACAAAACAACAAAAACAAAATAAAGAACCTTCTCTTCAAATTTTCCGAAATAGAAGTGAAGGCAATGATCAAAAATCGATACAATTAACTCACAACTCCCATCAGAGACACCAAAGAGAAAGGAGCATAAACATGTTTGTTTTGTTTGATTTGAGGTTTAACGTCACCGTCAGCACTGTAAAGGTCATGTTGTAGACGTTGCTTCCAATTTTGTGGGACTTTTACCCGACGTTGAGATGAAATGACAGCTCAAGCCCTGTCGCCAAATGAAACCAATAGGGTTTATAAGTATGGACAGTCCGACACTCGCACCGCTTTGCCTGAGCAGGCTTAGATCCTCTAAACGGTTTACCAGTACACTTGTGCGGGTCGGTTTCAGCTCTGCGTGGAAGCACCATGCAACCCATCTATTTCTCCTAGCCCCGATAGGCGGGGGCGAAGCACAGCCATGAAATAGCCACTTTCCCACAAAATGGCCAATTGGCTATCGAAAACATAAATGGTATAGGCGATACACACACTCAAAGACAAACTATAACAACTAACCAAGATTGTTTCAACATCTTCTTTCTACAGAAGTCCTAGCATAGACAAGCTGTGACAAAAATATTACAAAGCTAACTCGTGTTACCAAAACTGACCAATCAGAAATTTGTTTGTTAAAGTTGTGTTCGGTATATTAAAAACTTGAAAAGGATCGGATCTGGATATCTGCATTCAGTACTAAGTACCGCAATATCCATTAAGTACGATTTACCGATAATTACCGAAAACCAACTAAACTGCCATCAAGTTCCTCATAACTATTTTTTTTAACAAGCATACTAAAATTAGTTAAAAGTTTTGTCAAATGTCTAACAAAGGAGGTTAAATAGTTGTCTGTGTATGATGCAGGATTTTGAAACTTGCAACCCAGCCCAGACCTGTATTGAACATGCGCATAAACGAAACAAGATTAAGATACGGTGCCTTATTGTTCCTTTAACAACTCAAACATTTTGGCCATATGTGTAGCATAGGAAGTTAGATAATACTGTTTGTGTCTCCGCACCTCTTCCTACAGTACTAGCAGTACAGTTCAGACATGCATTGAACATGTGCATAAAGGAAACTGGATTCCGATCCAACCGCTTATTGCAGAATTATGCCCCCTTGAACGACTTAAACATAATGGTCATATGTGTAGCATAGGAAGTTAGATAATACTGCTCGTGACTCAGAAACTCCTCCTACACTACTTGCAATACAGTTCAGATATGCAATGAACATGTGCATAATGGAAACGGGATTGTGATCCAGCCCCTTATTGCAGAATTACTGCATGCCTGGTAGTTAACCCAATCACGGCTGACAACTATGCATCCCTCTTTAATTGCACGCCGGTTGGTCGGGCATCAGATTCTACGACGGTTCTAGCATAAGGGCTTACTGACAATTAGAGACTATCTAATTTTATGTGATGTTGTCTGGTGCCTTATGCTCTGTCTCTAGTCGGGCCCATCAGAGTCTAACTGTTGGTCTTCTTTTGCTCCAGCATTTCAGTGGTTTCTTGCTGTAGAGTTCTCGCTTTTGTTTCATCGCTGTGGTTGTTTGATTATTTGTGTTCACGGAGATATTGCACTGACGAGTTAGGAAGCCTTCATATGGACTGAACAAATTGTTTGTCCAAATCGCGACGGAAGTAAGGGCGAGGATTGTGGCCACGTAAAATCGATTTAAGCCCCCCCCCCCCCAAGTGGAATTCGTTTCACTGACCTTCCTAGGCGGTTCTACTGTCGCGGTTAATTTTTGTTTTAGTTTGTCTTTGAGTGGTTTGTATAGCTTGTATTATTTTGTTTTGGATAGACAATTGGCCATTTTGTGGGAAAGTAACTGTTCTTTTGGCTTTCCGCTATTGATGTTTCCATTAGGGTCTGTTTGTGTTTCTTTCCCTTTGGTGTCTCTGATGGTAGCTATGGGTTAATTGTATCGATTCCTGATCATCACCTTCTCTTCTATTTTTAGTCCCCTTGAATGACTATACAAACAAATATCACATCTATTGAGGCATATGGCGGGGACATTTATGACCTTAAATGATCGTCTACTTGTTTGTGCTTTTTTTTGTTAATGGTTTCAGGGCTCTTTCAATATTATTTCACTAATTTCGAGTTGATCGTTAACCATAGGTGGACGAAAACTAGAGTACTCGGAGAAAAAACAACTGACCTCCGTTACAGAACTGAGTGTCACACATGTGGCCCGATCGAGGCTCGAACCTCAGTCGATTTTGTTATAGATGCATAAGTATTATTGAGTATTGTGTAATCCTTGAAGGTTCCATATTATGCGATATACATATATGGACTACCCTGATAAAATGAACTATCGCTACGTTTATTAAGCATTATTGAAAATTTAAATCATTGCGTCTTATGCTTTTTCACAAACAATTGAAACTAAGATGTAAGCAGGTGCTATTTCAGTACTGCACATCGGCAGTTCGGGATAATGTTAAAGCATTTATTACGTACAAATATCGTATTGCAAGCTATTAACATTTGAAATGGCGATTATTTGAAATAGAACCCTTACTGTGTCAGCCAGAAATGAACTGACGCCATTTAATTGTTTATATTTTATAGTGTAAGGTAGACGGAGGCATGTCCACAACGAAGTGAATACCATATTTATATGTGCATTAAATATTCGGACACAAAATTGTAATAAAATAAAGCCTTCCAAGCAGAGTAATAAGGATCTAAATGTTTGCCACAGAGCAAAGGTATCAGCGGCTAAGATGTCCGAATATTTAAAATAAATACAATACCTGTCGTTCTAAAATTGTCATTATATGAACTAATCATTGCAACGGAAGAAATCGAAAACGTTTATGGACTACATTAGGGTTCCGGTAGGTAAACAATCAACCTTCACCGCTGGTCATTAGTCTACTTGTCTATTACTCTACTTTTAGTCATGGGAACAATCTCAAATTTAATGAAAGACTCGGGATTCTTTTAATGTTGCAAAAGTCGAGATTATTACACATATATATTACAGGTACCATAGATGTGTACGAAGGCGAATATGTATGTCTCAGAATGGAGCATAATCAACAAGAGATCATTTGGAGATAATTAAAGTGGATGCATCGGTCACATATATAGACAGAAAAGACATAACAAGAAAATATATGACAGTTAACTTTCATAGCATTGACTCGATTAACTGCGGATGTGTTTGTGTAACACTTTTCCATAATATGCTCAACACAGAATGGGAAAAAAATCCTAGCAATCATGCAGTAGATACGTGTGAGCTCAGCAGCATTTAATAAAATAGAAATGAAGGCAATTACCAGGATTCGATACAATTACCCGATACTATCCATCAGAGACAATAAAGGGAACGAAATACGAACATGAAATAGTTAAAAAAAAAAAAAATAGAAGTGACGGCAGTGATTAGGAATCGATACAATTAACCCACATCTCCCATCAGAGACACCCAAAATAGAGAAACACAAACATGGAATAAGTAGACCCAAATGGAAACATCAAAAGCGGAAAGCTATAAGGACAGTTACTTTCCCACACAATGGCCAATCGGCTATCCAAAACAACAAAAACCAAGGACAAACCATAACAAAATAAACCGCGAAAGAAGAACTGCCTTGGAACGGTCAGTGAAGGGCTTAAATCGATTTAACGCGGCCGCAATCCTCGCCCTATCTTCCGTCTTGTTTTGGCAAATACAGCACGAAAGAACTGAAATATAAATCAACAGACGGACTGCGGTTGATCCTCTGTGAAAAAGGCCAATCGGCTATGCAAAACAAAAATAAACCAGCAGAACGCACATGCAAACCAAGTATAAGAACAATAATCCACAACAAAAGATCCGCCTTGGAAGGGTCAGTGAAAACTTATTTCAACTGAGGGGCTTAAATCGATTCTACGCAGCCACGATTTTCGACACATAGTTTTTTCGTCCACATGAAGGCCTCCTAACACATCAGTGCAACATCTCCGAGAAAACACAAAAATGAAACAACCACAGAGATGAAACAGCCTTGAGGACTCGACAGCAAGAATCAACTGAAATACTGGAGCAAAAGAAAACCAACAGTTAGACTCCGATGGGTCCGACCATAGACAGTGCATCAGGCACCTACCAATATTACATAAAATTAAATATTATTCTAATTCTCAGTAAGCCTTTACGCTGGAACCGTCATAGCATCTGAGGCCTTACCCACCAGGGAAGCAAAGTTGTCAACCGTGATAGGGTTAACTGTCATGCATGAGTTTATCATATAACATTTATGTTGTACCCAATCTTTTTATATCGATGATCGATTTTACGAAATTGGGTACTGAAGTCATTGTAATTTGCTCAATTTATTTACTAAGTCACCATAAAATTCGTGTTCCGAAAGACCTTGTTTCAGAAGCAATTTAAGTCCAACATTGAATTTAGAAATTACATCGGAATGACGTCTATAAAATTTTGAAAAGTCTTTGCGTAGTTTATGATACCGATAAAATAGGAGTGGAGGCAATGAGCAGGAATCGATACAATTAACCAATAGCTCCCATCAGAGACACCAAAGGGAAAGAAACACAAACACAAAACAATATACCCTAATGGAAACATCAATAGCGGAAAGCCAAAAGGACAGTTACGTTTCCACAAAATGGCCAATAGGCTATCCAAAACAAAATAATATAAGCGACACAAACACCCAAAGACAAACCATAACAAAAATAAACCGCGACAGAAGAACCGCCTTGGAACGGTCAGCGGAAACGAACGCCACTCGGGGGCTTAAATCGATTTTATGTGGCCACAATCCTCGCCCTAATTTCGTTGCGAATAAGACAAATAATTTGTTCAGTCCGCATGAAGGCCTCCTAACCCATCAGTGCAACATCTCCGTGAACACAATGATCAAACAACCACAGAGATGAAACAACGATGAGGAATCGACAGCAAGAAACCACTGAAAAGCTGGAACAAACGAAAACCAACAGTTAGACTCCGATAAGCCTGATTAAGAAGTTTAGCAGTTAACAATTTATTACCAAGGTTGAAGGCAGTTACCCGACTAGACACTCTAGCCAATCGAATTAATTGTGAAATGTAAACGCCATAGGATGCGGTACGAAGAACATCACCATTCAAGAAAGGAGATTTTGCAATCTCAAAATCAAAGTCATCTCGTATATCATAAATTTTGCAGGAAACAAATACATCTACAATAGATAGATGTAAATCCCAAAACTGGGCCTCGGTATCAGAAGGATTTGCTTTATTTAACTGAAGTTCTGTGGGGTAAATTTGACTGATCAAACCATCGAAATAGGTATTGTCAATATTTAATAAATCATCCAAATATCTAGAAGACGAGCTAAATAGCAGTGAAGGCAATGGTCATGAATCGATACAATTAACCCACTGCTCTCATCTGAGACACCAAGGAAAATGCTTCAATGATTACAGATTGGTTTTCAACGGAAAGGGACATCATGGTGTAGCTTTCATTACAAAGCAAGAACAGATCAGCCACAAGGGTATGCGCAATTCCTACCCATCGGAATACCCACAACTTGTCTAAATAACTTAGTACCAAATATTATGTAATATTGTCAAGTAGAATAGTTAGAGCTTCACACACTTTCTGAAATGACCATGAAGTATAGTTTTTGCTCTTCAGAAGTGAAAATAAAACATTTCTTTAAAAAACGACCATTATTCGCTATAAAAAGGTTGGGTACAGTTTGGAAATCATGCGGCAGACCGCATGTATGGTTATCGACCGAATCACAGTAGATAGCTATCGGGACTCTTTGATTGCACGGCGGCGGATCAGGCTTCATGACCCATCTTCTTTCCTATGAATGTTTTCATTGCTCTTAAAGGAACTCATTTTTTTATTTTTATTTGCCTTTACTGCAGCTGGTGTTGTGCCGTGTGGCGGCCGTAAAACATCTCCCCGTACATCAACTATAGTGCAGTTTATATTTTACTTTTGGTCCTTTGAGATAAGCGTGAATATTCTGAGAAATCAGAAATAAATTATTGATTTAGACTCATATTCTAGACAGGTTTTTAATTATTTGGACCCCATTTTGATTTATATCAGTCTTTGAATCGACTGCTTATTCGAAATTCCCAAAATTGCAGTATGTTTACTCTGGCTTTCGTTGCCAGATCATTACAGGGTCACTGATGAGGCTTTATTAGCCGAAACTACGTAGTATGACCCATCTTGTTTCCTATGAATGTTTTCATTGCTCTTAAAGGAACTCATTTTTGATTTTTATTCAGACACAATGACGGCTTTCGCATAAATCTCTGTTATGTATGTCACTGGACCCATCGTGGTTTAACTAAAATTTCTGTAGCTCTGGCCAACAGTGTAAGGGGGTCGGCTAGCAGTTTTGTTGTATGTCTGCGAATTTGTTGTGAGTTGTTGTTCAGTGTTTTCTAATGGTCTGATAACATCGTTAGGAGGGCTGATTGTTCCATTTCATACACACTCGTAATGTTTCTTGTTTTGTGTAGATGTCCTTTTCCTCTTGTTATCGAGAGTGGGCTGCGTCTTGTGATTGTGTCGCTCCCTGGGTCTTTCTTTTAAATTGTTTTTTTACACTACTTGCTAGATACAGGGAATCTTCCCTATGAAATATCCATTCAATTAAGTCATTAAGTTTTTCTTTTATAAGATTATGAAAAAGTGTTGTGTAATTGGTGGACAGACTTGATGAGGCCTAATTGTCCGAAACTACCTAGTGTCCTAGTCTGGCCCAGAAAATATGTATACTTCATATTTTCCAGTTTTATGGTGTATTCTTTGCTTCTAAAGGATAACCCTTTTATAGAACAAATTCAAGCACAAAAACGTCTGAATTTTAATTGATCTAAAACTTCATTATATTTTTTGTAGATCTAAATAGATTTCTCCCTGATATTTCAAAATAGAAATAGAGGCAATGATCAGGAATCGATACAATTAACCCACAGCTCCCATCAGAGACACCAAAGGGAAAGAAACACAACTATCAAGCAACAGACCCCAACGGAAACACCAACAGGGGGAAGCCAAAAGGTCAGTTACTTTCCCACAAAATGGCCAAAAGGCTACCCAAAATAAAATAATATAAGCGACACAAACACCCAAAGACAAACCATAAGAAAAATAAACCGCGACAGAAGAACCGCCTTGGAACGGTCAGCGGAAACGAATTCCACTGTGGGTCTCAAATCGATTTTCCGTGGCCCCACTCCTCGCCCTTACTTCCGTCGCGATTAAGACAAATAATTTGTTTAGTCCGCATGGCGGCCTCCTAACTCATCAGTGCAACACCTCCGTGAACACAAAAATCAAACAACCACAGAGATGAAACAACGGTGAGGACTCGACAGCAAGAAACAACAGAAATGCAGGAGCAAGAGATAACCAACAGTTATACTCCGATGGGCCCGACCAGAGACAGAGTATCAGGTACCAACAAACATAAGCCTTTACGTTGGAACCGTCATAAAATCTGGAGCCTGACCGACCTGCGTGCAATTAAAGAGGGAAGCAAAGTTGTCAACCGTGATTGGGTTAATTACCATGCATGCAGTCCGTCGTATAACATTTATGCTGTACCAAATCTTTTTATATAGAAGAATGATTTTACGAAATTGGGTGCTAAAGTCATTGCGGTTATAAGTTTTTCTAAATTTATATACTAAGTCACCATAAAATTCGGGTTCCGATAGATCTTGTTGCAGAAGAGACTTAAGTCCAGTATAGAATTTTGAAATTAAATCAGAATGACGTCTATTAAATTTAGAAAAGGATTTGCGTAGTTTATGGTACCAATAACCCTGATTAAGAAGTTTAGTAACAATTTATTACGAGAGTTGAAGTCAGTAATACATGACTACACACTCTTGGAAATCGAATTAATGGTGAAATATAAACGCTATAGCATGGCGCGCGTGGAACATCAGCATCCCAAAATGGAAATTTTTCAAGCTCAAAATCAAAATCATCGCGTTTATCATAAATTTTGCAAGAAACAAACCCATCCACAATAGATAGATGTAAATCCAAAAACGGGGCCTCAGTATCAGACGAATTTGCTTTATTTAACTGACGTTCTGGGGATAAATTTGACTGATCAAACCATCGAAATAGGTAATATCAATATTTAATAAATCATCCAAATATCTAGAAGTGGAGCTAAAAGCTTCAATGATTTCAGACTGGTTATCAGCATAAAGGTACACCATGAAGACTCTCTCATAACAAAACAAAAACAGATCAGCCACAAGTGGTGCGCATTTAGTACCTATCGGAATACCCGCAATTTGTCTAAATAACTTAGTACCAAATATTATGTAAATATTGTCAAGTAGAAAGGTGAGAGCTTAACACCTTCTGACATGACCATAAAGTATCATTTTTATGCTCTTCAAAAGTGAAAATCGCATTTCTTACATTACATGCAAGATAGAGGGAGGCTTCCCTATGAAATGCCCATTCAATTAAATAATTAAGTTTTTCTTTTATAAGATTATGAGGAAGTGTAGTATAAAGGGTGGAAAAATCATATGTAGACAGGCTTGCAGTATGTTTCATATGGCTTTCTTTGCCGGATCATTACAGGGTCACTGATGAGGCTTATTAGCCGAAACTACGTAGTATGACCCATCTTCTTTCTTATGAATGTTTTCATTGCTCTTAAAGGAACTCATTTTTTATTTTTATTTGCCCTACATCATAGTGTAGTTTATATTTTCTTGTCCTTCGTGATTATTGATTCCATTGTGGAATTTTGAGAATACTTGCGGGTCACTAATGAGGCCTAATTGGCCGAAACTAGCTAGTCTGGCCTAGAAAATATGTACACTTCATATTTTCCAGCTCTGTGGTGTATTCCTTGCTTTTAAAGGACAACCCTTCTATAGACCATATTTGACGTCAATACAGCTGGTGTCTAGGAGTGTGTGGCGGCCGTAAAAAGTATCCCTGCCCTACATCATAGTGCAGTTTATATTTTCTTGTCCTTCGGGATCATTGATTCCATTGTGGAATTTTGAAAATACTTGCGGGTCACTGATGAGGCCTAATTGGCCGAAACTAGCTAGTTTGGCCAAGAAAACATGTACACTTCATATTTTCCAGTTCTGTGGTGTATTCCTTGCTTCCGAAGGACAACCCTTTTATAGAGCATATTTGAAGCACGTTAACGCCTGGATTTCAATTTATTTAAAACTTCATTAGAATTTATTATAGACCAAAACAGATTTCTTCCTGATCGTTCGACTTTGTCGCAATATTCAATCGCATGATTTTGATGGCAGTAAAACATGAAGTAAATAAATGGGAAAGTTCATTGGTGGTACAAGAGCATGAATTTGCAATAAACCGTGCTTTGAATGGTCTTTTATGAAGTTTAGGTAACCAATATGACGTAGGAAGCTTGCCTTGGTCTTCTGTAATACATACAGTAAACTTGGTGGTTGAACGACCAATGTGGTCATCAACTTCAGCCCTCTCTACAGCCAAATGCTGCAGTTAATAGGCAGTTCTTCGTGGTTTATCTTTTGTTACGGTTTGTCTTTGAGTGTATGTATCGCGTATATTATCTTAAGCAGGAATACTCGTACTACAGGTACTAATCCGCACTTATCCGTTACTTCTCTGACGTCACAGCCAGTCGTTTGTTTTCATACAGGTAATACTAGGAAAATGTATAGTGTTATATAGGAGCCCGTCATTCAACTATCAAAAAAAAGTTATTTTCTTTTCTACAAGATATTATTATAACCTCGCATTTGATAGAAAAATGTATCTGCTTCATTTTGGTACCAAATTTGTTGAAATAAAATAAATTTTAAAGTGGACCAGATTCTAATGAATGCCACTTGGGTGTTTCCCTATTAAGTCTTTGTATTTTAAAACAAAAATGAAAAAAAGCCTTAATTCGAAGGCTCAAAAGTCATATTTGTTACAATTTCTCCGTGCGCTATAACCTCTCATTAGAAAGATCTGTTTAATATTTATATTCATGTGGTAAAAAATTTAGAAAACAATTATTAAAAGTGGCCCACAGGTTGTAGAAAATAGCTATATTTGAAGTTTTGGATAAAAAATGTGTAAAGATTACACAGACGCAGGACTTGTATACACAAGATATTAGAATGAATCGCAAAAGAAGTTATAAGAATTGAAAACCGGTATCAATATGGATAATATTATTGATAGAATTAGAAAGAATATTTTGCTTTAAGAAAACAAATATAAATCCATAATTCAAAACTTTGCACTCATAGCTTATTTATTTATTTTTGTTAATGTAAAATTATGTTTTTAATTAGCAATCATTTGAAGCTTGTTTTAAGATTTGCGATAATTATATTTTCGCCTAGGAAAACTACTAACTGCTTAATTAGAAACAAATTAATGATACGTAAATTAAGAAAATGCGCCTATACAAACACACTGTAAATTTCACGGCCAACTTACAACATTTAAAGAAAAAGTTATTTCTTATTTCTGCTCTTAATTATGGATTGAGGGTATACTCGTTAGAATGACGATGATGACTCGATAGAACAGTCAAACGTATGATTTTAAGCTCAAAGGTTTTTTATTTTATTTTTATCTCATTTCTGCTCAAATTAAAGATTGTGGGTACTTGTTAAAATCGCCTCACTGAGTCGGTTCTAACGAGTAACCACAATCTATGTTTTTAGCAGAAATAAGACAATTAATGTTTGTGAGGGTCAAATAGTTTTCAGTTTTTGACGGTAAAATTTTCAATCTACATTTGAATAGGCTTGTTTAGGTAATGTTTTTTAGATTGTACTCCAGTCCTGTAGAAGCAGTGTTTTGTTTCATGTGTTTAGAAAACTTTAATGTTCTCGATAAGTTATAATTTATATAAGACGATGCATATTTCCATCATTACAAAAAAACACCCCTATTCAAATAATTTCACGGTCAAAACCAGCAATTGTAAGAAACAATATGATGTTTTCTTATACATATAATTTGACGGTACGTGATAGAACTGCCTCTGCGAGGCGGTTCTAACGAGTACCCACAATCTATATTTTAGAGCAGACATAAGAAAAATGATCACCCTGAATTTATGGTTCGTGGCTAAAAGTCATACATAAGAAGTAATAATCTTTCGTCTGGGTCGTGTCATTTTTCTCTTATGAAGTCCAAACATAGTTTTTTTTTTCTTTGTCTCATTAATTTATCTTAAATTTCTCTGGGCCTAGACGAAATAAAATATTAAATTTGGCAAAATATCTAATTTGTGTAATCGTTTCAGAAGCTGTGTTTATTTCACGTATTACTCCCTTAAATTACAATATACAAGGTTGTCATTTTTAAATGTAAAATACACAATGGTTCACCCAATATTGACCGTTTATAATACACAATGGTTCACCCAATATTGACCGTTTATGTCACAAAACTCAACAATAAAGGTGTGTGTGGGAGGGGGGGGGGGGGGGCGTGATATACCGCGCAAGACCACGTTAGTTTAATGGATTGTTTGATTGGTTGATTATCTTAATTACATAGAAAAAGTGAGGGTTATAATGACAAACCACATTCCATTTTTGTTTTTAAATTTCATTGACCCTTATGCTGTTCACGACAACACCTAACTTTGCAAACAATGTAGATTCAGATCAGATTAGTTCTGAAGAAGCCATCTGATCAGGATCTACACTGTTTACAGTATACAATGTAGTCTGATTGGCTGATAGTATAGATGTGACGTAATAATAAGTTATTACATTATTCTCGTTTGAACAGCCTCGTCAAGGCGTTTCTACCGAGTATCCGCAATGTATGTTATATGCAGAAATAGTAAAATAATCAGGAACTTTTAATCTGAAAGTTTCAATTTTAGGATGGTAAAATTTTAATATAATAAAATGTGAGTTTGGGCTGCTTGGGCACTGGATAGTACACAGATTGGTTGTGTATTGTAATTCAAACCGGTAGGTGTGAAAGAACTATTACACACAATCAACACAGGTAAACGACGCTATCTCGACTACGGTCAAAGGGAATTAACTGATGTCAATCAAATATGGGATATCGGTAATGTGAGTGACAGCTCCTGAAGTACGAGAATTCCTGGTAATGCTTTTGTTTTGGATAGCCAATTGGCCAGTTTGTGAGAAAGTAACTGTAATTTTGGTTTTCCGATATTGATGTTTCTATTAAAGACTTGTTGTTTCATGTTTGTGCTTCTTTCCCTTTGTTGTCTCTGATGAGAGCTGTGGGTTAATAGTATCGATTTTGATAATTGCCTTCTTTTCGTATTTGTACCACCAAGCTCTTGCTAAAAAGTGTTAACATAGTGGAGCTGTCATACAACGACCACATTATTAGCGGCCTTGTCTGCTGGAGCCAAAACAAACGTCTTATGGAATTCATGAATACCTAGTTTTAGGTGACGTAAAGACGTCTGAGGTTTAGGAGGTAATAAGTTCGTATTTTGAGAGTAGAAAGAAACATGTTGTTTTCTAGTTTCAGAATGCAAAGTTTCCATTCTTTAAGGTAGAAGTAAAACAAAGATCGGGAATTGATACAATTAACTTACTCCACCCATCAAAGACACCAAAGGGAAAGAAATACAAACATTAAGCGACCAGACCATAATGAAAACCTAAACAAGGGAAGGCCATAAGGACAGTTACTTTCCCACAAAATGGCCATATGGCCATCCAAAATTAAAAGACACAAGTGATACACACAGCAAGTAACGAACAACAACATAAATAAATCGCCACAGAAGAACCACCTTGGAACGGTCAGTGGAAAGATTTCCACTGGGGGGCTTAAATCGATTTTACGTGGCCACAATCCTCGCCCTTACTTCCGTCGCGATTTAGACAAATAATTTGTTCAGTCCGCATGAAGGCCTCCTAACTCATCAGTGCAACATCTCCGTGAACACAAAAAATCAAAGAACCACAGAAGTGAGACAACGGTGAGGACTCGACAGCAAGAAACCACTGAAATGCTGGAGCAAAAGAAAACCAACAGTTAGACTACGATGGGCCCGACCAGAGACAGAGCATCAGGCACCAACCAACATTACCAAGAATTAGATCGCTCTTATTCTCAATAAGCCTTTACGTTGGAGCCGTCATAGAATCTGAGGCCTGACCCACCGGCGTGCAATTAAAGAGGGAAGCAAAGCTGCCAACCGTGATTGGGTTAACTACCATGCATGCAGTCTGTCGTATAACATCCATGTTGTACCCAATCTTTTTATACCGAAGAATGATTTTACGAAATTGGGTGCTGAAGTCATTGCGGTTATATATTTTTCTGAATTTATATACTAATATTATATTACTTTATGCTTAACATACTCTCGTTTACACCATCGATTATCGAATCCATTCAAGACAGCGGCGATTTCATCTCTACATGTATCGAAATCAATTTTTGAAGAAAATCGATATTTCGGTCCTTTAGAAATTACATTTCGTATCCTAGAATCGGGAATATTTTTAAATTGCCAGTAATTAGATGACAAACAACAGGATAGCAATACATTGAATTGTTACAATCTCAGGTATCAGGAGTGTAAGTGTCAATATCGAAATCAGAATCGAGTTTATTGAAATAAAAAAGGATTTATTAATTGACTATCCTGTATTGTTCGGAGGTCATCCGTATTAACACTGAGGTCAAAAATCAATAATCATGTTTTAATGGTGTCAATTAATAAAATTGTCATTATTCAAGTAATTCCGTATTGGCCCAGTTAGAGGTCCTCTGTGTACTGTATTGTCCTCGGCCTTCGGCCTCAGGCCAATACACCAGACCTGTATTGGCCTCGGCCTTCGGCCTCAGGCCAATACAGCAGACCCCGGACCTGTAACTGGGCCAATACAAAATTACTTGATTAATAGCATTATAATATCATAGGGCTTAGTACCACCGTGCTATTTTGTTTTACGCTTTCTACAGAAGCGAAACAATATCAAAATCGGGCATTTTAGAAATATTTCCCTCATGATAAATAGAGGATGTTACATCAGTGTTCATGTATTATTGAATTTATTAAACTCGTTGAGGAAGAGGGATAAAATGCGAGGCTTTGCTCAGCATTATATCCCTTTTCCTCGACGAGTTTAATAAATTGTTGACATAGAGGATCTTACATGAGTGCTCATGCATTATTGAATTTATCAAACGAGTTGAGGAAAAGGGATAAAATGCGAGGCTTTGCCGAGCATTTTATCCCTTTTTCCTCAACGAGTTTAATAATACATGAGCACGAGTGCATGATTCTATTTATCATATGACATTTAAAACGCATATTATTCGCGATTGTTTTATAAAAATGTCAGTATTCCGTCATAAGTACACGCGACGTCGCTAAGGATGTCGTACATGTAACGTTACGGGACGTATCTAGCTAATTTGCATATTTAATCCACTAGTGGATTATCGAAAATATTACATGGCGTTATTACACTCTCAGACTCGACGTCATAAATGTTGTCATTAAAGCCCAATGGAAAAAGGTGTCTGCAATAATTTAATCAAAGGAAAATTCTTCAACTGGTTATATTGAAATGTCGTTTACAGAATGTCCAGTACGTTTACAAGAAAGTGCCAGTTTTTTAGGCTATTGCGCCAGCATTTCAGTGATTTCTTGCTGTCGAGTCCTCACCGTTGTTTCATCTCTGTGGTTGTTTGATTTTTTTGTGTTCTCGGAGATGTTGCACTGATGAATTAGGAGGCCTTCATGCGGACTGGTCAAATTATGTGTCTAAATCGCGATGGAAGTAAGGGCGAGGATTGCAGCTGCGTAAGATCGATTTTAACCCCAACCCCAGTGGAGTTCTTTCACTGACCGTTCCAAGGCGGTTCTTCTGTCGCGGTTTATTTGTGTTATGGTTTGTCTTTTGACTGTGTGTATTGCTTATATGCTTTTGTTTTGGACAGCCAATTGGCCATTTTGTGGGAAAGTAACTGTCCTTTTGGCTTTCCGCCTATGATGTTGTCATTAGAGTCTAGTTGATACAAGCTCAGTCGAACAAGGCGGCCTTTTCAGATATATGCAAGGCAGTCCAAACAAGACTCAGAGACACGCAAGACTACTGGCCAAGCAACAAGGCTGATGAAATCCAGTCCATTGAAGTCAGAAAGGAAATGAAGAAGTTTTTTATGCACTAACGACAGTTTATGGTCCCCAGAGCTCAGGAACCACTCCTCTTCTCAGTGCAGATGGAACTACTAGTCTCCTGAGTGACAAAGAGGCTATCTTGAAAAGATGGGCTGAGCATTTTGATAGTATTTTCTTTCGGCCATGATGCTATCAAGAGACTACCTCAGGTTGAATGTAATCTACTGCTTGACAATTTCCCAACCATTACTAAAACAGTGAAAGCAATAAAACTTCTGGCATCTGGCCAGGCTCCAGAACTAGATGCAATACCTGCTGAGATTTACAAAGCAGGAGGTACTCCAGTTGCAAAGAAGTTGAAAGTGTTATTCCACATGTGTCGAGAAAACAAACCATCCCTCAAGAATTTAAGGATGCATCAATTATCCACCTAATCGAACGGAAAGGGAATACTCAGATCTGTGGCAATCACCGTGGCATCTCTTTATTGTTAACTGCTGGGAAAGTCCTTGCAAGAGTCAAACTTAACCGACTAAATGAACATCTTGAACATTCAGGGCTTCTATCAGAATGCCAGAGTTGGTATAGGAATGACAGAGGAACAATTGACATGACCTTCGCAGCAAGGCAGCTGCACGAGAAATGCCAGGAACAGAACATGGACCTTTGCATGACCTTTGTTGACCTTACCAAAGCATTTGACACAGTCAGTCGAGAGGGCCTTTGGAAGAGCATGGTGAAGTATGGATGTCCAACCAAGCTCATAGCAATGGTGAGACAGTTCCACGATGGTATGCTTGCACAGCTCCAAAATGATGGTGAGTTTTCAGATCCATTCCTTGTGACAAACGGAGTCAAGCAATGCTGTGTGTTAGCCCCGACACTGTTCAGCATGATGCTTTCTGCCATGCACACCAATGTGTTCCAGGATGGTGACAATGGCATACCTTTAAGGTATCGCTTTGATGGGAAACGTTTCAATCACAGAAGGTTACAAGCCAAATCCAAGGTGCAGACAGAGGTGCTAGATGAGTTCCTCTTTGCTGATGACATGGCCAAATGTGCTCCTACAGAAGAGAAGATGCGAAAAGGAATAGGTCAAGTATCAGACTCATGTGATAGTGATCTCACAATCAGCATCAAAAAGACTGAAGTAGTCTATCAGCCAGCACTCGGTAAGCCATACGAAAAGCCCACCATCACAGTGAAAGATCGAAGATTGCAAGTGGTAGACAAGTTCACCTACCTTTGGAACACACTGTCAAAAGCCGTGCACATTGATGACGAAGTCAATGCCAGGATAGCCAAAGCTAGTGCAGCATTTGGCCAATTACGTGGTTGCTTCTGGGATCGAAGTTGAATCAGACTTGACAAAAACTGAAAGTCTGCAGAGCTGTGGTGCTGTCAACACTATTGTATGCATGTGAAACATTGACCGTTTACCAAAGGCACGCCGAAGGACTGAATCACTTCCATACTAGTTGTCTTAGAAAACTCTGAAAGATTAAGTGGCAAGACAGGATTCCAGACACAGAAGTCCTGAACAGGGCAGGGATGCAAAGTGTACATACTTTTCTGAAATTAGCACAGTGAAGTTGGAAAGAGCCTTGTTACAAGAATGCCTGAGGAACGTTTGCCAAAGACAATTCTTTATGGAGAACTAGAAATGGGCAAACTCCCAAGGCGGTCAGAAGACGCGCTAAAAGGACACCCTCAAAACAGATGCGGAGGCAATGATCAGGAATCGATACAGTCAACCCACAGCTCCCATCATAGGCACCAGAGGGAAAGAAACACAAACATGAAACAACAGACCCTAATGGAAGCACCAACAGCGGAAAGCCAAAAGGACAGTTATTTATCCACAAATACCCAATAGGCTATCCAAAATAAAATAATATAAGCGACACAAACGCCCAAAGACAAACCATAACAAAAATAAACCGCGACAGAAGAACCGCCTTGGAACGGTCAGCGGAAACGAATTCCACTGGGGGTGATTAAATCGATTTTTCGTGGCCACAATCCTCGCCCTTACTTCCGTCGCGATTAAGATTAATTAATAATTTGTTCAGTCCGCAAAGCCTCCCTCATGGACTTTAATATTCCAACAGAGCCGTGGGAACAAATTGCACAGGAAAGAGCCAAGTGGCGAGGTCTCGTCAAAAGGGGTTCCAATGAATATGAGCCAAAAAGAATCATTGAATCTGAGCAGAAACACGCATAGCACAAAGCCAGAGCTAAGGTATCACCAACAGAGCTCTCTTCCTCTAACCTCTGTTGCTCTATTTGCAACAGAAGTTCAGAGCAAGAATCCGTCTCATCAGGCATCTTAGAACACACAAAAAGTAACATTTCTAATATATGATTAAGATTGGTCATTGTCAGTAATGACAAACGAACTATTATTAGAGTCTATTAATTTGAATGTTTGTGTTTCTGTCCCTTTGGTGTCATTGATGGGGGCTGTGGTTTAATTGTATCGATTCCTGATCATTTCATTCACTTCTATTTTACTCATTCTACGATAGTGTTCGTTAAATATTTTTTAACATGCGATTAGTTTGCCCGACGAACTGCATTTTACAATTTGCAGCATGTCAGGTTGTCACTTATATCCGTAGCATTACATATCAAATCGGACAGGTTAACTACAGAAAAGCGGCTACCGTTTACAGATGAAGAAACGGTAGACGCAGTGCCAAAATCCGAACAGCACCTGCATCACTTAGGATTTTACTTGGAAATACTAGGATACATTCCTATTCTTTTGAACGGATCGGTATATTTTCGAAGGATTTGCGATGTTATAGGAGATAAGCTAACTCTAAGATTATTTTTCAACAAATTAGTATTGCCTGCTCCACTGAAATTAACGGAAGCGGCAGAAAACAGATTTATAGGTCTGACAAGTAACGACGGCAACATAGCTATAAAGTTTTTAATAGAATGTGGAATCCGTACAGAAGAGCAGAATGTAACCCATGGGGAGATACTGTAATTTTAAATTTATTTGTTATAACAGGTATCTAAAGAATGTTAAATTAAGGAACTGTGAAAAGGCGTTGTAATTGCAATCCCGGCGTATTGGAATAATAAGAGCATTAACTGCATGTATGGGGAGACTTTTTACAACGACCACATGACACAAACAAATCATCCCTGATATGCAAAACAGAAGTGAAGGCAATGATCATGAATCGATACAATTAACCCACACTCCCATCAGAAACTCCAACGGGAAAGAAACACTGAAATGAAATAACTAGACCCTAATGGAAATCTAATGAAAACATCACAAGCGGAAAACCAAAAGGACAGTACGTTCCCACGAAATGGTCAAACGGATATCCAAAAACAAAGCATTACATGCAACATGCAAAGACAAACTATAACAATAATAAATCACGACAGAAGAACTGTCAGAAGAATGGATTTCCATGGTTGTGAGGGCTAGGGCTTGAATCGATTTTACGTGGCCACATCGTTCGCCATTTGTTCTTTCGTGGTTTCTCTATGGATTGAAACGTCATCTTGTGGAACGTTACGTTCCCTTGTGGTATCAGAAGTCCAACCATGAAGCCTCGAACAAGGATCGACAGAGTCATGGACGCACATTTCTCAGTACTGAGCACAGTGGTGAAGTCAGCGCTGGTGAATACGAAGTAAAGAGAAACAGCGAAGCCGAGCAGAAACGTGTTAAGTGGAAAGTCAGAACTAAGTGAACTAAGTCTTTGCCAACAGTGTTATCCTTCTCAGACCTTTCTCGGTCTGTCTGCAAAAGGCAGGTTATAGCTAGATTGGTCTCACCAGCCATGTTGAGCACATGCTTGACTTAGCGTCTTTGATGTCTTGTTTGTCGAATTCCGCACTCCAATCTCCATCCCAACAAACTGATGCTGTATATTTCTATGAATTTTCGTATTTATTTCTTGAACGGTTTTCAAGTTATACAGCGGGCATGAAATAACCATTGTCAAATTTCAAAGGGAAATATCTCCAAACTTATATAGACAAGAGTTACGCTTCGTGTGATCTGCATACCGTCTGATGACGATGTACACTGTTTTGAAGTTTCATAAAAATATATTTTCAAGTTATAGAGCGGACAAGAAAAAACCATTGCCAAGTTGTAAAGGGAAATTACTAAAAAAATCTACAGACAAGAGTGACGGCTCATGTGGTTTGCACGTCGTCTTATGTATTTTTACATTTCAATGATGTGCCATGAAGATATCTTGAACGATTTTTAAGTTGTAGAGCGGACACAAAATTACCATTGACCGATCCAAAGGAAAATGATTCCACAAATGTATGGGCAAGTGTTACGGGTCTCATGGTCTGCATATATGAAGTTGTATGAAAATATCGTGAACAGTTTTCAAGTGATTTAGCAGACACGAATTACAATTATCAAATTTCAAAGGGGAATAGCTCCAAACATGACAGACAAGAGTGACGGTTCTTGTGATCTGCATGTCGTCTGATCATGTTGTTGTTTCATTTCACTGGAGTTTCAAGAACATATCTTGGGGCAGTTTTCAAGTTATAAAACGGACACGAAATTACCATGAATGTCAAATTTTAAACGGTAATAACTAAAAAATGTATCACCAAGAGTTTTCGGTTCTTGTGCATTACGATTACACACCCGTGCGACATAGTACATGTTTTCACACCTTCAAAATGGCTACTTTTATGATGAATATCCGTGATATTTTTCTTATAAATACTGCAAACATAGGTTGTGGGTGCTCGTTAGAACCGCCTCTATGAGGCGGTTCTAATGAGTACCCACAACCTATGTATTGGAGGAAAAATAAGAAAAATAATTAATACCCCCGTAAACCCCAGTTTTCTCTATATAAAGTGGGGTTTAAGGGGGTGTTCATTTCACGGACTTGCTCACGTGATGGGTTTGTACGTCGTCTGATGATGCTTTATATTTCTATGAAAAGTAGAAGTAAAACAAAGATCAGGAATTGATACAATTAACTTACTCCACCCATAAAAGACACCAAAGGGAAAGAAATACAAACATTAAGCGACCAGATCATAATGGAAACCTAAACAAAGGAAGGCCATAAGAACAGTTACTTTCCCACAAAATGGCCATATGGCCATCCAAAATTAAAAGACACAAGTGATACACACAGTAAGTAACAAACAACAACATAAATAAATCGCCACAGAAGAGCCGCCTTGGAACGGTCAGTGGAAAATTTCCACTGGGGGGCTTAAATCAATTTTACGTGGCCACAATCCTCGCCCTTACTTCCGTCGCGATTTAGACAAATAATTTGTTCAGTCCGCATGAAGGCCTCCTAGCTCATCAGTGCAACATCTCCGTGAATGAACACAAAAATCAAAGAACCACAGAGGTGAGACAACGGTGAGGACTCGACAGCAAGAAACCACTGAAATGCTGGAGCAAAAGAAAACCAACAGTTAGACTCCGATGAGCCCGACCAGAGACAGAGCATCAGGCACCAACCAACATTATCTCTCTAATTCTCAATAAGCCTTTACGTTGGAGCCGTCATAGAATCTGAGGCCTGACCCACCGGCGTGCAATTAAAGAGGGAAGCAAAGTTGCCAACCGTGATTGGGTTAACTACCATGCATGCAGTCTGTCGTATAATATCCATATTGTACCCAATCTTTTTATATCGAAGAATGATTTTACGAAATTGGGTGCTGAAGTCATTGCGGTTATATATTTTTCTGAATTTATATACTAAGCCACCATAAAATTCGGGTTCCGATAGACCTTGTTGCAGAAGAGCTTTAAGTCCAATATTGAATTTTGAAATTAAATCAGAATGGCGTCTATAAAATTTTGAAAAGGCTTTGCGTAGTTTATGGTACCGATAACCCTGATTAAGGAGTTTAGCCGTTAATAATTTATTACGAGTGTTGAACTCAGTTACATGACTACACACTCTAGCAAATCGAATTAATTGCGAAATATAAACGCCATAGGATGGCGCACGAGGAACATCACCATCCAAAAAAGGAAAATTTACAATCTCAAAATCAAAGTCATCGCGTTTATCATAAATTTTGCACGAAACAAATCCATCTACAATCGATAGATGTAAATCCAAAAACGGGGCCTCGGTATCAGAAGAATTTGCTTTATTTAACTGAAGTTCTAGGGGGTAAATCTGACTGATCAAACCATCAAAATAGGTATTATCAATATTTAATAAATCATCTAAATATCTAGAAGTAGAGCTAAAAGCTTCAATAATTTCAGATTGGTTATCAATGGAAAGCGACAAAATGAAGTCTCTTTCATAACAATACAAGAACAGATCAGCCACAAGTTTCACAAAAAAATATCTTCAGTGGTTTTCAAATAGAAGAACAGTATTTTGTGACAGACAGACGGAGGGACAGACAACCAAGGCAAAAACAATATGTCAACCATCCCTGCCAGTGGGGATTGGGTAGGGGTGGGTGGTTGGGGTAGGACGGGAGACATAAATGCGTATGCATATAAATAAGCAGAGCATGATATTATGAGACGGTCACATATTTCCCTACAGTTGGACACATATACCATATAACGGGCCGAGCATGTATACAGCGCAGCAGTATCACAAAAGATCAAAAACGCATTGAGTTTTCATAAAACTACAGGTTTATGTCGAAACTATGCAATAATAATAAGAACGATGCTTGTAGATCTAGTTTAAAGTTTATCGCCGAAAAAACGAAAGATGAAACACCGTGCTATTTTTCTTATTTCTGCTTAAAATATAGATTGCGGGTACTCGTTAGAACCTCCTCATCGAATCTATATTTTAGAGCAGAAATAAAAGAAATAAGGCACACCCCTGTAAATCCCAGTTTTTCTATACAAAAGGGTTCTGTCGCGGTTTATTTTTGTTACGGTTCGTCTTTGAGTATTTGCATCGCTTATGTTATTTTGTTTTGGATAGCCAGTTGGCCATTTTGTGGGAAAGTAGCTGTCCTTTTGGCTTTCCGCTGTTGCTGTTTCCATTGGGATCTGTTGTTTTATGCTAGTGTTTGTTTCCCTTTGATGTCTGTGATGGGAGCTGTGGGTTAATTGTATCGATTCTGATCATTGCCGTCACTTCTATTTTTCAAGGGGATCAAAATTATATAGATAAGTTCTGAGGCTAGATCCTTTGGAAGCAAAGAATACACCAAGTAAAACGAAAAAAGCAGACTCGGTTTTATTGAGTCTGTTCATGACCAGTACTGAAATGTGCCACACCGGCCACGCCCCCTAGCGCCGGCTTAAGCAGAACTCTATTTTCAAAATGATTCAAAATGAACTCAATGATCCCAAAGGACCAGCAAATATAATCTGCACTATGATGATGTACGGGGAGACATTTTACGGCCGCCACACGGCACAACACTAGCTGCAGCGAAGATAAATAAGTTCTGAGGTTAGATCCTTTGGAAGCAAAGAACACCAGTCTGTTTATGACCAGTACTGAAATGTGCAACACCGGCCACGCCCCTAGCGCCGGCTTATTTGTCTAAATCGCGACGGAAGTAAGGGCGAGGATTGTGGCCACGTAAAATCGATTTAAGCCCCCCAGTGGAAATCTTCCACTGACCGTTCCAAGGCGGCTCTTCTGTGGCGATTTATTTTATGTTGTTGTTTGTTACTTACTGTGTGTATCACTTGTGTCTTTTAGTTTTGGATGACCATATGGCCATTTTGTGGGAAAGTAACTGTCCTTATGGCCTTCCTTTGTTTAGGTTTCCATTATGGTCTGGTCGCTTAATGTTTGTATTTCTTTCCCTTTGGTGTCTTTTATGGGTGGAGTAAGTTAATTGTATCAATTCCTGATCTTTGTTTTACTTCTATTAAGCAGAACTCTGCTGTTTTCGTGATACTCGACTATCCGTTACCTAGATTTATTGCCAATGCTTAGTTGAACAAATTACGACAACACATCCGTGCGCTATTATGGTGTCTTACATATCTCAAGAACTATTATTATCCAGATGAAAAGTTTCGATATTTTTTTTTTTTTCTATTTCACGAACGCCCAAAATCCATGTCTCTGAGGCAAAACAAGGAAAGTAGTGAGTACCCCTGTAAACCCCACTTTTCTCTACATAAAGAGGGGTATGAAGAGGCCTTAATCATACGGACTTGTTAATCTGATGACAAGGCGTAATACGAACAGCTTTGTGTGAAGGCCTCACCAACAGCAGTAAATATCCTAACAGAGGTTTAGAAATTCCTCAGGAGAGATGTAACAAACGTGCATTGATTTTTCGATGAATAAGAAATTACCAACATTATGAACGGCACACAGTAAATTTAATTGATAATTGCTATCCATTCTAAAACAGAGCAAATGTTCCAATATGACACAACTGGACGCAAATTCCATTGGAACAATGGTAGACAAATTCAGTATCCGAAGTTACTCATCAAGTATTCCTCACAATTTTTCATCACGAAAACATGCCTATATAACTTTGGCCCCCTCAACCCCACTTTTATGTACTTACACTGGAGTTTACAGGGGTATACAGTATTTTTCTTATCTCTGCTCTAAAATATAGATTCTGGGTACTCGTTAGAAAAATATCACAACTTTTCACCTTAAAATTTTCACTTTTTGGCGGTAAAATTTACAATGTATTTGTATAGGCGTGTTTTCGTGATGAAAATGTCAACGATTGTTGGCAATTTAAATTTATGAGCAGAACAAACGATTTTATCTGCAAATCTCAGCAGGAAATTTGCCTGGTGTGTTTGTAGTTAATTAACTAAGGGCATTACAAATTTCACTTTTATGCGATTTTAGCAGGAAAAAAAGAAAGAAAAGGAATTGGACAACGAAACCTCTAATAACATGCTATCGTGGGCATGTACTTACATTGCGTATGCCTGAGTACTGAGATTGCATACCCCTGAATAAAATACATTACAGTGAAAATAGAAGTGAAGGCAATGATGAGGAATCGATACCCTTAACCCACACACCCATCAGAGACACCAAAGGGCAAGAAATACAAACATGAAATAACTGGAGCCGAATGGAAACGTGGAAACGTTAATAGCGGAAAGCCAAAAGGGCATTTACTTCCCACAAAATGGTCATCTGGCTATCCAAAACCAAAATATATAAGCGACACACACGCACTCAAAGACGAACTACAACCAAAATAAACCGCGTTTGGAACGGTCAGTGAAAAGTATGGCACTAGGGGTTTAAATCGATTCATCACGAAAACACGCCTATATAATTTTGACCCCCTTGAACCCACTTTTATATAGGAAAACTGGGGTTTCCGGGGGTCTACCTTATTTTGTTTATTTCTGTTCTAAAATATAGATCGATGAGGCGGTTCTAACGAGTGCCCACAATCTATATTTTGAGCAGAAATAAGAAAAATATCACAGTTTTCATCAAAAAAAAAAAATCATATTTTTCTGCGAGAAAGGTGGCAATGTATTTGTATAGACGAGTTTTCGTAATGTTACGCGGCCGCTCATACTCTTTATACCGACATTCGTTATAACAACAAAACTTGTTATAACGACAATTTCTATGGAACAAATCTTTACCCTTCACGAAAACATGCCTATATAATTTTGACTCCCTTGAATCCCACTTTTATATAGTATAACTGGGGTTTCCAGGGGTATACTTTATTTTTCTCATTTCTGCTCTAAAATATAGATTGTGGGTACTCGTTAGCACCGCCTCGATGAGGCGGTTCTAACTAGTGCCCACAATCTATATTTTGAGCAGAAATAAGAAAAAATATCACAATTTTCATAAAAAAAAAATCATATTTTTCTGCGAGAAAGGTGGCAATGTATTTGTATAGGCGTGTTTTCGTAATGTTACGCGGCCGTTTATACTGTTTAAACCGACATTCGTTATAACGACAATTTCTGTGGAACAAATCTTTACCCTTCTCGAAAACATGCCTATGTAATTTGGACTCCCTTGAATCCCACTTTTATATAGTAAAACTGGTGTTTCCAGGGGTAAACCTTTTTTTTTCCTATTTCTGCTCTAAAGTATAGATTGTGGCGGTTCTAACGTTTACCAACAATCTATATTTTGAGCAGAAATAAGAAAAATATCAAATTGTTTTAGCTTAAAATTTTTACTTTTTCGCGAAAAAATGTACAATGTATTAGTAAAGGCGTGTTTTCGTAATGTCAAGATACCTTACTGGCTAGAGACATTAGAAAAATATTGTTACTTTGTAAAACTCCAAAAAATAAATGTTGCGTATATTTGTTAGAATCGACTAGTCCACAAATGTCCACAATGTTGTTTTTTTTTTTGAGTAAGTAAGGATAAAAAGTCACTTACTACCTTTCATAGTACTCCTTATTAGGATTCTCTATAGCGTCAAGGTCGCTATAGCGGCACATTGTTAAGGAACAAATACTGTCGTTTTAGCGAGGGTCCTCTGTATGTCCAGCATCCATCGCAGCTACTGCCAAAGAAATCCAGACACGAGGTTTACCGAGGGTCTGACTTAATCCATTGACCAGAGAGTTTAGATTACTCAGTAGACATCTTAGACGGATACTTGGCTGTTTTTCCTACCCTCAGCGTAAAATATTGGGACCCCCATGCTTTTTCACGCATCAACATTTGCCATATACCGGGGAAGCTGTTTGCACACGAAGCCGCCAGGTTAGGCCTCGTGTTCAAACAGCTTCCTCGGGACACGACAGATGTTATTGCAATGAAATAAACCTGGATTATCGTTATTTTTTACCAAAACACACCAGCACTCAATATAAACTCTACAAATGCGACCGTAAACCCAACATGGCGGCTAGTTTAAAACATTTAAACCATGTTGAACTTTTTCCTTCATTCGCCGGAAACTACCGAGTTGAATATCGATTTCCGTAGGAACTCGGCAGTTAAAGTTACCTGTCTATTTTGAAGGTTTTTCATAATAATTTCGTATCTTATTTATCCTTATTACTAGAAAAAAGTCACTGTTATCCTGATGTAGGAAAATTATTCAGTTTTTATTTGGTGCATTTCAAAGTGATGAATAATTAATTCTTATTGCTTCCATCTGCAATTTAATAACATGCCTATATGCTCCATAGAGGGCAATGTATTTTTTAGAAAAAATGTGCAGATTTCCATGTTTGGTTGCCAATATTAAATAGAAATGATTTGTTTGGAATTAAGTCACTGTTATATACTGTTAGACTGTTGTTCAAAGTTTACGATGCTATAAAGTTTATTGCTATTGAAAAATGATAAATTGCTTCCCCGAGAGCTTAAAAATCGTTTATAAGCTGTTTTCCAGTACTGCAGTTCATGATGCAAAAATCGCTAAGTCCACATTATATGTACCAGAAATCGTATCAAACCTGTAAAGATTTTTTTTTGTATTAATTTTGTAATTACTAGTAATAAACAACATACGGATAATATACTTGATACAGGATTATATTCCTCGGATTCCTTTATTTTATTTTGTTATAATTTTGTCTCACTTTTGTTACATTTATGTTTTCATTCATTATGAATGGGCGGCAAATATGTCAAAAGGACAAACATTGTCGAAATCATTAACTGTGAAATGGCGATTAAATGCCGATTAAAACCACCATGAAAAGTTAATTGGCAGTTTGAAGCCATTAATCGATTTTGTTTGTTTCTATTGGGGTTTAACGGCCCAGTCAACACTATTCAGGTCAGTTTTGAGCCGGTCGGTTTACCTGTCCACACTTTCCTAAGCAAGCTTATACGTATGCGGTTAACCAGTACAGTGCACATTCGCCTCGTCGAGGGGGTTCAAACGAGCACCAACAATCAATGTTTTGTGCAGAACTAAGAAAAATATCTCAGTTATTCATCTGAAACTGTTCATTTTAATACAATGTTTTTTAACAGGCGTGTTTTTTTTTTGGGGGGGGGGCACTGGGGATTTAGTGGGTATTCTTGGGGTTCGGTCTCAGGGATGTGTCCAAAGTCCTGTAATGTCAACCATACCGGCCCGCTGGGTAATGACATATCTGCAAGCAGTGTAGTAGGTACGGATGAGGATGCTCGCGATGGATCTCTACTGTTAATGATTGAATTTGCAACCCGATACTTTATAAACTGTGTAAATCAAATTTCTGTTCATTGTTGTACATCCAGACGAAGCGTCTCATCTGGATCTACACTGTTTGCCATCCTAAATGATTTTATATTTTCGCTTATTGGAAAAGACACTACTTTACAGTGTATATCCAGATGAGGCTGTGTATGGTATTTTAACTATTATCGCCATATAGACCAGTGCAAATTTCTTTGCAAACAATGTAGATCCAGCTGATGCGCCTAATCTGGATTTGCTATTCTGTTAATTTCTGTTAATGATATTCAACTCTGCCTGTCCGCACAGTGTAGATCATGGTTCGACTGCTCAGGATGAGCCGTCTTCTATCCAGCTCTACACTGTTTGCCATTCTGTTGATGACTTTGACTAAACCACCGTCAATAAAAATGGAATTGTCTCAATTCACATTACGAAATCACGCCTATCCTACACTGATAAATTTTACCACAAAAAAAAAAAATAAAATGTTTAGATAGAAAATACTGCTATTTTTCATACTTCTGTTCCAAAAATAGATTATAGGAACTCGTCAGAACCGCCCCGGTTAGGCAGTTCAAACGAGTATCCACAATCTTTGTTTTGATCAAAAATAAGAAAAAATAATTTATACCACTGTAAACCCCAGTTTTACGGTATAAAAGTGGGGTTTAAGGAGTCACAATAATATAGGTGTGTTTTTGTGATGAGAGATGGATCAATCAATCAAATATTTTAGTCTCTCAATCCATCTTGCATAATGGCAATATAAGGTGATACAAATAACTGTTATAATAATTCAGATATGAAAGAATCTACTTTAGTAGAAACCGGTTTAAAGTTCCTCTGTCCGAATTTTTCACTATTTTCCGCATATCAAAGGTATGTCTTGTTTGAAGGTTAATAAAGGCATTTCTTTTGCTTGTTTGATTTGAGGTTTTAGAGTAACAGTCAGATAAATAATGTATACCCCTATAAACCCCAGTTTTACTATATAAAAGTGAGGTACACGTGGGTCAGAATTATATAGGTTTGTTATCGTGATGACGAAGTTAACAAACGTACTTTAATTTAACAATGAGTTGGCGCGTGCCCGTCGTCCCCCACTATGTGTTAATCTTTAAAGTGTCAATCATGTGTTACCCTTAAAGTGCCAATCATAATCTTGAAGAAAACAATTTGATTAAATAAATAGATAAATAAATAAATAAAGTAACACTCTCATCTATGTTCACTTTTTGTGATAGATTTGATAGACAACATTTGTGGTGTCTTGATTTATGTACAGTTTTGTTAACTCTTAAAGTGCAAATCATAACTAGTGCAGATGACATTTTCCAGGTTTTGAGTTGATTTATTTCGAAAACACGTCTATTAAAAATATTGAAAATTTTACCACCAAAAAATGAAAGTATTCAGATAAAAAAAATTGCTACTTTTCGTATTTCTTCTCGAAACATAAATTGATGGAACTCGTTTTAGCAGAAATAGGAAAAATAATGATCCACATTTTACTACATAAAAGTGGGTAATATGGGGTGTTTTTGTGGAATGTAGGACGATTTGGCCAGCGGACGATTTGTCCCGGACAATTTGGCCTAGGACAATTCGGACTAGGACAATTTGGCCAGCCAAAAATATTGGGTAGGACAATTTGGCCAGATTAATATAATGACTAGTTTAAACTGAAAATTTAATGTTTTAGGTTGGCTTTTAATATACATTAATGTTTGAATATTTGGATGGAACATTTTTAAAGAATATTTTAAATAATTTGATTTCTTTTGTTGTTGTTTTTAAACTTTAACTTTTGGCCTGAGATATTCTTTATGAGCAAATGAAAAAAAAATGGTTAACTATAATCCCCACAAACACAAAAATACAATAAAATAAAAAATAAATAATAAAATGAATAATATAATATATAAATTTAATGGTTTTGTTTAAAATGGCTGGAAAACAAGATTAATTACATTTTCTTGTATTCATGGATTATTGGCTGAGTGACTTGCTGACTGGTCTTGCTTCCTTGCTTTCTTAATTAGCTATTTCACACTTATTGTATTGGTTTTTTGTTTGTTTGTTTGTGTATGCATTTTATTTATTTATTTTTTTTTTAGTTTTTGTTGAAATACAAGATTTATTAGCATATTTTCTTGCATCCATGGTACATTGGCTGACTGATTTATTGACTGCTCTTTGTTTCTTTATTTCCTTTTTTTAATTACCTTTTTCAAACTTTAATTGTTGGTTTTGTTTGTATGTATATAAGTGACAACTTTTAATTGACCTAAATAGTGTTGACTGGGCTCATAAATGAGCAAAAAATATACAATGCTATGTAATAAAAATATGTTATTAAATGAAGAAACTGCTGAAACTACAATCCTCTTAAGTTAAAATTTGATTTTCACTCATCAAAGCCAAGAAACGACAGATGAAATCACTGAAAAAAAGGAAATATTTGATGAAAAAAGGAAATATTTGATGAAATTGAAAAAAAAATGCTAATGAAATGATTGATAGAATAAAATTTTGTAAATTCGCTAGGAGAAATCAATTTGGCCAAATTGTCCTACCCGGTATTTTTGGCTGGCCAAATTGTGCTAGGCCGAATTGTCCTAGGCCAAATCGTCCAGGCCAAATCGTCCGCTGGCCAAATCGTCCGCCCACCGTTTTTGTGATGTGATCATAAAAATACTGCAGCCCATTCACACAGTAATTGCATGCCTCATTCTAATAAATACCTTCTGTGACTGACTTTTAAGGTACTTTTGAATCTTTCTTGAATTCTTAAAGTGGCAACCATAGCTCGACAAACAACATTTTCGAAATTGTGTTAAAATTGTTTAGGACAAACATACCAGCCGATTAAAATATGAGTGAAATGTCTTTTATAATAAATAAATACATAATTAAATAAATAGGCTTATCTGTGTTTACACATTATGTTACTTTTATGGCGTCCTTTCAATTATTCAGGGAATATCTTATACAATATACCGTATATCAGTGCAGTGTTAACTCTTAAAGTGTCAATCATGAGTTGGGCAGACAACATTTTTCAAACTATGTTTACCTATCATGTTACTTTTTATGGCGTCCTTTTAATTATTCAGGAAATATCTTATACAATATACTGTATATCGGTGTAATGTTAACTCTTAAGGTGTCAATTATGACTGCGGCAGACCATCACGAAAATTTGACCCCCTATAACCCCATTTTCATAGTAATAGTAAAACTTGAGTTTGCAGGGGTATACATTATTTCTTATTTCTTCTTAAAAACATAGATTGTGGATACTCGTTAGAACCGCCTCGCCGAGGCCGTTCTAACGACAACTATCCACAATCTATGTCTTGAGCAGAAATATGAAAAATATCATTTTTTTTCATCTGAAAATTTTCATTTTTTGGTGGTAAAATTTACAATGTATATGTATAGGCGTGTTTTCGTAATGGAAAAAAATTGGTTTTAATGTAAGAACTTTCTCATCTGAGTTCATCTCGGCCCCCGCCCATATGGGCTTGACACGCAGGGCTGAATCCGGCCCGCACAATAGTACTGGTAAACCGCTTAGAGGATCTAAGCATGTCCAGGAACTTTGGTGCGTGGCGGATGCTAATAAACCCTATTGATTTCATTGGGCGACAGGGCTTGAGATGTCATTTCATCTCCATGTCGGGTAAAAGTCTCACAAAATTGGAAGCAACGTCTCCAAAATGACCTTTACAGTGTTGACGGGGACGTTAAACCTCAAATCAAACGCACAAACAAAATCTGACTTGATCTTGATCGAGTCTTATAGGCGTGTTTTCGTGATTGGCTAACAATTTTTTTCATGGCGTTATTTATTTAAATAAATAGATAAATTAAATGCATAAAAAGATCGGAGTCAAGAGATTTCACGTTTCATATTTGACCTTAATCCTTATTTAATATCACTGGACAAGAGACTGCGCTAATATATAATGGTGGTAATAATAACCGACCAGATTAAGAAATACAATAAGTTGTCCTTTATTGTCGAACAGTACACGTGTGATTAGCCACACCAATGTGATGCAATAGTTTCCAATATTTTTCTATATAAAGTGGGAATTTAGGGCACAAAAATAGATTATTGGTGTTCTTTGCAACACCCTGATTCGGACGGTCTTACCAGTACCCCATCTAAGTTTTTGAGCAAGAAAAAGGAATATAATATATACTCCTGTAAACTCCGAACTTACCAATTAACAAGGATGTTCATGACACAGGCAGCTTAACATATAGACCCACTATCCCACATGTCAAAAAACAAAAGTAAAACAAAACAACAACAAAAAAACCTGTTACTACTACTACTACTCATAATAATAATATTGGTAATTGTATTTATTATTATTATTTTTAAGCAATTCTAAATAATGTAGCTCTTCAATATGTTCGTTCATACTAGATGCCTCGAAATGAAAAGGCATGGTTGTTACTTCAAGAAGTTCTTTTTTATATTTAGATAGCCTTAATTTGAGCTCCTTTGAATACCTACAGGTAGATCTATTAAGCAAAGTGTCATATCTGCAGATGAATGATTAATGATTCCCTGAGGTCAGCGACTCGAGAAAAAATATTGGATATTCTGTATCTTGATCCCAGTGGGGTACAGGGAGATAACTCGAATAATCGCCCAGACAGGTTTTAACGGAAATTCACGACTTATTCCGATCGCCGCCTATGAAGGAAAAAGTTCGGTATGAATGACGTCAGTTCCGCAATGAAGTTCTGATGTCATCATAAATTTTCAAAATGCTACATTTAAGGCAACAAGGTCACGTCGCTGAACACAGCATGACAATATTTGATATCAAAGTTTCAAAACCTATGTTCAAACAGCACGTGAATCTTATGATTTGAACATGGATTATGTTGTTGCAACACGTCTTCTGGCTTGTTCAAGAATAGCTTTAAACAGCTACGTTCGTATGATTTAATGCAAGAAAAATATATTGGATCGTAGGATGTCATGTTTGTTTTCTTTGGTTAGGCTGCGTAATGACCTCCGAACTTTATTCAGAGTTTTACGTTTGAGGATGAGAGCTTGTGAAGGGTCTTTTGTTGTGCTAGTTCTCTGTGAGTTGTTTTCTCTTCCACCTGGTGCCAATGATGAACCCACTTCTTGTCATTATGTCGGCTCTCCCTGGAATTTTGTTTCAGGTTTTACGACGCAGTTACGGCATTTAGTCAAGCAGAAAACTGACGGCGTTCTAAATGACGCATGAAAGCTGTCTCAGCCCATGGACGCCCATCGCTAAAAATAGTAACGGTCCGATTTATGGGTAAGGAACAAGAGCTTATTAACTCGATACATCATCATTGAGATAAACCGGGATGGTCAAGGGTAAGACAAATGATGCCTAAGTCAACAAGAATTCTGCCGAAGGCTATGTCGGGGCGCAAAGTCACCGAACCATCACATCTAGGCCAAGATCAAACATAGATGCTTGCATAAAAGTTTTGTACTAAGTATCATAAATGAAGTTCAAATAATTCTTGAGAAATGAACTTAACCATTAGGGTGAACGCTGGGGTGGTGGCAATATCTAACAAAGTCAGTGAACCATGAAATGTAGGTCAAGGTCAAATATGGATGCTTGCATTTAAGTTGCCATCCCGAGATATAAGTTTGTACCAAGTATCATTAATGGAGCTCTTATGGCTCTTTAGAAAATAACTTGACCAGTAGGGTGAACGCTAGGGTGGTCGCAATATTTTACAAAGTCAGTGAACCATGAAATTTAGGTCAAGGTCAAATATGGATGCTTGCATTGAAGTTGCCATTTATAGATTCAAATTTGTACCAAATATCATTAAAGAAGCTCTAATAGTTCTTGAGAAATAAACTTGACCATTAGGGTGAACGCTAGGTGATCGCAATATTTAACAAAGTCAGTGAACCATAAAATGTAGGTCAAGGTGAAATATGGATGCTTGCATGTAAGTTGCCATCCCCAGACACAAGTTTGTATGAAGTATCATTAATGAAGCTCAAATAGTTCTTGAGAAATAAACTTGACCATTAGGGTGAACCCTAGGGTGGTCGCAATATTTTACAAAGTCAGTGAAACATGAAATGTAGGCCAAGGGCAAATATGGGTGCTTGCATGTAAGTTGTAATCCCAAGACACAAGTTTGTACCAAGTATCATTAATGAAGCTCTTATAGTTCTTGAGAAATAAACTTGACCATTAGGGTGAACGCTAGGGTGGTCGCAAATGTTGACGCCTTGGCGAACGAACGGACGGAAAACCGGGCGCCTATATGGCGCCATGCTTAAAGCAGGCGCGACAAAAATGGCCTTAATACATCCAAAAGAAAAACGTATAACAGGGTCAAGGGGAATCTTTTGCGCTATTATACCAGCACTGATTCTGCTTCTGTCTATTTGGTTAGCTTGCATGACATCAATATGTATTAAAAACTAATAAAGGTTTAGACATTTTGTTTGGGTATGATGTATCCGAAAAAAAAATCTAGGGTAGATGAATACCTAAATTTAAAGATCGACGATACCACTTCAGAAACTCAGGGATGTAAGGCATTATGAAGCGATTGTGATTGTCGACATTAGAGAATATTTACAAGGCAGATGTTTTGATGTCCTTTGCGATCATCGAGTCCAGGGTATTTCTGAAAATGTATTGGTCACTGACGAAGCCTTATTGAGTGAAACTGATTTGTTCAGCCGTATGGGTGATCATTATCTCTTAAAGGTAACTTCTAAAGCTGTATTAAGGATAAAAGCTCTGATAAAATATAATATGGAATTCATGCAATGTATTTTACGCTGCTCATTCAAACACGTATTATTCTCCTTGAACTAGTATTTTGTTACTGAGTTGCACATTCCATCCGTCAACAGTAACTTTTCTAGCAGGGCGCAGTTCATAAGAAACCCTGAAATTGATCACATTTTAATAATGACGTATAGTACGTCGGTTGTATCCATCTCATCGAAATATGTATTCAACTTTGAAAGATTTGCATTACACAGGGATCTCTGGGGGCTGTCCTACAATGGCAAAATGACATTTTGTCTGAAAAAAAATGCGAAACTGTCAAAGGTGAATGAAAGTTATTACAAAATTCTTTTAGTCGGAAGATTTGTCATATAAGCAAGTTCATTTGACTGGAAAATGCTGTCAGTCTTTTGCTCCGGGCTGATGTTTGCGGCACATTAAAGATACTCTTATCAAACTGGTGGAAAATAACCACTGTAATCAACCATAATATGACTAAAATCTGAAAATCATAGCGAAAACACGCCTACACAAATACATTGTAAATTTTATCGCCGAAAAAAACACAGAAAACACACACGAAAAGTTTAAGATGAAAACGTGTATTTTCTTATTTCCGTTCAAAATATAGATAGTGGCTACACGTTAGAACCAGTACCAATAATCTAAATTTTAGAGCAGAAATAGGACAAATAATGTTTACCTCATCACCCAAATTTTACTATATAAAATTGTGGCCCAATGGGGCCAGAATTATATAGGCGTGTTTTCATGATTACTGTTGCAATGTTTTGTCGTTCTAGACACGAAAAGCACATCTTATTACCACACCCATGCAATTAAAAGTATAATTTACAGGGGCTAATATGATTTTTCTTATTTTCGCTCACGCACACAATATGGGCATTCGATAGAGCAAACAAGTATGCCATGTATTTGCATTTACATACAGAGTTTGCTTTTTAACTTAATTTACGAAAAAAGACCTATCGAGACGTCGAACGAATGACAACATGTCTATTTGTGCCATGTTCATATTAAGCCAAGAATAGATTTGGCTTTAACATTCAAAACGCAATTTTTGTCATAACACAATTCTCAGCTGGGATAGAAAATAAAAGTTGGTCTCTGGACGAAAAGTTCCACTTAGCAAATATATTATATTCAATTTCCGCAGGATACACATATAAGGCATGTAAAGTGCTAAACAGTAAATCTTATTTTAGACGTAATTAAATGATATAGATCTAACGTATTGTTTGCCCTATACTGAAGTGGTTGTATGATCTTAGTGTATTGTATCAACCGTAAAATGAGGTTTCTCTGAGACGCCTAGTATGAATAGGAAAGTGGAAGAGCCATTCTTCGGAAAATAAAGTAATTTCTGATTCTTGACATTGTTCGATATTATGTCTTCAATAGGAAAATAGAAGCCTCCGTGGTGAAGTGGTTGTGCTACTCGTCTTGTAAACCAGGGATCGCAGGATTCATCCCGGGCTTCTCCAGACTTTCGGATTAGTCTTTAAACCGAGGTCAGGTCTCCGTATGACCTAGCTGTTGGTGAGACGCTAAGCTCAAACACTCACTCAATAGGAAAATACAATTCTCAGTTTTGGAAAATGACTACACCTGACTGTGTTTCAGACATTTGAAAAAGGAGATGAATTTTGTACCTGATGCTCTGTCTCTGGTCGGGCCCATCGGAGTCTAACTGTTGGTTTTCTTTTGCTCCAGCATTTCAGTGGTTTCTTGCTGTCGAGTCCTAACCGTTGTTTGTTTGTTTGATTTGAGGTTTAACGTCCCCGTCAACACTGTAAAGGTCATTTTGGAGACGTTGCTTCCAATTTTGTGGGACTTTTACCCAACATTGAGATGAAATGACATCTCAAGCCCTGTCACCCAATGAAACCAATAGGGTTTATTAGCATGGACGGTCCATCTCGCACCGGGGTTCCTTGACAGTCTTAGATCATCTAAGCAGTTTACCAGTACTAGTGTGCGGGCCGGATTCAGCTCTGCGTGGAAGCATCACGCAGCCCATATATTTCTTGAAGCCCCTATGGGCGGGGGCCGTCCTAACCGTTGTTTCATTTCCGTGGTTGTTCGATTTTTGTGTTCACGGAGATGTTGCACTGATGAGTTAGGAGGCCTTCATGCGGACTGAACAAATTATTTGTCTTAATCGCGACGGAAGTAAGGGCGAGGATTGTGACAACGTAAAATCGATTTAATCCCCCCCCCCCCCCCCGCTCCCAGTGGAATTCGTTTCAGCTGATCTGCTGACCATTCCAAGGCGGTTCCTCTGTCGTGGTCCTCTGTCGCGGTTTATTTTTGTTATGGTTTATCTTTGGGTGTTTGTTTCGCTTATATTATTTTATTTTGGATAGCCTATTGGCCACTTTGTGGGAAGGTAACTGTCCTTTTGGCTTTCCGTTATTGATGGGTCTGTTGTTACATGTTTGTGTTTCTTTCCCTTTAGTGTCTCTGATGGAAGCTGTGGGTTAATTGTTTCGATTCCTGATCACTGCCTCCATTTCTATTGTACCCCTTCGTGAAAACTAAGGTCCCACTAAGGAAGAAAATGTCCTTTGTCCTCTCGAAGAGAGAACCTCCTTCGCATGTACTCAGTGGCTAATTCTTCATTATGAAAACACGCCTATGCAAACAAGTCGAGACTCTAACCACAAAAAAAAAAAAAAAAAAAAAAAAAAAAAAATGAAAATTTTCAGATAATATTACAAATTCTGAATTTTTTAAAATTACTGCACAAAACATAAATTATGAGTATTCTTTAGAACCGCATTCGCGAGGCGGTTCGAGTACTCACAAGCTATGCTTTTGCGCATATATTAAGGCGGTTCTAATGAATACCCATAATCCATGTTTTGTGCAGAAATAAGAAAATAATGTATACCATTGTAAACCCCAGTTTTCCTATGTAAAAATGGGGTTAAAGTGGGTCAAATTTATACAGGTGTGTTTTCCTGATGTTCTTTCAGGAATGTATAAAACTTGTAACGATTATCAAAAGCGACTACTAAGTAAGCATGTTTATGAGCACTTCATCACTGTTACAGAGTAAAGAGTACATTAGTATAACGCACACATAAAAGATAATATTTTCTTTAATGGCTGTTCAAATGATTTTTGTTCTAGATTTATAACACTGAAGTAAGCATAAATTATGGGCCCTTGTTAGAACCACACAATTCTGTATTTGATCAACAATAAGGAAAATATATACCCTGTTACACCATAACATTTTCTTAAAAGTGAGGTTTTGAGGATTGCGGCCGCATACATCGATTTAGCCCCCCCCCCACACACACACACACCATACACACACACGCCATTGTTTTGGATAGCCAATCGACCATTTTGTAGGAAAGTAACTGTCCGTTTGGCTTTCCGTTATTGATGTTTCCATTAGGGCCTAGTTATTTCATGTTTGCGTTTCTTTCCTTTGGTGTCTCTGATGGGAGGTGTTGGCTAATTGTAACGATTCCTGTTCATTGCCCTAACTTCTATTTTTGAAGAGTATTTATAACACACATAAAAAGTAGAAGTAAAACAAAGATCAGGAATTGATACAATTAACTTACTCCATCCATAAAAGACACCAAAGGGAAAGAAATACAAACATTAAGCGACCAGACCATAATCGAAACCTAAACAAAGTCTTGTTACCGTGAATGGACGTTGCCATTACATTATGTTTTCTAGGACCACATCACGAAAACACACTTATATAATTTTGACCCCTTTGAACCCCACTTTTATACAGTAAAACAGGGGTTTCCGGGGTATACCTTATTTTTCTTATTTCTGCTCTAAAATATAGATTGTGGGTACTCGTAAGAAAAGTCACCATTTTGAAGATTTGAAGAATGCATTATGTTGCAAGGATGTGTGTTCTTAATGCTTTTCTAGTGTAAACAATAACATGCAAACCTTTATATCGTAGACTCATTTGTTTCGACGCCCTTAATGTGTATTATTTTTTGGGTTGATTTATCAATGAAATATATACCGTTTCATTAATTGAGATTTGTTCTCTTGTTTCCATGTCAAAACAAAATATGTCGGCTTTGACGTATTGTTGGCTTACGATAGAGGTTTTGTTTGTTTGTTTTGGCGTTTAACGGTCCAGTCAACACCATTTAGGTCTCTTTTGAGCCGATAAGTTAACCTATCCACACTTTTCCTGGGCAGGCTTATACGTAAGCGGTTAATCAGGATAGTGTACATTCTTTCGCCAGAAACTACGATAGAGGCACAAGCATGCGAAATGACGACTTTTGATTGGCTTGGTGCTTTATGAGAATTGTCACTACCTTACATCCTGCACATAAGAAAAGCAATACTTATCACCACAATAAAAGATACCTTATATTTAATAAAAATCTGAGAAGTTACAAAATATCCATTATTATCAGCGACATTTTATCATTTTTGTGCATAAAACTATCAGCCATTAAGAGACCCATTATCAATAGTTGGGAAATAATACATCATTATCACCCTACTGGCACTTCTTACTTTCATGCAGAACAAAAAATGTCCACAGTTGCTACACTGAACCCACTAATTAATAATTAGTGACACACTCTTGTGAACTGCTTATGGTCTGAAACATTTTCAAATAAATATCAATTAATTATCACATTGATATAACGCGTTGTTTTAGCAATATAAAGTCATCAGTGAAAATGCTCGAAATGTATCAAATGCATGAAAATAAAAAACATAATCTTACAATAGTTTATGAATTTCATATATCCATGTCCAGCGTTCTAAAAATAGTAACTGCAATCTTGACTTAAAAGAGGTCGCTCTCAGCGTTTTGACAACTATAATAAAAATTGGGTCAAAACAGAAGAGCTTCAAAACACATGGTCGGACGATATCCAAAACAGAAGTGAAGGCAATGATCATCAAAGTAAACTTCTGATCAAGTCAGTTGAATTTGTACCCAACAGCAACACTACAATATTTCATCTTTGCTTTATTTATTACCTCACCTGAGATGAAGGCCCATGTGAGGTACAAGTATGTCAATGCTCCGGCGTCTTCCGTCGTCCTTTGATATTTACAAATAAGTACATCTCTGAAGTTGGCCAATCTTGATCAAATTTCACGTGAAGCATTATAAGGATGGGAGAACGGCTGCATAGAGTCTGAGCGGATTGAAATTCTGGTTGCCATGCCAACATATAGCTCCGATAGACTTAAATAAACTTGTTTCTGATCTTACTGTTTACACTAACACTCTTGATACCTGTGATTGTAAAAATGCAGTGTATTGCTAACCTACTGCTTGTCATATTATTATTGGCAATTTAAAATAGGATACGTAATGTAATTTCTAAAGGAAGGAAATATCGATTTTCCTTCTGAAATTGACTTCAATAAATGTAGAGATGAAATCGCTGCTGCCTTGAATGAATCTGGTAATCCATGGTGTAAACGAGAGCATGTTGTTCGTTTTATTCTCAAAATACCAACTTGTTACCTCCTAAACATAAGGCGTCTATAAATCACCTAAAAGTAGGTATTCAAAAATTTCATAGGAAGTTTGTTTTGGCTCCAGCAGATCCTCGAAGCGGTTTGCCAGTATTCGGTCAGTTTCAGCTCTGCGTGGAAGCATCATGCAGACCATCTATTTCTTCAAGCCCTGATGGGCGGGGCAAGATATTTATTATGTAGCAAAGTCAAGTGGTCAACTATTTAAGCTCTGCCAATTATGCCCGTGTGGTCCAAATTGGTTTATCTGCTCCATAGACTTATAATGGGAAAAACGGCCTCGAGAGCTCAGTGGTTAGCGCGTTCCACTTATGATCGCGAGGTTGTGGGTTCGGATCCGGCAATCGGAGGCGAGGTGTGTCCTTGGAAAAGACATGTAATGTCACTGACCCACTCCACCCAGGTGTATGTCACTGCCCCACTCCACCCAGGTGTAAATGGGTAGCAGTGGTGTAAAAATCACTGCCTTTCTCGCGCGCGTGATAACATCCGGAATGAGTGTTCGAGAGCGATTCAAATCAGACTGAAGCTTTCATCGTAATCGAACTAAATAAAATTGGGAAAAACTTCAAAAATCGTCTTCCCTGAAACCATAAGGCTCAGGGCTTAGAAATATAAAACATAGCAACATCTATTGGTCAGCTACATAAAATAGAAGTAGAGGCAATGATCAGGAATCGATACAACTAGTCCACAGCTCCCATCAGAGACATCAAAGGGAACGAAACACAAACATGAAGCAACGGACCCAAACTGAAACACCAACAGCGGAAAGCCAAAGGACAGTTACTTTCCCGCAAAATGGCCAATAGGCTATCCAAAATGAATTAATATAAGCGACACAAATACCCAAAGACAAACCACAACAAAAATAAACCGCGACAGAAGAACAGCCTTGGAACACTCAGCGGAAACGAATTCCACTGGGGGGGGGGGGGTACTTAAATTGATTTTACGTGGCCACAATACCCGCCCTTACTTCCGTCGCGATTAAGACAAATAATTTGTCCAGTCCGCATTACGGCCTCCTAACTCATCAGTGCAACATCTCAGTGAACACAAAAATCAAACAACCACAGAAATGAAACAACGGTGAGGACTCGACAGCAAGAAACAACAAAAATGCTGGAGCTAAAGAAAACCAACAGTTAGACTCCGATGGGCCCGAGCAGAGACAAAGCATCAGTTACCAACCAACATAAGACTTTACGTTGAAACCGTCATAGAATCTGAGGCCTGACCCACCGGCGTGCAATTAAAGAGGGAAGCAAAGTTGTCAACCGTGATTGGGTTAACTACTATGCATGCAGTCTGTCGTATAACATTTATGTTGTACCCAATCTTTTTATATCTAAGAATGATTTTACGAACTTGGGTGCTGAAGTCATTGTGGTTATAAATTTTTCTTAATTTATATACACGTCACGATAAAATTCGGATTCCGATAGACCTTGTTGCAGAAGAGATTTAAGTCCTATATTGAATTTCGAAATCCTGCCAGTCATGTCTCTGGGGTCCAAATTGGCCATGCCTCGGGGCTTATCAGCTCCCATTGACTTACTAAAATGTTCCCCAGGTGAGTGGTTTAGGTTTATTGAGCCTCCTGTCTAACGACTGTTTTTAGAAAGTTCAGCTATATTCTATTCTTATCGGGCTTTCCCAGTTTAGGAAACACATCAATGAAATGTGGTCTAACTTGGTACAATATATATTCACGAAAACATGCCTTTATAATTTTGATCCATCGAACCCCACTTTTGTATAGGAAAACTTGGGTTTGCAGGGGTAAACCTTATTTTTCTTATTTCTGATCTAAAATAAGAAAAATATCACAATTTTTCATCTTTAAATTTTCAATTTTTCGGCGGTAAAATAGTCAATGTATTTGTATAGGCGTGTTTTCTAAATGCATTGCAAATGACCAAAGATTTAATTAGATTTTGAAGACCATGACCATATTTTGAAGGGCACTGGCCGCCAAAAACTGAAAATGAGAATTGTAATTCTGGTTTACTTTCTTTTGGAGCCATCGCTCTTTGAACATTGAAAATAGTCACCTCAGTCAACTTTATTAATGGATGATTAGATTTTGAAGACCATGACCTTATTTTGAAGGGCACTGGCCGCCAAAAACTGAAAATGAGAATTGTAATTCTGGTTTACTTTCTTTTGGAGCCATCGCTCTTTGAACATTGAAAATAGTCATCTCAGTCAACTTTATTAATGGATGATTAGGTTTTGAAGACCTTGGCTATATTGTAAAGGGCACAGGTCCCTAAAAACTGAAAATGAGAATTGTAATTCTGATTTACTTTCCTTTGGCGCCATGGCTCTTTGGACATTGAAAATAGTCACCTCAGTCATGTCTTCCTGTCAACTTATGGAAAGAGTAATGTATCCTTACTTTCAATTCCTTTTTGACTGTGATATAGCAGTTGTAAAGGCGGGGCATCATGCAGTGTTTGCAGCTTTTATTTCAAGTTTGGGGATAGGAAATAGTCACTAGGAGCTAAGTCAGGAGAATAAATGGGGTGTGGTATTAGCTCGTACCCCTTCCGCTCAACAACATCCATTGCAATTTTGCAAGAGTGGAATCTAGTGCTGCCCTGTTGGAGCAGAATCCTTTTGGAGAGTTTACCTCCGCGTTTTTCACCGATCGCAGTTCTTAGTTGGTCGAGCAGATTTGCATAATAAGATCCTGTTATTGTACTTTTCTTTGCTTGAATGAATGCCCAACATAATAACACCTTTCGCGTTCCAATAAACAGTTGCCATTACCTTACCAGCAGAGGGTTGCGTTTTGAACTTTTTTGGACTCGGCGATCCCGGTCCTACCCACTGGCGACTTAGTTTTATTCTCTGGCTCATTATAATGAACCCAGGTCGCATCTACAGTCACCAGAATTGAAAAGAAACCATTTTCCATTGACCTAAACCCCTTCAACAATGCGCTGTATACTGATGCTCTGGTTGCCATTTGCTCGTGGCTAAGGGATTTTGGGACCCAACGGGCTGTTAGCCTTCGCATACCCAAGCTATCATGTACAATTGTTGAAACGCTGCCATATGAATTGTTTTATGCATTCGCTATTTCTTGCACCTTAGTACGTCTAGCAGAGTACACCAGATCCCGCACTTTGTTACACATTTCTTTATCGGTGGCATCTGAAGGACGTCCAGACCTGGTTTCGTCTACCGCGTTTGAAGTCCCGAACCCAGAATTTAACTTGTGCAAACGATGGTACAGAAGACCCATAAACAATTGTCAACCCGACCTGTTTTCTCTGTCAGCACGGTACTCAGTGTTTGACGAAAAACTTGCTTTTGCATCGCTAGCTATGCTTGGCGTTCAATATCTTAAGAGCGAATGACACGATAAGGGTGCAATTTTGCCCTGATGCCTAAAACATGTATTGAAACAAGGCATGCAAATCTTGGTTGTCTCGGTCAATCGGAAATGGGATAGGCTCGGTATTTGTTAAATTTGCCTCGTGTATAACTCGTCCGCGGACCAGTTCAGTTTCACGTTAAAAACAGCACTGTAAAACAGAGAAAAGTTGGGATTTATGAGGAAATGCATTATTTTCCAAATGTGCAAAATATGATTTTTCGTTAGAACCATTCATACAAACACACACAGTCTTGTTCGCTGCTGTAATAAGAAAACGAAAACATTTTCACCAAAAAATGTAATAATGATAATGTTTTTAGCTATGCAATTATGCATAATGTCACACGGTTTTTGTATCCAGATATTATACTGACACAGCGTGAATTGTCGGTGTGGCTGTGCTACATAGATACATCACAGTGTCAATCATGAAGACTAATTATAGAAGAAACCAAAGTCTAAACAATATCAACAGGCGTTACCATCAGCCGAATTTATCAGCAAGTGGCAAAGCAAGGGAATTGCCAATAGGATATTGGTGTGATATCGACAATTATTTCCTTCATTTCCGCTTGTCAGGAAGGAAGTAATTTTCCCCAGCGTTAAAGGTTGCAACGTTGAAATACTAGACTTTATCTCTTCGAACCCAGTTGGCCTGTAGTTTTAAGCAGTCTGATTAGTAGCCTTATGCAAAAGAATTCCTGTATAAAGACCACCTTGGGACTGTTCAAAAGTGGTCTTAGGTCTTTAAGACAACTTTTGAACAGTCCCAAAGTTGTCTCGCACTAGACTGCAATGGATGTAGAAAGCATAAAGGAAATATACCTGAAACCTTCTAAATATGCTTTTAAATGTATTATTTGTCTTGATTTTAGGTGGTCTTAAAGGTTGCAAAAGCGCAGCATTTTCGTTAAATAACCGGACTCGGTTAAAGGATTAGCCTGTATTTTTATGCAGTCTGACGAAAAGCCTTACGCAGTAGAATTCCTATATTAAGACCACCTTTGAGACTGTTCAAAGGTGGTCTTTAAGACCACCTTTGAACAGTTCCAAAGGTGGTCTCGCACTAGAGCACACTGAGTGTAGAAATCATGAAGAAAATATACATGAAACCTTCTAAATATGCTTTTTAATGTACAATTTGCCTTGATTTTAGGTGGTCTGAATAGCGTAATTTTACTATATATTGTTGCAGTCTCAAGATCATGCGACCTGCGAAGACTGTTGTTAGGCTTGTATCCCGATTCCTTTTCTTGACACATGACAAGCTGCATCTTTAGCTGTGCATTTGCTAATATCATAACAACAGTGGATCATTTTCATTATTTACGCATATATGACAATGGAATCTCCCACCTAATAAGTTTGAAGTGGTCCATTTCCAATTATAGGGGTGTCAGGTTTGTTCTTTTTGAGGTAAGTTGTAAACAAATGCGTGTATTATAAGCAAAAAGTGTATATCCAGACAAGATGCCACGCTCTGCGGCGTCTGATCTGTGTATCCACTGTTTGCCAATGTCACAAAAAGGGCCGCTAGGCATACATCACGATAACATGTCCGTGAAATGAAGACCCCCACTAAACCCCACTTTATATAGAGAAAAGTGGGGTTTACGGGGGTATACGTTATCGGCCTTATTTTTGCTTTTAAACATAGATTGTGGGTACTCGTTAGAACCGCCTCATTGAGGCGGTTCTAACGAGCACCCACAATCTATGTTGAAAGCAGACATAATAAAGATGTTATCATTTTTACCTAATAGTTATCATTTTCTGACACCATGTTGGACGCCATTGTTTCTTACGGACATGTTTTCCTAATGTATATGGGTTAACAGAAGTTGAAGTATCTGATTGGGGTAACTGTATCGTTCACTTCTTTATGTACTGACTGCCTCAACTTTTTTCCTTATGTCAGGGGTAAGTTTGGTTTAAAGTTTGTGGATGAACAAAAATGTCAAAACTGGTATTTCGTAGGTGAGAAAACACCCCTGTAGATTTCCATGTATATGTTTCTGTGATTGTACTCGTAAGGATTTGAAAAGAAAGAAAGAAACATTCAGAGATATGAAGAATTTTGATTTTAATTGGTAAGATTTTGTAGTATTCAATAACACATTCAAAAATGAACGTTTAAAGAACTTAAAGTTAAAGAGTTTCAATTTTTGCGGGAGTTAAGGACAAGTAATCGTTTTAAAAAATTTATTGTGTTTTTGAAAAGAGCATTTTTTATTTTTACAATGACAATATTACCATTCCAGTTTGTTCTAGAAAATGTTCGACACTAAAATGTTGCTGAAGATGTCGGCTAGAAAATTGATGAAATAGTAAATTCGTTCAGAAAATGATGGATATTGTTAAGTAAGTAAGCAAGTAAAGTTAGTAAAGTCCTTATTTAACGAGGGTTGCTGTCAACTTAAGCATGACTTTCAATGGCTCTAAAATTTTAGTCATGTAGGTTCCTCTCAGCAACGCCCCCGGCCATTGAGGCTCGGAAAAATAGATTGGGCTGCATGGTGCTGCAAGGCAGAGCTGAAACTGACCACACGTGAGTACTGGAAAACCGCTTAGAAGGTCTAAGTCTATAAGTCTATCCAGACAAAGTGAAGTGAATCAGACCGTATAATGCATATAAGCCTTTCGGTTTCATTGGGCGGCAGAGCTTGAGATGTTATTTTATCTCAATGTCTGGTAAAGTCCCAAAAATTGAAAGCAACGTCTCCAACTTGACCTAAATAGTGCTGACGGGGACGTTATAACTGCAGGGCCGCCTTGTAACGCCTATATAATTTTCATCCCCTTGAACCCCACTTTTATATAGTAAAACGGAGGTTTACAGGGGTAAACCTTATTTTCTGATTTCTGTCTAAAATATAGATAGTGGGTACTCGCTAGAACCGCATCGATGAGGCGGTCCTAACGAGTACCCACAATCTATATTTTGAACAGAAATAAGAAAAATATCACACTTTTTCATCTTAGATTTTTTTTATTTTTTCGGCGGTAAAGTTTACAATGTATTTGTATAGGCGTGTTTTCGTAATGACTAGCATTTGTTCAAAGCTGTTCAGGCCGCATGAAGGGTTTCGAACTCATCAGTTCAACACTTCCGAAAACATACTGCACTAAAATAGCAATGCGGTCTCGACAGCGTGAACTAGCAGAAAATATGCCGTAGCAAAAGAAAACAAGCTGTCGGACTCCTATAGTCCGTAACAAAGACGACGGAGCATCGGACAGAAACCGACTTACATAAAAGTCCCATCATTTATAACAGAAAACATTGTATCAAATGGGTGTGTTATACGAATGCTCTGTGCGCTGCAATTCATCCAAATGTAAATCTAATAACAATGAAAAATGCAATTATTTCACCACATTGGGAATCGCTGAAATCGAGTTATTCAGACACTTTATAAACAATTTAATTTAGAATATCGCATTCTCATTATCTGAAGATGGCATTTCTGTTGCCAATATTTGTAAGGAACTACAACTGTATCCGGAATGTTTTTGTTTGTTTGATTCACGTCCCCGTCAACACTATAAAGGTCATTTTGAAGCCGTTGCTTCCAATTTTGTGGCATTTTTATCCGACATTGAGATGAAATGACTTCTCAAGCCTTGTCGCCCAATGAAACCAAGAGGGTTTATAATCATGGACGGTCTGACTCTCACCGCTTTGCCTGGACAGGCTTAGATCATCTAAGCGGTTTACCAGTACCCGTGTGCAGTCAGATTCAGCTCTGCGTTGAAGCATCATGCAGCCCATTTATTTCTTCAAGCCCCAATTGGGGGGGGGGGGGGGTGCTAACCAAATGTGTACTCATTCAGAGGATGGAACTTTTCAAAAATACATGTAGTTCCACTGCCTTGTTATTATGGTTCTAATAAGAAAAATGATTTTGCACTTATGGAGCAAAATTCAGAAGCTGAATCGCAGCACACAAACTATAATACCAAGTGGAAGATGTGTCAACAAAATTACGAAATCACGCCTATACAAATACATTGTAAATTTTACTGCCATTAAAACGAAAATTTTAAGATGATAAAATGTGATATTTGACTCATGCTTCACTAAATATAGAATGCGGGTACACGTTAGAACCGCTTCATCTATATTTTAGAGCAAAGATTAGGAAAATAATGTTAAGCCCTTTAAACCCCAGTTTTACTGTATAAATGTGGGGTTCAAGTGGATCAAAATTATATAGGCGTGTTTTCGTGATAATTTCGTGTAGCAAAATCTTTAAAAAAACGGAAAGCGAAATATTTATCTTTCTCTACACATTCCTGGCGATTAAAACATTATGACAAAATTTCAAACAGGACTTAGATCTGCGTACTGGAAAATTTAATTGTATGACAGAACTGATAGTGAGGGTTGTGATTTAAGTCCCCGTCCCCATCTTTGAATTTTTAACTGACTGTTCAATGGCGGTACATTATTGTCCCCTATTATTGTTTATTATTGTGGTTGTCTATCGTTACATCTGTGCACAGGTAACATCTTAATTTTGGATTGACATTTTGTCCTTTGTCGGGGAAAGAAACTGTCCCATCAGGTGTACAAGTCCGTGAAATGAAGACCCCCCTAAACCCCATTTTATAAAGAGAAAACTGGGGTTTACGGGGGTATACATTATTTTCCTTATTTCTGCTCCAAGACATAGGTTGTGGGTACTCGTTAGAACCGCCTCAATGAGGCGGTTCTAACGAGCACCCTCAACCTATGTTTTAAACATATATAGCAAAAATATTAAGGATTTTTTATAAAAAAAATTGCCATTTGGAGATGTGAAAAATGCACTATGTCGCACGGGGTGAGTTATCGTAATGTTTTTGCTTTATTCTTCAATTAGTTTCATTATGGTACCGTTGCCTCATGTTGTTTCTATCCACTTGGTGGTGTTGATGGAAGGTGTAAGGTGATTAAAATGATTTCTGAAAATTACAACACCTCCAATCAGAGACACCAAAGGGAAAGAAACGCGAACATGAAATGACAAAACCCTAATGAAAATGATCACAAGCGGAAAGCCAAATCCGACAAAATGGCCAAACGGCTATCTGAAATAATATAAAAAGATATGAGCAATGCATACATGCTTTTCGAACTATAACAATAATAAATCACGACAGAAAAACAAAACCAAACAAAAACATGGAACGGTCAGTAAAAGTATTTCACTCGGTGTGTGTGTGTGTGTGGGGGGGGGGGGGGGGGGGGGGGAAAGGGGGATATCTATTTTACGTGGCCACAATCCATTACGATAACACATCCGTGAAGTATAGTACATTTTTCAAACTAGAAAAAAGGGTAATTTTTCTGCCGAAAATTTGTTACATTTTCTTATTTATACTCTAAACATAGGTTTTGGGTGCTCGTTAGAACCGCCTCATGAGGCGGTTCTAACGAGTACCCACAACCTATGTCTTGGAGCAGAAATAAGGAAAATATTTTTTACCCCCGTAAACCCCAGTTTTCTCTATATAAAGTGGGGTTTAGTGGGGTCTTTATTTCACGGACTTGTTCACGTGATGCTCGCCTTTAGTTCTGTCGTGGTTTGGACAAATAATTTATTCAGCCCGCATGCATGCTTTCTGATCATTGCCTTCACTTCTGTTTTCTACATCAACAGTGCAACATCTCCGAGAACAAACGAAATCAAATGACTACAGAGATGAAACAACGATGAAGATTCGATAGCATGAAATAACTGAAATGCTGGAGCAAGAGAAAAAATAACAGTTAGACTACCTAGGGCCCGATCAGAGACAGAGCTTGAGGTACCAACCGACCCATGTGTAAATCTTTACGCTGGAGCCGTCATAGAATCTGGGGGCCTGACCCACCGACATGAACCAAAGTTATCAATGGTGACTGGGTTAACTACCATGCATGTTATTTGTCGCATAACTTGTATGTTGCACCCAAACGTTTTATATCGAAATTAGGTACTGAAAGCATAACAAGCACATGTTTTTCCGAACTTGTAAACTAGGTCACCTTAAAAGTCGGGTTCTCATAGGCCTTGTTGCAGAAAAGATTTATGTCCAACTTCGAATTTTGAAACGTTATCAGAATGGCCTCCATAAATCTTAGAATAAAGCTTTTACATTTATGATACCGATAAACCTGATTAAGAAGTTTAGCATATTACACTTTTTGACGCTACATGACTAGACACTCAGATAAATCGAATCATTTGCAAAATATAAACGCCACAGGATGTCGCACGAGAAACAACACCATACAAGAAAGGAAAATTTACAATGTTAAAATCAAAATCAAAATAAAAATGACGCAATAATTAGGAATGACGTCTTAAATACTTAGAAAAGGTTTTTAGTATGTTACGATACCGATAATCATGATTAAGAGTTTAGCATAACAATTTATTACGAGTTTTGAAATCAGTTGCATGACTTGATCATCTAACAGATCGAATTAAATTCTAAATATAAACACCGTAGGATGTCGAACGAGGAACATCACCATCCAAGAAATGAAAACCAACAATCCATAAACCCTTCTTTACCGTTCGTATCCGTTTGGCGATAACTGAATATCTCGAAATATTGGTGGCCCAAATGCGGTTGAAACACTTTCGCAAGGTTCAAAATATGAAACCCAGGTCTAATAGACGGTGACCGGATACAGTTACAGAAGTTATTTATTTATTTATTTATTTATTTATTTATTTATTTATTTATTTATTTTGCATTGGCTGTACGTCATTCGACAAATGGGGTATCCATCTTGCATTTAGTTTCCTAAGTTGTAAATGCTTCTCTAAAATACCACGACGTCGTGCTAACTACAAGCCAATCAACCATACTGATTGTCTAACTGTAAATCGCAAGCTATTTGTGGGATATTGCGGATATTTTTTCTCAGTGTTACCTTCAGTTGATGTTGTTGTTGTAGGGCACACTGTTTGAGCAGCATATTTAAGTTGCTGCTTCCAGCTGCTAAATGTAGCTACCTATCTGCAAACCGTCATGTAAAACATTTGGTCCAATCCATAGCTATTGCATACCTACGTTGGATGCCTACGGGTTTTCTACTGTATTGCGACCTACCTATTTTATAGGGCCTAATTTCAAGAACGTTGCTAGCTCTTTATCCAGTCATTTTGTGTTTAGTGTAATGAATACGTTATACGGTAATTAACACTGTACAAAGCATCACGAAAACACGCCTATATAATTTTCATCCCCTTGAGCCCCACTTTTATACAGTAAAACTGGGATTTACAGGGGTAAACCTATTTTTCTTATTTCTGCTCTAAAATAAAGATTGTTTGTACTCGTCAGAACTGCCTTGATGAGACGGTTCTAACGAGTACAAACAATCTATATTTTGAGCAGACATAAGAAAAATATCACATTTTTTCATCTTAAAATCTTCATTTATTTCGGTGATAAAGGTTACAATGTATTATTATATTAGGAGGCCTTCATGCGGACTGACAAATTATTTGTCTAAATCGCGAGTGCCTGATGCTCTGTCTCTGGTCGGGCCCATCGGAGTCTAACTGTTTGTTTTCTTTTGCTCTAGCATTTCAGTGGTTTCATGCTGTCGAGTCCTCACCGTTGTCTCACCTCTGTGGTTCTTTGATTGTTTGTGTTCACGGAGATGTTGCACTGATGAGTTAGGAGGCCTTCATGCGGACTGAACAAATTATTTGTCTAAATCGCGATGGAAGTAAGGGCGAGTATTGTGGCCACGTAAAATCGATTTAAGCCCCCCCCCCCCCTCCCCCAGTGGAAATCTTTCCACTGCCCGTTCCAAGGCGGTTCTTCTGTGGCGATTTATTTATGTTGTTGTTTGTTACTTACTGTGTGTGTCACTTGTGTCTTTTAATTTTGGATGGCCATATGGCCATTTTGTGGGAAAGTAACTGTCCTTATGGCCTTCCTTTGTTTAGGTTTCCATTATGGTCTGGTCGCTTAATGTTTGTATTTCTTTCCCTTTGGTGTCTTTGATGGGTGGAGTAAGTTAATTGTATCGATTCCTGATCTTTGTTTTACTTCTGCTTTGTATAGGCGTGTTTTCATAATGGGTTAGTGGAGTTGTGAGCTAAATTGTTACCTATGTTACTCTTTAGTGCTCACTTTTACTACACGAGGTGGTTTTGAGTACACATTGCACGACTGGTGCGAAATAAACATACACTGGCATTAATTTTGAAACAGCTTTCGTATTTCTCTGAATTTATACACGAATATGTTCTATAAAAGGGTTATCCTTTGGAAGCAAGGAATACACCACAGAACTGAAAAATATGGAGTGTGCATGTTTTCTGGGCCAGACTAGCTAGTTTCAAAGTCGCCGTGAAATTCATGTTCCGATAGGACTTTTTCCGGAAGAGATTTTACCCCAACAATGTATTTTAAAACCAAATCGAAATTATTTACTGAACTATGAAATCTGGTAAAAAATCTCTCTCCTTGAGGATTCAAGAATAATTAATTCAGAAAAGATATTTTAGGAACTAATTCAGACAGAACCCAATGCCTACTCCAAACATCAAGGGGAAAGACGGACAAATACATCTTAACAAACAGCAAAATTGCAGGCGACACTAAGAGTTAGCAGCTCTTTCCAAACAGTCGGGAACTCAATTAACTTTACTGAACTAAATTGGCCCCCGCACATCGGGCCTTGAAGAAATGGTTGAGCTGCATGATTCTTCCACGTAGGGCTGCAACTGACCGCACACGAGTACTGGTAAACCGCATAGGGTATCTAAGCCTGCCCATGCCGGACCGTCCATGCTTATAAAAATAGAAGTGAAGGCAATGAGCAGAAATCGATACAATTAACCCACAGCTCCCATCAGAGACACCAAAGGGAAGGAAACACAAACATGTAACAACATAAGGACAAAAGGACAGTTACTGTCCCATAAAAAGGCCAACTGGCTATCCAAAACAAAATAATATAAGCGATACAAACCCTCGAAGACAAACCATAACAAAAATAAACCGCAACAGAAGAACCGCCTTGGAACGGTCAGTAAAACGAATTCTACTGGGTCGGGGAGGGGGGCCTTAAATTTATTTTACGTGGTCACAATCCTCTCGCGATTTAGACAAATAATCTGTTCAGTCCACGTGGAGGCCTCCTAACTCATCAGTGCAACATCTTCGTGAACACAAAATATTAATAATAATAATAAACAGAGATTAAACAAGGGTGAAGACTCGACAGTAAGAAACCTTTGAAATGCTTGAGCAAACGAAACCCAACAGTTAGACTCCGATGGGCCCGACCAGAGTCCCTATTGGTTTCATTGGGCGCCAGAGCTTAAGATGTCATATCATCTCAATGTCGGGTAAAAGTCTCACAAAATTGGAAGACGCGTCTCCAAAACGACCTTTACAGAAGTGTTAAGGGGAATGGGAACACCTTCAGAGGAGGCAACTCCTGCAAAAGTATGTTTGTCTCCCATGTCAATAGGGGTCAACTCTTAAAGGAAAGAATTTGCTCCTGAGGAGCAAATCCTTTATATTCCTTTAAGAGTAGACCCTTTTTTCATTGGACATGGCTTACAGAAAAGCAAACAGGAAGTCCCGAAAGTTGTCTCCCTTTGAAAAATGGTGGAAAAATCTGCCAGGTGTTCCCATTCCCCTTAAAACGAAAACATTTAAACAATGAACTGCACTCTACATAAACTAATGAAACTGCAATGAAAGTACCGTCTTAGGACGGCTAGCAATAATGCATTGCGGTAACACATCCGTGTGATATAGTGCATTTTTTCAAACTACAAAAAAGGTATTTTTTTGTGATGAAATTTGTAATATTTTTCTTATTTATACTCCAAATATAGGTTTTGGGTGCTCGTTAGGACCGCCTCATTGAGGCGGTTCTAACGAGTACCCACAACCTATGCCTTGTAGCAGAAGTAAGGAAAATAATGTTTACCCCCGTAAACCCCAGTTTTCTCTATATAAAGTGGGGTTTAGGGGGTTCAAGTGATGTGCTATGGTGGGGTAGGGATGTTAAACCGGTTTTACGGCTCCATACCTCCAATCCCATCTTCTGGCGTGATTCACACAATTCTGTTGTCCGTTCGGCTTGCATGAATATTTCCTAGCTGATTAATTTGTCATACCGGACAACAACTAAAATTAACGAAGAGGCTGTGATTTTGATTTGAGGTTTAACGTCCCCGTCAACACAGTAAAGGTCATTTTGGAGACGTTGCTTTCAATTTTGTGGGACTTTTACCCGACATTGAGATGAAATGACATCTCAAGTCCAGCCGCCCAATGAAACCAATAGGATTTATAAGCATGGGCGTGCCGACACGCACCGCTTTGCCTGGGCAGGCTTAGATCCTCTAAGCGGTTTACCAGTACTCGTGTGCGGGTCGGTTTCAGCTCTGCGTGGAAGCATCGTGCAGCCCATATATTTCTTCAAGCCCCGATGGGCGGGGACCGCAACGAAGAGGCTGTGAAGAAGTGAGGACTCGACAGTTAAAACGCGTTGAGGCACCAGGAGATCCTCTGGGAAGTCAGCAACACCATTGGGCAGGGGAGAAAACGCTGATTTCCAGTTGAATCACGGTGGGCCAGGAAACAGGCAATTTTTCAACCCAAACCAACCAAATATTTGCTGTGTTTTGGTGCTTTCATAAAGTCTGAAACAAAATACAGAAAATAGCCATAGTCAAATTTTACAGCCTACCAATGACACAAAGAGGAAAAAGAACTTGCAATGAAGAAAAAAAAAACAACAACAGGAGATAAACAAACCACAAACAGCAAAGCAACTAGCCTCCTCTTTCCTAAAAGATGTGATCACGGTGCAACATGCAAATGTAATGAAATACAATAAATAACGATAATAATATACACTCCCATAAGCACATACAACATAAAAAGCCCCGTCGGAAAATCTGACAACGCTATTAAAAGTAGAAGTAAAACAAAGATCAGGAATTGATACAATTAACTTACTCCACCCATAAAAGACACCAATGGGAAAGAAATACAAACATTAAGCGACCAGACCATAATGGAAACCTAAACAAAGGAAGGCCATAAGGACAGTTACTTTCCCACAAAATGGCCATACGGCCATCCAAAACCAAAAGACACAAGTGATACACACAGTAAGTAACAAACAACAACATAAATAAATCGCCACAGAAGAGCCGCCTTGGAACGGTCAGTGGAAGATTTCCACTGGGGGGCTTAAATCGATTTTACGTGGCCACAATCCTCGCCCTTACTTCCGTCGCGATTTAGACAAATAATTTGTTCAGTCCGCATGAAGGCCTCCTAACTCATCAGTGCAACATCTCCGTGAACACAAAAATCAAAGAACCACAGAGGTGAGACAACGGTGATGACTCGACAGCAAGAAACCACTGAAATGCTGGAGCAAAAGAAAACCAACAGTTAGACTCCGATGAGCCCGACCAGAGACAGAGCATCAGGCACCAACCGACATTATCTCTCTAATTTTCAATAAGCCTTTACGTTGGAGCCGTCATAGAATCTGAGGCCCTTATCTTGCTGTTCACGACACCCCCTATCTTTACAAACAGTGTAGATCCAGATCAGATGAAGAAGCCATCTGATCAGGATCTACACTGTTTGGCATTCAGTTTATGAATTTGCAGCAATAAATTACATCAAGTAATTTGATAGGTTGATAGACAGAAATGGGTGTGACTTAAATGAATATTCAGCAAGATAAGGGTTAAAAGTAAATAACATCAGAACCACCGCCTTCCGGCGGTCAGTGTCGAGAACAACTGGGGAGTTTAAATCGATTCTGTGGGCCCAACCTTTATTTGCAGTTATAATTTTATTTAATGAACCCAGACCCACCTGAGTGCAATTAAAGAGGACAGCAAGGTTTATCAACGTAATCGGGTTAACTGTCAAGCATGTAGACTGTCGCATCACATCGACATAATAGCTTAATGTGTTTGCATCGCATGCCAATTTCTTCTAAGTTCTGTGAAGCTTATTTTGTTATAACATACAACCCTGACAAGTGTAATAAAATTGTATTTTTAGAAATATAAACAGTGCGAAAAAAAACCCCAGATTTTCTCACCTCATTGCCAGTCCGTAGATAAAGTCGTTGGTAGATGGGTAAAATTACATTTTGCTCTTGGCCCCGGCTTTGCCTATTCCTGGTGTCTTTTCCCAATGAATGTTCCTTACCATTCTGGAAAAGCACGATACTGAAAGAGGATCTTGCATGAGTGCCCATGTATTATTGAATTTATTGAACGAGTTAAGGAAAAGGGTTTCAACGAGTTCTCGCCAAGCATTTAATCCCTTTTCCGCAACGAGTTTAAAAAATTCAATAATACATTAACACGAATGCAAGATTCTATTCATCATATGACATTTAAAACGCATTTAATTCACGATTATTTTTTTTTACAAAAATGGCAACATTGCACCTTTAGTAAAGGTGACGTTAAGGACGTCGTACGTGTAACGTTATGGGGCGTTTCTAACTAATTTGCATATGTAACCCACTAGCGGATTATCGAATTTATTATATGGCGTTATTACATTCTCAGATGCGATGTCATATGGTGAAATAAGGTAGCTTTTGTTCTTCTATTAGCCATTTTGAACGGTTCATTGCGAAAAAGGTTACTTTATGTTACCTAATGTGGCTATATCTTAGAGACGATTACATTTCAACGCATCGCTATTACCGAAAAATTGTGTTTTCTTTGGTCAGATATTGGATTAGTTTCGTGAAACATGCCTTATTCATATACTTAATAGTCCGCCCTCACTCTTGCACTGACATATACCTTATATCATAGAATCCATCACGTTAACAAGCTCATGTAAGTAAATCTCGACAAATAGAAGTGAAGACAATGAACAGGAATCGATACTATTACCTTCCATGTTCCACCCAAGGCACCTAAAAAACACATGTAGAAGCCAATTTAAAATTGGGCATGATCTATAAACTATGTGGTTTCGGCGGCATTAGCAATATTATTTTTGTACCTGTTTTCAACTTTTGAACTTAGCCATTTGTGTCCGTATCCATATAGATATATGTCCGTTTATCCGTTACGCTTTGCCCACGGCTAGAAATGTCACGAAAGTTCATAAAAAGCATGCGAAATAAGTGGTCTATATTCTCGTTGCGGATTTACTCCCCTATATCGACTAAGCCATTTAATTGCAGATGGTGGGAACCTTGTGGGCGCAACTAGTCGTACAGTTTTATAACAGTCAGTTGAAATTTTGCATGCTTTTAAGTCATGATCTGTAGATGAAAATTAAAAAGAAAAACAACCAGGAACTGAGACAATCATATCCGAAATTCCGCCTACAATATCACCAGGGAAAGAAGACGAAACATTGAGTGACGACAGTAAACAAAATGAACAACAGGTAAACCGAGACAGCAGCTCTTGCTCAAATAGCATGTGGTGTTAGCATTATCGACAATTTAATGTTCGGCACAATTTCTGACTTTTGCACTTTGCCATGTGCGGGTCTTAAATACCGCCCAATTATTATGTGAGTGCAATACCGTGTGTACCTTGATTGTGCAACTCCACATACAGTTTTATACTGATCAATTTAAAACTTTGCAGCTCCTTTTATTATGTTCGTTAGATGTGCAAGTGGTTGGGCATTATCAACAATCAAACATTTGTTACTTTGTTCGACTTTTTATTTTAGCCATTTTGGTGCTCAAATACTGTTTAAAGTTTCTATCTTCGGTACCTTGTGTGCACAACTCCTACCGTTTTGTACCGATCAATTTGAAACAACGCAGACCATTTTGTCATGGATTGTGACTGTGCATGTGGTTTTGAAGTTACCGTTTATTATTTGTCACTTTTTCGATACGTATTATTGTCAATGCATGCTTAAGGAAAAGCATATATTTGGGGGCACTGTGTTTTATAATCACATTTTGTAGTTTTGCTTTTATGAGTCAGACAAGTGACCAACGGGCTTGGTCTTTGTCGATCCAATGGTATAAGTTGCAGTCTCTGTAGAGGCAATTATTCACTATTACTGGATTGGGCTTCAAGGTTCAGACAAGATTGTTCTTCTTTTCTTTTTTCTTTATTGTTCAATTTATTTAACAAGTGACCGCTAGAGCGGGACAGGTTCTTAACCATTTACTGGTATAAGAACATTTTTGCTGGAAGATCCCTACGTGAAGCTACATTCCAAGAAAATGTTTTAATTTATTCAAGATCTAGTTTAGTTCATGTGACCTACTTATGCATAGACCTAACGGCCCGCGCCCATCGGGGCTTGAAGAAATAGATGGGCTGCATGATGTTTTCACACAGAGCTGAAATGGACCTGCACACGAGTACTGGTAAAATACTTAGAGGATCTAAGCCTGCCCAGGCAAAGCGGTGCAAGTCGGACCCGTCCATGCTTATAAACCCTATTGGTTTCATTGGGTGACAGGGCTTGAGAGGTCATTTCATGTCAATGTCGGGTAAACGTCCCACAAAATTGGAAGCAACGCCTCCAAAATGACCTTAACAGTGTTGACGGGGACGTTAAACCTAAAACCAAACAAAACAAATGCATAGACTTCGGTGTTACAGAAGGCCAAGACAAGGTTCCACGTTATATTGGTTACGTAAAGTTCATAAAAGACCATACAAGGCACGGTTTATTGTAAATTCAAGCTCTTGTACCACCACTGAACTCTCCAAATAATTAACTTCATGTTTTACTGCCATCAAAACACATGTGATAAAATATTGCGATAAAGTCTTCGAAAGATCAGGTAGAAATCTGTTTTGGTCTATAAAAAATCTAATGAAGTTTTAAATAAACTGAAATCCAGGCGTTTTCGTGCTTCAAAGTAGAAGTAAAACAAAGATCAGGAATCGATACAATTAACTTACTCCACCCATCAAAGACACCAAAGGGAAAGAAACACAATTATTAAGCGACCAGACCATAATGGAAACCTAAACAAAGGAAGGCAATAAGGACAGTTACTTTCCCACAAAATGGCCATATGGCCATCCAAAATAAAACGACACAAGTAATACACACAGTTAGTAACAAACAACAACATAAATAAACCGCCATAGAAGAACCGCCTTGGAACGGTCAGTGGAAAGATTTCCACTGGGGGGCTTAAATCGATTTTACGTGGCCACAATCCTCGCCCTTACTTCCGTCGCGATTTAGAAAAAATAATTTGTTCAATCCGCATGAAGGCCTTCTAACTCATCAGTGCAACATCTCCGTTAACACAAAAAATTAAAGAACCACAGAGGTGAGACAACGGTGAGGACTCGACAGCAAGAAACCACTGAAATGCTGGAGCAAAAGAAAACCAACAGTTAGACTCCGATGGGCTCGACCAGAGACAGAGCATCAGGCACCAACCAACATTACCAAGAATTAGATCTCTCTAACTCTCAATAAGCCTTTACGTTTGAGCTGTCTACGTACGATTTTCCACCCTTTACACTACACTTCCTCATAATCTTATAAAACCAAAAACGTAATGATTCAATTGAATGGACATTTCATATGAAAGACTCCCTCTATCTAGCATGTAATGTAAGGAATGCGTTTTTCACTTCTGAAGAGCATAAAACGTATACTTTATGGTTATGTCAGAATGTGTGTGAAGCTCTCACCTTTCTACTTGACAATATCTACATATGATGTGGTACTAAGTTATTAAAACAAGTTGTGGGTATTCCGATGGGTACTATTTGCGCAGCACTTGTGGCTGATCTGTTTTGTTCTGTTATCACAGAGACTTCATGATGTCCCTTTCTGCTGAAAACCAGTCTGAAATCGTTGAAGCTTTCAGCTCCACGTCTAGATATTTGGATGATATATTAAATATTGATAATACCTATTTCGATGGTTTGATCAGTCAAATTTACCCCCCGGAACTTCAGTTGAATAAATCATATTCTTCTGATACCGAGACCCCGTTTTTGGATTTACATCTATCTATTGTTGATGGGTTTGTTTCTTGCAAAATTTATGATAAACACGATGATTTTGATTTTGAGATTGTAAATTTTCATTTTGTGGATGGTGATGTTCTTCGTGCGCCATCCTATGGCGTTTATATTTCGCAATTAATTCGATTTACTAGAGTGCATAATCATGTAACTGACTTCAACACTCGTAATACATTGTTGACGGCTACACTTCTTAATCAGGGTTATCGATACCATAAACTACGAAAAGCCTGTTCAAAGTTTTATAGACGTCATTCTGATTTAATTTCAAAATTCAATATTGTACTTAAATCTCTTCTGCAACAAGGTCTATCTGAATCCGAATTTTATGGTGACTTAGTAGATAAATTTAGAAAAATATATAACCGCAATGACTTCAGCACCCAATTTCGTAAAATCATTCTTCGAGATAAAAAGATTGGGTACAACATAAATGTTATACGACATACTGCATGCATGGTAGTTAACCCAATCACGGTTGATAACTTTGCTTCGCTCTTTAACTGCACGCCGATAGGTCAGGCCTCAGATTCTATGACGGTCCCAACGTAAAGGCTTATGTCGGTTGGTACCTGATGCTCTGTCTCTGGTCAGGCCCATCGGAGTCTAAATGTTGGTTTTCTTGTGCTCCAGCATTTCAGTGGTTTCTCGCTGTCGAATCGTCACCGTTGTTTCATCTCTGTGGTTGCTTGATTTTTGTGTTCACGGAGATGTTGCACTGATTAGTTAGGAGGCCTTCATGCAGACTGAACAGAGGATTTGTCTTAATCGCGACGGAAGTAAGGTGGGGAGGGATTGTGGCCACGTAAAATCGATTTAAGTCCCCCAGTGAAATTTGTTTCCGCTAGCCGTTCCACGGCGGTTCTTCTGTCGCGGTTTATTTTTGTTATGGCTTGTCTTTGGGTGTTTGTATCGCTTATATAATTTTATTTTGGATAGCCTATTGGCCATTTTGTGGGAAAGTAACTGTCCTTTTGGCATTCCTCTATTGATGTTTTCATAACGGTCTGTTGTTTCATGTTGCGTTTCTTTCTATTTGGTGTCTTTGATGGGAGCTGCGGGTTAATTGTATCGATTCCTGATCATTGCCTCCACTTCTATTTTGAACACAGCCATAGACTTGAACAGCATACAAGGTGAACCGCAGCAGGATCAGTTCTGGAACGTCTCACTGAACTTTGGCCTGTAGTTTAGAATATGTTTTTTTTTAAGTACGGATAACAACGGCAGTTGCAGGACATTTCCATCTTCACGGCTCTTCTTTGCACTTCCTACCATATGAGCCGAAAATCAAATAATCAATTCTTCAAACATAGTACCTATGGCGGGAAGTCACTGGATATAATTTATATAGTAAAAACTTTTACTTCATTATAATGCACATTTCTTATAAGTAAATAAAATAATAGAAGTGAAGGTAATGATCAGGAATCGATACAATTACCTCACACCTCCCATCCAAGACACGAAACGGAAATAAGAAACAAAATTAAACCACCGATACTTTGGGCCTGAACTCAGGTGAGTGATCATAGGCCGACCTGAACTCTTGAAGTTCGATTTTTTTGCACAGTTTTTCTATAGTGAACATGACTGAGCACTAGAATTACCTGTTCAAAAAGCTTAATCATGTCTAGAAAGCTTATAAATGAAAGCAGTTGTGATGGCTATATAGCCCCTTTAATTATAAATGAAAGCAGTTGTGATGGCTATATAGCCCCTTTAAGTATAAATGAAAGCAGTTGTGATGGCTATATAGACCCATAAAGGTGCTATATAGCCATCACAACTACTTCATTTAAAGCTTTCTAGACATGATTAAGCTTTTTAAACATATTATTTTAGTGCTCAGTCATGTTTAACTATGTAGAAACTGTGCAAAAATCGAACCTCAAGAGGTCAGTTTGGCCTATGATCACTCACCTGAGTCCAGGCCCCAAGTATCTGTGCATTAAACAACTTCACCATAATTAAAACGTCATAAGCGGAAAGCCAAAAGGAGATTTACTTTCCAACGAAATGACCATACATCTATCCAAAATAATAAAACAAATAATACCAATACATATATGCGAAAACGAATGTCATTTCTCACAATGGCCAATCTTAATCACATGCGAGAAATGCTACTATATGTGTTTTCTAGCATGCCTGATGACACACATTCTAGCTCCAGATACAGCAACAGAAATTTGAGTTTTTCAGCAGCGTTATTTTTGGTTATTTTTGAGACATTGCGTTCAATTTTGCGTAAAAATAGAAGTGAAGGCAATGATCAGGAATCGATACAATTGACCTAAACCTCCCATCAGAGAAACCAATGGGGAATTAACACAAACATGAAATAACTAGACCCTAATAAAACATCAAACGCGAAAAGGCAAATTGACAGTTACGTTCCCACAAAATGACCACTCGGCTATCAAAAAAATATATAACAAGTCTGAGAAATGAATACCACAGACTCTTAACCCTTCTTCATATAGAAAAAACTGGGGATTGTAGGGGGGAGGTTACATATTTTTTCTTATCTCTGCTCCAAGACATATGTTGTTAGTTCTCGTTAGAACGGCCTCAATTAGTCAGTTCCAACGAGCATCCAAAATCTATGTTTTGAGTAGAAATAGCATAGAAAAGAGATCTGAAAGAATGCACCATGTCATACGGATTTATTGTCGTATAAAATATTTCATTTGGGCGATCCAGCTGTAAGGATTGCGGCCGCGTAAAATCGATTGAAGCCCAGCTACCCCAACCCCCACCTCCCCAATGAAATTATTTTCACTTTCCGTTCCAAGGCGGGCTCTTCTGTCGCGGTTAAGTTTTGTTATGGTTTGTCTTTGAGTGTCTGTATCGTTTTTTTTTTTTTTTTTTTTTTTTTTTTGCATAGGCATTTGACCATTTTGTGTGAAAGTAATTGTCCGTTTTCAATAGGGTCAAGTTATTACATGTTTGTGTTCTTCTCTTTAATGTCTCCGACTTGAGTTGTGGGTTAGTTGTGTAGATCCCTGATCATTGCTTTCACTTCTATTTCTCATCTGCATGGGCGGTCCGACTCACACCACTTTGTCTAGGCACGCTTTGACCTTCTAAACTGTTTACCAGTACTCATGTGTGGTCGGTTTCAGCTCTGCGCGGATAAACCATGCAGCCCAATTTATTTCTCCTAGCCCCTATGGGCAGAGGCCCTTGTTTTTGTTTAAATATTTGCATTTATGTGCTTCGAGCAAAACTGTATTTGGGAAGGTAAATATGTGGTTCTACGATTGATTCTAACCAAATGTGACAGAATTGGTCTTTTTGTGGTCCTCTTTTAAAACAGAAGTGACGGTAATGATCAGAAATCGATACAATTACCCTTCTACCTTCCATCCAAGACACGAAAGGAAAATATTTTCAAAATTACACAATGGAATCAATGTTCCCAAAGGACAAGAAAACAAACTACACTATGACGTAGGGCAGGGAAACTTTTTACGGAAGCCACACATCCTCAGACACCAGCTGCAGTGACGTTAAATATGTCCTATAAAAGGGTTATCCTTTGGAAGCACTCAGGTGGTCACTTGTTTTACACAGACGCATATAAATGACACTTTTAATAACCGCCTTATTATTGGTATGTTGGTTCATCTGGTTGATCTCAACCGTGGTAATTAAAATTATAGCCCTAATGTCGCGGATGATCCCGCCCTGGTGTCACTTTTTGTACATGAATATATCGTTTAACTTTGAAAACACTCTTTGTCTACTGGAAGGCCCAGGCATTTGATATTTGAAATATAGATTCATCTTGTGAACATCTACTAGGATTGTTCAAATTACAGCCATATGTGTAGAATTGTAAAAACAGCTTGTGAAAAACATAACGGATTGCTTGCTTATTCCGCATAAGAACCCTATAGTATCCCGCATAAGAATTCCATAGCGTTAATATTTCGCAATTAATTCGATTTGTCAGCGTGTCTAGTCATGTAACGGAATTCAACACTCGTAATAAATTGTTCACTGTTAAACTTCTTAATCAGGGTTATCGGTATCATAAACCACACAAAATAGAAGTAGAGGCAATGATCAGGATTCGATACAATTAAACCACACCTCCCATCAGAGACACCAAAGGGAAAGAAACACAAACATGAAGCAACAGACCCCAACGGAAACACCAACAGCGGAAAGCCAAAAGGATAGTTACTTTCCCACAAAATGGCCAATAGACTATCCAAAATAGAATAATATAAGCGACACAAACACCCAAAGACAAACCATAACAACAATAAACCGCGAAATACAATAAAAGCCTTTTTCAAAATGGTTTAGACGTCAGTCCGATTTGATTTCAAAAGTCAATGTTCCGGGACAGTTTGGTTATTTCATCCATTCATGCTTATAATCAAAATACTGAAACACCCATCATTTGCTATAAGTACAATAAACCTGTTAGATCTATCATTTTTAATTTCAATAAACATGTTTCTGATCTTTATATTGACACTAACACTCCTGATACATGTGATTGTAAAAATTCAGTGTATTGCTATCCTGCTGCTGGTCATATTATTACTGGCAATTTAAAAATGATTCCTGATTCTAGGATACGTAATATACTTTCTAAAGGACCGAAATATCGATTTCCTTATAAAATTGATTTCAATAAATGTAGACATGAAATCGCTGCTGCCTTGAATGAATTTGGTAATCTATGGTGTACACGCGAGTATGTTGATCATAAAAGGGCTAAAAGAGTGGAAACTTAGCATTCTGAAATTAGTGAACAAATGCATTTCTTTTTATTCGCAAAATACGAACTTATTACCTCCTAAATCTAAAACGTCTTTACGTCACCTTAAACTAGGTATTCAAAAATTTCATAGGAAGTTTGTTTTGGCTCCAGCCGATAAGGTCGCTAACAAAGTGGTCGTTGTTTGACGGCTTCACTATGTTAACACTCTTCAGCAAGAACTTGGTGGTACAAAGGCCTATAAACTTCAGCCTTTAGCTGTAGAGAGGGCTTTAATTGATGACCATATTTGTCATTCAGTCACCACGTTTGCTGTCTGTATTGCAGAAGGCCAAGAGAAGCTTCCTACGTTATATTGGTTACCTAAACTTCACAAAAGGCCATTCAAAGCACGGATTATTGCAAATTCAAGCTCTTTTACCATCACTGAACTCTCCAAATTATTAACTTCATGTTTTACTGCTATCAAAAACATGTGATAAAATATTGCAACGAAGTCTTCGAAAGATCAGGTTGAAATCTGTTTTGGTCTATAAAAAATTCTAATGAAGTTTAAAAAATCCAGAATCCAGGCGTTTTCGTGCTTCAAGTCTGTGTACTTATGATTTTTCCACCATTTACACTACACTTCCTCACAATCTTATAAAAGAAAAACTTAATGATGTAACTGAATGGACATTTCAAAGGAAAGGCTCCCTGTATCTTGCATGAAATGTAAGAAATTCCCTTTTCACTTCTGAAGAGTATAAAAATTATACTTTATGGTCATGTCAGAAGGTGAGTGAAGCTCTCACCTTTCTACTTGACAGTATTTACATAAGTTGTGGTACTAAGTTATTTAGACAAGTTGTGGGTTCTCCGATGGGTACTAATTGCGCACCACATGTGGCTGATCTGTTTTTGTTCTGTTATGAGAGAGACTACATGATGCCCCTTTCTGCTGAAAACCTGAGTCTGAAATCATTGAAGCTTTTAGCTCCACTTCTAGATATTTGGATGATTTATTAAATATTGATAATACCTATTTCGATGGTTTGATCATTCAAATGTACCCCCCAGAACATCAGTTGAATAAAGCAAGTTCTTCTGATACCGAGGCCCCGTTTTTGGATTTACATCTATCTCATGTAGTTGGGTCTGTTTCTTGCACAAATTATGATAAACGCGATGATTTTGATTTTGATATTGTAAATTTTACTTTTTTTTTTTTTGGATGGTGATGTTCCTCGTGCGCCATCCTATGGCGTTTTATTTTGCAATTAATTCGATTTGCTAGAGTGTGTAGTCATGTAACTGACTTCAACACTCGCAATAAAGTTTTAACGGCTTAACTTCCTAATCAGGGCTATCGGTACCATAAACTACGAAAAGTCTCTTCAAAATTTTATAGACGTCATTCTGATTTAATTTCAAAATTCAATATTGGACTTAAATCTCTTCTGCACCAAGGTCTTTCGGAACCCGAATTTTATGGTGACTTAGTATATAAATTCAGAAAAAAATATATAACCGCAATGACGTCAGCACCCAATTTCGTAAAAATCATTCTTCGATATAAAAAGATTGGGTACAACATAAATGTTATACGACAGACTGCATGCATGGTATTTAACCCAATCAAGGTTGACAACTTTGTTTCCCTCTTTAATTGCACGCCGGTGGGTCAGGCCTCAGATTCTATGACGGTTCCATTGTAAAGGCTTATGTTGGTACATTATGCTCTGTCTCTGGTCGGACCCATCGGAGTCTAACTGTTGGTTTTCTTTTGCTCCAGCATTTCAGTGGTTTCTTGCTGTCGAGTCCTCACCGTTGTTTCATCTCTGTGGTTGTTTGATTTTTTGTGTTCACGGAAATGTTGCACTGATGAGTTAGGAGGCTTTCATGCGGACTGAACAAATTATTTGTCTTTATCGCGACGGAAGGGCGAGGATTGTGGCCACGAAAAATCGATTAAAGCACCCCCCCCCCCCCCCCTAGTGGAATTCGTTTCCGCTGACCGTTCCAAGGCGGTTCTTTTGTCGCGGTTTATTTCTGTTATGGTTTGTCTTTGGGTGTTTGTGTCGCTTTTATAATTTTATTTTGGATAGCCTATTGGCCATTTTGTGGGAAAGTAACTGTCCTTTTGGCTTTCCGCTATTGATGTTTCCATTAGGGTCTGTTGTTTCATGTTTGTGTTTCTTTCCCTTTGTTGTCTCTGATGGGAGCTGTGGGTTAATTGTATCAATTTCTGATCATTGCCTCCACTTCTACTTTGAATCTCTTCTGCAACAAAGTCTATCGGAACCCGAATTTTATGGTGACATAGTATATAAATTCAGAAAAAATATATATACTTGCAATGACTCCAGCACCAAATTTCGTAAAATCATTATTCGATATAAAATGACTGGGTGCAACATAAATGTTATACGACAGACTGCATGCATGGTAGTTAACCCAATCACGGTTGACAACTTTGCTTACCTCTTTAATTGCACGCCGGTGTGACAGGCCTCAGATTCCATGGCGGTTCCAGCGTAAAGGCTTACTAAGAAGAAAAAAAAATATGTAATGCTGGTTAGTGCCTGATGCTCTGTCTCTGGTCGGGCCCATCGGAGTCTAACTGTTGGTTTTGTTTTACTCCAGCATTTCAGTCATTTCCTGCTGTCTAGTCCTCACCGTTGTTTCATCTTTGTGGTTGTCTGATTTTTATGTTCACGGAGATGTACCCTCATGCGGACTGGACAAATTGTTTGTCTAAATCGCGACGACAGTAAAGGCGAGGAAAGCGGCCGCGTAAAATCGATTTAAGCCCGACCCCCTCCCCGAAGTGGAGCTCGTAACTCGTTTCACTCATCGTTGCAAGGTTGTTCTTCTCTCGCGGTTTATTTTGCTATGGTTTGTCTTTGAGTGTATGTATCGCTTAAATTGTTTCTTTTGGATAGCCAATTGGCCATTTGTGGGAAGGTAACTGTCTTGTTTGCTTTCGGCTATTGATGTTCCCCGTTAGTTACATGTTCCCCGCTAGGGTCTAGTTATTTCATGTTTTTGTTTGCTTACTCTTTGGTGTCTCTGATGTGAGTTATGGGTTAATTGTATCGATTCCTGATCATTGCCTTCGCTTCTGTTTTCCATAGGCCAACAGTAACAGCACTTGGGGTTTAGTGCCGGAGTTTAGCAAATAATAACACTTCGATCCAATGCCTTACAATATATAACAAGAATTTGAAGGCGCGGTTAATCCTTGACATGACTGTCGGGCCTTACCCATTTAACAACAAACGATGCAATAGGCGAAGTTCAGCCTGCGGGAGCAACCCTGTAGCATTATAAACATCTCCGTTAACACAAAAAATTAAAGAACCACAGAGGTGAGACAACGGTGAGGACTCGACAGCAAGAAACCACTGAAATGCTGGAGCAAAAGAAAACCAACAGTTAGACTCCGATGGGCTCGACCAGAGACAGAGCATCAGGCACCAACCAACATTACCAAGAATTAGATCTCTCTAACTCTCAATAAGCCTTTACGTTTGAGCTGTCTACGTACGATTTTCCACCCTTTACACTACACTTCCTCATAATCTTATAAAACCAAAAACGTAATTATTCAATTGAATGGACATTTCATATGAAAGACTCCCTCTATCTAGCATGTAATGTAAGGAATGCGTTTTTCACTTCTGAAGAGCATAAAACGTATACTTTATGGTTATGTCAGAATGTGTGTGAAGCTCTCACCTTTCTACTTGACAATATCTACATATGATGTGGTACTAAGTTATTAAAACAAGTTGTGGGTATTCCGATGGGTACTATTTGCGCAGCACTTGTGGCTGATCTGTTTTGTTCTGTTATCACAGAGACTTCATGATGTCCCTTTCTGCTGAAAACCAGTCTGAAATCGTTGAAGCTTTCAGCTCCACGTCTAGATATTTGGATGATATATTAAATATTGATAATACCTATTTCGATGGTTTGATCAGTCAAATTTACCCCCCGGAACTTCAGTTGAATAAATCATATTCTTCTGATACCGAGACCCCGTTTTTGGATTTACATCTATCTATTGTTGATGGGTTTGTTTCTTGCAAAATTTATGATAAACACGATGATTTTGATTTTGAGATTGTAAATTTTCATTTTGTGGATGGTGATGTTCTTCGTGCGCCATCCTATGGCGTTTATATTTCGCAATTAATTCGATTTACTAGAGTGCATAATCATGTAACTGACTTCAACACTCGTAATACATTGTTGACGGCTACACTTCTTAATCAGGGTTATCGATACCATAAACTACGAAAAGCCTGTTCAAAGTTTTATAGACGTCATTCTGATTTAATTTCAAAATTCAATATTGTACTTAAATCTCTTCTGCAACAAGGTCTATCTGAATCCGAATTTTATGGTGACTTAGTAGATAAATTTAGAAAAATATATAACCGCAATGACTTCAGCACCCAATTTCGTAAAATCATTCTTCGAGATAAAAAGATTGGGTACAACATAAATGTTATACGACATACTGCATGCATGGTAGTTAACCCAATCACGGTTGATAACTTTGCTTCGCTCTTTAACTGCACGCCGATAGGTCAGGCCTCAGATTCTATGACGGTCCCAACGTAAAGGCTTATGTCGGTTGGTACCTGATGCTCTGTCTCTGGTCAGGCCCATCGGAGTCTAAATGTTGGTTTTCTTGTGCTCCAGCATTTCAGTGGTTTCTCGCTGTCGAATCGTCACCGTTGTTTCATCTCTGTGGTTGCTTGATTTTTGTGTTCACGGAGATGTTGCACTGATTAGTTAGGAGGCCTTCATGCAGACTGAACAGAGGATTTGTCTTAATCGCGACGGAAGTAAGGTGGGGAGGGATTGTGGCCACGTAAAATCGATTTAAGTCCCCCAGTGAAATTCGTTTCCGCTAGCCGTTCCACGGCGGTTCTTCTGTCGCGGTTTATTTTTGTTATGGCTTGTCTTTGGGTGTTTGTATCGCTTATATAATTTTATTTTGGATAGCCTATTGGCCATTTTGTGGGAAAGTAACTGTCCTTTTGGCATTCCTCTATTGATGTTTTCATAACGGTCTGTTGTTTCATGTTGCGTTTCTTTCTATTTGGTGTCTTTGATGGGAGCTGCGGGTTAATTGTATCGATTCCTGATCATTGCCTCCACTTCTATTTTGAACACAGCCATAGACTTGAACAGCATACAAGGTGAACCGCAGCAGGATCAGTTCTGGAACGTCTCACTGAACTTTGGCCTGTAGTTTAGAATATGTTTTTTTTTTAAGTACGGATAACAACGGCAGTTGCAGGACATTTCCATCTTCACGGCTCTTCTTTGCACTTCCTACCATATGAGCCGAAAATCAAATAATCAATTCTTCAAACATAGTACCTATGGCGGGAAGTCACTGGATATAATTTATATAGTAAAAACTTTTACTTCATTATAATGCACATTTCTTATAAGTAAATAAAATAATAGAAGTGAAGGTAATGATCAGGAATCGATACAATTACCTCACACCTCCCATCCAAGACACGAAACGGAAATAAGAAACAAAATTAAACCACCGATACTTTGGGCCTGAACTCAGGTGAGTGATCATAGGCCGACCTGAACTCTTGAAGTTCGATTTTTTTGCACAGTTTTTCTATAGTGAACATGACTGAGCACTAGAATTACCTGTTCAAAAAGCTTAATCATGTCTAGAAAGCTTATAAATGAAAGCAGTTGTGATGGCTATATAGCCCCTTTAATTATAAATGAAAGCAGTTGTGATGGCTATATAGCCCCTTTAAGTATAAATGAAAGCAGTTGTGATGGCTATATAGACCCATAAAGGTGCTATATAGCCATCACAACTACTTCATTTAAAGCTTTCTAGACATGATTAAGCTTTTTAAACATATTATTTTAGTGCTCAGTCATGTTTAACTATGTAGAAACTGTGCAAAAATCGAACCTCAAGAGGTCAGTTTGGCCTATGATCACTCACCTGAGTCCAGGCCCCAAGTATCTGTGCATTAAACAACTTCACCATAATTAAAACGTCATAAGCGGAAAGCCAAAAGGAGATTTACTTTCCAACGAAATGACCATACATCTATCCAAAATAATAAAACAAATAATACCAATACATATATGCGAAAACGAATGTCATTTCTCACAATGGCCAATCTTAATCACATGCGAGAAATGCTACTATATGTGTTTTCTAGCATGCCTGATGACACACATTCTAGCTCCAGATACAGCAACAGAAATTTGAGTTTTTCAGCAGCGTTATTTTTGGTTATTTTTGAGACATTGCGTTCAATTTTGCGTAAAAATAGAAGTGAAGGCAATGATCAGGAATCGATACAATTGACCTAAACCTCCCATCAGAGAAACCAATGGGGAATTAACACAAACATGAAATAACTAGACCCTAATAAAACATCAAACGCGAAAAGGCAAATTGACAGTTACGTTCCCACAAAATGACCACTCGGCTATCAAAAAAATATATAACAAGTCTGAGAAATGAATACCACAGACTCTTAACCCTTCTTCATATAGAAAAAACTGGAGATTGTAGGGGGGAGGTTACATATTTTTTCTTATCTCTGCTCCAAGACATATGTTGTTAGTTCTCGTTAGAACGGCCTCAATTAGTCAGTTCCAACGAGCATCCAAAATCTATGTTTTGAGTAGAAATAGCATAGAAAAGAGATCTGAAAGAATGCACCATGTCATACGGATTTATTGTCGTATAAAATATTTCATTTGGGCGATCCAGCTGTAAGGATTGCGGCCGCGTAAAATCGATTGAAGCCCAGCTACCCCAACCCCCACCTCCCCAATGAAATTATTTTCACTTTCCGTTCCAAGGCGGGCTCTTCTGTCGCGGTTAAGTTTTGTTATGGTTTGTCTTTGAGTGTCTGTATCGTTTTTTTTTTTTTTTTTTTTTTTTTTTTTTTGCATAGGCATTTGACCATTTTGTGTGAAAGTAATTGTCCGTTTTCAATAGGGTCAAGTTATTACATGTTTGTGTTCTTCTCTTTAATGTCTCTGACTTGAGTTGTGGGTTAGTTGTGTAGATCCCTGATCATTGCTTTCACTTCTATTTCTCATCTGCATGGGCGGTCCGACTCACACCACTTTGTCTAGGCACGCTTTGACCTTCTAAACTGTTTACAAGTACTCATGTGTGGTCGGTTTCAGCTCTGCGCGGATGAACCATGCAGCCCAATTTATTTCTCCTAGCCCCTATGGGCAGAGGCCCTTGTTTTTGTTTAAATATTTGCATTTATGTGCTTCGAGCAAAACTGTATTTGGGAAGGTAAATATGTGGTTCTACGATTGATTCTAACCAAATGTGACAGAATTGATCTTTTTGTGGTCCTCTTTTAAAACAGAAGTGACGGTAATGATCAGAAATCGATACAATTACCCTTCTACCTTCCATCCAAGACACGAAAGGAAAATATTTTCAAAATTACACAATGGAATCAATGTTCCCAAAGGACAAGAAAACAAACTACACTATGACGTAGGGCAGGGAAACTTTTTACGGAAGCCACACAACCTCAGACACCAGCTGCAGTGACGTTAAATATGTCCTATAAAAGGGTTATCCTTTGGAAGCACTCAGGTGGTCACTTGTTTTACACAGACGCATATAAATGACACTTTTAATAACCGCATTATTATTGGTATGTTGGTTCATCTGGTTGATCTCAACCGTGGTAATTAAAATTATAGCCCTAATGTCGCGGATGATCCCGCCCTGGTGTCACTTTTTGTACATGAATATATCGTTTAACTTTGAAAACACTCTTTGTCTACTGGAAGGCCCAGGCATTTGATATTTGAAATATAGATTCATCTTGTGAACATCTACTAGGATTGTTCAAATTACAGCCATATGTGTAGAATTGTAAAAACAGCTTGTGAAAAACATAACGGATTGCTTGCTTATTCCGCATAAGAACCCTATAGTATCCCGCATAAGAATTCCATAGCGTTAATATTTCGCAATTAATTCGATTTGTCAGCGTGTCTAGTCATGTAACGGAATTCAACACTCGTAATAAATTGTTCACTGTTAAACTTCTTAATCAGGGTTATCGGTATCATAAACCACACAAAATAGAAGTAGAGGCAATGATCAGGATTCGATACAATTAAACCACACCTCCCATCAGAGACACCAAAGGGAAAGAAACACAAACATGAAGCAACAGACCCCAACGGAAACACCAACAGCGGAAAGCCAAAAGGATAGTTACTTTCCCACAAAATGGCCAATAGACTATCCAAAATAGAATAATATAAGCGACACAAACACCCAAAGACAAACCATAACAAAAATAAACCGCGAAATACAATAAAAGCCTTTTTCAAAATGGTTTAGACGTCAGTCCGATTTGATTTCAAAAGTCAATGTTCCGGGACAGTTTGGTTATTTCATCCATTCATGCTTATAATCAAAATACTGAAACACCCATCATTTGCTATAAGTACAATAAACCTGTTAGATCTATCATTTTTAATTTCAATAAACATGTTTCTGATCTTTATATTGACACTAACACTCCTGATACATGTGATTGTAAAAATTCAGTGTATTGCTATCCTGCTGCTGGTCATATTATTACTGGCAATTTAAAAATGATTCCTGATTCTAGGATACGTAATATACTTTCTAAAGGACCGAAATATCGATTTCCTTATAAAATTGATTTCAATAAATGTAGACATGAAATCGCTGCTGCCTTGAATGAATTTGGTAATCTATGGTGTACACGCGAGTATGTTGATCATAAAAGGGCTAAAAGAGTGGAAACTTAGCATTCTGAAATTAGTGAACAAATGCATTTCTTTTTATTCGCAAAATACGAACTTATTACCTCCTAAATCTAAAACGTCTTTACGTCACCTTAAACTAGGTATTCAAAAATTTCATAGGAAGTTTGTTTTGGCTCCAGCCGATAAGGTCGCTAACAAAGTGGTCGTTGTTTGACGGCTTCACTATGTTAACACTCTTCAGCAAGAACTTGGTGGTACAAAGGCCTATAAACTTCAGCCTTTAGCTGTAGAGAGGGCTTTAATTGATGACCATATTTGTCATTCAGTCACCACGTTTGCTGTCTGTATTGCAGAAGGCCAAGAGAAGCTTCCTACGTTATATTGGTTACCTAAACTTCACAAAAGGCCATTCAAAGCACGGATTATTGCAAATTCAAGCTCTTTTACCATCACTGAACTCTCCAAATTATTAACTTCATGTTTTACTGCTATCAAAAACATGTGATAAAATATTGCAACGAAGTCTTCGAAAGATCAGGTTGAAATCTGTTTTGGTCTATAAAAAATTCTAATGAAGTTTAAAAAATCCAGAATCCAGGCGTTTTCGTGCTTCAAGTCTGTGTACTTATGATTTTTCCACCATTTACACTACACTTCCTCACAATCTTATAAAAGAAAAACTTAATGATGTAACTGAATGGACATTTCAAAGGAAAGGCTCCCTGTATCTTGCATGAAATGTAAGAAATTCCCTTTTCACTTCTGAAGAGTATAAAAATTATACTTTATGGTCATGTCAGAAGGTGAGTGAAGCTCTCACCTTTCTACTTGACAGTATTTACATAAGTTGTGGTACTAAGTTATTTAGACAAGTTGTGGGTTCTCCGATGGGTACTAATTGCGCACCACATGTGGCTGATCTGTTTTTGTTCTGTTATGAGAGAGACTACATGATGCCCCTTTCTGCTGAAAACCTGAGTCTGAAATCATTGAAGCTTTTAGCTCCACTTCTAGATATTTGGATGATTTATTAAATATTGATAATACCTATTTCGATGGTTTGATCATTCAAATGTACCCCCCAGAACATCAGTTGAATAAAGCAAGTTCTTCTGATACCGAGGCCCCGTTTTTGGATTTACATCTATCTCATGTAGTTGGGTCTGTTTCTTGCACAAATTATGATAAACGCGATGATTTTGATTTTGATATTGTAAATTTTACTTTTTTTTTTTTTTGGATGGTGATGTTCCTCGTGCGCCATCCTATGGCGTTTTATTTTGCAATTAATTCGATTTGCTAGAGTGTGTAGTCATGTAACTGACTTCAACACTCGCAATAAAGTTTTAACGGCTTAACTTCCTAATCAGGGCTATCGGTACCATAAACTACGAAAAGTCTCTTCAAAATTTTATAGACGTCATTCTGATTTAATTTCAAAATTCAATATTGGACTTAAATCTCTTCTGCACCAAGGTCTTTCGGAACCCGAATTTTATGGTGACTTAGTATATAAATTCAGAAAAAAATATATAACCGCAATGACGTCAGCACCCAATTTCGTAAAAATCATTCTTCGATATAAAAAGATTGGGTACAACATAAATGTTATACGACAGACTGCATGCATGGTATTTAACCCAATCAAGGTTGACAACTTTGTTTCCCTCTTTAATTGCACGCCGGTGGGTCAGGCCTCAGATTCTATGACGGTTCCATTGTAAAGGCTTATGTTGGTACATTATGCTCTGTCTCTGGTCGGACCCATCGGAGTCTAACTGTTGGTTTTCTTTTGCTCCAGCATTTCAGTGGTTTCTTGCTGTCGAGTCCTCACCGTTGTTTCATCTCTGTGGTTGTTTGATTTTTTGTGTTCACGGAAATGTTGCACTGATGAGTTAGGAGGCTTTCATGCGGACTGAACAAATTATTTGTCTTTACCGCGACGGAAGGGCGAGGATTGTGGTCACGAAAAATCGATTAAAGCACCCCCCCCCCCCCCCCTAGTGGAATTCGTTTCCGCTGACCGTTCCAAGGCGGTTCTTTTGTCGCGGTTTATTTCTGTTATGGTTTGTCTTTGGGTGTTTGTGTCGCTTTTATAATTTTATTTTGGATAGCCTATTGGCCATTTTGTGGGAAAGTAACTGTCCTTTTGGCTTTCCGCTATTGATGTTTCCATTAGGGTCTGTTGTTTCATGTTTGTGTTTCTTTCCCTTTGTTGTCTCTGATGGGAGCTGTGGGTTAATTGTATCAATTTCTGATCATTGCCTCCACTTCTACTTTGAATCTCTTCTGCAACAAAGTCTATCGGAACCCGAATTTTATGGTGACATAGTATATAAATTCAGAAAAAATATATATATACTTGCAATGACTCCAGCACCAAATTTCGTAAAATCATTATTCGATATAAAATGACTGGGTGCAACATAAATGTTATACGACAGACTGCATGCATGGTAGTTAACCCAATCACGGTTGACAACTTTGCTTACCTCTTTAATTGCACGCCGGTGTGACAGGCCTCAGATTCCATGGCGGTTCCAGCGTAAAGGCTTACTAAGAAGAAAAAAAAATATGTAATGCTGGTTAGTGCCTGATGCTCTGTCTCTGGTCGGGCCCATCGGAGTCTAACTGTTGGTTTTGTTTTACTCCAGCATTTCAGTCATTTCCTGCTGTCTAGTCCTCACCGTTGTTTCATCTTTGTGGTTGTCTGATTTTTATGTTCACGGAGATGTACCCTCATGCGGACTGGACAAATTGTTTGTCTAAATCGCGACGACAGTAAAGGCGAGGAAAGCGGCCGCGTAAAATCGATTTAAGCCCGACCCCCTCCCCGAAGTGGAGCTCGTAACTCGTTTCACTCATCGTTGCAAGGTTGTTCTTCTCTCGCGGTTTATTTTGCTATGGTTTGTCTTTGAGTGTATGTATCGCTTAAATTGTTTCTTTTGGATAGCCAATTGGCCATTTGTGGGAAGGTAACTGTCTTGTTTGCTTTCGGCTATTGATGTTCCCCGTTAGTTACATGTTCCCCGCTAGGGTCTAGTTATTTCATGTTTTTGTTTGCTTACTCTTTGGTGTCTCTGATGTGAGTTATGTGTTAATTGTATCGATTCCTGATCATTGCCTTCGCTTCTGTTTTCCATAGGCCAACAGTAACAGCACTTGGGGTTTAGTGCCGGAGTTTAGCAAATAATAACACTTCGATCCAATGCCTTACAATATATAATAAGAATTTGAAGGCGCGGTTAATCCTTGACATGACTGTCGGGCCTTACCCATTTAACAACAAACGATGCAATAGGCGAAGTTCAGCCTGCGGGAGCAACCCTGTAGCATTATAAATTCGCACACTGCAAACACAAAGTGTAAGCTTGGAGAGTAGTCCTCGACCTAGACCTTGTTTTAACCCTTAATGTTTGAAGTATTTTAAATGAAATGAAATGCAAAGACGTTGATCGGACGCCGCGTTCAGTCGAGTCTGACTTGGAAATGTGCAACACAGAAGCCAAGTCCAGGTTTAAAAGATTACGAACTTTTTACGCAGCGTTCGGACGTCACAGCGACGAGAATAGCGCGGCTGTAAATAACCGGATATAAAGAGTGAAAATTTAGCATTTTGAAGTAGTTGTCGTAATAGAACAAAAGCCATTATCCAAAGTAATGAATCCTCAAACGAATGACGAATCAGAATGTTCTGACTAACAGACATAGACCCCAGAAGGAAGGGTGTAAGCATGCATTTGCGTGTGGTAAGCAGTGTACATATTTTCTGGGCCAGACCAGCCAGCCTCGGCCAACCAGGCCCCATCAGGGACCCTCAAAATGTTTCAAAATTCCACAATGGAATCAATGATCCCAAAGGAAAAGAAAATAGATAGAAACTACACTATGTAAGTCTAATTATGGCTTAAACGTAGGTCTCTTTTGTGTAAATACTCATTTATTACCTAAAAATCTTTGGTATCTCAACATTGTCTTAAACTAGATATTCAAGCATTTTCATTCAAAACATGTTTTGGCTCAGGTAGACAAGGCCTCGAAAAATGTCGTCGTTGTTTGACGACCACGCTATGTTAATACTCTTAAGAAAGAACTTGGTGGTACAAAGGTCTATGAACTGCAGCTCTTGACTGGAGAGATATATGTCGCTAGTGATCACATCTATCATTCAGTCAAGTGTTAAAAAGACCAAGATAGGCTTTCTGTCGCGTTTTATTTTTATTATTGTTTGTCTTTGAGAGTGTGTATCGCATATATCTGTTTGTTTTGGATAGCCGATTGCACATTTTGTGGGAAGGTAACTGTCTTTTTTTGCTTTCCGCTGTTGATGTTTCCATTAGGGTCTTGTTATATTATGTTTGTGTTACTTTCCTTTTGGTGTATCTGATGGGCGCTGTAGTTTAATTGAATCGATTCCTGACCATTGCCTTCATTTCTATTTTTCATGTGCTATATTGGATACCAAAGCGTCACAAAAGACATCAAAACGCAAAGTTTATTGCACATTAAAGCTATTGTACCACGACAGTATTTTCTAAATTGTTGACGCAATGTGTTGCTGCAATCAAATAGCAAGCAAGGGCTACTCAATTGTTGTGGTCCATTAAAAATTCGAATGCTGACTTGAATAAATTAAATGAGGTTTTAGATAAACTCAAATCGGGTCATTTTTATGTCTGCCAATTTATAATTTCCCCACGTCTGACACTACACTACCTCATAACCTTAAGAAAAACTTAATATTTAAATTGAATAGACATTCCTTAGAGAAGGTTTTCTGTACCTTGTTTGTAATGAAAGAAATATATTTGTTTTCTCTCCGGAATAGGTGTAAAGTTACACATTATTGCCATGTCAGAAAGTGTACGGAGCCCTCGACTTTCTAATTGACATTAGTTATATTAAATTTCTCACTGCGTTTGTTCTTTTATTTTTTTTTTTATTTTTTTTTTTTTTGGCATACTGTGGAAATTCCGATGGATATGATTTTTTAGCAATTGTGACTGATTCTTGTGGGAGACTTTATGATAGATAGATTCACGCTTTGTACCTAAGTGATATAAAACACTTTTCTAAAATCGAAAACAAACAGCTTGATACAAGTCTTCAATCAGTGGCATAACAAAATCACGCCGATTCAAATATACTGAAACTTTTACGACCAAAAGTGAAAATTTTCAGATAAAAAAAAAATCTTAAATAAGTATATATTCCTGCATAAAACATAGATTATGTATACTCATTAAACCTCCACGGCCAGGGCGCTAACAAAGAGTACCCACAATGGGTCGTTCTAACGAACACCCACAATGGATGTATTTGTTTGATTTGATCTTTAGGTTCCCCGTCAACACTGTATAGGTTATTTCGGAGACGTTGCTTCCAATTTTGTAGGATTTTTACCCGACATTGAGATGACATGACATCTGAAACCCTGTCGCCCAATGAAAAAATAAAGTTTATAAGCATGGACAGACCGACTCGCACTGATTTTCCAGGGCTAGGCTTTTCTAAATCGCGGATTGCGGCCGCGTAAAATCGATTTAAACCCCCCAGTTGAATTCGATTCACTGGCCGTTCCAAGGCGATTCTTCTTTCGCGGTTTACAGTATGTTTCCTCTGGCTTTCTTTGCCGGATCATTACAGGGTCACTGATGAGGCTTTATTAGCCGAAACTACGTAGTATGACCCATCTTCTTTCTTACGAATGTTTTCATTGCGCTTAAAGGAACTCATTTTTGATTTTTATTTGCCTTCACTGCAGCTGGTGTTGTGCCGTGTGGCGGCCGTAAAAAGTCTCCCCGTACATCAACCATAGTGCAGTTTGTATTTTACTTTTGGTCCTTTGAGATCAGTGGGAAGATTCTGAGAAATCAGAAATAATTTATTGGTTTGGACTCATATTCTAGACAGGTTTTTAACTATTTGGACCCCATTTAGATTTATATCAGTATTTGAATTGACTGCCTATTTGAAATTCGCAAAATTACAGTATGTTTCCTCTGGCTTTCTTTGCCGGATCATTACAGGGTCACTGATGAGGCTTTATTAGCCGAAACTACGTAGTATGACCCATCTTCTTTCTTACGAATGTTTTCATTGCGCTTAAAGGAACTCATTTTTGATTTTTATTATTGTTGTTAAGCTATGTCCACGGGTGTGTGTATCGCTTATATTTTTTGTTTTGGATAGCCATTTTGCCATTTTGTGGGAAAGTTACTGTCCTTCTGGCTTTCCGCTATTGATGTTTCCATTAGGGTCTAGTTATTTTATGTTTGTGGTTCTTTCCCTTGGTGTCTCTGATGGGAACTGTGGGTTAAATGCATCGATCCCTGATAATTACCTTCATTTCTATTTAGACCCTTAAAGCGGTTTACGAGATCTCGTATGGTGTCGGTTGCATCTCTCTGTGTGGAAGAATCATTCACACCCTCTATGTCTTCAAGCCCCGATGGGCGGGGGCCGCCCACAATGGATTCTCGTTAAACAGCCTCGCCGAGGCGGTTCTAGCGAAAACAAATAAGCTATGGTTTTGAATAGAAATATAAAAAATACTTTATGCCTCTGTAAACCCTTATTTTACTATATAAAATATGTGTTTAAGGGGGCGGAATAATATAGGCGTGTATTCTCTTTAGACAAATAAAAATACTTGCATTTGTCCCAGCTTTAAAAGAAAATGTTTAAAAAAGTTCCAGGTCCAATCTTCGAATGCTAGTTTCTAATTTTGTCGTCAGCTGCTAGTAACTTAATAAGTTATGTGCAATAACTTGATTTAGAAACGGTTGTCGCTTTCAAGTGATTCCTAGTTTAGGCCTAAAGATTTTTCAAATTATGACAGCAAGAATATCTTACTAATATGTGTGTTACTGGGTAACCTATATAACTAACGAACTCAACCTTATCGTGAAAACACGAGAAGCCAGAGACACAAAAAAGGAAAGAGGAAAATGAATGGGAGTGTAGAAACAGAAGAAAAAAATAAAAAAACATTCCTCCCCTTTGCACTTACCTGCTGCAAGGACAACAGACATTGTCCTTCTTTAAGGCAGTATCATTTGTACGCCCCAGTGACACAAGAACCGTCTTAACTAATCACTCTGTGTTACACGTTGAGTACCGTTACATTCCGGAAATATGTCAAATTTTCAAGAATATTTTCACAACACGTGAATGTTTCGCATAGCGAGACTTGATCCCGGAGAAAACTGATTCTGTCATCAAATTATATGAAGACTACCAGACTCTAATATACATGCTGGTATTTTCCACCGTTGTTGTAAACATATCCCAGTACAGTCCTTGAAAAGAAACAATCACTGTGACGCATGTGCAAGCAGGGACCAAAATCATAATGATGTGTCTTAGTAATGTACCTTAAACATATATAGTTTTATGATCTGGGCCGACAAAATGTTAATCTTTCAGCATGGTGACTGACCCAGCAACGGTTGACAATTTTAAATTGATTCTCGATTTTATTGCACATCTGCCGGTCGTGTCAAATACTCTATTGTGGCTTCCAACGAAGCCATTGGTGCCTGATGCTCTGTCTCTCGTCGGGCCCACCAGAGTCTAACTGTTTGCTTCCTTTTATTTCAGCATTTCAGTTATTTAATGCTGAAGAGTCCTCATAGTTGTTTCAAAATAGAAGTGAAGGCAATGATCAGGGATCGATACAATTAACCCACAGCTCTCAGCACTTACACAAAAGAGAAAGCAACACAAACATGAAATAACGAGACCCTAATGGAAACATCGCGGAGAGCCAAAAGGACAGTTACTTTTCCACAAAATGGCCAACTGGCTATCCAAAACAGAATAAAATAAGCGAGACACACACTCAAAGACAAACCATAACAAAAATTAATCGCGGCAGAAGAACTGCCTTGAAACGGCCAGTGAAACGAATTCCAGGGGGGGGGGGGGGGGGGGGCTTAAATCGATTTTACGCAGCTCCAATCCTCGCCCTTACTTCCGTTGCGAAACATCAATAGCGGAAAACCAAAAACACAGTTAATTTCCCACAAATGGCCAATTGGCTATCCTGAACAAAAAGATAAGGCGATACACACACTCAGAGACAAACCATAACAAAAAGAAACCGTGACAGACGAAACACCTTGGAACGGTCAGTGAAAGGAATTTCACTGATGTGTGTGTGTGTGTGTGTGTGTGTGTGTGTGTGTGTGTGTGTGTGTGTGTGTGTGTGTGGTTAAAATCGATTTTACGCGGCTGCAATCCTCCTCCTTGATTTGTTCAGTCCGCATGAAGGCTTCCTAACTCATCAGTGCAACATCTCCGAGAAGACAAAAATCAAACAAACACAGAGGTGAAACAGCGGTGAGGACTCGACAGCAACAAACCACTGAAATGCTGGAGCAAAAGAAAATCAAGTTACCCTGAATTGCATGTTCTCGGGGATGATGCACTGGTGAGTTGTAAACCATTCACGTAAACTTATTAAATTACAATTGCAACTAGGGAAGATCCAAATGCGGGGGTTGTGGCCCGGTACAATTGATTTAAAGTCCTAGTATCCTGCGGTGCTAACCGTTCCCAGGCGATCCCTTGACATTCCCAAGTCGGTTCTCCTGTCGCAGTTAATTTTTTTTTATAGTTTGCCTCTGAATGTGTGTATCGTTTGGATAGTCAAATGGCCATTATGTGGGAAGTATCTGTCCTGTTGGCTTTCCTTTTGCGATTTTTATATTAGGGTCTGGTTATTTTATGTTCGTTTTTCTTTCCATTTGGTGTCTATGATGGGAGGTGTGGATTAATTGTATCGATTCCTGAGCATTGCTTTTACTTCTATTTAGTTAATACGTAACCAGCAGAAAGCCAAGCGGGCAGTTGCTTTCCAGAAATGGCCAAACGGCTGTCTAAAATAAAAGAAATTACCAGTACATACATGCAAAGAGAAACAATGACAATAATAAACCTCAACAGAAAGACGGCCTTGAACTGGACAGTAACATTATTACTGGGAACTGAAATCGGATTTACCTTTTATAGAACATATTTACCTGATCACAGCCCTTGTTTCTTTTAACTTCTTAAATTCCAAATTTTCTTCAAAGACAAACACCATGCATAATTTGCGCGGGCATATGATCATTGCCCACCAAGATCATCGCTATCTGTTTTGTAGTTTAAGCAGATATTCCCAGGACATCAGTGGAAGGTGTAGATATATATTCTAAACAATCATCAAGAGTTCCATGAGTGAAAATTATGCTCATCGATTTAAAATGTTTTACTGTTGTGTTTTAATAGATGACATGGCTTGCCAGTTCGGTAGATATATTGAATTCTTCTATGTGGAGTCGTCTATTTGTTTTAAACTGCAAAAACAAACGTCGTTAAGATAACAAAGTAGAAGTAAAACAAAGATCCGGAATTGATACAATTTACTTACTCCACCCATAAAAGACACCAAAGGGAAAGAAATACAAACATTAAGCGACCAGACCATAATGGAAACCTAAACAAAGGAAGGCCATAAGGACAGTCACTTTCCCACAAAATGGCCATATGGCCATCCAAAATTAAAAGACACAAGTGATACACACAGTAAGTAACAAACAACAACATAAATAAATCGCCACAGAAGAGCCGCCTTGGAACGGTCAATCGAAGATTTCCACTGGGGGGCTTAAATCGATTTTACGTGGCCACAATCCTCGCCCTTACTTCCGTCGCGATTTAGACAAATAATTTGTTCAGTCCGCATGAAGGCCTCCTAACTCATCAGTGCAACATCTCCGTGAACACAAAAATCAAAGAACCACAGAGGTGAGACAACGGTGAGGACTCGACAGCAAGAAACCACTGAAATGCTGGAGCAAAAGAAAACCAACAGTTAGACTCCGATGAACCCGACCAGAGACAGCGCATCAGGCACCAACCAACATTATCTCTATAATTCTCAAAAAGCCTTTACGTTGGAGCCGTCATAGAATCTGAGGCCTGACCCTACGGCGTGCAACTAAAGAGGGAAGCAAAGTTGCCAACCGTGATTAGGTTAACTACCATGCATGCAGTCTGTCGTATAATATCCATGTTGTACCCAATCTTTTTATATCGAAGAATGATTTAACGAAATAGGGTGCTGAAGTCATTGCAGTTATATATTTTCCTGAATTTATATACTAAGTCACCATAAAATTCGGGTTCCGATAGACCTTGTTGCAGAAGAGACTTAAGTCCAATATTGAATTTTGAAATTAAATCAGAATGGCGTCTATAAAATTTTGAAAAGGCCTTGCGTAGTTTATGGTACCGATAACCCTGATTAAGGAGTTTAGCCGGTAATAATTTATTACGAGTGTTGAAGTCAGTTACATGACTACACACTCTAGCAAATCGAATTAATTGCGAAATATAAACGCCATAGGATGGCGCACGAGGAACATCACCACCCAAACAAGGAAAATTTACAATCTCAAAATCAAAGTCATCGCGTTTATCATAAATTTTGCACGAAACAAATCCATCTACAATAGATAGATGTCAATCCAAAAACGGGGCCTCGGTATCAGAAGAATTTGCTTTATTTAACTGAAGTTCTTGGGTGTAAATCTGACTGATCAAACCATCAAAATAGGTATTATCAATATTTAATAAATCATCTAAATATCTAGAAGTAGAGCTAAAAGCTTCAATAATTTCAGATTGGTTATCAATGGAAAGCGACAAAATGAAGTCTCTTTCATAACAATACAAGAACAGATCAGCCACAAGAGGTGCGCAATTAGTACCCATCGGAATACCCACAAGCCTATATAAATGCATTGTAAACTTTACCGCCGAAATAAAAATTAAGATGAAAGTTGTAATAATTTATCTTAATGCTGCTCAAAATATAGATGTTGGGTACTCGTTAGAACCGCCTCTAACTGGGACCTTCAATCTATATTTTCGAGCAGAAATAAAACAAAATTAGGTTTACCCCTGCAAACCCCAGTTTTACTATATAAAAGTGGGGTTCAAGGGGGTCAGAAGCCGTGTTTTCGTGATGTAATTGAGTACAACAGACACAAGATGACACCCAGGAGAAACAGTTTGGACAGTTTGTCTCTGGCCTGAATTCCGGAGCTACATTTTCTATATTCAAACTTCGATACTCGTAACCTAGTGGTCTAGGAAATTTTTTAGGAATATTAGAGCGTATCTCAGAAACGTTTGCACACGACTGAAGCGAATTCAAGATTCCTCATTGACACAAGTATTTGACGTATCAATTGCATACTATTGGCTAGGTTTCTTTTCAGTAGATTTTTAGTGGAAGAATGCTATCCTGACACCAATGTTCTTTTGACCAATTTTCTCAGTCAAACTTCAAACTAGTTTCTCTAAGATTTGGAAGTATTTGATAAACCAACACATCTCCTATATGCGTTGCAAGATACGATATAAAACGGTCGAATAGAATACTCGACATCAATCTTTGTGCATTATTATTTTAAACGCCGATGTGGGTAACTTCGTCAAATATGTTTTCGATTGAAGGAGGTTTTGGGTTTCAATACCCGCCGGGTCCGGCAACATTCAATTCTAAAGGTTGCTCATGAAATACGTTGTCCGATCATTCGTTCCCTTTAACTGGTTCAAGAAGTGTGACTGTCAGTTTGTTGGTTTCTGGCGAAATTGTCCTTGTTAATCCCTTAACATCAAGAGCACATATGATGAGCTACTTGCTTAACATGTATAAACATGCCCCATATAAACATTTGTTAGGTAAATATGACCTAACTAGTGTTGAATCGGAAGTTACACACCACAGAGCAAAGTTTTGAGCATTAAGCCCATTTGTTAAGCATCATTACAGCCATCAGTGGGTTTTTTTTTTAAACTAGTTAGGTTGATGGCATTGTTAGTCCTGCTATAGAAAACCAAGGTTTGCAGTTTCGTTTTGTTCTTTCAGAATTGATTGTTCTTTTGGCTTTCGCCTATTGATGTTTCCATCAGGGTCAAGTTATTTCATGTTTGTATTTCTTTCTCTTTGGTGGGAGCTGTAGGTCGATTGTTTCGATTCCTGATCATTGTCTTCACTTCTATTTTTGACAATGTTATCAATCAATAAAACGTATGCATTCAGTTTGGAAGGCTTTTGTAAACAATAAAATTTGATACACGTGTTTCTTGCATCTGGAACTGCCCTTGATTGTCAAAGTCACCGACTGTCATTTCAGATTTAACCATCATCAACAACGTGATGTTCTGCATGTTAACACGATATAAATGTAGTATTTCAGTATGTTGCATGGTTAAAATTTTAATAGTTCACAAGATGTTTACTCTTGTCTATACGTGTATGTGTATTGTTAATAAGTTTTTTTTTTCTAAAAGCTCAATAATTATTGTTACCTTTTTGTTTTATTTTTTATCTGGTTATTGACTTTATGCTGTGGGTGCAGCTATTGTATTGTGTTTATACTTGTCTCCATGTCACTATATCCTTCTGTTGGATTGTCACTGAGTAATGTTACTATTTGAAGATAGGCGTGTTTTCACAAGGTTTTGGTCGTCGGTAGCCCGGAAATTAAGAAAGGAGGGTAGATGTAGATTTAACCGTTTAACCATAATTTGAATGCATTTTGAAAATAGGTTAAATAAATTATTATTTAATTTCTGGCTGTCGGTTTGTAGTGATGAGCTTCATTTAGTTGATGGCCGTGTTTTTGCGTGCAATTTTGGGTCTTAATGGCACATAATAGAAGTTTAGGCAATGATCATAAATCGACACAATTACATTACACCTCCCATCCAAGACAGCAAATAGAAAGAAACACAAACAAAAAACAACTTCATCAAAATGAAAAAATTCACAAAAAGATATTAGCAATACATACGTGAAAAGATATCTATAACAATAATAAACCACAACAGAAGAACCGTACTGGATTAGTATGTAAATTTTTATGTGTTTGGGTGCAGGGGGATTCAGTTACATTCCCACAAAATGGGCAAATGTCTATAAAAATATTAGTCATACACACACGAAAAGACGAACTATAACAACATTAAACCACGACCGAGGAACAGCGTTTGAACGGTCAGTTGAAATAAAATTTATAAAATGAAACGCAAGATGTGTTTGTAAAACACTAATGCCCTCGGACAACGCATGTGAAATATCAAAGCCGTATTACTAACCAACCAAAGCTATGGCTGATGTTCAAGATTTAATAAACCTACGTCCAGGTCAGGGTCACAAGATAAAGAAATAAGCAGCCACTGGAAAAATCTTGTCACAAGACATGCACACGTGAAATATGAAAGCTCTGTCATTTACAAATCGAAAGTTATGGCCAATGTTAAAGTCTTTAAAAGGTTGGTCAAACGTCAAGGTCAAGTTCACAAGGTAAAAATTATGGTATCACCGGAAAGGTCTTGTGACAAGGAATGCACATGTGAAATTGTTACGAGATGGAATAGGAAACCTCTCTGGTGCTTATGCACATCTAAATTATTTTAGTAGATATATGGTAGGGCGGTGCGAGTGAAATATTTTAGGTGAAATATGGTACGCAAACTGTGATGCTCCATGAACAAGTCATGCACATATCATACGATGTATGCATGAGTGGTTTATAGAGAGCTGTTTTTACAATACAGGGGGCCGCTATAAGGCCGTGTCCTATAGAATTTGCATAAAAATCGCCAACCGCCAAATTGTGCCATATATGATTTTTATTCCCGTCACGTGTTGTGTGGGTGTTCGTTTTGACAGGAGTCATGTCATTGATTTATAGGGTCGTTTCATCAATTTTTCCTATGGGAAATATACTATTTGAACGCAAATCCATTATCTACTCGATTTTTGCTATCTGGCTTTGTTTGTGGCCGGTATCTCCACCTCGCCACGAATTGAGCAAGGTAATATGAGTAGGCATGATTTTCTGGTAGTATTCATAGATATATAAACCCTGAGAAAAACGAACACTTTAGCAGCAGGTCAAGTTGTAACGTATACCTACAACATCGTGTCGGGAAATAGAAAGTATATTGAAAGGTATGTTAAATCTATGTTTAGTATTATTTTTGTATGAACATGCTTGTAGGTTTTGGAGGGGTTTACTTCTAGTATACCCCAACTTTCTGAAGCCTATTCTGAATTCACTGTTGTGGCCTGTAGTGATTAGGCTACTAGCTTTGCCAGCTAGTCGTCGCAGGATTGATCCCAGGCTTCTCCAGTAGTAGAATGAGTCTTTCTAAGTGAGGTCCTGTCTCATGCTGACCCTAGATGTTGGTGAGACGTAAAGTTTGGACACCCGCTCATTCTAGATTCATTTAGGCTTTTAGACCCCTTTTGTAGAATGTAATTAATAAACGCCGGGTCACTTGTTTGATCCATGACTTTTGACTAGCTGTGGTTAGAAAACCGTGGTTCCGTCCCAATATGATATTAGGTGTAGAGGGGACGTAAACTTAAGACGGGTTTAACCATATCTTCATCATCAGGGCAAACTCTTACAAGAGCCTGTTGGGTTATCCGTGATGATGAACCGTAATGAATTTTATTTTACAAGCATGTTCACGTTGATTAGAAATAATTTTGTTCAAGAAGAATTACGAGTTCATTTTGTAATGATGCCGTTTTTGTCTGATAACTCAGTTTGTGCATGTATGTACATATAAAGAACGTGATGATGATAAGTGGGAGTATTTGGTCGCCACACGTCATAACGGCCTGAGCGGCGGGGATGACGTCAGCTGCGTCATCGGCGTCGCGAGAACGGTTGTGACGGGGTGCCTACCAAATACAGAGTGAATTTACGGCAAACAGTGTTGGCCCTTATGAGACACTAACAAATGTTGTGGATTATAGATGAAAATCTTCTGTTGTAGTTTCTATCTGTTATTAATGTATTGAATTTGTGAATAGCTATATTTGTGAGCCGTGTCGCGGAGAAGGATATGAAATAGAGATTGTTATGTTTCCTGTAATTGGCGGCTGACCAGGTAGCGCACAGGCGTGGTCTGTTCAATTGCCTCTTACTTGTGATAATGTAGTGAGCACAAATTTGATGAGTATTATGCTCAGTAGTAGTGAGCATTAATTGATTTCTGTAGTGCTCAGTAAGGAAACATGAACTTTGAGTATTATTGTGTCAAGCGCTGGGTGCTGATAATTTGATGCACAGTCAAGTTGAGTTCTGCTGTACGGTTATTTGTCGCATGCACTAATCAGCCTGTATGTCTGGTCGGCGCATGCGCAATAACGGTATATGCATGAACATATTCTTACTTCTCCGGGAGGGGGATCATGATATAGCATGTATGTTTTGTGACTCGTGTCTTAGTCCAGTTATCATAATTTGCAGGCACAACAATGTGTGACCTGCTGCTCCCTGCTTCATAGCAGCAGGTACTGGTACGACGCTAGGCGTTAGGGTCCAGCAAGGGCGGACAGACCGCCGTAATCAGCGTAGACCAGAATCAGAATCATTGTTCATTGTCAACAAATGTGAGACCATAAAAGAGGTCAACTAACCTGCAGGATATTCGGACGATCGCTAAACCTGTGATCGGCAAATCTGTGATCGGCAACTATGTCGATAGACTAGTGTGCAGTTTGCACTAGTTCGCGAGAGGAAGTTTCACGCGAGAGGGGGATTCACCCTAAGTTATAAACTTGCCAGTCGCGTCTTGTGTTGTTTCTTTTTTTGTTTTTGTTGTTGTTTTTGTTGTTTGCTTCTGTAGGTATTCACGTCACCCGTTCCGAGCACAGAACATTGTTTTGCCTTCGGAGCGGACGTCGTGAGTTGGCTACAGAAGCAACAAATTGTGATGTTTTGTGTTAGTAAGTGTTGTATGTAGATACTGTAAATAATTCATGTCATTCATCTAACATCTTTCTTGTGCCTTACCCCACAGCTGCCCGTACACCTGTCAGAGATCACGCTCGGTTGTCTTGTCAGCATGGGGGTTTGCGGGACGCCGTAAACCCACATGTAACAGAAATATTAAAATAGAAGTGAAGTCAATGATCAGGAATCGATAAAACCATACCATTTACTAATCGTACGTTATGACCAATAGTAAAGGTTTAAAATGTAGGCCAGACGTCAAGGGCAAGGTTATAAGGTCAGAGGTTATGGTGCGACTGTAAAGGTCTTGTGACATGGAATGCACATATGAAATGCCTATCAGTAAACATTCAGAAGTCATGGCCAAAGATAAGGTTTTTAAAAAGTAGGTCGAACGTCCATGTCAAAGTCACGAGGTCAAAGATTATGGTACCACTGGACAGGACGTAACAGGGAATGCACATGTGAAATATGAAAGTCTTGTCACTAACCAGTCAAAGGTAATGACCAATGTTAAAGTTTTTTTAAAAAAGTAGGTCAAATGTCAAGGTCAAGATTACAAGGTCAAAACTTATGGTACCGCTGAAAAGATCTTATGACATAGTATGCACAAGTTATATCTGAAAGCCCTGTCACATACCAATCGGAAAGTATGGCCAATGATAAAGCTTTAACACAGTAGGTCAAACGTCAAGGTCAAATCATGAGGTCGAAATTATGGTACAGCTGGAACGGTCTTGTGATAAGAAATGCACATGTCACATGTGAAAGCACTAACACTTATTAGTCAAAAGTCAAGGCCAATGTTGAAGTTTTTTAAAAGTATGTCAAACGTCAAGGTCAATGTCACGAGGTAAACAATTATGGTACCACTGGTAAGGTCTTGTGACAAGAAATGCACATGTGAAATATAAAAGCCCTACCAGTTACCATTCGAAAGTTATGCCCAGTGTTATGGTTTTTGCGGACAGACAGACAAACAGACGGACAGACAGACAGAAAAGCCAAACTATATGCCTCCGAATCTTTGATTCCGTGTATGTGGAGGGTGCATGAAATACCGGCAGTTGGGGGAGGAGGCTTAAATCGATTGTATGTCTCTATTCTGAGTTTTTACCTATTGAAAAAATATGGATGATATCTTGCAGCAATGTATCTCAAAAACTTTTCAAGCTAGAGTATTGAGAGTTGATGAATGGCTTGTAAGTGATTAGAAAACACCCTGATTTACTTTTTAATACATTCTGAAACCAAATGGATGTTATTAAGTAATGCCCCTTTGAAAATTTGACATTTAGGAGCAAGCATATGGTCCGGGCATAGTGTTTTATCAACACCATTTCTAGTTTTCTAATTTGTTTTATTTCCGTATTTTATTATTTCTTCGGGCCTCCGTGGCCTAGTGGTTAAACGCGCTGACACTTGATCATTAGGTCTCTCACCGCTGTGGTTCGAGCCTCGCTCGGTCACATGTGAGACGCCACGTTCTGCAACGGAAGGTCAGGTAGTTTTTCACCGGGTACGTCGGTTTCCGCCCACCTCTGATTAACGATCGGCTCGATATGAGTGAAATAATTTTGAAAGGGCCGTAAAACCCAACCCCCAATATTAATTCTTATAAAGGATATCGTTTAGATCAAAACTTCTGTCGCGCCTGCTTTAAGCTTAGTGCGATATCGGAGCCCGAGTTTTATCCCATTCGTTCGTCTGTCCTTTTGTCAATACGTCAACACTTGCGTCAATCCTAATGTCAGCCAAATTGTTCAAGTGCATTCAAGCGCGACATAACCTTCGATGGAATTTGATCTTTGTTTCCAAATGAGACCGTTTTTAGGTCTATTTATATATTACATCTATGTCTTGACCGTTTGTCTATTTTGTGGGAAAGTAACTGTCATTTTGGCTTTCCGCTTGTGATGTTTTCATTAGGGTTTAGTTTTATTTCGTGCTTGTGTTTCTTTCCCGTTGGTGCCCCTGATGGGGGTGTTGGGTAGTTGTATCGATTCCTGATCACTGTCTTCAGTTCTGTTTTCTGTATCACATATGTTTATATATAAATAAAAAGGATCATTTAACAATATTTAAATTGATTATGAAAGTTATTCTGGGGTCATTTTTATCATTCCACTTACTAAGAAAGGACATTTGTCTTTTGACTATTAACATATTGATACCAATATCAACGAAACGCCTATACAGACGGCAAATAAGTAAATGTTGATCATTGTAGGGGGTTACGGGGACATAATTTGTCCAACGTATTTCGGCTCCAGGATGGATCGCAGGATGGACTGCAGTGTTCTGGTGGTTCAGAGCCCTGACTCTTAACCATTGAGACTCTCATCGCTGTGGTTCGGGGCTTACAGCGACCATATGTGAGACACCAATCGGTGTAACGTAAGGTTCGCCATTGGCACTTACAGGATCTACAAAGAGTTGCGAGATCATAACAAAAAAAAAATCCGCTTCTAGGCATGTGTTGTGAATGTACGTTGAGGCTGTCTCAGCGAGACAGTTCTAGCGAGCATCATCTGCCTGTGCTTGGAGTGGAGATTGGAAGAATGTCTCGTCATTTCTGTTCTTTTTGCTTCAGAGCGAAAGCATGCCTATCCAATTATCCTGAAAATTTACCCCTAAATTGAAAAATCCCAATATATAGGGTGTCTTGCGTGAGTGCCCGTGTATTTTTGTACGAGCATTTTTGTCCGTTTCCTCAACGTGTCTGATGAGCTTGGCATCGCATCGGCACAAACGCGGGATTCTGTTTATCATATGACAATTGAAATGGACTTTATTCAAGATTTGTATGCATGGGTGTCGGCATCCGGCCATTAATAAACATGACGTCGTAACGGGATGTATCTATCTAGTTAGCATATTTAATTCACTAGTGGATCACAGAGTTTGTTACTTGGCATGGCCGTACTCCCAGACGCGGCGTCGTATGGTGAATGAAATATTTTGACCTTTTATGATGGATTGTTAGAACCCTTTGGAATCACCTCGCGGGTACCAACTTTCTGTGTTTTAGGCGGGCATGGGGTAAATAATGTATACCCTTATGAGTCCCAGTTTTATTGACTGGGTGTGAGGTTTAGGGGTACCCAAATTATATAGGCCTGTTTTCGTGGTGATTTTTCCTTGATAATCTTATTATTATTAGTAGTAGTAGTAGTAGTATCAATGTGTCCAGTTTTTGTGACAGGTATGCCGAACGGTTGGATTAGCGCGATGTTAGCAAAAATAAAAAAATAAAAAAAGCACAATGTGATTTTGGTACCTACATTTTGAGTCAGCTCGTACGAGAGAGGTACCATAAACATACGACATGCGATGATTTAGGTCCGGGTAAACCTGCGCATCGGCGCCGTCTTGCCCGGGCTCCATGGTTTTCTTGCATGATTAAAGACACCGGCCGCATAACGGCAATTTTGTACTACCGCTAGATAACAACTGTAGTGTACGGGTTGGGGCTACTGGTGGTTACCCGATTAGCACTGGCCCTACCCCGGATGACCCTGAAAATGCCTGAACCATGGAACTCGTAGGAACTCGAACGAAAAACTTTGTTTAACAAGCATCTATTTATTATCATAATTATTATTATTATTATTATTATTATTATTATTATTAAGTGTACTAACGTCCGCTGCGATTAATCCCCACCCATAAGCACCATGTCTTTCCTCTTGGATCGGACGCTTGCCTATAATAAGCAAATGTCTGGTCCGAAAGAAAGAAACTAAGAAATTCAGAATGACAAATATTTAACAGATATATCACTAAAACACTGTTGTTCACCATGCTTCATTTTATATGATGCACATGCTATTGTCCGCATGTCATTATATGACCTGGATTGAATAAAGGAATCGTTCTGTTCTGTTCTACAGAAGAGTTAAGAAAAACTCTCTTATTAGAGTTATTCTTCTGCATGTGCGTGGCCAAGAGGATTATCAAAATAGGTTAAAAATGAATCATTGTTTCTTCGTCTGTTTCGTTTCTTGAATTACATTATATAGTTTAAGCAGCTTCACGTAAACAAGAAAAGGTTTGACAGGAAAAATAACAATTGCTGAAAAAGCAACATAAAGGTGTAACATAAAGGTGTACACGAGACACAAATCAGGCCGCCAATACTCAAAATAGAGTGAAGGCAATTATCAGGAAGTTCAAATCCAGTAAAGATAATTATGAGAAAGTTCTAAGATATGACAGCCTTGGTAGGTCAGCATGAAAACTACTTATTGTAATACTTACTAGGTACTGGAACAGATAGGCATAAGCAAACAGTGCAGAACCAGATCAGACTGCTTGCAATTCCGTCTGCACTATTTGCTTTTTTTGCTGGATCGTGAAAACATTTTTGGAGAATTACAGGAAGTTCTCAAATTGTCTCATTACGATAACACTCCTGTGCGCATTGGTGCATTTTTACACATCTCCAGAATAGGCATTTTTCTGATGAAAATCCATGATATTTTTCTTAGAAATACTGCAAACATAGGTTGTGGGTGCTCGTTAGAACCGCCTCATTGAGGCGGTTCTAACGAGTACCCACAACCTATGTCTTAGAGCAAGAATAAGAGAAATAATGTATATCCCCATAAACCCCGTTTTTTTTCTATATAAAGTGGGGTATAGGGGGGTCTTCATTTCACAGACTTGTTCACGTGATGGAATCTTTAGGTTTTTTACTGTAGATATTCGGGGAGGGGGTTAAATCTAAATTTCAGGAATATTTAACCCTCGCTCTCAGTTATAATGCAGATTCTAACAAAATAACAATGACAATCCGACCCGAACACTGAGTCAATATAGCGACACAGAGAGATACATAACTTTGTATGAATCATGGCAATCGTAATCAGGTTTGACGACTCGACATTTACCTGGCGTTAGACAGACCTTGGCGAATCAGAGTTGATTCTGATCAGCAAAAATTAACCTTAGGATCCAGATGCTGTTAGAGCGATGTATGTAATAGACAACAGAAAACGACCATGATGATTGTCCATTTTTGCGACTATGAAGTTTTGGCGTGTTGCCGACCCTGGACAATTTCACTGTGATGATTTGTTTGTTTGTTTGATTTGAAGTTTAACGTCTCCGTCAACACTGTAAAGGTCATTTTGGAGACGTTGCTTCCCATTTTGTGGGACTTTTACCCGACATTGAGATGAAATTACATCCTAAGCGCTGCTGCCCAATGAAACCAATAGGGTTTATAAGCATTGGACGGGCCGACTCGCACTGCTTTGCCTGGGCAGGCTTAGATCCTCTAAGCGGTTCACCAGTACTCGTTTGCGGGTCGGTTTCAGCTCTGCATGGAAGCATCATGCAGCCCATATATTTCTTCAAGACCCGATGGGCGGGGGCCATTCACTGTGATGAATATTTGAACATTCCCAAGCGCGTATGATTGCGTGTATTTCGCGGAAGCTACTTATCACGATGGATTTGCCCTCACTCGATTTGCTATGTGTTTGCTGTGGAGATATTGACTACCTTGTTATGTGTTTCATATAGTGAAAACTAGATGTTTAAGGTGCATCATGTATTCCTCTTCCGGCGTATTTCTTTTCCTCTCAAAAATGGTATGTTCCGCGACTCGCCCTGATTCAGTTTGATTCAATCATTGATACCTCATACCTACTCTCGTCACCACTATTCATTTTGGTGTGTAAACATGTCTAAGATATATCCACCAAACGCCAGACCTGTGGCTTCCGTAGTTGTTGGGCATGTATGTTTTGAACTGCTACACGAACGCATCCATTGACGTTCACAATGTTTAAACCGTTAAAATTAAAGTCCGTTTCAGTTCAAGAGATTTTAATTACCTGATAAATGGGCCCCGTCAAGCGATTTTGGTACTTATCGCCTATGCGAGCAGCGAAGGTTCAGGCGAGCCTGCGCATTCGCGCAGTCTCGCCAGAACCTTCGCTGCTCGCTTGTACAAGCAGTAAATCAAGAGGAACCTTCAGACAGAAGGCCATATCCCTGACCCCTCTGAATGGCTGGGCATGCGCAGTTAAAATTTGTCATGACGGAATGCTCGAAGACCCAAATTCGCTTGGCGGGGCTCAAATAGCTATGATAGAATAAAATAAAATGAGTCAGGACACAGTATTTCCTACAATTTACATGTGCGCCTAGCGAAGACTCGGATCAGCCTGCGTATCCGCGGAGTCTGATCAGAGTCTTCGCTGTGCACCCTAATTATAGCTTAGGACACATTGCTCCTTCTGCAGCAAAAGAAGTCTCTGGTCAGAATATAGCGATACGAAAGCGCACATGTAAATTGTAGCAAATACTGTGCCCGGCTAAAAAGAACATAATATGCCTTTGGAAACCAAAGCGGCTAGGATGTCAAGTCAAACAAACACTTCAGTTTACGTCATTTGTTTTGACAATTACTCCCAGCGAATAAAAACAATACTCTACAGACTTTCATTTGTTGCTATACTGGTAAGTCTAGCGTTTATTTTAATTCTAAATTGCAGTCTGTTGTGGGCATGAGGTTAACAAAATGTGTCTATGTCTCACCCTGACTCAATTAAAGTTGTGGTAGTGATTCTTGGTGACTCGACTGTGATTGCTAAGTCTAAAGGGAGTCTGGTGTATTATAAACACTTTCGTAATTCGACAATCTGACAACGTATTCACTGAGCTCTATACAGGAAAAGTGGGGTTTACCCTGATAGAACAAATCTGTTTCTCACTTTGAACAAATAGACAGACTACGAGAGCTCACTTGAACCGCCTCATTGAGGTTTTACCATTGAGCGTCACCCGTTTATGTCAAGATCGAATATCTGAAAAATAGACAGCCATGAGAAAAATACAAATAAGACAATATCTCCAAAAAACAGGTATGTCGGACCTTGACATAGGTTTACACAAGAAGCCATGGTGACATAGGTTTACACAAGAAGCCATGGTGTCTGTATTGCCGCTGGTATTGCTCCGACTTATAGATTTGTTTTCTGCCGCTTCCGTTCAGTTCAGTGGAGCCGGCAATACTTATATGTTTAAAAATAATCTTAGAGTTATACTATTCCTATCAAATCGTCCATCCTTCGAAAATATACCAATCCGTTTAGAGGAAGTGGAATGTATCTTAATATTTCTTAGTGCAGTGCTAAGAGGTGTCGTTCGTAGTTATGCACTGCGTCACCCGTTTCTTCATCTGTAAATGGTAGACGCTTTTCTGGTATAAACATGTCCGATTTGACTAGAAAGTGTACAGGTTTGATAATATATGTGATAACCTGACGTGCTGCAAACTGTAAAATGCAATACGTCGGGCAAACTAATCGCATACTAAACACAAGATTTAACGATTACAATCGCAGAATGAGAAAGCCTAAAAACTGATACTTTCCTCCACCGTCAATTTAAACGTACAGGTCATTCTATGAATGATATTTCTATATAACCAGTGGAAAACATTTACTGCGATTTAAATTCGACAGCTAGATTTAAAATTATTAAACGACACGAAACTGAATTAAAATACATTAACTTATTACAGACTTCTTTTCCATTGGGCCTTAATGGCAACATTCATAATGAGAGTAATATATCTCTAAAATGCCTGATTTTAATGTTTTCTCGAATCTGGAATGTCGAAAACTTAAAACTAGATTTCACCGCACTGGAAAGATGGCAACTGTAAACGTAAATTACGCGCTTTTAAAAGAAACATTTTTAGGCTGAAGTGGCTGTCCATAATATTATTGAATCATTGACGCTACCCAATGCTTGCATTTCAAAGTTCATTACCCATTTTTGTATTACGTATTCTGGCGACACAGGTGTGAATAAATTCTACGATACTTCTAATCAGTTAAATGACGAAGCTCTTTTAACTAGAGGTTATACTCAGCATGCACTTCGTCCTTTCATCGATCTGTAATTAATCACAAACCTTATTAAATCATAATATCTTTGAAATCCATTAATCGGGGTTTGGATTTTATAGATTTGCCTGGTATCTTCCGGGACAGATCGGTAATTTCATCCATTCCTATTTGTTTTCAAAATATTGAAACATCCATCGTTTGCTATAAATATAAAACTATCGTTTTTAATTTCAATAAACTTGTATCGGATATTGCTATCGATACTTAAACTCTTGATATCAAAGATTGCTATCCTGCTTACTGGCAATTTAAAAACATTCATGATTCTAGGATACGAAGTATAATTTCTAAAGGACTGACATATCGATGTCCATCTAAAATTGATTTCAATAAGTGTAGACAAGATATTGATTCTGCCAGTTAAATAAAGCAAGTTCTTCTGATACCGAGGCCCCGTTTTTGGATTTACATCTATCTATTGTAGATGGATTTGTTTCGTGCAAAATTAATGATAAACGCGATGACTTTGATTTTGAGATTGTAAATTTTCCTTTTTTGGATGGTGATGTTCCTCGTGCGCCATCCTATGGCGTTTATATTTCGCAATTAATTCGATTTGCTAGTGTATGTAGTCATGTAACTGACTTCAACACTCGTAATAAATTATTAACGGCTAAACTCCTTAATCAGGGTTATCGGTACCATAAACTACGCAAAGCCTTTTCAAAATTTTATAGACGCCATTCTGATTTAATTTCAAAATTCAATATTGGACTTAAATCTCTTCTGCAACAAGGTCTATCGGAACCCGAATTTTATGGTGACTTAGTATATAAATTCAGAAAAATATATAACCGCAATGACTTCAGCACCCAATTTCGTAAAATCATTCTTCGATATAAAAAGATTGGGTACAACATGGATATTATACGACAGACTGCATGCATGGTAGTTAACCCAATCACGGTTGGCAACTTTGCTTCCCTCTTTAATTGCACGCCGGTGGGTCAGGCCTCAGATTCTATGACGGCTCCAACGTAAAGGCTTATTGAAAATTAAAGAGATAATGTTGGTTGGTGCCTGATGCTCTGTCTATGGTCGGGCTCATCGGAGTCTAACTGTTGGTTTTCTTTTGCTCCAGCATTTCAGTGGTTTCTTGCTGTCGAGTCCTCACCGTTGTCTCACCTCTGTGGTTCTTTGATTTCTGTGTTCATGGAGATGTTGCACTGATGAGTTAGGAGGCCTTCATGCGGACTGAACAATTTATTTGTCTAAATCGCGACGGAAGTAAGGGCGAGGATTGTGGCCACGTAAAATCGATTTAAGCCCCCCCCCCCCCCCAGTGGAAATCTTCCACTGACCGTTCCAAGGCGGCTCTTCTGTGGCGATTTATTTATGTTGTTGTTTGTTACTTACTGTGTGTATCACTTGTGTCTTTTAATTTTGGATGGCCATATGGCCATTTTGTGGGAAAGTAACTGTCCATATGGCCTTCCTTTGTTTAGGTTTCCATTATGGTCTGGTCGCTTAATGTTTGTATTTCTTTCCCTTTGGTGTCTTTTATGGATGGAGTAAGTTAATTGTATCAATTCCTGATCTTTGTTTTACTTCTACTTTGCATATCAGGGCTGTTTTGTTTGTGCCGTGTGGCGGCTGTAAAAGGTCTCCCCGTACATGCATTTAATGCTCTTATTTTTCCAATCCTCAGGGATTGCTTATGCAATTGCTTTTCACTGTTCCATCAATTGACATCCTTTAGATACCTGTTGAAGGTCATTATTAAACCGATGTTCGTTCCTCGTTGTATAACAACTGCTTGTTTGACATCCCTGTACTTTAAGTAGACTAGGATGTTTTGTGGGCTTTTGTTGTACCGACCTTCTATTCGAAGGAATCTTCTTCAGTAATTTTATTTATTTAATAACCGGTATGAACATCGCTTTAGTTTTGACGGTATCACAACCTTACTAACCAAAATGAGTATTACAAATACATTTAAAATATCAATATCACCCCTTAGGTTACACTCTGCTTCTTCTGTACGGATTCCCCATTCTATTAAGAACTTTAATACTATGTTGCCTTCGGTATTGGTTAGACCCTTAAATTTGTCTTCTGTAACTTCAGTTAATCTCAAAGGAGCAGGCAATACCAATGTTTTTGGGAGTAGTCTTCGTATAAGACTATCTCCTCTCAAATCACCCATCCTTCGAAAATATACTAATCCGTGGAAAAGAAGTGGAATGTATCCTAGTATTTCTAAGTGCAATGCCAAGAGGTGCAGATGTTGTTCGCATTTAAGCACTGCGTCTACCGTTACTTCATCTGTAAACGGTAGACGCTTCTCTGTAGTTAACATGTCTGATTTGACATGACAGTCTACAGATTTAATTTATCTAATTACTTGACGTGCTGCAAACTGTAATATGCAGTACGTCGGTCAAACTAACCGCATGCTTAAAACTAGATTGAACGAGCATTATCGTAGAATGAGTAAGCCTTAGAAAACTGACACTTTCTTGTACCGTCACTTTCGACGTACAGGTCATTCTGTAAATAACATTATTATACAACCAGTGGAAAAACTTTATTACGATGCAAATTCTACATCTAGATTCAAAATAATCAAAAGACATGAAGCTGAACTGAAATGGATTAAATTTTTACAGACCCCTTTTCCACTGGGATTTAATGACAACATTTATCATGAGGGTAATATTTCCAGAATGCCGATCTTTGTGCAGTTATTTTTTCCTTTTGGTCCTTTGAGATCAGCGTGAATATTCTGAGAAATCGGAAATGAATTATTTGTTTAGACTCATATTCTAGACATGTGTTTAATTATTTGGACCCAATTTTTATTTATATCAGTATTTGAATCGACTGCCTATTCGAAATTCGCAAAATTGCAGTATGTTCCCTCTGGCTTTCTTTGCCGGATCATTACAGGGTCACTGATGAGGCTTTATTAGCCGAAACTACGTAGTATGACCCATCTTCTTTCTTATGAATGTTTTCATTGCTCTTAAAGGATCTCATTTTAGATTTTTATTTGCCTTCACTGCAGCTGGTGTTGTGCCGTGTGGCGGCCGTAAAACGTCTCCCCGTACATCTACCATAGTGCAGTTTATATTTTACTTTTGGTCCTTTGAGATCAGCGTGAATATTCTGAGAAATCGGAAAAGAATTATTGGTTTAGACTCATATTCTAGACATGTGTTTAATTATTTGGACCCAATTTTTATTTATATCAGTATTTGAATCGACTGCCTATTCGAAATTCGCAAAATTGCAGTATGTTCCCTCTGGCTTTCTTTGCCGGATCATTACAGGGTCACTGATGAGGCTTTATTAGCCGAAACTACGTAGTATGACCCATCTTCTTTCTTATGAATGTTTTCATTGCTCTTAAAGGATCTCATTTTAGATTTTTATTTGATATTTTCTCACTCCTGGAATGTCGAAAACGCAGAACTAGATCTCACGGCACCAGGAAAAATGGTAACTTTAAACGTAAATCACGTGCGTTTAAACGTAACAATACTAGACTGAAGTGACTGTCAATTATATTATCAAATCATGGACGCCACTCTATGCTTTCATTTTTAAGTTCATTACCCGTTTCTGTTTTACGTCTTCTGGACACCGAGGCGAATAAATTCTACGATAGTTCTCATCAGTTATATGATGCGGCTCTCTTAACTAGAGGCTATACTCAGCATACTCTCCGTCCTTACATTGATTCTGAAATTAATCATAAACGTCATTTCTTCAAAATATCCTTCATTAATAAGGGTATGGATTTTATAGATTTGCCCAGTATCTTCCGTGAGAGATCGGTGCTTTCTTCCATTCCTGCTTATTTTCAAAATACTGAAACACCTATAATTTGCTATAAATATAACAAACCTGTTAGATGTATCATTTTTAATTTCAATAAACTTGTTTCAGATCTTGATATTGATACTAATACTCCTGATTCATGTGATTGTAAAAACTCAAAGTATTGCTATCCTGCTGCTGGTCATGTAATTACTGGCAATTTGAAAATTATTCCTGATTCTAGGATAAGGAATATAATTTCTAAAGGACCGAAATATCGGTTTCCTTCTAAAATTGATTTCAGTAAATGTGGAGATGAAAACGCTGCTTCCTTGAATGAATTCGGTAATCGATGGTGTAAGCGAGAGTATGTTGAGTGTAAAGCCCTAAAGGACTGGAAACTTAGCATTTTAAGACTAGTGAATAAACGCATTTCTTTCTATTCTCAAAATACTAACTTATTACCTCCTAAGCCCAAGACGTCTTTACGTCATCTTAAACTAGGTATTCAAGAATTTCATAAGAAGTTTGTTTTGGCCCCTGCAGACAAGGCCGCTAACAACGTCGTCGTTGTGTGACGGCCCCACTATGTTAACACGCTTAAGCAGGAGCTTGGTGGTACTAAGGCCTATGAACTTCAGCCTTTGGCTGAAGAGAGAGCTATAGTAGATAAACATGTTTGTCTTTCAGCCACCAAGTTTGCTGTGTGTGTTAACGAAGGCCAAGACAAGCTTCCTACGCTATACTGGTTACCAAAACTTCATAAAAAACCTTACAAAGCACGGTTTATTGCAAATTCTAGTTCTTGCACTACCACTGAACTTTCTAAATTATTAACTTCCTGTCTTACTGCTATTAAAACGCATGTAATTAAATATTGTGATAAAGTCTTTGAAAGATCAGGAAGAAATCTGTTTTGGTCTATAAAAAATTCGAATGAGGTTTTAAATAAATTGAAATCTAGACAGTTTCGTGCTTCTAGTCTGTCTACCTACGATTTTTCCACTCTTTACACTACACTTCCTCATAATCTTATAAAAGAAAAGCTTAACGATTTAATTGAATGGGCTTTTCACAGAGAAGATTCTCTCTATCTTGCATGTAATGTCAGAAATGCATTTTTCACTTCTAAAGAGCATAAGAATTATACACTTTGGTCATGTCAGAAAGTGTGTGATGCCCTCACCTTTCTACTTGACAATATTTATATTAGATTCGGTACTAAGTTATTTAGACAAATTGTGGGTATTCCTATGGGTACTAATTGCGCACCTCTTGTGGCTAATCTGTTCTTGTATTGTTATGAAAGAGACTTCATTTTGTCGCTTTCCATTGATAACCAATCTGAAATTATTGAAGCTTTTAGCTCTACTTCTAGATATTTAGATGATTTATTAAATATTGATAATACCTATTTTGATGGTTTGATCAGTCAGATTTACCCCCTAGAACTTCAGTTAAATAAAGCAAGTTCTTCTGATACCGAGGCCCCGTTTTTGGATTTACATCTATCTATTGTAGATGGATTTGTTTCGTGCAAAATTTATGATAAACGCGATGACTTTGATTTTGAGATTGTAAATTTTCCTTTTTTGGATGGTGATGTTCCTCGTGCGCCATCCTATGGCGTTTATATTTCGCAATTAATTCGATTTGCTAGAGTGTGTAGTCATGTAACTGACTTCAACACTCGTAATAAATTATTAACGGCTAAACTCCTTAATCAGGGTTATCGGTACCATAAAATACGCAAAGCCTTTTCAAAATTTTATAGACGCCATTCTGATTTAATTTCAAAATTCAATATTGGACTTAAATCTCTTCTGCAACAAGGTCTATCGGAACCCGAATTTTATGGTGACTTGGTATATAAATTCAGAAAAATATATAACCGCAATGACGTCAGCACCCAATTTCGTAAAATCATTCTTCGATATAAAAAGATTGGGTACAACATGGATATTATACGACAGACTGCATGGTAGTTAACCCAATCACGGTTGGCAACTTTGCTTCCCTCTTTAATTGCACGCCGGTGGGTCAGGCCTCAGATTCTATGACGGCTCCAACGTAAAGGCTTATTGAAAATGAAAGAGATAATGTTGGTTGGTGCCTGATGCTCTGTCTCTGGTCGGGCTCATCGGAGTCTAACTGTTGGTTTTCTTTTGCTCCAGCATTTCAGTGGTTTCTTGCTGTCGAGTCCTCACCGTTGTCTCACCTCTGTGGTTCTTTGATTTCTGTGTTCATGGAGATGTTGCACTGATGAGTTAGGAGGCCTTCATGCGGACTGAACAAATTATTTGTCTAAATCGCGACGGAAGTAAGGGCGAGGATTGTGGCCACGTAAAATCGATTTAAGCCCCCCAGTGGAAATCTTCCACTGACCGTTCCAAGGCGGCTCTTCTGTGGCGATTTATTTATGTTGTTGTTTGTTACTTACTGTGTGTATCACTTGTGTCTTTTAATTTTGGATGGCCATATGGCCATTTTGTGGGAAAGTAACTGTCCATATGGCCTTCCTTTGTTTAGGTTTCCATTATGGTCTGGTCGCTTAATGTTTGTATTTCTTTCCCTTTGGTGTCTTTTATGGATGGAGTAAGTTAATTGTATCAATTCCTGATCTTTGTTTTACTTTTACTTTGCATATCAGGGCTGTTTTGTTTGTGCCGTGTGGCGGCTGTAAAAGGTCGCCCCGTACATGCAATTAATGCTCTTATTTTTCCAATCCTCAGGGATTGCTTATGCAATTGCTTTTCACTGTTCCATCAATTGACATCCTTTAGATACCTGTTGAAGGTCATTATTAAACCGATGTTCGTTCCTCGTTGTATAACAACTGCTTGTTTGACATCCCTGTACTTTAAGTAGACTAGGATGTTTTGTGGGCTTTTGTTGTACCGACCTTCTATTCGAAGGAATCTTCTTCAGTAATTTTATTTATTTAATAACCGGTATGAACATCGCTTTAGTTTTGACGGTATCACAACCTTACTAACCAAAATGAGTATTACAAATACATTTAAAATATCAATATCACCCCTTAGGTTACACTCTGCTTCTTCTGTACGGATTCCCCATTCTATTAAGAACTTTAATACTATGTTGCCTTCGGTATTGGTTAGACCCTTAAATTTGTCTTCTGTAACTTCAGTTAATCTCAAAGGAGCAGGCAATACCAATGTTTTTGGGAGTAGTCTTCGTATAAGACTATCTCCTCTCAAATCACCCATCCTTCGAAAATATACTAATCCGTGGAAAAGAAGTGGAATGTATCCTAGTATTTCTAAGTGCAATGCCAAGAGGTGCAGATGTTGTTCGCATTTAAGCACTGCGTCTACCGTTACTTCATCTGTAAACGGTAGACGCTTCTCTGTAGTTAACATGTCTGATTTGACATGACAGTCTACAGATTTAATTTATCTAATTACTTGACGTGCTGCAAACTGTAATATGCAGTACGTCGGTCAAACTAACCGCATGCTTAAAACTAGATTGAACGAGCATTATCGTAGAACGAGTAAGCCTAAGAAAACTGACACTTTCTTGTACCGTCACTTTCGACGTACAGGTCATTCTGTAAATAACATTATTATACAACCAGTGGAAAAACTTTATTACGATGCAAATTCTACATCTAGATTCAAAATAATCAAAAGACATGAAGCTGAACTGAAATGGACTAAATTTTTACGGACCCCTTTTCCACTGGGATTTAATGACAACATTTATCATGAGGGTAATATTTCCAGAATGCCGGACTTTGATATTTTCTCACTCCTGGAATGTCGCAAACGCAGAACTAGATCTCACGGCACCAGGAAAAATGGTAACTTTAAACGTAAATCACGTGCGTTTAAACGTTACAATACTAGACTGAAGTGACTGTCAATTATATTATTAAATCATGGACGCCACTCTATGCTTTCATTTTTAAGTTCATTACCCGTTTCTGTTTTACGTCTTCTGGACACCGAGGCGAATAAATTCTACGATAGTTCTCATCAGTTATATGATGCGGCTCTCTTAACTAGAGGCTATACTCAGCATACTCTCCGTCCTTACATTGATTCTGAAATTAATCATAAACGTCATTTCTTCAAAATATCCTTCATTAATAAGGGTATGGATTTTATAGATTTGCCCAGTATCTTTCGTGAGAGATCGGTGCTTTCTTCCATTCCTGCTTATTTTCAAAATACTGAAACACCTATAATTTGCTATAAATATAACAAACCTGTTAGATCTATCATTTTTAATTTCAATAAACTTGTTTCAAATCTTGATATTGATACTAATACTCCTGATTCATGTGATTGTAAAAACTCAAAGTATTGCTATCCTGCTGCTGGTCATGTAATTACTGGCAATTTGAAAATTATTCCTGATTCTAGGATAAGGAATATAATTTCTAAAGGACCGAAATATCGGTTTCCTTCTAAAATTGATTTCAGTAAATGTAGAGATGAAATCGCTGCTTCCTTGAATGAATTCGGTAATCGATGGTGTAAGCGAGAGTATGTTGAGTGTAAAGCCCTAAAGGACTGGAAACTTAGCATTTTAAGACTAGTGAATAAACGCATATCTTTCTATTCTCAAAATACTAACTTATTACCTCCTAAGCCCAAGACGTCTTTACGTCATCTTAAACTAGGTATTCAAGAATTTCATAAGAAGTTTGTTTTGGCCCCTGCAGACAAGGCCGCTAACAACGTCGTCGTTGTGTGACGGCTCCACTATGTTAACACGCTTAAGCAGGAGCTTGGTGGTACTAAGGCCTATAAACTTCAGCCTTTGGCTGAAGAGAGAGCTATAGTAGATAAACATGTTTGTCTTTCAGCCACCAAGTTTGTTGTGTGTGTTAACGAAGGCCAAGACAAGCTTCCTACGCTATACTGGTTACCAAAACTTCATAAAAACCTTACAAAGCACGGTTTATTGCAAATTCTAGTTCTTGCACTACCACTGAACTTTCTAAATTATTAACTTCCTGTCTTACTGCTATTAAAACGCATGTAATTAAATATTGTGATAAAGTCTTTGAAAGATCAGGAAGAAATCTGTTTTGGTCTATAAAAAATTCGAATGAGGTTTTAAATAAATTGAAATCTAGACAGTTTCGTGCTTCTAGTCTGTCTACCTGTCTAAACTCCTTAATCAGGGTTATCGGTACCATAAACTACGCAAAGCCTTTTCAAAATTTTATAGACGCCATTCTGATTTAATTTCAAAATTCAATATTGGACTAAAATCTCTTCCGCAACAAGGTCTATCGGAACCCGAATTTTATGGTGACGCATATCTTTCTATTCTCAAAATACTAACTTATTACCTCCTAAGCCCAAGACGTCTTTACGTCATCTTAAACTAGGTATTCAAGAATTTCATAAGAAGTTTGTTTTGGCCCCTGCAGACAAGGCCGCTAACAACGTCGTCGTTGTGTGACGGCTCCACTATGTTAACACGCTTAAGCAGGAGCTTGGTGGTACTAAGGCCTATAAACTTCAGCCTTTGGCTGAAGAGAGAGCTATAGTAGATAAACATGTTTGTCTTTCAGCCACCAAGTTTGTTGTGTGTGTTAACGAAGGCCAAGACAAGCTTCCTACGCTATACTGGTTACCAAAACTTCATAAAAACCTTACAAAGCACGGTTTATTGCAAATTCTAGTTCTTGCACTACCACTGAACTTTCTAAATTATTAACTTCCTGTCTTACTGCTATTAAAACGCATGTAATTAAATATTGTGATAAAGTCTTTGAAAGATCAGGAAGAAATCTGTTTTGGTCTATAAAAAATTCGAATGAGGTTTTAAATAAATTGAAATCTAGACAGTTTCGTGCTTCTAGTCTGTCTACCTATGATTTTTCCACTCTTTACACTACACTTCCTCATAATCTTATAAAAGAAAAGCTTAACGATTTAATTGAATGGGCTTTTCACAGAGAAGATTCTCTCTATCTTGCATGTAATGTCAGAAATGCATTTTTCACTTCTAAAGAGCATAAGAATTATACACTTTGGTCATGTCAGAAAGTGTGTGATGCCCTCACCTTTCTACTTGACAATATTTATATTAGATTCGGTACTAAGTTATTTAGACAAATTGTGGGTATTCCTATGGGTACTAATTGCGCACCTTTTGTGGCTGATCTGTTCTTGTATTGTTATGAAAGAGACTTCATTTTGTCGCTTTCCATTGATAACCAATCTGAAATTATTGAAGCTTTTAGCTCTACTTCTAGATATTTAGATGATTTATTAAATATTGATAATACCTATTTTGATGGTTTGATCAGTCAGATTTACCCCCTAGAACTTCAGTTAAATAAAGCAAGTTCTTCTGATACCGAGGCCCCGTTTTTGGATTTACATCTATCTATTGTAGATGGATTTGTTTCGTGCAAAGTTTATGATAAACGCGATGACTTTGATTTTGAGATTGTAAATTTTCCTTTTTTGGATGGTGATGTTCCTCGTGCGCCATCCTATGGCGTTTATATTTCGCAGTTAATTTGATTTGCTAGAGTGTGTAGTCATGTAACTGACTTCAACACTCGTAATAAATTATTAACGGCTAAACTCCTTAATCAGGGTTATCGGTACCATAAACTACGCAAAGCCTTTTCAAAATTTTATAGACGCCATTCTGATTTAATTTCAAAATTCAATATTGGACTTAAATCTCTTCTGCAACAAGGTCTATCGGAACCCGAATTTCATGGTGACTTAGTATATAAATTCAGAAAAATATATAACCGCAATGACGTCAGCACCCAATTTCGTAAAATCATTCTTCGATATAAAAAGATTGGGTACAACATGGATATTATACGACAGACTGCATGCATGGTAGTTAACCCAATCACGGTTGGCAACTTTGCTTCCCTCTTTAATTGCACGCCGGTGGGTCAGGCCTCAGATTCTATGACGGCTCCAACGTAAAGGCTTATTGAAAATGAAAGAGATAATGTTGGTTGGTGCCTGATGCTCTGTCTCTGGTCGGGCTCATCGGAGTCTAACTGTTGGTTTTCTTTTGCTCCAGCATTTCAGTGGTTTCTTGCTGTCGAGTCCTCACCGTTGTCTCACCTCTGTGGTTCTTTGATTTCTGTGTTCATGGAGATGTTGCACTGATGAGTTAGGAGGCCTTCATGCGGACTGAACAAATTATTTGTCTAAATCGCGACGGAAGTAAGGGCGAGGATTGTGGCCACGTAAAATCGATTTAAGCCCCCCAGTGGAAATCTTCCACTGACCGTTCCAAGGCGGCTCTTCTGTTGCGATTTATTTATAATGTTGTTTGTTACTTACTGTGTGTATCACTTGTGTCTTTTAATTTTGGATGGCCATATGGCCATTTTGTGGGAAAGTAACTGTCCATATGGCCTTCCTTTGTTTAGGTTTCCATTATGGTCTGGTCGCTTAATGTTTGTATTTCTTTCCCTTTGGTGTCTTTTATGGATGGAGTAAGTTAATTGTATCAATTCCTGATCTTTGTTTTACTTCTACTTTGCATATCAGGGCTGTTTTGTTTGTGCCGTGTGGCGGCTGTAAAAGGTCTCCCCGTACATGCATTTAATGCTCTTATTTTTCCAATCCTCAGGGATTGCTTATGCAATTGCTTTTCACTGTTCCATCAATTGACATCCTTTAGATACCTGTTGAAGGTCATTATTAAACCGATGTTCGTTCCTCGTTGTATAACAACTGCTTGTTTGACATCCCTGTACTTTAAGTAGACTAGGATGTTTTGTGGGCTTTTGTTGTACCGACCTTCTATTCGAAGGAATCTTCTTCAGTAATTTTATTTATTTAATAACCGGTATGAACATCGCTTTAGTTTTGACGGTATCACAACCTTACTAACCAAAATGAGTATTACAAATACATTTAAAATATCAATATCACCCCTTAGGTTACACTCTGCTTCTTCTGTACGGATTCCCCATTCTATTAAGAACTTTAATACTATGTTGCCTTCGGTATTGGTTAGACCCTTAAATTTGTCTTCTGTAACTTCAGTTAATCTCAAAGGAGCAGGCAATACCAATGTTTTTGGGAGTAGTCTTCGTATAAGACTATCTCCTCTCAAATCACCCATCCTTCGAAAATATACTAATCCGTGGAAAAGAAGTGGAATGTATCCTAGTATTTCTAAGTGCAATGCCAAGAGGTGCAGATGTTGTTCGCATTTAAGCACTGCGTCTACCGTTACTTCATCTGTAAACGGTAGACGCTTCTCTGTAGTTAACATGTCTGATTTGACATGACAGTCTACAGATTTAATTTATCTAATTACTTGACGTGCTGCAAACTGTAATATGCAGTACGTCGGTCAAACTAACCGCATGCTTAAAACTAGATTGAACGAGCATTATCGTAGAATGAGTAAGCCTAAGAAAACTGACACTTTCTTGTACCGTCACTTTCGACGTACAGGTCATTCTGTAAATAACATTATTATACAACCAGTGGAAAAACTTTATTACGATGCAAATTCTACATCTAGATTCAAAATAATCAAAAGACATGAAGCTGAACTGAAATGGATTAAATTTTTACAGACCCCTTTTCCACTGGGATTTATAGACAATATTTATCATGAGGGTAATATTTCCAGAATGCCGGACTTTGATATTTTCTCAGTCCTGGAATGTCGAAAACGCAGAACTAGATCTCACGGCACCAGGAAAAATGGTAACTTTAAACGTAAATCACGTGCGTTTAAACGTAACAATACTAGACTGAAGTGACTGTCAATTATATTATTAAATCATGGACGCCACTCTATGCTTTCATTTTCAAGTTCATTACCCGTTTCTGTTTTACGTCTTCTGGACACCGAGGCGAATAAATTCTACGATAGTTCTCATCCGTTATATGATGCGGCTCTCTTAACTAGAGGCTATACTCAGCATACTCTCCGTCCTTACATTGATTCTGAAATTAATCATAAACGTCATTTCTTCAAAATATCCTTCATTAATAAGGGTATGGATTTTATAGATTTGCCCAGTATCTTCCGTGAGAGATCGGTGCTTTCTTCCATTCCTGCTTATTTTCAAAATACTGAAACACCTATAATTTGCTATAAATATAACAAACCTGTTAGATCTATCATTTTTAATTTCAATAAACTTGTTTCAGATCTTGATATTGATACTAATACTCCTGATTCATGTGATTGTAAAAACTCAAAGTATTGCTATCCTGCTGCTGGTCATGTAATTACTGGCAATTTGAAAATTATTCCTGATTCAAGGATAAGGAATATAATTTCTAAAGGACCGAAATATCGGTTTCCTTCTAAAATTGATTTCAGTAAATGTAGAGATGAAATCGCTGCTTCCTTGAATGAATTCGGTAATCGATGGTGTAAGCGAGAGTATGTTGAGTGTAAAGCCCTGAAGGACTGGAAACTTAGCATTTTAAGACTAGTGAATAAACGCATTTCTTTCTATTCTCAAAATACTAACTTATTACCTCCTAAGCCCAAGACGTCTTTACGTCATCTTAAACTAGGTATTCAAGAATTTCATAAGAAGTTTGTTTTGGCCCCTGCAGACAAGGCCGCTAACAACGTCGTCGTTGTGTGACGACTCCACTATGTTAACACGCTTAAGCAGGAGCTTGGTGGTACTAAGGCCTATGAACTTCAGCCTTTGGCTGAAGAGAGAGCTATAGTAGATAAACATGTTTGTCTTTCAGCCACCAAGTTTGCTGTGTGTGTTAACGAAGGCCAAGACAAGCTTCCTACGCTATACTGGTTACCAAAACTTCATAAAAAACCTTACAAAGCACGATTTATTGCAAATTCTAGTTCTTGCACTACCACTGAACTTTCTAAATTATTAACTTCCTGTCTTACTGCTATTAAAACGCATGTAATTAAATATTGTGATAAAGTCTTTGAAAGATCAGGAAGAAATCTGTTTTGGTCTATAAAAAATTCGAATGAGGTTTTAAATAAATTGAAATCTAGACAGTTTCGTGCTTCTAGTCTGTCTACCTACGATTTTTCCACTCTTTACACTACACTTCCTCATAATCTTATAAAAGAAAAGCTTAACGATTTAATTGAATGGGCTTTTCACAGAGAAGATTCTCTCTATCTTGCATGTAATGTCAGAAATGCATTTTTCACTTCTAAAGAGCATAAGAATTATACACTTTGGTCATGTCAGAAAGTGTGTGATGCCCTCACCTTTCTACTTGACAATATTTATATTAGATTCGGTACTAAGTTATTTAAACAAATTGTGGGTATTCCGATGGGTACTAATTGCGCACCTCTTGTGGCTGATCTGTTCTTGTATTGTTATGAAAGAGACTTCATTTTGTCGCTTTCCATTGATAACCAATCTGGAATTATTGAAGCTTTTAGCTCTACTTCTAGATATTTAGATGATTTATTAAATATTGATAATACCTATTTTGATGGTTTGATCAGTCAGATTTACCCCCTAGAACTTCAGTTAAATAAAGCAAGTTCTTCTGATACCGAGGCCCCGTTTTTGGATTTACATCTATCTATTGTAGATGGATTTGTTTCGTGCAAAACTTATGATAAACGCGATGACTTTGATTTTGAGATTGTAAATTTTCCTTTTTTGGATGGTGATGTTCCTCGTGCGCCATCCTATGGCGTTTATATTTCGCAATTAATTCGATTTGCTAGAGTCTGTAGTCATGTAACTGACTTCAACACTCGTAATAAATTATTAACGTCTAAACTCCTTAATCAGGGTTATCGGTACCATAAACTACGCAAAGCCTTTTCAAAATTTTATAGACGCCATTCTGATTTAATTTCAAAATTCAATATTGGACTAAAATCTCTTCCGCAACAAGGTCTATCGGAACCCGAATTTTATGGTGACTTAGTATATAAATTCAGAAAAATATATAACCGCAATGACTTCAGCACCCAATTTCGTAAAATCATTCTTCGATATAAAAAGATTGGGTACAACATGGATATTATACGACAGACTGCATGCATGGTAGTTAACCCAATCACGGTTGGCAACTTTGCTTCCCTCTTTAATTGCACGCCGGTGGGTCAGGCCTCAGATTCTATGACGGCTCCAACGTAAAGGCTTATTGAAAATGAAAGAGATAATGTTGGTTGGTGCCTGATGCTCTGTCTCTGGTCGGGCTCATCGGAGTCTAACTGTTGGTTTTCTTTTACTCCAGAATTTCAGTGGTTTCTTGCTGTCGAGTCCTCACCGTTGTCTCACCTCTGTGGTTATTTGATTTCTGTGTTCATGGAGATGTTGCACTGATGAGTTAGGAGGCCTTCATGCGGACTGAACAAATTATTTGTCTAAATCGCGACGGAAGTAAGGGCGAGGATTGTGGCCACGTAAAATCGATTTAAGCCCCCCAGTGGAAATCTTCCACTGACCGTTCCAAGGCGGCTCTTCTGTGACGATTTATTTATGTTGTTGTTTGTTACTTACTGTGTGTATCACTTGTGTCTTTTAATTTTGGATGGCCATATGGCCATTTTGTGGGAAAGTAACTGTCCATATGGCCTTCCTTTGTTTAGGTTTCCATTATGGTCTGGTCGCTTAATGTTTGTATTTCTTTCCCTTTGGTGTCTTTTATGGATGGAGTAAGTTAATTGTATCAATTCCTGATCTTTGTTTTACTTCTACTTTGAATGAATTTTGTAATCAATTGGGAAAACGGGAGTATGTTGAGAATAAAACCCTTAAAGAATGGAATCTTAGCACCTTGAAACTAGTGAATAAACACATTTCTTCATACTCTAAAAATAGACCTATTACCGCCTTAACATAAGATGTTTTACGTCACTCTAGGTATTTAAGAATTTCATAAGAAACCTAGAAGTGAAGGCAATGATCAGGAAGCGATACAATTATCCCACACCTCCCACCAGAGACAACAAAGGGTTTTCATTAAGGTCTAGTTATTTCATGTGTGTGTTTCTTTCCCTTTTGTGACTCTGATCATTGTCTTCACATCTTTTAGTCTTATTAATAAGCTGCATACGCGTATTTGAAGAAGATATATGGGAGATTACTAAGGGTCATTTACTTATTGCTCGGCACAAATACATTGTATTGTCTAAAAATGCAGAATTCTTTGTAGGGGTCCTACGTACACAATTTAACAATGATCGGAAGTGTATTTAAATATTGCTGCAGGCTGGCAAAATAGTGCGATATATCTAATTTGTACAATTGTGTCGCTTAAATGTTATTATCGTCCTACATTTGTCCGTTGACCGCTATTCCTTGTATTTGTTGCGCAGAAAGTATTTTATATTAATATTTGTCTTGCGCAAAGTCGGATTTTAAAACTTTGAAAGCAATCTGCCAATTTACAGAAAGTCTAGATTTATTTCGCTTGATATAGGCGCAAGCGTCTATGAATGCGAATCTTTTTAACAAAGTTATAAATCCAAGGGATAAATTCCTTGTCGAAAGAATGCGCTCTTGGCGATCTAATTTTATTTTCGAGTGAAAGGGTTCTTCTGTGGCGGTTTATTTATGGTGTTGTTTGTTACTTACTGTGTGTATCACTTGTGTCTTTTTATTTTGGATGGACATATGGCCATTTTGTGGGAAAGTAACTGTCCTTATGGCCTTCCTTTGTTTAGGTTTCCATTATGGTCTGGTCGCTTAATGTTTGTGTTTCTTTCCCTTTGGTGTCTTTGATGGGTGGAGAAAGTTAATTGTATCGATTCCTGATCTTTGTTTTACTTCTACTTCGTGCACGGAGGGTGTTTAGTTTCTTTCATGAGATAACGAATGATATTAAAAATAGAAGTGAAGGCAATGATCAAGAATCGATACAATTAACGCACAGCAACCATCAGAGACACAAAGGGGAAAGAAGCACAAACATAAAACAACTAGACCCTAATGAAAATATCAATAACGGAAAGCCAAAAGGACATGTACTTTCCTACAAAATGGCCCACTTGCTATCTAAAACAAAATAATATAAGCGACACACACACTCAAAAACAAACCATAACAAATTTAAACCGCGACAGAAGAACCACATTGGAACGGTCAGCGAAACGAATTCCAATGCGTGGGGGGGGGAGCTTAAATCGATTTTACGTGGCCACATTCCTCGCCCTTACTTCCGTCGTGATTTAGACAAATAATTTGTTCAGTCGCATGACGGCCTCCTAACTCATCAGTGCAACATCTCCGTGAACACAAAAATCAAACAACCACGGAGATGAAACAACGGTAAGGATTCGACAGCAAGAATCCATTGAAAAGCTGGCGCAAAGGAAGCCCGGCAGTTAGACTCCGATGTGCCCGACCAGAGACAGAGCATCAGACACCATCCAACAATACATAAAATTAGATACTCTCTAGTTCTCAGTAAAATAGAAGTGAAGGCACTGATCAGGAATCGATACAATCACCCAAAGCTCCCATCAGAGACATCAAAGGGAAAGAAACACAAAGATTAAACAACAGAACCTAATGGAAACATCAATAGCGGAAAGCAAAAAGGATAGTTACTTTCTCACAAAATGGCCAATTAGCTATCCAAAACAAAATAATGTAAGCGATACAAACACTCAAAGACAAACCATATCAAAAAACGCGACAGAAGAACCGCCTTGGAACGGTCAGTGAAACGCAGGCTATGGGACAAATTCCACCGGTGTGTGGAGGGGGGGGGGGGCTTAAATCGATTTTACGTTGCCACAATCCTCGCCCTTACTTCCGTCGCGATTTAGACAAATTATATGTTCAGTCCGCATAATTGCCTCCTCCTACCTCATCAGTGCAACATCTTCGTGAACACAAAAAAGTCAAACAACCACAGAGATGAAACAACGGTGAGGACTCGACAGCAAGAAAACACGGAAATGCTGGACCAAAAGAAAACCAACAATTAGACTCCGAAGGGCCCGACTAGAGACAGAGCATCCGCCACCAACCAACATTACATAGAATTAGACCTCTCTAATTCTCATTAAACCTTTACGCCGGAACCGTCATAGAATGTAAGGCCTGACCCACCGGCGTGCAATTAAAGACGAAAGTACATCATCTAGTAAATACTCGTAGTCCTAGTAACAATCTTTGGTAGGGTTTGAGAATATAGTATTTTTAATCTGGACTAATCCATCATATGATCAAAATTCCAGATTAGTTTGGTAACGATATCCGTTAACGCGGTTTAAATTTGAAGATCGGAGCAGCGGGCCTCTTAAAGGATAGTATTAATGATGCCGCGAACGTATCGGCGAAATAAGGTTCAATCCAGGGCAAGACCCAATCTTAAAAGCATCAAATGTGTTCTTCTAAAGGGTTATCCTTTGGAATCAAGGGATACACCACGGAACAGAAAATTATGGAGTTCACAAGTTTTTTCTTGGCTAGACAGCTAGTTTCGGCAAATTAGGCCTCATCAGTGTACCTGAAATATCAAAATTCCCCAGTGCAATCAATGATCAAAGTCGTTACAATGGAAAAAGCAAAGCTGAAAAAAATCCTCGCCTTTAGTAGGATTCGATCCCGGGCCGCTCGGGAGAAAGACCATTGCTCTAACCACTGAGCCAGGAAGTCGGATCCCCTGTCGCAGTTGAAAAAATTTACGCACACACGCACGCACACACGCACACACAAGGGTTTCCATTATTATCTCTTTGCTACATTTTAAACATAGATTATGAGTATACTTGAGAACTGCCGCTTTCAGACGATTCTAACGGGTACCCACAGTCTATGTTTTAAACAGAACTTTTAAAAAATCATCAGAAGTTTTCGTGAGATCAAGAACGTCTGTTTTGCAGCAATCACAAATCCCATTGACACATAGGTGTATTATCCATGAAATGAAAGAAGCGACATAACTTTTGTAATGTCAGTTCTAGCAATTGTGATATTTAGCAACCTTGGAATATCCGATGGCGAATTGCTATCCACCAGATTAACACGTCCGTGAAATGAATACCACTTCAACATTAGAAGTAAAGGCAGCGATCCACTTTATGTACAGAGAAGTGGGATATTGGGGATAACTCTTATTTTCTTTAGCAAGCACTCCCAATCTCTATTTAGACTAGATATAAGAAAGATATTAAAACAATATCTGAAAAATGCTAGTTCGAGAAATAGAAAACAACGCCCTTTTAGCACACGGATGTGTTATCTTAATACAAAAAAGAAGACAATGATCAGGAATTGATACAATTATCCCAAAAGTCCCATCCAAGACACCAAAGGGAAACAAACACAACATAAAAGCAACTTCACTTTAATTAAAGTATCACAGGTGGAAAGCCAAAAGATTGTTACTTTCCCACAAAAGGACCAAACGGCTATCCAATATAAAACAGATGTTTGCAATACATGCATGCAAAGACTAAAATTAACAATAATTAACAACAACAGAAGAACCGCATTGGAACTTTGAGACAAACGTGTTTACTGGGTGGGTGCGGGAGATCTTAAATCGATTTTACACGGCCACAATCATCGTCCTGTTCAATGTGTTCAGTTGCATGTCGAATTTCTAACTCATAAGGGCAACATCTCCAAGAACATAAAAATCAAAAACAATGTTGAGGACTCTACAGCATTAAATAACTGAAATGTTGGAGCAAAAAAAAAAAAAAAACAACATATGAACGCCGGTAGGCCAGACCAGAGACAGAGCGTCCGGCATCAATCGGCATTTTTTAAAAATGATTAAGTAAGTTTTAGGCACGAGCCGTCATAGAGTCTGAAACCAATTCTTATCGGATGCGTTTTGAATCTTCTCTGTCTGTTCAGCGATCCACAGGGACGGTGACAATGGCTCAGCGGCCCCCGCCAATTGCGGCTTGAGGAAATAGATGGGCTGCATGATGCTTCAACGCAGAGCTGGAAGCGACCGCACAGGTGTAGCGATAAACCACTTAGAGGATCTAAAATAGAAGTGGGGGCAATGATCAGGAATCGATACAATCAACCCACAGCTCCCATCAGAGACATCAAAGGGAAAGACATACAACCATGAAACAACAGACCCCAACGGAAACACCAACAGCGGAAAGCCAAAAAGACAGTTACTTTCGCACAAAATGGCCAATAGGCTATCCAAAATAAAATAACACACATGACACAAACACCCACAGACAAACCATAACAAAAATAAATCGCGACAGAAGCCTGTCCTGGCAAAGCGGTGCGAGTCCATGCTTATAAACCCTATTGATGTCATTGGACGATAGGGCTGGAACGAGCTGCTGACTCGGTTTACCTAATGTCCATTTTATTTACTATCGTCACTCCATGTTTCGCGCTCATTCCCTAGTGATATTGTGGGAATAATTTGGGATCTGATTGTTTCAGTTCCTGATCGTTTCTCTTGTTAATTGTTGGCTTCTTTGTTAATTTTTCATTCATTTTTCTTTCTCTCTATATAGTCTAATGCATTTTTCCGATTCATCAAATATATCCCAGGAACAGAAGACTTACTTATATCGTGCAAAGGACAATGGGCTTAATTGTTCATTTGTTCTTTAATCTTTCCTTCTCTCACATGTAAACCAATCATAGATTTCTCAGGGACTGTAAACGTAAGAAGCCTCAAACTTGGTCTGCTGGGCAATGATGATGACGTTTATCGGAATAAGAGACAATGAGCAGTATTTGCTTATTTCTTCTTCATTCTGCTTTCTCTCCATTTTGAAAATATCTGAGGGTCACTGATGAGGCCTAAATGGCCGAAACTAGCTAGTCTGACCCAGAAAATGTACACGCCATATTTTCCAGTTCTGTTGTGTATTCCTTGCTTCCAATGGATAACCCTTTCTACGCAATGCAACGGTGATTTGTACTGTGTAAGATGAAATGCACATTCGCAGTTGATTTCTTAATCTGGGTTTTCATTATTTCTCTTCACATTCATTCAGTTGTTCTTTCGACACACTTCTTTCTCACCATAAAGGCACATGCTATAATTTTAATCATAACTCGAAAAGTTAGAAGCCTCAAACTTCATGTACAATGCAATGATGATTACATATTGTGTGAGAGATAATTGGTTTAACGGTTTCGACACAGTCATTGTAAACCAGCCTCCAGTGTTCGAGTCATGGAAGTTTCACTGTAAAAATGGTTTAATTTTCGCCAAGCTTGATTTTGTGTTCAAGATGGCACATGCTGTTTGCAACGCATGTGCGTGTCAACAAATGAAAGCTAAATAGAAGTGAAAGCAATGATCAGGAAGCATTTTGCTCAAAATGAACATGTCAGTGTTTGTCTAACCCATTCTGTAAGGACAAAATCTTCCGCTTTACATATAGCAGGAGTCCATTTCAAAATTAAGGGGTGTCAGGATGTGTTATCTCGATCCGTAACTAAAAAAGATAGTACGTCGCAGTCGACCTTACTAGATGAACTGATTATTGACGGGCTTAAGTATACGGATTCTCAAGACATTGCTTTTAGGCTAAATAATAACTTTGCATCAGTTTGCTACTTGTACAATGCTAAAGATGAATCAAAACCAACTCCTGACTTTACTAAATTAGAAACTTTCATTAAATCTAAATTCCCAAACGACATTTCTTTCAATATTCATTATATATCACAGTGGACAGTGTATCCGAGTTTATATATGGACTTAATACCAAAAAGGCTACTGGACTTGATGGTATCGGTCCAAGAATATTGAAACTTGCAAATAGCGTTCTTTCACCCTCCATAACCGCCATAATAAACAAGAGCATCAAAATGTGTACTTTCCCCGATCAACTTAAGATTGCTAAAGTATATCCAATTCATAAAGATGGCCCCAAATCAGATCCTGCTAACTATAGGCCGATATCTATACTTCCTACAATTTCTAAAATATTTGAAAAACACATAAATAGGCACTTCATGGCATACTTAAGCAAGTATAAACTGATGCATATAAGTCAATCCGGGTTCCGGCAAAAACATAGCTGCCAAACTGCTTCGGTAAAATTAATTGATCAGTGGATGACATGCATTGATAAGGGAGATTTAGTCGGTACAGTCTTTCTTGATTTTAGAAAGGCGTTTGACCTAGTCACCACCCAATACTTATAAAAAAAGTAAGCTCTTTACAAACGTAATAGTTCTTCCCTGGCCTTGCTTGCTTCATATCTTCACAGTCGTCAGTAAGTTGTCGACAGTGGGAATGGCACATCAAAATCTGCATTCATTAAATCAGGGGTGCCTCAAGGATCCATTTTGGGACCTTTACTCTTCTTGATATTTATAAATGACCTGCCTCTCGAAATGGATTTCTGCGACACTGACATCTTCGCAGATAATACAACTATCCATATAAATGGGAACACGAAACTGGAAATTGAACCCAAACTGCAACATGATGGCGAAAAATCAAATGCTTGGGCAAAACAACATGAAATGAAAGTTCACTTTGGTAAAACAAAGTGCATGGCTGTTGGAACTAGACATAAAACCCGGGATGCATCTAACTTAAATATCACAATTGAAACTAATACGATTAAACAAGTCGATAAACAAAAGCTTTAAGGTGTTTTTATCGACGAAAATTTATTATGGACCGCGCATATCGACTACCTCTGTGCCAATATTTCATCAAAAAATTCCCTTCTAAAACAGCTGTCATCATACGTTCCCCACGAAGTTCAAAAATTGTTTTATCACGGTTGTGTTCTGCCACTGCTGGACTATGGCTCCAATACTTGGGGTGCAACAGCAAAGAATAATATCGAGCGACTATCAAAATTGCAAAAACGGGCTGCCCGTATCATATTAAATGCTGATTATAACACACCTTCTTCAGAAATGTTCAGGGAATTTGGGTGGTCGTCTATTCAAAATCGCCATAACTATAACAAAGCAGTACTAACTTTTAAAGCCTTAAACAATCTCGCACCAGTATACATTACTGCTTTACTAACCCCTACATCTGAAACGCATACTCGTATTTTACGGTCGACGAGAAATGGTTCCTTGTTAGTACCAAGATCTAGAACGTCAACCTTTGACAGATCGTTTTCAGCTTCTGCACCAAAGCTATGGAACTCGCTACCAAATGATGTAAACAGTCCTTTAGCTTACTACAGCATGCTCTGGTGATGTTTTGAAGCTGTCAGAACATTATCATGTTAATCTCATGATTTGTTTATCTAACTCCCATTTTTACATGCAGTAAGCAATATTTTATGTTTCATTAAAGTGGCTGTTTCAACCTTGGATTTTTTCTCTATGATACATATGTGAATAATATTAAAAAAAAGAAAAAAAAGACAGACAATGAAAATCCCTGAATTTGTTGCTGTGAATAGAAGATGTTTTTTTTTTTTGGGGGGGGGGGGGGTTACGACCTTTCATGATTATTTCACGTATATCCAACCGAGTGTTAATCAGAGGTGGGCGAAAACATGAGTACCCAGTGAAAACCACATGACCTTGGCATCTCACATAATTATGACCTGGGCCAGGCTTGAACCACAGTTGATTAATTAACATGATTAAGAGTCAGCGCTCTTATCCACTAGGCTACAATGGCCCGTTAAATGAATCTCGAAAGATCCCGATAACTCAGTGGTAGAGTGTCAGCGTCGGGATCGGTAGGTCGCAGTTCGATCCCCGGCCGCGTCATACCAAAGTACTAGGCGCTCTCTTGGCTATGATTGCATTATCAAGGGTAGTCCTAGGAAGACAAATGAAGGCAGGTAAGTATTTTTTACTGTTTTGGAGATATGAAAGCATCAACTATGCCACAGTGAAATGTTATGGTAAAGTTAATGATTATGTCACCAAGCCATATTTTATACACAGGAGGTTGGGTCACAGGCAGCTGACATTATTTTTCAGGTTAATTAAATATGCATTAATTTCTTTATTTATTCTATTAAACACCTAGCCAAGCCCCACTTCAGATAAGGAAAAGTGTGTTCATAGGCATCTTATTGGAGTTTATTGCCTAGCAACAATATTTCAGTCATATAAGGACCATCAGTTAACCTAACCAGACTGTACCTGGACAGGCCTTAACCTTCTAAACGGTAAACCAGTTTTTGTTTGTTTGTTTGAGGTTTAACGTCCCCGTCAACACTGTATAAGTCATTTTGGAGACATTGCTTCCATTTTTTTTTTTTGGGGGGGGGGGACTTTCACCCGACATTGAGATGAAATGATATCTCAAACCCTGTCGCCCAATGAAACCAATAGGGATTATAAGAATGGACGGTCCGACTCGCACCATTTCCTGGGCAGGCTTTGATCCTCTAAGCAGTCTACCAGTACTCGTGGGCGGTCTGTTTCAGCTCTGCGTGGAAGCATCATGCAGTCCATCTATTTCTTCAAGCCCCGATTGGCGGGGGCCGTCGGTTAACCAGTTAACAAGTACTTAGTGACATATTTTACCCAGTAATTTACAACTGCCTTTCACACAAGAGTATGTATTAAAGTCTCCCCCAAGGACTTAAACATACAACTGAACAGAGTCGTATGAACAAATTTCACAGGACAGAGCAAAGTAGCGAGGCCTCATTAAAAGAGTTGCTAGTGAATATGAGGCAAAAAGAATCAGCGAAGCTGAGCAGAAACAGGCACAGCGCAAAGCCAGAGCTAAGGCATCACCAACAGTGCTTTCTTCCTCTAACCGCTGTTGCTCTATCTGCAACAGACAGTTCAGCGCTAGAATTGGTCTCACCAGCCACCTCAGAACACACAAACAGTAACTGTTCACAAAATTACTTTGATTAAGACTGGCCATTGTCAGAAATGACAGACCAACTATTATTATTAAATTATCCCCTCCCCACGCAGGAAAAATAAAACACACACAAAAAAAAACAATAATAACATTAAACAAGAGGTCCATGATGGACCTAATTTGCTCACCTGAGTCAAGTTGTATTATCTTTTGATGATGTTTTTTTATTTTTGTCTATGTGCTATTTGTTCAATGTAGCAGAACCATTTAAGGACTTAGGTGGAGATTTTGTAAAATTTTTCTTAAATTCTGTCACTGTGTTCAAAGGATGTGGATTCTCGGCATCAAAAATGCCTCAAGTGTGGAGAAGCATGGGACTGAACCCATGAACACTTAAGCGATTAACCAGTAAAGTGCATATTCTTTTTAATTCAGTGAATCCAAACAAAGGTGTGCAGCTCGCAGTGACACAGACAAACAGGTAATGTAATTGAGAACAAGTGACTATGGGCCTCAAAATATAAAGTTCCTATATTCAGACCACCTGAATGACTTGAATAGGATCATAAATGTTAATGGTGGGACTGATGGACAAAACCTTATACTTACATAGTGCCTTGCTTTCAAGCATGTGCAACAAAAAAGTTATGGATATTTTAACTTTTAAATGTAATGTTAGCACTTTACTCCACAAGTCGTAGGCTTGTCCATTCGAGTCATCTTAAGCAAAAAGCCCCGAGGCGTGGGAGTAGGGACACACGTACTGATTCATCGAAAATGTCGAAAGAGTGGACGTAAAAGAATCAGGCGGTACTCTATAATTTGTGCCAGTCAAGGTGGTTAAGCGTGTGTGGGGGGGGGATGAAGGGGCAAATCAGCACATCCTCTGACATCCCCGCACGAACGGAAGGTTAAGCTTTCGACCAGCCATGGTCGATCTAGCCTTGCGTCCAAACACAGCCCTAGCCATCCAATATGGTGTTAAAGGAGTCTATGATAGGGAAGAACTTGGCTGGTCTGTTTCTTCCCCACCCTTAGTGAGTGTTGTATAGTTAAGTCCATTAAGGTGTTAAAGGAGTCTAGGGTGTGGATGAACTTGGCCGGCACGTTTCTTCCCCACCCCTGGTGAGAGTTATACAGTTAAGTCCAGTACGGTGTTAAATGAGTCTATGGTGGGGAAGAACTGAGCTGGCCTGTTACTTCCCCACCCTTGGTGGGTGTTGTACAGTTAAGTCCGTTTTGGCCCCCGCCCATTGGGGCTTGAAAAAATATATGGGCTGCACGATGCTTCCACGCAGAGCTAAATCTGACCCGAACACAAATACTGGTAAACCACTTGAATGATCTAAGCCTGCCAAGGCAAAACGGTGCGAGTCGGACCGTCCATACTTATAAACCCTATTGGTTTCATTGGGCGACAGGGCTTGAGATGTCATTTCATCTCAATGTCGGGTAAAAGTCCCACAAAATTGGAAGCAACGTCTCCAAAATGACCTTTACAGAGTTGACAGGGACGTTAAACCTAAAATCGAACAAAACAGTTAAGTCCGGTATAGTATTAAAGGAGTCTTTGGTGGGGAAGAAATGGGCCGGCCTGTTTCACCCCCGCCCTTGGTGCGTGTTGTATATTTAAGTCCGGTATGGTGTTAAAGGAGTCTATGGTGAGGAAGAACTGGGTTGGTCTGTTTCAACCCCGCCCTTGGTGCATGTTGTATAGTTAAGTCCGGTATGGTGTTAAAGAAGTCTTTGGTGGGGAAGAAATTGGCCTGCTCAATTCTTCCCCATCCTATTGTTCCTAACCTATGTATCTATTTTTGTTTGCCCCAATAAGTATTTTCACATCAATCAATTGTAAACACAAAATAAATGACAAAAGGAACTTTCCGAAATTTAAAAGCCTGTCAGAATTGGGAGTACTTGATAGGCTAAGTCTTATCTGCCCCAGGTTGTTAATGCATTGAGTGTTTTTTTTTTTTTTTGTTTTTTTTTTTTAATTCTTCTATTCTGACCAAGTCGGTCTTTCATGCTTATAAACACTATTGGTTTCATTGGGCGACAGGGCTAGAGAATTCATTTCATCTCAATATCGGGTAAAAGTCCCACACAAAGCAATATTTCAAAAATGACCTATACAATGTTGATGGGGACGTTAAACCTCAAATCAAACAAACAAAGGCCTTCTAAATGGTAAATGTGGTCTGTTTCAGCTCTGCGCAGACCCAAACTATTTCTCGAAGCCCCGATGGGCAGGGGCTAATCTGTATTATTGTAATTTGGGTAAAACATATTTTGTGAACTGATCTGTGATCAGCACTTAGCCATTGACATCAATCAGTCTACTAGGTAGAGTTTATTGTGGAGTCTCAAGTGTGTTTGAGTCATATCAAGTAAAAAGTTGGCTCATTGAGAATCTCTGAAAACAGGAAAGGTTGCCCACAGTATGCAGTAAACGGCTAAAATTCATAGGTAAACAAGACTTTATATGTGTTGCTTAGATTGACTGTACACATTTTAAAGCAGATGAGCAGGCTGATCTGAGAATCTGCTCATAAGGCATATTTAGCTGCACTGAACTATATTTATTACAGTAGTGAAATAGGCTCGGTCTCTTTAACAGAGCTGAGACTCTGCAAAAATTAAATAAATATTGTCAGCCGGCTTGGGTGAATGATATATATCAACCACCTGTATGCCATTACCAGTTACTGGTATCAACAAAGTAGTAAGCAGATCGACTGTAAAAGCTTCATCTTCCCTTGCAAGTTTTAAACTGTCAGTAAAAAATCATTTCTTGGAATGAACAATGATTTCATATCATTGTAAGATATATTTTAATTTAATTGGTATGTACCCAACAGGCACACGTCGCTGGGGCAGCGTCGGTGAAGCGTCACGACGTTGCACCGGCGTGGATGTGACGTTGCATGAGCGCCGTGACGTTAAACCGACGTCGATGTGGCGTCACAATTGCGTCATGTGCCTCCTGGGTACAATACTACTATACAAACGCCCGAAACGACGCTGTGCTGGACTGTCGCGGTGCACATACAACTGCTAGGACGGCGGGTATGCTGTTTAGACATTGGTCTGCCACATACTTGTCCTAGCTGTGTATCGCTGGTTTCACATTGCGATTGTTCGGCTCAGACGTGGTATTACCAGACAGGTGAGCACAAATTGTAAAATCATTTCAAAATCTATACACTTAAAATAGTTGCTGACACGTACTGTATGCCCTAATATTTTAATATGGTAAGCTTTATTATTTATTTTTTTTAACATAGGTGAAATTATTTTAAGACGGCTAACAATATTGTTTTATGCGCTCAATATTAATTTGATGTCTTAACAAGTAGCTTGCTTCTATCCTGCTTGCTAAGATAGTCTTAACTAGATTTTCCTACTGTTTCATTTATTGTTTTAAGATAAAGTATCGCCGTCTTATGTCTCTTTCATTTTTTTTCTTTATTATCATCACTTTTTTTGGCAACCAGCGTTTTATATAGGTTTTATTGACTGTTTATATTGCATTTGTTTGCTTACTTGTATAGTAGATGTAAATATGTTTTAAGAGGGCCGCTAGGTAGACTAGCTATTTTAGCTAAGTGCGTTACCCTCTCAAAATATTGTATAAATAAAAAATAAAATAAATAAATAAATAAATCTGAAAACCTTAAGTGGAAATTGTTGTGCAATCTCTACGGCATCTGTTCTGGGTATGCACTGTTTGTCCGTATCTCATGTTAGGGTTTTTCGTACAAATTGCGTAAAAACATGCATCGGTTTCAATACAAAACTCCGAGCGAAGAATCCTAATAAAGTAGCTTTATTTGACGATCTGTACAATATTTAGATTATCACAAAACGCATATTTCGATGATTCCATATGCCGTTTTTACTCGCACTCCATCACGTTAACAAGACCATGAAATGAACACAACTCTATACCCCACTTTCAATTGAGAAAACAAAGGTTTGAAGGGGTACACATAGTTGTGCTTGTTTCTGCTCCCAAACATAGGCTGTGGATTCGATTCGGTTCTCTTGAGCACTCACAACCTATGCTTTGAGTATAAATAAGGAACAAATATCACAAATTTACATCGGAAAGGTAGCCATTTTGGAGAAATGAAACCACGCAGTAAGTCACCGTGGTGTTATCGTAATGGCAAGGCAAAACGTATGTGCGGAACTAATTTGTTTTATCAATCATGAGTTCAGCCATCTAAAATGTCTCATTTAAACTGACATATAATGATTCTTATCATCTAGTTATTACAATCATAACCAAAGACAAAAATAAACAATAAATAATATATAACAAACAGAACCAGATTTCATTGTCGATGGGATATAATTAAAAAAGAAGTGAAAACAACGGCCAGGAATTGATACATTTAACCCATTCAGTACCAGAAACCCTAAAATGGGAACTTGGCAAACAGTGCAGTCCCAGATCAGACGCCGCAGAACATGGCCTACACTGTTTGCAAAAGGTTCAGCCTTTTCAAAACAAATTTTGAAGAAAACACAACCTGATATCCCTAAATTTTGAAATGGACTCCTGTTAAAAATAAGGAGGAAGATTCCATTGGGTACAAGAAATGTTAATATTCATTTTTCATCCAAGACGCCAAAGAGAAAGAAGCACAAGCATAAAGTAACGATAGTTTCTGCCCCATAACGGCTATCCAAAATAAAACATATGGGTCGGCGCATGACAAAACCTACAATAAGACCCGTGTTATGGTCGAAGACTCAGTTCAGCCTGCCCGTCCGGTCAGCATGGTCGAAGCGTTTTCTTGTTGTTCTATTAATCGCCAAGAGGCTGTAGAAGGCTCATGCGAGCAGCGAAGACATTGATCAAACTGCGCGGATGCGCAGGCTGATCTGAGTCTTAGCTGGTCGCCCAGGTCATATTATAGATTCTGTCAAGCGCTGGCTCATATTTCAAGTAGCTTCTATTTAATTTATGGTTGCGTTCTCTTAGATGTTACATTCATAGAGAATTTGATGAGTTAGAATAGAAGTGCAGGCAATGATCAGGAATCGCGACAATTAACCCACAGCTCCCATCAGAGACACCAAAGGGAAAGAAGCACAAACATGAAACAACAGACCGTATAGAAACATCAATAAAGGAAAGCCAAAATACAGTTACTTTTCCATAAAAATGGCCAATAGGCTATCCAAAATAAAATAATATAAGCGACACAAACACCCAAAAACAAACAATAACAAAAATAAACCGCGGCAGAAGAACCGCCTTGGAACGGTCAGCGGAAACGAATTCCACTGGGGGGCTCATATCGATTTTACGTGGCCACAATCCTCGCCCTTACTTCCGTCGCGATTAAGACAAACAATTTGTTCAGTCCGCACGAAGGGCTCGCAACTCAACAGTGCAACATCTCCGTGAACACAAAAATCAAACAACCAAAGAGATGAAACAACAGTGAGGACTCGACAGTAAGAAATCACTGAAATGCTGGAGCAAAAGAAACCGAACAGTAAGACTCCGATTGGCCCGACCAGAGACTGAGCATCAGATACCAACCATTATAAACCATCACGCTGGAATCGCCACAGATTCCGAGGCCCGACACAACGGCGAGCAATCAAAGAGGGAAGCAAAGTTGTCAACCGCGATTGGGTTAACTACCATGCATGCAGTCTGTCGTATAACATTTATGCTCTACCCAGTGTTTTTATATCGAAGAATTAGCCTGCGAAATTTGGTGCTGAAGTCATTGCGGTCATATAGTTTTCTGAATTTATACACTAAGTCACCATAAAATTCGGGTTCCGATAGACTTTGTTGCAGAATAGATTTAAGTCCAATATTGAATTTTGAAATTAAATCAGAATGACGTATATAAAATTTTATAAAGCTTTGCGTAGCTTATGGTACCGATAACCCTGATTAAAAAAATTAGCCGTTAACAATTTATTACGAGTGTTGAAGTCAGTTACATGACTACACACTCTGAAAAAACGAATTAATTGCGAAATATAAACGCCATATGAGAGCAAACGAGGAAAATCACTATTCAAAAACGGAAAATATACAATCTCAAAATCAAAATCATCGCGTTTATCATAAATTTTGCAAGAAACAAACCCATCTACATTAGACAGATGTAAATCCAAAAACGGGGCCTCGGTATCAGAAGAATTTGCTTTATTTAACTGAAGTTCTGGGGGTAAATTTGACTGATCAAACCATCGATATAGCTATTATCAATATTTAATAAATCATCCAAATATCTAAAAGCTTCAATGACTTCAGACTGGTTTTCAGCAGAAAGGGACATCATGAAGTTTCTCTCATAACAAAATAAAAACAGACCAGGCACAAGTGGAGCGCAATTAGTACCCATCGGAATACCCACAACTTGTATAAATTGCATAGAAAAATGACCATCCCAACAATGTATAGCTTCTGTAGAAAAATGACCGAAATGATCATTTTTCTAAATGCATAACTTATACATTTTTGTATGGATATTACGGATGTTTAACTAATACATTTTCTGCTTTGCCCATTGATAGTGTTTTAAACAGACTGTGGTGCAACACATCTTTCTACATGAAATAGAAGTGAAGTCAATGATCAGGAATTGATACAATTAATCCCAAGCTCCCATCAGAGACACCAAAGGGAAAGAAACACAAACATTCTCACAAAATGGCCAATTGGCTATCCCAAAAAATAAATACAAGCGATACACACACTCAAAAGCAAACCATCACTAAAAAATACCGCGAACTGCCTTGGAACGGTCAGTGGAACGAATTCCACTGGTGGGAGGTGCTTAAGTCGAGTCGATTTTACGAGGCCGCAATCGTCGCCCTTACTCCTGTTGCGATTTAGACACTTTTTCAGTCCACATAAAGTCGGAATTGTCAGGTTCTCGTTTCACGACTTTGTTCACAAGTTTACATGTGGCGTACTTGAAAAACAAATATGGTTTACATTATACAGGGCTAAAAATGCTTCGGAACAAAGAATACATTACAGATAGAAAATACGGGTTTCCATCGGTGGAATATATTACAGACAAGAGCTCCGCAAGCGGGGCATTATACAACCGTGGCAAATATACTAAGAAAAACAATTGAAGGATATTGGACTTTCGCGCTTCATTTTGAACAAATTACAAAATCTGCTGAAATGCCATTTTTATACTTCGAAAAACAAGTTTTCGACCTCATGTTTCATGCAGCCATTTGAAGTCATGCTACAGTGGTTATCTAAAACATTGTCCGTAAACAAGTTTGGGGTCAAGCAGCAAAATTCACGCGCGCTATAAAATCGATTTCGTACATGAGACTATAGGTCAGTTCGGTTATTTGTACACGTAAACGAAGAGTGCGGTATCTTGGATTATTTTGGATACGGTTGGGCGCAGACGTTTGACCTATAGGCAGCGCTGGCAAGTCTTTACTCGGGTAGACGCAGGTCAACGTCAAATCGACGTCGCTGCTAGATTGGCGTTTCACAAAGTGTGGTGAGCCGGCTATATGAGAGATACCGCCAGACGGGAGAAGTGGCCGAAAGACCTGGTAGGGGACGAACGCGAGCCACTTCTGCTCGGGACGACCGGTATTTGGTGAACCACGCGTTACGTTCAAGGACTCTTAGTGCGCCTAAGTTACGTCAACAGCTCAGGAACGTGCGTGATGTTAACGTCAGTGTCCAGACTGTGAGAAACCGGCTAAATGACCGAAATCTTATCGCCCGAAGGCCTCTGAAAGCAACGCCATTTACACTTCGCCACCGTCGAGCTCGTGAGCAGTGGGCTAGGACCCACTTCAGATGGAATCGCCAACAATGGAGTACTGTGCTTTTTACAGACTAAAGTCTGTTTCATTTGTCACGCGCTGATGGCCGGTTTCGCGTTTGGCGACGTACGAAAGAGAGATATGCCCAATGTAACGTGACACATACGGAGGCGGAAGTGTTATGGTGTGGGCAGGCATCTCCCATAACCTAAAAACGGAACTTGTTGTGTTGGATGGGACGATGACTGGTCAACGTTACATAGACCAAGTCATTGATCCACATTTACTGCCGTTCATTCAACGTAATGGGGGACGTTTGACGTTCATGGATGACAATGCGCGACCGCATCGAGCGAGGGTCGTCATTAACCGTCTCCAACAAGCGGGAATTCAAACCATGGACTGGCCAGCTCGCTCTCCAGACCTTAATCCCATAGAGCATGCTTGGGGTGAGCTTTTGAGACGCGTACGTAACCGACGTAACCAGCCATCAACGTTGGCCCAGCTTCGACAAGCGCTTGTGGAAGAGTGGGACGGCATACCCCAATACATTCTCTGTCGACTTGTCACCAGCATGCGACGCCGGTGACAGGCCAGCGTCCAAGCTAGAGGTGGCCACACCCATTATTAATGACGCTTGACGTCTTGTGACTTTTGTGCTGAATGTAAGGGACATTTAGGAAGGTACTGTACCGAAACGCATGAACCGGGAATGAATTTGTTTTTGCATATCGATTGGTAATTGATTAGTGTATCATTTTTTGTTTGGTTTCAGAAATTTGGTATTTACCAGTAATTGTGGTAAACAAATGAATTTCAGTATCCTTCAATTGTTTTTCTTAGTATAGTAAGATGGAGCATACATATACTTACTGTTTTACAAGTTTGGGTTTGTAGAATGTAACCAAGGAACAATATGTGCTCCATATATTCCTAGCTTGCACTATTAATAACCCTCATTGGCTCAAACTACCTGTCTTCAACAAATTCTTATGGTCGGTAATATTTGGTTGATCATAACCCCAAAATAATATAGGCATAACTGTGGCAATACATGATGGAATGTAAGCTTCAAATAATATGCGCTGCTCCACATCATAGTCTAACTATACGTAAAACTTCAGCTTCATCAGATGTAAAATGTGGGAGGCATTATCCGGAAACAAAATATGTTTAGAAAAACATGTGAAAGGGGTATAACTCTGGTAATTTTTGGCAGACCGTAACCTCAAAATAATATGCTCTGTTCCATATCATGGTCTTACTATATGAAAGTGCCAACATCAACGGATCTAAAATGTAGGAGGAGTTATCCGGAAACAAAATGTTTTTCAGAATTTTTCAAAGTGGCAAAACTTATTATTTGGTTGACCATAACCTCGAAACAATATGCGCTGCCCCATATCTAACTATATATGAAGTTTCAGCTAAATTGGATGTAAAATGTAGGAGGGGTCATCTAGAAATGAAAAGTTTACAAAATATTTCAAAGGAGCATAACTCTATTAATATTTGGTGAACCTTAACCTCGAAACAATACGCGCTGTCCCATATCAAGGTCTAACTATATATGAGGTTTAAGCTTGATCGGATGTAAACTGTAGGAGGAGTTATCCGGAAACGAAAAGTTTACAAAAAAATCAAAGGGGCATAACTCTATAAATATTTAGTGGACCATAACCTCGATACAATATGCGCTGTCCCACACCATGGTCTAACTATGTATGAAGTTCCAGCTTGATCGGATGTAAACTGTAGGAGGCGTTATCCGGAAACGAAACGTTTACAACACATTGGTTTACTCTTTACCAAATTTCAATGGTCTCCCCTCTTAATCAGGGTAATATGGACACCATACTCTACATTTTACATGACTTTCCAATATGGCATTTCAATGTTTGAGATAACTCTGTCAAATTAACGGATTTTGCACATTTAACCACAGATCCCCAGTATAAATGTATGCAAAATTTTGAAGAACAAAATAATCGTTGAAAATGTACTCGTTGTCAATCGGAAATGGTGCGGAGGGACCCACGGACCTACGCACGGACACAGAGAATAAATAATAACTTGATACCCCACTATTAACGTGTGATGGGGTATAAAATGAGTTTTAAAGTGTACGTATTTTTTTATTTCGTTTTGTTCAAAATCATAGACTATGTGCACTCATTAGCACTGTCGCTTCAATGAGGCAATACTAACAAGCACACACAGTCTGTCTAGAGCAGAAAAGAGAACCAAAAAATCCTAATATATCTGCAAAATGCTAGTTCTACATGGTTGAAAGATGCAATTGAAAACACAATTAAGATGTTGAGCAAGGAAATGGGGGATGGAATTGCAGCCCGTTAAATGCAATGTTACACAGATAAATGGAAAGAGAACCAGGAAGACCCAAGCTTTATACACCTGAGAGGAAACTGTCCTCAAAAATCAGATTACATTAAATACTCTGGCACTTTAGATGGAATACACATATTAGCAAACATAACTCTTGGTTTCCTTAGGCGAAATCTTTATCAGTGTCGTCAGGATGTAAACATTCCAGCATTTAAAGGGCGTGTTCGCCAAATTTGCAATATAGTAGTTGTATCTGGGACCCCAAGGGAGCGTTCTTTCAAGACGAAATTAAAAGTTCATAATGCAGCTGCTACATTTGTAACCAGCAATAACTGCCTTGAAACTGCGAATATGACTTTTAACCCATTCAGTACCAGAGCCCCCCAAAGGGGTACCTTGGCAAACAGTGCAGGGCCAGATCAGACGCCACAGAACGCGACGTCTGATCAGGGCCTCCACTGTTTGCTAAAAGTTCAGTCATTTTCCAAATCAATTTTGAAGAGTACACAATCTGACACCCCTAAATTTTTAAATGGACTCCTGCTATATATAAGGAGGAAGATTCCATTTGGTACTAAAAGGGTTAATACCAAACAAACGTACAAGCAAAGGAGAGGAGACAGTATGCTATTACTATTGTACAAAAGTCTAAAGGGTACAGCCGGCAAGCCAACAGATGGCATTGATTCTCCAACTAGGAGCTGTAGAAATCACCACTCTTTAGTATTTCAGGCCCCGACTGCATGAAGTGACATTTGCAAAGGATCCTTCTTCCCTCAGACCGTTGTTTGGAAAACCCTTTCCGATTAATTCATTTCCTTCTTCGGTTAGAGCTCATATCAGATCACAGGTTCTGGTGAATGAATGTCATTTGACATGTCAAAATTAACAATTCTGATTCTTTGTGTAAAAAACAATGTATTGTGCAAAGCAACCTACGCTCCTTAACTGTGGCATAAGAATTGTAAAAATGATTAGTAACGATTCGATGATTCTATTCAAGGATTAACTGAGCCGTCTCAAGCTAAATTGTGTCTACTGTCATCGGCGTGCGGAAAAAATGAAAAAAAAGTACTCATTCGATATAAACCTTGCCTGCTTTTGTGAAGACGTTTTCTGTCAACTGCATCCCATATAGCGCACAACAAACCTAACCATTGTCCAGCTGAACAACATCCAACAATCAAATCGCTTGATATAATGTATTCGTTCAATTCACAAGTTGCATAAAAAACACAGTAGATACTGATCAGATGGCTTCTCTGATCGGGATCTACAGAGTTTGCAAAGGCACGGCAGGGTAGATGCTGAGGCTTGCCCATTGCGTGGATTGGTGAATTGGTTTTACTATGGCATTGACGCGGCTCATTTGATCCATTACGTTTAAGAGAATCGTTAATTTTACTGAATGCCAAAGTCTTAGCTTTTGACGCATTTTAGAAGCACAGCCACAACCCAAAACATTGGTAAACAGGGAGACCGCTGCTTCATTGTTTGGAAAAGCTTCAGTCAATTTCTTAAAATAAGCATTTTCCCCGCCCATTAGGGCTTGGAAAAACAGATTGGGTTCCATGATGCTTCCACTTTCAGCTGAAACCGACCGCACACGAGTACTGGATACAGCTTAGGTCTAAGCCCGCCCAGGAAAAGTGGTGCGAGGCATATTTATAAATCATGCATATTTATAAACCTTATTGGTTTCATTGGGCGCAGGGATGGAGATGTGATTTTATCTCACTATCTTGTAAAAGTCCCACAAAATTGGAAGCAACGACTCCCAAATGACCTAAAATAAAAGTGAAGGCAATGATTAGGAATCGATACAATTAACCCACAGCTCCCATCAGAGACACCAAAGGGAAAGAAACACAAATATGAAACAACAAACCTAATGGAAACATCAATAGCGGAACATCCATTGGACAGTTACTTTCCCACAAAATGGCTAATATGCTATCCAAAATAAAATAATATAAGCGACACAAACACCCAAAGACAAACTATAACAAAAATAAACCGGGTCAGAAGAACCGCCTTGGAACTGTCAGCAGAAACGAATTCAACTGGGGGTGGGGGGGGGGGGGGCTTAAATCGATATTACGTGGCCCCAATCCTCGCCCTTTCTTCCGTCGCGATTAAGACAAATAATTTGTTCAGTCCGCATGAAGGCACCCAAACTCATCAGTGCAACATCTACTTGAACACACAAAATCAAACAACCACAGAGATGAAACAACGGTAAGGACTCGACAGCAAGAAATCATTGAAATGCTGGAGCAAAAGAAAATCAACAGTTAGACTCCGATGGGCCCGATCAGAGACAGAGCACCAGGTACCAACCAACATAAGCCTTAAACCGTCATAGAATATGTGGCTGACCCACCGGTGTGCAATTAAAGAGGGAAGCAAAGTTGTCAACCGTGATTGGGTTAACTACCATGCATTCAATCTGTCTTATTACATTAATGGTGTACCAAATATTTTTTTATATCGAAGAATGGTTTTACGAAATTGAGTGCTGAAGTCATTGCGGTTATATATTTTACTGAACTTATATACTAAGTCAGCATAAAATTCTGGTTCCGATAGACCTTGTTGTAGAAGAGATTTAAGTCCAATATTGAATTTTGAAATTAAATCAGAATGACGTCTATAAAATTTTGAACAAAGCTTTTGCGTAGTTTATACTTAATACTGTTTACGGGGTCAATACACCTCAAAAAAACAAACAGACTGAAAATAACGCCGCCTGACATCCATGACGTTCGTCATGGAGCTTACCATATGTAGTGATGAATACTTATTTAGGTTTAAAATTGGATGACCGTAGTGTAAGAGATACCTTGCAGCCTAGACACGAACAAGAGTAGTCTTCGGTGTTTCGGTGTTCTCTGAGGAGAGAAGATATATGTTAGTCACGGGTTCTGTTATTTGTTATTTGGCGTTGTGCAGTCGGTTCATGTTTCGTCTGTTTTTGTGTGTGTCTCCATGTCACTTCCTATAGATGAGTTGAGACGGCTGAGTTGAGACGGCTCAGATTGTGGGCATTCCTGAGTGACCTTTTCCTACTAGTTTGTACGAAACATGTATTAACTCACATATTCCAATCAAATGTTCCATCTTAAGTTCGGACCCATCCATTTTCAACCAAACGGAAAAGCGATGAATCCGGAACAAATTTTGTTTCTTTTGTGGTAAGTTTAAAAAGCCCTTTTACTTAAAGCAAATAGTGTAGACTCAGATAAAATGTGCAACATGCTGCGTCTGATCTCGATTTATTTGCCATTTCCCCTTATTGGGACTCTAGGCGTCAAAACAGCGGACAAGGGACGCTTTGATCAGTTTGCATGGATACTCAGCCTGATCCAAATTAAAAAGAAAAACGATCAGGAACTGATAAATACAGATCCCAAACTTTTCCCACAATATTACTAGCAAGAAATCAAAATGTGGTGTGACGACAGTAAACAAAACGGACCACAGGTAACCCGTGTCAGCAGCTCTTTCCCAAACAGGTGATGACTCAGAATATCTAAACCTAACTTAAAGGAATATATATAATGGGGGAAGAATATGAATCACCAACATGACAAACATTAAACAGGAAGGACAAAGGTAACTAAAAATGAACATCCAAAAAGGGGTTAGAATCAGAATCATCAACGTAACAACATTTCTAATTAGGGAACCTACACAATACATGAAGGAACCACTGCAAAAACTCCGACTTGGAACGATCAGTAAAAATAACTTGTGGGTTTAATTTAACTATACAGAATCCTAAATAGAAGTAAAGACAATGATCAGGAATCGATACAATTCCCAGCTCCAATCATTGACCCCAAAGGGAAACAAACACAACCATACAACAACCAGACCCCAAAGGAAACATCAATAGCGGAAAGCCAAAAGAACAGGTATTTTTCCACAAAATGGCCATCTTGCTATCCAAAACAAAGTAATATAAGCGATACACATTCTCAAAACAAACAATAACAAAAATAAATCGCAATGGAAGAATCGTTTTGGAACGGTCAGTGAAACGAATTCTACGTGGCTGGGGGTGCTTAAATCGATTTTACGCAGCTGTAATCCTCGCCCTTGCTTCCGTCGCGATATAGACAAATAATTTGTTCAGTCCGCATGAAGGCCTCCTAACTCATCAGTGCAAAATCTCCGAGAACACGAAAATAAAAAAAACACAGAGATGAAACAACGATGAGGACTCGACAGCACGAAACAACTGAAATGCTGGAGCAAAAAAAAACAAAAGTTAAGACTCCGATGGACCCGACCAGAGACAGAGCATAACCCTCATCTCACTTTCACTGTGGCTCAAACATGTATTTGTTTGGTGCGTGTGAAGGTTTTCTAACACATCAGAGAATCAAGCCGGTAAACGAAGAAATTACAATAGAAGCCATGTTGACACAAGGATGGGGACTCGACAATTAAACGCGCTGAGCCATCCTACCATTAAAATTCGTAATAATCAGTTATTTTAGTCGCTTATACATGTAACTTGACCAACTGTGTTGAAGGCTGAAAGATAATTCGACACATACACAATATACTTATGCTACTTTAACAAGAGCTAGCTAAGATAAATATTTTTGCACGGGTAACATTTTCAAAACTATACAAAGACACTGGGTAATAGAATGGTGTGGAATATCTGTAGTGGTAAAAAAATGGTGTTGACAATCTGTCTTTGCAGTCGCCTTAATCAGTATCTGCATACATCTGGAGAACCCACGTTACACCACTGATTTACTACTTTATATTATTTGTCTAAAACATGACAAAAGCAAGGGCGAGGATTTAAGTCACAACCTCCACCAGTAAAAACGTTTTACTGACCATTCCAAGGAGGTTCTTCAGTTGCGGTTTATTACTGTTATAGTTTCTCTTTGCATTTATGGTTTGCCAATATGATTTGTTATTTTTGATAGCCGTTTGTCCTTGTGGATGTCCGCTTATGACGTGTTCATTATGGAGAACTTGTTTCATGTTGGTGTTTCTTTTCCCTTGGTGTCTTGGATTGGAGGTATGGGGTAATGATCAATCCCTGATCATTCAATCCACTTCTATTTTGGACGCACCTCTCCTATGTTTCACTCAAAGGTCGGTCCAGGTAGTATTTAACACGAAAGAATTTAACAAATTGATAATTGTCAGCACATGTACTCCTTAATCTATATGTGTGGAAGACATTTATCTAGTAATACAGAACTGTTAATATGTCTTGGAGGGAGGTTCCAGATCATTGCCTTCACTTCGAATTTTACAGTTGAAATCACCAGCAAAACCAATGGAAACTATAGGGTACCACAGTCAGATACATGTACATATGTTGTTATCACTTCAATATCAAATGTTAACGTCGCATAAATGCGGTGTGTTTAAATATAATACAGCAGGGATACAGATCCATTATTTTATTTCTCGATGTATACTTTGTTTTCTATCAACCAAACAATATTTTATGGTAATCCTTATGTCTTCAGGTCGATTTGATGATGCTGTCTTTCATAGCTCGATGAGTTCCAGATTTCAGAAAAACAAAGAATTATATTTATACATGCGTGAGTCATTATTAAAGACTGCTTAGGAGCGCCTTACTGATAAGGCAAATCATTTGTAATTGTAAGCAGAAACATGACGTAAGCATACCCCATCAGCTACCCAGACTTCTGTATTTGAAGTGGTTGTTTTGTTTTTTGTTAATTTCATCTGCTTATGAATGTGATGAAATCTTTATTGTTGACTTTTGTGATGATTCGAGCAATACATAACATGCTTTTCAAAACAATGAACATTTAATTTCCGGATTCATCGCTGTTCCTTTTGGACACTTGAAGGCATCAGAAAACTTCTTGTAGTTAGATAGTGTTCCAATCACCCTGTAATGAAAGAAAGTTTAGACGGTATATTAATATAACTTTTAAAAGCATGATTTTATATGTAAGCCAGCAATTTTCAGGAAAAAAATGAATATAATGTAAGATGGGTTATCCGCTCAGAACAATGGATAAATGTAACAGAAGGCAGTGGACAATGCCATGTTTCGGCTACCGAAGTCACAAGTACCTTTAAAAGCCTGAATAAACCCTTGCTTTACCCTTTTTGTATTTAACAGACTCACCCTCGCGATATATAGCAGGAGTCCATTTCGAAATCTTAGAATGCAAAATAGAAGTGAAGGCAATGCTCGCAAGTTTGATTTATTTATATCCATTTATTTAGAAACAGGACAGAATGTTTGCAAACATTGAAGACTAAGTATGTGTCCTTTTGACTTTCCGCTATTGATGTTTTTATCAGGGTCTGTTGTTTCATGTTTGTGTTTCTTTCCCTTTCGTGTCTCTGATGGGAGCTGTGGTGCCTCCACTTCTACTTTGCCGTGTCTGCACGGGGCCTGCGCTATTTAGCAATGTCTAGGTCTAGAGTTTCCCGAATTAGATGTTAGATTTAGTAGCATGAAAGGTTTTTGAAAGGATGTGTTTCTGGCTTATATCCAAAATAGGTCTTTATTTAAAAAAAAACAACAGCGGTTTAGATCTTCATTGGTTGGCAAAGACCGAAACAGGCGGAGATAAAAACAAATAACGGTTTAGATCCAAAATGGTTCTAAAAGACCGGAAACAACCAGGGAACAATTGTACTGTGATGACAGGAGTTGTTTGAATTGGAGTTTAACGGCTCAATCAACACTGTTTATGTCGTTTTGGGGCCGGTTCATTTACTTTACCTGGACAGGCTTATACGTAAACGGTTGATCAGTACAGTGCACATTCTTTCACCAGAAACTGACAACTGTCCTTCTTTAATCAGCGGATAGGCTGTGGTGCAAGGATACACGTTTTACCGCCGCACAAACTAGCATATCACCAAGGTGCGTAGCTTCAACATCGTAAGGCACATGCATTGATAGATAGACCTTGAGAGAATGGCTGCACTTTCACAGCAACTATCTACAACGCATTTGCCTTTCATTGTTAAAAGCGGTTTACCATGAAAGACAACAAGGGCAAACATGAAGTCGCGAAAGTGTGAAAGATGGCGGATATATGTCGCCTGTACCCATTTGCCAGAATGCAACATACTTGATAATGCTGTAATTTTATATCTTATACTTAAGTATTTATTGCTGACGTGTATTGAAAGGGACAACGTGAGACCTCACTCAGGGACAATGTGAGACATTGACTGGCAGAAGTCGTGTAAATATAATAACGCATTGCATCATTATATCAGAAATTATGTTTCCATTATACCATACTAGAGTAGAGAGTAACAATCTGGTAATGCCACGGATTTGTTTGGCGAATGATTCTTACCCCAAATTCCATTCATTAAATATCAGTGTGTTTATGTTGGTTAAATACTAATGGGCATAATTTACATACATCAAAAATTATAAGCATGTGAAATAAACTCAAAACTGAAATGCTTCTGTCTTAGTTATGGTCGTTATGTTTCCTGCTTATTTACCTGTATCTTCCTGGTGATGTATGAGGTTCTTCTGTTTCAACATAATATTTCTCTATGCCTCTCTTGCTAATAGATTCACACATGGTCTATAATATATGAAGAGTGAAAATGCATATGTTAGGAATACATTTCACAAGGTCATCTCGAACAAACAGCGATATTCAAACATCACAAAGTAGAAGTAAAACAAAGATCAGGAATTGATACAATTCACTTACTCCATCCATAAAAGACACCAAAGGGAAAGAAATACAAACATTAAGCGACCAGACCATAATGGAAACCTAAACAAAGGACAAGTTTGTGCTTGTGCAACATTTTTCCAAAAATGAGTTTCGCGTAAAATCGATTTAAGCCCCCTTTTAAATTCTTATCACTTACCGTTCCAAGGCGGTTCTGCTGTCGCGGTTTATTTTTGTTATGGTTTGTCTTTGAGTGTGTGTATGTGTGTTTCGCTTATATATTTTTGTTTTGGATAACCAATCGGCCATGTTACGGGAAAGTAACTGTCCTTTTGGCTTTCCGTAATGACGTTTCCATTAGAGTTTGGTTGTTTCAGGTATGTGTTTCTTCCCTTTGGCGTCTCTGATGGGTTGGTATGGGTTAATTGTATCGATTTCTGATCATTGCCTTCACGTCTATATTTCATACATATTTTACTAATCGATATTTCTACACAAACGGGAAACGATCTACTCCAGTTTAGTGCTTAGGTACTTCACATAAATTTTTTGGTCATGCCATTTAAAAATAATATATTGTAACACAGGTCTGTCCATCCAAGTATATGCTCTTGAAATGATTGCGCATATATTATTTGCTTTACAATCCTAATAAAGTGTATGGTTTATAGAATTATTTTTTTTTTCTAAATCCGAAGACAAAATCCATTAATGTTCGGTCATAATTTCTTAACTTTCTGAATAATGCTTTCAAACGTACACAGCACAATAGATATTTACAGTACATGCATTTATAAAGGGGAGTTCCTTGGAAGCGTTAAATGCACTCCAAAACGGAACATTATAAAGTGTAAAGATTGTATGGTCAGACTAGCTAGTTTGGGCCATAAGTTTCATCAGTGACATTTAGAAATAGTCTTTTTACTCTCTATAATATTTTTCTGTATGATACTAAATGACTCACTGTTTGACATGCCGATTTATTTGTTATATTTGTTATTTGCCTGATGCCTCCAGTTGACCTGTCTCATGAGCTACGTCGGTCGGTGTGTGCTCTGAGGGGGATGTGCTGTGTTTGCCGGGTCTTGTTCAACATCCGTTTCGGTTTCAAAACTTTGGGGTTTAGACACACTGATGAAGCTTAAATATCAGAAAGGCCTCTGTGTCACTAAATTTGGTATCGACCACAATCCTCGCCCTTGGTTCTGCCGTGATATAAACAGTCAAATTATTTGTTCAGGCCGCGTGAGGTGTTTCTAACTCATCAGTGTATCATATGCAAGAACACAAAAATCAAATAACTACAGTGATGGTGACTCGATGGTATAAAATAATTGAAATGCTGAAGCCAAATGCTGAAGAAAACCGAACCCGAGAAAGAGCACCAGGCATCAACCGACGTACTTACTGAATTGTGTAAATCGCGGCAGACGATGAGGCTGAATGCGAGGTATCGTTAAACCGGTCTAACACCCCCCCCCCTCAACCCCCACGTAAATACAACTGGCCGTCAAAAGGCGGTACTTCAGTTGCGGTTTCATTTGGTTTATGTTTGGTGCGGTTAAATTCTTATTGTTTTCTTTTTTTTCTTTTTAACACTTCTGTGTGTCCTAATTATTTAGTTCAGTAAAGGTAACTAAGCTGCGTCCTTTTTCGGATAGAACTGCTAACTCGGCGTAGTGCCTGTAATTCTCCTGCTTGTCAAGATGTGTTTGTCCGCCTTTTCCTTTGATGCTTGAGGCAGCCTTTTGGAAATAGCTGTTTGGGAAGAGCTGCTGATTCGGTTTACCTGTGGTCCGTTTTGTTTACTGTCGTCACTCCATGTTTCCACTTCTTTCCAAGGTGATATTGTGGGAAGAATTTGGGACTTTGTTGTATCAGTTCCTGATCGTTTCTTTTTAATTTAATTTCTGAATCGATCAGTTCCTGGTGAATTTCCACACATTTAATTTAGGTTGCAGTCACAGAGTCTGTGGCCCGACTCACCGGCGTGCAATTAAAGAGGGGATACAATACGTTCGGTTAACTACCATATGTGCGATCTGTCGTATTACATTTATGTTTACCTCGCTTGGGAGAGCTTTTGTTGTCACCCCGGTCGTCCGCGTTCACGTGTGCGTTCTTGTTCCTATCACACTCGGTTTAAGTTCTTCAAAATGCTTACATCTCATCAGTCACTTATCACAGAGCATTTATATTTGAAAGTTGAGTACCTGGGAGGGTCTGTAAGATTCCAAGAGAATGTACCGCTATATTGATGTCCGGATTCGGGGATTGCTCTAGGGTCAAAATATAAGACAGTGTTTTAATACCGCCTTAAAGTGCTTCTTGATAGTCCCTCATCACAGAACATTCATATTAGAACTTGGGTACCTGGAAATGCCTCCTGAGATTCCAAAAGAACACTTATTTTCCGTCGCGATTAACACAAATAGTCAGTTTAGTCCGCATGAAGGTCTCCTAACTCATCAGTGCAACATCTTTGTTAACACAAAAATCAAACAACCACAGAGATGAAACAACAACGAGGACTTGACAGCAAGATACCACTGAAATGCTGGAGCAAAAGAAGACCAACAGTTAGATTTCGATGGGCCCGACCAGAGACGAGCATCGGGCACCAACCTACATTACATACAATTAGATACTCTCTAATGCTCAATAGGACTTTACGCTGGATTCGTCATAGAATCTGGGGCCTGACCCAACGGCGTGCAATTAAAGAGGGAAGCAATGTTGTCAACCGTGATTTGGTTAACTGCGATGCATGCAGTCTGTCGTATAACATTTATTTTGTGACTAGTCTTTTTATATCGAAGAATGATTTTACGAAATCGGGTGATGAAGTCATTGCATTTATATTTTTTTTCTGAATTTATTAGCTCACCTGAGCCGAAGGCTCCGGGGGAGCTATTGTGATCGGTTTTTCGTCCGTCGTCGTCGTCGTCCGTCCGGATCTCCGTTCACAATTTCTATAAATGACATCTCCTCCTAAAACCACTGAACAGATTTTGACCAAACTCGGCCGAAATAATCTGTTGGTGGTCCACTCTCAAAGTTGTTCAAATAATTTCATTCTTTGCAGAACTCTGGTTGCCATGGCAACGGAAATTAGAAAATAAGAAAAACCTTTAAAAATCTTGTCTGAAACCAGAAGGCCCAGGTCTTTGGCATTTGGTATGAAGCGTCATCAAGTGGACCTCTACCAAGATTGTCCAAATTATAGCCCTGGGGCCAAAAAGCCCCCCCCCCCACTGGTTTTACATAGGCTCATATAGGGAAAATCTTTAAAATTCTTCTTGTCTGAAACCAGAAGGCCCAGGTCTTTGATATTTGGTATGAAGCTTCGTCTAGTGGACCTCTACCAAGATTGTTCAAATTATAGCCGTGGGGCCAATAATGCCCCCGCGCCGGGACCCACTTGTTTAACATAGTTTTATATAGGAAAACTCTTTAACAATCTTCTTGTCTGAAACCAGAAGGCCCAGGTCTTTGATATTTGACATGAAGCTTCATCTAGTGGACCTCTACCAAGATTGTTCAAATTATAGCCGTGGGGCCAATAATGCCCCCGCGCCGGGACCCACTTGTTTAACATAGTTTTATATAGGAAAACTCTTTAACAATCTTCTTGTCTGAAACCAGAAGGCCCAGGTCTTTGATATTTGACATGAAGCTTCATCTAGTGGACCTCTACCAAGATTATTCAAATTATAGCCATAGGGCCAAAAATGCTCCCGCGCCAGGTCCCACTGGTTTTGTATAGGCTTATATAGGGAAAACCTTTAAAAAATATTCTTATCTGAAACCAGAAGGCCAAGGTCTTTGATATTTGGAATGGTGCTTCGTCTAGTGGACCTCTACCAAGATTGTTCAAAGTATAGCCCTGGGGCCAAATATGCCCCCGCGCCGGGGCCCACTTTTTTATAGGAAAACATTTAAAAATCAGAAGGCCCAGGTCTTTGATATTTGGTATTTAAGCTTCGTCTAGTGGACCTCTACCAAGGTTGTTCAAATTATAGCCCTGGGGACAAAAATGCCCCCCCCCCCCGCGCCTGGGCCCACTGGTTTTAATTAGACGTATAATGGGAAAAACATTTAAAAATCTTCTTGTCTGAAACCAGAAGGCCCAGATCTTTGATATTTGGTGTGAACATTCGTCTAGTGAACCTCTATCAAGATTGTTCAAATTAAAGTCCTGGGGCCAAATATGCCCCTGCTAAGGGGCCCACTTTTTTACATAGGCTTATATCGGGAAAATCTTTACAAATCATCTTGTCTGAAACCAGGAGGCCAAGGTCTTTGATATTTGGAATGATGCTTCATCTAGTGGACCTCTACCAAGATTGTTCAAATTATAGCCAAAGGGCCAAAAAATGCCTCCGCGCTTGTGGGCTCACTGGTTTTGTATAGGCTTAGATAGGGAAAACCTTTAAAATCTTCTTGTCTGAAACCAGAATGCCCAGGTCTTTGATATTTGGTATGAAGCTTTGTCTAGTGGACCTCTACCAAGATTGTTCAAATTATAGCCCTGGGGCAAAAAATGCCCCCACGCCTGGCCCACTGGTTTTACAAGACTTATAATGGGAGAAAACCTTTCAAAATCTTCTTGTCTGAAACCAGAAGGCCCAGGCGCCGGGGCCCACTTGTCTTACATAGGCTTTTATAGGGAAACATTTAAAAATGTTCTTGTCTGAAACCAGAAGGCCTAGGTCTTTGATATTTTATATGAAGCTTCGTTTAGTAGACCTCTACCAAGGTTGTTCAAATTATAGCCCTGGGGCCAAAAATGCCCCCCCCCCGCGCCGGGGCCCATTGGTTTTTCATGGACGTATAATGGGGAAACATTTAAAAATCTTCTTGTCGGAAACCAGAAGGCCCTGATCTTTGATATTTGGTATGAATATTCGTCTAGTGGACCCCTATAAAGATTGTTCAAATTATAGTCCTGTGGCCAAATATGCCCCTGCTAAGGGGCCCACTTTTTTACATAGTCTTATATAGGGAACTCTATCAAGATTGTTAAAATTATAGCCCAGGGCCAAAAAATGCCACCGCGCTTGTGGGCCCACTGGTTTTGTATAGGATAACATAGGGAAAACCTTTAAAATCTTCTCGACTGAAACCAGAAGGCCCAGGTCTTTGATATTTGGTATGAAGCTTTGTCTAGTGGACCTCTACCAAGATTGTTCAAATTATAGCACTGGGGCCAAAAATGTCCCTGCGCCTGGGCCCAATGGTTTTACACAGTCTTATAATGGAGGAAAACCTTTAAAAATCTTCTTGTCTGAAACCAGAAGGCCCAGGTCTTTGATATTTGGTATGAACCTTTGTCAAGTGGACCTCTACATGGATTGTTCAAATTATAGCCTTGGGGCCAAAAATCCCCCCCCCCCCCCCCCCGCGCCGGGCCCACAGGAATTACATAGACTTATAATGGGGGAAAACCTTTAAAATCTTCTTGTCTGAAACCAGAAGGCCTATGTCTTTGATATTTGGTATGAAGCTTTGTCTAGTGGACCTCTACCACGATTCTTCAAATTATAGCCCTGGGTCCACAAATGCCCCCGGGCCGGGTCCCATTCGTTTTACATAGGCTTATATAGGGAAAACGTTTAAAAATCGTCTTGTCAGAAACCAGAAGGCCCAGGTCTTTGGTATTTGGTATGAAGCTTCGTCTAGTGAACCGATACCAGGATTTTTCAAATTATAGTTTGCGACCAAAAATGCCCCGCTCCGAAACCCACTTGTTTTATATAGGCTTATACAGGGAAAACCTTTTCGTTTTGTCAGAAACCAGAAGGCCCAGGTCTTTGATATTTGGTATGCAGCTTCGTCTAGTGGACCGATATAAAAATATTCAAATTATTACCCTTCGGCCAAAAATACCCCCGCGTGGGGCCCCACTGATTTTACATTGGCTTATATTGGAAAACCTTTTAAAATCGTCTTGTCTGAAACCGGAAGGCCCAGGTCTTTGATATTTGGTATGAAGCTTCATGTAGTGGACTTTTACCAAGATTCTGATTGTTCAAATTATAGCTCTGGGCTCATAAATGGCCCCGCCCCATGGTCCACTGGTTTTACATAGGCTTATATAGGGAAAACCTTTAAAAATCTTTCTGTCTGAAACCAGAAGGCCAAGGTCTTTGATGTTTGGTATGAAGTTTCAACTGATGCACCTCTACCAAGATTGTTCGAATTATAGGCCTGGGGCCAAAAATGGCACTATCCCAGGTTTTACGCAGGCAAATATAGGGAATACCTTTAAAAGTATTCTTGTCTGAAACCAAAAGGCCTAAATCTTGGATATTTGGTATGACGCTTGCTGCTTAATCTAGTGGACCTTTTCCAAGATTGTTCAAATTCTAGCCTAGGGGCCAAAAATGCCCCCCACAGGGCCCGCATCTTTTACATAGGCTGATATAGGGAAAACCTTAGAGATTTTTTTATCTGAATCCAGAAGGCCCAGGCTTATGATATTTGATATTAAGCTTAATTTAGTGGACCTCTACCAAGATTGTACAAATTATAGCCCTGAGGCCAAATATTGTCCCGCCCAAGGACCCTCATATAAATCTCTTAGCTCAGGTGAGCGATATAGAACTATCATGGTCCTCTTGTATACTGGGTCACCATAAAATTCGGGTTCCGACATAACTTGTTGCAGAAGAGATTTCAGCCCAACATTGAATTTTGAAATTAAATCGGTATGATGTCTAAAAAATTTTGAAAAGGCTTTACCTGATAACCCTGATTAAGAAGTTTAGCGGTTACCAATTTATTGCAAGTGGTGAAGTCAATTACTTGACTAGACATTCGAATTAATTGCGAAATATAAACGCCATAGGATGCCGCACAAGGAAAACCACCATCCAAGAAAGGAAAAGTTACAATCTCAAAATCACAATCATCGCGATTATCATACATTTTGCTAGAAACAAACCCACCTACGGGGCTTGAAGAAATAGATGGGCTGCATGATGCTTCCACGCCGTGCTAAAACCGACAGCACATGAGTACTGGTAAACCTCTTAGAGGATCTAAACTTGCCTAGGCAAAACGGTGCGATTCGGCCCGTCCATGCTTATAAACCCTATTGGTTTCATTGGGTGACAGGGCTTGCGATGTCATTCCATCTCAATGTCGGGTAAAAGTCCCACAAAATTAGAAGCACCGTCTCCGAAATGACCTATACAGTGTTGACGGAGAGGTTAAATCTCAACTCAAACAAAAACATGGCTCGAGGACTTTACCATATTACTCAAAATAGAAGTGAAGACAATGATCAGGAATCGATACAAACAACCCACGGCTACCATCAGAGACACCAAAGGGAAAGAAACACAAACACGAAGCAACAAACCCGTATGGAAACATCAATAGCGGAAAGCCAAAAGGACAGTTACTTTCCCACAAAATGGCCAATTGGCTATCCAACACAAAATAATAAAAGCGATACAAACACAAAAAAGAAAAAACACAACATAAAATAAACCGCGACAGAAAAACCGCCTTGGAACGGTCAGCGAAACGAATTCCACTTGTGTGTGTGTGTGGGGGGGGGGGGGTAAAATCGATTTTACGTGGCCACAATCCTCGCCCTTACTTCCGTCGCGATTTAGACAAATCATTTGTTCAGTCTGCATGATGACCTCCTAACTCAACAGTGCAACATGTCTGTGAACACAAACCATCAAACAACCACAACGATGAAACAACGGTGAGGACTCGACAGCAAGAAAACACGGAAATGGTGGAGCAAAATAAAATCAACAATTAGACTCCGATGGGCCCGACCAGAGACAGAGCATTAGGCACCAACCAACATTTCAAAGAATTAGATCTCTCTCATTCTCCGTAAGCCTTTAGAATCTGAGGCCTGACCCACCGGCGTGCAATTGAAGAGGGAAGCAAAGTTGTAAACCGTGATTGGGTTAACTACCATGCATGCAGTCTGTTGTATAACATTTATCTTGCACCCGGTCTTTTTATACCAAAGACTGATTTTACCAAATTGGGTGCTGAAGTCATTGCGGTTATATATTTTTTTCTGAGTTTATATACTAAGTCATCATAAAATTAGGGTTCCGATAAACCCTTTTGCAGAAGAGATTTAAATCCAATATTGAATTTTGAAATTAAATCAGAATGACGTCGAAGTCTATTGGGTGGAGAAATGTAATAACTGGCATTTCAGTTCCTTGTGACAAAGATGGCGGTCATGCTCATATAAGGTAAAACCCTTCAAAATCTTCTTCTCCGGCACCAGTGTGTCGATTATCATGACACTTGGTATCTAGTATTGGGGACTCGGGCCTACCATAGTTTTTCAACTATGAAATGACCCCCAGATGACCCTGATCTTTTATACGACAAGGTCAAATTTGGTCACATAGACTTTTGCATTGGAAAAAAAATCAAAACTGAGTACGTAAGTTTTAGAAACTATGGCAGCCTGTGATCTGAAAATTGGCATATGCAGTAAGGTAAATGAATGAATGAAACTACAGGATTATTCAAGGTCAAGCTCAAGAAAAGTTCTGAGTTTGGTTACGTGACCAAGATGGCCGCCATGCCCATATAAGGTAAAAACCCTTCAAAAATCTTCTTCTCCATAACCAATAGGTCGATTGTCATGAAGCTCGGTATGTAGCATTGGGCAATCGGCCCATCATAGTTTGTTCAAATAGTGACTCTTTGGTGACCTTGACATATTTAACGCCAATGTCAAATTTGGTCACATAGACTTTTGTATGGGAAGAAGTCAACACTGAATATTTTTGGAAACTATTGCAGCCTGTGATCTGAAAATTGGTAGATGCAGTAAGCTAAATGAGTGGATGAAACTACAGGAGTATTCAATGTCAATGTAATTCCTTGATCTTGGTCGAAGGTCATTCTGTTTTGAAAATCAAATTTTGTTCTCCACAGAAACCATTGACCATTTATTACCAAATATGAAAGCGTTTAGGAACACGGAAATAAAAAATGATAAATTTGAGTTTGGTCACATGATCTAGATGGCCGCAATGCTCATATGAGGTAAAAACCTTAAAAAATATTATTCTCTGGAACCAGCAAGCGAACTGTCATAAAACTTGGTATGCCGCGCATTGGGGACTCGGGTCCATCATTGTTTGTTCAAATAATGACCCTCAGATGACCCTGACCTTTTGCCAAGGTCATTTTTGATCAAATAGACTTTTTGTATGGGAAAAAGACAAAACTTAGTAATTGTTTGAAAATATTGACGCCTGTGATTTGAAAGTTGGTAGATTCAGAAAGCAACATGCGTGGATGAAACTACAGGAATATTCAAGGTCAAGGTCATTCCTTGACCTTGGTCCAGGGTCATTCAGATATGAAAAGTGAAACCTCTTTTCCACAGAAACCACTGCGGCTTTTAGTAGCAAATGGCACATAAAAACCTTTCGGAACAGGGAAATGAAAATTGATTAATTAAAAGTTGATCACATAATCAATATGGTCGCCATGTCCATATAAGGTACAAACTCTTCAGAAATCTTCTTCTCCGGAACCAGTAGGTCCATTATTAGATCACAAGACCGTGATGGCTACCATTATTTAAGCTCTTTAGTCATCTTCTCAGAAATGAAATGGCTCCATAAATGTCAGCACTCAGGTGAGCGGCACAGAACCATTGATCCTCTGGTTTCAAATGTAGCTTTGTCGGATTTTTTGACGGGCTCTTCTTGTTGTATGTGGTTATTGTTGTGTATTATTATTATTATTATTATTATTATTGATCACCTATTGTGGGGCAGAAGGAGATGTAATATTTGTGATTGGTTTATTTCCTTTTTATTTCCTCGGTGTAAGTTGCTCTTCCTCTTGATGTCATTGTATTGATTGTGGCTTTTCTTGTGCATCTTTTTGCTATATTTTTGCGAAGTACATAATAACGTTAAGCCTGATTACTAGTGCGAGTGTAGTAGTTAATAATTTGCTATGAGTGTTGAAGAGGGTTACATGACTAGACGATCTGGCGAACCGAAGAAGCTGTGCTATACAAAACACCATAGAATATTGCACCAGCTAGGAACATGCGCATTATATAAAGGAAAGGTACAAAATCAGAAAAATCATCACGCTTACCAGAAATTGTCCAGATTAACTGAGAAAAGATACATCAGGAACTGACCGAATCAGACCCCAATGCCTATCCCAAACATCAAAAAGGGCAGACAATTCCATCCTGACTAACAACCAAATCACAGGCGACAAGCAAAGTGAACAGCAGTTTCCAAAACAGGTGGCAACTCAGATACATTTACTGAAGTAATTAGGACACACAGAAGTGTTGAATAAACGAAACCACAACGTCAGTACCGCCTTGGACGACCGGCTTTAAGCACGCAGACTGTCGCGCATCGCATTTACAGTATAGCCTATGCGTTTATATCAGAACATTCGGTTACGCTATGATGTTTTCGACATTGATTACTAAGTCAAAGGTTACCATCAAATTCAGCTTCAGAAAAGCTTGTTGCAAAAGTGACATTAACCCGGTATTATACTGAAGCAAAACAACAAGAAAACGCTTCCCCGCCACTGTTTGTCATGTATGTACATGCACAAGCAAAACAAGACTGGAAATCAAACTATTGTGCATGGTAAAGTCTAAAGACTGGGCTATCCCTAGCATTAGGCGATCAAAGGTTTGGAGCGCAAGATCTTAACATGCATCTAAAAGCTATGTCTGTGCGGAAGCAAGACAGATAGCACGTTTTATCAGCAAATGGCTATTTTGGAGACATAAAAGTATCGCTATGTCACATGGATGAGTTTTGGAAATTAAACAGTCTAACAGTCTCTTTTGAAAAGGAAACATTTAGAAAACATGCCTATACAAAAACATTGTAAATTTTACTGCCGGAAAAAAAAACAAGAATTTTGAGATGAATAATTGTAATTTTTTTTCTTATTTCTGTTCAAAATATAGATTGTGGGTACACGTTAGAACCGCCTCATCGAGGCGGTTCTAACGAGTACCGTCAATTTTTATTTTTAGCACGTATAAGAAAATGTTTACCCGTGAAAACCCCAGTTTCACTATATAAACGTGGGGTGATGGACTTCACACCTTAGGAGCAAATTCTTTCATTCAATGATACACACCGACTTATAAGGGAGACAAAATATGTTTGGAAAATATGTTTCTGCCTGAAAATGTATAAGTTTACTTACCTGGGTATATGTGACGAAGAATAACTGATCCTGTGATAGATTAAGTCCTGGTAGCAAAGTTGTCTCTCTTTGATCAATACGTCTCTCGAACGCCTGTATTAAAATGTAAGGGAGCTTATTTCCTGCAAAAACAGAGCTTTGCGGCGCAACATTCAATTTTGCAACTAGCAGCTAGCAAATCACAGAAAAAACAGAATTTATAATAAGGACACTATATTGCAATCAGAACTAATTCAGACTGCGCTCAAAAAGAAGGGGCAGTAAATAATGTTTTCATACAGATAAAATTTATATCAAATTTATTAATTGAATTCAAGTTACAGCCTTTCTGCAAGCTTTTTGTTAAGCCAGTTTGTACGGGAGACCCCTAAACAGGATACTAGCAAACAGTCAAGGCCTAGATCAAACACCCCAGTACGCGGCGTCCGATCAGGGCCTAAGCTGTTTGCAAAAAAAAGACATTTTCTAATACATTTTAAGGAGAACACAATCTGCCACCCCTAAATAATGAAATGGACGCTTGTTATATATAAGAAAGATGATTCCATTTGGTACAAAATAGGTAAAAAGCAATAGAGGAACATAAACCACTAAAGAGTATTAAGTCTTCTTTATTCATAAATTCAGGAGTTGCTCCGGTCGGGCCCATCGGAGTCTACCTGTTGGTTTTATTTTGCTTCAGCATTTTAGTGGTTTCTTGCTGTCGAGTCCTAACCACTGTTTTATCACTGTAGTTGTTTTATCATTGTGTTCTCGGAGATGTTGCACAGATGAGTTAGGAGGCCTTCATGTGGACTGAACACATTATTTGTCTAAATCGCGACAGAAGTGAGGGTGAGGATTGCAGCCGCGTAAAATCGAATTTAGCCCCACAGTGTAATTCGTTTAACTGACCGTTCCAAGGCAGTTCTTCTGCCGCAGTTTATTTGTAATTGTTTGTCTTTGTGTGTGTATCGCTTATATTTTTGTTTTGGATAGCCAATTGGCCATATTGTGGGAAAGTGACTGTCCTTTTGGCATTCCCTTATTGGTGTTTCAATTAGGGTCTAGTTATTTCAAGTTTCGCGTTTCTTTCCCTTTGGTGTCTCTGATGGGAGCTGTGCGTTAATTGTACCAATTCCTTATCATTGCCTTCACTTCTGTTTGGACGCATCCGAATAGTTTTTAATGACATATTGTTATCTCTCGCTTGTAGCTTGCCGAGATGTTTTCTAGCTACATCCGGCTTTCACTCAGGACCACTGAAATGTGGGCCCGCGCAAAAAGACTCAGTTCTGATGGTTTTCAGGTTTTGGCACAGTCTCACTAGAACCATATTTATTTGATTTTGCTCGCCTATAGTCATACATGCATTTTTAAGGCATCGAATAGTCAAAAGAATTATATGCATGTTACGAAAAACGTATATTGTTGCAGAATGACGCGGATGAAAAACGTAATAGCAGTTCCCGTTATTTGCCAGTTAAAGTAATTTAAAGTTAAAGTTGTATAAGTTTGCCGGGTATTTAATATACAGTGGCCTTTATCACATTAAGAAAGATGTAAACATACATCCCAAATGACTCAAATTATGACGCTGAAGCAAATGACGTTATATTCCGAAAATTCCCTGTACCCAAAATATACTGTCGTATCGACAATGCTTTACACCCGATTCAATAGATAAATTCTGAATAGTTAGATCCTTTGGAAGCAAAGAATACATCAAATAAACGAAAATAGCAGACTCGATAAGGGTGAGGATTGTGGCAAAGTAAAATCGATTTAAGCCCCCTAGTGGAATTCGTTTCACTGACCGTTCCAAGGCGGTTCTTCTATCGCGGTTTATTTTTGTTATGGTTTGTCTTTGAGCATCTTGAGTGTTTGTGTCGCTTATATTATTTTATTTTGGATAGCCAGTGGGACATTTTGTGGGAAAGTTACTGTCCTTTTGGCTTTCCGCTGTTTTTGTTTCCATTAGGGTCTAGTGTTTCAGGTTTGGGTTTCCCTTGGTGTCTCTGATGGGAGCTGTGGGTTAATTGTATCAATTCCTGATCATTGCCTTCACTCTAGTATTGAGTCTGTTCATGACAAGTACTGAAAAGTGCAACACCGGCCACGCCCTCTAGCCCCAGATGAAGCACCACTCAATTTTCAAAACGATTCTAAATGAACTCATTGATCCCTAAGGACAAGATAATATAATCTGCACTATGTTGAGAGTCGCCTGTTTTATTAATATATTACCAGGAACAGCACAGCTCAACTTACAACCTACCATATGTGATAATCTAATGTAAAAAGAAACTCTTTTTGGAGTGTGTAATACATATATACAAGCCAAGCTATATTGGCTTATCCGGTGTTCAGTCGTTCTTAGAATCTTTATTATATTTGGAAGGTGATAACTGATTCACCAGTTGTATTGCTTGTCAAAGAAGGCTGTGGTCATGTTTCTTGTGCCACGTATTTAGACGTCTTTAGACCTTTGATATGTTTAAGTGCCTGCTACGTTTGTAGTGGATGTCATTGTTCTTTTTTTTTTTTTTTTTTGATAAAACGTAATAATTCAATTGAATCTTCATTCTATCTTGCAAATGACTATGATGAAATACTTATAAGCTTGACTTTCTCTCTCTTACAATTGAGAAATATATTGTATGTCGTCTGCTTCGATTTCGCACGGCACTTTAAGTATGACTAAGTGTTTTTATAACACAATTGCACTATTTTACAGCAACCCACAAAATAGCCAAACGGCTTTCCTAAATAACAAGATACTAGCAAAACATAAAGACAAACTTTACAATAAAAACCGCATCAGAAGAACCGCCTTGGAACGGTCAGCAATTATTACCGGTGGTGGGGAGGGGTGAAACCGATTTTACGTCGCCACAATCCTCGCCATTTCTTCTGTCGTGGCATTGACAAATAACCTGTTCAGTCCGAAAAATGGATTTTGTACTCACCAGCGCAATATCTTCGAGGACATAAAGAACAAACGGATACAGAGATGAAACAACGATGACGGCTCGACAGCAAGAAATAACTGAAATTCTGGTGTGAAAAGAAATGTTGGATTCCGGCGGTCCCGACCAGAAACAGAGCGTCAGGCACTTACCGACATTACTAAAAAGTTTAAGTAATATTATAGGCTGAAACCTAAAAAGAAGTGAAGACAATGATCAGGAACCGATGCAATTAACCAGTAGCTCCCATCAGAGACAACAAGGGAAAGAGAAACAAACATTAAACAACAATGGAAACATCACTAGCGGAAAGTCAAAAGAACAGTTACTTTCCCATTAATGGCCAATTGGCTATCCAAAGCAAAATAATATAAGCGATAAACAAATTCAAAGACAAGCCATAACAAAAATAAACCACGACAGAAGAACCGCCTTGGAACGGTTAGTGAAACGAATTCTACTGAGTAGCCTTGAGTGTGTACAGACCAGCCAGTGGTAAAAACCTATATTCTTATCTCCGCGGTAATGTGCTTCTTCTCCAAGAACAAGAGAGAAATTTCTCTGAGAAGAAAACAAAATCGCGTTTCAAAAGGGTTAAGTTCTCCGCGAAACGCACGAAATTTCTTCGCGAAAATCGCTTTTTCCTGGAGAAAGAAAATTAGTACAGGTGAAGATGACCACGGTGTTTGTCCGCGAAATCTGTCTATACCTACAGGTATATTTGTTCATGTGCATGTATTTTTCATGCATTCAAATGAAGCATATGACGAAATGCATGTTCTTTGTACAAAGAGAGACACCTCTAATTATCGTAAAGTATGATTTTGATCCGGTTGGAATCATAATGACTTGCAAATTATACACTTTAAAATGATGATAATTTTCTGTGTTTCTTTTTTATTGTTGTGTATACGCCTTATAAATTAAAAACTTTTGATAACTATCGGTTCACCATATTGGTATTATTTTTTTTTCTCAAGTAAAGGCTTTAGAAAAATCAAACTCAATGAATATAAAAACGGAGAACACTAACTGTCAACCCTGCTTATACATGTATGTGTGGGCGCTGATTTCATTCTACATTTTGGTTATTCTTCTTACACTGCCAGTAATTAAACATCACTGAAGCTCACACTTAATCTCACATGTGGCTCGAAAAAGATCTAACCCAACAGGCACGTGACGTAATTGTGACGTCATATCAACGGCGGTACACAATCATGACGTTTATGCATCGTCACATCCACGTCGGTGCACCGACGTTGATTTGACGTCGCTACCGGCCCCCGTCCATAGGGGCTTGAAGAAATATATGGGCTGCATAATGCTTCCACGCAGAGCTGAATCCGGCCCGCACACTAGTACTGGTAAACCGCTTAGAGGATCTAAGCCTTCGAGGAACCACAGTGCGGGGTTGACCGTCCATGCTAATAAACCATATTGGTTTTAATTGGGCGACAGGGCTTGAGATGAAATTTCATCTGAATGTCGGGTAAAAGTCCCAAAAAATTGGAAGCAACGTCTCCAAAATGACCTTTACAGTGTTGACGGGGACGTTAAACCTCAAATCAAACAAATTGACGTCGCTGGGCATACATGTACATTGATATGGGGAAATTGCAGGACAAGCATTCACAGCTGCATATAAAAATAGAAGTGGAGTCAATGATCAGGAATCGATACAATTAACCCACACCTCCCATCAGGGACACCAAAGGGACAGAAACACAAACATGAAACAACAGTCTGGTCTCTTTTCTGGAGCAGAACTACAAAATTCTCCTGATAATCAGCGAAAGTGGTACATACATGCAACCTAGGTATCTTGTTAAGTTAACTGTATTCCCCGAGGGTAACAGGCCCCCGTGTCCTAATCGGTAAGAGAGCTGGCTCTTAATCATAAGGTCAGTAGGTCTCTCCGCTGTGGTTTGCGCCTCGCTCGGGCCACATGTGAGACGCCAAGATCTGCAACGGAAGTTGGTCTTTACTCAGGTTTTAGCTCAAATAACCGCAATGACTTCAACAGCATATTTCGTAAAATTGTTCTTCGATATAAAAAGATTGGGTACAACATACATGTTATACGACAAACTGCATGCATGGTAGTTAGCCCAATTACGGCTGACAACTTTGTTTCCCTCTTTAATTGCACGCCGGTGAGTCAGGCCTCAGATTATATGAAGGTTGGAACCAGAAATGCATAATAACTGAATACGTCCAGACACTTTCAGGACAGTTTGGGTAACGGCCTTGTCGTTCGTACGTCAGTATGTCATTTACACCACAACGACGTCAAGTTGGTATAAGCTGTCTCGCACAACACAGGCTATACCTGGTTTCACTTCGTCAATGGCTTGGCGTTACTTTTTCTGACAATTCCCTATCCTTGTTGGATAGAGCTGACGGCCGTCAACGTCTGCAAATAGTGTTCTCGAGAGAATTACTAAGTAGAGCATCCGTTTAGCGATGGTGCGTTTATCGTGTGTGCTTGTATATATTATGTTCATAGAACGCACATGGCGGCAGGTCAACGGTTTAGCGTTACGACCGGCGACTGTGCCATTAGATCGTCAGCAAAATGTACAAAATAAATTCAACCGGCTTACGCTCATACGCATGTAGCACGTATCAGTATTGCGTTTCTTCAACAAAACAACGTCGACGTATAGGGCTGGCCGCTGAATAGTTCGGATTTCCCTCCTATATAATATATTTAAGACGTTATCAGACGCACAGAGCCGCAAACAATGCTTCAAACACTACGTAGCCCATTTAAACTTGGGCAGTATATTGTTTCGTATGCATATCAGTCCAGGACAATGCGTGTGTGCGGGAAGGCATATCCCCTATTGTGTATGTGTGTATTTCTAAACTTTTGGAATGAACACCTATTTGATGAATCGCACTTGTATGACGCGCATTCTTGGTGGATAATGGTTTTCATTTACAAACGAAAACTAACTTGTGTATTGCTGCAACACATGTAAAATTGACGTCTGTATAATTATTACAACAACAATATGTAAGCTGACGACAGAATGTTGTGAAGCATCTAATGAAGTTTTGATTTTGTTTGAAGTTTAACAGTCCCGAATGACAACATTTAGGTCGCAACAAGCGCAGGCTTATAATGAGAGGTTATCCATTACAGTGCATAATATCAGCGGAAGGGAATGAATGTAAATTTCAGCATGAATAATTTCCGCTATCTAGATTTATTAGAAGAAAGGGTGCGAAGAATTTCCTTGGGCAAAATTCATGATACCTACATTATGTGCCACTCTTAGAGCAAGACTGTCTTTAAAATTAGCATTCTTTGTAAGGTCGCCTCGAACCTGCAAATGAATAAATGTCCTTTATAATGAAGACAGGCATTGTATTTTATGTTTCAGACAGTGTTTAGTCGCAGACAGAACAGACTTTTGGTGAATATAAAACCGGCTGAACATGTTGTGATAATATATCCGGAGCCAATGTTAATTTACCTCATGAAATTGGAGGAAAGATAAACCATCAAAACATCCGATTAGCGATACATTAATCGTCAAAACATTGAATAGGTCTCACCTGTTTTGTAACAGTTTATATGCAAATTGTTGACCCTCTCTCTTGAAAACTGTATGCCCCTTAATGAAACGTTTCTGATTCAAAGCAACTTCTACCTTAAACACCACTGCATGACAAGCATGTATGTCTGATATATCATTTCAAATGTATGCACCACTTGTTTAATATATTCCTGTGACATCTCACATCTACCGAAACATCTGCAAATTTTTTCTTGTTTCAGACACATTAATTACCGCCAACCATGTCGTACTATCAAACAGAGATGCAAGTTAATCAATTTTGTCAATTACAGAGAGAAACAGTAAACGAAAGAAATCAGTATTGCCGCCTGAAAGGAGTTTTAATATCGTCGTGGACCACAATAGCACCATAAAACTAACTCGTTTATCTACGATCTTTATATAAACAATTTTAAAGTAATGTACTTGCTTTGAATGACATCCCATCCTCAGATAAGAGTTCATACGCATTGTAATCATCGATAAGACACTGCAGTCTAAAGGCTATGGTTAGAGCTACTCGGTGGTCTATTTTGTCTTCTGTAAGGAACCTCAACAATGCTATAAATGAAAACATAAACTTGTTTGTATGCTAGACATATGTCGGATAACAAAATTCATTTAGTAAGACTAGTTATTGGACAAATCTTGACACAACGCCTATTTTGGATGCAAACATTTATTAACAACTTCTGGGGAACAAAACAATTGAATATGACTCAAATTTAATATGGGTTGCAGAAGAACATATTTACAATTAGTATAACTATTATTATTTGTCATGCATATTCATTGTGGCATATGTCTCCCTTATGTCGTCTATGTTACATAAAGTTTGGACGTACAAGATAAAAAAAAATTACACTGCGGCTTAAGCAAATTCTAAAAATGGTTCCCAATGCAACACTGCTTGAGATAACATAACAAAGTAAAGGAATCATTAGATTTGTTGCGTTCCTTGATTTAATTGCTGTTATGTTTAGCTCACCTGTCACGTAGGTGAGCTTTTGGGATCATTTTTGTCCGTCGTGTGTCCGTCGGTAAACATTTTCTTCAAACGACATCTCCTCCTAAACTACTGAACGAATTTTGACCAAACTTCACAGGAATTATCCTTGGGTTGTCCCCTTTTAGAGTTGTTCAGATCCGTTGCAAGTCTAGGTCACAGGAGCCAAAAATAGATTTTTTTCACCGAAAATTTAAAAAATCTTCTCTGAAACCACAAGGTTCAGGTCTTTGATATTTGGCATGAAGCTTCATCCAGTAGACCTTTACCAAGTTTATGCAAATTATAGCCCCGAAGCCAAAAATGCCCCCGCGTCGGGGCCCAACAGTTTTACATAGATAGACATTTCTATGGTGTATTCCTTGCTTCCAAAGGATAACCTTTCTAGAACATAATTTACGTCACTACAGCTGATGTCTTGGAATATGTGGCCGCCTTAAAAAGTCTCCCTGCCCTTCATAATAGTGTAGTTTATATCGTGTTGTCCTTTGGGGTCATTGATTCCATTGTGGAATTTTGAAAATATTCGAGGGTCATTGATGAGGTCCAAATGGCCGAAACTAGCTAGTCTGGCCCAGAAAACATGTACACTCCATATTTTCCAGTTCTGTGGTGTATTCCTTGCTTCCAAAGGATAACCTTTCTAGAATATAACTTAATAGGGAAAACTGTAAAAGCTTCTTCTCTGAAACCAGAAGGCACTGGTGTCTGGTATGTGGCATGAACGGGTATCTAATGGACCTCTACCAAGAGTGTTCAAATTATAGCCCTCGGGCCAAAATTGCCTTCGCGCAAAGGGCACTGATTTTCCAAAGACTTATATAGGGAAAACATTTACAAATCTTCTCGTCGGAAACCAGAAGGCCCTAGTCTTTTACATTTGGTACGAAGCTTTATCTAGTGGACCTCTACCAAGATTGTGCAAATTATAGACCTGGGGCCGTCCCCGGGGCCCATCGATTTTACATAGACTTATATAGGGAAAAGATTTAAAATCTTCTTGTCTTAAACCAGAAGGCCCAGTTAATTGGTATGAAGCTTCATGTGGAGGACCTCTACTATGAGTGTTCATATTATAGCCCTTGGGCCAATAGTCGCCCTGCCCCGAGGCCCACTGGTTTAACAAAGAATTTTATAGGGAAAAATCTCCTCTTTTGAAACCACACAGCCTTGGTCTTTGAAGTTTTGTACGAAGCTTCATCTAGTGGACCTCTACCAAGATTGTTCAATTAATATAGCCCTGTTGTCAAACCGGTGCTCACTGGTTTTACTTTGACTCATAACAGAATACCTTTAAAATTCTTCATGTCTTTAACCAGAAGGCCCAGGTCTTTATTTTTGATATGAAGCTTCATTTGGATGACCCCTCCTACGAATGTCCAAATTATAGACCTGGGGCCAAAGGTGACCACGTTCCAGGGCCCACGGTTTAACATAGACTTAGTGTAGTTTATATTTTCTTGTCCTTTGGGATCATTGATTCCATTGTGGATTTTGAAAATATTTGAGGGTCACTGATGAGGCCTAATTGGCCGAAACTAGCTTGTCTGGCCCAGAAACATGCACACTCCATATTTTTCAGTTCTGTGGTGAATTCCTTGCTTCCAAAGGATAACCCTTCTATAGAACATATTATATATGGAAAACCATTATAAATATTGTTCCCTGAAACCACTAGGCCCAGGTCATTGATTCGAATGCAAATCAGACTTTTAGGATAATTGGCTCAAAGTCAAAGTTCTTGGGGTTTATTTTAAGAAAAAGCTTTGTTTTCACTGTAGTCCATTACATTTATTGATGGATTTTAATGTAACTTCACACAAAAGTTGGATATGATCATATCTCCAGCAAGTTAGATTTTAAGGATCCCAGGTGCAGTGGCTATTTGTTGAAAAACTTTGTCATCACTCCAGCGCCTACTTTGATCAAAGGATTTTATGTAATTTTACACAAATGTTGGGCATGATAAAATCTCAAGCCAGTTTGACTTTCAGGAACCTGGGCGCCCGGGCAAGGTCACTGTAGCTGTTTTTAGAAAGCCTTTGCCACATCGCTCTTACATCTACATTTATTGACGAATTTGTATGTAGCTTCACACAATGTTGGGTATGATAATCTATGAAGCAAGTACGACTTTCAGGGTCCTGAGCTTATGTCAAGATCACTGCGGCTGTTTTTAGAAACAACTTCATGGCTATAGCTTGCACCTAGATTAATAAATGGATTTTGATGTGACTTCACACAAATGCTACATAATACGGTATGCTAATATTCTCAAGCAAGATCAGCATTCAGGGTTCTGAGCGGAAGGTCAAGGTCCCAAAGCCTTAAATGACCAAGTCATAAACAGCTTAGATTTATTTAATAGCATTTCCAAGAAATGTTCAATGGGTCACTGTCAATCAAAATTGGTCAAACCCTACACTGTCCCTTACTATATTACCTACCATTTCAGTCTTACAGTATGGATCAGGGTCTTACAGTATGGATCAGGTGAGCGATTCATCATTACCCTCTTGTTTAGCATATTGCAGCAATACTATTATAACAGACATGTTGCAAATCGGCATTTACCTACCATCAATATCAAATGTTTCGGACAATGACTGCGCCATGACTGTTCCAGTTGCTCCGTAAAATGCTGCTTGGTTTTTAGTTCCATAAAACAGCGGCGATGCAATCAGTGATGGCGACAATTCTGAAAAATTAATATCAAAGTAGAAGTAAAACAAAGATCAGGAATTGATACAATTAACTTACTCCACCCATAAAAGACACCAAAGTTGCTTTTTCAGTTTGAGTTCCTATCTATCCAAACTCCAATACATAACGTCGATTGACACCCTTAAAAGGTTAAACGGCGGGAAAGTGGTGTCTACCAGCATATACAGTAATTACCTTATTTCTGTTCCAAATCATATTGTGGGAAGTCCATGGATCGCCTCACAAAGGCGGTCCAGACAATCTGTACTTGGTTCAGACGCAGTACGAACTGTTCAGCTTAACCCATTTTATGCCAAGTGTTCCTTTTTGGACGTTGGCAAACAGTGTAGACACAGATCAGATGTTGCAGACCAATCGATTTTGTAAACTTTGGCACAAAGCAAAGCTGACACTGCTACGAATGGAAATGGACAGGTCCCAAGCTATTATGTGGAGTGAGTTTGTTTGCATTTTACATCCAACTAAGAGCTAAAGTCATTCGGAGATGAAACTTCAGTTTAAAGCTTCACCCGAAAAGCTGTAATAAGTCAGAATCGAACCCACGACCCTTGGTTTATCAGGCGAGTAGCTTATCCACTGCACCACGGAGGCTTCTGCTGCTGTTAGATGGAAGATGATATTGTCAAATGCAAAGACACCTTTAACATTAATGATTTTGTGTATTGCATCGGTAATTTCATAATGCATCTAGGAATAAGAAAGTAATTGACCGAACATGAAAGAAGACTTTTGTTAATTTTGACCTCTAAAATTATGACTTTGGCCTTTGAGGTATCGACCTTGGTCTTGCGCGCGACACATTGTCTCATGATGGTTAACATTTCTACCAAGTAATTCTAAAATCCACAATTTGCCCATACAAACATAAACGATTTTGTGAACGACAATCATCCAAGGGGAATAACTCAAAAGTTAAATATGCATGAATTATAGTTCTTGCACTCTGCACGTCAGCTAATATTGATTGATACTTATAATAGGGACAAAAAATAAGGGAACCCCCAAATTCAAATAGAAAGAAGCGAAATTCCAATGTCACAGGGAAGGTTTATATGCAAAGGGGATCAGTATCTGGTCAATGCACCATGAGCATTGATGCATGCACGACACCTTCTGGGCATGCTAGTGATTGTGAGACGGATAATCTCCTTTGGCATCCGTCGCCATTCTTCTTGCAATGCTCGGCCAAGCTGTTGCAGATTGTTACAATGCTGCGGTATGTTGTGCACGCGGCGACCAATGACATCCCAAATGTGCTCAATCGGCGACATATCGGGGGATTTGGCTTTTGCGTTGTCGTCTTGGAATTTGGTCAACGTAACGCTGGCAAGTCAAGTAACCATGATCGCAGGGTAATTTGACTGGCCAGCGTTACGTATACCAAATTGTACGCACAGTGGTCGTCGCATTCGCCCGGCGCTTTGGTTGGAACTTCGAGTTCCAAGACGACAATGCATGCCCACATTGAGCCAGTGTTGCCGTCGAATTTCTTAGACAACAAGGTGTAAGGACACTGCCGTGGCCAGCCAATTCCCCCGATATGTCGCCGAATGAGCACATTTGGGATGTCTTGGGTCACCGCGTGCGCAACAGACCGCAGCATTGAAACAATCTGCAACAGCTTGGCCGAGCATTGTAAGAAAAATTGCGACGGATACCAAGGTAGATAATCCGTCGCACAATCACTAGCATGCCAAGGTGTCGTGCATGCATCAATGTTCGTGGTGCATGGACCAGATACTGATCCCTTTTGCATATAAACCTTCCCTGTGACATTGAAGTTTCGCTTCCTTCTATTTGAATTTGTGGCTTCCCTTATCATTTGTCCCTTGTATATATGAAGTTCCGTGAAAATAGCTTGAACGTTTTTAAAGTTAAAGAACAGACACGATTTTGTGACAGACGGGAAGACAGAAAGACAAATCTGCGTTAAAAGTCAAGTTTAATAGCCAAGCAAAGACAACTTTAACATTAATGATTATGTGTACCGCACTGGTAATTTCATAATGCATCCTGGAAAGACCTTTTTTATCTTTAACCTCTAAGAATGACTTTGGCCTTTGAAGTATCGAACTGGGTCTTGCGCGCGACACGTCGTCTCATGATGGTTAACATTTCTACCAAGTAATTCTAAAATCCACGATTCTCCCCATACAAACATAAACGATTTTGAGACCGACAAACATCCAAGGGGAATAATTCAAAGGTTAAATCACGAGTTATAGTTTTTGCACTCTGCACGCTAGCTAATATTGATTGATATTTATAATAGAGACGAAAATAAGGGAACCCCAAAATTCAAATAGAAAGAAGCGATACTTCAATGTCACAGGGAAGGTTTATATGCAAAGGGGATCAGTATCTGGTCAATCCACCATGAGCATTGATGCATGCACGACACCTCTACCAAGTAATTCTAAAATCCACGATTTGCCCATACAAACATAAACGATTTTGTGAACGACAATCATCCAGGGGAATAACTCAAAAGCACCATGAGCATTGATGCATGCACGACACCTTCTGGGCATGCTAGTGATTGTGCGACGGATAATCTCCTTTGGTATCCGTCGCCATTCCTCTTGCAATGCTCGGCCAAGCTGTTGCAGATTGTTACAATGCTGCGGTATGTTGTGCACGCGGCGACCTAAGACATCCCAAATGTGCTCAATCGGCTACATATCGGGAAATTTGGCTGGCAACATCAGTGTCCTTACACCTTGTTGTCTCAGATATTCGACGGCAACACGGGCTCGATGTGGGCATGCGTTGTCGTCTTGGAATTTGGTCTACGTAACGCTGGCCAGTCAAGTTAACATGATCGTTCAAGGTAACTTAATGGCCAGCGTGACGTATACCAAATTGTACGCGCAGTGGTTGTCGCATTCGCCCGGCGCTTTGGTTGGAACTTCGAGTTCCAAGACGACAACGTACGCCCACATCGAGCCAGTGTTGTCGTCGAATTTCTGAGACAACAAGGAGTAAGGACACTTATTTTTTGCCCTAGTATATATGAAGTTAAAGAACAGATACGATTTTGTGACAGAAGGGCAGACCGACAGACAGACGCCCGGGGTAAAACAATAAAAGGGGAATATCCCTTTTCTATATAAAAAGTGAGGTTTGATGGGGTCAAATTTATATAAGTATGTTTTTGTAATAAATTAAATGGCTTTCGTCAATAGTAATTTTAGAGGTTTCTATAATCTTTTGTAATACAGGGCTTCAATTGCTCATTGGTAACATTGGGGTAAATATATTCATTCTCAGCAAGGAAAGGAGTTTGATTTTGATGTCTTTTTCAAGTCCTTTAAAGATACTTATCTCCGCGCTTTTCGAAGAAAAAGCGAGGAAATTCTTTTACCCCCGTCCGTCCGAACGTCCGGCTGTAATGCCCCACCATTGTTCCTAGACCATTTGAAACAGAAGTGAACGCAATGATCAGGAACCGATATAATTAACCCACAGCTCCCATCAGAAACAACAAAGGGAAAGAAACACAAACATGAAATAACTAGACCCTAACATCAATAGCGGAAAGCCAATAGGCCAGTTACTTTCCCATAAAATGGCCAATCGGCTATCCAAAACAAAAATATAAGCGACACACACTCACTCAAAGACAAAACATAACAAAAATAAACCACGACAGAAGAACCGCCTTGGAACGGTCACTGAAACTAATTCCACTAAGGAGCTTAAGTCGATTTTACGCCGCCGAAATCCCCACCCTTACTTCCTTCGCGATTTAGACAAATGATTTGTTCAGTCCGCATGAAGGCCTCCTAACTCATCAGTGCAACAAAAATCAAACAATCACCGAGATGAATCAACGGTGAGGACTCGACAGCAAGCAGCCACTGAAATGCGGGAGTAACAGAAAACCTACAGTTAGACTCCTATGACCAGAGACAGGGCATCAGGCGCAACCAACTTTACATAAAATTAAATTGTCTCTAATTTTCGGTAAGCCTTTACGCTAGAACCGTCGTAAAATCTTATACCTGACCCATCGGCATGTAATTAAAGAGGGAAGCAAAGTTGTCAATCGTGATTCGGTTAATCTAGAATCTCGAAACTTTCACAGGCAAGAGCCCTATGTCTGAGGGCTATAGCAACATACAAAGAATTTTGATATATCCCTCAGGGCAGAGTATGGGGCCCAACACTTCCCGGGGGTAAACATTCATTTTGCTCAAAGATAGTCATGTTGCATATCAAATCGGAGCCAATCAAGATTAGAATGGTGTGGTGCAAAAAATGCCATGACGGTCACCAGAGCTCAAAACGTATGATTTTGAGTCCCTTTTTTTGTCACACAACACCCTCTTGGCTATTTCAGTCAGACTCATGAAACTGTCACAGTTACAGTCACATTATCTTTCTTGCACATAGTCATGTTGCATATCAAATCGAAGGTAATGAAAAGTGGAATACAGTGTACAAAACCGTTGGCCCGGGGCATACCTAGGGGTCACAAGAGGTCAAAAAGTAGGATTTTGGGTCCTCACAACTCCTCCTACGCTTTTTGAGCTAGAGTCTCGAAAATGACACAGGTATTGGCTCTAAGGAAGAGGACTGGATACAAATATTCAAAATGTTGTAGTGACTCCCCACTAGGGTATAGGCCTGAACCCCGCCATAGGGGTCAAACATCTATTTTGTAGAAACATCGTTATGTTGCATATCAAATCGAAGGTAATGAAGAGTAGAATACAGTGGTGCGAAATTTGTGCCCAGGAGGCATGTCTTCGGGCCACCAGCGGTCAATAAGAAGTATTTGGGGTACTTTTATTGTGACATAATTTTCACAGCGCGGGATATGCGATGGTGCGCCATCGAGTTTCTTTAGTTCCACGTTAATCAGAGGTTGGCGAAAATCGGCATACCCAAAGAAATTTCTTCACATTCCGTTGCACAACTTTGCGCCTCACATATGGTCCCAGCGAGATGCGAACCACAGCGGTGAGAGATCTAATGATTAAGAGTCAGAGCTCTTACCCATTAGAGCACGGGGACCCGTGCGAAAGTAAACAAGAGGGCCATGATGGCCCTGGATTGCTCACCTGATCCTTATGGTAGGTAATATAAGGTGTCGTGGAGGGTAAGAGTAATTTTGGATGACAGTGACTCAAGGATAATTTCAAAATCAAACTAGCTATTTAAGTGATATACAGTTTTTTCTTGTGGCTATCATGTTCAGTGGAAAAGTGTCAGAGTGTCACTAATGGAACATTCCTTCAAAATCGTTTTCTTTTATGAATAAGAAGCCATTCAAAAGTTCCCTTTGACAATACAGCGTCGACTTGTATGTCACTATCTTGGCACCTTGTGGACATTGAGGGTCAGCTTCTAGTGCATCAAACAGAGATGAATGGGCTCAGACTAACTAACTAACAATGACTCATGGTGACAAGGGATGGGGGTGGGATGGTATCCATCCCTTTGACAATACAGAGCTGACTTGTATGTCACTATCTGGGCACCTTGTGGACATTGATGGTCAGGTCCTAGTGCACCAAACGGAGATAAATGGGCTCAGTCTAACTAACTATGACTCATGGTGGCGAGAGGGGAGGGGGTGGTATCCATACCTACGAAGCTGACTTGTCTGACACTATGGTCTGGTCAGAAAGTGTGTGATGCCCTCACCTTTCTACAAGACAATATTTATATTAGATTCGGTACTAAGTTATTTAACCAAATTGTGGGTATTCCGATGGGTACTAATTGCGCACCTCTTGTGGCTGATCTGTTCTTGTATTGTTATGAATGAGACTTCATGTTGTCGCTTTCCATTAATAACCAATGTGAAATTATTGAAGCTTTTAGCTCCACTTCTAGATATTTAGATGATTTATTAAATATTGATAATACATATTTCGATGGTATGATCAGTCAGATTTACGCCCAAGAACTTCTGTTAAATAAAGCAAATTCTTCTGATACCGAGGCCCCGTTTTTGGATTTACATCTATCCATTGTAGATGGGGTCTGTTTCTGGTCGGGCTCATCGGAGTCTAGCTGTTGGTTTTCTTTATCTCCAGCATTTCAGTGGTTTCTTGATGTCGAGTCCTCACCGTTGTCTCACCTCTGTGGTTCTTTGATTTCTGTGTTCACGGAGATGTTGCACTGATGAGTTAGGAGGCCTTCATGCGGACTGAACAAATTATTTGTCTAAATCGCGACGGAAGTAAGGGCGAGGATTGTGGCCACGTAAACTCGATTTAAGCCCCCCAGTGGAAATCTTCCACTGACCGTTCCAAGGCGGCTCTTCTGTGGCGATTTATTTATGTTGTTGTTTGTTACTTACTGTGTGTATCACTTGTGTCTTTTAATTTTGGATGGCCATATGGCCATTTTGTGGGAAAGTAACTGTCCATATGGCCTTCCTTTGTTTAGGTTTCCATTATGGTCTGGTCGCTTAATGATTGTATTTCTTTCCCTTTGGTGTCTTTTATGGATGGAGTAAGTTAATTGTACCAATTCCTGATCTTTGTTTTACTTCTACTTTGTTTCGTGCAAAATTTACGATAAACGCGATGACTTTGGTTTTGAGATTGTAAATTTTCCTTTATTGGATGGTGATGTTCCTCGTGCGCCATCCTATGGCGTTTATATTTCGCAGTTAATTCGATTTGCTAGAGGGTGTAGTCATGCAACTGACTTCAACACTCGTAATAAATTATTAACGGCTAAACATCTTAATCAGGGTTATCGGTACCATAAACTACGCAAAGCCTTTTCAAAATTTTATAGACGCCATTCTGATTTAATTTCAAAATTCAATTTTGAACTTAAATCTCTTCTGCAACAAGGTCTATCGGAACCCGAATTTTATGGTGACTTAGTTTATACATTCAGAAAAATATATAACCGCAATGACTTCAGCACCCAATTTCGTAAAATCATTCTTCGATATAAAAAAGATTAGGTACAATGTGTACATGTATGTTATACGACAGACTGCATGCGTGGTAGTTAACCCAATCACGGTTGGCAACTTTGCTTCCCTCTTTAATTGCACGCCGGTAGGTCAGGTCTAAGATTCTATGACGGTTCCAACGTAAAGGCTTACTGAGAATTAGAGAGATCTAATTCAAGGTAATGTTGGTTGGTGCCTGATGCTCTGTCTTTGGTCGGGCCCATCGGAGTCTAACTGTTGGTTTTCTTTTGCTCCATCATTTCAGTGGTTTCCTCCTGTAGAGTCCTCACCGTTGTCTCACCTCTGTGGTTCTTTGATTATTTGTGTTCACGGAGATGTTGCACTGATGAGTTAGGAAGCCTTCATGCGGACTTAACAAATTATTTGTCTAAATCGCGACGGAAGTAAGGTCGAGGATTGTGGCCACGTAAAATCGATTTAAGCCCCCCAGTGGAAATCTTTCCACTGACCATTCCAAGGCGGTTTATTTATGTTGTTGTATGTTACTTACTGTGTGTATCACTTGTGTCTTTTTTATTTTGGATGGCCATATGGCCATTTTGTGGGAAAGTAACTGTCCTTATGGCCTTCCTTTGTTTAGGTTTCCATTATGGCCTGGTCGCTTCATGTTTGTGTTTCTTTCCCTTTGGTGACGTTGGTGGGTGGAGTAAGTTAATTGTATCGATTCCTGATCTTTGTTTGTTTACCTTCTACTTACCCTTAATTCTGTCGCGTATATCCAAAATGCGGGTAGACCGTTATCGGTCATTTTGACCCTTTTGGTACACCATATTTCCTGTTGTGTCTTTGATGGGTGGAGTAAGTTAAGTGTATCGATTCCAGATCTTTGTTTTACTTCTACTTTGTATGTCACTATCTGGGCACCTTGTGGACATTTCGTGTCAGGTCAGGTCCTTGTGCACCAGACGGAGATGAACAAGCTCAGTATAACTAACGATGGTGTCAAAGGGAGTTGGGGTAGGGGAAGGGGGCGGCCCTTTGTTAAAGGTAGCACTATATTCATGAAATATTCCTCCTGAACAAGGTATTACAAAAAGAGGACAATTCTGAACAAGTTTGATGATCATTGGACTAAAACTGTGGCCTCTAAGGGGTTAACAATATTTTCCATAATTTAATCTACTGACCTATTTTTTGACCTCGCATGACCCATAATGGATTTTGACCTAGATATTGTCAAGATTATCATTCTGAGCAAGTTTGATGATAATTAGACTAAAATTGCGGCCTCTAGAGTGTAGACAAGGTTTTTCTATGATTTGACCTACTGTCCTACTTTTTAACCCCACATGACCCATATTCGATCTAGACCTAGATATTGTAGCGTTGATCATTCTGAGCAAGATTGATGATGACTGGACTAAAATTGTGGTCTCTAGAGTGTCAACAAGGTTTTTATATGTTTTGACCTGCTGACCTACTTCTTGACTCGTCATGGTCCATATTCGAACCTTATTGAGATATTGTCAGGATGATCATTCTGAGCAAGATTGAGGATGATTGGATCAAAACTGTAGTCTCTAGAGTGTTAACAAGGTTTTCTATGGTTTGTCCTATTGACTTACATTTTGACCCAACATGACTCATATTCGAACTTGACCGAGATATTATCAGCATGATCAATCTGAGCAATTTTGAGGATATTTGGATCAAAACTTTGGCCTCTATAGAGTTTTAACAAGGTTTTCCTTTGATTTGACCTGGCAACCTACTTTTTGACCCAACATGACCCAGTGTCGAACTTGACCCAGATTTTATAGAGGCAAAACATTCTGAGCAAGTTTCATGAAGATTTAAGCAAAGCGTTAGCTTCTAGAGGGTGAACAACATAATTTTCGAGGACGGACGACGGACAACTGACGACGGACGTACAACGGACAAAGGATGATCACAAAAGCTCACCTTCAGTGTGTTGTGTCTTCCGTCTGTGGTGTCGTGGTTAGGCACTCACTTCATGTCGTGGGTTCGTGTCGTGGGTTCGAAGCTAAAAGGAAGCATCTCACACAATTTTTAAGTGAGCGATAGGCCATGGGTAAATGACAAAATCGCTATTTTCAATGTACAAAGGGCCATTGCTCCAAAAATGGTAAACTAAAAAATATCCATTTTTGTCTTATGTGCGTTGTCTCGGGGTGTTTGTCATTGCTGTAAAGTTCAATCAGACTATCCCAGACAGTCTCAAAGGTACGGAGCGGACACGAAAAGGTAGCGCACAGACAGACAGATGGGCGGATCGTCAAACGGGCGACAAAATACTGTCTTCCGACCCATTGGGTAGGTGGGGGGAGACATAATCACAAATTGATATTTAGTGTTTACTGAGGGCTACTGAAAAGGAACTGACATGCTTTGGTCGTTTCGAAATAGCTTAACGCTATTTGATATCTCGTGATCCACTACTAGATACCGTGATCCATAACTGGGATATTACCGTGGTCTCGTATTCTGCAACACTTAGAGACAGCCGAAGGTGATTAGGAAAAAGATTATGTGCATTTTGTAGACGGATAATTTGTCTATAAAATGGTACCAAACGTTCAGAGCAGCAAGCAACATTATCAGCTACAACACTCTGTGAAGCTTGTCTTATCTGGAACTGGGATTTGACTTTACCCAATATCGAGATAATCAGTACTGCAAAACACTGGTAAACAAACCGCAATGACTGTGAGGACATTTAACGTGCACTTCTTCTATTGAATGTGTCTAAGCTGGTACAAGTATTGCAAAATTACGAATAATTCAGACAGAGATAAGATCTGACTAAAAATCATAACACTGCCATATGTACCTCATACTACATGGTTTACAAAACATATACATCGGATGCATTCACCAAATGCATGTACAACATACAGACTGTGCGTAATTCTTTCAAAGCCCAAATCTTTCAAGATACTGCCCATTGTAACATGTTATAAAACATAACATGTTATAAAACATGCTTTACTTTTCTTGTTTCTAATCTTGGGTACAACTGTCCGCAATCTAGATCGTGGTTTTCTTCTGTTCAAGTCTGTGTAATAAAAACATTGTTTATTTACAGTAAAGTGAAATTGACAAAATGGGTGTGTTATCCTAATGCATGAAAGTGTAAACCTACCTAAAATTCCATCTGACAGATCTGCAATAGATTCTTTGGTATTTTTATGGGAAAGTCCTTCATAATATTTTTCGGACCTATATTTTATCAGATGTTTGGTCATAATATAGAAGTTATTCGAGTCATTTCTTCTATCGATGTCTGTCACTAGACGTGATATATCTAGTTTTTTCTTCCACGTTTGTCTGACTGATAGCGAATGAAGTGCTCCTAATAAGTTCTGTTTCTGAATTACTGGCACCCAATACATATTATCTATGATGTTTTCTATACTTTTATTCAGTTCTTTAAATAATTTCTTTACTGCAGCACTTTTAGTGTCTGATATTCGATGTCGAAACAAAGGAGTCAATGGAATGTATTTTGATAGACGTTGTATACACAAATAGTCTAATTGTCCTGTCAGAGATGATGTAAAGGCACTGTCCGACCACTGACCGTGATCGAAGTCTGGTGTTGCACTTGGAAACAAATCAAATAAGTCACTTTGCGTAAGAGTGCTAAAAATTATGTATCGTTTTAAAGAACTATATGAAAATCCGGCTAAAACATCCTTTAGTCCTGTACTCAGTGAAACGAAACAAATAGTGTAATTATTTGTTGGGGTTATTTCTCCAAGTAACGCTGTTAGAACTTCCTGCCAAGACATGTTGTAATTGTAGTGATATTGCAAATCTGAAACACTCATCGGTCGTTCACACTTCGATATGCCATCTGAGAGATTTGCTGAATCTTCAGTGAATAATACCTGCAATACAAACAGGCGAAACGGTATTCTCTTGCCAATTGAAAAAGATTAGTTATGGTTAAAAACTGAACGTATATTGCTTTGTCTAATTAAATGTGCACACTAGTGGGAATGTGTGGCGGCCGTAAGTCTCCATGCCCTACATCATACTGTAGTTTATATGTTCTTGTCCTTTGGGATTATTGATTGCATTCTGAAATTTTGAAAATATTTGAGGGTCACTGATGAGGCCTTATTGACCGAAACTAGCTAGTCTGGCCCAGAAAACCTGTACACTCCATGTTTTTCAGTTTTGTAGTGTATTCCGTGCTCCCAACGGATAACCCTTTCTAGAACATATTGGCCGATCCAACTGATTAACGATCCGCTCGATATGAGTGAAATAATCTTGAAAGGGCCGTAAAACCCAAACCAAAAAAAAATATGACCGATCCAAGACAGTTCTCCTGTCGTGGATAATCAATGTAATAATTCGTCTTTTCTTGTTTGTATTGCTAATATCTTAATATTTTGGATTGCCGTTTGGGCATTTTGTGGTTTTGGCTGTCCATCTGTGACGTTTTCATTATACTGAATGAGTGATCTTAATTTATATTCGTATTTATTTCCCTTGATGTCTTGGTTAGGAGGTGGAGGTAGTTGTTTCGATTCATGATCACTCTTACTTCTATTTTGCAAACTACAGTTCACTTACGAAGAGTCTCAATAAAACCGATAATCCCATTTTCTTTCTGCGATAAGTATTTGGTTCCAAAACAACCATTATAGCCTAATTTCAAAGCCGTTGAAATCTAAGTGCATTCATTCATAGCCTAAAGCTGATTCAAGAATTGCAGTTGCTAGCATTATTATGTGCATTGACTAAATATAAATGGTTACTATATCCTACTTGCCGGGAAAACATGTGAGTTGGTCAAAACAAAGACGGTTATGAAGCTTAAAATGTTGCCTATGGAAATGAAGAACATATACAAAAAATAAAATTCCAGACAAGTTATGTTTGAATTAGTATACAATCGGAAGACCGGATGTGGGCCCGGAAATACTACCAAGACATTAATGGTCTGTAAAACATTGCGGAGCATAGACAAGTGCAAAATCTGATATCTTTTTGCCACATGTTTGTTTTAGGTTCCTTTTGGTGTCTCTTAGGTGAGTGTCTTTTTTAATAATTGAGCCGCATCATAGTGACAGGGATACAAATCTCCCTATTAAACTATGCTTCCCTGCATAAACATTTAATACTACCCGGGCTTTCCCTCTTTCAGGCACCGACGGCTCCTGTCAGACACTACACACTGATCTGTATCTCAATCTTAGACATGATTTCTCGTTGAGCGCTACATTTAATTATATTGGCATATACTTACCCCAGAACCACAACTATAGTCTTTGGTCGGGCCCATCGGAGTCTAACTGTTGGTTTTCTTTTGCTCCAGCAATTCTGTTGTTGTATGCTGTCTAGTCCTCAACCTTGTTTCATCTCCGTAGTTTTTTATGTGTATGTTCTCGGAGATGTTACACTGATGAGTTAGGAAGCCTTCATGCGGACTAAAGAAAATTAGTGTATACCGCGACAGAGGTAAGGGCGAGGTTTATTGCCATGTAAAATCGATTTAAGCCCCCCCCCCCCCCGGTGGAATTCTTTCCACTGACCGTTCCAAAGCGGTTCATCTGTGGCGGTTTATTTACGTTGTTGTTTGTTACTTGTGTCTTTTTATTTTGGATGGCCATTTGGCCATTTTGTGGGAAAGTAACTGTCCTTATGGCCTTCCTTTGTTAAGGTTTCCATTATGGTCTGGTTGCTTCATGTTTGTGTTTCTTTCCCTTTGGTGTCTTTGATGGGCGGAGTAAGTTAATTGTATCGATTCCTGATCTTTGTTTTACTTTGTTTTTCAGTGATCGTATGACTACCTAATATAAACAGATAGTGACGTCAAGCTCTAGATAGCCTTCCGGATTCATATCTATAGATATCGGGCGCCCTTATAGCTTGTAGCCTCCGATGTCCCTTTAATGTTTGGGATAGGCGCTGGGTTCTCATTCGATCAGTTCTTGAACTGCTATATATATATATTAAATCAGTTCCGTTTTTGTTGTATTTATTATTATTATTATTTTTGTTTGTTTATGGAAAACATGCGATATTCGTCTTGTTCGATGCACACGTTAAGAAAATCATTGAAAATACTCGGCAATCTTCTTGATGCCTAACAGTGATCCTCTTAAATAATCATTCTGTATACATGCAGCTCTTATATTTTGAATACAGTTTCATTAGTTACCCTATTTACGTAGACATCCATATGGAACACATCATCAACCATAGAAATAAACCGTTTATCCTGTCTGATATTAGGGTCCAGTTGCATAACATATAGAAGAAAGTCTCCAATATATTTCTTGTATGCTTGAAGAACCTAGAAAATGGAATTATTTAACATGAGAAATGTGCAGGTAAAGTAAGCTCTATGCGAGTTTTTTTTTCTTGATATCAGTACCTAAATTAATACATTTACAAAAACAATCAATATGTAGGCCTACGGACTAGCTGAAATCAAACAGTGACAAATATTAAATATTGCTTTAAACTTTAAATTGTATTCAACAGATACACAAATAAATACTGAACAGCCACTTGGCTATTTTGTGTGTTGCAAATATACTCAGTTTCAATAAAAACGCACCACTAGTACTTTACTTCAAATTTTAATTGATTCACAATATTTCCAGCATTTGACCCCGTTTAATGAATTATCAGTAACTTATCCACAGACTCACTACAGAGTTACATCATTTCATTGGATGCAGAGATACGGAGACTCGAATTGGTCCATACACCAGAAAAATCAAAATCACATATCGTAAAACCGGGTATTTCCATCATTAGCATCAAGTGTTATTTGGCATGGACGCCTCATGCTTCGAATAAAACGCTGTATCTGGTCTTTGTGATTATTTTCCATTCTTCCTGTAGCACCATGGCAAGCTGCTGACGGTTGGTTGGCGGATGACGTCGGCTGTACACACGTTTGACGAGCTGGTACTAAAGGTGCTCAATTGGGTTTAAATCCGACGAAGTCGCAGGCCAAGGAAGAACTTGTATACCATTTTGATTAAAAAAGTCCATGGTTAGCATCGCGGAATGAGCACGAACATTTTCCTATTGAAAAAGCTTAACGTCAACATTAGTGGGTAAAAAACGGCACCACCATTCGTTTCACTGACCGTTCCAAGGCGGTTCTACTGTCTTGGTTTATTTTTATTATGGCTTGACTTTGAGTGTGTGTGTCGCTTATATTATTTTGATTTGGATAGCCAGTTGGCCATTTTGTGGGAAAGTAACTGTTCTTTTGGCTTTCCGCTAGTGATGTTTCCGTTAGGGTCTTGTTGCTTCATGTTTGTGTTTCTTTCCCTTCGTGTCTCGGATGGGAGCTGTGGGTTAATTGTATCGATTCCTGATCATTGCCTTCACTTCTAATTTAAGATTTTATTGTTGTATCGACGTGCCGTCAAATTACCACCAACAATGATGAGTTGGGTTTTGTGGTGCCATGAGATCTCTCCCCACACCATTACGCTACCACCACCCAAACGACACCAATTAAAGCGACTGATTCGACGTTCCGTCGTCAAAACGTTCCCCCTATACGACTTTTGGCTAAAAATACCGCGTCCCTGGAGACGCCGCCGTACATTTAGGGCACTTACGCGTAGGTTATGGGTTCCCACTGTCTCCTGGGCTGTTTCCACAGACGTCCTGAATTGGTCGCGTAAATGACTCAAAACATGTACCGGTACTGGTGACGTGTAATAAAACGTTCACGTCCAGTGCGTTGTCTATCGTCAATAGACCCCGTAGCGTTGTGCTATTCAACCAATCGATCCATCGTTGTGTGCGAACAACCCATACGCTCTTGGCGGTATGAAAGCCCACCATCAACCATACCGACGGCACGATGACGTTCGACGTTACTTTGACGTCCCATTGGTTTGTTCTTATGAAATATTTTGCTGGCTCTTTAGCGTAAAGAATCCCAGTAAAAAAAAATGCCAAAAATATCGTGATTACAAAAAAAAATGTATTTTTTTGCATTTTGCACGTGCACATGCACATCATGAAAATCACGCAGTATTAATGTCAAACAAACTCATGCTTCGGTGACAACTTTACAATACCGTATTTATCAGTTGAACAAGTCAGTCGTTTTTACCTTAAATTAAAGAAATCAAAAGTCTAAAAGTGGTGCGTTTTCATTGAATCTGAGTATAATATTAGAAACTAGAGTGCAGGGTGGGCCCATAGAATCTATTTAAACTCCCCAGTATTATTCGCTACTGACCGTCCTAAGGTGGTGGTTCTGGTGTTGTTTGTTTTTGGTAGTTTTTTGGGGGGATTTTGCGACGTGGGCATCTTTTTCAATATTTTTGTTTTCAATTAAGCTGCACATTTCTTCAACGCAATTTCCAAATATAGCTAACAATTGTTTTTTTTTTTTTTTTTCTCTTTTTTTTTCTCCACATGCTGGCTACTGATATTTGGCATATGTTGTACTAAATAAAGCACATGTAATCAATTTTAGAAAGGTTTTCTATGCTGCACAATTTTCCCTTTTACTATAATTTAACTAGAGCAGCATACAAGAGTCTCGAGTTGTTGATAATTGTCAAATTTCTTATTCGAATTGCTTGATTGGGCGATAATTAAATTATATGTCAACTTGTGTCAGGAATGATTACCTACATCAGTGCACATACATCTCAGCCATATTAAAGAAACAAGTTAAATGTCAGTTACACGACGTTTCAAGCGCAGGTCGTCAACTTGCTCGTGGCGATGCAAAATAGAAATACAGAGCAGCGAAACAGTAAACAACTCTCAGAATCTCAACTTCACAACATGCGATCAATCGAAAATGCAAATGTTAGTAATACGAGTAGCAGATGTGCACTGATTAAAGCAAGCGTAATTACTTGACAATACATACTTTTAACTGATCGTTCCAAGGCGTGTATTCTGTCGCGCTTTATATTTGTTACAGTTTGTCTTTGAATGGGTGTATCGCTTATATCTTTTTGTTTTTGATAGCCAAATGGCCATTTTGTGGGAAAGTAACTGTCCTTTTGGCCTTCCGCTATTAATATTTCCACTGAGGTCAGGCTGTTTCGTGTTTGTGTTTCTTTCCCTATGGTGCCTTTGATGGGAGGTGCAGCTTAATTGTATCGATTTCTTATCATTTCCTTTACTTCTATTTTGAATCTCACAGACCTGGCCGTTTCAAAGAGTCACTGATCAAAACAACGTTTGCAGAAAACAATTTGCTTTCTGTGCGCCGTTTCATAGAGTCACAGATCAAAACAACGTTTTCAGAAAACTATTTGTTTTCTGTGAGCCACATTTGACCGCCTATACAATAATTGCGATGTTATTGCTATGCAAAGGGTGTAATTCTTGATTCTCAACTAAACAGTATAACTGAAAATGATATAGTTAATCCACTTACCGTGTCCGTTTCTTCATTTCGATATATGTAGTCACTTGGTTTTAAGAAGCGATATCTGTTGAAGTGTTCTTTCATAGTCAATGCCTCAGCAAGTTCGTCAGAAAATCGGTTGATTATCTGCAAGCATAAATATCTTAACTTTTTGTTATATTTTAAATTTTGCAAGTCTCGCTACTTTGGACATCTCGTTCCAGGTGCCCGGGACTTCCGTGGAGTGTGGACCATGTTTGCTGATGTTGGCTCGGTAGGGGACGCCTATAAATCCGCGGGTGGGGGCCTCTTGCCTGATGCCCCCAGTTGACCTGTCTCACGAGCTACGTCGGTCGGTGTGTGCTCGGAGGGGGATCAGCTGTGTTTGCCGGGTCTTGTCCATCATCTGTTTCGGTTTCAGAACTTTGAGGTTGAGACACACTGATGAAGATTAAATATCAGAAAGGCCTCTGTGTCAGTAAATTTGGTATAGTTACGCGTTAATTATTTAATACAATAAAAGTGGTCCGCCCCTGCCAATACAGATTCCTGTTTTTACTATTCATCAAAGGGTTAGGCAGTATGAGTCATGAAAGCGGAAAGATGTCTTTCGACCTGACTCAAATTTAGAAAAATACATGCCTGTAATGACTTTAGTACCCAATTTCGTAAAATCGTTCGTGGATATATAAAGATTGGGTACAACATCAATATTATAAAACAGACTGCATGCATGGTGGTTAACCCAATCATGGTTGGCAACTTTGCTTCCCTCTTTGATTGCACATCGGTGGGTCGGACTTAAGATTATATGACGGTTCCAGCGTAAAAACATAAATTGAATTTTATTTTATTTTAGTATTCTTTATGTTGGTTGGCGCCTGATGCTCCGTCTTTGGTCGGGCCCCTCGGAGTCTAACTGTTGGTTTTCTTTTGCTCCAGCAATTATGTTGTTGTATGCTGTCGAGTTCTCAACCTTGTTTCATCTCTGTAGTTTTTTTATTTATATGTTCTCTGAGATGTTACACTGATGAGTTAGGAAGCCTTCATGCGGACTAAACAAAATTAGTGAATACCACGACAGAGGTGCGGGCGAGGATTATGGCCATGTAAAGTCGATTCCAAGCTCCCCAGTGGAATTGTTTCCACTGACCGTTCCAAGGCGGTTCTTCTGTGGCGGTTTATTTATGTTGTTGTTTGTTACTACTTACTGTGTGTATCACTTGTGTCTTTTTATTTTGGATGGCCATTTGACCATTTTGTGGGAAAGTAACTGTAATTATGGCCATCCTTTGTTTAGGTTTCCATTCTGGTCTGTCGCTTCATGTTTGTGTTTCTTTCCGTTTGGTGTCTTTGATGGGTGGAGTAAGTTAATTGCATCGATTCCTGATCTTTGTTTTACTTCTACTTTGTTACCACTGGTTCAGACTAAGGCATTCGATGTCCGATTAAAATAGCGTTCGGGTGCGGGAAATCCATATCTCGCCCAGCAAAGATGGATGAAGCGGAACTGAGTTTGTTTCTGCAGAGAGTATATTTCCGACGGCAAAGTTTGATTCAAGAGAAACATATGATGTCTGACGAACGCTTTTCGTCGACCGATATAATTTGGCATAGACTTAAAGGTTGATTAATTGGCCGTCCACGAAATACAGTAACTTCATTTGTCATCCGATGTACAGGTTCAAAAAAGAACAGACAAATGAAAACAAGTCAATATTGTTTTAGCCATACTAGTAAGTGACGTCAAGGTAGGCATCATCAGTGACCTAATCATGTATGTCGGGTTTAGAGGTACCAAATAAATTGCAATTCTATCCTAGAGTAGAAAACAAATATTATACACATCGTAAAAGCGTATGCAACCAGCCATTATGCTACAGTCGGGGCTAGGAGAAATAGATGGGCTGCATGATGCTTCCAAGCAAAGCTGAATCCGTCCGCACACGAGTACTGGAATACCGCTTAGAGGATATAAGCCTGGCCAGGCAAAGCGGTACGAGTCGGACCGTACATGTTTATGAACCCTATTGATTTCATTGGGCGACAGGGTTTAAGATGTCATTTCACCTTTATGTCGGGTAAAAGTCTCACAAAATTGGAAGCAACTTCTCCAAAATGACCTATACAGTGTTGACGGGGACGTAAAGCCTTAAATAAAACAAACAAACAATGGCTTCCGAATTACGCAATTCACATATGAAAAATAGACGTCAATTATCAGGAAATGATACAATTAACTCACAGCTCCCATCAGAGACACCAACGGGAAGAAACAAAAACATGAAACAACTAGACTCTAATGGAAACATGAACCATTTGGCTATTAAAAGCGATAAACACACTCAAATGCAAACCATAACAAAAATTAACGACAGAAAAACCGCCTTGAAACGGTCAGTGAAACGAATTCCACTGGGGGGGGGCTTAAATCGATTTTACGTGGCCACTATCCTCGCCCTTGCTTCCGTCGCGATTTAGACAAATAACGTTTCGGTCAGCATGAAGGCCCCTTACTCATCAGTGCAACATCTCCATGAACACCAAAAATCAAACACCACAGAGATGAAGTCTGATGGACCGAATGTAGCCTGACAGTAAGTTACCATTTTCGTAGTAGGTCGATATTATATAACTACAGCTTCTGTTATTGTGTTGCGGCAGTCGTAAATCGACTTCTGGATACGTCACATCATCGTCATCCCAAAACAGAGGACCAGCGTCGGCCTGACATCTAAGCAACGTGCCAGCGTCATATCGATGTCGGCTTGCCGCTGACCCGTCGTTTTGTGATATCTTGCCTCGATACAGTGTGCATTTTCTTGTTCTTTCTGATCAATGTGCCTATCATTGAACAATTTTGGTGTGAACTGTTGCGGCTTAGACACCAGACCCAAGCTAGTTACTCTAAATGTCCAAGTCTTTGTTAAATCTCCATGTGTGCGGATGCCTATATTTGTCTCGGTTTATCACCAAATATATGATGTACTGCATTACACCAAATCTGCCGCTAATCGTCTTACCCCAATTTTTCTATTCGGCTGTACGATAATCTTGAAGAGCGGTGAAACACCATAGTGCATCATAGCATGACTGATTAGGTGGCTGAGGTTGTTACCGCCAGACAACGGGGTCCCATAGAAGTCCATCCCGCCGAGAGAGTCAACCACTTCTTTCACTCTCGTAAAGATAAATCAATGATACTGAAGTATATGTCAGGACAGCATAAACTACATGGAAGTAAAGACACTGACTGATCAGTTCCCTTTCAATGCCCACCAAAAACACTAAAAGTACAGGAACACAAACACATAGCAACTTCACCTCAATTAAAACTTTTTCCCCAAAAATGGACAAACTGTTATCCAAAATAAAATATATTAGTAGTATATACTTGCAGCGGCAAACTTTTTAGTATACAGCACAACCGAAACACCACTTAGGAACGGCCTAGTAAAAATTGCTAGAGAGGCGCGGGGGTGGGGACTTAAATTTACCGTGCCTATCTCCTCGCCCATGGTTATATTCTAGTTTAGACGAGTGATTTGGTTTATTCTGCCTGAAGGTTTTCTTACCCATCTGTGCAAAATCTCCGAGATCATTACAAGAGGGTCCAGTGGGCCATGTTTCGATCACCGGAGTGTCACTGTCTCTAGTACATTCTACGGGATTATGATTTCTCTCCATATGTCTATGTATTTTTAAAATTTGTTGAAAATAAATGTTTTGGGATGGCAGACTGGAGGTTTAAGAACTGTGTTATACAGGTCTTGGCAGGAATGTGATGGAGCTTAGCAGATTTCGAGCCTTTCAAACAATAATAATTAAGTCAGTTGAGGTCAGTTAACCGGACCTCACTTTTCCTTGGCAGGCGTAGACCTGATAAGTTAACAAGACTTTCGCCAGTAACTGACAGCTGCCCTTCTTGAATCAGCAGAAGGGGGAGAATGGTGGTAGAAAATAGTCCATGATTATTTCCATGAAGTTCATGTACGTAGCCGGATTGGGTGTAAAACCCGCAACCTCTAGCTTCCTAGTGAGACGTGCTTCCAACAGTCACTAAGCAAAGCAGCCCGGCTCTCAACCTATATGCCATAGGACACAGAAATGAATGTAGCAAGCCCCTAAGTTTTAAGAAACTAGACAAAACTGTGTACAGATTGTCAATGGCATGGGCCTTCTGGCTCCAGACAAGACGATTTTCAACGTTTTTCCCTAAATAAGCCCATGTAAAATATGTGGACCCCTGGGCAGGACCATTTTACCCTTAGGGCTCTAGTTTGAACAATCTTGGCAGAGGTCCACTACTCGAAGCTGGGAACCAAATATCCCAAACAACTGTGACTTCTTATTTATGTCAAGAAGATTTTAAGATATATATTTCCCTATATAAGTATATGTAAAACTAGTGGGACCCTGCGCGGGGCCATTCTTGACCCCAGGGATACAAGTTGAACAATACTGGCAGAGGTTCAATAGACACATTTGTGTACGAAATATCAAAGGCCTGGGGCTTCTGGTTTCAGACAACAGGCATATAAAAGGTTTGCCCTTTTGGCCATTTTGTGGGAAACTAACTGTCCTTTTGGCTTTCCGCTGTTGGTGTTTCACTTGGGGTCTGTTGCATCATGTTTGTGTTTCTTTCCCTTTGTCTCTGATGGAAGCTGTGGGTTAATTGTATCGATTCCTGATCATTGCCTCTACTTCTTTTTTGCCATATATAAGTCCGTATAAAACCAGAAGGTGAACAAGGTTTAAACGCATTTTGACCTTGTGACCTACTTTTGACCAAACATCACCCGCATTCAAACTCGATCCAGATATCATGAAGACAAACATTCCCGTAAAGAATCATGGAGATTGAAGCAAAATTGTGGTCTCTACAGGGTGAGCAAGATTTTAATGAAAACTGATATACTGCCCTAATTTTTGACAAGAAATGACTCATATTCTAGTTCTACCAGTGATCATCACGTTACATATTTGAACTTGTCCTAGATATGGCAAGACAAACGTTCTGGTCTTCGTGATGTTTGAAGTAAATATGTGTAACGTGATGTGCCTGTTATGGTAATAAAGATTGAAGTAAAATTATGGACTCTACAGGGTGAACAAGGTTTAAACGCAATTTGACCTTGATATTATCAAGGCAACCATTCTGATAAAGTTGTTTGAAGATTGAAGCACCTTTATAGCTTCTAGAGGATGAAAAAGGTTTTGAAGAAATCTGACCTAGTGACCTAGTGTTTGACCTGACATGACGCATATTCGCGTGAGTGAGTGTTTGAGTTTTACGCCCCACCAACAGCAAAGGTCATACTGAGACGGGATCTCGGTTTAAAGACTCATCAGAAAGTCTCACGCATATTCGAACTTGACCTTGATATCACAAAGACAAACATGCTAGTAAATTTCATGAAGATTGAAGCAAAATTGTGGCCTCTAGTGGGTGAACACAGTTATAACGCAATTTGACCTAGTGCCCTAGTTTTTGACCCGATATGACCCATATTTGAACTTGTCCTAGATATGGCAAGACTAACATTCTGGTCTTCGTGACGTTTGAAGCAAATATGTGGCCTCTAGAGGTTGAACAATGTTTTAAAGAAATTTGACCTAGTGACCTAGTGTTTAACCTGACATGATCTATATGCGAACATGACCCAGATATTGTCAAGACAAATATTCTGGCAAAGTTTCATTAAGATTGGTGCAAAGCTATGGTCTCTAGAGTGTGATTCGATCTAGTGACCTAGCTTTTGACCCGACATGACTCATATTCAAACGTATCAAGACAAAAATGTGGTACAGTGTCATGAAGATTGAAACAAAACTGTGGCCTCTTGAGGTTTGAGGCTTTCCAGCGTACATGTTGACGACGGACGTACGACGGACAAAGGGTGATCACAATAGCGCACCTTGAGCTCTTTGTGCTCAGGAGAGCTAAAACTAAAACGAATACAGAGATTAAAACAACGATGATGAGTCTACAGCATGAAAAAATCTGAAATGCTGGAGCAAATGAAAATCAACAGTTGAACTCCGTAAACTCGCGAGAACGGAAATGCTCCACTAACATATTTGCGAAAGTGCAAATTGTTTCCTGAACGGATATACCCCTATAAATTAGAGATGCAAACATAGTTTTGAAAGAGTTCCCTTCCCAGATAGGGTTTTCATTCAACTGACTCAAGTCATGAGGAAAGTAGTTATTGAGTTGTGCATATAGTGAAACTTCATGGTTTGACAATCTGCACATTCTTCCTTTATTCCTTTATTCCTGAAACTGACGTGACGTGACATAGATGTTTTGGCTTAGCATTTAGTCAATGACAGAACATAGGATGCTTTACATACTTGAAATTCCTACTCTAACTATATGCTTAACATGTTGGTCTGCTTGATGTTTGGTTTTGGTTTTTAACCCTTTCATTTCTTACGATGTCGGATAATGGTTGTGAACTGTGCTTTTCCCTAAGTACAATCTGTTCAGCCTCATTCATGCTGTGTCACAGTCACCCGTTGTGTCAATTATTAAAGATACTACCTTGTGCTTTTGGTGTCTCTTTGTGCTGCATACACAGTTTATGAATGGCCTTGATCGTCCTAATATCTGTCTCCTCCGGCTCTTGTTCTTCTTTAGACAACAGATCTGAAAACATCTCATTATAGTTCTTCTTCGAAGTAATATTTAAAATAGAAGTAAAGGCAATGACCAGGAATCGATACAATTGACCTACAGCTCCCATCAGAGACACCAAAAGGAAAGAAACACAAACATGAAAAAACAGACCCTAATGGAAACATCAATAGCGAAAAGCCGAAAGGACAGTTTCTTGTCCACAAAATGGCCAATTGGCTAATATAAGCGATACAAACACTCAAAGACAAACCATAACAAAACCAAACCGCGACAGAAGAACCGCCTTGGAATGGTCAGTGAAACGAATTCCACTGGGGGACTTAAATCGATTTTACGTGGCCACAATCCTCGCCCTTACTTCTGTTAAATCGCACCAACTACCAATCAGAGTTAGTCTTGATCTGTAAAACTTGTTCACCATATACTTTCACTTCTGAGGCGTATTCATTGCTTGCAAATGATAACCTTTTTGTAGAACGGAATGTATATATATTTAAACATATTCCTTTTTTAGTTTTATCCAAACTGAATATTGATGACTTTTTAAACAGTCTCAAACATGGACGTCGGTATCATAAACCATTAATTTGTCATGGGATTAAGAACGGCATTTTGGTGCAGAGATATGTCAATATTTCCTTCATTTTCAATGGTTGTGTCAGGCTCGGAGAGCAGGTAGCAGAGCGAATAGACACGTACACATTTGATGAAACCACGACAGACAAATTACCAATTATTTATTCTCCCTTTTATTCTCGATCCTGAATGGAAGGAATTCTGTTTATTATCAGGAACCATCACTCATAAAGCGGCTGAGAAACGCGTTCTTCGTATTTTCAAACCATGTGCAATACATAGCTATGTCACTTGGAGAGACGCGTGGTTGCTCACACGTATATTTAAAGAGAGTTTCTATTTATGCTAAACAGAGTGACACCTGTTACCTCTTTTTCCGTATATACATTGACAATAATTATTCTCGAGTCGTAAATGCGTTCGTTTTTTTTTTATAAGACCCCTGTTGTGGATGGTGTCAGACCAATTTGGCGCTCTTTTTATATGGCTTAAATAAGTCATATGTATCAATTTGTCTTCAAAGGTTTCATTTTACAATAACACTTAAAACCTGGGTTTAAAATGAGCTGCGTAGCAGGAGAACATTTTTTCGGGCGGGGTGCGACCAGCTACGACTAACCGGCCTTCAAAATCTAAGAAGTCCCTCGGAGTCTTGGGTTTATGTGAACGGACGCCTAGTAGTTATACTAACCAAATAGCGAGCAAACATGCGCTACTTAGACTGCGCGGATGTGCGTGTTCTTTTTCTTTTTTGTTCGCGTGTAACTTAATCCATGTTTTCTTATGGTGCGGCTCAAATGTGCAAAGCATCTGCTTTCCTCCAGGGAAACGTAGTTAGATGTTTTATATAGCTCTTTATGTTTTATACGAGAAAATGCCGGTAATATTTTTCTCGTAATTTCATCGACTCAGACAAGCTGCCATATCTAATTTTATGAAGCAATATTATGACACCCAAGGTTATGACAAATATCTACCCAATAATGTTGCATCAGTTCGTATATATATAACTAGCCTAAGAACTTAGAGTGTGGAGTAAGATAACTTTGACATGGTTATAGTATTACTAGATGCCGGACAGGAAATGTTGTCAAAGAATATGGAGCTTTAGACGGGAAGGCACCAACGCATTTGTACCTGTGATGCTTATTCTTGAAAACGGTCAGAAAATGGTCAGGGAAAGGTTGCCAGACAAACTTTTGTTGTTGCTGTGTTGTGGGTTTATGGCCCAGGGAACAGCAAAGGTCATGTAGTGCCGGCCTGTTACCTTCACTGTTTCTGGACATGTTTAGAACCTCTAACCTGCATACCAGGTGCACTGTGATGCAGAGGTAAAGCATCGGATTATGGATCGAAAGGTGCCGGGTTCGATCCCTACGAGCATTATAAAAATGCAAAATTGGACAAACAGAAGAAAATACAAATTTAAACATGTACTTGAGAGAATCTGGATATGTGGCGCTGAACCTTGTTTTACTAACTTACCTATCATTTCAGGTATATCCTATATCCTTTTCAAATGTATGTATATATCTGTATATTTTTGAGGGTCTCATGGAAGATAAGCCATATATATGCTAAATGTATAATCTTCGTAAAGCCTTTACCGTTGTTTCATCTCTGTGGTTGTTTGATATTTTGTTTTCACGGAGATGTTGCACTGAGGAGTAAGGAGGCCTTCATGCGGACTGAACGAATACTTTGTCTAAATCGCGACGGAAGTAAGGGCAAGGATTGTGGCCACGTAAATTCGATTTAAGCCCCCTAGTGGAATTCGTTTCCCTGACCGCTCGAAGGCGGTTCTTCTGTCGCGGTTTATTTTTGTTATGGTTTGTCTTTGATTGTTCGTATCGCTTATATTATTTTGTTTTGGATAGCAAATTGGCCATTTTGTGGGAAAGTAACTGTCCTTTTGGCCTTTCCGCTATTGATGTTTCCATTAGGGTCTGTTGTTTCATGTTTGTGTTTCTTTCCCTTTGGTGTCTCTGATGGGAGCTGTGGGTTAATTGTATCGATTCCTGATCATTGCCCCCACTTCTATTTTTCTTACTTACTTAAAAGAACAAAACAAATATAGCAACCATTTCGCATTTGCTGCAAGCAAATCAGGCCCTTATGTTACTGAAGACAAAGCAATAGAGGACCGATGCATTTTAATATGCGTTAGTATTTAAGGTTTTATACGATCATTGATTCCATTGTGGAATTTTGAAAATATCTGAGGGTCACTGGTGAGGCCTAATTGGCCGAAACTAGCTAGTCTGGCCCAGAAAACACGAACACTCCATATTTTTCACTTCTGTGGTGTGTTCCTTGCTTCCAAAGGATAACCCTTTTATAGAACATATTTAACTTCCCTACAGCTTGTGTGTGGGAATGTGTGGCGGCGGTAAAACGTCTCCCTGCCCTACACCATAGTGTAGATTATATTTTTTGTCCTTTTGGATCATTGATTCCATTGCTGAATTTTGAAAATATCTGAGGGTCACTGATGAGGCCTAATTGGCCGAAACTAGCTAGTCTGGCCCAGAAAACACGTACACTCCATATTTTTCACTTCTGTGGTGTATTCCTTGCTTCCAAAGGATAACCCTTTTATAGAACATTTTTAATATTTTCGCACAAGAAAAACAGAGACAACTGCTTTGTCATTTTTTGCCCACAATTTGATCCTGGTTTCCTTTTGAAAAGCCTATTGCAGAAGTAGAAGGTTTGTAAGTATCACCGGTTATTTCAGCAAATACTCCCGTGAATTGGCAACATCACTGAGATTTGAAAATAAAATCCTATCTAATTTACCCCTTCTACAGCTTTCTAGACTTTCTTTTTTACCAAAAAACTAACAAGTTTGCAGATCAATAGTTAACATCAAATACTAGCGACTCGCAGAATGCTTGCTTCCGAAAAGCCTACCTGCTTTGAAAATAAGTTTTTTTCCTCACGGATTTTTTTTTTATCTTTAAAATGCTGTTTATCTGAAAGGCATAATTTGCGTCAAATATGCCATTCACAGTTTATATTTAACCCATAGTCAATGTAGATACCTTGAATTCATCTATGCAGCCTTCTTCCTGCCTATTGTGTAATGATCTTGGAATCGTTTCATCACTAATAAATTATGTAGCTGTCAAATTTGTTGAAATGTGCTTTCTGTAACGCCAAGTCGTATTTTTCAGGTTACTATTTGCAAATATTATTTATTCTATGCCTAAAATGTAGCAAAATACCTCTATTGAGGAAACTAAAAGCTTTGTATGAATATGAGCATCCCTAAATTTAAACTCTTATAAAAAGTAGAAGTGAAGGTAATGATCAGGAATCGATAAAATTAACCCACAGTTCCCATCAGAGACATCAAATGGAAAGAAGCACAAACATGAAACAACTAACCCCTAATGTAAACATCAATAGCGGAAAGCTAGCAGGACAGTTACTTTCCCACAAAATTGCCAATTGGCTATCCAAAACAAAATAACACACTCAGTGACAACCCATAACAAAAATAAACCGCGACAAAATAATCGCACAGCTCAGCCTGCACATCTTATAAAGCTTTTTTTAGGTATGTTTGCCAAATTGTAAATTGTTACCCCACCTAGCTTAGTATTTATGTTCTAACGAAGGCAAAACATATATTTGTAGTACAATTCATGCACAGATGAAAGTCTAGAATGAGGCTTATTGTACAGACGTAATACTAACCGGCAAGGGTATCCATGTACTTGGACAAGATGATATCCGGGTTGGTTCGTCGTCTAGGGGACGTCCAGGACAGTTTAGTATTGGCAACGAAACCACCGCAAGCAAAACTATAAAAGTCCTGAAAGACAAAAAGAACAAGCTCATACTGCATTACGGAAACGCCGAAAAAAAAAAAGAAATTTTTAAGGTGAAAATTGTGTTGTGGTCTTTGTTGCTTTTTTCTTATTTCTGCTCAAAATATATATTCATTGAGGCGGTTCTAGCGAGTACCCAAAATCTATATTATAGAGCAGAAATAAGAAAAATAAGGTTTACCCCTGTAAACCCCAGTTTTAATATATAAAAGTGGGGTTCAAGGGGGGGGGTCAAAATTATATAGGAGTGTTTTCGTGATGGGGGCGATTTCCAATGATATGTATGTCATTCATTCTTCTTCTAAAAGTCAACTTTAAGCAAATATTTATTTCAAAATTAAAAGAATTCATCATCCTAAATACCGATTGCCTTGTGCGTGTTGATAAAACAAAGCCAAAATGATCCAGTCAAGAAATAAAGATTCATCGGCTTCCTTCTATCTTTTCAATTTGTATAAACAAATGCGGTTTTAATCCAAACGTGTTTCGTACATGTGTTAACCAAAGAACAAGATAATCAGTGTGACAAGTTGCATGTTAGTAAAATTTTGAAAATGTATTTATTCGCGTTACGTTGAGTAAAATCACTAGTCGTAACACCGTGCATATCGCACTTATGTTTTCAGTATGTGATATTATCTCAAGAATGTCTCTTCAATCTCTTAAACACAGTTTAATAAACAAATACATATTTCTAAAAAGCGGCAATTTTCTACATGGTCACCGCTTTCAACTGCAATAATGGAATACCTAACAAAAATATCTCTCTGTCTGTCTCTCTCTCTCTCTCTCTCTCTCTCTCTCTCTCTCTCTAAAGAAAGACGTTCAATGCCCATTCGTTAAATATCAAACAAATCTACAGGGTCGTGTCCAGTTGTGCTTTATCTATTATAGGAGCTTTGATCTTTACCTGGCATGGGTCTGCTGTCAGGTTGACACGGGCAAGTATTTCACTTGATAAACGTACGCAACCATCATCTCTGCATATCTGAAAGTAGAATGTAAATGTAAAGTTTTCGTATTTAAACCAACAGAAAAAGCAACGTTTTACAGGGAATCGGTGCGGATAAGGCCAGTCTGTTAATTTAGAGATTACTGGAGCATGTGTATTCAATCTCGTATGGGCCCAGTTGCTCATAACTATCGACATCGTTTGTTAACAGATGGTTTAAACACTGATCATTTGATATGGAATACTGGCATTTATCATATGGCGTCGCGTTTGAGAATGTAATAACTTCATGTAATAAAGTCGACAATCCACTAGTGGATTGAATATGCAACTTAGTCAATACACTCCATAACGTTACATGTACGGCGTCCGTCGTTTATTGACATTTTTGTACAAATATCTGGAATAAAATGCGTTTAAAATGACATCTGATAAGCAGAATCTTGCATTCGTGCTCATGACTCATGTGTTACTGAATTTATTAAATTCGTTGAGGAAATGGTGAGAAATGCGAGACAAAGCCTCGCATCTTATCCCTTTTCCTCAACTCGTTTAATAAATCCAATAATGATCTTAAATGAGTGTTGATGTGTTATTGAATTTATTAAACTCGTTGAGGAAATTGGATAAAATGCAAGGCAAAGCCTTTTATCCCTTTTCCTCAACTCGTTTAATAAATTCAATCAATTATATATTTTTGATACAAAAATATGAGAAGCTTAGCTACTCAAGTTTTTTTTTGCAGCACAAATACCGTATTAGCAGGAGTCCATTTTAAATTTAGGGGTGTCAGGTTGTGTTTTCATCAAAATTTATTTGAAAAAAAAAATGACTGAACTTTTAGCAAACAGTGTAGGCCTTGATCAGACGCCGCGTTCTTCGGCGTCTGATCTGGGCCTGCACTGTTTGCCAGGGTACCCGTTTTGGGGTCTCTGGTACTAAATGGGTTAAAAAATCCAAATATAGAACTAAGAATGGAATTTTATTAATAACTCCTAGGCTGAACTAAAGAAAAATCTCTCTCTTTATATAGATTCGGAGAAGATTTCAGATTCCTGTGGAAAGAAATTTGCTTGTGAAACAAATGATAAACAATTGTAATCTAGACATTTTGGGGTTTTCCTTAATGCCTTTCTTGTAAACAAACTATATACAAACTATTATTATTCTCTTTCATATTCTCGATATTTCCTTCACACTAAGTTAGTAAACAAAATCCATTGTGTATAATGACGACTCAAAATAATCTTATACATAACAGTTACGACTGTCATGTCGAAAGAGGTGGACTTGTCCGTGTTTGGATTTTGCTTCGCCAAAAATGGCTTCGCGTCATAATAAATGCTAACTGCCTTGAAGGGGTGGGGCGGGGTCTTACGGCTCGCAAGTCCTACTTCAGATTATCTTCCTTTGTAGGCTATGCGTAGCCTATAGCACACTGGTAAAGGCAAGCGCATAGGCTAAGGAACAAACACACAGGAAAAGGAATTTTTTCCGCTCAGGATAAGGGAGAAAATGGCGGAATCGGCATCACATGTGCAGCTTTGTTATTGTTCTAGATCTCGTGCTATGATTACTAATCAATACGGCTGCTCACATTACCTTCACGGAAGACACATATTATTCACAAATTTATCTTCGATGTTCCGAATGCGACAGTTACAGCCAGTCAAACGGAGAACCGGACACAGTGGAGCTACTCAACTACGAAATCTCATTATTTTACATGAAACGCTCTTCTGGGAAGATTGCATGCACATTTTTGTTGGTTGTAGACATACACATGATTAATCGGACTGTTGCAAATACGATTTAAGGAAAATTGGAAATAGGAAGGCCCACAGTGAGAAATCCTAGCTCAATTTTCACTTCAACGCCCACGGGCAAGGAAATGGGTACAACGCATATGATAAGACACAAACTTTTCCTGGGAAAATGGTAGTTGTATGGTCGTAGCACTAGTAAATTTCCATCTCAGATAAGGTTTTCCGATATTAATAATTAATCCTACATTGTTTAAAGTACCAACTGTGACCTTTAGGAAACGTTCAAAGGTTGTGTGCATTGTCTTGACATGTGCATTGCTCTGGTTCTAACAATATAATACCCTCCCCCCCACTATAAATCTTGGACGATGTGGCCCGGACGATTTGCCCTAGGACAAATCGGCCTAGGACCATTTGATCAGCAAAAAATATTGGGTAGAACAATTTGGCCAGGTTAATATAAAGCTTAGTCCAAACTGACAATTTATTGTTTTGGGTTTGTTTTCAGTAATGCTTGTGGAAGGAACACTTTAAAGGACATTTTAATCAAAATCTGTTAGAAATTTTATTTTGTTTTTAAACTATATCTTTATGGCCCCCTCCCATCGGGGCTTGGAGAAATAGATGGACTGCATGATGCTTCCATGCAGAGCTGAAACCGACCGCACGCGAGTACTGGAAAAGCGCTTAGAGGATTTAAGCCTGCCCAGGCAAGGCAGTGCGAGTCGGCCCGTCCATTCTTATAAACACTATTGGTTTCATTGAACGGTAGGGCTGAATATGTCATTTCGTCTCAATGTCGGGCAAAAGTCCCACAAAATTGGAAGCAACGTCTCCAAAATGACCTATACAGTGTTGACGGGGACGTTAAACCTCAAATCAAACAGAAACCATATCTTTGAGCCTGTGATATTATGACTGTCCAAAATCGTTTGTAGCAAAGACAATTGATAACTATACAAAAAAAGATAAATTTAATAATTTTGTTTAATATTGTTGGAAGACAAGTCTTAGATTAATTAGCACTTGGTTAACTGGCTGGCTGATTTGTTGACTAGTCATGTTTCCTTGCTTTCTTAATTACCCTTTTCACACTTAAATTGTTGGTTTTGTTAGTTTGTGTATACATTGTGATATTTTTCATTAACTCTTAACATGGACACACAACATATTTTTAGGATTTTGTTAAACAAACCCTTGTTAGGGTGTGTTCCAAAGATAATTTGGGAAAACTTCCTTATTTCTTGTCAGTAGTATATGTTGTGGCTGCACGTTATAATCGCCTCGGATGAGGCAACAGTTTACTATGTACCCATAACAATGTTTTGAAAAAATAACAGTGTGGATCAAGATCACTCTGCACACACGTTTGAATGAAATACACACAATTTAGTTTGACTGTGTATTAAATGAATTGAAGGTATCTGAGTATTTTCTGTTTTATTTTATTTTTCTCTCCCCTATCTCTCTAGGCCGGCCTCGGTAGCCCAGTCGGGTGCGCTTCGGACTGGACGTGGGTTCGATACCTACCGGGGTCGGCAACAATCCTTTCGATTGATTGAGAATATGCACCATTCTGGTTAACCGCTTACGTTTAGGTAAACCTACCTGCTCATTTTTGAGTAGGTCAGTTTTTCTATCCACATTTTTCCTGGGCAAGCGTATACGTAAGCGGTTAGCCAGAAACAGTGCACATTCTGTCGCCAGAAATTGACAACTGCCCTTGTTGAATCAACGGAAGGTACAGAATGGCCGTAGCAAAGGTTTCATTATCTATCCCCGCGAAAGAATGTTGCCGACCACGGCAGGAATCGAACCCGCGTCCTCCTGATCACCAGTCAGACGCGCATCCGACTGAGCTACCGAGGCCGGCATAAAAATTCAGTTACCAATACATGTACATACTTTATATTTGCCTTATACAAAGGGCTTAGTAAGATTTCCCATTATATCTGTCCCCCTCCCCCACGCCCCACTGAATATTTGTTTCATAAATGTTTTATGGTGATGGCCAAATTCAGTTTAATGAAAAGATACAACTTCACAGAAAAACAAAACAATAAAAATGTTTGGTCATTCACAAATAATGTATGTTTTTACCATGACTTTACCCATACCCCCAGCTGATTTTGACCAAATTTTGCCATCTTTGTGGCTTTCAAAATATACCAGCCTAGCCATGCTTGTGCATATTTTATATTTTGCATACAGATAAAGTTTTGATATGTTAACATGTGGTGCAAAATAAATAAAAAATGACAGGTGGACTCTGTGTTTATTTTTTTTATTTTTCATAACTTAATTTTTTGTCATTCTCGGAAATTTTAACATAAAAATTGCCATAACACCGTTCATAGTAAAGATAAATGTTGTTTTTACTCACTTTCTTAGTTAGAATTCAAGGAATAATTTGGTACCTGTTTCATTTTGACCCTGTAATGTTTCATTTTTCGTATATCTCCATGATAACGCAAGTGGGCGGGGTAACTAGACACGACTCACTTAGTGTACAAATGGTTAGCAGTGCTACCTGATATATTAATGCGCCAATTGAAAACCTATATCATCAGGTACTTCCAAAGGCTTTTTCTATTGTCTTCTTCTTTCGAAGGGATATACTTTTATCATACTTACCTTACTAATTTTCGCCATAATTTATTAACCCAATACAGACACATCAATAGTCAAGTTATTCTAAATATACATGAAGACGAAACAATTTGTTTTTGTATGTTTCCATTAACCAAGCCTGTTAGCGAGTGAAACGATGCACACTGAAGAGGATTTGAGTGGGGGCCAAAAAGGAGCCAAATTATATAAGGCCCTGTTATGACCATGCAATAGGTATGTCTCACGAAATTGGCGAGGTTTGTTATGACCATGCAATAGGTATGTCTCACGAAATTGGCGAGGTTATCTACCTTATTTACAGCCAAAAGAACAAACATACAACTATAAAATTGTCTACCAGAAGTACTGCATAGACACATGTATCATTTCTCGAATTCATGATCGCGATGAACCCAATCCATCTATGATTATATTGTTAGAACAAGAGCAATGCGCATGCCAAGACAAGTCACACAAACTTTGAACGTTTCCTAAAGGTCACAATTGGTACTTTAAACTATATAGGGCTAATTATTAATATCGGAAAACCTAATCTGAGATGGAAATTTACTAGAGCTATGACCATACAACTACCACTTTCCCCGGAAAATTTTGTGTCTTAGCATATGCGTTGTACCCATTTCCTTGCCCGTGGGCGTTGTATTGAAGATGGAACTAGGATTTCTCACTGTGGACCTTCCAATTTCCAATTTTCCTTAAATCGTATTTGCAACAGTCCGATTTATCATGTGTATGTCTACAACTAACAAAAAATGCATGTCATCTTCCCAGAAGAGCGTTTCATGGTAAATTATGAGATTTCGTGGTTGAGTAGCTCCACTGTGTCCGGTTCTCCGTTTGACTGGCTGTAACTGTCGCATTCGGAACATCGAAGATAAATTTGTGAATAATATGTGTCTTCCGTGAAGGTAATGTGAGCAGCCGTATTGATTAGTAATCATAGCACGAGATCTAGAACAACACCAAACCTGCACATGTGATGCCGATTCCGCCATTTTCTTCCTTATCCTGAGCGGAAAAATGTCCTTATCCTGTGTGTTTGTTCCTTACCCTATGCGCTTGCCTTTACCAGTGTGATATGTTTATATATTAACCAGTACAAAGTATCTGACACCTCTTCCAGGGCTCAAAGGTTAGGGCATTGGACTTTAACGTAAACGGCCCCTCTGCAGACATATATTATACAAATCGACAGTCATTGTGACCTTGAACAGGGATTAATAAACGGAGAAGTAGTGCCAGACAGCACACATTATTAAAAGATTTGAAATAAAGATTTGAAACATTGCCTATATTAGATTTCGTGAGATTGGTTTTGCTGAGAACAGATGACGTGCACAAGGGGAAACGATCCACCTTACACATGTTCTGCTATATCTGCTTTCCCGATACACATCCGTATGTCCGTGATATTTATTCTTATGAATGCCGCAAGCATAGGTTGTGAGTGTTTTTAAGAAGGCGGTTCTAAACAGTACCAATAACCTATGTCTTGGAGCAGAAATAAGGAAAATTATGTATATCCCTCAAAATCTCAGTTTTCTCTATATATACTGGATTTACAGGGGTGTTCATTACACGGACTTGTTAACACAATGCTTTAAGCTGGGGCCGTCTGAAAAGGTGTCTACTCGTCCAGGAAAGCATCCTCTTTCGGGAAGCAAATTTTGCCCTTTAATAGCTGGCCCCTTCTAACAATGAATAATATTGAAAGAATTGCCTCTACTTGAAGTGTATGCATTCCCCTTAATTGCATTTCATGGAGCATTTGGTTTCTGTTCTTCATTGCTATGGAGGAAGAATGAAAAATATCATTCCTAAAACAATTTGGAATCCGCTGACCGAAAGGAAAGTCTACCATCATTACAGTAATACACTGTTTAACCCTTTTTGTACCAAATAAAATCTTCCTCCTTAAATACAGCAGGAGTCCACTTCAAAATTTAGGGATGTCAGGTTGTGTTTTCATTAAAATTTATTTGGAAAATGCCCGGACTTTTAGCAAACAGTGGAGGCCCTGATCAGACGCCGCGTTCTGCGGCGTCTGATCTGGGCCTGCACTGTTTGCCCGGGCACCCGTTTTGGGGTTTCTGGTGCTTAATGGGTTAACATCCAGAGAAATGTCGGAGAGCAACAAGGATAAAAGAGAAAGTGGAACAGCAAGTGTAACAAGCCTTGCTTGCAACACAAGAAGCGCTCGCAATAACGAAAAGAGCTGACATTATAATAACAGAAAGGTACGGTACCTAGAAAATCAAAACACTGAAAGCACTGGTGGGTCGACTGTCTCTGGGTGAAGGCTGAAAAATGGTCCTGAACGGGGACTTAATCCTAACATTTCTATTCTATAAGCAAACATTGTAGACCATGATCATGCGGCGCATTTCTGGATTTACTCTATTTGCCAGTGTCCCAGTACACGAAGCCAATTTTGGGCGACAGGGCTTGAGATGTCATTTCATCTCAATGGCGGGTAAAAGTCCCATAAAATTGGATGCAACGTCTCCAAAATGACTTTTACAGTGTTGACTGGGACGTTAAACCTCAAATCAAACAAACAAACAAACACGAAGCCAATCCAGATTTAATAGTCAACCCGCCCTTTTTAAACAGCGTTCTGACAATACAGCGGGAAGATTAGCATTGCTATTAATCACCGTTACCTGGATTTGTACATGGTCAGCAATAGTCACCAATAGTCAGCAATAGCCACCAATATTCAGCAATAGCCACTTGGACAATTTAGCAGACGGCAAACTTCTGTAGTTAGTACATCTGCGTCGAATGATAAACAATCGATCCCATAAATCCAAGATTAATGACAACAGCCATCTCAAACAAACGAAAGAACAAGAAATGCTTTGTGCAACAAGGCACAAACACATAACTTCAACACAAGGCCAATTTACCGCTTCATCTCCGTTGCTGTTTGATTTTTTAGTAAGGCGATTCTAATGAGTACACACAACATACCCTTTTAACGATAAAATCCGGAAAAAAATCTATGGGAAGAATTCTTTAGCGTTCGAAACACTCACGGTTAATGAGCTTTCCGTTTTCGAGTTATCGAAGTTTCGCTGTATAAAGTACCAAGGACTAAACTGTCTTGGGACTGTCAGTAGGAAAAAATCTACTTGGGAATTCAACTCCAGGAGAGAGTTTATTGATTTTCCATTCTCGCCCTGAATGCTGTCTTTAACCATTCCATACCAGTTCTTCTGTCGCGGTTTATTTTTGCTATAGTTCGTCGCTTATATCTTTTCGTTTTCGATAGTCAATTGGCAATTTTATGGGAAAGTTACTGTCCTTTTCGCCTTTTCCATGTCTCCATTAGAGTCTTGTTATTTTATAATTGCGCATTTGTGTTTCTTTCCCTTTGGTGTCTCTGATGGATTGTATAAATTCCTGTTTATTGCCTCTACTTCTGTTTTGATGGATCTAGAAATGATTTTTTATTTAAACGATCATTTGCTATACGCTACTCATTGTTTGTTTGTTTTTTTATTTTACGTATCGATGCGGCCCTGTATATAAACCCTAATAGTTTCTGCGGGCGGTTGGGCTTGTGATATCATTTCATCTCAATGTCGGCTAAACGTCCCACGAAATCGGAAACAAAGTAAATAGTGTGACGGGGGACGTAAAGCCTCAGGACAAACGAACGCATAGTCGCTTCATGCAAGTTTTGGAACAGGAATAAAAAAACACCAGGTACGCCTGCGGCGTTCGTCTACGGGTACCAATGAAAATATGAGGTTTAAATGGCGGCCGGTGTGATAAAGGTAGCTTTCATTTTTTTTCTCTCTCTCGCGCGCGCGCTTTTTTGAGTTCTTGTCGCGTTTAGGGCTAAAATGATTTACGGATGTCTCGACATTAACCTTTGTTCTGCTGAATAACTTCATTTAGCCACATCCATTTCTGTCTATCCATCAATCAAATTACTTGGTATAATGTATTGATTCAATTAACAAACCACATGACAAACAGATTAGACCATGATCAGATGTCTGATATGGGTATACATTATTTGCAAAGGTAGGGGTTGTCGTGTTCAGCAGGATAAGGGTTAAACATAGTCCCCTAAATTTACTTTTCAGCTCGCGTTAACAAATGTTTAAAATATAAAAATAAATAAATAAATAAAATACATTACGAAAACACGCCTATACAAATATATTGTAACCTTTATCGCCGAAAAAATGAAAATTTTAAGACGAAAAATTGTGATATTTTTCTTATTTCTGTTCAAAATATAGATTGTGAGTACTCGTTAGAACCGCCTCGATGAGCCGGTTCTAACGAGTACCCACAATTTTTATTTTAGAGCAGAAATGAGCAAAGGTTCACCCCTGTAAACCCCAGTTTTGCTATATAAAATTGGGTTCAATGGGGTCAAAATTATATAGGCGTGTTTTCGTGATGAATGCGGATGACTGGCATGGATCATTTTGATCCCTTTATACATCTGGCCCCCGCCCATCGGGGCTTGAAGAATTTATGGGCTGCATGATGCTTCCACGCAGAGCTGAATCCGACCCGCACGCGAGTACTGGTAAACCGCTTAGAGGACCTAAGCCTGCCCAGGCAAAGCGGTGCATACGAGTCGGACCGTCCATGCTTATAAACCCTATTGGTTTCATTGGGCGACAGGGCATGAGATGTCATTTCATCTCAATGTCGGTCAAAAGTCCCACAAAATTGGGAGCAACGTCTCCAAAATGACCTTTTAAGTGTTGACCGGGACGTTAAACCTCAAATCAAATCAAATCAAACAAACAAACCCTTTAGACGTCGGTATAGTCGGAATGCTTACATTAGATAGATGCAGCATTTGTGCTTGACTTTAAGATAAACAAGATACGTACAGTTAGTTCTCAATACATACAACACAATACATTGTGATTATACGTACAGCTGCAGTGTTATCGAAAGAACATCTTATTGAATAATTAATAACGCAATTTACACTTTCTCGCGGCATTATGACAGGATTTTTTTTCTACTATAGTAAATCAAGATTGCTATATGTTTGTAGAGCATATTGTGATTACGGGCTATAGACGCTAACAGTCTTCACAGATATTTTATTACTGTTTAGTGCCGGGTATTTTTGCAATTTTGCTGAAGACTAGGAGCATAACCCCGAGTGCACATTTTACTCTTTAGTATGTTCTATAGAAGGATTATTCTTTGGAAGCAGGGAATACACCACAGAACTAAAACATATTGAATGTACACGTTTTCTTGGTCATACTAGTTAGTTTCAGTTAATTAAGTCTGATCAGTGACCCTCAAAAATTTTCAAAATTCCACAATGGAATTAATGATTCCAAAGAACTAGAAAATATAGTCTACAGGGAACAGGGAGGCTTATCAAGGCCGTCAAACTTTCCCTTAACACCAATTGCAGTGTTCTATAGAAGGGTTATCTTTTGATATCATACCACAGAACTGAAACAAGTTTTCTGGACCAGACTAGCTGGTTTTGGCAAATGAGGCCTCATCAGTGGAATCATATTTTCAAAATTCTACAATTACACCATTGATCCCAAAGGATTAGAAATAAATAATCTACGAGCCCTGTATACGAGCAAATGGTGTAAATCCGGATGAAATGGCAATAAAGAGATCTACCGTATTTGCCAAACTATGTTTGGATTGTATTTCATTCCGATAATACATTCATCTTTCCCATCTCTGGAACGACCAATTTTCAAATGAAAATATTTGATTTTTTTTTAATTTCTAGTCCAAACATTGATTGCGTGTTACAATCGCCTCAACAATAAGATGAGAAAATCATCAAAAGTTGTCATCTGAAAATAGTATTCTAGAGATGTGAAGGATACCATTTTAGAACATGGGCGTGTTGTCGTGAAGACGACACATCTTCAACGACGTTTTAGTTAAACCTGAACTTGTCAACCTTCTCTTCACTTCAGAAAGTCGACCCATTAGCACTGTAGCTGTGCCAGTTTTAATCAAAGTCAGCCAAATATATACGGGCCTTTAAGATGTCAAGCAATTTATCTATAAGGCCTACACTTTAGTATTAATTATTTAAAAGTGAAGTGGAGAAACAGTACATTGCTAATGATCTTTACTACTGTTTTACGCAAATACTCCAGTTTGTATGATCTCCGCTTCTCTAACCCTTTTGTACCAAAAGGAATCTTCCGTTCTATCTTCCTATATATAGAAGGAGTTCATTTCAAAATTTAGCTTTGTCAGGTTGTGTTTTCATCAAAATTATTTTGGAAAATGACTGAACTTTTTGCAAACAGTGGAGGCCTTGATCAGACGCCGCGTTCTGTGGCGTCTGATCTGGGCCTCCACTGTTTGCCAGGGTACCCGTTTAGGGGTTTCTTGTACTAAATGGGTTAAAACTCTAGATCTCAGCTACTATCACAGGCGGTGTCTCTTAACATGCTTTGATTTATGAGACTTCCGTCGTTTTGATGAATGGACTTGTCAATTAAATGAGTACAATAAGCTCTTAAGGTTCTAATCTGAGGTTGATGATAGGTTTGAGATGATCTGGTGTATTTGGCATTTAAATAAACAGATTGCCATCGATGCACGAGCAATACATAAGGAATCCTAGGGTCAAAGATTTAACAAAGAAAACAGACACTTGGTACTGTTAGTAACATTCGGCATCTAGCTTATAAGGATTTCTAAATGTTCGTTGTTTTCTAACTCTTTCTTTCTTTCTTTCTTTTTTCTTGGCATTGTATATGTACGGAAGGCAGGATAATGTTAAAAAAATGGTTCTAACGAGTATCCTCACATGAATGCTTTGAGCAAAACAGGAATGTCACCAGGTTAACACATCCATGAAATAAACAACCCTTCAAACCTCACTTTAAACAGAGACAATTGAGATTTACATAAGTATACATTATGTTCCTTGTTTCTGCTCAAAAGTATGCAGTGTGGCTATTCGTTATAACAAACATTCTATGTTTTGGGCTAGAAATACAAAAAAAAAATATCAGAACAAAATAATTTGGAAAATGCCAGTTTCAGACATAAGAAAAACGACATTTCACCACGCGGGTGTGTTATCGTAATGTTGTGTCTTATAAACCCCACTTTACTCAAGATAAAGTGGAGTGCGCTAATGTGTTCATTTCACGTACAGTCGAACTTCAATAACTCGAATAACTTTGGTGTCATGGACATATGTTCGAGAAATGGGTTCTTTACAGCTTTGAGCATGCTTTCATTACTCCAAAACGTTGACATTTCTAATGAAAATTTGTGATATTTTATGTTATTTGTTCTCCAAAAATAGGTTGTCGGTGCTCGTTAGAGCGGTTCTAATGAGTACCCACAACTTGTGTGTTAGAGCAGAAATTGGAAAAATAATGTATCCCCCGTAAACTTTTCTGTATATAAAGTGGGTGTTTACGGGCGTGTTCGTTTCACGGACTTGCCTTCACTTCTATTTTGTTAACGGTTAGAACTAATTTGGGTTAACTTTAATCTTACGAGGACTGTTCAAATATGAATGCATATGAATGCAACTAAGCACATAAAAATGATTCCGTGATAGATTTCGATGAAAAATTTATTTGGTCCCCTCTAAGTATTCCCCTTTAACAGATATACAAACTTTCAGTCTTCTGATTCAATCATTGAATGCATTTTGGTAGTCGTTTCGAGGTATACTATGAAGGCACTGGAATATTGCAGAACCGAGGTGTTTGCGCTGTACAAATTTTCGACCAGAAAGGAATTTTTTCAGCCGCGGGAACAAAAAAGTCTACGGGGCAAGGTCAGGGGAATACGGGGGGTGGGGGGTGAGGGAGTTCAACAACCTTTTCCTGCTTCAGATAGTCTTGCACAATGAACGCCTTGTGCGATGACGCATTGTCATGTAGCAATCTGACATTGGCCAAACCAGTTGCGGGTCTTCGTTCTTTGAAATATTTCTTCAATTTTCGAAGAACTTTATTCTTGTAAAACTTCGCATTTACAGATTTGCCTTTAGGCACAGCAACCTGAATAGCAGGGCCCTGATTTGAAAATAATATGGCATACATTACCTTCTTGACGCTCATGGTCCGCTTTGCAATGCATGGTCTTTTGCAATACTTTGTTGCCCATATTTTGTTCTCAATCTTTCGTTTTGGCTCAAAAAAGTGAACCCATGCCTCGTCACCTGTAACGATATTAGCGAAAGACCGTGCATTGTAATTGGCCAAACCAGTTGCGGGTCTTCGTTCTTTGAAATATTTCTTCAATTTATCGAAGAACTTTATTCTTGTAAAACTTCGCATTTACAGATTTGCCTTTAGGCACAGCAACCTGAATAGCAGGGCCCTGATTTGAAAAGAATATGGCATACATTACCTTCTTGACGCTCATGGTCCGCTTTGCAATGCATGGTCTTTTGCAATACTTTGTTGCCCATATTTTGTTCTCAATCTTTCGTTTTGGCTCAAAAAAGTGAACCCATGTCTCGTCACCTGTGACGACATTAGCGAAAGACCGTGCATTGTAATTTGGAAACTTTTTAAGCAACTTCTTGGCGCACTGAACGCGTGTCTTTTTCTGCTCATCTGTCAACAGATGGGGAATCCATCTAGCACAGATCTTTCTCCTTTTCAAATCCCGTTTCAGAATTGTATGAGCTGCTCCTAATGAGATGCCAACCATACTAGCTATTTGCCTAATGGTGTATCGTGCATCGGTAGCAACTATTTCTTTCACTCTAGCAACCATCTTGGCTGATGTTGCTCTTTTCGGCCGACGATCATGTGGTGCATCTTCTGTTGAGCCTAGCCCACAGCTGAATTTCTTACACCAACGAAAAACTGTCGGAAAAGACATTTCATTATGCCCATAAACCGAACATTTTTCATCAAAAATGTCTTTGCACCGTATACCAAGAATACAACGATTCTTAATATTGGACCGTATTTCAACGGCGTACTCTGACCTTCTTCCAACCATGTTTTGCATTAGTATACAAGAGAAGACAGTGTTTATCGAACGGTATACATGGCTAAAGTGTGCGGATTTTAACAGGTTTGGTAGCAATGTATAGGTAAAATGTTTTTCTACGCTGTGATATTTATTTCCAGGTGATTTTCGCATTAGTGCATGAGAAAACGTTCATCTTGCATTCATATTTGAACAGTCTCGTAGCGCCAGGTCACGAGGAAATAGAGCTGTCAGAGGATCTGACTGTAGCTTCGCTGTAGCACTAATGGAGAAGGACCCATAGTTTTGAAATATTTTGAAATCATGCTTACATGTACCAGATAACATTACTGTAGGATATTGTACATGGCAACAAAAAAAAAATATCGAGGGATTGAACTGCACCCACCCCCTCTGAGTACGGAATACACGATTAATTAAACCACTATCCATGTGTGTACACAAGTTTGTCAACTTTATAACCCTTACCCATGATGAGAATAGATATAAGTTTCATCGAAGGAGAACATAAACGTAAGTTCTTAGGCAAAATGCAGTTTAATGTTGTTTTTCTTTGTTTTATATCTTTTTAATCAACTAAGTGGCATAATTTAAAGAGGTACGCATCACGAAAACACGCGTATATAATTTTGACCCCTTTGAACCCCACTTTTATATAGTATAAATGGGGTTTCCGGGGGTACACCTGATTTTTCTTATTTCTGCTCTAAAATATAGATTGTGGTTACTCGTTAGAACCGCATCGATGAGGCGGTTCTAACGAGTGCCCACAATCTATATTTGGAGCAGAAATAAGAAAAATATCACAATTTTTCAGCACAAAATGTTCATTTTTTCGGCGATAAAGATGGCAATGCATTTGTACAGGCGTGTTTGCGTAATGGAACCACTGACTCTTATTCTGGTAAAAAAAGACATATCCAGTTTTCTAGCGTTCATAGTTCCTGAGAAATCGGTTACGAAAATATTTAAGAATTGCAAAATTTGAAAAACCTACATAAATTGGGACATAACTCCCTCGACCACTGTTCTGCTATTACACCTTCCTTACTTTAGAAACGATGTATGGTATAAGTTTCGTGGAGGTAGGACTAGACTAGCTACTGGCTGATAATAAAAGTCTATTTGGTAGTTTCTACAAGCTTAGGATTATCAAAATTGAGCCAGAGGGACTAGACTAGCTAAACTTGTATTCACTGTTCATTTTAATGCAAAATATGATTTTAATTTCAAATTATTTATTTTAACGCCTAAAGGCTAAGGTAGCATCACAAACCTAGAGGTTATTAAACAAAATGCATTTTTGTGTTTTCTTTAAACCTGGCAAGGGACATAGCCCCGAGAGATCTAAAGACTTGGCCTCTCATTACGCAAACACGCCTATACAAATACATTGCCACCTTTATCGCCGAAAAAAAATGAAAATTTTAAGATGAAAAATTGTGATAATTTTCTTATTTCTGCTCAAAATATAGATTGTGGGCACTTGTTAGAACCGCCTCATCTAGGCGGTTCTAACGAGTACCCACAATCTATATTTTAGAGCAGAAATAAGAAAAATTCTTATTTCTGCTAAAACATAATGTTTTTACCCCTACAAACCCCAGTTTTACTATATAAAAGTGGGGTTCAAGGGGGTCAAAATTTTATAGGCGTGTTTGCGTGATGTGTTCCGGTATACACGATACGGCCACTCAAGGACATGGTTGATATAAACTTTCAGCTTTACAGCTTTTATATTTCCTGAGAAATCTGTTAGAAAATATTTCAAGTATGGCACAATTTGAAAACGTATAAAGGGAAGTAACTCGAAGAGTTATGGACTCGAGTTATGGACCATTGGCCCCTATTCCGGTTTACAAGACACATAAAGTCATTAATCGTATTTTTACAAAATTTTGGCTTTCTAGCTTTCATACTTTCTGTGAAATCTGATAAGAAACATTTCAAGAATGGCAAAATTTGAAAACCTAGCAAAGGACATAACTTCAAGAGTCATGGGCCCTTGCCACTGTTCTGCTACTACACCTACCTTACCTTAAAGACCAAGTGTGGTACCAGAGTCATTTAAAAACACAAAATTTATTGACCGAAACGTGTTTTAATTTTTTGAAAACCCACCAAGGAACATAACTCCAGCAGCGACGGGTCCCGTATACACGATACATCCAGACATTGTCAACCTTTAAACGAAGTTTCAGCTTTCTAGCGTTCACAGCTCCGGAGAAATTTGTAACGAAAATTTTCAAGAATGGCAAAATTTTAAAACATGTGTTGGGTCATAACTCCAAAAGTTATGGACTCTAGGCAACAATTCTGCTATAACATCTTCCTTACCTTAGAGACCATTCATCGAAGTAGGAGTTCAAACATAAATTGAGCCCCGCCAAGCGAATTTGTGTCTTCGAGCATTCCGTCATGACAAATGTTAACTGCGCATGCCCAGCCATTCAGAGGGCCCAGGGATATGGCTTTCTGTCTGAAGGTTCCTCTTGATTCACTGCTTGTATGAGCGAGCAGCGAATGTTCTGGCTGAACCTTCGCAGCTCGCATAGGCGATAGTACCAAAATCGCTTAACGGGGCCTAATTAAGCAAAACGCATTTTGAAATTTGAAAAAGAAAAGTTATGGACCCTCGATCCTCATTCCGATACACACGATACAGTCACTTCCACGTCTATTAAACATTTTTGCCCTCTAGCTTTCACATTTCCTGAGAAATATTTTACGAAAATTTTCAAGAATGAAAAAAAAAAATGAAAACCTACCAAAGAAGATAACCTTATAGGCCCTTGGTCACTATTCTGCTACTACACCTCTCTGACGTTAGAAACCAAGGAAAGTATAAGTGCCATTGAAGTAGGACCACAAATATTAAAGTTATTAAGCAAAATTGGAAGACTTCTCAAGGGACATAATTCAAGCAGTTGTGAACCATAGAGACCTTTTTTCGGTATACACGATACATCCAGTCATTGTTCATGTTTATACGAAGTTTCGGTTTTCTATCTCAAATAGTTCTGGTGAAAAATGTTACGAAAATTTTCAAGAAACATAAAAGTTACCAAGCGAAACGCATTTTAAAATTTGAAAAAGAAGAGTTATGGCCCTTTGATTCTTATTCCAATATACACAATACATCCAGTCATTTCCACGTCTATATCAAATTTTAGATTTCTAGTTTTCACAGTTCCTGAGAAATATTTTACGAAAATTGTCAAGAATGACAAAATTTGAAAACCTAACAAGGGGCACAACTCATTGACTTATAGGTTCTGTTACTACGCCTTTCTTGCCTTAGATACCACGTGTACACGTTTCATTGAAGTAGGATCACCGACATAAAAGTGCTTAAGCAAAATGCAATTTATTTTTTGAGTCACGCAATGACGGAATCGCGGAAGGACATGGCAAAACCTGTATGGCTATACAATGTGGGCCCCGTCAAGCGATTTTGGTACTTATCGCCTATGCGAGCAGCGAAGGTTCAGGCGAGCCTGCGCATCCGCGCAGTCTCGCCAGAACCTTCGCTGCTCGCTCATACAAGCAGTGAATTCAGAGGAACCTTCAGACAGAAAGCCATATCCTTGGCCCCTCTGATTGGATGGGCAGAAGCAGTTAAAATTTGTCATGACGGAATGCTCGAAGACACAAATTCGCTTGGCGGGGCTCATGTAATAATGGTGATGACTTAAGTGAGGATATCGTTTCTTCGATCTTATATAATATCAAGGACTGTTGTGCTTAATCATAAGAATCACCACATAGTAGAGATGATTCTAGTGTGTAAACGCAACATACCTTTTCAAGAACAAATCAGAACAAGATGTGTTTGTGAAACACGAACATGTCCACGGGCATGGCAATTTTTTCAAAGGTGGTCACAGTTCAAAGTCAAGGCCACAGGCCAAGATTTTTGGTTTGAGTGGGAAGCCCTTTGCACAAGGAACGTACATGCCAAATATGAAGGCTCTATCTTAAACGTTTTGAAAGTTATGAACAATAATATTTTTCTTTAAGGTAGGTCAAGGTCACAGGTCAAAATATTTTGCATGAATGTAAAGCTCTTGTCACAAGGAACATACATGTCAAATATGAAGGCACTATCTTAAACGATTCAAAAGTTATGATCAATTTTATTTGTTCTTTTAAGTAGGTCAAGGTCATGGTAAAAAATTTGCATGAATGTAAAGCTCTTATCACAAGGAACCTACATGACAAATATGAAGGCTCTATCCCGAACGGTTCGAAAGTTATGACCAAAATGTTATTTTTTTCTTTTAAGTAGGTCAAAGGTCAAGTTCACAGGTCAAAATGTTTGGCATGAATGTAAAGCTCTTGTTACAAGGAAGCCACATGCAAAATATGAAGGCTGTATCTCAAACGGTTCAAAAGTTATGACCAATGTTGACTTTTTCTTTTATGTAGGTCAAAGGTCAAGGTCACAGGTCAAAACTATTTGTGTGAATGTAAAGCTCTTGTCACAAGCAACCCACATGCAAAATATTAAGGCTGTATCTCAAATGGTTAAAAAGTTATGACCAAAATGTTATTTTTTATTTTAAGTAGGTCAAAGGTCACAGGTCAAATTTTTTTATGTGAAGCTTTTGTCACAAGGAACTTACATGCCAAATATGAAGGCTCTATCTCAAGCGGTTAAAAAGTTATGACCAATGTTATTTTTTTTTCTTTTAAGTAGGGCAAAGGCCAACGTAAAGGTAACAGGTCAAATTTTTTTGCATGAATGTGAATCTCTTGTCACAAGGAACGTTCATGCCAAATATGAATACTCTTTCTCCAACGGTTCAAAAGTTATGACCAACGTTAAAGTTGTCCACGTACAAACCAACAAACAAACAAACCAACACACAGACAGAGCAAAAAACAATATGTCCCCGATATCGCTACCGGGAACATAAAAAAACTTCCTAAAAGTATCCTTAACATATGAATACGTGGAGGTGTGGGAAGATTTCTAAAGGAACTCAACGGCGAGTTCGAATTAGCCCTAGTAAACGCGCCATCCGTTTTGAGATATTGAAGTTTCTCCGCACTTGAAAATGTGATGTGCTGTGTAACTCCAGCTCAAGCAATAGCTGAATAGAATCAAATCCAATAATAAGACATTTGTTTGTTTGATTTGAGGTTTAACGTCCACGTCACCACTGTAAAGGTCATTTTGGAGACGTTGCTTCCAATTTTGTGGGACTTTTACCCGACATTGAGATGAAATGACATCTCAAGCCCTGTCGCCCAATGAAACCAATAGGATTTATTAGCATGGACGGTCCGCCTCGCACCGCGGTTCCTGGACAGGCTTAGATCCTCTAAACGGTTTACCAGTACTAGAGTGCGGGCCGGATTCAGCTCTGCATGGAAGCATCATGCAGCCCATATATTTCTTCAAGCCCCTATGGGCGGGGGCCGAATAAGACATTTAACATGCAAGTTGAAACAAGATTCAAACTGCTGGTAACACTGCATCAATGCGAAGCGTCCGCTTTCTAAACAAAGCACCTATTATCGCTTGATTGATTCTACCTGCATTGTATAATTATCGGCTCCCCCAGTATATCAAGAGGACGGATGGCCATATATAAAGCAGTATTCTGCAGCTGCTGATCCCCTTTCACTTTTTTGCAAGAGGGAAATTAACAAGCTAGTTATCTGATAACAGACGGATATTGCTCAATTATTTGTCTTGGCTGCCGGTTTTCTCAAGACAATAAAAACATTTGAGTTCACTATAGTTTATGTACCTCATGTTTGTAAAAATGACATTTTTTCTGACGAAACTGTCTGATTTATTTCTCTATTTCTACTCTAAGCATAGATTGTGGTGCTCGATATTGACTGAAAGGGCTTATTCACGTTTTGTAACATATTATGTTGTCTCAAATGCAAAATGTCAACTTATAAATAGACTGGGAAAATGGTCCTCAACGGGACTGAGACTTTTTTGTTTAACTCTCTCATTCCTGTATTATAAGCAAACAGTGTAGACTCTGTCTCTGGTGTTTAAACTTGGTCTACTTGCGGCTTCTTCAGTTTCACTGCGCCAAATTTATGAAAGACAAAACTTTCAGCAGAGCACTTTTATTGTAGGTTAAAACAACAGGTGGAAATATCAAAGACATTGAGATGGCAATTGAGTCTGCGCAGTTATACCGAACCACGACTGGCTTTAATGAAATAATACAAGCACAATTTCTACAAGATATAAGTATAATGATCATTTTGTCGAATCAAAATACCCCGGAAAAGATTAATCTTGAATTATGTACGAACAATAAGTAAGTTTAAATAATTGAAAATATATGCATGTGCATATCATCTGTGTTTTTCGTAACACTTTATATAATTCAGTAACACGAGGACACTTTTCTCAGGATATAATTTCCAAATATTTTAACTGGGGTTGGAATGTCCAAGTTTTTGGTCATGCGACCAAACACATTTTTATTTATTTTCGTTTCAATGATCCTAAGGGCATTTACATGAAATTTGGTTACAAATGGCTAAGCGTTTTCAAATACTGACCTTCACCTTGAATACTAATGTAGTTTTATCCCCTCATATAGCTACCTGCATCTACCAATTTCAAATCACAGGCTGCAACAGTTTCCGAAAAATTCACAGTTTTGTCTTTTTCCCATACAAATGTCTATGTGATCACATTTGACCTTGGCATAAAATAGGTCAAGGTCAATAGAGGGTGAGCATTTGAACAAATTAAGAAGGGCCCCGAGTCTTCAATGTTACATACCAAGTTTCATGGTAATCGGCCCACTGGTTTCGGAGAAGAGGATTTTTGAACGTTTTTACCATATATGGACATGGCGGCCATCTTGATCATATGATCTAGACCCCGCGAACAAACTTTCGTTCTTCTATCCCATGGATGCTCCACATAAAATTTAACTTCAATCAGCTCAGTGGTTTCAGAGGAGAAGATGTTTGAAACTGTTGACAGACGACAGATCGACGACCGACCGACAGACTGACAGACAACGGACCCTTGCCATACTATAAGCTCACCTATGACTCAGGTGATCTAAAAACCGAACAAATTAAGATGAAAAATTGTGATATGTTTCTGCTCAAAATATAGAGCAGAAACTAGAGCTGTCAGTGAAACTGACTAGGGCCCCGGCAGCGCTATCAGAGGAGTAGGAAAATTTGTGGACGGACAGACGGACAGACAGACAGACAGACAGCCAGACAGACAGACAGACGGACGGACAGAGTGATAACTATAGGGCACCCACACTTTCAGTGCGGGGCCCTAATAAGAAAAATACGTCATACTCCTATAAACCCCAGTTTTACTATATAAAAGTGGGGTTGAAGGGGGTCAGAAATATAGAGGTGTGTTTTCGTGATTGATTCGGTTCCGACCGGCTGGTCATCTCTCGGATTGGACATGTCTAAATCGAATCTATACTCATGAAAGAGTCTTATATTCCATATATGTGTGCTGTCATATCCATGTGTTCGTGAATGCAAATAAGGTTCAGATCTGCATCACGAAATCATAATCACGTCTATATAAATTTGAAAACATTGAACCCCATCAATAGCGGAAAGCCAAAAAGACAGTTACTATCCAAAACAAAAAGATATAAGCGATACACATTCAAAGACGAACTTGTTTAAAGTTTCTAGTTTCTTGTCTAACTCATAGCAGACATAAAAAACAGCAAAATATTATTGCCATTTATCGTAGATTATTAACTGTTTCACTTGTAGATTAATTTTCATTGTTGACATTCTTTCCCGCCATTACCACACCAGTGGGTGGTGTAAACGCAAAATTAAAATATTCTTTGGAGGCTTGTCACATTCATTTTTCTGAAGAGCCGGTAAGTTGCCAGATATTTGAGGGTGCTGAGCTATATAAAAATTTGATCAGGGTACTGAATAGTCCTTTGTAGCTGTCAGTGCACTGGTTGTTAAAAAACTTGGAATCAGAATTGTTACTTTCATTCTGAAGAACCTTGTGTTGTCAGCTTATCAGCGAGTGTGACTGTCCGTACAGCTGGCAGACGGCTGGAAACCGAGTGTTGTCAGCAGAGCTCTTTATTTTGTATTATTGTTTGACACAAAATTGCCCAGTTACTAAAACGAAGGTCTCTTTGTTTCCCATGGTCTTGGTTGTTTGGTTCACCCTTTTGAAATTAAGTAACAGAACGCACCCGGATGATGGAAATCATGAGTGCAGGATTGCAAAAGAGCAACACTGCGATAGAATTTATCAGTATTTGGCTGTAACTAGGAAGCTAGGAAACAGAAGATGTTCGGCGGGCTTACGCAACTTCAAGTCCTCAGGTGGAACAAATTCGGCCCTTCTATTAATCTTGACCGGAGACATTGAAACAAACCCCGGTCCAAGGTTTCGCTGTGGGCTCTGCAAAAATATTGCAAAGACTCTCAGAAATGGATAGAATGTGGGGACTGCAAAAAGCGTTTTCATTCCTCGTGTTCTGAATTGGATGAAAACCAATTGCTAGAGAAATAGGAGTTGGAACTTGGTATTGCAGCAAAGATTGCAAAGTTGACTGTGGCCTATGCAGCGGGGATGTTCTGAATGAACATAAGGCAGTTCATTGCGACCAGTGTGAAATGTGGATTCACACGGATTGCGCATTCCTTTCAGATGCCGAGTATGGCAAATTGGTAAATTCCAGTTGTTCATGGATATGCCAGAAGTGCGAGGTTTTCAATTTTTCTGACTCGTTCTTCAACGAACATATAGAACTAGAAAGAAGAAACACATTTGAACCTCTTTCAAAGGAAAAGGGTGTTAAATCTCCTACAACTGACACGAGAAAGCCAAATTTTGTAAAAGGTTTGAATTGTTGTAGTATAAACATTAAAGAGGAAAAATACTTGAATTTTTAGCTTTCCTCGATACTCACCAACCACATATTGTGGCTGTTCAGGAAATAAAGATTTACAGTTCAATCATGACTTCGGAGCTTTTCCCTGAAACGTGTGAATACAGTATCTACAGAAAAGATAGAAACACTCATGGCGGCGGGGTGTTGTTGCTCGTTCACAGAGACATCTCTCATATGTCATTATGGAACTGGAAAACGATTCGGAATCTGGTTTGGTTAAGGTTTTTTTGCAAACAAGACTTCTCATTGTATAGCATGGGAGCCCAGGGTTGATTGTATCGGTTTCTGACCATTGCCTTCACTTCTATTTTGGTATCGATTACCTAACGACACAGTCGAAAACTTCCAGTTATTTAAAGACCAGTTTGATCGCATTTAGTCTCAGAATAAAGGTAAACAACTTCCCGCAGTACATGTTCTATGTGACTTCAACTTCAGAGAGATCGTTTGGACTGATAGGGTCAGCAAACTAGGTACGATGCTGAGTCCGTAGGAAGGACAAATATTGGTTGACATCATGAATGTTCATGGCTTGGAACAATTTGTTAATTTCCCTACTCGAGATAAGAACACTTTGGATATGATTCTTACAATTTTACCATGCCAATTTGAAAATATTCAGTCTCCGGACAAACTAAGTGATCATGATATTGTTTCTGGATTTTTTTTAAAAAATCTTTATACACATATAGAGAAACCTCGAAGAAAGGTGTACTTATATAAAAAGGTAACTATAAAACTATGAGGACGGATGCCCTAAAATTTGAAAAAGATAAATACTTTAATGGTCATTCGGACCAGGATAACTTTGATTTGATAAAGTCTTTCATTCAAGCTTCGTCCGAAAATCATATCCCCTCCAAAACTAGCAGAGAAGAAGTAAAACAAAGATCAGGAATCGATACAATTAACTTACTCCACCCATCAAAGACACCAAAGGGGTCTGTATCTTCAATTCCTTGGATCACACCAGAAATAAGAAGAAAAATTCGGAGGAGAAATAAGATTCATGCTAAGGCAAAAAAAAAAGATGTGAAGTTGTACACTCAGGGCAAAATTTGAAAACTTGAGACGAGAAATTAAAAATGACACCAAAATCAGCATGATTTGTATCTGAATAACTTGGTAGGTGATGTAAAGGCAAATCACAGAGACTTCTACAGATATATCAATGGCCAGAAGAAAGACAGGAAAGGTATCCCACCTCTTGATAAAAGAGAAGGGAACGGGGTTGCTGAATCGGACTCTGAAAGGGCGTAGGAATTAGTTGGTCAATTCAATGATGTGTTTAATAAAACTGAGTTTAATAAGGTTCCATTGACTGGAAGATCGGCCCTTTTCATGGAAAATATTGTTGTATCCTCGGCGGGAGTGATCAAGTTACTTAAAGGCTTGAACCCGTCTAAAGCTTTAGGACCTGATGAGCTTCATCCTAGAGTCCTGAAAGAACTAGCAAATGAGTTAGGTCCAGTTTTTTTCTCATCTTTTCCAACAATCTCTCGATACGGGTGATATCCCCAAAGAATGGCTCCTAGCAAACATCTGCCCACTTTTCAAAAAAAAAGGAGACAGGGCTCTTGCTCGTAATTATCGCTCGGTGTCACTGACCTGTGTTCTATGTAAAGTGCTTGAACACATAGTCTGCTCAAACATCATGGCCCACTTGGATAAACATAAACTTTTGTCAGACATAAAACATGCATTTAGTAAAAATCCTTACTTGTGAAACTCAGTTGAGCACGGTTATTAATGACTGGGCAAAAATCTTGGACAAAGGGGGGCAGGTGGACACATTTATTCTGGACTTCGAGAAGGCCCACTTCATGAACTACTTAAATCTAAATTATTTGAATGTGGAATTGGGGGAAGACGCTCAAATGGATAGATTCCTTCCTTTGCTACAGAAAACAGCGCGTTGCTGTTAATGGTGAATCTTCAGTATGGGCGCCAGTTTTAACTTGGGTCCCACAAGGGACTGTTCTTGGTCCGGTGCTATTCTCCCTGTACATTAATGATATTTCCACTGACATTGACTCAGAAATCAGAGATACAAAGGACCCAATGAAACTTCAGAAGGGCATGGATAGATTAGGATGTTGGTCACGAAAATGGGGCATGAGATGTCAGCCCGTTAAATGCAATATTAGGCAGATAGCTAGGAAAAGAACAAATAAAATTGAGGCTACACCTTAGAGGGAACGGTCCTCGAAAATGTGAATTGCATTAAATACCTTGGTGTAACAATCACACACGATATGAGATGGAATATACACATTAACAACATGTGCACAAAGGCGAATAGAACACATGGGTTCCTGAGGCGGAGGATGTGAAAAAGCATATAGGGGACTTGTTCGCCCAATCTTGGAATATGGTAGTTGCATCTGGGACCCAAGTGGAGTTGTCCTTAATGAAGAATTGAAAAAAGTTCAAAATAGAACTGCTAGATTTGTAACAAGCAATTGCTGCTTTGAAACTGGGAGCATGACTGGAATTCTAGGGAAATTAAGATGGGATCGCTCAAGAAAAGGAGAAGAGGCAGTGGGCTCATACTCTTATACAAAGGTCTTAAGGGTACTTCCCGCATTCCAACAGATGACCTTGTTCCCCCAGCTAGGCACCATTCAATGGATTTTCAGACCCTTACTGCAAGAACTGACATTTATAAAGAATCGTTCTTCCCCCGAACCATTAGAGATCGGAATGTTCCTCCCGATTCGATTATTTCGACAGCTGAGGGTGCTGATGATTGTGTAGCTAACTTTACCTCTTTGGTTAGAGCTACGGACTAACTTCCCATATCACATGTCCTGGTGTATGAATGCCATTTGACCAGTAACAATTCTGATTCTGATAACAAAAATAAACCGCGACAGAAGAACCTCCTTGGAACGGTCAGAGAAAAGCATTTTACTGGGGAACTTAAATCGATTTTACGCGGCCGCAATCCTCGCCAATTTGTTCAGTCCGCATCATCGGTGCAAATCTCCGAGAACACAAAAATCAAACAACCACAGAATTCAAACAACGGTGAGGACTCGACAGCAAGAAATACCTGACATGCTGGAGCAAATGAAAACCTACAGTTACACTCCGATAGACCCGATTAGAGACAGGGAATCAGGTACCAGCCAACATATTACATAAAATTAAATTGTAACCCTACGCTGAGGTCGTCACAGAATCAGAGGCCTGACCCACCGGCGTGCAATTAAAGGAGACAGCAAAATTAATTATTAACCGTGATTAGATTAACTACCATGCATGGAGTCTGCCGTATAATATTTAATGTTGTACCCGATCTTTTAATATCGGAGAATGAGTTAACGCAATTGGGTACTGAAGTCATTGCAAGTATATTTTTTCTGAATTTATTTACTAAGTCACTGTCAAATTCGGGTTCCAATAGACGTTGTTGCAGAAGAGACTTCAGTCCAGAATTTTGAAACTAAATCGGAATGATGTCTATAAAACTTAGAAAAAAACTCTGCGTAGTTTATGATACCGATGACCCTGATTAAGAAGTTTAGCAGTTAACAATGTATTTCGAATGTTGAAGTCAGTTACATGACTAGACACTCTGGCAAATCGAATTAATAGCGAAAATAAACGCCATATGATGCCGTAAGAGGACCATCAACATCAAGGAAAGGAAAATATACAATCATCGCGTTTGTCATAAATTTTGCAGGAAACAAATCCATCTACAATAGAAAGATGTAAATCCAAAAACGGGGCCTCGGTATCAGAAGCATTTGCTTTATATAACTAAAGTCCGTGGTGTGTGTGTGTGGGGGGGGGGGGGGTAAATTCAACTGATCAAACCATCGGAATCGAATATCCCGCTTTATCTTTTCCTTTACAGACTTTGACAAAATTGTTTCAGTCGTCTAATACATGTTTGTCTATACTGCCAAACTTATCATAATATATAAACGCTGTATAAGCAATTATACATTAATATTATTCTGTCTGGTGCATATTTTCGCGGATTGGAACAACTAGTTTGACAATTTGATTATAAAAGTGAAAAAAATTACTTTATAAGGTTTATTAACATGTTACTGTTAATGTGTGAGAGAATTCCACTCTAAACTCTGCACGGCAGACCCAGTCTGATAGCATTTATTCTGACATATCACTTATATAATATGCATTTGATATTTTGATATTTTGTGTGTATTGGTTTGTTTGTTTGATTTGCGGTTTAACGTCTCCGTCAACACTGTATAGGTCATTTTGAAGACGTTGCTTCCAATTTTGTGGGACTTTTACCTGACATTAAGATGAAATGACTTCTCAAGCCCTGTCGTCCAATGAAACCAACAAGCCGTTTTATAAGCATGGACGGTCCGACTCGCACCACTTTGACTGGACAGGCTTAGATCCTCTAAGGGGTTTATCAGTACTCGTGTGCGGTCAGTTTCAGCTCTGCGTGGAAGCATCATGCAGCCCATCTATTTCTTCAAGCCCCGATGGGCGGGGCCGAGTTATTTTGTGTGACGATATACTATGTACCAGTCAAAATAAAACTAGTTTTGTTCTGTTCCGTTGATATTTCTCTTTATATGGTGATTATTGCACGTGTTAACATTATGAGTATCAAAAAAGTGGCGAGGTATTATGTTATACCCTTGGACATTTTGAGTGTCTGTCCGTCCGTCAGGTGGTTTGTTTGGTTTGAGGTTTAACGTCCCCGTCAACATTGTAAATGTCATTTTGGAGACGTTGCTTCCAATTTTGTGGGACTTTTACCCGCCATTGAGATGAAATGACTTCTCAAGCCCTGTCGCCCAATGAAACCAATACGGTTTATTAGCATGGACGGTCCGCCTCGCATCGCGGTTCCTGGACAGGCTTAGATCCTCTAAGCGGTTTACCAGTACTAGTGTGCGGCCGGATTCAGCTCTGCGTGGAAGCATCATACAGCCCATATATTTCTTCCGTCCGTCAGTGCTTTATCGAGATTTACATCTGTGTGAGTAGTCGTAAAACTATATAGTACGGTACGCGGGCACGAACAATGAAGCGCTTAAGGACAGACAGATGAACGCACATAAAATCTAAACTACAAAAGATAAGAATTAACGCTAAAGCTTGCTGGTTTAATTTAATGCAACACATCTAGGCTCCGATAGGCAGCGTGAGGAATTTCCAGCAGTTTTTTTTTTTGTTGTTGTTCATTTGAAACAATATACTTTTGCGTTGTAATTTCGGAAACAAATATTATCCAGATTGAAAGTGATAATTAATAATGAGACTGATTAGCAATATGCGGTACATAATTACCAGAAGAATTAGATCGTATATTCGGCACCGGCTAGATAATTGTTACTAATTGTATATTATATACCTCTTACAGCCACAGATGATATGATCCTATCTATCTCTCTAAAGACGCATACTTTTGTTTTGTATCATTGACATACCCGAGATACTTTCATTTTTTTTCTGATATGCCATTGATTAGTTCAATAATCTAAAAGTATATCGAAAGATGCCAGCGCGAAAGATACAAAATTATAAAGATTCCACCTAATCCAGGAATTGCATTTCGAGCTTGCGCATAAGAAAATGGCCCTTGGCATGATAGAATGCAACTACATGATTCGTCACGATTAGTCCCTCGTAAACCCCACGTTATATAGAGCAAGTGGGGTTTACATTGGTATGTATTATTTTCTTTTCTCTTCTCCAAGAAATAGGTTGTGGGCTTTCGACAAACCACCTCATTGAGGCGGTTGAAACGAGCAACTACAATCTATGCTTCGATTTTCAGTAAGAATAATATCACAATTTTTGTTGACAAATTGATCGTTTTTGGCAATATGAAAGAATGAACCATGTTGCCCGGATGTTTTATCGTATTGATACATGTATGTTATAGGGTTAGATGCCTGAAGGTTGGCAAGCAGAGACTGAGCGTAAGCCGAGGCTGTCTCAGTCTTTCCAATTTACCTATGTGATAAATACCATTTTCCCGTGAGCTGGCCCATTTGTTGTCCCCATTTGCAATTACCTAGCTCAGTGCGACTTTAATACTGTCGGCCTATGCTATTTAAAATGTGCATTTAACAATCTTATTTATTATCCCAAAAATTTGATGAAAGGATAAAGAATATTAAAAAATCAGTCGTGTCAAGAAAAATGTGAGTTATATCATGGGCGGCGTGCAAAGGCTCAGATCTTTCAGCGCATCCGGGCAGTCTGAACAGGGCCTTCATTGTCCTCATGAAACGTGAGAGAATGTCATCTCAACATCAGGGCATACAGTAAGGTCTCTTATCTGTCTCTAGAGAAGCACAGTGTGATCTGTGTCACCACTGAAATTTTGGGCCACGGCATGAGAAAACCTTTGGTTACTATAAATAAAAATCCCGAACAACAAATGTGCAGATCAGACTGCGCATTCGCGCAGTCTGATCAGCACCTTTGTGTTCGCTGCTTGGATAGTAAAATACATCAAACATCCAGCCTGTGTAGTTGAGCAGGCCGATTCGTGTACTACCTAGTCCCAAGCCCCGAATGCACGTTTTCTCTTCATAAAGCTCAATCTCTCGTGGTGCAACATAACTAATATTCTAGCACTGCGTCAGTTCCTTCGACCTTAGCAAACTAATTACAATCGAAGAAAATAGTTGATGATTTACATACATAGTTTCAGACATTCCTTTCACAAGAGAACGTGAATGTTAAATCGAAGGCATGAAATGCATTTATTCTTCTGAAATTTAATTTTAGGGTATATGATATGAGTCGAAGCAAATTAAAACCTACATCAAGACGCAGTAAAGACATTGAACAGCCTCTGCAGTCTGTACCGAGAAAGTCTTGTCACTGGATGGTCTCTGGATAGCAGGTTCATGCGAACAACGACGCTTAGGTAAGATCACTGTGCGCATAACAGGCCGATCTGAGGCTTCGCTGATCGCACAGATATTCTTGAAGTTTTGTCATAACCCGGATCATGTTCCTTTTCATTAGAGTTTTGAATGAAATGCCACACTTATCGCCCACACTATATTTTGTGCAAAATTCTGAAAGAACTGAAAGTCACCGCTGAGTAGCGTCCTATTACGTCGTTTTGCGTGCAAAGCAAACTTCTTGCACATCAGATAAGGAAATACATAAGTTTAGCTTGGGATGGAAATTTTTTTCTTGCACACCAGACAAGGAAATCTGTGATTTTACCCCTGGGATAGAAATTTATGTTCGGACCCCAAATCTAATATAATCGCGTGTTTAATAAATGCACTGGTTGATTACAACCTCATGCGCGGCGTCGTCATGCGTGACGTCACTAAACATTCCTGTTGTGTCATCACAAAATGGCGGACGTCGGTAACCGAAGTGACAGCAGCATTAAAATTTCGCAATAGAAATGGAAGGTATGCAAGAAAAAGAATCCAATATGGGTGTGAGGGGTGGATAGAAAAATCCGTCCCTCGGGATCACTGTCCGGCATCTTCGGCAGGCCTCGTGATGCCGTACAGTGGCCCTCAGGATGAATTGTTCCATCCACCCCTGACACCCATATAAGATTTTTATATTTTACCTATATAAATTCAATAATGTGTCTCTTTTGTGGTTTATTTCCTATCTTGAATCGCACCAACAAGCCATCGATAGTGGACCAGGACTATCAACCTTCTCCACTATTCGGACTGGGGTTCCTCAAGGGTCAATCTTAGGACCGACCCTATTTTTGTTATTCATTAACGATTTGCTCCTACTATTAAAGTATTGCTGTACTGATCTGTTTGCAGATGATGCGACGTTCCATACAAGTAGTTCTTTTATTGACATTATAAACACTGAGGTACAAACTGACCTGGGTAGAGCTAAGAAATGGGGTTAACAAAATAAAATGATTATACATTGTGTTAAAACCACGTATATGTGAATGGGAGCAAGATGTCGCCTCGATGATACTAGTAAATTAACCTTATACATTGAAGATAACTAGAGCTATCACTAAAGGTGATGAATACCCCCACAAAAACTGCCTTGATAGTACAACAGCGGCATGGTGATTTATACCCAAATCATCATTGACAAAATTGACGAATTGTAGTGGAAATCGAACTTGACCTGTATTTTATGTTACATCAGTGTACCAAAAATTATAAAAATCGGTGAAGCGCTTTTTGAGTTATCGTCTGGAAACCAAGTCAACAGACCGACCGACCGACCGACAGACCGACAAGCTCACTCCTATATACCCCCCAAATTTCATTTGTGGGGGTATAATGAAATTGAAAGGGTTACTAAACAGAAACTACTAGGCGTTTTCATTGACGAGAACCTTTCATGGACACCTCATATAGACTACATATGATCTTTAATATCAACCAAAATATCGCTTCTTAAACAATTAGCTGATTATGTCCCACAGAATATCCAGAAAATTTTCTTTCGAATCTATATATTGCCCCTGTTTGATTATGGGTGTAACACATGGGGAACAACATCTTGTGCCAATATTGAAAGACTTTTAAAATTACAGAAACGAGCTGCCCGTATTATTTTACAAGCAGAGTTCAGAACACCATCTGCCACCATGTTCCATGAGCTGGGTTGGCTCTCTACTCCAAAAAGACTTATTTATATCAAGGCTATATTCACGTACAAAGCTTGCTTAAACCAATGTAAGTCGCCCATAATCGTTCATTGAGATCATCGCCCAACGTCCTCTTATCCGTTCCAAGATCAAGAACTGCGCTATACGATCGCTCATTCTCGCACTCAGCCTCCAGATTATGGCACTCATTGCCGACATCGCTAAGGGCAAAAACATCCCTAAATGAATTTAAAACACCCTTAAAGCAGCATCTCTAGTATTTTATGTAACTTCTCTTAACTTAAGAAAATATTATGTGTGCAATACTTAATTTAACGGTGCTGATTAGAATGGTTATAAATTAGTTGTTCTTAACATGTTTTAATGCTCCTCCTCGCATTTTAACATTTTTACTGATATTATTTGAAATATTAATTTTAGGTAAGAGTTCGCAGCTCAATGTATTTTATTATCATATTGCTAATATAGCTACTAATTAATTTCCGTCCAATTGCATCCTGTTTAAAAGAAAAGACAGTTCTTACCACTATACCACATGTGTATATTCTATGTAAATATGTGTATAATGTTTTTTTTTATGCTTTTTATGTTTAGTTTGCATGCTTTATTATAGAGGGCCACTTGGTAGAATGGCTGTTTTAGCTAAAAGTGTTACCCTCTTAAAACATTGTATAAATAAGTAAAATAAATAAATAAATAAAAATAAAGCCTCTGTGGTGTAGTGGTTATGCTACTCACCTTGTAAACCAGGGGTCGCAGTATCGATCCCGGGCTTTTGCAGACTTTCGGATGAGTCTTTAAACCGAGGTCCCGTCTGCGTGTGATCTTAGCTGTTTTTAAGAGGTAAAACTCACTCACTCTTATATTCTACTTACCATAACACTCACGACTGATACGTACATACGTCATGGCGGACTGACATTGTAGAAAGTAATATTGTATGGTAGCAGTACACAGTTTCCAGCCTGTGCACATGGGGAAATTTCTTCATAAGTAAGAGTAGGGATCAAATTCAGTGTCTAAATACTGTTTGGCTCTTATGAAAGCAATATCAAGAATTCAGTGTATTGTTTTTGTGTCATTGTGGACAAATATGAATTAATTCATGTTAACATGACCTGGATATCAAGGGATGTAACTGAAAATACGAAACTACTGCTATGCGAATTTATCGCTACACTTTCTGTTTAAAATAGCTGTCTGACTTCATTTGGATATTGCTAAAAATGTAAACGGCTGGCAGGGGTCAATTTCTAGCCCCCTTTCATTTCTGGTAGGTGAACAGTAGAGCTGAATGCTGACAATTGTCCTTGCAAATGCAGTGTGCTGCCAGGGCTCCCTTGAAAACAGCAAAAAATGGTAAAAAAGCAGCAGAAGTGGGTGGGGTAGGATTTGTTTACATAGCCACTACATTGGCTGTACAGTGTACAAGCTATTGAAACCAGCTTCAAATTATTCTGTGGCAAATTACAATGCAGAGATAACACAAAAGAGAAGGGTTGCAAAGTGTACTATTTGTTACGGCTCAAAAAACTTCATCCGCTGCGCGTCAGAGTCTCGCCGACAGCTTGGAATAGCGGTTTGCTACCTATGTACATACGTCGTGAAGGCAAAGAGGAGTAAGCAATGAATTTCTAGAACATTATTTTACCATACCAGCGAAGAAAAAACGTTGATTTCTCCAGATCAACTCATTTGACGTCATAACCTGTATCTGATTTCGCTGACAAGTACCTATCAATTGGAAATGCGAAAGGCCGAAAATGATATTTCAAATTAATTATTTATAATTATTATATGATTTTTTAAATACATTATAGCTAATCTTGCGAAATGCTAGGCTTTCATAAAACAACTCACCGCTATCGCCCACTCGTTCCTTTTATTTCCATTTATTTATGTTTGCCTCCGAATCCGGGGACCAAGATTAGCCTGCTTTTGCCGGAACTCTGGTCTTTTAAAGGCCACCTCGGTCAGTGGAATAGACCCCGTTCCATAGATGCGATAACCACCGTTATTTTTTAATTGTCATTCGAAATTACTGTAACTTACAGACTTTATTCGTCTTTATTGCACCGTGTCTGAGGCGATAGGAATGCATCGGTCCCGATGTGTCCTTCCATGCGAAAGCCTTTTAGAATGTGGATAAACTAATCCTGGACATGTTCTAGGGGTAGCCCGCTTTGTACTTACAGTGCCCGGCTACTGGTATGTCCGTGGTTGTTCGCAGTTATCTATACATTTCTGGAACTGAAATACCCATTTCTCCGGGTGAAAAAAAACTGGATTATTTCACTTTTTTCAGATCGAATGTTACAGACGTAATTATTAGCGTAAAATGTTGCTGACGTCATCGATAACGGCATTAACTAATATTTACACTGGGCTATAACAGTTAAACAGGAAATTATTAAGGTTGAATTCAATATTCCAAATGTTAAACACTAGTTTAAGGTACCCATTCTGTACCAGAAACCCCTGAATGGGTACCTTGGGATACTGTGTAGGCCCTGATCAGACGCCGCAGAACGCGCGGCGTCTGATCAGGGCCTACACTGTTTGCAAAACGTTAAGCTATTTCTCGAATAAAGTTTGATGAAAACCTAGCCTAAAACCCCTTAATTTCGAGATGGCCTCCTGTCATATATACTCACCGGAAATAGAAACTCATTTTTAAGTTGTTACTGGCGAAACATTTTAATGAAATTTGAATTCCAATTATTTAAATTATCATCAGTGGCATGTCTGATATATTAAATAAAATGTTTAATGATAGCTACGATTTAACGGGTAGAGCCACAGGTTCAAAGCAAGGGTCCAAATCTTGCTGTTCAAGTTTCCATTGAGTCAAACATTTTGAGTCGCGAATGTGATTCCCATTTTTACCAGTTATTACGCATTATCTAACGTTGTAAATATTGTTTACAAAATGAAAATTTTCCCAATGGTTGGAATGTTATCGACGTTTAAATATTGGACCAAACCACCAGAAGTGAGCGAAAAGTATGGCATTTCTGACTGCGGTTTTTGTTTTTATCAATATTTAAGACACAGCTGAAGATGGTAAATCGACTGAAGGCAGTTTTGGGTCCATTTTTGGCTTGAATCATTATTTTGAAAATTTCGCTGAAAAAAAATGCAGTTTTTTGGGATTTCAATAAAATGTTTGTTTCTCGATCATTTTTAGATGTTATGTTATTTTTTATTCCTTGCTTTTCACTTGTTACCTATACGAAAAAATGTTGAAGTCGAAGTTCGATTACAAACAGATTTTGTGGAAAATGCACATTTTTACATTTTCCCCCAAAACTTTTATTTTGAACACCAGATTTTCTTTAAATTGTTACAAGATTCATGTCGATAGTTAGTCCAATCCTAAATCAGTAATTTTTAACTGAATTATCGACTTGTTTTTTTTTTTTCAGGCGAGACAATTTAAAAGCGTATAGTTTTTATTTCCGGTCAGTATATAACAAGGGGGGAAACCTACGTCATGATGACGTCACACAGAAAGACAATGGCAGCCGCCATATTGAAAGTACCTCTCGCTTCGGTAAGTGTTTTTGTGTTAAACAGATGATTTAAGCACAATCTTGACACAGCTTTTATCGCAGAGTACGGGCGAAATAACAATGTTTTGTCTGCAAAAAGAAATTTGTGCAGGCTTTCAATAGTATGGATAAACACGTTGGATTTAGTTCGTTTCAGCGATCCATTCGTCAACACTCTGGATAATAAAATCATTCATATGAAGCAGCGCAGTGTTTTCATTAATCCTCTCATAACGAGTACACGACTTTTTCAGAAGAAAATACCATAGAAGTGTTTATTAGTATTAAAATTAAAAATTTTGAACTTTATAAGACGTTTTCAGTAAATGGTATCGTTAACACTCGATCAGAAATGAGATACGTACACACTCTGAAAACCAGCATATAGTTGTTTTTTTTTTTTTTTTTTTATTGGCCTTTTCAAGATTATTTCACTCATATCGAGCCGATCGCTAATCAGAAGTGGGCGAAAACCGGAGTACCCGGAGAAAAACCACAAGACCTTCCGTCGCAGAACTTGGCGTCTCACATATGACCCGAGCGAGGCTCGAACCACAGCGGTGAGAGACCTAATGATCAAGAGTCAGCGCTCTCAACCACTAGGCCACCCAAGGACTATGCTGCGAAATTAGGTTTCTAGCTTTTCTTGTTCTTGTGAAAACGTTGACAAAATATTAATATTGGCCTAATTTTGGGGATAAGATTTAAAGAATAGATGAACAAATAAGCTGAAGATGCTTATTGCCTTTTATACAATATAAGCCATCATTGTTGCATTGCATACTAATGTTCTAGAAAAGGGTAATCCCTTTGAAGCAAGGACTACAAGACAGAACTGAAAACTGTGGAGTGTACACGTTTTTTTATGGACCAGACTAGCTAGTTTCGGCCAGTTAGGCCGCAGCACTAACCCTCAAACATTTACGAACCCCTGCAGTGGCATCAATGATCCAAAATGACTGGAAAATAAATCCACACTTTAATGAAGAGCAGATAAACATTTTACGGACGCCAAATATTCCCATAACACCAGCTACGGTGAAATATATTACTTTCTAGAAAAATGTAATCCTTTGGAAGCAAGGGCAACAAGAAAATAAAAATAAAGCCAAACTATGATAAAGATTGAAGTTTAAACATTTTATAGTTCCTAAGAAATGTTTGATGAAATTTAACTTAGACCTATGGTAGAGAGAAAGAATTAAAGTAAAGATGAAATGGGATGTCAAGAAAAACACTGCTTCTTACACTATGTAAGTTATCATCCCAACTGCATATGAAAAATAGAAGTGAAGGCAATGATTAGGAATCGATACAATTAACCCACTGCTCCCATCAGAGACACCAAATGGAAAGAAACACAAGCATGAAATAACTAGACTCTAAACATCACTAGCGGAAAGCCAAAAGGACAGTTTCTTTCCAACAAAATGGCCAGTTGGCTGTCCAAAACAAAAGGATATAAGCGAATACTGGTAATCACTTAGAGGGTCCAAATTAGAAGTAGAGGCAATGATCAGGAATCGATACAATTAACCCACAGCTCCCATCAGAGACACCAAAGGGAAAGAAACACAAACATGAAACAACATACCCCAACGGAAACACCAACAGCGGGAAGCCAAAAGGACCGTTACTTTCTCACAAAATGGCCAAAAGGCTATCCAAAATAAAATAATACAAGCGACACAAACCCCCAAAGACCCCAAGCCTGCCCAGGAAAAGTGGTGCGAGTTGGACCGTACAGTCATGTGTATAAAATAGACGTAAATACAATGGTCACGAATCCCTATTTGTTTCACTGAAGGCATTGCTTGAGATGTCATTTCATCTTAATGTTGGATAGAAGACAAGTCCCGAAAATATTGGAAGTAACGTCTCGAAAATGACCTAAGTGCTGTTGACGGGGTCGTTCAACCTCAATTTCAACCAAACAGGCATCATCATTTCATATGTTTATGCCGTTCGTAGTTTTTTGCGTATCGCGCGAAAATAGTAGACGTTTTTCTTTTATCTTTGTAGTTGAGACGTTATTTGTTTTGTTTTTGTCAATATATCAGCCGGTGCAAGACAAATGCTAAAAAATGACATGTGCGACTAGTGAATACCTAGACCAGTCCATGCATCTGATCGGTGTAATATTTCGCTTTTGAAACAATAGTGAGCTATTACACTACTCACACCTGCTCGTTGTACGGACTATTCTTAATCCTAACCAACCGCACAAGTCCAACAGCAGATCCTGAACAGCATAACGAGAAAAAAAGATGTCATTCATGATTGGGGCCTCGATAAGGATCGGTTTATACAACAAGCAGGTGTGGGAAGTGTCAAATATTACTACTGTTTTTAAAACTCAAGAATACACCGATCAGACTGCCCGGATATGCAAGCTGATCTGGGTAGTTGCACATAAATTGCCTTCTTGTAGCTTTTTTCTTGCACCGGCTCATTAATTGAAATAAATAACTTTGAAACTACACAAAATGCCTACTTTTTGTGAGTGTTATGCCAAATACTGCATCGAGTGAGGTAAATGTCAAATTAACGTTACAAAAAGTGTTACACTTTTCATTAAAACTGTGCTACAGTGTACAATATTGTTTTTTGGTCGACAAAAGTTACTAAGCAATGGGTCCATTTTTGGCTTGAATCATTATTTTGAAAATTTCGCTGAAAAAAAATGCAGTTTTTTGGGATTTCAATAAAATGTTTGTTTCTCGATCATTTTTAGATGTTATGTTATTTTTTATTCCTTGCTTTTCACTTGTTACCTATACGAAAAAATGTTGAAGTCGAAGTTCGATTACAAACAGATTTTGTGGAAAATGCACATTTTTACATTTTCCCCCAAAACTTTTATTTTGAACACCAGATTTTCTTTAAATTGTTACAAGATTCATGTCGATAGTTAGTCCAATCCTAAATCAGTAATTTTTAACTGAATTATCGACTTGTTTTTTTTTTCAGGCGAGACAATTTAAAAGCGTATAGTTTTTATTTCCGGTCAGTATATAACAAGGGGGGAAACCTACGTCATGATGACGTCACACAGAAAGACAATGGCAGCCGCCATATTGAAAGTACCCCTCGCTTCGGTAAGTGTTTTTGTGTTAAACAGATGATTTAAGCACAATCTTGACACAGCTTTTATCGCAGAGTACGGGCGAAATAACAATGTTTTGTCTGCAAAAAGAAATTTGTGCAGGCTTTCAATAGTATGGATAAACACGTTGGATTTAGTTCGTTTCAGCGATCCATTCGTCAACACTCTGGATAATAAAATCATTCATATGAAGCAGCGCAGTGTTTTCATTAATCCTCTCATAACGAGTACACGACTTTTTCAGAAGAAAATACCATAGAAGTGTTTATTAGTATTAAAATTAAAAATTTTGAACTTTATAAGACGTTTTCAGTAAATGGTATCGTTAACACTCGATCAGAAATGAGATACGTACACACTCTGAAAACCAGCATATAGTTGTTTTTTTTTTTTTTTTTTTTTTTTTTTTTTTTTTGGCCTTTTCAAGATTATTTCACTCATATCGAGCCGATCGCTAATCAGAAGTGGGCGAAAACCGGAGTACCCGGAGAAAAACCACAAGACCTTCCGTCGCAGAACTTGGCGTCTCACATATGACCCGAGCGAGGCTCGAACCACAGCGGTGAGAGACCTAATGATCAAGAGTCAGCGCTCTCAACCACTAGGCCACCCAAGGACTATGCTGCGAAATTAGGTTTCTAGCTTTTCTTGTTCTTGTGAAAACGTTGACAAAATATTAATATTGGCCTAATTTTGGGGATAAGATTTAAAGAATAGATGAACAAATAAGCTGAAGATGCTTATTGCCTTTTATACAATATAAGCCATCATTGTTGCATTGCATACTAATGTTCTAGAAAAGGGTAATCCCATTGAAGCAAGGACTACAAGACAGAACTGAAAACTGTGGAGTGTACACGTTTTTTTATGGACCAGACTAGCTAGTTTCGGCCAGTTAGGCCGCAGCACTAACCCTCAAACATTTACGAACCCCTGCAGTGGCATCAATGATCCAAAATGACTGGAAAATAAATCCACACTTTAATGAAGAGCAGATAAACATTTTACGGACGCCAAATATTCCCATAACACCAGCTACGGTGAAATATATTACTTTCTAGAAAAATGTAATCCTTTGGAAGCAAGGGCAACAAGAAAATAAAAATAAAGCCAAACTATGATAAAGATTGAAGTTTAAACATTTTATAGTTCCTAAGAAATGTTTGATGAAATTTAACTTAGACCTATGGTAGAGAGAAAGAATTAAAGTAAAGATGAAATGGGATGTCAAGAAAAACACTGCTTCTTACACTATGTAAGTTATCATCCCAACTGCATATGAAAAATAGAAGTGAAGGCAATGATTAGGAATCGATACAATTAACCCACTGCTCCCATCAGAGACACCAAATGGAAAGAAACACAAGCATGAAATAACTAGACTCTAAACATCACTAGCGGAAAGCCAAAAGGACAGTTTCTTTCCAACAAAATGGCCAGTTGGCTGTCCAAAACAAAAGGATATAAGCGAATACTGGTAATCACTTAGAGGGTCCAAATTAGAAGTAGAGGCAATGATCAGGAATCGATACAATTAACCCACAGCTCCCATCAGAGACACCAAAGGGAAAGAAACACAAACATGAAACAACATACCCCAACGGAAACACCAACAGCGGGAAGCCAAAAGGACCGTTACTTTCTCACAAAATGGCCAAAAGGCTATCCAAAATAAAATAATACAAGCGACACAAACCCCCAAAGACCCCAAGCCTGCCCAGGAAAAGTGGTGCGAGTTGGACCGTACAGTCATGTGTATAAAATAGACGTAAATACAATGGTCACGAATCCCTATTTGTTTCACTGAAGGCATTGCTTGAGATGTCATTTCATCTTAATGTTGGATAGAAGACAAGTCCCGAAAATATTGGAAGTAACGTCTCGAAAATGACCTAAGTGCTGTTGACGGGGTCGTTCAACCTCAATTTCAACCAAACAGGCATCATCATTTCATATGTTTATGCCGTTCGTAGTTTTTTGCGTATCGCGCGAAAATAGTAGACGTTTTTCTTTTATCTTTGTAGTTGAGACGTTATTTGTTTTGTTTTTGTCAATATATCAGCCGGTGCAAGACAAATGCTAAAAAATGACATGTGCGACTAGTGAATACCTAGACCAGTCCATGCATCTGATCGGTGTAATATTTCGCTTTTGAAACAATAGTGAGCTATTACACTACTCACACCTGCTCGTTGTACGGACGATTCTTAATCCTAACCAACCGCACAAGTCCAACAGCAGATCCTGAACAGCATAACGAGAAAAAAAGATGTCATTCATGATTGGGGCCTCGATAAGGATCGGTTTATACAACAAGCAGGTGTGGGAAGTGTCAAATATTACTACTGTTTTTAAAACTCAAGAATACACCGATCAGACTGCCCGGATATGCAAGCTGATCTGGGTAGTTGCACATAAATTGCCTTCTTGTAGCTTTTTTCTTGCACCGGCTCATTAATTGAAATAAATAACGTTGAAACTACACAAAATGCCTACTTTTTGTGAGTGTTATGCCAAATACTGCATCGAGTGAGGTAAATGTCAAATTAACGTTACAAAAAGTGTTACACTTTTCATTAAAACTGTGCTACAGTGTACAATATTGTTTTTTGGTCGACAAAAGTTACTAAGCAATGGGGCTTTTTTAAAAATAGTGCTTAAGTCCACCTGACCATCACTAAAGGTAGCTGTTATTTATAGAAAATAGCCGCCTTATTCTTATAGCTGTGAGGACGGCGTATTCACTAATATGGTTATCAATAGAATCTGGACTAAAATCGTGTGTAGGGTTTAGCAAACAGTGTAAGCCCTAACAAGACGCGACAGAGCGCGGCATCTGATCAAGGTCTACACTGTTTGCTTTTTGTACACGGATGTAAGGAATAAACAAATGTTTACAGTCTAAGTCACCGTGTATTTTTCAAACCCACCCAAGAGACAGCTGACCCACCTGTTCTATTACTACTTTGATTAAAGTAAGTTTGTTTGTTTGTATTGGAGTTTAAGGGCCCAGTGAACAATATTTAGGTCATTTTTATCCCGGTCAGTTTACCTATCCACACTTTTTTGTGCAGGCTTATACGTTAACCAGTACAGCGCACATTCTATCGCCAGAAACTGACAACTGCCCTTCTTGAATCAGCGGAAGGGAGAGACTGACCATAGAAAAGATTCCATGATCAATCTCCACGAAAGAATGTTGCCGACCCTGGCAGGTAACGAAGCCGCGTCCTCCTGATCACCAGTCAGACGCGCATCCAACTGAGCAACCGAGGCCGGCTTAAATAAAGTAAGATAATGCATTTTTATAACGAGCAGATCATTGCAAGAAGTTTAGTTCTCAGCCACGACAGTATTTTTCCGCTCATGTAAGAGACCATTGAGGACCGCAAGAGATGTCTGCCTATTCTTCGTTAGCCTGTATGACTCTTTTTATTTTCAGAGATAAATGTAAACCTTATTCTGTTGTTTTATACCTCAACGCAAGTAAGACAATGCTCCAGAGTGGGCTATATCTTCTTAAGTGACAAGGGAGCGGACATTACAACTGCCTGTTCATCTGGCCACCATTATTGTCCAAGATACTTGTAACCTTTAGAGAATTTGGCGCCTTTTACCCTGCTTTTCAGGTTGTCACGAGAAACAACTATATGCTGATTTTCAGAGTGTGTACGTATCTCTTTTCAGATCGAGTGTTAACGATACCATTTACTGAAAACGTCTTATAAAGTTCAAAAATTTTAATTTTAATACAAATAAACACTTCTATGGTATTTTCTTCTGAAAAAGTCGTGTACTCGTTACTTGAGGATTAATGAAAACACTGCGCTGCTTCATATGAATGATTTTCATATCCAGAGTGTTGGCGAATGGATCGCTGAAATTAACTAAATCCGACGTGTTCATCCATACTACTTAAAGCTTGCCTAAATTTCTTTTTGCTGACAAAACATTGTAATTTTGCCCGTACTCTGCGATAATAGCTATGTCAAGATTGTGCGTAAAATATATGTTTAACACAGAAATACTTACCGAAGCGAGAGTTCCTTTCAAGATGGCGACCGCCTTGGTGTAAAATTGTGACGGCATCGTGACGTAGGTTTCCCCCCTTGATATAAGGTGGAAGATTCCATTTGGTACAAAAAGGATTAATAAACTGTTGACTTGGTTTTTTGATTGATTACAGAGAAGCAAGTTGATACTGTTCACACGCTTTTACACAGAAGACAATTGGTGAAAATTAGTGCAATATTTCTCCTAAATGACTGAGCAACGAAATAAATGCTATTTAAACCGCTTGAAAAAAAAAAAGACCAAATTTCTAACGGTAAAATGAGGAATAAATTAAATAACATTAAATTGAATTTTTTAAACGGTATTACATAGCCTGCTATCACAGTGACGTCACATTAGCAGGTCAACATTATTATCAGCTTTACATCACGTGAACAAGTCCGTGAAATAAACACCCCCTTACACCCCACTTTGTATAGAGAAAACTGGGGTTTACGGGGGTAAACATTATTTTTTCTTATTTTTACTAAGACATAGGTTGTGGTTACTCGTTAGAACCGCCTCATTGAGTATAAATGCAGTATAAATAAGGAAAATATGACGGATTTTCGCCAGAAAAAGTAGCCATTTTGGAGATGTTAAAAATGCACTATGTTGCACGGGTGTGTTATCGTAATGATATGGAAAGTAGCGCTTACATTTTGCGCCCAAATATAGCACCACGTTAACAAAAACGTTTAATGAACACCCTTTAAACCCCACTTTATACAGAGAAAAGTGGGTTTTGCAGAGGTACACATTATGTTTCGTATTTTTGCTCAGAAACATAGATTTGTCAGTTTCCATTTCATTTACTTCTGTTTGTAACACGGCCCGGCGGCATACTTTAGAAATGGTTTGCTGTAGTCATGAATATTGAAGGACTGGAATTTTCTTGTTTTACCTTTATTATTATTATAATATCCACATTTTCGTTCTGTATTTTCTTTTCTTTTCATTTGCTTTTCACATAACATTACAAGAACACGCCTATATAATTTTGACCCCCCGTCGAGGCGGTTCTATCGAGTCCCCGCAATCTATGTTTTGAGCAGGAATAAGAAACATTTCACAAATTTTCATCTTAAAATTTCTAATTTTTGGCCATAAAAATGGCAATGTATTTGTATAGGCGTGGTTTCGTAATGGCATGCAAATATTTCATATCAGTAGCTGAGTTAACCCGTATATGCCTAGTGGACCTTTTCGTGAACATTGGCAAAGGGGGTCTGCACTGCTTGCTTAAAGAAAATTCATTTTTATAACAAAAACGAAAACAAACTTGATACCCATATAACTGGAAATGGACCACTCCAAACTTACAAGGTGGAAGATTCCATTATCATATATGGATTAAAAACAGGTTAAAAAGAATAGATTCTTATGTTTAAAGTGCGCATTACGAAAACACAAATATATAATTTTGACCCCCTTGAACCCTAGTTTTCTATAGTAAAACTGGGGTTTACAGGGGTAAACCTTATTTTTCGTTTTCTGCTCTAAAATATAGATTATGGGTACTCGTTAGAACCGTCTCATCGATGAGGCGGTTCTAACGAGTGCCCACAATCCATATTTTGAGCAGAAATAAGAAAAATATCACATTTTTTCATCTTAAACTTTTATTCTTGCCGGCGGTAAAGTTTACAATTTATTTGTATAGACGTGTTTTCGAAATGGGCACTGCTATTTGCAACTGGCGTCTGCTCTCGCTAACAAAAATCATGTCATGTGTTGAACTGTTCTCAGACTACTCATCACGTTAACAAATCCATGTAAAGAGTACCCCTCTAAACCTCACTTTATATAGAGAAAACTGGGGTTTACAGAGATATACATTATTTTGCTTATTTCTGCTCAAACCATAGGTTTTGGGTACTCGTTAGAACCACAGGAATGAGACAGTTCCAACGAGTATACATAACCTATGTTTGGAGGATACTGCTTTTGCTTGTTTGATTTGAAGTTGAACGTGCACGTTCCCGTCAATACTATTGACGTCGCTTCCAATTTTGTAGGACTTTACCAACGATAGAGATAAAATAACACCTCAGTCCCTGCCGCCCAATGAAACCAATAGGGTTTATATGCAAGGACGATCCAGCTCGCACCACTTTGCCTGTGCAGGCTAAGACCTTCTAACAGATTTACCATTACTCATGTGCGGTCGGTTTCAGCTCTGCGTGGAAGCATTGTGCAGCCCGATCTATTTCTCTAGGCCCCGATGAGCGGGCTCACTCGCGGATAATGCACTATGTCACACGGATATGTTATCGTAGTGTCTTTAAGAAATAAATTTTCTGGAAGTACATCTTTCCTACAAGCCAATTTGTCATGAAAGTGAACTCGGTCTTTTAAAGGTGATTGGAGAAACTTACATAATTACGAGTATGTTCAAAACATGGAAAACAAAGCACCGGTAGTTAGAGTTAATAAGAATTTCCTTGCACAACAGATAAGAAAGGCTCGATTTCACCCAGGGATAGAAATTCTGATCCAACCTTTGTTATCTTAAACAGGGATAAGATAAAAATCGACAAATCTCACGTGCATGATGTGCAATGGTTGTACAGGATATCACGTATGATGTCTTTATGGTTGACGTCACTGAACGTAATGACGTCACTTAATAACAATGTAATGAAATCACAATATGGCGAACGTCAGCAATCTATAAGTGGTTGCATTATTTAAAATGAAAGAAAAAAAAAGAGAAAAAAACAACCTTACATGGATGCGAACTTAGATAGAAAGGTCAATGGCCGATGGCCTCGACCTCCACTGATCTATTACGAGGTACATGTAAATAAACTTCTTCTTTTTCTTCTTCTTCTTCTTCTTCTTCTTCTTCTTCTTCTTCTTCTTCTTCTTCTTCTTCTTCTTCAGTCCAATAATTTATCGTCAGACAGCATGTTAACGAGTCCTTAAAAAAGCCCCTTTGTAACCTCACTTCAAATAGGTAAAATGTGCGTTTTGTAGGGCTTACATCAACTTCCTTATTTTAAATCAAAACCAGGTTGTGGGTACACGTTCGAGACACAGAGGAAACGGTTCTAAGGAGAACCCACACTGTATTAATATTTGGAGCAAACGTAAGAAAGATGCAATTTACAGAGGGATGAGGAGACTACAGACTGACTGATTCGTGTTTTATAGCGCATAAGCGCAAAGTAACGCACCGAACGAGAAGAGTCTACAGGCCGCCCATAAAGTTGCATCACGAAAACACGTCAATTCAATTTTGACCCCCTCGAACCCCACTTTTATATAGTAAAACTGGGGTTTACAGGAGAAACCTTAGTTTTCTTATTTCTGCTCTAAAATATTTATTGTGAGTACTCGTTAGAACCGTCTCGATAATGCGGTTCTAACGAATACCTACAATCTATATTTTGAGCAGAACCTTATTTTTCTTATTTCTGCTCTAAATATTTTGAGCAGAAATAAGGAAAATATGACAATTTTTTATCTTAAAATTTCGTTCTTTCGGCGACAAAGTTTACATGTATTTGTAAAGGCGTGTTTTCATAATGGCATTTTGCTTATTAAACCCGCAGACACAAAGCGTCTACAACGTTATTTTTGTGGTGAAATGCATGTTATAATAAATACGAACCTTTGGTTCAGGCTTGGACGTCACACACTCCGCCGCTTCTGTGGTTGACCTTTGGTTCGCAAGAGACAATTTCTTGTTGGATATGTTGGAATTATTGTCAGTCGGGTTTAGATCAACAATACCTTTCGTCACTAATACCACGATCGTAACCATGACAATTAAAGAAACAGTCAACAAAAAGTTCCAAAAGCAGCAGCATCTCTCACGTTTAGACCAGTACGATACCCATTTATCTGATATCACCGTTGACGGTGCTGGTGACGCCGGGACGACAGGTGACGTCGCTTTCGGCGACGTCGTTATAGTTCCGTTGTTCAGTTTGCGGCCCTTCAGGTCGACATATTCAGCGTCTTTGCATATCACAGTTTCACTAAGCTCGGATGACCCGTAGTCAGTTAGACTGTCTATAGAACACACGGCGTATTTGTCTGTTGACAGACTGTCAGCTGGCATTGTGATGAAAATTGTAATCATTCCAAAAGTTAATACACGTTTGAGCTATAAAATGTATTCACTTATAATCATTCTCACACAATAATATACTTTTATTAGTGTCACATTCAACTTTTTTTCAAACTGTCAAAAAACAATTACTTATTAAACCAATCATTACGAAAACACGCCTATACAAATACAGTGTAAATTTTACCGCCAAAAAACACACATTTTAAGGTGAAAAATTGCGATATTTTTCTTAATTCTGCTCAAAACATAGATTGTGGGTACTCGTTAGAACCGCCGCATCGAGCCGGTTCTAACGAGTACCCACAATCTATGTTTTAGAGCAGATATAAGAAAAGTAAGGTTTACCCCTGTAAACCCCAGTTTTACTATATAAAAGTGGGGTTCAAGGGGGTCATCTTACAGGCATGTTTTCGTGATGTCTGTCAAAAGCTATGCTCTGCATTTCATGTGGATAATTTACTACTGGTGTGTGATTTCAATTTTGTCCATTTCATCCTAGCAGCAGGTTAGTTCTTCTGATACTCAAATACATATTTACATATCCATGTTTGTGTTCACGTAATATATTCCAGCTTAGAAAAAGAGAAGAAAAACTAAAAAATCAAGTCACACAAATAATACACAAAATACTGACAATTTCCTTTCGATGCTTTACCAAGTCGTAAACAGTCAATAAAATATTTTAGCAGTTGAAATTGTTCGTCTACTTGAGACGAGGCATTCTACATCACTTCCAGGATCTCAGAATAATTGTTACCCACTCCACGAAAAATCCAATCACAAAAATTGAGCCAGCGCACGACAAAAACTACAATAAGACATGTGCGCCCAACGAAGACTCAGATCAGCCTGCGCATCCGCGCAGTCTGATCAGAGTCTTCGTTGTGCGCTCTAAGGATAGCTAAGGGCCCAATGCTCGTCCATGCAGCAAGAGAAGTCTCTGGTAAGACTATATGGATGCGTAGGCTGATCTGAGTCTTCGTTGGGCGCACATGTCTTATTGTAGGTTTTGTCATGCGCTGACTCAAATAGTTGGAAAATAAACACTGTCGACGGTATATGTAAATTGTGCCGGGTCAAAGGATGAGCAGCCAAATCAAACGTGCGACCAGCGAAGACTCGGATCAGACTGTGTATTTGACTCATCAGATCTGAGCCTTGGCTGGTCGGTCTATAGCTGCACTTCATTACGTATGACACAGATAGCTCTAATCAGACTGAGAGGGTGCGCAGGTTGATCTGAATGATCGCAGTTTGCACATGCCGACTGACACTGGCTCAGTAGTAGAGTGGCACTTTTGATATTACATTTTTCCTCCGCTTCTGTTACCCTCGATGGACCATGGTTGATGTGATCCAATTCGTCAGCATATTGCCCGAAGTAGCAGCAGTCTTATTAGTAATGATCCAGTCGCACCTCAAATAAAACATGCCTTGCGCCACCTGGCGTAGATCTTATATTTCGAGCAGATGCATAAACTTCAGGGTCCAGTTGTTCAAAGCCTTGTTAGCTTAACGAGCTTGTTAGTGGTCAAATTGTTAACTGTTCTTGATAATATTCTAAAATATTTGTATTTTTGCTGACAAAATGTGAGCAGCTTTTGCATTTGCAGGAAAGCTGGAAAAAATAAGGCTAAACCCAAAATTGTAACAAAGTCGAGAAATTTTGGTACCAAACTGTTTCTTTTGATTTAATTAAGAAAACGCAAACCCACGGTTTAGGGTTATATTCACAAATAAAGAAATGGACGTTTGAACATCTGAATTTTCGTTTCACCAGCTAACGCCGCTCATGTACAAAGCCGACGTTATCCGATAATTTTGAACGTCATTACGTCAAGTCGCGTGTGAGCTGTCCTGTATTTTTTTTTTTTTTTTTTTTTTTTCACAAAAAAATCTTTACCTTATTTATTAGTTTACATGTGCGACTCATCTGTGCCTTTGCAAGTCGCGAGAACCATTTCTGACCATAGATTTGTAAAGAAAATAGTAAAAATGCCGATGTATGTGTGTGAATTCGGGTTTAACGTCGCTTTCAACAATTTTTCAGTCATATCACGACGGTGTCTGGTTGCGACAGGGAGCTCAATGCTCACTTTTATAGTGCTGCCTCACTGAAGTATCATGTCCCAGACACATTACATGATACCACAGCCAGTCACATTATCCTGACACTGGGTCGACCAGTCCTAGCTCTTCCCCGTAAATCTGAGTGCCAAGCGAGGAGCAGCTAGTACCATTTTTAACGACTTTGGTATGTCGCGGCCCGGGATCGAACCCGTGACCTCCCGTTCCCCGGAGCGGACACTCTACCAACTGAGACATCGGGGCCGGTTAAAAAAAATGCCGATGTAACTACGTGGGCAGGCAGGCTTATGATAGTCTTCTCGTTTCGCACGTGCAAATACAGTTTTATGTGCACGGGCTTAGTAGTATATTTTATTTCAAACACGTACGCTAGCAGCACCACATGTATTGCGTCCAGCAAAAAAAATAATAAATATATATATATATACCTTCGTACGGGTCAAATCAGTCTGTGTCCCCCCGCCTGCACGAAGAAGCTTCGTGTCAACGCGCATCTGTACCGCGCAAAGCCATAACACTTATGTTGCACAGAATGGTGTGTGTCTTTACGTTGCGCACATAGCCGATAACATATGTTCGCTCGCCTCAGACCAAATATGGAATATACCAATGACAACTTTAATTTGGGAGTCAGACTTTTTATTATTAGGAAATACAATACTTCTTGACAGTTATTGAATCGACCATTTAGCCTATTCCCTTAGTGTTTACAAATCTTCATGTACAATGAAACTCCAATGATCTGAGTGAGTGAGTAAGTATTTTAGTTTTACGTCTGACCAACAGCTAAGGTCATACCGAGACGGGACCTCGGTTTAAAGACTCATTCGAAAGTCTGGAGAAACCCGGGATCAATCCTACGGCGCCTGGTTTACAAGGGGAGTAGCATAACCACTACACCACGAGAGCTTCCTACAATGATCCGATCATGGATGACTTGTTACCACGGCTAACTCGAACTCTTTCTCTGGCAATCATATTTCAAGATATCAATTCACCTTATTTGCATTATCTGCTGGTTCCTAGTCTGACGGTTATCAGTGTTGGAAAAACAGGTAACCAGACCCCCCTGACCTTTTAAGGTCAGGGGGGTCTGGTTACCTGTTTTTCCAATATTGACAATGTGCAAGCTGGGAGCCAGCAAATAATGCAAATATGGTGAATAAACGTGCAGTAAAATTTCGATACCTCGAATACGGATAGGTCGTTTACCATTGCTAATTCGAACTCCCACTTTAGTTCATAGAGAATTTTTCCCAAATAGCTCTTGATTTCATATATTCAGGATGCTTTAGGACATCTTATGGCCTGCCCTCCTATTAAACCTATAGGGTTTATATACATGGACGGTCCGACTCACACCAATTTTCCTTGGCAGGCTTAGATTGCCCTAAATGGCCCAGAAAACATGTACACTTCATATTTTCCAGTTCTGTGGTGTATTCCTTGCTTCCAAAGGATAATCCTTTAATAGAACATATTAGAACCTTTAAGTGGTTTACCAGTACCCATGTGCGGAAAGTTTCAGCTCTGCGTGAAAGCATCATGCAGCCCAGGAGATCGAAAAGATAGCGCTAAATTGTATCAATCATGCCTCAATACCTGGCTCTGTGGCCAGTGCCCAGTGGAATCCCGAACATAAATATGCAAGCCACGGTTCTAAAATTAGAAACTAAAAGTTTGTAAGTTTCAAGGAAGGCAAAACGTTCCGATTTCATTACGATAACACACCCGTGCGACACAGTGCATTTTTTCACATTTTCAAAATGGCTACTTTTCAGATGAAATTATATGGCAGTTTTCTTATTTCTACTCCTAACATAGGTGGTGGGTGCTCGTTAGAACCGCCTCATTGAGGCAGTTCTCACGAGTACCCACAACCTATGTCTTGGAGCAGAAATAATAAAAGTAATGTGTACCCCAGTAAACCCCAGTTTTCTCTATATAAGGTGTGGTTTAGGGGGTGTTCATTTCTCGGACTTGTTCACGTGATGTTAAAGTCATGGTGATTTTGGAAGGAATTCGAAATGTTTCATGTAAAAATAAGACAAATACCAAATGCTTTGGGCAAACACTTCATCGACGTCAACGCCAGTCTATAGGTTACTATCGACTTACTGCTCACTGCATGAAATATTCATCTCAAATTTTTGTCTGAATTTTATTTTAAAAATCTTTGCGGGGCTCCTATATATGAGGCTCCAGAAGAGATTAAATAAGAACAAACAGTCAAATGTTTCTTAGATAACTATCTTTGGATCATTAAACGACTGTGCTGTTAAGCTAGGATCGATATCAGCACATTAACAAGTCCGTGAAATGAAAGCCCTCATAAAGCCCACTTTATATGGATCAAACTGGGGTTTAAGGGCGTATCTTTTTTTTTTTTTTTTTTCCTTATTTCCAATCCAATACATTGGTAATGGGTAGTCGTTAGCGGTTCTAACTAGCACCCACAACCTATGTTTGGAGTAAAATTAGGATCAAAATCAAATTTTCTCAGAAAAATAATCGTTCTGGAGTCGTTTTCGACTAGTCGAAATTAAATACCTCAAACATCCTTCATATCGTAAAAAAATTATTCGAGATAGATTTTAATGAGTATTCGCGGGTAAAGGAAGAAAAATCCTTTATGTACAGTAAAATTCCTTTATTGCGACCACCTTTGGGACTGTTTAAAGGTGGTCTTTAAGACCACTTTTGAACAGTCCCAATGGTGCTGTGTGCAGAAAATAAAAAGAAAGAATAACTGCAACATACTAAGTAAGCTTTTTATAGCAGAATTCGTCTAAATGTTAGGTGGTCTTAATAGCGGGGTTTTAGGGTAGTGATATCTGGATTAAAGGGATAATTTCTCTGGGCTCTGGATGGACGAGTTTGAATCACCAACGGTAAATAAGCAATCGATGTTCGAGCCATTAAAGTTTTACTGCACACAGATTGTGGGTAAATTAAGAATGACGGAAGATAGCATAATGTTACATTGGCAATGTATTCCAAAGTGTGTTCAACAGAACAGAAAAGAACTGAATAGCATACGATAGTATAGGATAGGATAGGATAGGCTAGGATAAAAATTGAATGAAATAGGATTTTTTGCTATGACAGCAGCGTTCATGCCAAAATCTTCAAACCCTGAAATTGGTCGTAGTTTTCTTCTTTTTTGTGTGTTTTTGTTTTTCTATTGCTATTCTGTGCCTTGTATGCATATTCAACCATTCACCTACGGTTCAAATATGGAACATTGGCAAATAGTGTAGTAGACCCATACCAGACGCCTAGAATGGCACATGGACCTGTATGAAGCTATTAGGTGCTGATATGAGTTATAAGGGAAAATAGAGGATGTATCTATCTGCTAGAATTTAATAAACACACAACTTTGCCAAGAACTTTTTTAAGAAAGATGTTAACGGTGCTAAACCACAAATTACATGTTGTATTCAAAAATGATAATGACCTCGATAGATATTGATAAATCCTCATGGGGAATATCGATATAACTTAATACAGAATATTACGAGTAAATCACTTATTATCAGCAGCAAGCAGTTTCCCTAATAACCAGTAACATAATAAATGATCGCATTGCGTCTTTCTATGCCAGACATTAGCTCCTATGGTTTATCTCATTATCTTATGGAACTTGAGAAGTCGCTTCGGGTATCAGACAGTAATTGGACAATAACGGAGAATGAATGCACCTGGCCTTGCAGGGGAGACAACGTTAGGGATTAATGTTTGTTTTCATACACAAACAGCCCCTCAGAAAAAGGGGATTTCAGTACAATAACACACAGATATGTACAGTGAAACTCCGCTATTAAGACCACCTAAAATTAAGACTAATTCTGTTTTATAAAGCTTTTTAAGATAGGTGCAGTTACTCTGTCTTCATGTTTTCTACACACAATGATCTCTTGCCAGGGACCACCTTTGGGACTGTTCAAAAGTGGTCTTTAAGACCACTTTTGAACAGTCCCAAAGGTGGTCTTAGTATATGAATTTTACTGTACTTAAATGACGTATCTTCTATCTCTGTTATTAACTAGCAGATGAAAATGTTTCATGGCTTTGTTAATTCTAGATCAAATATAGATCATTGGTACTCGTTAGAACCGCCTCAATGATGCGGTTCTAACGAGTACCCATAATATATGCGTTTCAGCAAAAATAAGGAGAACTAGAACTATCATAGTCGTGATCAGGTCCCCGCGATAGCATGTTGTAGGTGTGTGTGTGTGTGTGTGTGTTTGTGTGTGTGTGTGTGTGTGTGTGTGTGTGTGTGTGTGTGTGTGTGTGTGTGTGTGTGTGTGTGTGTGTGTGTGGCGGGCTGAGGGTGGGGCCCAAATAGGTAGAATAGTTTAGACATATAATGCCGTTGCCCAATCAGTAGTCTTATTCGGTACTCTGGCTGTTTCGTGCTAGTTATTTTAAACATTGGTGCATGGTTTTAGAACAATGTCCGATGTAAACGTTTTTAAGTCGATAACGGGGCATAAGGCAAAATTTATTAAAGCTAGATGTGTTGCCCCTTGCTACACATGTGTGTATAGTCACTGTCAGTAAGTAAAGCAAGCGTCTTTGAAATATCTATAACAATTTTGAAATTACGAGGAAAAAAAAGATGAAAACTGCTGAAAAATTGAATTTTACAAAGGGCCATAACTCTAACAATTTTGTAGCTTGAGTAACATTACTGTGTATTGCTGTTGTGACCTTATGTTTAAAGTTTGAAGTGGATGCGTTTCGCGGTTTGCAAGTTATTAAGAAAAAACATGACAAATGTGGAACGACAGAAGGACTGATAAAGGGGCATAAGTCAAAAATTGTTAAAACTACATATAGAGTAGTTGCCTTTGCTAGAGTAGTGGCCTTTTCCTACACATGTGTGTCTTGTCACTGTTAATAATTACAGCAAGTTTTACTTTATATATATAACGGTTTTGAAATTATGACCCGAAAAAAGATGAAAAATGCTGAAATTTTTAATTTTGCGAAGGAACATAACTCTGACAATATGGTAGCTAGAGTTACATTACTTACCATGAAATAGTGTAGTGTTGTTTTGATTGATCTGTAGATCGATTTGGGGGTTTAACGTCCCCATAATCACTATTAAGGTCATTTTGTAGACGTCGCTTCCTAATTTGTGGGACTTTTACCCGACAATGAGATGAAATGACATCTCAAGCCCTGCCGCTCAGTGCAGCCAGGGTTTATGTGCATGGACGGTCCGGTCCGAATCGCACCATTTTGCCTGTGCAGGTTAAGAGCCTCTAAGCGGTTTACCAGTATTCATGTGCGCGGTCGGTTTCAACCCTGCGTGGAAGCATTCTAAAGCCTAATCTATTTCTCGAAGCCCCGGTGGTCGGGGGCGACTAATGTTGTTATGACCTTATGTTTAAAGTTGATACGTTTGACAGTTTATAAGTTATTAAGAAAAAAAAATGTGGACGGGCGGACAGACAGACAGGTTGATTACTATTGGGCACGCCCTAATAATGAACGTCCCTTTAACTTCCTACTATACATTACGCAAACACGCCTATACAAATACATTACCACCTTTATCGCCGAAAAAATGAACATTTTATGATGAAAAAGTGTGATATTTTTCTTATTTCTGCTCTAAAATATAGATTGTGGATAATCGTTAGAACCGCCTCAATCTATATTTTAGAGCAGAAATAAGAAAAAATGGTATACCCCCGGAAACCCCAGTTTTACTGTATAAAAGTGGGGTTCAAGGGGGTCAAACTTATATAGGCGTGTTTTCGTGATGCTTTATAAAGAGTGGTGTTTAAAAGGGTGTTTATTGCATGGACTTATCATCCTGATGATTGGTTTAGAAATGAATTTGCTCACAAAGTCGAGCAACGTCTTTGCTTTAAGATTAGACGCCTCTTGTAAACAGTGAATTCTTTCCTTTCATAGTAAATCACTATTGATAATGGAGATAAACATATTTCAAAACAGTGACCTCCCTTGAACTTGTATCACAAATTGACCACAAAGAAAGTGACTAGCAAGAGAGGTGCGAAATGCAATGCAAGATAATACAATACAATACAATATACAATACAATACAATACAATACAATACAATACAATACAATACAATACAATACAATACAATACAATACAATACAATACACAATACAATACAATACAATATACAATACAATACAATACAAAACAGGACAGGCGCAGTGCAGCGCACATTACGATAACACACCCGTGCGACATAGTGCATTTTCACATCTCCGAACTGGCTATTTTTCTGACGAAAATCCGTAATATTTTTCTTAGTTATACTGCAATCATAGGTTGCGTGTGCTCGTTAGAACCGCCTCATTGAGGCGGTTATAACGAGTACCCACAACCTATGTCGTGGAGAAGAAATAAGAAAAATAATGTACACCCCCATAAATCCCATTTTTCTCTATATATGGTGGTGTTTAGGGGTGTTCATTTCACGGACTTGATCACGTGATGAGTCCAGCTCGGTCTAGCCAGGCCAACTCCAGCGCAGCGCAATATGCGATATGATACGATAAAATGCGAGACGAGACAATGCCATGCAACTCCAGGCAAACCCAATAATACAATACATGTACAATACAAATACATGCAAAGCTAAATAATATATAATAAAATACAATATAATACAACATGTTCTATGAAAGTGTTATCCTTTGTAAGTGAAGAATAGATCACAGAACTAAAATTTTGGAGGTTACAAGTTTTTCTGAGCGAGACTCACTAGTTACAATACAACACAGTCAAATAAATACAATACAATACAATACAATACAATACACATTTGAACCCTGGATAGTGAGAAAGGCTATAACACATTATCAGGTTTGGGACCCAGAACCTAGTGTTGTTCTTTGCAGTTCGTACAGTTTTTTTCAAGGTTCGTTTTGTAATAGTGTGGCAGATATTTTAAGCTTTCACCTCAGCAGGCAATTGGTAGATAATAAAGCTAGCTAAGTGCGCTAACAGACCCGTACGACGGCCATCCAATCAATTTGTTAACACTTATTGCTGATATATTGCCTCCGAACTAGAGAGAAATTATTCCCAAATGTAAGTATGTATCATCTAAGATACTGGATAAGAAACAGAAGTTGAACCACTTCCGAAACATATCTTTGCTTTAACATGTCTATGCTAAAATAGTATGTTTGATAAAATTATAACGTGTCTCTTCAAAAACATTTGCGTAATGAATAACGTTTTTGCTATGCGGTGGGAACAAAAGTATAAGGAAACTTCAAGCCAGTTATCGTAAAAAAGCACATTTGCCTTATTTTGCGAAAATACATGAATATGTCTTTTGTTTTACTGCATTGTATGATTAGTTCTCTTATTTCGAGCCGATCGTAGTACCTGGAGAAAAAAAAAAAAAAAAAAAAAAAAAAAAAACACCCATTACGCAAACACGCCTATACAAATACATTGCCACCTTTATCGCCGAAAAAATGAAAATTTTATGATGAAAAATTGTGATATTTTTCTTATTTCTGCTCAAAATATAGATTGTGGGCACTCGTTAGAACCGCCTCATCGAGACGGTTCTAACGAGTACCCACAATCTATATTTTAGCCGCCTCATCGAGGCGGTTCTAACGAGTACCCACAATCTATATTTTAGAACAGAAATAAGAAAAATAAGGTATACCCCCGGAAACCCCTGTTTTACTATATAAACGTGGGGTTCAAAGGGGTCAAAATTATATAGGCGTGTTTTTCGTGATGAAACCTTCCGTTGCAGAACACGGTGTCATACACATACGCAAATATCGAACGTCATGGTAAAATTTCACATTAGGTTTGACAAGTCCGTGAAGTGCACACCCCCGTAGTCCCAACTTTATATACAGAAAAATGGGGTGTACAGGAGTGTGAAATATACACTAATATTGATCAAATCTGTAAAATGTGGGTACTTCAACAAGCATCCACAAATGATTTTGGGCTGAAAAAGAGAAGCAAAAAAAAACATAAAAAAGAATAAAAAATGCAAGGGCTTGAGGTAGAAAGACGTCATTTTAACTACCGGGTGTGTTGTCGTAACGAGAACACCCCAAGCGCAATGAAGTTAAGGTTGCCGAGGCAGCAATACGTTCACGTTTTCGGACATCTGCTCACAACGGGTGGTTTTCGAATACACGATTAAAGACGTGCGTATTTTTTTTTTTAATTTCCTGAAATGAAACCACATATCTATGGACCAGCGACTTGAACATATAACAGTGCGCACCAAGCGAAGACTCAGATCAGCCTACACAGCTTTCCCTGTGCGCTAGTTATATCTATATAGAAACAATGCTTCTCCCTGCAGACATGGAAGATTCATTCTGATTGAGAGCTGATCATCACGAAACGCTACGATATAATTTTGACCCCCTTGAACCCCACTTTTATACAGTAAAACTGGGGTTTACAGCGGTAAACCTTATTACTTATTTCTGTCCGAAAATATAGATTGTGGGTACCCGTTACGACCGCCTCAATGAGGCGGTTCTAACGAGTGCCCGCAATCTATATTTTGAGCAGAAATAAGAAAAAATATCAAAATTTTTCACCTTAAAATGTTCGTGATTTCCGCGGTAAAGTTAACAATGCAGTTGTATAAGCGTGTTTTTCGTAATGTTTTTGCCTTCGCTTAGCGCAGATGCACAAAGACGTCTTTCCTCTTGGCGCGGCTCAAATGTATTATCATTACACAAACTTGCACCGTAAAATTTACCGCCGTAAAAAATGAAAAAAGTTACATGAAAACATGTGATATTTTTCTTATTTCTGCTCAAAATATAGATTGTGGTACACGTTAGAACCGCCTCATCGAGGCGGTTCTAACGAGTACCTACAACTATATTTTAGAACAGAAATAAGACAAATAAGGTTTATCCCTGTAAACCCCAATTTGACTATTTAAAAGAGGTGTGCAAGGGGATCAAAACTATACAGGCATGTTTGTGTGATGATTGGGCAAAAGAAGTCATAGAAGATTATACAAAAGAGTACACACAACATACCTATACTTTTAGAAGCATCATGCCTCCTGGTTTGGCACAGTGGCTTGAACTACCCCCGACTCGAGCAAATTGCCATGGTTCCGAATGTATTCGAGCATTTACGTTTCCCATTACGTAATTTGCTGAACCACAGGATTGATGAGATAAACATAAATCTCTCCATCAACTCCTCCATAATTTACCACTTATTGTTTGGAGTTTTTTTTCCCTTTTCGTGTCAAGACATAATTCATCAGTTTGTGGCTTTATTTTCATGCCCATTTCACACACATAAACACAGATGTCTTCGACGCTCAGAGTTAATTTCAACTTTACATGTAACGTTGGTGCATTGTTTATGCATCACTCGAGACCGGGGCTCGAATCTATGGACTAGTAAAAAAGATCACTCGGGAAAGGGCCACGGTCATCTCAAGACACCTAAAGAAAGTATTCGACATCATCAGGAAAACACACCTATATAGTAAAACTGGGGTTTACAGGGGTAAACTTTATTTTTTACGAGTACCCATAATCTATATTTTGAGCAGAAATAAGAAAAATATCACAATTTTTCATCTATAAATTTCAATTTTTCGGAGGTAAAGTTTATAATGTATTTGAATAGGCGTGTTTTCTGTAATGTATTTGTATAGGCGTGACCGCATTGGGACGGTCAGTAATAAAACTCCTGGAGGCTTCAACTCCGAGGTTCATGGGATTTCAACAATCGCCCTCAGCTCCAATGCAGTATCAAAAATTATCACAATAATAAAATGAAGTGATCCGCGTAGAGGCTTCCTAGCTCAACAGTGATTCATAATAAAATTCACAGAAAAACGAGCATGTAGAGATTAAGACATCTTCATGCCTAACACAATAAAGAATAAACTTTACGGTGCACTAATTTTAAAAGGCCAAATATTTATTGGCTGATTCTGTTCTGCATGTTTTTAATTACTCTTCTCCTGAAAAAAGAAAGAAAAAAAAAATCAGTGAAAAATCCCACTAGGTTCAACTAGTGGGTCCAGTTATTCAAACTGTACAGTGTTGTTAGTTAACATATCGTTAAAACTTTGATCGTAGAATATTGCAAATATACTAGCATTTTTGCTAACAAAATGTGAGCAGCTTTTGTATACGCAAAAGCTGCTTACTTTTTTTTCAGCAAAAATACCACTATATAACGAACTCGTTAAGTTATCAAGGCTTTGAACAACTTAGCCCCGGTTGTCTTCTCATTACGCAAAAGCGCCTATACAAATACATTGCCACCTTTATCGCCGAAAAAATGATTATTTTTTTATGAAAAATGGGATATTTTTCTTATTTCTGCTCAGGATATAGATTGTGCGCACTCGTTAGAACCGCCTCATCGAGGCGGTTCTAACGAGTACCCACAATCTACATTTTAGAGCAGAAATAAGAAAAATAAGGTATACCCCCCCCCCCGAAAACCCCAGTTTTACTATATAAAAGTGGGGTTCAAGGGGGTCAAATTTATATAAGCGTGTTTTCGTGATGTTCTCTTGTTTTCCTGCCTATATAATTCTGATTCCCTTGTATCCCACTTTGATATAGTAAAACTGTGCTTTACAGAGATAAACTTTATTTTTCTTATTTCTGCTCAAAATATAGATTGTGGTTACACGTGAGAACCGCCTCATTATCTCTGCTATAAAATGTAGATTGTGGTACTCGTTAGGATTACCACAATCTATATTTTGAACAGAAATAAGAAAAATATCACAATATTGTATATGTATTTTACTTGTTACCTAAGAGGACACCATGGTAGATAAGTATGCTTAACCCATTATGTACCGGAAACCCCAAAAGTCCCGGGGTAACTGGCAAACAGTGCAGGCCCAGATCAGACGCCGCAGAATGCGGCGTCTGATCAGGGCCTACACTGTTTGCAAAATGTTCAGCCATTTTCCAAACAAATTTTGAAGAAAACAAAACCTGATACCCCTAAATTACGAAATGGACTCCCGCTATATATAAGGAGGAAGATTCCATTTGGTACAAAAAGGGTTAATAATCATTTTTGCCTATCACAGAGGTAGAGACGAGAAAAAGGGAATGCTGGAGAACCAGCAAATTAATAGTTCTTCTGTCATTACTGGTATCAAATGCATGATTTGCTCCTGTTTGTGTGTCGAGACCAGTCTTAGATCTGAATCATAGCAAGAGAGGTTTGAATGAGAAGGCTGTTGGTGATGCCTCAGCTCCGGCATTCCGGCTGCTAGAATGTTTCTGTTTGATTTGTTTTGCCTCATAAATTCACTAGCATCCCTTCTGTTGAGGCCACATTACTTTGCTCGGTCCGTGCACCTTGCAGCTGTATCCAAGACTGTTGGCTTGTTCATATCCTTGAGATAGGCTTTGAGTGTACCCTTGTATCGCTACTTCTGACCACCATAGGAGCCTCTTTTCTTGTGCAAGCATTTCACCATGCATGCTGGTAACACGACCTATCCACCTTAATTGCGTCGGTTCTAAAAGGATACGTTCACACCGTATTAAACGTGTTTCCGCTAACATGCTGAAAAAAATCTGTAGGTAGGAGAAACATTTTTTTATTATTTTATTTTTTCTCCCGAAAACAACAGGATCGGGCCTATATTTTTATGTGTTTTTGTTTTTGTACATGTTTTTTGTTAATAAAATTGTCATGTTGAGACTTTCACTGTATATCATACTCAAAAAATGTCAGCTCTGTATTAGGAAGGTACTAAATACCAAAAACTACAAAAATGTACTTAAAACGCGAAATTACTATGGGAAAATGCAAAGAGGACACTGGGTAGTGTCGGAAATTGAAAATGGTAGGGTCCATGTTTTAATTTTTATTTTGTTCTTTTCATCACGAAAACACGCCTATATAATTTTGACCCCCTTGAACCCCACTTTTATATAACAAAACTGGGGTTTGAAGGGGTAAACCTTATTTTTCTTATTTCTGCTCTAAAATATAGATTGTGGGTACTCGTTAGAACCGCCTCATTGAGGCGGTTCTAACGAGCACCCACAATCTATATTTTTTGCAGAAATAAGAAAAATATCACAATTTTTCATCTTAAAATTTTTCGATATTCGGCGGTAGCTTTACAATGTATTAGTATAGGCATGTTTTCCTAATGATTAATAAAAATAGTAGAGTCGGGGGTCTGAAGCAGGGTCGGTCGGTCGGGTTAGCGGAAACACGGCTATTTTGTTTTCAGGCCTTAGCAATGAGAATGTACAAATTAACAGAGAATGAAAGTGAAAATGCATAATCATCACGAAAACACGCCTATATACTTGTGTCCCCCTTGAACCCCACTTTTATATGGTAAACTGGTGGTTACAGAGGTACATTACGCAAACACGTCTATACCAATACATTGCCACCTTTATTGCCGAAAAAAAATGAAAATTTTAAGATGAAAAATTGTGATATTTTTCTTATTTCTGCCCAAAATATGGATTGTGGGCACTCGTTAGAACCGCCTCATCGAGGCGGTTCTAACGAGTACCCAAAATCTATATTTTTGAACAATAATAATAAAATTAAGGTATACCCCTGTAAACCCCCGTTTTACTATATAAAAGTGGGGTTCAAGGGGGTCAAAATTATATAGACGTGTTTTCGTGATGAATTTTAATTGTCTTATATCTGCTCTAAACTATAGACTGTTGGTACTTGTTAGAACCGCCTCGATGATGCTGTTCTAACAAATACCCACAATCTATGTTTTGAGCAGATATAAGAAAAATATTACATTGTTTCATCTTAAATTTTCGTTTCGTTTTCGGTTGTAAAATGTACAGTGTATTTGTATAGGCGTGTTTTCGTAATGAAAAACCTTTCCCATCTAGTCCTAACTGCTGCAAGAATAACTGTAAGGCTCTGTCTGTTGGACGTCCGATGTCGAAAGATACATGACACTTTGCGAACAAGGTTCCTGACGCATGAAAATTGTGTCGTTGGAGCCCTGCTCGTAAACATAAACGTCTATATATTTCACTAGGTTGTTCCTAAAATTACACCAAATCGTTTCAGTGTGTAGTCATGTGCTGATGTCAGGTTAGATTCATTGCTGCTACTGGTAACATAAAAGCCAGTACAACCTGTTGCATGCGGGCAGATGGGACTTGACACCTCGGGAGGGCAACACATCTAGGAGTTGCTAGATCTCTACACAAAGCAAACGTGGGTAGGTGGAACCCGTAGCCTTGGTTGGCCCTATTAAGCGGACTGGCCTCGCGTTACTTTGTGCACCGCTGTGGTCATCCAACTAAACCATGTGTTGGTGCTTGGTCACTCTGGCTGTGCATATGAAACACATGGTGGTTCCTCAGTCAGTGCAAGGGGTAGATGGAGCTCTTAAGTCCTGGTTGCCAATCTATCTCGGAGAAGGCAACTCCAAACAAAAAACTACATATCTGGATTCGCCTGTTCCAGCCATGTAAATTAGAAGTGACGGCAATGATCAGGTATCGATACAATTAACCCACAGCTCCTATCAGAAACATCTAAGGGAAAGACACACAAACATGAAACAACTAGACTCTAATGGAAACATCAATAGCGGAAAGACAAAAGGACAGTTACTTTCACACAAAATGGCCAATTGCCTATCCAAAACAAAATAATATAAGCGGTACACACACTCAAGGACAAGCCATAACAAAAAATAAACCGCGATAGGAGAACCGCATTGGATAGGTCAGTGAAATGAATTCCACTTAAATCGATTTTACACGACTACAATCCTCGCCCATACTTCCGTCTCGATTTAGACAAATAATTTGTACAGTCCGCATGAAGGCCTCCTAACTCATCAGTGCAACATCTCCTTGAACACAAAAATCAAACACTTACAGAGATGAAACAACGGTTAGGACTCGACAGCCAGAAAACACTGAAATGCTGGAGCAAAAGAAAACCAACAGTTAGACTCCGATGGGCTCAACCAGAGACAGAGCATCAGACACCAACCAGCGTTACATAAAATTAAATTCTCTCTAATTCTCAGTAAGCCTTTATGCTGGAACCGTAATAGAATCTGAGGCCTGACCCACCGACGTGCAATTAAAGAGCGAAACAAAGTTGTCAACCGTGATTGGGTTAACTACCATGCATGGTGTCTGACGTATAACATTTATGCTGTACCCAATCATTTTATATCGAAGAATGATTTTACGAAATTGGGTGCTGAAGTCATTGGAATTATATATTTTTCTGAATTTATATTCTAAGTCACCATAAAATTCGGGTTCCATCACGTGAACAAGTCCGTGAAATGAAGACCCCCCTAAACCCCACATTATATAGTGAAAACTGGGGTTTAGGTGGGTATACATTATTTTCCTTATTTCTGCTCCAAGACATAGGTTGTGGGTACTCGTTAGAACCGCCTCAATGAGGCGGTTCTAACGAGTACCCAAAACCTATGTTATGAGTATAAGTAAGAAAAATATCCTAAATTTTCATCAGAAAAATTACCTTTTTTGAGGTATGAAAAAATGCACTATATCACACGGATCTGTTATCGTAATGCGATAAAATTTTGAAAAAGCTTTGCGTAGTTTATGATACCGATAACCCTGATAAAGAAGTTTAGTAGTTAACAAAATATCACGAGTGTTGAAGTCAGTTACATGACTAGACACTCTGGCAAATGGAATTAATTGAAAAATATAAACGCCATAGGATGCCGAACGAGAAAAATTCTGCTTCGGCAGCTGGGGCTGAAGAAATCTTTTTTCTGATGCAAGGGTCCGAACGGCGATGCAGTAGCGGGTCGTGGGGGATGAAGAGCATGGCAAGGCACTAAAGAAGTCATGGACATCCTCTGCATCCGGGCGTAGCTCCAGATGTCTCGACACTGACTCGCCTCTGGATCCAGCTAGGTCAGGACGGGATTTTGAGTTTGACTCTGGCCGCTTCTCCCTCATTATAATCCAATATTACAGTGCATGTCATCTTAATCATATACACACAGTCACTGTAGGCGCACATATGCATGAAACTGAAAAAAGCCCCGTGGCGATGGGCGAGCGGCGAAGCAGCAGGTGAGGATACACTGGAAGCTGTAGTTGCGGGCTTGCACACAGGCGACTTGGTTCTATATGGTCGCTTTCCTTTCCTGAAGCAGTACGGGGAATTCGGCAGCCGAACTGAGTGACTGAGCAGACCTTTTTAGGATCGCGCTGCTCACCCCACTTAGCATGGGGAAGGGGCTAGATAAGGTGCCCTAAACAAATGCCTGCTCCAAAAACCCTTAGCTGGTTACACACAAACAGTAACATTTCTCAAACATGATTAAGACTGGTCATTGTCAGTAATGACAGACGAACTATACATGTGCCGAGGTATGATTAGGAAGTTGGCATGTTCGTCTGACCAACACTCCGATAAATTGACAGATCTTTTGTCCAGCTGCCTGCGTTTCATCAGTGCTCTGTTTCTACAGACCAGCTTTGTTTGATTTCTATGATTAGGAAAGACTAATGAAGCTATTTACTGTGCGCTTATCGTGTTAGAAAACTTTTTCCATTTCGTTTACTAGCTGCTTGTGCTTCTATTGTAATCCAATAACCGTCAATCAAGGGGGCCCCGTCAAGCGATTTTGATACTTATCGCCTATGCGAGCAGCGAAGGTTAAGGCGAGCCTGCGCATCCGCGCAGTCTCGCCAGAACCTTCGCTGCTCGCTCATACAAGCAGTGAATCAAGAGGAACCTTCAGACAGAAAGCCATATCCCTGGCCCCTCTGAATGGCTGGGCATGCGCAGTTAAAATTTGTCATGACGGAATGCTCGAAGACACAAATTCGCTTGGCGGGGCTCAAGTAATTTTGTCGGGGATTCTCGTAGCGACTCGTGGCAATGTTAACCCATTTTATTCCGGAGACTCCAAAACGGCACTTTGACAAACAGTGGAGGCCCAGATTGGGCGTCGTGTCTTGCAGCGCCTGTGCATTCACTGTTTGCAGCCGTATTCTATATAAATTCCTAAAATCAAACCAATCACATCAATCTAAATTTCAAAACCGTCTCCTGCTTCATAGAGTGAGGAATTGTTTGTTTTGTTTGTTTGATTTGAGGTTTAGCTTCCCCGTCAACACTGTAAAGGTTATTTTTGGGACGTTGTTTCCAATGTTTTGGGACTTTTACCCGATATTGAGATGAAATGAGATCTCAAGCCCTGTCGCCCAATGAAACCAATAGGGTTCATAAGCATGAACGGTCCGACTCGCACCGCTTTGCCTGGGCAGGCTTAGATCCTCTAAGCGGTTTACCAGTACTCGTGTGAGGGTCGGGTTCAGCTCTGCGTGGAAGCATCATGCAGCCCATATATTTCTTCAAGCCCCGATGGTTGAGCGCCGATTACAGAGTGAGGAAGGTTCTGGTTTAGTGGCACAAGAGCAATGCCATATGTTCTGTAGGAGTTTGGCATTCTTGTTTATTGGGGGTGGGGGTTACGGCCCGTTCAAGATTATTTCACTCATATCGAGCCAATCGTTAATCAGAGGTGGACCAAAACCGAGGAAACCGGTGACAAAAAACGACTGACCCCCATTGCAGAACTTGACATCTCACATGTGACCCGAGCCAGGCTAGAACCACAGCGGTGAGAGACCTAATGATTAAGAGTCAGCGCTCTTATCCATTAGGCCGCGGAGGCCCGTTAGGAGTTTGGCATACCCAGGTAAGACTGTGTCCTCATTACGAAAACACGCCTATTCAAATACATTGTAATTTTTACCGCCGAAAAAAAGATTTTTTTCCGATAAAAATTGTGATATATTTCTTATTTCCGCTCAAAATATAGATTGAGGGTACAAGTTAGAACCGCCTCATCGATGCGGTTCTAACGGGTATCCATAATCTTTATTTAAGAGCAGAAATAAGAAAGATAAGGGTTACCCGTGTAAACGACAGTTTTACTATATAAAAGTGGGGTTCAAGCGGGTCAGAATAGTATAGTCGTGTTTTCTTGCTGCTAGAACACATGCGATTCAAAAACTACAAAGTCCTGAATGAGCCATTTGTAGCCCCAAACCAGACTAAAATAGCGGGAGATCTTGGTACATTTTAATGCCCTTAATGAGCAGCGTTCTGACATGGCCATCTGAAAGGCGAAATCGCACTTGGCAGCTTTGGGTAGTTGGTCAAAACATGCCGTTAGTTAACGTATTGTTAACGCTTTGATCACGGCTCCCGCCCATCGGGGCTTGGAGAAATAGATGGGCTGCATGATGCTTCCGCGCAGAGCTGAAACCGACCCGCACACAAGTACTGGTAAACCGCTTAGAGGATCTAAGCCTGCACAGGCAAGGCGGTGCTAGTCGGACGGTGCATGCTTATAAACCCTATTGGTTTCATTGGGCGACAGGACTTGAGATGTCATTTCATCTCAATGTCGGGTAAAAGTCCCACAAAATTGGAAGCAACGTCTCCAAAATGACATTTACAGTGTTGACAGGTACGTTAAACCTCAAATCAAACAAACAAACAAAGCTTTGATCATTTAACCGTTTGGCCACTAACAATCTTGTTTGAAACACTTGGCCCTGGCACCTTTCAATTTCGTGTAATAAATCCGCATTAGTTGTTCGAATTGAGGTTTTACGCCCCCTTCAACACGATGTCAATTTTTAGACATTGTTTCCAATGTTGAGGGACTTTTATCCGACATTGAGATGAAATGACATCTCAACCGGTACCGACCGAGTAAACAGCTAGAGTTTATATGCAGGGATCGTCCGATTAGCATCACTTTGCCTGGGCAGGTTTAGACTTTCTTGCACACCAGACAAGGAAATCCGTGATTTTACCCTGGGATAGAAATTTATGTTCTGACCCTGGTGTTCCGACCCAGGCAACTTACATAAATGCGCTTCAATTCTATTCAACTGCCGGAACTACTTCCGCACTACTTTTATTTTGTAAACAATATACATGTGCGAGCTGTCAAAACTAACCGGAGGTGTTATGCAAGAAAAAGAATCCAATATGGGGTTCTGTTGTAGATGGGCGTTTCCAACCCTCGGGATGACCGTGCTTAGCGGAACCTCGGCGTAGCCTCGGTTCCGCTCAGCACGGTCATCCCTCGGGTTGGAAACGCCCATCTACAACAGAACCCCATATCAGATTCTTATATTCTCAGCGGTTTACCCGTTCTTATGTTCGGTCGGTTTCAGCTATGTACGGAAGCACCATGGAGCCCAGTGTATTTCTCCAGGACCCGATGGGCGTGAGTGCCTATCCGAAGTCAGAGGGCTTACAATTTCAAACACATAGTTGGAGCAAAGCTTGTTTATGACAAGTTCGATAAACGAACACTTTGATCAAACGGAGGACCCAACATTTTTCATCTTTTCGCGTTTGTCGACTTAAGATGACATAAAGCCCATCGGAGTCTAACTGTTGGTTTTCTTTTGCTCAAGCATTTCAGCGGTTTCTTGCTGGCGAGTCCCCTGTTTGAGTTGTGTGTTCTCGGAGATGTTGCACTGATGAGTAAGGAGGCCTTCATGCGGACTGAACGGAAGAAAGGGCGAGGATTGCAGCTGCGTACAATCGATTTAAGCCCCCAGTGGAATTCGTTTCACTGACCGTTCCAAGGCGGTTCTTCTGTCGCGGTTTTATTTTTGTTATGGTTTGTCTTTGAGTGTATGTTTCGCTTTTATTATTTTGTTTTGTTTAGCCAATAAAGCGGTACACACGCTCAAAGACAAGCCATAGCAAAAATAAACCGCGACAGAAGAACCGCAATGGAACGGTCAGTGAAACGAATTTCACTTGGGGAGGGGGGGGGGGGGGTGGGGGTGGGGCTTAAATCGATTTTTCGCGGCCGCAATCCTCGCCCTTACTTCCTTCGCGGTTTTGTGGGAAATAACTGTCATTTTCCTTTTGTCTTTCCGCTACTGATGTTTCCATTAGGGTCCATTTATTTCATGTTTGTGTTTCGTTCCCTGTGGTGTCACTGCTGGGAGCTGTGGGTTAATTGTATCGATTCCTGATCATTGCTTTCACTTCAATTTTGGTAACGAAGGTGTTTTCGTGGCAAAAGGTCTGATTCTGGTTTCAGTATCTAATAAGCAAAACACTTAAAGCAATCAGCCTGATTTCTGTAATTTAACGCATGATATCTTGTGTCAAGAACGTGCCTAATATAATCCTAATATAGCTAGATGCCTATTGGATTTTAAAGGTTCGGTAATGCGTTCCCACGTCTCATGTCAGTCACATTTTAACCGTGATTCACACACTTATCTTAATTAATGGAACACAACGGCAGTCATCATTACCCAGTAAATCAACGTTGAAATGTCGTTGAAACAGTGTGTGCTTGCACGGAATAGAAACACGCCTTTGATATTTTCGTGTGGTGTACATGAATGTTAGTGGAATAAACACATACAACCACATGACAACTTAGTTCTACACAGAGCCACGTGGCACAGCCTTGGTATATCCAAAGAATATAAACAGTAAAATGTGTTTGGAGGAGCTATAGCAATACTCGCATTTCTACTCAAAAGCACGGAGTTTCGCTACTCGACAGATCTGTAAATATCACTGATGCCACAATCTATGGTTGGAGCAGAAATGAAAAAATAAAATATCTTAAATGTTCATATGAAAAAATACTATTCCAAGAGCAATGAAGTACAGCAAGCATTAAATTACATACTGCTTGTTGTAGATTAAAAAGAATTTCCGTTGAGACACCAAAGGGAAAGTAAGACGAAAATGAAATAACTAGACCCTAATGGAAACATCAATAGCGGAAAGCCAAAAAGACAGTTACATTCCCACAAAATGGCCAATTGGCTATCAGAAAAAAAAATAAAGCGGTACACACGCTCAAAGACAAGCCATAGCAAAAATAAACCGCGACAGAAGAACCGCCATGGAACGGTCAGTGAAACGAATCTCACTTGGGGGGGGGGGGGGGTGGGGGAGGGGGGAGGGGATGGGGCTTGAATCGATTTTACACGGCCGCAACCCTCGCCCTTACTTCCATCGCTGTTTAGACGAATACAACACGAAACAACTGAAACTTAAACTAACTGACGGACTCTCCGGTTGGCCCTCTGTGAACAATACAATTCGGCTATCCAAAACAAAACGACATCAGCAACTCATACATGTCGACGAAGTATAAGAACATTAATCCACAACAGAAGAACCTCCTTGGAACGGCAAGTGAAAACATTTTTCACTGTGAGGCTTAAATCGATTATACGCGGCCGCAATCCTCGTACTTCCTGACAAATAATTTCTCCAATCGCATGAAGGCCTCCTAACTCATCAGTGCAACATCTCCGAGAACACAAAGAATTAAACAACCAACGGTGAGGACTCGTCAACAAGAAACCACTGAAATGCTGGAGTAAATTAAAACCATCAGTTAGATTCCGATGGGCCCGACAAAAGACAGAGCATAAGGCACCAACCAACATTAATACAGAACGCTCATGACGGGTTTATGAGGTTATTTGTTTATTTCAGTCTGACTTGATGTACACTATAGTCTTTCAAAACGCAGTGAGACTCGACTGCACTTTTAATTTTGGACTAGTCTGTGTTTTAGGTAAGTCGCCTTCAGTTGGGATTGTACAATGGGCGAAATTTTTTACTGAGACTCCTACTGCATCATATTAATTAACCACTTGACCACGACTTCTACATAATGGCATTATCAAAAACCCGATTTATAATTTTAAAATTATGTGAAAAAAGAAGTCCGGAACCTGCTTCCCCTAAAACATGGAATGGTCTTGTCACGCTTGAACGCTGAACTCTCAAAGGTCGTTGATAAACTATATCACACAAACATATAAATGTCAATACATCGAGCAAAAATGCATCAATAAGTTCTGAAGTTAGATCCTTTGCAAGCAAAAAACCAGTGCTTCAGCTGAAGTGCACGACCCGCCGGATGCTTTTAGCTTTATGAGTGTTACCATATATGGGTATGGCGGCCATTTTGGTCATGTGACCTGGACCTAAAACAGTTCCCCCAATAAATGCGCCTTATCGTAAGGAGCAAAAATATATCTTATACTTTAGTACTGTATTCTGAATCGTTTGCAGGATAAAATGCATTCTCACTTTTCCAATACAAAAGCATATGTGTCAAAGTTTGACCTAGGCCATTTTGGTCATGTGACCTGGACCCCATGAGGAAATTTTGGTTTCCCCCATCCCATAGAGGCTCCATATGAAATTTGACTTCAATCGGCCCAACGGTTTCCGAGGAGAAGCAGTTCGAAAATGTTCACATTTTTCGCCTCGTCGAGGCTATACTAAATGGAATGTAATATTTCGCAAGTTCATTGGTTAGATCTCATTGATATCTATCAGTATGCCAAAAATTGTTTAAATATTCCAACAAAAGCATATGTGTCAAAGTTTGACCTAGGCACAAAGAAGGTCAAGGTCAACCCAGGGTCACCATTTTAGCAATTTATGACGGGCCTGCGTCCCAAATGCTCTTTATCAAGTTTCGTGGAAATCTGCCTAGTGGTTCTGGAGAAGACTATTTTTGAAGGGTTTTTACCATATATGGTTTGGCGGCCATTTTGGTCATGTGACCTGGACCCTATGAGCAAATTTTGGTTTCCCCATCCAATAGAGGCTCCATATGAAATTTGACTTTAATCGGCCCAACGGTTTCCGAGGAGAAGCAGTTCGAAAATTTTCACATTTTTCGCCTCGGCGAGGCTATACTAAATGGAATGTAATATTTCGCAAGTTCATTGGTTAGATCTCATTGATATCTATCAGTATGCCAAAAATTGTTTAAATTTTTCTCTTCTTTGAATGAAATTTGCACAGGTTTTGGCACAAAACAAGACAACATTGGGACTTGTGAAAAGGAATATATACTTACCACCTTCTGACATAGAATGGAAGTTTCTATCACTACCACCAATTTTCACAAACGGGTTACGGACAGACTGACAGAATGACAGAATGACCGAATGACAGAATGACACGGTGATTTTAGGGCACTCTAAGAAACCAACCGACTTCAGTCGGCCGCTTTTTCTGCGGGTCGTGCAATACACCAAATAAACGAAAATAGCAGACTCGCATTTATTGAGTCTGTTTATGACCAGGATTCAGCGCCGGCTTCAGCAGAGGTCTATTTTCAAAATGAACTCAATAATCCCAAAGGACCAGAAAATATAATCTGCACCATTCTAAAAAGAATTATAAGAGACCATCACAGAGTCTATATACAAATACTTAGAAAGACATACAATGAAAACTGTTTAAAGGCAAAGTTAAAAAGTTAAATCACGTCGTTAAGTCTCAGCGAAAGTACAATGCGACAAATAAAAAAGTAAAATCATCCATATCATGCATAAGTGCACCGAGGGACTTTGAGGGTCGATCTGGCGAGCCATCAGTTAATCTTACTAACCGAAGATCTTGTGCCGGAGCTTCACTTGTATAGCTTCTCCGCGCGGCCACCCCGCATCTCCAGGTGCCAACATAGTGGACCCAGAGCACACGACGGTGCACAGAAGCATAAGATGGATGACTAGGCTGAACCTCGCTACAACTGAGCTTGTACAACTTTATATAGAACAATGTTAACATTCGAATAATTCTCTTCTTTGAATGAAATTTGCACAGGCTTTGGCACAAAACAAGACAACATTGGGACTTGTGAAAAGGAATATATACTTACCACCTTCTGACATAGAATGGACGTTTTGATCGCAGTTTAGGGCTTTACTAAAACGTTGCTCTCTAATGTCATCATATACTCGACATGACATTATCACATGCTTTCGTTGTCTACAACATTTCAGAACGGACATTTGCGCATGTTTTAAGGTAAACCTTAATAACGTCTGATTTCCAACCTTATTGGTGCTACATCACAACGGAATTTACTAAAAGCTGCCCCATGACTAAGTAAGGGCGAGGATTGTGGCCACGTAAAATCTATTTAAGCCCCCAGTGGAATTCGTTTCCGCTGACCGTTCCAAGGCGGTTCTTCTGTCGCGGTTTATTTTTGTTATGGTTTGTCTTTGGGTGTTAGTGTCGCTTGTGTTATTTTATTTTGGATAGCTATTCGCCATTTTGTGGGAAAGTAACTGTCCTTTTTGCTTTCCGCTGTTGGTGTTTCCATTAGGGTCTGTTGTTTCATGTTTTTGTGTCTCTCTCTTTGGTGTCTCTGTTGGGAGCTGTGGGTTGATTGTATCGATTCCTGATCATTGCCTCCACTTCTATTTTTCATGATGTCCCTTTCTGCTGAAAACCAGTCTGGGGTCGTTTAGGCTTTTAGCTCCACTTCTAGATAATTGGATGATGTATTAAATATTGATAATACTTATTTCGATGGTTTGATCGGTCAGAATTGCCCACCAGAACTTCGGTTGAATAAAGCAAATTCTTCTGATGCCGGGGCCCCGTTTTTGGGATTTACATCTATATGTTGTAGATGGGTTTGTTTCTTGCAAAATTTATGATAAACGCGATGATTTTGGTTTTGAGGTTGTGGATTTTCCTTTTTTGGATGGTGATGTTCCTCGTCCGCCATCCTGTGGCGTTTGTGTTTCGCAATTTGTTCGCTTTGCTAGGGTGTGTGGTCATGTAACTGACTTCAACACTCGTAATAAATTGTTCTGAACTTCTTAATCAGGGTTATCGGTACCATAAACTACGAAAAGCCTTTTCAAAATTTTATAGACGTCATTCTGATTTAATTTCAAAATTCCATATTGGACTTAAATCTCTTCTGCAACAAGGTCTATCGGAACCCGAATTTTATGGTGACTAAGTATATAAATTCAGAAAAATATATAACCGCAATATCTTCAGCACCCAATTTCGAAAAAATCATTCTTCGATATGAAAAATTGGGTATAACATTGATGTTATACGACAGACTGCATGCATGGCGGTTAACCCAATCACGGTTGACAACTTTGCTTCCCTCTTTAACTGCATGCCGGTGGGTCAGGCCTCAGATTCTATGACGGTTCCAACGTAAAGGCTTATGCTGGTTGGTACCTGATGCTCTGTCTCTGGTCGGGCCCATCGGAGTCTAACTGTTGGTTTCCTTTTGCTCCAGCATTTCAGTGGTTTCTTGCTGTCGAGTCCTCACCGTTGTTTCATCTCTGTGGTTGTTTGATTTTTGTGTTCACGGAGATGTTGCACTGATGAGTTAGGCGGCGTTCATGCGGACTGAACAAATTATTTGTCTTAATCGCGACGGAAGTAAGGGCGAGGATTGTGGCCACGTAAAATCTATTTAAGCCCCCCTGTGGAATTCGTTTCCGCTGACCGTTTCAAGGCGGTTCTTCTGTCGCGGTTTATTTTTGTTATGGTTTGTCTTTTGGTGTTTGTGTCGCTTATGTTATTTCATTTTGGATAGCCTATTGGCCATTTTGTGGGAAAGTAACTGGTATTTTGGCTTTCCGCTGTTGGTGTTTCCATTAGGGTCTATTGTTTCATGGTTGTGTGTCTTTCCCTTTTGGTGTCTCTGATGGGAGCTGTGGGTTGATTGTATCGATTCCTGATCATTGCTTCCACTTCTATTCTACCGTGTAGTCATACTTAAGAGACCTGTACAGGCGTAGCTTATTTCGGCCTCTGCCTAAGGGCCTATGTCTATTAATTCTCACTAAGCAGTTAACCTTTCATTTTCCAGACAAAATGTTTTCGATAGAGATGAAAAGCCGAGCTGGTACAGGCAACGTAATATCAGCATACTGCCTAAAGTTGTTCGCAATAAGAAATTCGGATACGGTGTATACTCAGTTTTTACTTCACTGCAGCTGGTTTTGTGCCGTGTGGCGGCCGTAAAACGTCTCCCCGTACATCAACCATAGTGCAGTTTATACTTTACTTTTGGTCCTTTGAGATCAGCGTGAATATTCTGAGAAATCAGAAATAAATTATTTGTTTGGACTCATATTCTAGACAGGTTTTTAATTATTTGGACCCCATTTTGATTTATATCAGTCTTCACTGCAGCTGGTTTTGTGCCGTGTGCTTCTAGTCTGTCTTCTTACGATTTTTCCACTCTTTACACTACCCTTCCTCATAATCTTATAAAAGAAAAGCTTAATGATTTAATTGAATGGGCTTTTCACAGAGAAGATTCTCTCTATCTTGCATGTAATGTCAGAAATGCATTTTTCACTTCTAAAGAGCATAAGAATTATACACTTTGGTCATGTCAGAAAGTGTGTGATGCCCTCACCTTTCTACTTGACAATATTTATATTAGATTCGGTACTAAGTTATTTAGACAAATTGTGGGTATTCCGATGGGTACTAATTGCGCACCTCTTGTGGCTGATCTGTTCTTGTATTGTTATGAAAGAGACTTCATTTTGTCGCTTTCCAGTGATAACCAATCTGAAATTATTGAAGCTTTTAGCTCAACTTCTAGATATTTAGATGATTTATTAAATATTGATAATACCTATTTCGATGGTTTGATCAGTCAGATTTACCCCCCAGAACTTCAGTTAACTAAAGCAAATTCTTCTGATACCGAGGCCCCGTTTTTGGATTTACATCTATCTATTGAAGATGGGTTTGTTTCATGCAAAATTTATGATAAACGCGATGACTTTGATTTTGAGATTGTAAATTTTCCTTTTTTGGATGGTGATGTTCCTCGTGCGCCATCCTATGGCGTTTATATTTCGCAATTAATTCGATTTGCTAGAGTGTGTAGCCATGTAACTGACTTCAACACTCGTAATAAATTATTAACGGCTAAACTTCTTAATCAGGGTTATCGGTACCATAAACTACGCAAAGCCTTTTCAAAATTTTATAGACGCCATTCTGATTTAATTTCAAAATTCAATATTGGACTTAAATCTCTTCTGCAACAAGGTCTATCGGAACCCGAATTTTATGGTGACTTAGTATATAAATTCAGAAAAATATATAACCGCAATGACTTCAGCACCCAATTTCGTAAAATCATTCTTCGATATAAAAAGATTGGGTACAACATGGATATTATACGACAGACTGCATGCATGGTAGTTAACCCAATCACGGTTGGCAACTTTGCTTCCCTCTTTAATTGCACGCCGGTGGGTCAGGCCTCAGATTCTATGACGGCTCCAACGTAAAGGCTTATTGAGAATTAGAGAGATCTAATTCAAGGTAATGTTGGTTGGTGCCTGATGCTCTGTCTCTGGTTGGGCCCATCGGGGTCTAACTGTTGGTTTTCTTTTGCTCCAGCATTTCAGTGGTTTTTTGCTGTCGAGTCCTCACCGTTGTCTCATCTCTGTGGTTCTTTGATTTTTGTGTTCACGGAGATGTTCCACTGATGAGTTAGGAGGCCTTCATGCGGACTGAACAAATTATTTGTCTAAATCGCGACGGAAGTAAGGGCGAGGATTGTGGCCACGTAAAATCGATTTAAGCCCCCCAGTGGAAATCTTCCACTGACCGTTCCAAGGCGGCTCTTCTGTGGCGATTTATTTATGTTGTTGTTTGTTACTTACTGTGTGTATCACTTGTGTCTTTTAATTTTGGATGGCCATATGGCCATTTTGTGGGAAAGTAACTGTCCTTATGGCCTTCCTTTGTTTAGGTTTCCATTATTGTCTGGTCGCTTAATGTTTGTATTTCTTTCCCTTTGGTGTCTTTTATGGGTGGAGTAAGTTAATTGTATCAATTCCTGATCTTTGTTTTACTTCTACTTTGTATCGACTGCCTATTCGAAATTCGCAAAATTGCAGTATGTTTCCTATGGCTTTCTTTGCCAGATCATTACAGGGTCACTGATGAGGCTTTATTAGCCGAAACTACGTAGTATGACCCATCTTCTTTCTTATGAATGTTTTCATTGCTCTTAAAGGAACTCATTTTTGATTTTTATTTGCCTTCACTGCAGCTGGTTTTGTGCCGTGTGGCGGCCGTAAAACGTCTCCCCGTACATCAACCATAGTGCAGTTTATATTTTACTTTTGGTCCTTTGAGATCAGCGTGAATATTCTGAGAAATCAGAAATAAATTATTGGTTTGGACTCATATTCTAGACAGGTTTTTAATTATTTGGACCCCATTTTGATTTATATCAGTCTTTGTATCGACTGCCTATTCGAAATTCGCAAAATTGCAGTATGTTTCCTATGGCTTTCTTTGCCAGATCATTACAGGGTCACTGATGAGGCTTTATTAGCCGAAACTACGTAGTATGACCCATCTTCTTTCTTATGAATGTTTTCATTGCTCTTAAAGGAACTCATTTTTGATTTTTATTTGCCTTCACTGCAGCTGGTTTTGTGCCGTGTGGCGGCCGTAAAACGTCTCCCCGTACATCAACCATAGTGCAGTTTATATTTAACTTTTGGTCCTTTGAGATCAGCGTGAATATTCTGAGAAATCAGAAATAAATTATTGGTTTGGACTCATATTCTAGACAGGTTTTTAATTATTTGGACCCCATTTTGATTTATATCAGTCTTTGTATCGACTGCCTATTCGAAATTCGCAAAATTGCAGTATGTTTCCTATGGCTTTCTTTGCCAGATCATTACAGGGTCACTGATGAGGCTTTATTAGCCGAAACTACGTAGTATGACCCATCTTCTTTCTTATGAATGTTTTCATTGCTCTTAAAGGAACTCATTTTTGATTTTTATTTACATGATCTACCGGATTCAGCTGAAACCCCAAAGCAATTTTCTTATTGGTTCTGTTTTTATCCATTGCTGCTAGTGTTGACAAATACAAACATACGCTTTTCCATTGTCGCACTGATGTGGGCTCCCAGGCCTTATCACCTGAGACGGCGTCATTGGGTGTGCATTTGCCTACGCGTGGGAACAAAACGCATGACTATTTTTATGACAGCGTCTATGCATGAATATGAACGGTGACTTTTATCCCGATTATATACTATAAAAGACTTCACATTAAAAATGCCATGCATAACGAGAGAACATAATGACGCTGTGGTAACGTCAAAGTTAACAAACGTCCGTCACGAACAAGTAACATCACTGGTGTTCGCCAATCACTCATTATCAAATGAATTGGGATATTGCAGTCGCCGTATATTTTCTGAAATCAAGCAGTCATTTTTAACCAATGCATACGTTTATATGACAGAACAACACGTCCCGAAGATATCATGATAAATGTCCTGTACAAAAGTACCTTTTCAGAGAAAATGAGCAACGGGAAACCATGGTTTTGTAATGTTCGAGACTGTCGCTTTTCGAATTCTCTTTGTTTGCGGACTTACAAAATTGAAATTCCACTAGTAAGGAAAGGGTTTGGTGGTTTCCATAAATTCTACATATTCTGGGTAGGGAAACAACTACCATTAGCAGGACTACATAGAGTCTTACTAAGTATTTTTCCCCGATTATGGCTGTCGCCGAAATTTAATTAAACATTGTTATGTACGAGACGACGTTTTTCTTCTTGTTATTTCAAAACAACTTTGAGGTTTTTATACACGGAAACGTGACCAAATGGAGATTATATATTATAATAAGCATATAAGGTTGTTTGATGTTACCTGTACAATAGGAAATGAAAAATACTTGCCATACAAAAATGTGCATGGATTTGTTGCAAAAATGCATGTAATGTTCGCGATCATTATACCAGGCTTATTACGTATGTATGGACAAAAAATGCTAGATCGAGTTAAACTCCCGCAATGTGTGACTAATACAAATACATCATCTGGAACGAAAATAATATTTTGATGTTGAAATTCCCTCATTTCCAGTGTTTTGTAATGTTCGAGACCTGTAATGTTCAATACCGAAAATTGTTAGTCTAACAGCTTGATCACATTGCTCTCACGTGGCACAGATTTCCGTTACCAGATTACGTAGTAGAAAGTATCTGCACACGGCATGGTTGCCTTTTCCGGTATTTGATGGGTAAGGGAGTCGGCAGACAATACCACAGTTAAGGGAAAACAGAAGTCATATTTTGTTTTTAAATACCTGCATAGAAACTTTTTATCTTTTTTCAATATTATTTGTCACAATTAATATTGTTCAATTAAGAATATGCCACCAAACATCATTATTAATGAACAGCATTTGCGCGCGTGCAAGATCATTATTCTATTGCAATAAGCAGTGGATGTATGCGATGAAATGTCCGCTACATTTGGTATCGAACATGACAGGTTTGCTATGTTGACCGTCCAGGGATAATGACTGCAAATAAATGAACAATTTTGAATTGTGCAACCTTAGTTGTGTAAAATGAACACGTTTAGTGATATACATGCTTGCTACATTTCTACCAATAGCTGCAAACGGTAACAATGTTGATTCCAAATTTATTACTTATTTTCGATTTTGGATTTGAATCCCATAGCTTATAACCTTTTCAGAAATTTTATTTGCCAGAATGAATATTTTCAATATAAAATTTGCACTGTTAGGAAGGCACTTCAACTCTCAAATTTGTATTTCCAAATGCATATTTTGAATGTTAAAAACATTGTAAGTGCAGTTTATGTTACTAACATTATTGTATCGAACATTACAAATTGTACCGAACATCCCCACCTAAAATAAATGTGTATACTTTAGGGTATGCTGGTTTACTCTTGATTATGTTCCTAGATACAACAAATACAATATTAGATTCATTTTCAATTTTAAAGGTAGAAATGGTAAAGTGGCATAGCATATCCCTTTACCGTGTATGGTAATGTCCGAGACCATAATAGCTACCATTTACAGACATGCATTTGTTTACATTTCTGAGAACTTATTTACAAACTTCACAAAACGTGTTACTTTCTTCCAGCTGATAGACAAAATTGGTTACACTTTGAAGACTTTTGTATTGACAAATATTACTCTGGAATGCACTGTAATGTTCGATACTGTATTCTCGCGGTTAAATACTTGATTATTGAGAACATAAGGCCATGCGGTTGTTGTGTGTTAATATGTGATAAATATGTCTTTTAATGTTTCGGCTGCCTTAAGAAAGCAGTTTATCTGTCATGTGAGCATTTTTATGCATAAAAGTATATACCGAGGCTTTTTTGCGTAATAGCGACACCATGTTTTAAAAGCATATGACTGAACATGCACTGTTACATAGTTACATCCAAAATATGAATGAAAATGACACTAACAGCTATATTGTCAGTTTATCGTGTTAGTAAACTACTAGACTTATAGAAACAAAATCCCTGTAATGCCCGCGACTTTTTACATATAATTTAAAAAAAAAAAAAATATTGCTTATGTTGATCGTTTATCTAAAGTAATATTACTTGTGTTCCTTATTTACCACTCTATACCTGTTCAAATGCAATAGTCGTACGTGATCTAGCTATTGTGTGCTTCTCTTAAAACAAAACGAAAGTTGTATGTTTTCAGAAAACTATTTCTTTTTCTGTATTCTCTAACCAACCCCGAATTTATTCTAAATGGCTATTCATTTCTTTACCATATATATGACCATATGTTCAGTTTTGTCCCCGTTTAATAACCCGGTCGTAAGTTTCTGTCATTGCGAACTGCGGTCTCTTGATTTTTGTGATGTTATAGACGGGGGCAACGAACAAGTAGATTGTAGCGTACATTTCTCACAATCAAAATTTATCAAAATACCGACATATTTCTAGCTGTTTGGGAGAAATAACTTTTGATTTCTTGATCAAGGAATTTTAACTGAGTATAGGTACATGTTAATACTTCATTTTGAACATATCGGTGACTGAATCTAAGTACCTTTATAATTTGACTTTTTAAACGGCTAAAATCCCAATTCATTTGAGAATGAGTGCAATGCATTTTCGATAAAGAGACAGGAAATATCCCAAACAACTGAAAATGTTAGTGTACCAAATCCTACTGTTGAATTTACACCAGTGACCTTCATAATTCCAGAATGGTATCGATGATTCAAAAGGACTTTAAATAAAATCTACACCACGATGAAAGTCATGGAAATATATTCACATTGACCAAACCGTCCTTTGACATCACCTGTCGTTTATATGTGCTATAAAAATTTATCATTTTGATGCAAGAATACACAGTAGAACAGAATACTTCAGAGCGTAGTCATATCCAGTTTCAGCAAAGTAGTCTTATTCAACTACCCTCAAATATATTCGAGCCCGATTTAATCTATATTCTTTAAGTCTGACTTATAGTGCAAATTTCACAAAGAATGGCGGCCCCGCCCATAGGAGCTTGAAGAAATATATGGGCTGCATGATGCTTCCACGCAGAGCTGAATCCGGCCCGCATACTAGTACTGGTAAACCGCTTAGAGGATCTTAGCCTGTCCAGGAACCGCGGTGCGAGGCGGACCGTCCATGCTAATAAACCCTATTGGTTTCATTGGGCGACAGGGCTTGAGATGTCATTTCATCTCAATGTCGGGTAAAAGTCCCACAAAATTGGAAGCAACGTCTCCAAAATAACCTCAAATCAAACAAACAAAATCACAAAGAATGGCCCCATCAGGACTGTCAGTGCTTTTATTCATAATGGAAAGCACCATTATACCATTTCTATTGTTATCTCACCTGGGCCGAAGGCTCCAGGGGAGCTTATAGTATAGTGGGTCCTCCGTCGTCCATCGTCCGTCCGTCCACACATTTGAGCAGCTATATCTCCGCAGCCTGCAGGTTGGTCTCAATCATTACTCATCTGTAGCATGCCTCTGGTGGGGCATTGACGACATAAACTTTTTTTCGAAATCGCTCTAAAACTTTGGTTGTGATGGCCAACCACAAGGTCCCATAGACTTACTATGGGAAAATGCTTGTCATCACCGTAGCGCCTTCAGTTTTGATCGGATCTTTCTGAAACTTATATGTAAGGTGGATGAGTTCGAAAACTGGCCAAGTCGGCCAATTTTTTTTATAGAGTTGCGTCCCTTTGATTGCTGAAAATGCCGATTTTTGACATTGTCATCACCGTAGCCCCCTCTGTTTTGATCGGATTTTTCTGAAACTTATATGTAAGATGGCTGGGGATAAAAACTTGGATGAGTTCGAAAACCGGCCAAGTCGGCCCATTTATCATAGAGTTACATCCCTTTGATTGCTGAAAATGCCGATTTTTGACCTTGTCATCACGGTAGCCCCTTCAGTTTTGATCGGATCTTTCTGAAACTTATATGTAAGGTGGCTGGGGATAAAACCTCTAATGAGTTCTAATACCGACTCCGTCGTCCATCGTCTGTCCGTCGTCCATCCACACTTTTGAGCAGCTATATCTCTGCAGCCTGCAGGTTGATCTCAATCATTTCTCATCTGTACCATGCCTCTGGTTGGGCATTGATGACATAAACTTTTTAGCTCACCTGGGCCGAAGGCTCCAGGGGAGCTTATAGTATAGTTGGTCGTCGTCGTCCGTCCACACATTTGAGCAGCTATATCTCTGCAGCCTGCAGGCTGATCTCAATCATTTCTCATATGTAGCATGCGTCTGATGGGGCATTGATGACATAAACTTTTTTTTCGAAATCGCGCTAAAACTTTGGTTGTTATGGCAACCACAAGGTCCCATAGACTTACTATTGGGAAATGCTTGTCATCACCGTAGCGCCTTCAGTTTTGATCGGATCTTTCTGAAACTTATATGTAAGGTGGCTGGGGATGAAAACTCGAAAAAGTTCGAAAACCGGCCATGTCGGCCCATTTATCATAGAGTTACGTCCCTTTACTTGATGAAAATGCAGATTTTGACCTTGTCATCACCGTTGCCCCTTCAATTTTAATCCTATCTTTCTGAAACTTATCTATAAGGTGGCTGGGGATTAAAACTCGGATGAGTTGGAAAACCGGCCAAGCCGGCCCATTTATCATTGAGTTACGTCCCTTTGATTGCTGAAATTGCCGATTTTTGACCTTATCATCACGCTAGCCCCTTCAGTTTTGATCGGATCTTTCTTAAACTTATATGTAAGGTGGCTGATGATAAAACCTCGGATGTGTCCGAATACCGGCCAAGTCGGCCCATTTATCATAGAGTTACAGCCCTTTGATTGCTGAAAATGCCGATTTTTGACCTTTTTATCACCGTAGCCTTTTCAGTTTTGATCGGATCTTTCTGAAACTTATATGTAAGGTAGCTGGAGATACAAAACTCGGATGAGTTTGAAAACTGGCCAAGACAGCCCATTTATCATGGAGTTATGTCCCTTTGATTGCTGAAAATGCCGATTTTTGACATTGTCATCACCGTAGCCCCTTCAGTTTTGATTGGATCTTTCTGATCTGAAACTTATATGTAATGTGGCTGGGGATAAAAACTCGGATGAGTTCGAAAACCGGCTAAGGTGGACCATTTTTAATAGAGTAACATCCCTTTGATTGCTGAAAGTGCCGATTTTTTACCATGCCCTCACCGTAGCCCCTTCAGTTCTGATCAGATCTTCTTGAAACTTACGCACAAGTAAGTCCGATTTAAAAGCTTGGATGAGTTTGAAAACTAGCGATGTGGGTCAATTACTGATATGTTATGTCCACTCCTTTGCTGGAAATGCTTATTTTTGACCTTATTTTTTTTACCGTACTACTTCAGTTTTCATCGGATCTTCTTGAAATTTGTATGTTAGTAAGTTAGAGATAAAAGCTCAGACAAGTTTGAAACTAGCAATGCAAGTCAATTAATCATGGTGTTATGTCCCCTGCTTGGCTAAAAATGCTTATTTGCGACCTTGTCATCACTGCTGCCCCTTCAGAGTTAATTGGATCTTTCTGAAACTTATATGTAAGGTGGCTGGAGATAAAAACTCGGATGAGTTGGAAAACTGGCCAAGTCAGCCCATTTATCATGGAGTTTATGTCCCTTTGATTGCTGAAATTGCCTATTTTTGACATTGTCATCACCGTAGCCCCTTTCAGTTTTGATTGGATCTTTCTGAAACTTATATGTAATGTGACTGGGGATAAAAACTCGGATGAGTTCGAAAACCGGCTAAGTCGGACCATTTTTAATAGAGTTACATCCCTTTGATTGCTGAAAATGCCGATTTTTTACCTTGCCCTCGCCGTAGCCCCTTCAGTTTTGATCAGATCTTCTTGAAACTTACGTACAAGTAAGTCCGATTTAAAAGCTTGGATGAGTTTGAAAACTAGCGATGTGGGTCAATTACTGATGGAGTTATGCCCCCTCCTTTGCTGAAAATGCTTATTTTTGACCTTGTTTTTTTTTACCGTAACTCCTTCAGTTTTCATTGGATCTTCTTCAAATTTGTATGTTAGTAAGTTAGAGATAGCAACTCAGACAAGTTTGAAAACTAGCGAAGCCATTCAAGTAATTATGGAGTTACGTCCCCTGCTTGGCTGAAAATGCTTATTTTCGACCTTTTCATCACCGCTGCCCATTCAGATTTTATCAGATCTTCATGAAACATTCAAACAAGTAAGTGAGGCAGAAAAAGCTCGGAGGAGTTTGAAACTGGCGAGGTTTGCCTATTTATAATTGAGTTACATCCCTTTGATTGCAGCAGTTAATTGCTTATTTTTGACCTTGTCATCACCATAGCCCCTTCAGTTTATATAGGATCTTCTTGAAAGTTACATATAAGCAAGTCAGGAATAAAAGCTTGAATGAGTTTGAAAACCGGTGAGGTCAGCCGATTTATCATAGAGTTACATTCTACTTGATTTCAGAAAATGCTTATCATGTCATCACCTTGTCCTCCAATAAATCCTTCAGTAAAGGTTGGCACTTCCTGAAACTTTGAATCTGTTAGCTCAGGTGAGCGATACAGGACCATCTTGGTCCTCTTGTTTTAAAATACTCGTGAAGGGAATGATCATGAGTCGATACAATTAACCAACAGCTTCCATCAGTGACACCAACGGGAAAGAAACACAATCATGAAACAACTAGACTCTAATGGAAACATCAATAGCGGAAAGCCAAAAGGACAGTTACTTTCCCACAAAATGGCCAACTGGTTATCCAAAACAAAAAATATAAGCGATACACACACTCAAAGACAAACCATAACAAAATTAAACCGCGACAGAAAAACAGCCTTGGAACGATCAGTGGAAAGCATTCCACTGGAGTGGGAGAAGGGGGCTTAATTTTACGCGTCCGCAATCCTTGCCCTTAATTCCGTCGTGATTTAGACACATAATCTGTTCAGTCCGCATAAAGGCGTCCTAACTCATCAGTGAAACAGCTCCGAGAACACAAAAATCAAACAACCACAGAGATGAAACATTGGTGATGACTCGACAGCAAGAAACCACTGAAATGCTGGAGCAAAAGAAAATCAACAGTTAGACTTAACTCGTTATATATATTATATGCCACGCAACCATAGATTCTTGAAGTTAAGCCGGTGGCACTGGAATGGATAGACCAGTTCATTATAGAACGAGTTTTTTAGGAATTACCATAGAGGATTTTGGTGACTACATTAACTGCTTACGGCCAATTAGCCTTAGCATTGAGATATAATTTTCTCTGCTCAATTTTCTTGAGGGTACAGATCATCTGAAAATATCTATTAAGGACCACTGTCCATGATGAGTTTTCGATAATTACAAGTTAAGGTGTCGATATCAGAAATGATATACTGCTGCAATGGAATTTACTTCGATTTTCGTTAATAGGAGTTCTTAGAGACCGGAGATCCACCGTAATCGATGGCCTGCCTGTCAGTGAGGGACATGCCAGACCGATAATTTTGTTATTGCAGTCTGCGATAACATAAGGTTCATTGCAATATAGTGGGTATAAAAGAAATCAAATTGTAAATAGCTAGATTTCAATGAAAAATAAATCACACAAATATGATGATCACTCGTCTAAACTTTGCTCTGTATAATCCAACGACTTGGATGGCTGTTCACTGCCTGAACACTTCTGACTGATGAACAGCGATGATGACGTCATAAAAGCACTTTCAGTCGTTCGTACAGTGCAATCCTTTAACAAGTGTGATGAAAACGCCATTATTCACAAATGAAACATTTCTATTCATGAGGTTTGAAGCCTCCGTGGTGTAGTGGTTATGTTATTCGCCTCATATACCATGGGTTCGATCCCGGGCTACTCCAGATTTTCGATGAGTCTTTAACCGGAGGGCCCGTCTCCGTATGACCTTAGGTGTTGGTGGGACGTAAAACACACACACACACACATTAATGAGGGCATTGTACTGACCGTTCTAAGGTGTTTCCTATGATGTGGTCTGTTATTATTGTCATTGTTTTTGATGTATGTCCTGGTAACACTGTTCACCCCCCGCCATTCGAAGAATGGTGGAAAAGAGCGTAAAGTGTTGCCCCTGTACGTCTGTTCGTGCGTGCGTCCGAAACTTAAACACTTTCAATAATTTTCTTATTTCGGAATGGATTTTGAAATTACTTGGCAGACGTTACCATCACGAGGCGATGTGTCGTGCGCAAAATCCAAGTCCGTAACCTCCATGGTCAATGTCGTGCTTGGAAGTCAAAAGTCATAAAAGGTCCAAAACTTTAACACGGTCAGTTGCTTTCTTATTTCTGGATGGATTTGAAAATTGCTTAATAGAAATGTTAACCATTTTGAGGCAATGTGTGGCATGCAAAACCCAGGTCCATATCCCCAAGGCCAAGGTCGTACTTAGAGGTCAAAGGTAAAAAAAAGGGTTCGAAAGTTGAACATGGTCAATAATTTTCTTATTTCTGGATGAATTTCGAAATTACTTGGCAGAAATGCCGATCTGTCTCTCGCAAAACCAAGGCCCGTAACTTCAAGGTCAAGGTCGTACTTAGAGGTCAAAGGTCATAAAAAGGGTCCGAAAATTACATACGGTCAATAACTTTCTTTTATGCCGCAATCAGGCATTCTAGTAACCTCATAAAGGGGGTCGAATAACTGCACGCTATAATCGGTAGTGACCTATAATACCTTCTACTGACCTATAATACGTCTAGTGACCGTTTATAGACGGGGCCTACTTTTCAGGTCCCTATTTTACAAGTATAAACAATAACATGCAAACTTTCATACATTGGAAAACAACGAAACTGCAAGTTAAAATCCTTGCAATATTTATTTTAACAGATTTTCAGAAATATCAGCTATATACTTACCTTCTCGGCTTTTTCTGGTTTGAATTGTCCGTTGGAATAACTGCGCACTGCTACTGCAGTTGCGTCTCAACCTCGAAAATAATTTTTAAAGCTAAAATAAACTATTTATTTGCAGATTTTCATACAGAAAGTAAAGCGCTGAGAAACTTTTATTCGAACGTCCATGTTGTTTCCTACGTCTTTTAGGCGCGGTGACGTCAGAAACTTTGCACTCGTTGACGTCACATTATACTACGTATGCGCGCCATGGCACTGAATGTCGTTTAACATGCCACACTGTCTGCTGTCTTTTTTGCTTGAATTTGCTAAATTATTGCAAAACCAATTGATTGTTTTGGATTTCGGTATAAACTCAATACATGGAAAGTGTCTTTAATAAAATATAATCGGTTCGCCGCGACAATTTTTATAGGGGCTCGCTAAAGCTCGCCCCTATAAAATTGTCTTAGGGTCACCGATTATATTTTATCATTAAAGACACTAACTAAGTACATGTATTTACTCTATTTCTGGTTACTTGGCAAAACTGTTGAACATCATTAGACGACGTATCTTGTGCAGACTCAGGTTGTTAACTCCAATGTTAAAGTCATACTAAGAGGTCAAAGGTAAAGAACAATGTATCTTTCTTGTGTCCGGATATTCTGAATGTCATGCGCAAGAACCGGGTTAATACCTTCAATGTCAAGGTCATACTTAGAGGTCAAAGGTAAAGAAAGTGTCTTTTTCTTGTGTCCGCTTAATATTTTTGTTCCATGATGGATTTGGAAATAACTTTGCAGAAACGTTAACCATCGTGAGCTGATTTGTTGAACACAAGACCCAGGCTCGTACCTCTAAGGTCAAGGTCATACTTAGCGGTCAATATTTACATCAATATATTTTCAGGCGGAGGCATCCGTGTCCTGTGGACGCAATTCTAGTTTTATTTGGCTAACCGTTAGCCACTTTTAGGGAAATAAATCTGCCATTTTGGTTTTCTGTGTGTGGTGTTTTGATTGTCATAATCAGAGCTGTGGTGCATTGCTTTAAGTCTGTCTTTATTTCCCATTTTTCGTCCTGGACGGAAGTTAATTGAGGTTTTTGAAGCACATTCCTTTTTACTGGAAAATATCTATATAAGGTTTGAATCTAAATTATATAAGAAATTAAGAAATAGATCAGCTCTAGCTGTGATTTGTTGAGTAATAAATCACAGTTTGGAGGTCAGTTGTAAAGTAGACAAATCACAAGCGCGTAGCGCGCGTGATTTGTCTACTTACAACTGACCGACAAACTGTGATTTATTACTCAACAAATCACAGACAAGAGCTGATCTATTTCGATTCTAACACGCTGAAAATCGGCAATAATGTTGTTGTTTCCTTCAAAATCGCACAACCATTCGCCATTGTTATAAGAAATCCCGCTAAAATTATCGACTGAAACACATGCGTTTATATCCTTTTCTTACGTTTTCGATGGGAGAAAATGACGTTACACCGTCTAACGTCAAGGAAATCGACTAGTGACGTCACTCGTCACGCTCTTCCGAGCTGTGATTTGTTGCAGAATAAAACAGTTATTTTCCATTGCCTATATAGGCGCGCTGTGTTAGAATGCATGTCAATTTGTTGCTATTATGTTTGATACTGCACTGGAACTGAGGGCGAGGATTGGAATTTCATAAACTTCAGAGTTGAAGCCCCACCCACCCTCAGTAGTTTTACTACTGACCGTCCCAAGGCGGTGTTCTTTTACAGTGTCTTATTTGTTAATCGGCTTAATGCCGTTGGTTCATGTTTCGTCTGTTTGTGGGTGTGCCTCCATGTCACTTACTGTCTTTAGGTGACTTAAGATGGCTGCGTTCTTTGAATGTGGTCTTCCTGTGTGACCTTTTCTTCCTAGTGTGTATCGATTACTGATCATTTCCTGTCTTTCTATTTCAAGAAACGCATATACATATACTTTTTAATTTGGGACGAAAGGAGGAATCAACAAGACATATCATTTATTGTCTTAAATACATAACAAAAGAGACATATGCCACAAGTTATAAATGCTTAATTTCGCTTATTCAAAACATTTATTCAGCTAAGAATGACACCTGCACGCCAGTGATTTGCTCCCAGTGATACAAAAGAATCTTTTTTCACACATGAAAAAGACAAAAAATATGGCTTAACATTTGAACTTCGGTAGAGCTAAAGGAAGCCATATCTTGTTAAACGACTAATCCATTTTGTACGGCAAACCACTAAACGGGACACTACCAAGGAGTTCAGACCCAGATTGAAGGCCACAGAACTTGGCGTCTGATCAGAACCCTGTCATCACGAAAACATGCCTTTATAATTTTGACCCCCATCTAATCCCACTTTTATATAGTAAAACTGGGGTTTACAGGGGTAAACCTTATTTTTCTTATTTCTGCTCTAAAATATAGATAATGGGTACTCGTTAGAACCGCCTCGATGAGGCGGTTCTAACGAGTACCCACAATCTATATTTTTAGCAGAAATTAGAAAAATATCACAATTGTTCATCTGAATATTTTCATTTTTTCGGCGATAAATGTTACAATGTATTTGTAAAGGCGTGATTTCGTTATGATTCACATACAACTGAGTCAATCTAAATGAATTTCTAAAAGAATCCGTGACACACCCAATTTTTGAAATGGACAACCGCTATGCAAAGTGAAAGTGACTTTTCAGTTGTAAGCGGGCTTGTACATTATGATAACAGACCAGTGTGCTAAAACGGCGTCTTTCCTGTCTATAGAACTAACAAGTTTACATGAAAATGTTTAGTACTTTTATTGTTTGTCCATATATGGTTTGTGGGTGCTCGTTAGAACCGCCTCAATGAGGCGGTTCTCACAAGTACCTACAACTTATGTTTTATGAGCAAAAATAAGGAACAATAAAAACCTTACTTTTCTCTATATACAGTGAGGTTTAAAGATGTGTACCTACACGGACTTGTTAGCATAATGATTATAAAATAAGTGAGCAGAAACAATAAGTTTCATTGTGAACAAAGTTGGCTGCAGAGCACTGAAATATTATCTAAGGTTCGCTTCATAAAGCCCCATCATCTGAAAGCGTTTTGTCACAAACTCTCAACCGTTCTTGGTGTGCAGCATAAGCCCAGAGTCTGAGTCGTGTCTCCCCTAAAATAAAAATAAAACTACAGTCAACCCTGTCATAAAAGCCACCTCTCTTTAAAAATTATCTATTCAGCAATTGTATACTGGTGGACACTTCCAGTTGTCATTATTGGGTGCCACTGTCCCAGTTAATCTTGCCCCCTGGACAGCTTGCCCCCCCCCCCCCCACACACACACACTCCCCACCTCGGTGGAAACCTATCCTGCCGGGGGGTCGCTTGTCACGGGATGGGGGTAGCAAGCTGTCCCGAGAAATCATGGTCTTACTCCGCCGGTGGGAAGGGAGGAGCTAAACCTCACGGAATATTTTGCCCTTCCCCCCACCCCACACACACAGACTGGATATCATGACCCAGCTACTCTGGCTTGGATCTCTTTCTTCCCCACTTCATGAAAACACAACCTGACACCCCTAAATTTTGAAATGGACCCCTGCTATATATAAGGACTATTCCATTTGGTACAAAAAAGGTTAACAAGCAAACTATTTAGCTTGTATATTTTCTAATTGCACTGAATTATGGAACATCTTGCTCTTCAGCTGGCGTACATTTACCCCTACCGTTCCTGAATTTTGGAGAAAAAACATTGTCGCCTAAACAAACCTTCTCATAACATTAATCAAGATATCATTAGATAGTGTTAATCTCAATGGATTGGTCAAACCATCGAATTCTTTGGAAACCACAGCCTCAGATGGGGGAGAACTTTCTCACTGAAAAGTGCTGCGCTTTTTTAATGTTGTGGAAGCAGTAAAAACAACCCTGTCCCTAAACATGCCTCGGTGGCCTTATGGGTAAGTTTGCTTACTCTCTCACCGCTGTGGGTCAAGCTTTAATGTTAGGGATGTACGCTTGGTCAAGACATTTTTTCAGTGTTAAATCCTTCTAGTATTGTTCAAAGCCATGCGCTTTGATAAATATGGAAAGTGGATGCCTGTTACATAAATAAAATATTACTCCCATGTATAATCGGACAAAAGTGAACAAACATTGGTAAATTTTCAATAGAATTTCCTTTTATCTCAAAATATAATATTTCCAAAATTATGCATGCTATATGTTTAGTAAAACACGCAATTTTAGCTTCAAGTGAGACGTTAGCTTTTTTACTTTCCTTTCAGATATTTGGCATAACGCCTCTCATTATAAGACGCAAATGGCCTATACTCAATGAGCATTGACAATTCATGTTTTGTATCAATAAAGAACTGTCGGCAGTAAAATGCCAACAAGGAAAGACTACTCTCACATGATGAGTAATACATCCGACATGTTATTACCGTAACTTCATCCGAATCAAACGCTTAAGACCTTGAATCAGTTTGTATTTTGTACAGCAGTGTGGTCTTTTCAATATACTCAACATACACAATGATTAATAAGCTTGACCCTTTCATATGAAAGTCAATCCAGAAAGACGGTGACTTTGACAAGGTTTTGAATTGTATATAGTTTCGCATAAATGTTTACTTCTTGGCGTTCAAACCATACAGCCTTAACCCATTTAGTACCGGAAACCCCAAAACGGGTACCCTGGCAAACAGCGCAGGCCTAGAACAGACGCCACAGAACGCGGCGTCTGATCAGGGCCTACACTGTTTCCAAAACAAAAATTTCAGTCATTTTCAAAGTGATTTTTGAAAAAAAAAACACAACCTGACACCCCTAAATTTTGAAATGGACTCCTGCTATATATAAGGAGGAAGATTCTATTTGGTACTAAAAGGGTTAAATAGCTAGTTGTTTTAAGCAATACTTACATGAGGTAGGAGTTACCGATATTGTGTATATTCTGGTTGTTGTAATAAAACTGCCTTGGTCCTAAGCGAGATAACTGTAATTACATATAAATAAAATTTAGACAAATTTTGCTTTAAAAAGATTATTTAGTAGGTTGCAGTTATTCTTTCTTTGTGTTTTCTAAATACCATGTCCTCTGGTCAGAGACCACCTTTGGGACTGTTCGAAAGTGGTCTTAAAGACCATTTTTGAACAGTCCCAAAGGTGGTCTTAATATAGGAATTTTACTGTATATTAAAAATAAAATCACATATATTAGGCCAGTCAAAATAGTATTGAACCTCAAACAAATTCCTTCAGAAGGGTTTTCACTATTTTCAAAATCAGTGAGGTGTCCTGACTTACAGGAAAAAAATCCCCAAAAATATTCTCTGGCAAAAATGATTTTTTGGGGTGAAATGTTTGAAATTTGAATAAAAATTGCCCAAAACAGGAATTAATTCATAAAATTTTCAAGAAATCCCACCAAATTGATTTAAATTGCCAGACATTGATTTACTGTTGTCAAGTACCAAAAGAAAAATTTTCAGCTTCATACGTTTACGAAAAATTGTCTAATTTTGGGTAAAAATGTGAAAAATTGACAAAAACGCGGAAAAAAGGGAATATGTTTTAAAAAAGTTAGTGGTTAGGATTCTTGAAAATGTTTTGTTGTAAAAAAAATGACATAAGGGTCTAAGTTAACTACAGGAAAAAAAATAAAATGTTAAATATATAAAACGTATCATTTCGTGGGGTACGAAAAATGCAAAATTTTACATAAAAAACACACTGAAATCCATTATTCGGGGCATGTTGAAGCATAGGCCCTATTGTATAATGTGAAACTTATTTATATAACCATCGTACTAAGATTTTTTGTTATGTAGATCCAATTTGCCAAAAGAAAAATAATGAATTCTTAGTGTGTTTTTGGTAAAACTGAGAATTTTCATAGTCTAAAAAATAGAACTTTATGAACATCAGCTAGCTTTACATCATGCTGAGATTGTTTTTTAGGTAAATCCATGTTGTCAAAAGAACAAACGACCTATGGGCCACTATGCTCGCTAGAGCTCCGGCGGGCATTTAACATGATATGATTTTAATTGACCGATTATAAGGTCTCCCGGGTTGTTCAAATGGTTCCGGTCCGTTGCACGTCAAGGTCACAGGAGGCAAAAATAGATTTGTTTTTATTGAAAAATCTTCTTCTCTGAAACTAAAAGGCCCAGGTCTTTGATATTTGGTATGAAGCTTCGTCTAATGGACCTCTTTCATGTTTGTTCATATTATAGGGATGGGGACAAAAATGGCCCCGCTGCGGGGCCCACATGCTCTACATAGTCTTACATAGGGAAATTTTTTAAGAAATTTTTGTATGGGACCAGACGGCTCAGGTCTTTGATATTTGGTATGAAGCTTGGTCTTCTGGACCTTTATCAAGATTGTTAAAATTACAGCCCTGGGCAAAAACATGTCCAACCTGGGGCCCACTGGTTTTACATGGACATATATAGGGCGAAACCTTAGAAAATCTTCTTGTTTGAATCTAGAAGGCCAAGGTCTTTGATATTTGGTATGAAGCTTCATCTAGTCGACCACTTTCAAGTTTGTCCATGTTATAGGCATGAGGACAAAAATGGCCCTGTTGCGAGGCCCACATGCTCTACATAGACTTACATAGGGATTTTTTTAAAAATCTTTTTGTATGAAACCAGCTCAGGTCTTTGATATTTGGCATGAAGCTTGATCTTGTGTACCTTTATCAAGATTATTAAAATTATGGCCCTGGGGCAAAAACATGCCCAACCCGGGGCTCACTGGATATACATTGACTTTTATATGGCGGAACCGTGGGAAATCCAGAAGGCCAAGGTCTTTGATATATGGTATGAAGCTTTATCTAGTGGACCTCTTTCATGATTGTTCAAATTAAAGCTCTGGGACCAAAAATGGCCCCTATGATTTAGGGGTGGGTTTCTGAACAGTTTCTCAGATATTTGGCCTTTTGTGAAATGAAGGATTGTGACATGGCCCCAGCACACCGACAGTACCCCCCCCCCCCCCCCCCCAGCTCGGTGTGACTGAATGCGTGTAAAAAAGAAACAATACTATATATGTTTTGGGGTGAACAGGTATCTAACTGGTTGTTAGATATATGCATGAAATGAAGGGGGCGGGTCAATGCCCCGGCACACCCTGGGGTTGGCATAATAACATATGGCTGAAAGAAGTTTTCTCAAGGAACATGTCTATAAAAACAATGTCAAAATATCCCAAAAGGCTTGACAGTCAATGCCATTTTCTAAACTCCCAAATATAAGTCGGTGGACACTCAGTGGTTAGTGCACAGTGATAGCTCAGTGGTTAGTGCACTTGCCTCTGATGCTAGAGGTCCCGGGTTCGATCCCCGGCAGCGGCGATCAAATTTCGGTGTCCAAACATGCTCCATTGGCATCATTTGCAGGGATGAATGTCATAAAGTGCACCGTCCTTCGGATCGGGACGTTAACTGGAGGCCCCCCTGTGCAGGGAGAACCATCCCCTGTGCAGGTTAAAGATCAATACCGTAATTACATGATTACTGTGTAGGCTTTCATCCTGCAAAACCTGGAGTGTATATAATATACACCTGCGGTAATGGTCAAATGTGACCGACGCAGTATCAGAAGATAGATAGATAGACACTTGCCATAAGTTGCCATATCAACCGAACTAATGAGCCAATTTTCATAAAAAAAACAACAAAAAACGACAAACATCAATTCTCCAGCCCTCGGATGCTACAGATGAAATTTGGGCCCAATCGGCTAAGTGGCTTTAGAAGAGATGTCGTTTGAAAGTGTTGATGCCACACGAACGATGACGATGACGACAATGGACAACTGCCTATCCTATAAGCTCCCCATGAGCCTTCGGCTCTGTTGAGCTAAACATTAATGAATTTTTAGTGTTTTACTCACCTGTCACGTAGTGACAAAGTAAGCTTTTGTGATCATGTTTTGTCTCTCGTCCGTCCGTCAGTACTTGCATCCATCCGTAAACAATTTCAAATAAATATGTCTCTAATACCCCACAGCCGATCTGGATCAAATTTCATGAGAAGCATCATCGGGTAGGGGGAAAGGCTACAAAAGGTTTTCGGGCTGATCAGATGGGAACTCTGGTTGCCATGGTAACATATAGCTCCCAAAGACTTGCAATGGGGAAAACTTAAAAAAACACTTCTGAGACTACAGGGTCCAGATCTTAGATATTTAGCATGTAGCAATGTCACAAGGTCACATACATAAATTCTGCCAATGATGCTCCCAGCCTCCAAATAAGCTACATCCCAGGGCTCTTTATCTCCCATAGAATTACAATTGGAAAAACTTCAAAAAAACTTCTTCTGTGAAACCACATGGCCCAGAGCTTAGACATTTAGCATGTGGCAACTTCAAGTAGTTACCTACATAAATCCTGCCAATCATACGCTTGGGGTCCAAATTGGCCACACTATGGCCACGTTCCTCCCATAGACATATAATGGAAGCTTAAAACATCTTCGCTGAAACCATAAAACACAGAACTTAGATATTTAGTATGTAGCAATATAAAATAGTCACCTACATAAATCCTGCTAACCATGTCCCTCAGGGCATAATTGGCCAAGATCTGGGCTCATCAGCTTCCACAGACTCATAATAAAAAAACTTCAAAAAATATTCTCCTCTAAAACCAGATGGCCCAGAGCTTAGATATTTAGCATGAAGCAATGTCATGTGGTCTCCTACATAAATCCTGTCAACCATGCCTCTGGAGTCCAAACTGGCTATGCCCCAGGGCTCCTTAGCTCCCATAGACTTTTTTTAAATAGCTTAACCTCAAAAATCTTCTCCTAAACCACAGGGCCCATAGTTAAGATATTAAGTATGCAGCAATGCCAACTGTTTACCTACATAAATCCTGCCAATCATGACATTGGTGTCCAAGGTGGCCCCGCTCAAGGGCTCATCAGCTCCCATAGACTTATGATAGATTAAAAAATCTTCGTCTTTGATACTACAGGGCGCAGAGCTTAGATATATAGTATGTAGCAATGTCAAGTGGCCACCTAGATTAATGTTGCTAATCATGCCCCTAAAGTCAAAGTTGGCCACATCCTAAGGGCTCATTAGCTCCCATAGACTTATAAGGGAAAAAAACTTCAAAAATCTTCTTCCACGAAACCAAAAGGCCCAGAGCTTAGATATTTAGTATGTAGCAATATCAAGTGGTTACCCACATAAATGCCCTTCATGTTACTGGGGTCCAAAATGGCCATACCCTGGGCTCATTAGCTGCCAATGACTTAAAATTGGAAAAACTTCAAAAATCTTCCCTGAAACCATAAGGCACAGACCTTAGATGTAAGCATATAGTCACATACATAAATCCTGCAAATCCTGTGCCTAGAGTCTTAATGGGCTATGTCCCAGGGCTCCATGGCTTCTACAGACTTATAATAGGAAAAACCTCAAAACTCTTCTTCTCTGAAACTAAAAGGCCCAAAGAATCGATATTTAGTATGCAGCAAGGTCAGGTGGTCACCAACATAAATCCTGCCAGCCATGTCCGTGGGGTCCGAACTGGCCACATCCCTAGGATCAATAGCTTCCACAGACTTAAACATGTAACTGAAAGAACTTCGAAAAATCTTCTGCCCTGAAACCATGGGGTACGCAGCTTACGTATCTAAATGTTCCTCAGGTGAGCCATTTAGGCTCTATGAGCCTCTTGCTGGTTAAATTGAGCAAAAACAGAACTTTATGAAATCTAAACATATAGTTTTTTTTTATTCTGTAGTTAACTGATACCCATATGTACATTTCTAAATCAAAACATTTTAAAGAATCCTCACTACTTACTTTAAAAACAAGAGCATCGGTGAAACCGAGGGATGCTCCCCGAAGATGCGCAGTAGTAGGAGGGTTAGTTTAGTGAAATGATCCTATACACTTTGAAGTTTGATAAGATTTGTTTGAAGACAAATGTTATGGGTACTCGTTAGAACCGTCTGAATGAGGAGGTTCTAATGAGTACCCTCAGCTGATGTTTGGAGTACAAATATAGAAACTAGGTAGTGATTTTCAACAAAGAATGCAAAAAAATGAGAAATGTAAGGCCCCTTCCCTGCACATCTTAAACCATAAGGCTAAGAAACTCAATGTTGTGTTTCCTAGTAAGTGGTTTTCAATGGAAAATGTCACAAGGAATACACATGTGAAACATGAAAGCCCTATCACCCATGGTTATGAAATAACAGGAGATATTTTTTTGAAAAAGGGGAAATGATTAGTGAAAATAAGCAATATAGTTATGGCCCTTTGACAGAATGTAGGTTTTTGTAATGTAAGTATGTGTGTGAAGTTTCATGAGAGTAGGACAAATACTTTTAAAATTTTGACCGGAGTTTAAGTTGTTTGGGTATGGCCTGACAAACACACACCCGAATGCAATGTAGGTCTTGTGATGGTAATTATGTGTGTGATGTTTCATGAGAGTAGACAAAATACTTTTGAAGTTATCACCGAGGTTAAGGTTTTTGGTTTAGGTGTGACAAACACACGAGTTATTCTCCTTTGTCCGAATGTAGGTCTTGTGATGGTAAGTATGTGTGTAAAGTTTCATAAGAGTAGGGCCAGGTTAAGGCGTGACAAACACGAGTTTCGTGGCGTCTGATCTGGGCCTGCACTGTTTGCCACTTACCCCTTTTGGGGTTTCCGGTACCAAATGGGTTTAACCAAAAGTCCAAGAATTCCCTAGTTATTGATTTTTAACAAAAACTGCAAAAACAAGGAGAAATGTTAGGCCCCTTCCATGCAAGGGCATGTAATTCTTAAACCATAAGACAAAGAAACTCAGTTTTGTGTTCCCTAGTAAGTGATTTTCAATGAAGAATGTCACAAGGAATACATATGTGAAATATGAAAGCCCTATTACCCATGGTTATGAAACAACAGGAGATATTTTTTGAAAAAGGAGAGATAATTCAGTGAAAATAAGCAACATAATTATGGCCCTTTGTCAGAATGTAGGTTTTGTGATGGTAAGTATGTGTGTGAAGTTTCATGAGAGTAGGATAAATACCTTTAAAATTTTTAGAGTTTAAGTTGTTTGGTTATGGCCTGACAAACACACACCGAAAAGCAATATAGTTATGGCCCTTTGTCAGAATGTAGGTCTTGTGATAGTAAGTAAGTGTGTGCAGTTTCATGAGAGTAGGGCACATACTTTTGAAGTTATGACCGAGGTTAAGTTTTTTGGTTAAGGCGTGACAAACACATGGACAAAAGCAATATGGTTTGTCAGAATGTAGGTCTTTTGATTGTTAGTATGAGTGTGAAGTTTCATGGGAGTAGGGATAATACTTTTGAAGTTATCACCGGTTAAATGTTTTGGTTTAGATTTGAAACTGACTGACAAGGAGATTACTATAGGGCATCCAAAATACTGTGTGGGGCCCTAATTAAGAAGGGAAGTAACTCCTTAAATACTGTTGGTAGGGTTATGCTTCTTGCATTCTGCGATTTCTCTCATAGCCCCCTATCAGTGTATCAAGTTTCACTAAATTACCTTTAATTTAAATGTGAGACGCCAAGTTCTGCAACGGAAGGTCGGATGGTTTTTCTCCGGGAACTCCAGCTTTCGCCCATATCCGATTAATGATCGGCTCGAAAAGTGTAATTATCTTGAATTGGCCATAAAACCAGAACAGATATATATATTTGGCTTTCCGATTGTGATGTGAGATGTCTCATCTAGTTCTTCACCGTTTGCATAGGTATCTACCCTGGTCTGCACGCATAAAATGTGTAAACTACTGCTTCCGTACTCATAACTTACCAATGTTAATTGTCTTGTCGCTTGAGAGTCACAGAACCAGGCATTGGCTGCAAAATAAAGAAACGTACACTCTTGACATACACTCGTCTGAAAGTATACGGCAAAGAAAACAGTTTGAAGGCATTGGGTGAAGATGAAAAGCCTCGTAAGTCATAAGTATACGTTGGCGTTGGGTATACGGCAAAGAAAACAGTTTGAAGGCATTGGGTGAAGATGAGAAGCCATAAGTATACGGTGGCGTTGGGTCACCCATTCAGGCGTTCGTTGCTTAATTTCTTAAAAAGCCAACCGCGCGACTCGCGCCGTTCATAAAATCGGTTGTTGAAGAGGAACAATGTACATGTATATATCAGTTACCATAACAGCCCCCACCCCCACCACCCTCATCTGTCGTCCGTCTCGAAGTTATGTACGCCTTACTTGGCAAACAGTGGAACTAGCCTGCAATGCACTAAGGACAATATCTTCAAGCCCATCGCTGCTATAAAATATAGCGTTTATTGGGTAGTCCACGCATCGGGGTCACCCATCCAGATACTTACCGTGATGTTCGTTGCTAAACTTCGTGATTAAGTCAGACATTGTACCAAGCCTGCTCGTACTGCAAGGCTGCTTTTGTTTGTTTGATTTGAGGTTTAACGTCCTCGTCAACACTGTATAGGTCATTTTGGAGACGTTGCTTCCAAATTTTGTGGGACTTTTACCCGACATTGAGATGAAATGGCATCTCAAGCCGTGTCACCCAATGAAACCAATAGGGTTTACAAGCATTACATGGACGGTCCGACTCATACAGCTTTGCCTGGGCAGGCTTAGATCCTCTAAGCGGTCTAGCAGCCCATCTATTTCTTCAAGCCATGATGTCCGAGGGCCGACTGCAAGACTGTAAAAGTGGTATATATCAGTGATCTCTGCAATATTTACTTTATAAAAGACCATCAAAATAATCTGGAAAGCCATGGAAAATATTGACTACGAACATTTATATCAATTACATAACTCTAGAGGAAATCGTCACAATATACCTCCCGTAAAGCCCTTAAGATGCCACGGAAAACTGCATCTAAAAATGTTGAATGTTTATGTCGTCTGCTGCATCATCTTGCAAACATTGTAAGCATAGTTTTGCATACAGGCAAATAGTGTGGACCCTGATCAGACTGCTCCTAGATGAGCAGTCTGATCCCGGTCCGGCCTGTTTGTAAAAATGCCTTTCAAAGTTACCAGCAGACGACAAAGCAGATGACAATTGTTGTGATTCGTATCTTATGGGTTAGTTTCCACCTTATAGACAGGTACAGATGCCTGTACAGTTGATGCCTGTACAGTTGAGATTGCCTGTAATGAGCCATCTGATCAGGAGCTACACTACTTGCTACCCTCTTAATGATTATTGACGCAAAGCAGAAGGTACGACTCACTGATCATTAGGATAACACACCCGTGCGACATATTGCATGTTTTCTCATCTCCAAAACGGCCATTTTTCTGATGAAAATCTGTGATTTTTTTTCTTATAAATACTGCAAACATAGGTTGTGGGTGCCCGTTAGAACCGCCTCATTGAGGCGGTTCTAACGAGTACCCATAACCTATGTCTTAGAGCAGAAATAAGAAAAATCATTTACACCCCGTAAACCCCAGTTTTCTCTATATAAAGTGGGGTTTAGAGGGGTGTTCATTTCATGGACCTGTTCACGTGATGATCACAACTGACCTGAGACAGTTTTTGGCTTTCTTCTGTAGCACGCGGGTTTGGTGTATTCTGCACAGACAAATGACTGGGATCTCACGAGCGGTTCATTCTTTATCTTAGGGTTCCAGATAATCTGAAAATAGAAATTTAAAATCTATAACTCTGAAGACGCCAATCAAAACAATTGTCGTCTGCTTTGTTATTTGCAGGATACCTTTCAAACACTGTGGCACCAAATTACACTAAAGGAGCAGTCTGGTCAGTGACTACACTGTCTGAATGCAAATATATGTTTGAAAAGTTTGCAAGAAGACATTTCCTCATATAGTGTATTTTTCTGGCGTTTTCATTGCCCATAGCAGAAGATAAGGAAAATTACCATATTTTATGACAGTAAAAAGTTCCCATAACAAAAGTCATATAATCATGTCTAACAAAATATATTTAATTCATCCCTCGTTATGTTGGCTAAGAAACCATGAGAGGATAAAAAATCAATTTAGACCACACATAGCACTTTTCCTTTGCACTACTTATATATATGTCCTATTAAAAAGCAGGTCTTTCCCAGCAAGGACTGCAATACAGCTAGTTTCGGTCCATTAGGCCTCATCAGTGACCCTTAAATATTTTCGAAATCAATGATCCCAATGGCCTAGAAAATATAACCTACACTACGATGAAGGATGGCGAAACTTTTTACGGCAGCAGCACATTCCCTTAACACCAGCATTGGTAAAGTCCTATGGACGCTTGGTATACAATACAAAACTGAAAATGTTAGAGTGTACAAGTTTTTCGGAGCCAGACTAGCTAGTTTAGGTCAGTCAGGCCTTTTCCGTTACCCACAAAAAGTTCATAATTCCGCCCAGGCATCAATGATCCCCACAGAACTAAAATATAACCAACACAATGTTGCAGGCATGAATACCTTTTACGACCGCCACACATTCCTTTCGAAACATGCCTATATATTTTTGACCCCCCCCCCCCCCACACACACACACACACACACTCCCCTCTTGAACCCCACTTTTATTTAGTAAAACTGGAGTTTTAGTTTACAGGGGTACACATTATTTTTTCTTGTTTCTGCTAAAAAACATTAATTTAGGATAATCGTTAGAACCGCCTCGCCGAGGCGGTTCTAACGGGGACCCACAATTTATGTTTTGAGCAAAAATATGAAACATATCAGAAAATTGTCATTGTGTGGTGGTAAATTGTTCAATCTATTTTTTATGCGTGTTTTCGTAATGTTCCTTAGAATAAAGCCACGTATTTTGGCAAATAATATTTTTATTAAGCATTGTATCGGACGGGAATAGATTTTGTGCTACCAGTTCACATTGTTCCCGACTAGCGGGAAATTGAATACTAGCGGGTTCATGTTTAGCTTTCGGAAAAGCCTCAACATCCGTTAATTATTGACGGCGGTATATATATATATAAGTTGGAGCTTAAAGTGTAACCTTGTAAGCTTTATGTTTTGGAGTCGATTGTTTTCCGACTTATTAAGCCGATGTTCACGTGACTCTCACTGGTTTGTGGGAAATCCGGGTAATGGTTACTTCTATTAAATATCCTCGTTATCCTTATGGCTGTGAGGTCAGAGTGATGCAAAAGAGGGTTATCAAAAGAATCTGGACTGGAATCATGTCTTGGGTTGGCAAACAATGTAGACCCTGATGAGACGCACATAACGAGGCGTCTGATCAGGATCTACACTGTTTGCTTAAAGATCAGGAGTTTAAACTGTTAAACGAAACGGTTTAAGGTCACTCAAAGACAGTTGATCAAACAATACTTTCAGTGCTATGATTCTGTTTATGCTTTTTTTTGGTTTTGCGGCTCTTTCAATAACGGGTCGGTCATTTATCAGAAGTGGGCAAAAACAGTACCATTCGCAGAAAAAAATTCTGACCTTCTGTTACAGTTGTATTTAAGGTTTAAGTGTGTATTCCTTGTACGAGTATATATGCCATGACTCTTTTTTAACCATCAAAAAGTACGATTCTATCATTTTGTACCTTGAAATGGATATGCATATCATCATCATCGTCATTATCATTATTATCATTACTACTCCTACTGTAATGTAAACCCTAGTGAACCCCACGTTTCACAGTATAAAGTGGGGTTTACAATGGTACTTTTTACAAGTATTCATTAACGTGATGTAAACTGCCTACCATATCCTCCTCTTTCTTCATTCCAAGTTGGACCAGAAATTCCTCGTAGGTTGTAGCTTTGATCTGTGTCGGCTCGCTAACGTCTGTCTGCTGAGAAGCGTCCATGATAGTAGTAGCTGAAATTGAAGAACAACCAACTTTCTATTAGCACAGTGAAAGGCATTTAACTGGACGGGCCTCCGTGGCCTAGTGGTTAAAAGCGCTGACTCTTGATCATTAGGTCTCTCATCGCTTTGGTTCGAGCCTCGCTCGGGTCACATGTGAGACGCCAAATTCTGCAACGGAAGTTCATGTGGTTTTTCTCCGGGTACTCCGGTTTTCGCCCACCTCTGATTAACGATCGGCTCGATATGAGTGAAATAATCTTGAAAGGGCCGTAAAACCAAAACCAAAAAAAAAAAGGCATTTAACTGGCCAAACTAGTTCTTAAGAAGGTTCTATTCCGCCCTGTAACAAAACCTTAAATGGGCTGTTTGTTTGTTTGAACTAAGGTTTTACGTCCCCGTCACTATTTAGGTCATTTTGGAGACATTGCTTCCAATTTTGTGGGACTTTTACCCGACACTAAAATGAAACTGCCGCACAATGAAACAAATAGAATTTATAAATATGCATTGGATGATCCAAACCGCACCACTTTGCCTGGGCAGGTTTAGTTCTTCTAAGCGGTTTACCAGTACACATGGGCGGTCAGCTTCAGCTCTGCAGCCAAATCTATTGCTCCAAGCCCCGATGGAGGGGCCGGAAATGGGCTGTGGTCGGGTTAGAACCTACGATTCTGACATGATGATGTCTTTAACACGAACCATGCATGTTCATAAACAGACGTAAATACGTCATTCTCGCAGTGCATTCGTAATAAGTTCAGATCGGATATATCATGCGGGCACCGTACACCGTATCAAAGCAGTCCAATCCTGTTCATGGTAGGTTTAAATCCGTCCATATATGTAACTACTCCGCCCCCGGGTATGTTTGTCAAACCTCCTCATAGTCCGTAACTCGACCACCTTGTTCACACACAGATGATCTCGTTCATATCGTCCTTAGTGCGTGTGGAACGTAGCAACAATCGTGTCCTGGTCCGATGGCTATAACAGCCAAGCGCATGCTAGTCATTCCCGCTTGCAACTTCAAGCTGTGCAAAAGAAGTCTGTGACAGCTGTTGTCATCCTCGAAACCATCGTTTTAGTCACTGGCTCCGTGCGATCATCGAAATCAGCACCGGCATCCGTGTTATCGACATGTCACCAAAACGGAGCGGCGCTCAAACGACAGGCTGTTACCAAAGCGGCAGCTCCTTTGCATCTCAAACGGATCGGTCGCTTTCCTAATATCCGACTGCACCAAATCGCAACAAGTTCCAAGTAGGGTAAAAGAACAAGTTATCATACAAAGCTGTTTTTCACGAAGGTCAGACCTTAAAATTATTAATTAAAACGAATGGTCTCACTAACCATATAATCTGTCAGCAGCAATTTTAAAGTGGATTGGCTGGTGACGTTTTTTTTTTTTTTTTTGTTTTTTTTTTTTTTTTTGGTTTTGGTTTTATGACCCTTTCAAGATTATTTTACTCATATCGAGCCGATCGTTAATCAGAGGTGGGCGAAAACCGGAGTACCCGGAGAAAAACCACCTGACCTTCCGTTGCAGAACTTGAATCCTAGGTCAAGATCCAGGAGTTTCGTTATCGGGTGTGCAAAGTCATAAATAAATGCATCACACATTTTCAACAAGAGAAAATAGTGTTTGTTTGTTTGAATTGAGGTTTTACGTTCCTGTCAACGCTATTTAGTCATTTTGGAGAAGCTGCTCCAATTTTGTGGGACTTTTACCCGACATTGAAATGATATGACATCTCAAGCAAACCAAAATGGCTCATAGAAAGAGACTGTCCGACTCGCACCACTTTGCCTGGCCAGGTTTAGAGCCTCTAAATGTGTTGTATTGCTGCCATAAGGTGTGTTGGCGGGTGGTGTACAAAACTGTTTAAAAAGTCCGAAGTATGAAATAATAATAATAATAATAATAATGCGGATGAATTCCTAAAACACCAATCATGACTAATACCAGACGGTGTTTTCAAATATATATTTAACCCTTTTTGTACCATATGGAATCTTCCTCCTTATATATGGTAGGAGTTCATTTCAAAATTTAGGGGTGTCAGGTTGTGTTTTCTTCAAAATTTATTTGGAAAATGCCTAAGCTTTTAGCAAAGAGTGGAGGTCCTGATCAGACGCCGCGATCTGCGGCGTCTGATCTGGGCCTGCACTGTTTGCCAGGGTACATGTACCCGTTTTGGGGTTTCTGGTACTAAATGGGTTAAAGAAGAAATGAGTGTTGCCATTTTACGCGACTCGTTTTGAGATTCGCATGGAATTTCAAGTCTGTTTTTTTTGCGAAAAAAAGCGTTTTGTTCTCAAAATGATCAAACAAAATAAATAAACATTGCTATATACCTTCAAGTTAACTACCTCCGTTTCGTTCAAATTTGAGTAGGTGCTGATATGGCATTCTTGATGGCTGAAAAACAAACTTTTATTTAGAAAGTAGCATTTCCATTTTAGTTAAGCATTCGTTTATTTTCCAATTTGTTTCACAAATCAATGTTTAAATTTACATTTACCAAAAATCAAACAATTGTATAGAAAATGCTCGCTTGTTAATCGGATTGAAAAGATAAAATGCTCGCCAGCATTTCGATATTTGGGGATAAATTATTCGCGTCGACACATAACAAAAAATACTAAAACCTGAGATCAGCAATGACTCAGATCAGCTGCGCATGGCTGATCTGAGTCTATGCTGATGACACGAGCATTCTGTAGCTTCTGCTCTAATCCAGCATCAATAAGAGGAGACTGTGGTTAGACTGACTTGATACACAGGTTGGTCTGTGTCTTCTCTTGTCGCACAGATGATCTTTGTTTTTGTCATACTCTGACACATGTATAGATAATTTGTCGCCGCATTTTCAATAAAAATATTGTTTTAATACTTTGTCATTTCGGGTTAGTGTAGTTCACTACAACAAAAAGTTCGCCAAAATACAAAGGATCTTCTTAGTTATAGATTAAGATTTGAAGTCGGGGTGAAATAGCTGTAAGCCAACCAAAGCGACACCTATCATTGTAACCTGTTAAAACAATAAGAGTTGAGTTTTACGGTTTTATTTAAATCATAGATTAATTACACCTGATACAACCGTTAATAGTTGTAAAATGACGACATGAGCCTCAACGCGAGAAAACCTGTCTTTGAGGTTTACGACTTTGTGAGACACTAATCAACCTGCGCCACTATACAGGCCAGGGGCGAGTTGTTCGAAGCATCGTTAGCTTAACGAGCTCGTTAGTGTTCATATTGTTAACTCTTCTAGCAAGTCCAATATTGAAAATTTTGGTATTTTTGCTGAAAAAATGTGAGCAGCTTTTGCATCTGCAAAAGCTGCTCACATTTTTTCAGCAAAAATTTCAGCATATTTGCCATATTTAATGATCAAAGTTTTAACGATACGTTAACTAACGACGTCGTTAGTTTTAAACAACAGGCCCCTGATGAAGACTTGAAAATTCAGATAAGTATAGATATTTTACTATCAGTACGGCCCCCGCCCATAGGGGCTTGAAGAAATATATGGGTTGCATGATGTTTCCACGCAGAGCTGAATCCGGCCCGCACACTAGTACTGGTAAACCGCTTAGAGGATCTAAGCCTGTCCAGGAACCCCGGTGCGAGGCGGACCGTCCATGCTAATAAACCCTATTGGTTTCGATGGGCGACAGGGCTTGAGATGTCTTTTCATCTCAATGTCGGGTAAAAGTCCCACAGAATTGGAAGCAACGTCTCCAAAATGACCTTTACAGTGTTGACGGGGACGTTAAACAACAAATCAAACAAACAAACAATCCCCACAGTGAACTAGAAAATATAATCTAGACTACGATGAGGTCTTTGCAATGACTACCTTTGCCGCATACGAACAACTGGCATTTACAAGGGTAAACATTTTCTCAAAACATAGAATTTGTGTACTCGTAAAACTGCCTCACTGGAGTGTTTTTAATGAACACCCACAATCTATGTTTGGAGCAGGAGTAAGAAAAATGTCAAAACTATCTCAAAAATACTAATTCTACAGATAAAAGAGTTCGCCAGTTCAATCCAGTCTATACTAATCGCGATACGGTCGGTTCGTCAGAATCAACAAATGACAACTAGGAATAGACTGTGTGGATGTGCAGGCTGATCTGAGTCTACGCCAGTCTAACATGCCAACGTTGATGTGGTGTGAACTGACTATTAAGGGGAATGGAAACACTTGGCAGATTTGTCCGCAATTTTTCAAAGGGAGACAATTTCGGGACTTCCTGTTCGCCTTTCTATAAGCCCCGCCCCACTGAAAAAGGGATCTACTCTTAAAGAAAAGAATTTGCTCCATAGGAGCAAATTCATTCCTTTAAGAGTTGACCCCTATTGACATGGGAGACAAAAATACTTTTGCAGGAGTTGCCTCCCCTGAAGGTGTATCCATTCCCCTTAAATAATTATTAAATGATTCGGTTTTGTTTTGTTTGGAGTTTAACGGCCCAGTCAACATTTCATAGGTCATGTGAAGTCATTCAGTTTACCTAACCACGGTTTTCCTGAACTGCCTTATACATTTACATTTGCGGTTAACCACTACGATACACAGTCTTTCGCTAGAAAACTTACAACTGCAACTTCTTGAATCAGCGGACGGCAGAGAACCGCCGTATAAAGATTTCATGCTCAATCTCCACGAAAGAATGTTACCGATCCAGTGGGGATCGAACCCGCAACCTCATGACTGGTCACCAGCCAGTACGCAATGAACACTTAAGGAAACCAATGCAAAATTTTTCACGGGATCTATTTCTGCCTGCTCAAAAACAGATAACTGATTAGAGTCGAGCTTCAATAACTCGAACATGGACTGCTAATTCGAATTCGCACCTGAGTTCATAGAAATTCACCCGAGAGCTCAAGACATCCATATCTATGAGTATATTTAGGAGGTTTTCCTGATTTTATCTATAAAAGGTATGTTGTATGCACTCATTAGAATCGCCTCAATGTGGCGATTCTAATGAGTACATATAACATAACTTTATATTGTAGATGATAAAGATATTTTTGGTGATCCCCATTATGCCTCTTCACCGTGCACCAGTAGTTCGAACTATCTCTATTTCGAGCACACTTCAGGTCCCTATCGAAGTTTGACTGTAGTTTCTTCGAATGAGTGTCCGCACTTCTTGGAGTATTGAGGCGATTCAAACGCACATTCAAGAACGCAAAAAAAAACACCGACATTGCTCGAATTTCTGAGTTAAAGCTGCAAAACTCGCAATACAGTTGTGTTCTTGTGCAGCGCTATCAGAACCTCGGAAGGGACATACAAGTTATTTTACTATGTTGTGCGAACAAGATAATATCTTGTGCGCACAATATATTATCTTGTGCGAACAACATAATATCTTGTTCGCACAACTTTATATCTTAACAACTTATTATATATATTACATTAATATAACTCCAAGTGTTATAGGTCTTTTCGTCATGTTTCTGGTATACCCGATACAACAGCACAATGTCCATAGGTGTACCTAGCTTCAATTTTACAGCTTTCATACCCCACGAGATATCAGACACGAATATTTTCCATTTAAAGGTACATTGTAAAACCTATCAAGGGATTTAACTCCAAGAGTTATTTGGCCCTTGAATTCTGGGCCCTTGCCCCTGATTCACACAATACAGCGATCAACTGCCCATCAGTTAACAAAATTTTAACATTGCAAACCTAACAGTTGTTGAGAGAAACCCTAACAGTTGTTGAGAAAAAAACGTGACAAAATTTTATCTGATGAGGACGAACTGAATGACGGAAGGATGGATTGACGGAAGGAATGTCGGAAGGACAAATCAAATTCAACATAGGCTATGATAAATAAATATATTATGTCAGTTTAATAAGCCTGGCGAATGAAAGCACGGCATGTTGTCTTTCAAAGTAGTTTAAGCCTTGTGCAAACAAAATCTCGACAGCTTATGTCAATAGCTTTCTCTTTCTATCCACTTAGACATGACAATTAATGTGTTTACAAAGAAGATCAAGGAGGGATATTTAAAGATTAAACAATTAAATTCCACGACCAACTCAACGCTAGCTAACGCTTCTATCAAGGTGCCTTGAGTTTCTAACAACAATGCCAACACAAAGCAAAATAATGAGGATTGCAGGGAGGATGTGCATGTAGTTTGCTGTTTTGCCACGTTTCATCCTCAATATATAGACAGAGGGTACCTCTTGTGAGCCCAACTCCTCTTACTGTTCGCACAAATCATTTTCAAACGGTGCATGTGTTTTCTTTATGTATGAGGGTGTGTTTGTGTCCAGGATACAATTGTTAGATCATATTCCATGTTATGAACCTAGCCTTTTTCTGGGTACCTCTTGTTTGCAGATTTTTGTATGCAACATACATGTATGAGAATATGCATGTGCTTTCGATGAACTTCCTTTATTTATTTTATCTATCTGAAATAAACATTATTTTGTGTGTGTGTGTGTGTCGGGGGGGGGGGGGGGGGGGGTTGGCATCAATTTCGCCGAAGTTCAATGTATTTGTATCAACTATAACCCATATCCAAACTTGTTTCAAGACTTATCAAAACAAACATTCTGGTATTTCATAAAATTAGAAGCAAAATTATAGCCCCTATAGGCCCAGTTGGCCTGAACAACTCACCGGGGTGCTGCGTGTATGTGAAGCCATCTGGTTTCTGAGAAGATTTTGAAGGGTTTTACCATGGTAGCCTACTTGCCATGTAACCTCAACCATTTGAACAAACGTTTGATCCTCCATCCCATATGAAATTTGGCTTACATATGCCCAGCACTTATTTTTTAAAACAAAAAAAGTTTGTATTGGTATCTGGGTGACCATGGACCGAAGTCAATGTTACGAGATGGAATAGGAAACCTCTCTGGTGCTTATGCACATCTAAATTATTTTAATAGGTATATGGCAAGGCGGTGCGAGTGAAATATTTAAGGTGAAATACGGTAGGCAAAATATGCTGCTCCATGCACAAGTCATGCACATATCATACGATGTATGTATGAGTGGTTTGTGGAGATTTTTTTACCATACAGTTGGCCGCTATAAGGCTGCTTTCTATAAAATTTGCTTAAAAAGTCGCCAACCGCCAAACTGTGCCATATATAATTTTCATGCCCGTCTCGATGTTGTGGGTGTTCGTACAGACGGGAGTAATACCATTGATTTATAGGGAAGTTTCATCATTTTCCCCCTGGGGGAAATACTATTTTAACGTAAATCAATTATCTACTCGATTTTGCTATATGGCTATGATTGTGGATGGTATCTTCACTTTGCCTCGGTCTTAGCGAGCTAGCACGAGTATGCATGGTTTTCCGGTAGTATTCTTAGATATAAAAACCCTGAAGAACGAACATTATTCAGCAGCAGGTCAATTGCGAACAAGTGAACACAACATCGTGGCGGGACAGAGAATGAATATAGAACGGTATGTTAAATCTATGTTTAGTATTATTTTTTTGTGTGAACATGCTTGTAGGTTTTGGAGGGGTTTACTTCCAGTATACCCCCACTTTCTGAAGCCTATTCTGGATTCACGTTTGAAGCCTCTGTGGTGTAGTGATTAGGCTACTAGCTTTGCCAGCTAGAGGTCGCAGGATCGATCCCAGGCTTCACCAGAAGTAGAATGAGTCTTTTAAGCGAGGTCCTGTCTCATTCTGACCCTAGATGTTGGTGAGACGTAAAGTTTGGACACCCGCTCATTCTAGATTCATTTAGGCTTTTATAGACCCATTTTGTAGTATATAATTAATAAACGTCGGGTCACTTGTTCGATCCATAACTTTTGACAAGCAGTGGTTAGAAAACCGTGGTCCCGTCTCTATATGGTATTAGGTGTAGAGGGGACGTACAATTAAGACGGGTTTAACCATATTTTCATCAGGACAAACTCTTACAAGAGCCTGTCGGGTTATCCGTGATGATGAACCGTGATAAATTTGTTTTCACAAGCATGTTCATGTTGAGTAGAATAATTTTGTTCAAGAAGAATTACGAGTTCCTTATGCAATAATGCCGTTTCTGTTTGAGAACTCGGTTTGAACATGTATGTACATAAAAAGGACGTGATGAGTATTTGGTCGCCACACGTTATAGCGGCTTCAGCGGCGTGGATGACGTCAGCTGCGTCATCAGCGTCGCGAAGACGGTTATGAATGGTGCCTACCAAATACGGAAAGAATTTACGACAAACGGTGTTGATCCTTATGAGACACAAACAAATGTTGTGGAGAATAGATGAAAATCGTCCTGTTTTCAGTTTCTAGCTGTTGTCAATATAATGAATTTGTGAATAGCTATACTTTTTTGTTGGGAGCCGTGTCGCGGTAAAGGATATGAAATAGAGTTTGTTATGTTTCCTGTAATTGGCGGGTAACTAGGTAGCGCAAAGAGGTGGTCTGTTCAATTGCCTCTTACCTGTGCTAATGTAGTGAGCACGAATTTGATGAGTATTATGCTCAGTAGTAGTGAGCATTTAAGTAAGGAAACATAAACTTTGAGTATTCTTGTGTCAAGCGCTGGGTGCTGATAATTTGATGCACAGTCAAGTTGAGTTCTGCTGTGCAGTTATTTGTCGCATGCACTGATCAGCCTGTGTGTCTGGTCGGCGCATGCGCAATAACGGTATATGCATGAACATATTCTTACTTCTCCTGGAGGGGGGATCATGATATAGCATGTACGTTTCGTGAACTGTATTTTAGTCGATTATCGTAATTTGTAGGCACAACGATGTGTGGTGACCTGCTGCTCCCTGCGAGCAGGTACTGGTACGACGCCGTCGGTTTCGTGTCCAGCAAGGGCGGACAAAACCTAAACAGACCGTCGAGGCCATATTAAACAGGTCGTGGGAAACAACCTGGAGTCGATTGAAACGAAGAAGTGACCGGGACTTCAAGTTCGAATTATTCAATCGCGAATAATATAAATCAACTTGTGGTCGACAATAAGGTCGACAAATTAGTCGACAGCAGCACGCGAGAGGGGGTTCACCCTAAGTGAACTTATAATCTGGCCAGTCGCCTTTTTGTGTTGTTTCTTTTTCTTATTTTGTTGTTGTTTTTGTTGTTTGCTTCTATAGACATTCACGTCATCCCGATCCAAGCACAGAACATTGTTTTGCCTTCGGGGCGGACGTGATGAGCGGGCTATAGAAGCAAATAAATGTGATGTTTTGTGTTGGTATTGTTGTATATAGATACTGTAAATAATTCATGTCATGCATATGATATCTTGCTTGTGCCTTACCCCACAGCTGCCCGTACACCTGTCAGAGATCACGCTCGGTTGTCTTGTCAGCATGGGGGTTTGCGGGACGTCGTAAACATACATGTAACAGTCAATGTTTATCTTGTTTAGCTGATTGCATTTACCATCTCGTATGTTCAAGGGTAAAATTGTTTTCGAAAAATTATTTTCCCATACAAAAGCACAAGTGACCAAATTTAACCTTGGTGTAAAATCGGCCAAGACTAAACGAGACTCAATAAATTACAATGGACTGGAATTCTCAATGCTACATGCATAATTTCAAGGCAATTGGCCCACTGGCTCTAGAGAAAACGATTTTGTTTTACCACATATGGTCATGGAAGTCATCTGGACTCGATTCCGTAATACATGATAAATCAACCAACTATGCACCTTTCCATTCTTGAAACAATTGCGACGAAAATTTTCATAAATTAAATGGCAAATTGTAAAACCTATCGACGAAAATTTTCATTTTGGTTCCAGCAGATAAGGCCGCTAACAATGTGATCTTTGTTTGACGGCTCCACTATGTTAACACTCTTCAGCAAGAACTTAGTGGTACTTAGGCCTATGAACTGCAGCATTTGGCTGTAGAGAGGGCTTTTGTTGATGACCACATCTGTCATTCAGCCACCAAGTAAAGAAGGCCAAGACAAGCTTCCTACCTTATATTGGTTACCTAAACTTCATAAAAGGCCATACAAAGCACGGTTTATTGCACATTCAAGCTCTTGTACCACCACTGAACTCTCCAAACTATTAACTTCATGTTTTACTGATATCAAAAACATGTGATTAGATATTGCGACAAAGTCTTTGAAAGATCAGGTAGAAATCTGTTTTGGTCTATAAAATTCTAATGAAAGTTTAAATAAAATGAAATCCAGACGTTTTCGTGCTTCAAGTCTGTCTACTTATGATTTTTCCACCCTTTACACTACACTTCCCCACAATCTTATAAGAAAAACTAATGATTTAATTGAATGGACATTTCATAGGGAAGACTCCCTCTATCTTGCGTGTAATGTAAGAAATGCTTTTTGCACTTCTGAAGAGCATAAAAAATTATACTTTATGGTCATGTCAGAGTGTGTGAAGCTCTCACCTTTCTGCTTGACAATATTTACATTAGATTTTGTTTTGTTTGTTTGTATTGGAGTTTAACGGCCCAGTCAACACTATATAGGTCATTTTTGAGCCGGTCAGTTTACCTATCCACACTTTCCTGGGCAGGCTTATACGTAAGCGGTACAGTGCACATTCTTTCGCCATAAACTGACAACTGCCCTTCTTGAATCAGCGGAAGGGAGAGAATGACCGTAGAAAAGATTTCATGATCAATCTCCACGAAAGAATGTTGCCGACCCCGGCGGGAGTCGAACCCGCGTCCTCCTGATCACCAGTCAGACGCGCATCCGACTGAGCCAACGAGGCCGGCTACATTAGATTTTGTACTAGGTTATTTAGACAAGTTGTGGGTATTCCGATGGGCACAAATTGCGCACCCCTTGTGGCCGATCTGTTCTTGTTTTGTTATGAAAGAGACTTCATAATGAAAACCAATCTGAAATCATTGAAGCCTTTAGCTCTGCTTCAAGATATCTGGATGATTTGTTAAATATTGCCCATACCTATTTCGATCGTTTACCCCCAAGAACTTCAGTTAAATAAAGCAAATTCCTCTGATACCGAGGCCCGTTTTTGCATTTACATCTATCTTTTGTAGATGGGTTTTTTTCTTTCAAAATTTATGATAAATGCGATGATTTTGATTTTGAGATTGTACATTTTCCTTTCTTGGATGGTGATGTTCCTCGTGCGCCATTCATATTTCGCAATTAATTCGATTTGCCAGTCTCTAGTCATGTAACTGACTTCAACACTCGTAATAAATTATAAACTAATAAATTTCTTAATCAAAGTTATCGGCATCATAAACTACGCAAAGCCTTAGACGTCATTCCGATTTAATTTCAAAATTCAATGTTGGACTTAAATCTCTTCTGCAACAAGGTCTATCGGAATCCGAATTTTATGGTGACTTAATATATAAATTCAAAAATAATATTTAAATGCAATGACTCCAGCACCCAATTTCGTAAAATCATTCTTCGATTTAAAAAGATAGGGTACAACATAGATGTCATACGACAGACTGCGTGCATGATAGTTAACCCAATCACGGTTGATAACTTTGATTCCCTCTTTAATTGCACGCCGTCGGGTCAGGCCTCAAATTCTATGATGGTTCCAGCGTAAAGGCTTACTGAGAATTAGAGAGTATCTAATTTTATGTAATGTTGGTTGGTGCCTGATGCTCTGTCTCAGGTCGGGCCCATCGGAGTCTAACTGTTGGTCTTCTTTTGCTCCGGCATTTCAGTGGTTTCTTGCTGCCGTGTCTTCACCGTTGTTTCATATCTGTGGTTGTTTGATTTATGTGCTCATGGAGATCTGCACTGATGCGTTAGGAGGCCTTCATGCGGACTGAACAAATTATTTGTCTAAATCGCGACGGAAATAAGGGCGAGGATTGTGGCCATGTTAAATCGATTTAAGCCCCAGTGGAATTCGTTTCACTGACCGTTCCAAGGCGGTTCTTCTGTCGCAGTTTATTGTTGTTATGGTTTGCCTTTGAGTGTGTGTATCGCTTATATTATTTTGTTTTGGATAGCCAATTGGCCATTTTGTGGGAAAGTAACTGTCCTTTTGGCTTTCCGCTATTGATGTTTCAATTAGGGTCTAGTTATTTCATGTTTGTGTTTCTTCTCCTTTGGTGTGTCTGATGTGAGCTGTGGGTTAATTGTATCGATTCATGATAATTGCCTTGAAGAATTAGTAGAGATGAAAGTGGAGGACAGAGAAGAAAGAGGAAAATTAATGGAAGTGTAAATAACAACAGTCCCCCACTACCCTTACCTGCTACAAGGACAGCAGGACTTGTCCAACTGTAAGCCAATATCAGTTTGGCGCCCCAGTGACGCAAGTGCTTGGGCCAAGGTAAAGGAATGCCCTAAAGGACCTCTGAATACTCTATGAATCTACGAATTGTCAGTCACTGGCTGGAATAATTTCCGAAAAATGCAAGGTTTTGACATTTTCACATACAAAAGTCTAAGAGACCAAATTTGATCTTGGCCCAAAATAGATCATCTCATCTAGAGGTCAACTTTTGAACAGACTATAATTGGATTGAGTCCCTAACGCTACTTACCAAGTGTCATGACAACATCACAACCAACCCACTGTTTCTGAAGATGATGAGTTTTGAACGGGGGTGGCAAGGGTCATGGCAGCCATCATCTTGGTCATGCGATCTGGACCACGTGAACAAACTTTCTTTCCCCCGCCCATTGATGCTTCATATGAAATTTGACTTCAATCGGCAACTGGTTTCAGAGGAGATATTTGAAAATGTTGACAGACAGACAACAAGACTAATGAATACAGACAACAGACAGACAACGGAACCTTGCCATGCTATAAGCTCACCAACGAGCCTTCGGCTAAGGTGAGCTAACAAGGATAAAGGAAATTTGACCTATTGACCTAGTTTCTGACCCAGCGTGATCCAGATACAAATTGACCCCAAATGTTTTAAGATAAATATTCTGATATGACTTCCATTATGACGGAGTGGGCCGTTAGATAACAGTGAACATTTTGGAGAACTTGATCTCTAGAGACTAAAACGTAATAATACCTAAGAGTGAGCAAATTAAACCTTAGCCTTCCAATCGCAACAAAAATTGTCTAAAGCATAGTCTGCTGGACTATTTTAAAAGTCGTTACTGCAGACAGCAGATCTAGATCAGTCTGCTTCTTTGGGGATAGTCTGATCAGGATCCACACTATTTAGATGTAAGCAAAATTAGATGTAAGTAGGGTTTACTAAATACCCCCGAAACAGGACAATTCTGCTGAAACTTGATGCAAAAAGCCGTTTAAGTCCCAAGCTTTATTTTGCCAACATAAATTTTCACATCAAGATACTGAGTGGAAACACATTTTTGACATCATTTAAGGACAATAACTCTGCTGTAAATGGATGCAAAATGCCGTGTAACAATCCCAATCTGTATCTTGTCAACATAAATTCACATACCAAAATAGATCCTGCCCCACCCATCGGGGCTTGAAGGAATAGTTGGGCTGCATGATGCTTTCACGCAGAGCTGAAACCGACCACACACGAGTACTGTTAAACCGCTTAGAGGCTCTAAGCCTGCCCAGGCAAAGCAGTGCGAGTCAGACCGTCCATGCTTATAAACCCTATTGGTTTCATTGGGCGACAGGACATGAGAAGTCATTTCATCTCAATGTCGAGTAAAAGTCCCACAAATTGATAGCAACGTCTCTTTGACCTATACAGTGTTGACGGGGACTTTAAACTTCAAATCAAACAAACAAAACCAAATTATATCAAAATCCATCACTTATTTCTCAAGATATTGAGCAATAATAAATATTTGAGGTCATTATAGGGCTATATCTGCTGAAAACTGATGCAACAAGCCGTGTAACAGTCCCAAGCCATATCTTGCCAAAATAAATTCATATTCCAAATTTGATAACAATCCATCATTTCTCCCTCAAGATATGGAGAAAATGAACCGTTGAGGTCATTCAAGGGCCATAACTCAGCTGAAAATTGATGCAAAAAGCTGTGCAACAATCTCAAGCTATATCTTGCCAATATAAATTCAAAATCTATCATTTCTTTCTCAAGATATTGAGCGAAAACAAAATTTCAACATCATTTTAGGGCCATAACTGTGCTGAAATTGACACAAAATACTGTGCAATAATCCTATTTTTGTCAATATAAATTCATATTCCAAACTTGATCAAAATCCATCACTTCTTTCTCAAGATATTGAGCTGAAACAAATTCTTGACTTCATTCAAGAGCCATAACTCTGCTGAAAATTGATGCAAAATGCTGTGTAACAATCCCAAGCTAGATCTTGCCAACATAAATTCACATGGTTAATATGATCAAAGTAAATCTTATGTTTCTTAAGATATTGAACGGAAATGACATTCTGGTGTCAGACAAGGGCAAGAACTCTGTTGAAAATTGATACAAAAAGCTGTGCAACAATCCAAAACTAGAGGTTGTCAATTTGAATTCATAAGCAAAATTTGATCAAACTCCATTATTTATTTCTCAAGATATTGAGCAGAAACAAATTTTCGACACCCTTCAAGGTCCATATCTTTGCTGAAAATTGACACCAAATACCATGAAATAACCCAAGCTATATCTTGTCAACATAAATTAGCATACCAAATTGATCAAAATTCATCAATTCTTTCTCAAGATATTGAGCAGAAATGAATTTTTGATGTCCTTCAAGGGCCATAACTCTGATAAAAGTAGATGGAAAATGCAGCATAACAGTCGTTTCTTAACATATGGAGCAGAAACAACTTTTTGGTGTCAGGCAAGAGCCATAACTCTGTTGAAAATTGATGCAAAAGGCTTTGAAATAATCACATACTATAGGTTGTAAATATTAATTCATATGCAAAATATAATCAAAATCCATCAATTTGTTTTCAAGATATTGACTGGAAATAACAGACGGATGGATGGATGGACATGAAAACAGTATACCCTATACTTGGTATGCTGAGGTATAAATCATCATCATCATCATCATCAACAGATTTTTGATTAACATGCAGGTACAGATGCAACATCCACATATGTGGGCCCCCTTCCTGGTAGCTGGCTTGCTGCATGCATGGCAGATCTTACACCAGATCTCCAGGCCTGTCTATCAGGAGGATCGATAGCAGAGAGCTTCCATTCTCTGCAATCTCAATCTCTAAATATGTAAATAAGAGGGCCATGATGGCCCTGGATCGCTCACCTGATCCATTGAGTAACAAGTGGGCCCCGGGGAGGGCCATTATTGACCCCAGGGTTATAATGTGCATAATGTTGAGGGAGGTCTAAAAAGGTGAAGCTTCATACCAAATATCAACAAAGGCTATAATTTGAACAATCTTGGTAAAGGTCCACTAGATGAAGCTACACACCAAATATCAAAGACCTGGGCCTTGGGGTTTCAGAGAAGATCTTTTTAAAGATATTCCCTACATAAGCCTATGTAAAACCAAATGGTCACGTGGCGGGGGCATTTTTGGCCTCAGGGCTATAATTTAAACAATCTTGATAGAGGTCCACTAGATGAAGTTTCACACCAAATATCAAAGACCTTGGCCTTGCTGTTTCAGAGAAGAAGATTTTCAAAGATTATCTCAATATAAGTCTATGTAAAACCAAAGAGCCCCAGGGTGGAGGCATTTGTGGCCTGAGGGCTATAATTTGAACAATCTTGGTAGAGGTCCACTAGATGAAGCTCCATACCAAATATCAAAGACATGGGCCTTGCAGTTTCAGAGAAGAAGATTTTTAAAGATTTCCCTATATAAGTCTATGTAAAACCAAAGGGTCTCAGGGCGGCGGATTTTTGGCCCCAGGGCTATAATTTGAACAGTCTTGATAGAGGTCCACTAGATGAAATTTCACACCAAATATCAAAGACCTAGGCCTTGTGGTTTCATAGAAGAAGATTTTTCAAGATTTTCCCTATATATGTCTACGAGTCTATGTAAAACCAAAGGGCCCAGGAGTGGGGGCATTTTTGGCCCCAGGGCTATAATTTGAACAATCTTGGTAGAGGTCCACAAGATGAAGCTTCATACCAAATATCAAAGACCTGGGCCTTGCAGTTTCAAAGAAGATTTTTAAAGATTTTCCTATATAAGCCTATGTAAAACCAAAGGGCCCCTGGGCGGGGGCATTTTTGGCCCCAGCACTATAATTTGAACAATCTTTGTAGGGATCCACTAGATGAAGCTTCATACCAAATATCAAAGACCTGGGCCTTGCAGTTTCAGAGAAGAAAATGTTTAAAGATTTTCCCTATATAAGCCCATGTAAAACCAAAGGGCCCCGCGGTTGGGGCATTTTTGGCCCCAGCACTATAATTTGAACAATCTTGGTAGGGGTCCACTAGATGAAGCTTCATACCAAATATAAAAGACCTGGGCCTTGCGGTTTCAGAGAAGAAGATTTTTTTCAAGTTTTCGGTGAAAAAAAAATATTTTTGGCTCCTGTGGGCTCCTGTGACCTATATGTGCAACAGACCGGAACCATTTGAACAACTTTGAAAGGGGACCACCTAAGGATCATTCCTGTGAAGTTTGGTCAAAATCAGATCAGTGGTTTAGGAGGAGATGTCGTTTGAAGAAATTGTTTACGCACACACGGACGCACAACGGACAAAAAGTGATCCCAAAAGCTCACCTCGTCACTACGTGACGGTGAGCTAAAAAAAACAAGATATGTTAGTGAAACAAGAATATGTCCCAAGGCATGGTCATTTTTTTTTTTCAAAGTTGGTCACAGTTCAAAGTCAAGGTCACAGGTCAAGATTTTGGGTGTGAGTGGAAAGCCCTTGGTCCAAGGAAATTACATGCCGAATATGAAGGCTCTATCTTAAACAGTTTGAAAGTTTTGAACAATAATATTTTTTCTTTAAAGTAGGTCATAGGTCAAGGTCACAGGTAAAAACAAATTGGCTTCTCTTGTCACAAGGAACCTACATGTCAATATGAAGGCTCTATCTTAAAACGATTCAAAAGTTATGAACAATTTTATTAGGTCTTTTAAGTAGATCAAAGGTCAAGGTCATGGTAAAAATATTTTGCATGAATGTAAAGCTCTTATCATAAGGAACCTACATGTCAAATATGATGGCCCTATCCCAAACAGTTTGAAAGTTATGACCAAAATGTTATTTTTTTCTTTCAAGTAGGTCAAAGGTCAAGGTCACATGTCAAAATTATTTGCATGAATGTAAAGCTCTTGTTACAAGGAACCTACATGCCAAATATGAAAGCTGTATCTCAAACAGTTCAAAAGTTATGACTAATTTTAACTTTCTCTTTTATGTAGGTCAATGGCCAAGGTCACAGGTCAAATTTTTTTGTGTGAATGTAAAGTTCTTGTCACAAGGAGCCTACATACAAAATATGGAGGCTGTATCTCAAATGATTCAAAAGTTATGGCCAAAATGTTATTTTTTTATTTTAAGTAGGTCAAGGTCAAGGTCACAGGTCAAATTTTTTGCATGAATGTAAAGCTTTGTCACAAGGAACATGCATGCCAAATATGAAGGCTGTATCTCAAGCGGTTCAAAAGTTATGACCAATGTTATTTTTTTCTTTAAAGTAGGTCAAAGGTCAAGGTCAAGGTCACAGGTCAAAATGTTTTGTGTGAATTTGAAGCTCTTGTCACATGGAACCTACATGCAAACTATGAAGGCTGTATCTCAAATGGTTCAAAAGTTATGACCAAAATGTTATTTTTTTATTTTAAGTAGGTCAAGGTCACAAGTCAAAATTTTTTGCATGAATGTAAAGCTTTTGTCACAAGGAACATACATGCCAAATAAGCTGTACCTCAAGCTGTTCAAAAGTTATGACCAATGTTATTTTTTCTTTTAAGTAGGTCAAAGGTCAAGGTCACAGGTCAAATTTTTTGCATAAATGTAAAGCTCTTGTCACAAGGAACCTTCATGCCAAATATGAGTACTCTATCTCCAACGGTTCAAAAGTTATGACCAACGTCCACGCACAATCCAACAAACAAACAGACAGGGCAAAAACAATATGTCCCTGCTATAGCTATCGGGGACATAAAAATTGCTAAGAGACACAACAGACAACAAAAGAAGACAATATTTTCAGGTGCGTTTTCTGTTTGGTATTGTAAGTGTTAAAAATTAACGACACAGAACAAACAGAAGGTGGACACAGGGTGATCGCTTAAAAGTCTATACCACTAGTTGAGCACTTTGAGTGCCCGTGTTCAGATGCGCTAACAAAAATATTGTATAGATAGCATGAAGGAAACACATGCAATGTTTCAAAACAATAGGTACAAAACTGTAAGGGGAGTTGTGTTCCTAAGACACCCATGGCAAAATATTGACAGATGGATGAAAGGACAGACAGACAAACAGATGGAAACTTGCACGCCTAAGTCTTCCTGCATGTATAAAGTGGACATGGGTGAGTAAAAAAAATCACTGTTTACAATATTCGAACAGCCATAACTCTAAAAGTAGATCTGCCGGAGGTATGGTTTTTGCCTCTTACATATCATTGCATGGTGCTTTACATGTTTGTAAGGTTTTATGAAAATTCTCAAACAGTTTCCAAGTTACAGAGTGGACATGAGTGAACCACAAAAGTCACTAATTTCAATGTTCAGTAGGTAAACCAGAGTTAAGACTCGAGTCTCCTGTATGTCTTTTAAAGGTGCATTACTGAGCTATCTGGAAAAAATGCTTCCAAAAATAAATTACATATAGCCGGTATTTTTCTTTAAAACAATAAAAATGAATGCATTTTATGCAAAAATGCGAACAATTATGATGACAGGTAAACGAGTTTGAGAGGGATTCCCTAACTACGTTTCGAACACAGATCTATTTTTAGTTCGTGACAAAAATAGAATCTCCATATATGACATTATGCGACGTTCATTTTTGGCCTTGTCTGCTTAGGCCATGCCTGAATCGGAAAAAATATGACGCTGAATACCATGCCATAAGTAACGACACTCAGAGACGATACTGTAGCCATGAATGTGTAAAGTGACAGATTTATTTTTAGAACAGAAATTCCGAACACATGTTCAGATCGAAGGGTAAACACGAATGAAAGCGACCATTTTCAAAAAGTTCTGAAGCTGTATTTGGCTCCAAAAGTGAACACATGACAAAGGAGTATGCATTGAAGATAAAAACCAGAAAAAAAAATTTGAGACCCGGTAGCTCAATAATGCACCTTTAATGGTGCTCTACTTTTCTTTTAACATTCCTTGGAAATATCTTATGTTACAGTGCAGATATGATTTGTGAGGGACAGACAGAGTGGCAAAAATAATGTCTCCCCAACCTTTCAGGTGGAGACATAATTTCAATTTCAATCTATTTTACATGTGTTTTTATGTTCCAGTCAACATTATTTTGGTCATTTAGGAGACATTACTTCCGATATTGTGAGCCAAACTGCCCGAATAAGCTGCTAGAGTTTAATGGATGGGTCGTATCGTATCATTTTTCCTGAGTAGACTTAGACGGTTAAAGCAATTTACCAGTACTCAACAATTCTGTTGGTTTCAGCTCTGCAGCCCAATCTATTTCTCAACCCCAAGATGGGCAGAGGCACACAATTATGGATGTGTTAGCAAAGTCGAAATACAGTTCGTGGCCAAGGAGGGACAACCTGTGGGGTATTCTTTAAAAAAAAATAATACACTACAGCCAAGCAATCTGTTTTATTTCAACAAACAAATGTTTTGCATTGCAAATTGTCAAAAAGTAAGTGTCTAAAGGCTTGTGTAACCTTAATTAGAGTCAATACTGCACAAAAGCTGTTGTAGAAGCAGTGAAAATTAAGGTTTAGAAGTCCATACATTTACGCCATCGTTTGATAAAAACCTAGAATATGACCTGTGTGACCAGCAAAGGTTCAGATCAGCCTGAAAATCTACCCAGAAAGGCAAGACTTTCATTTCTTTGGATAGCCCAAAGGCTGTAGAAAACATGCCATCACTAATGACAGGCTGAGCTGGCTGCTCTGAGTCTTCGCTGGTTGCACAGGCCTAATATAGGTTTCTTTATGCACTTGCACCTTTGTTTTGATTTTCAATGTCCTGTGCAACCATTTAACCCTTATCCTGCATAACATGACAACCCTTTTCTTTGTAAGCAGTGAAAATCAGAAGCCATCTGTCACTTTTTTAGAAGCCACCTGGTCCAGTTGTTCAAAACTAACAACCTCGTTAGTTAACAAACTGATAAAACTTTGATCATTTAATAGTGCAAATATACTGACATTTTTGCTGAAAAAAATGTGAGTAGCTTTTGCATATGCAAAAGCTACTCACATTTTTTCAGCAAAAATACCAACATTTTAGATATTGTACCAGCTGGAACAGTTAACTATTTGACCACTAACAAGCTTGTTAAGCTAACAAGGGTTTGGACAACAGGTCCCTGATCATTAAATCAAGTACACGTAATTTGATTAGAAGATATTTAGCAATGGGTGTAGATAAATTAGTTTGTTCTGCAGGGTAAGTGTCGACTGGTCATACATGCCAAATCCTTTTTGTGTGGACAGGCTGAATTTAATCAATCACCCAACACCAGTAACATAACCCCTTCTCCACATAAAGTGGACATGTTAACCTGGTGATTTATTTCCATTTTTGCTGTAAATTCTAATATTTTGCAAGGTCAATTCAAACAATTAGGTGATAACTGTATTTAAAATTGTCATTTGTGGAGTTGAGTCATTTGTTTGCCGACGCCTCAGCTTATAACAAAATTTCCAACTGTATAAACCACGTTTTATCTCCACAAATGACAATTTTCAGTACAGTTATCCACATTTTAATCCCCATTCTGGTGTCTTTTTTTGTTTCAAAATTGTTCTGTTTGCTCCAACTGGCAAGCATTGTCAGCTGTGTAATACCAATCACCCATCAATGAATAGTAACATACATGATGATGTTGAGTTACCAAGAGTATACGGCAGACTATACTTGCAGAATATACATTGAAAATGTTTGAATTTTATCATTATTTGACTTCAGACCTTGCATTACATTCATAAAGTGCATTAGAATTTTCTATATACAAATAAAACCTTTTGCCCCTCCCCCAACTAATTCTCAAACACAAAATGATTGAAAGCAAACAACAAATATAGGTCTAGCCTACAAACACATATATGTTAAAACAAATGGCAAAGTATCTATATTGCACCGGTTGTTCCCTCACTGGAGAAGCGCACCTTCATGTAAATTATTCACAAAATAGATCTACATGTTGTTAAAGTTCACATGACAAATATCACACAATGTAAGAAAGCAATTTATATCTACATGTAACTCACACACATCAACCTCATTAGAACACTGTCTTTTATAACACAGTCTTGGATATAACACAGGTTCAAGATGGATCACAAAAATGTATAGATTATATAGAAAAATGACCATATATGGTCATTTTTCTATATAATCTTTTCATTTACCATATATGGTCATTTTTCTATATAATCTATACATTTTTGTTTGGACATATTTGTTTGTTTGTTTGATTTGAGGTATAATGTCGCCGTCAACACTGTAAAGGTCATTTTGGAGACGTTGCTTCCAATTTTGTTGGACTTTTACCCGTCACTGAGATGAAAAGACATCTCAAGCACTGCTGCCCAATGAAACCAATAGGGTTTATAAGCATGGTCGGTCTGGCTCGCACCACTTTGCCTGGGTAGGATTAGATACTCTAAGCGGTTTACCAGTACTCGTGTGCTCTGCGTGGAAGCATCATGTAACCCATCTATTTCTTTAAGCCCCAATGGGCGGGGGCTGATCTAATGCTCTGGTATTGTTGCTTGAAAAATGTGAGTAGCTTTTGCATTTGCTAAAGCTACTCACATTTTTTTTCAGCAAAAATACTAGTATATTTGCCTTATCAAATGATCAAAGCTTTAACAATATAACAACTAACAACAGTGTTAGTATTGAACAACTGGGCACAGGCCGAAATAATCACCGCCTCCGGGGATCAAACCAGGGGCCTCTAGCATCAGAGGCAAGTGCACTAACCACTGAGCTATCACGCTCCTATAATTAACTGTCTTATCAGTATTACCTAGCGATTTCGTAACTTAGCATCAATTTATTGGTCTCTCTGCGGTATTTTATGGTCAAACAGATAAGAAATGTGTGGAAATGTGATACCCCACTTACCTGACTTATATATAGTATTGGTCGGGAAGGTGTGGGTGGGGGGGGGGGGCAATTTCTCTAAGAGCAAAGCATGGCATGAATCTTTTTTAAATAGTGGTTTTAGTCAACAATCATTATCAGGATGGCAAAGTATTGCTTTTGATGAGACTGCTCATACTAAGCCATCTCATCTGGATCTACACTGTTTGCATAAGTCACTAAGTTACCAAACAAAATGCACATCTGCATAGAATAGTGCAAATACATGCTAAACACTTTTCAAAAGAATCTGACAAAACAAATCTTGGAGAAGCTGCCGAAAGAAGTAATACAAATGGAAGTTCTCAGTTCATCCATTTCATACTGGAAACCACAGAGCCAGCCATTGCCAAACAGTGCAGGCCCATAACAGATGACACAGATTGCAGAGTCTGCTCTGGGCCTGCACTGTTTGCAGATAGTTTAACCATTTTCTAAATGAATTGCCTGACACCACTAAATTCTAAAATACAGTGAAATTCCACTATTAAGACCACCTAAAATTAAGGCTAATTCTGCTTTAAAAAGCTTTATATTTTGAAGGGTGCATGTATTCCTTCTTCACATTTTCTGCATACAATGTCCTCTGGTCAGGAACCACCTTTGGGACTGTTCAAAAGGGGTATCAAAGACCACTTTTGAACAGTCCCAAAGGTAGTCTTAATAAAGGAATTTTTACTGTAGATTCAAGCAGTATATATAAGGTGGAAGTTTCCATTCAGTAGAACAAGAGGGTCATGATGGCCCTGGATCGCTCACCTGATCCATAGAGTAACAAGTGGGCCCCGGAGAGGGCCATTATTTACCCCAGGGCTATAATGTGCATAATGTTGAGGGAGGTCTAAAAAGGTGAAGCTTCATACCAAATATCAACAAGCAAATTCGTTGAATTGATATCCCCCGCCGAATGGGTTTTTCGTGTAGAATGGCAAGAAAATATATCTGGCCAAAATTGAGGATGGTTCTAAGAAGCAAACTAGAGACAATGAGGAAGGGCCCCGCTGAACATTTACTCCCTGGATGAGAGGCTGTACCCTGACCTACTGACCTAATTATGTGTAGAGATTAACTTGTCTGTCAAAGTTGAGGTTTATTTACCTGTTATGTGGTTTCAAGGATACCAAAATAAAATTCGCGAATATTAAAAAAACCCGATATAATCACCGAATAGACAAAATTCCTCAATTTCAATCATTTAAAGGGAAATAACTCTGGATAAAAAAGTCAATCCAGGTAAATCCGAAAAAAAATTGCGCGTGCATCACGGCAGCATAACAATACATATTTATTTCAAGTTTCATTTTATTCCATGCAATAGTTGCTGAGAAGCGGTTCCAGACAAAGTGAGACAACGAAAAATCCAGAATTTTAATCATTTAAGGGGCCATAACTCTGGGTGTAAAAAGTCAGTCCGAAAAAAATTTGTGCGTGCATCACCACAGCATAATAATACATATTTATTTCAAGTTTCATATAATTCCATGCAATAGTTGCTGAGAAACAGTTCCCGACAAAAAAGTGAGACGACGAAAAATCCAGGATTACAATCATTTAAGGGGCCATAACTCTGGATGTAAAAAGTAAATCCGGAAAAAAAATGCGCGTGCATCACCACAGCATAATAATACATATTTATTTCAAGTTTCATTTAATTCCATGCAATAGTTGCTGAGAAACGGTTCCGGACAAAGTGAGACGACGAAAAATCCAGAATTTCGATCATTTAAGGGGCCATAACTCTGGATGTAAAAAGTCAATTCAGAAAAAAATTGCGCGTGCATCACCGCAGCATAATAATACATATTTATTTCACGTTTCATTTAATTCCATGCAATAGTTGCTGAGAAACAGTTCCGGACAAAGTGAGATGACGAAAAAATCCAGAATTTCAATCATTTAAGGGGCCATAACTCTGGATGTAAAAAGTCAATCCGAAAAAAAAATTGCGCGTGCATCACTGCAGCATAATAATACATATTTATTTCAATTTTCATTTAATTCCATGCAATAGTTGCTGAGAAACGGTTCCGGACAAAGTGAGACGACGAAAAATCCAGAATTTCAATCATTCAAGGGGCCATAACTCTGGATGTAAAAAGTCAATCCGAAAAAAAATTGCGCGTGCATCACCACAGCATAATAATACATATTTATTTCAAGTTTCATTTAATTCCATGCAATAGTTGCTGAGAAACGGTTCCGGACAAAAAAGTGTGACGGACGGACGGAAGGACGGACGGACGGACAGACGGACAACGTCAAAACTATATCCCTCCGCCTTCGGCGGGGGATAATAAAGGCTATAATTTGAACAATCTTGGCAAAGGTCCACTAGATGAAGCTACACACTAAATATCAAAGACCTAGGCCTTGCGGTTTTAGAGAAGAAGATTTTTTTAAAGATATTCCCTACATAAGCCTATGTAAAACCAAATTGCCCCTGGGCGGGGGCATTTTTGGCCTCAGGGCTATAATTTAAACAATCTTGATAGAGGTCCACTAGATGAAATTTCACACCAAATATCAAAGACCTGGACATTGCTGTTTCAGAGAAGAAGATTTTCAAAGATAAACTCTATTAAAGTCTATGTAAAACAAAAGGGCCCCTGGGCAGGGGCTTTTGTGGCCTGAGGGCTATAATTTGAACAATCTTGGTAGAGGTCCACTAGATGAAACTCCATACAAAATATCAAAGACATGGGCCTTGCAGTTTCAGAGAAGAATACTTTTAAAGATTTCCCTAAATAAGTCTATGTAGAACCAAAGGGTCTCTTCGCGGGGGCATTTTTGGCCCCAGGGCTATAATTTGAACAATCTTGATAAGAGGTTCACTATATGAAATTTCGTACCATTATCAAAGACCTAGGCCTTGTGGTTTCAGAGAAGCTTTTTCAAGATTTTCCCTATATGTCTATGTAAAACCAAAGGGCCCCGGAGCGGGGGCATTTTTGGCCCCAGGACTATAATTTGAACAATCTTGGTAGAGGTCCACAAGATGAAGTTTCATACCAAATATCCAAGACCTGGGCCTTGCGGTTTCAGAGAAGAAGACTTTTAAAGATTTTCCCTATATAAGTCTATGTAAAACCAAAGGGCCCTGGGACGGGGGCTTTTTTGGTCCCAGCACTATAATTGGAACAATCTTGGTAGGGGTCCACTAGATGAAGCTTCATACCAAATAGCAAAGACCTGGGCCTTGCAGTTTCAGAGAGGAAGATTTTTAATGATTTCCCCATATAAGCCCATGTAAAACCAAAGGGCCTCAGGGCGGGGGCATTTTTGGCCCCAGCACTATAATTTGAACAATCTTGGTAGGGGTCCACTAGGTGAAGCTTCATACCAAATAGCAAAGACCTGGGCCTTGCAGTTTCAGAGAGGAAGATTTTTAATGATTTCCCCATATAAGCCCATGTAAAACCAAAGGGCCTCAGGGCGGGGGCATTTTTGGCCCCAGCACTATAATTTGAACAATCTTGGTAGGGGTCCACTAGGTGAAGCTTCATATCAAATATCAAAGACCTGGGCCTTGTGGTTTCAGAGAAGAAGACTTTTAGAGGTTTTCCCTATATAATCCAATGTAAAACCAAAGGGCCCCTGGGCGGGGGCATTTTTGGCCCCAGCACTATAATTTGAACAATCTTGGTCGGGGTCCTCTAGATGAAGCTTCATACCAAATATCAAAGACCTGGGCCTTGTGGTTTCAGAGAAAAAGATTTTTCAAGTTTTCCGTGAAAAAAATCTACTTTTGGCTCCCCTGACCTAGATGTGCAATGGACTGGAACCATTTGAACAACTTTGAAAAGGGACCACCTATGGATCATACCTGTGAAGTTTGATCAAAATCTGATCAGTGGTCTCGGAGAAGATGTCGTTTGAAGAAATTTTTTACGCACGGATGCACACACGACAGACAAAAAGTGATCCCAAAAGCTCACCTCGTCACTACGTGACGGTGAGCTAAAAAGAGGTTTAAAGAGGCATAATTGTGTCAAAATGACCAGACCAAAAACTTAAAACCCAGTTTCAATTATACTGCTCAAAAATGACCAGACCAAACACCTGAAACCCAGTTTTAACAGAATACTGCTCAAAAATGACCAGACCAAAAACCTGAAACCCAGTTTCAACAGAATACTGCTCAAGAATGACAAGACCAAAAACCTGAAACCCAGTTTCATCAGAATACTGCTCAAGAATGACCAGACCAAAAACCTGAAACCCAGTTTCATCAGAATTCTGCTCAAGAATGACCAGACCAAAAACCTGAAACCCAGTTTCATCAGAATACTGCTCAAGAATGACCAGACCAAAAACCTGAAACCCAGTTTCAACAGAATACTGCTCAAGAATGACCAGACCAAAAACCTGAAACCCAGTTTCAACAGAATACTGCTCAAGAATGACCAGACCAAAAACCTGAAACCCAGTTTCAACAGAATACTGCTCAAGAATGACCAGACCAAAAACCTGAAACCCAGTTTCATCAGAATACTGCTCAAGAATGACCAGACCAAAAACCTGAAACCCAGTTTCAACAGAATACTGCTCAAGAATGACCAGACCAAAAACCTGAAACCCAGTTTCAACAGAATACTGCTCAAGAATGACCAGACCAAAAACCTGAAACCCAGTTTCAACAGAATACTGCTCAAGAATGACCAGACCAAAAACCTGAAACCCAGTTTCAACAGAATACTGCTCAAGAATGACCAGACCAAAAACCTGAAACCCAGTTTCATCAGAATACTGCTAAGGATACAAATGAAACTGACACAAGAAAAGGGACAGACAGCTGCATAGACAAAGATGCACACATACATACACACACTTTAGGGTCACTGAAGTGTATATTTAATTCCGGTAACATAACATCAGATGACTTTGAAATAAGCATCCTAGTTACCGTCAGATCCTGTACCATTTATGTCATATCATATATAACTCATGAACGATGAATCTGTTTAAACCAACACATATGATCCTACTCAATATGAAATTCAAACTTTTTGATTGCAATGTTTTGACTATATCAAACTTTTTGATTGCAATGTTTTGACTATATGAAACAGTACATTGACTAAATAAAAAAGGTACACCTAAACCTTTTTATAACACTGTTCATTATAACATGGTTTTGGATACAATGACCTACAGATGAATCCAAAAATGAAAATATGACATAGAAAAATGATCATAATATTATGTGATCATTTTTTCTGTACAATCTATAAATGATAGTTTGGATATATTGTGGTAGTTAAACTAACATGTCCGCCCCCACCCATCGGGGCTTGAAGAAATAGATAGGCTGCATGATGCTTCCACGTAGAGCTGAAACCGACCCCACACGAGTACTGGTAAACCGCTTAGAGGATCAAAACCTGCCCAGGCAAAGCGGTGCTAGTTGGACCGTCCATGCTTATAAACCCAATTGGTTTCATTGGATGACCAGGCTTGAGGTGTCATTTCATCTCAATGTCAGGTAAAAGTCCCACAAAATCGGAAGCAAAGTCTCCAAAATGACCTATACAGTGTTGATGGGGACGTTAAACCTCAAATCAAACCAACAATAACTAACATGTTTTGACTTTTGACCCAAACAACAGTGTTTTAAAGGGGTTGTTGTGTATTTAAAATTAAACACAACTATAAAACCATCAGCGTAAATTGGTGGTATGAATATTAAAAGGCAAATACTGTACACAATAAGTTATCAATCAAATCTAGTCAAGTGATCAAGAAAAAAAAATAAAGGCAGGGACAAGAAGGTAATGTTAAAACAAAGGATCATGCAAGTCCATTCAGAGAACAAAAGAAAGTAACCTAAATTTGTGATAATTTCCTCACATCTACTACAACCATAGATCCAAGATACTCATTAGAACCACCTCATTGAGCACCCAAAATATACGCTTTCTAGTGCCAACATTAAGAAAATAATGTATACCCTTGTAAACTCCATGTTCCCGATATACAGCCGAGTAAACAAGGGTATTCATTACACAAATGTGTTTACCTGATGAAAATAAAATGAAATCTCCTAGACATTATTATTTATACTAAACAAATTAATAAATACAATATGAAATCTCTGTAAAATCTAATTGTGAGTTTAGAACCCGACAATCACCTTCACACCCTCATTTGTGAGCTCTTAGCCCGACAAAATCTGGGAAAACAAATAATTTAACCCAATTGTAATATGTCCATACTGATAAAAATATGTACAAATCAGAAAAAAGTTATACTTTTGCTGATAATGGAACTCTCAACCATTAATCCATTTTGTACTTGAAACCCTAAAATGTGTAAATTAGATAACACACCTATGTGATAAAATAGTACCTTTCTTATCTAAGGACTTCTGATGAAAATGTCAATAATTACTTTTTTCGTAGTCCAAAAATAGATTATGGGTGCTTATTAGACCAACCCCATGGAGGTGGTTCTAACGAGTATCCTCAATCTACCATATGTGTTAAAGCCAAAATTATGGTTTTCATGCATACCCCATTAACCCTTGTCTATCTATATAAAGTGGGGTTAACATTTGTGTTCATTACACAAACTTGTTAACGTTATGTTTTCTTTTCCTAAAACCAAGACCAAACAAAGATTTTTGGTGCTTATTAGACAAGCTTAAAAAGGAACCATCAGGAAAACACGCCTATATAATTTTAACCCCCTTGAACCTCACTTTTATATAGTAAAACTGGGGTTTACAGGGGTAAACTTTATTTTTCTTATTTCTGCTCTAAAATATAGATTGTTGGCAGAGCTCTCACTAGGATTTTGAAAACAGGATTCCAGGAATCCTTCCTTGTAAAAAGTTGGATTCACAGGTAAAAAGTTGGATTCCCATATAGAAAGTTGGAGTTCTGATCTTGATTGCGCATAGAACATAGACAAAAATGTCTTATCAGGCTACACATCCATATGAATAACTGACGTGTAGATTGTGGGTACTTGTTAGAACTGTTTCACTGATGTGTCTAAGAAGCAGCCACAATCTGATGTTTTGTAGAAATATTAGGAAAATAATGTATACCCCAGTAAAACCCACTCTCCCCACCCCCCCAAAAAAAAAAACAAAAAAAAAACATGCAGTTGCCTCAATTTATTCTCACACTTCTAGCCAAATAATGCCATATCATAAAAATCATGTTGTGTTAGGATAACAACAGATATAATGTAAACCCAGATCAGAAAAGAAGCATTCTATACAGCCATGTTTGTGCTTTCAAATTCGGACGTACATGTACGTGAAACTTGCTCAAAATTTTGTGAACAAATACGTAGGGCAAGCATCCTAACTAAGTCTGACTTCCTGTAATTGTTAAAAATGATTGCATTTTGAAGAATTACAGACATTTAGGACACCAGTAAACATCGAAACACTCTTTGACCGAGCGATAAAAAGTAGGATTGTGTAGTCACAAAAATACATGACATTGGTAATTTGTCAATTATAGCGTCTTCGCCGTAACCCTGGTTTAACCAAATGTGATATTTTACCGACTAATGTTAATCCGTTGATGGTTCATGCTCACATCAATCAGTGAACTAATTAATTGTAATCCGTAATAACACAGGGATTGGCTCAGCTAGATCAAAAGGTACAATCATTTTTAACACGTGCCGCAAAATACCTGTCAATATGTGGCACGTGTGCTTTCAACACAAAAAGCAGTGCCACATTTGATCTTTTACTGGTATTGCGTAAGCGGCCTAAATTAGCTTCTGATTTTACCGCTTCTGTAATTTTGGACAAGTGTCGCAATAAAAACATGCGTACATAAGAATCGGCGATAGTGAATTTTACGTGTACAACGGCAAAAATTGGCGTAAAATACGCAGAATCCTGCGTTTCCGAGAGCTCTGTGTTGGTACTCGTTAGATCCGCCTCATCAAGGCGGTTCTTACGAGTACCCATCACGTTAGAACCCCCTCATCAAGGCGGTTCTAACGAGTACCCATAATCTATATTTTGAGCAGAAATAAGAAAAATATCACAATTTTTCATCTCAAAATTTTCATTTTTTTTCGGTGATATAGGTTACACCGTATTTGTATAGGCATGTTTTCGTAATGACAATCTATACTTCTTCTGAACAAAACAAGATAACTTAGTGTACCTTATAAACAACAATGTTAACAAAATGGCATGAACAACAAAAGTAGTTATCGACTCTCAGAAATTTTCCAATCCACAGTAAAATTAAAGATAAAATTTGCATAAAACACGTCTATTTGCATGCATTAGATCTTACAAAGCAATCATATATATGTAGTATGAGCATACCCAAATACATGATATGTCTACCAGAGTTACCATAAGTATTCGGAGAAGTCATCACGTGAACAAGTCCTTGCAATGAACGCCCCACTAAATCCATTTTATATAGAGACAAGAAAAACGCCAAATGGCATTATGGACGGGTTTTTCAGGGTTGACCAAAAGGTAAACCGGTACCGCCCGCACGGACATCGCTATTCTAAAGGACGAAATTTTTGTTGAAAAACCCGTCCAAAGTATACATTATTTTTCTTATTTCATGGCAAACTGTATAGACTCTGATCAGACACTGCATTGTGCAGCATCTCATATGGGTCTACACTATTTGCTCAGGGCTGTCTGTCCATTTGTGTAGCTAAGTTTACCTCATGGTGAGAGGTAGGGACTAACTTTCCATCACAGGTCCTGTTGTATGATAGTCCAGTACAATTATGATAATACACCTATGAGACATAGTGCATTTCTTCACAGGACCAAAATGGCTACATTTCTGATGGAAAGCCATGATATTCTTCTTGTCATCACGTGAACAAGTCCGTGAAATGAAGACCCCCTAAACCCCACTTTATATAGAGAAAACTGGGGTTTACGGGGGTATACTTTATTTTTCTTATTTTTGCTCCAAGACATAGGTTGAGGGTAATCGTTAGAACCGCCTCACTGAGGCGGTTCAAACGAGTACCCTCAACCTATGTTTTGAGCATTTAGAACAAAAATATCAAGGATTTTCATCAGAATACTGACTACAGTATTTGTAGTCATTTTGGAGATGTGAAAAACGCATGGGCTATTTATCATAATGTTACACTGCAAACATAGGTTTGAGTGCTTGTTAGAACCGCCTTATTGAGGTGGTTCTAATGAGTACCTACAACCTATATCTTGGAGCAGACATAAAAAAATAATGCATACCCCTGTTAACCTCAGTTTTCTCTATATAAAATGGGGTTTAAGGGGGTGTTCATTTTGTGGACTTTTTCACATGATGCAATTCTGATTCTGTCCAAATGCATATGGTAAATATGGTAGTTCAGACAAAAACTTAGTGTGAGAAACTTCTATCTTTCATGGCATTTGTGATACTTTCTCATTATCCTATGTATGCTGGTTGTTTGCGTTTATTAGAATCTCGGAATTGGGGCAGTTCTACCAAGTACCTGAGTTTTTCAACGGAAGTAAACAAAAGCAAATTGGGCCCCGTCAAGCGATTTTGGTACTTATCGCCTATGCGAGCAGCGAAGGTTCAGGCGAGCCTGCGCATCCGTGCAGTCTCGCCAGAACCTTTGCTGCTCGCTCATACAAGCAGTGAATCAAGAGGAACCTTCAGACAGAAAGCCATATCCCTGGCCCCTATGAATGGCTGGGCATGCGCAGTTAAAATTTGTCATGACGGAATGCTCGAAGACCCAAATTCGATTGGCGGGGCTCAATTAATCTATGCCCTTGCACACTCTACTTTTCCTGTCCAAAAAGTTTTTGTTTGTTCAGGAATTTTGTTTTCTGGACTTGTTGATTATAACTTATTTTTCTTGATTTTTGTACAAATAACAATAAAATAACAACATATTAAAACATTCAGTTCCCCCACCCACCTTCACCAAAATGGCACAAGTATAAAATATAACAGTATATAAAATATCACAGATCATTCTAAACCATCTCAGTTTGAGCAATGATGTGATTAAAATAATAACCATGTCACTGAGACAAATACAAAACATATAAATCATACATATATGAACATGAAACATAAATATGTAAGTATGCACAAAGTGTAACATCTGTTTTTGTGTGTGTTACTAGTCAGCAATGTATTGCTCATATGACTTTACATGGCTGTCAAATTAATGTCAAGTCAGACTATCATTTTTTCAAGGAAAATAATTGATACACTTTCATGCAAGGAAATTCTTTCAAAAATAGTTTTGTCTTACCTTTTAACTTGGATCTACTCTTAAAGTAAACATTTCATCTCTATGTTGGATAAAAACCCCACAAAATTGGAAGCAAAGTCTCCAAAATGGCCTTCACAGTGTTGATGGGGATGTTAAACCTCAAATCAAACAGACAAACAAACAAACTCTTAAAGTAAAGAACAACTCCTTAGAAGCATTTCTTTTCTTTAAGATTCTTTTAAGATTAGAACCCTCCATGGTAAAAATGACTTAAAACACGTCAGGTGTAACAATTTTCCTTAACGCTTATCCTGCTGAATATTTTAATTAGCCACACCCATTTCTGACTAGCAGCCAATCAGATTGCATGATATAATGTTTTTGTTCAAATTCACAAAATTTATGACAAACAGTGTAGATCCTGATCAGATGTCTTCTGAAGAAGCCATCTGAACTGGATATACACGGTTCACAAAGGTAGGGGTTGTCCTGAACAGCAGGATGAGGCTTAATATTAACATTTCTTATCCAGCCGCTGAAATTGTACAAACTGTCTTTACAAGGTGTCAATTTAAGAAAATAATTCGGAAAAAATGACTAGTCCTGAACTGGCAAGTGTATTTTGAGACTTGATATGAACTGTCTGATCTGCTGATATGGGTATCTTGGGAGTTAGAGCTGGATCCAAAGGTCACAGGCCAAGATCACTCCGCAAGTCTCATAATGAGGGACTGTGATCACAAAGGAAGGATTTTCCTGGCTACCCGTCACATCTATGATAGATTCATTTCTGAGCGCTGATCTTTAACAATGCAGTCACTGTGATTGTCATGTTATTGCTGTGCTGTTTAGTGACATCATTATATTCAACCATTTTGTACCAGAAACCCCAAAACGGGTACCCTGGCAAACAGTGCAGGCCCAGATCAGACACCGCACAATGCGGCGTCTGATCAGGGCCTACACTGTTTGCAAAAAGTTCAACCATTTTCCTAATGAATTTGAAGAAAACACAACCTGACACCCCTAAATTTTGAAATGGACTCCTGCTATATATAAGGAGGAAGATTCCATTTGGTACAAAAAGGGTTAAGAAACATCAATCTTTAATACCATGCATGGCATCCTGTACTTAACATATGAGATGTCGCAATTTTTATCCTCTGCATGCATGGGATAAGAATTTCTATCCCAGAGTATAATCTGGTGTGCAAGAAATTGTGATTTTTTTTTTTTTTTAAGACAGTTCTGTAGAACGGCAATAATTACACGTATGTTTTTTTTTCAACAGATAACATTATTCACATGAAAACTGCATTTCATGTTTTAACCAATTATACATTTCATCAAGGAACAGTGGAGGAGTTTCAACTGTCAGAAAGTACAATGTTTGTATAGCAACTTTATTTATTACTTCAACACTATCTGACACAGACAGGTAGATACTTGCTAAAAAATATTGTTATTCAATACAACTCCATCACCCAATGAACATATTCTTTGTACATTTTTTACCTGCCGAAAGTGAATCAGAAATATAGCATTATTGACTCAAGTGATGATAAGACAATCTGCCAAAGAGCTTTGTTGTCTGTGAATAAATAAACAGATTTTTTTTCAAAAACACATAAACCTATACATAAGAATAAGCTGTCATTCAATAAATAGAGATTCTATATTAAAGATAAAATGTCTGCTGCATGTTCATATCAACCATTCAGTTTCTGTTCAGGACCCAGTGTGTCAAAGCCATCACATGAACAAGTCTGTAAAATGAACACCCATAAACCCTACAATATTGAGAAAAATGGGGTTTACAGGGGTATACATGATTTTTCTTATTTCTGCACGAAGCCAATCTGACATGGGTTGTGGATACTCATTAGAACCACCTCAATGAGGTGGTTCTAACGAGGTTGTGGGTACCTGTTAGAATTGCCTCAATGAGGCAGTTCAAATGAGCCCTAACAACCTATGTGTGAATTATAAATATTAGAAAGATATCACAGATTTTCATCAGAAAAGTAGCCATTTTGATGATGTGAAAAGAGGAACTATGTCATATGGGTGTGTTATTGTAATGCATCGTTAGCTGAACAAACTCATGGTGAATTTGTAACTCTAGTGGCAAATACAATTACAGTCGAACTTCAATGGCTCAAACACCTTTGGGACCTTGAAAATCTGTTCGAGACAGGGGTAGTTCGAGCCACTCAGGATTACTGCCAGGAGGCATAATGTGATACTTTTAAACATCCTTTCGGTGTTCTATAATGAAAATGTATGCTGTGTGTACTCATTAGAATCGCCTCGATGAGGCGATTCTAATGAGTTCACACAGCATACATTTGCAAGATAAAAGACTAAAATCGCCTTCATTATCCCCCACTATTTCTTAGGTAGAGGATTTCGCTAGGAACTCAAGAACGGGTTCAACTCATCCATGGTAAACGAGCCATCGGTGTTCGAGCCATCGAAGTTCTACTGTACTGATAATCTGGTATTTCTGCTGAAAAATATGAGTAGCCTTTGCAAATGGAAAAGTGACTTACATTTTTCCAGGAAAATATATCAGCTTATTAAATTTTAACACTATGATAACTATTTGAACATCTTGGTCCAGTTGCTCCAAACTCACACTATTAGTTGATATATTGTTAAATATTAACCCTTTTTGTACCAAATGGAATCTGCCTTCATATATATAGCAGTAGTCCATTTTAAAATTTAGGGGTGTCAGGTTGTGTTTTCTTCAAAATTTATTTGGAAAATGACAGAACTTTTACCAAACAGTGGAGGCCCTGATCGGATGCCATGTTTTATGGCGTCTGATCTGGGCCTGCACTGTTTGCCAGTGTACCTGTTTTGGGGTTTCTGGTACAAATTGGGTTAATATGGCAAATATGCTTATATTTATGCAACAAAAAATATGTGTAGATTTTGCATATGCAAGGGCTACTCACATTTTTTCCAGCAAAAATACCACAGTATTAGATGTTGTACTTGCCTGCATAATGGACATTTTGACCACTAACAAGCTTGTTAAGCTAACTGCTTTGAATAACTAGGCCCTGGACCAAGATCTAAACAACTCTGTAACAACTAAAAAGAAATGGATACCATTACAAAAACACGCCTATACAAATACATTGTAACTTTTACTGCCGAAAAAAAACCAAAGGTTTTTAAATGGAAAAGTGTGATATTTTTCTTATTTCTATTCAAAATATAGATTATGGGTACTTGTTAGAACCACTTCATCGAGGCGGTTCTAAGGAGTACCTGCAACCTATATTTTTGAGCAGAAATAAGAAAATGAGTTTTACCCCTATAAACTCCAGTTTTGCTATATAAAAGTGGGGTTCAAGGGGGTCAAAATTATATATGCATGTTTTCAGGATGCACTGGAACATTTTTCCCAAAGGAAATAACACATTAGTACTTGGATACTGAATCATTTTTGCTTTTGAAAAAAAAAAAGAAAAAAAAAAAGAATTTTCCTTTACAGGAATAGGATTTTTTCTTTTGTGGTAACAAACATTGTTTTCTTACAGGGTGTGCAGCAAAGAGGAAGAAGGCAAAAACACCTAAGTACATGTGGAGATATAGCTGTTTACTTAAAAAAAGCTGAGATTTAAAAAAAAAGGGATTAAAAAGCATACATTGTAAGTTTTGAAAAATTCAAACTAAATACCAGTGTGAAAAATGACTATCACAGTCACATGGACAGCATCTCACTGTGCGCATGTGACAATATGAAAACATAAAATGAAAATTAACGTGATATATTGAGATGACAATGCAGATCCACGCATAATTCAATGTACAGTTGCATTTCAATGGTTCAAAAACCTTTTGGGACAATGAAAATGGGGTCAAAATGATGTAGTTCAAGCCACTTTGGGTAACTTACAGTGCCAGGTCAAGCAACATATTGGGGATTATTTATATTGTCTATGATATAAGGGTATGTTGTGTATACTTATTAGAATCACCTCATTGAGGCAATTCTAATGAGTATACACAACCTATCTTATCAAAATTTTTAAACCTTCTTAACCCTTATCTTGCTGTTCACGACAACCCCTATCTTTGCAAACAGTGTAGATCCAGATCACATGGCTTCTGAAGAAGCCATCTGATCAGGATCTACATTGTTTGGCATTCAGTTTATGAATCTGTAGCAATAAATTACATAAAGTAATTTGATTGGTTGATAGACAGAAATGGGTGTGGCTAAACTGAATATTCAGCAAGAGAAGGGTTAAATTATCCTAAATATATAGTTAGCTGGAACAATGGGCAGAATTCTCTAGAGACTCCAGAACGAGTTATAAAGTCCTGGAAAATGAGCCATCAGTGTTTGTTCTTTTGAATTGAGGTTAAACATCCCCATCAACGCTATTTAGGTCATTTTGGAGATGTTGCTTCCAATTTTGTGGGACTTTTAACCGACATTGAGATGAAATGACATCTCAAGCCCTGCCCCCAATGAAACCAAAAGGCATATATGCATTGGAGGGTCTGACTCACATCACTTTGCCGGGGCAGGCTACTAAGTATTTTACCAGTACTCATGTGTGGTTAGATTCAGCTCTGCGTGGAAGCAACATGCAGCCCAATCTATTTCTCAAGGCCCCGATGGGTGGAGGTGAGAGCCATCTGTGTTCAAGCCATCAAAGTTTCATTGTACAAAATTTTGTAATTTGACTCAAAGCATAACATAATTCCAAGACAATGACAGTGAATCAACATGAATGGTGATTAAGTATAACTAAAGTGCATGGTGGCATGTAAAATATGACTAAAATAACAAATCACCCATAAAACTGGCTTCAAAAGAATTACATGTATATTTCTACTTTTGATTATCAAATGTTCTGATAAACCAACATTGTTTTTCAAGGTTTGTAAAGACTTGTTTAACAATTAAGTTTATCAATATACCATTTGGTCAATAAAAATGGAGACTTTAGGAACTAACTTGTTCATCGGCACTAAAAAGATGATGTTAACACTTGTCCTGCTGAACAATGAAAAACCTACCTCTGCCAACAGTGTAGATCCAGATCAGATAGAGAAGCCATCCAATCAGGATCTTAACTGTTTGTCATTAGGTTTGTGAATTCTAATGAATACATGTTACCAATAAATTTCACCGGTTGATGGCAGAATTAATTCATTCAGCAGGATAAGGGTTAAATACCATTACAATTAACCCTTATCTTGCTGTTCAGGACAACCCCTACCTTTGCAAACAGTGTAGATCCAGATCAGATGGCTTCTGAAGAAGCCATCTGATCAGGATCAACACTGTTTGGCATTTAGTGTATGAATTTGTAGCAATAAATTACATCAAGTAATTTGATTGGTTGATAGACAGAAATGGGTGTGGCTTAAATGAATATTTAGCAAGATAAGGGTTAAAACAGAAGTGTTCATCTGAGTCACAATAAGGGAAAACATGTTGTCTGACGCGTGCACACAGCAAAGACTGAGATCAACCTGCATACCAATGCAGTCTGATCAGAGATTTCACTATGTGCTATATGGACAGTCATGACGGGCCTCCGTGGCCTAGTGGATAAGAGCGCTGACTCTTAGTCATTAGGTCTCTCACCGCCGTAGGTTCGAGCCTCGCTCGGGCCACGTGTGAGACGCCAAGTTCTGCAAAGGAAGGTCAGGTGGTTTTTCTCCGGGAACTCCGGTTTTCGCCCACCTCTGATTAACGATCGGCTCGATATGAGTGAAATAATCTTGAAAGGGCCGTAAAACCCAACCAAAAAAAAAATAAAAAAAAAATATGGACAGTCACTAACAGTCAGCTTTTTGAGACGGAGGAAAATGTTTGTGTCCAAACATATGAGGGCCCAGTTGTTCACAGCAGTCTTAGCTTAATGAGCTCATTAGTGACTAAATTGTTAACTGTTCTAGCAAGTACCATATCTAATACTCTGGTAGTTTTGCTGAAAAAAAAAATTGAGTAGCTTTAAACCCTTGTCCTCCTGAGCCCAGAGATATGTCTTATCTTTCAAACAATGTAGATCCAGATCCGATGGCTTCTGAAGAAGCCATCTGATCAGGATCTACGTTGTTTGTCATTCGGATTGTCAATTTGTTGCAATAATTTGCATCAAGTAATCTGGGTGTGCAGATTAAAGTATTCAGCAGTACAAGTGTTTATGCAAAAGCTATTTTAATTTTTTCAGCAACAGTATCAGTTTATTAGCCATATTTAATGATAAAATTTTCAACAATGCATTAACTAACAACATCATAAGTTTTGAACAACTGAGCCCAGATGCCCAAGCTGATTTGAATCTTGGAAGCACTATGCAGCCCCATCTATTTCTCCAAGCCCTGACGGGCAGGGGCCTGCACATCTTATTGTAGGTTTTTTCGTTGTTGTTCTGACCTGGGCCATATTATTGCTCAAATGTAGTTTGTTTGGAGCAAAACGGCCCTATCACTACTATTTTTGTCATTCCAAGCCAGTCAGTTTACCTAAACATACCATTCCTGGGCAGGAAATACAATAAGCCAACCTAGGAAAAGTGTGGTCAGGTATTGAATCCCTTTTTTGGCACATATTTGTGAGAAAGCCAAGAAAAGTAGATAGCTTACTCAAGGTTCTCAGTTCAAAATTATATGCACAGCTGGGTGAATGCATAATTTTATAAATGAAACATTCTTGAAAGCCCATAAAACTAAAACAAAGAAATAAATATATAGTGCTTAGGCTATTCTTGTGGACTGCATCAATATTTCTTTTTCACACTACACCATATAACAGCGCCCATCAGGGCTTGAAGAAATATATGGGCTGCATGATGCCTCCACGCAGAGCTGAATCCGGCCTGCACACTAGTACTGGTAAACCGCTTAGAGGATCTAAGCCTGTCCAGGAACCGCGGTGCGAGGCGGACCGTCCATGCTAATAAACCCTATTGGTTTCATGGGCGACAGGGCTTGAGATGTCATTTCATCTCAATTTCGGGTAAAAGTCCCACAAAATTGGAAGCAACGTCTCCAAAATGACCTTTACAGTGTTGACGGGAATGTTAAACCTCAAATCAAACAAACAAATATAACAGATGTATTGTAATACTGCCCTGTTACCTAGGGAGCAAACCAATCCTAGAAAAGATCTGACTACTAGATTAACTTAGAATTCTTGATGTCAGCATTTTTCCTTGTAAATTCTTTGTAACTCTATAACTTTCTTAGTCAACCTCTGTACACTGCAGAGACCTTCCTCTAGCTTGCCATCACAGAACAGTAAATGATCAGTCACATCAAGGCCATTGTAGTGTATACTGAAGTACAACTTGCCTTCATTCAGCTGACCTTGATTCTTCTGGTATACTTCAAATATCAACCTGCAAGATATTATAAGGTTTAGCCCTGGTCCTGTTGAGCCCTGATATGCCTTACCTTTCAAACAATGTAGATCCAGATCAGATGGCTTCTGAAGAAACCATCTGATCAGGATCTACATTGTTTGTCATTCAAAGAATATGTTGCATCAAGTAGTGGGTGTGGCATATTTAAATACTTGGATAATATTTATAAATGTTGGTTGGGGAAAATTTGGGGTCCAAACCAAAACCGTGTTATATCCGAATTCGCGCTGTAATGAATCGTGCTATAACCAGGTCCGGGTGTATTCAGCAGGACAAGGGTTAATTCACCCGTTTTGTTCCAAATGGAATCTTTGTCAGCTTCGATAGCGCAGTGATTAACGCGTTCGACTTATGATCAAGAGGTTGTGCCTTCGAATCCGGCCACCGGTATCGAGGTGTGTCCTTGGGCAAGACATGTACTACACCCAGGTGTAACAGGGTAGCAGTGGTGTAAAAGGCACTGCCTCCCTCTCACGCGCGGGCATGAAAACACCGGAATGAGTGTTCGAGAGCGATTCAATAAGCTTGAAGCAGTCATCGCAATTGAACTAAAAAAAAATTAGTATAAACTAAACTAAATGGAATCTTCCACCTTATAAAGAGCAGGAGTCCATTTTGAAATTTAGGGGTGCAATGTTGAAATGAATTTAGAAATTGACTTGAAACTAGACAATTACTAAAGGTGATAAATGCCCCCACCATATGCCTCATACTAGATGAGTACTTTATTGGCATATGCAGTAGACAGGCAAACTAAACTAGAAGCTGCAACATTCTCCAAGAGTTATGTGGCCAAAATGTTTAAGTCGTTCAAGGGGACATAATTCTGCAATATGGGGCTGGATCAGAATCCTGTTTCCTTTATACACATGTTCAATGCATGTCGGAACTCTGTTGCAAGTCTCAATATCCTGCATCATATACTGTACGCGAAATTGCAGAGACACAAACAGTACTATTTAACCTCCTATGCTACACAGATGGCCAAAATGTTTAAGTCATTCAAAATGGCATAATTCTGCAATAAGAGGACTACAAAGTGTGACGTACAGACATATGGTGACGTACAGACGTGTGTTATGTTATATTATGTTATGTTGTGTTATGTTGTGTTACACAACACAAGGACACATTTTAACTTGCACAGGGTATCCATTCATTCTTTTCGCCTTTGAGGTGCCTGTTTTTTACAAATCCACAAAGAGATGTGCAGAACTGTTTAAGCACAAAGCGTTGTGAAGATGTATTCCTCTTTAAAGTTGTAAGGTAAGCTTAAACTAGAAATGGTGTTTGTAAAACACAATGCCCCCAACCTTTGCTTGTCCTTAGATGGCAAAATATTCAACAAATATTGTTAAAGACTCAAAAACATACAACAAGAATTCCCCCGAAGGATATGTCGCGCCTGTGGGGGTGCAAAGTCACCAAACCATGAAATCTAGGTCAAGGTCAAACATGGATGCCTGCATAAAAATTTCACTCCTAGTTGCAAGCATGTACCAAGTATCATCAATGAAACTCTTAAAAACAGACTCTTACATCAGGGTGAAAGTTAGGGTTGTCACACTATTTTACAAAGTCAGTGAACCATAAAATGTAGGTCAAGGTCAGAAATGGATACTTGCATTGAAGTTTCAATTCCTAAATGCAAGCTTGTACCAAATACAATTAATGAAGCTCTAATAGATCTTGAGAAATGGACTCTTACATTAGATAGAAAGTCAGGGTGGTCGCAATAATTCACAAAGTCAGTGAACCATGAAATATGGGTAAAAGTCAAATATGGATGCTTGCGTTGCAGTTGCAATTCCTAGATGCAAGTTTGTACCAATTATAATTTAAAAAGCTTTAATAGTTTTCAAGAAATGGTGAAAGTCAGGGTGGTCGCAATAATTCACAAAGTCAGTGAACCATGAAATATAGGTCAAGGTCAGATATGGATGCTTGCGTTGAAGTTGCAATGCCTGGATGCAAGTTTGTACCAAGAATGATTAATGAAGCTCTAATAGTTCTCAAGATATGGACTTGCTGACAAGATTTTATTAAAAAAAAACAAGGCATCGCATGCGATACAAATCCCCTCGCACAAGACAACTTCGTGTGTGGAAAACACTGAAATGGCAAAAGTCCAACTTGCTTGAGATATTATCATATGCAACATTTGTGTAAAGTTTGTTTAAAAATCCATCCATAAATGTAGGTTCTAGAGTGATGACATTATTTCTCTAAAAATAGTCATAGGGACCTTGACCTTGAAAGTCGAAATAGTTCGAGATATTGTCATAAGGAACATTTGTGTGAAGTTCTATTAACATCCATCAATAAATGTAGGCACTAGAGCGATGACAAAGATTTTCTAAAAATAGCCACAGTGACCTTGACCTTGAAAGTCGAAATAGTTCGAGATATTGTCATAAGGAACATTTGTGTGAAGTTATACTGAAATCGGTGAAGAAATGTAAGCGCTAGAGCCATGTCATAGTTTTTCTAAAAATAGCCACAGTGACCTTGACCTTGAAAGTCAAACTCACTCGAGGTATTGTCATAAGGAACATTTGTGTGAAGTTATATTGAAATCAGTGAAGAAATGTAGTCACTAGGGCGATGACAAAGTTTTTCTAAAAATAGCCACAGTGACCTTGACCTTGAAAGTCGAAATCGCTCGAGATATTGTCTTAAGGAACATTTGTGTGAAGTTATATTGAAATTGGTGAAGAAATGTAAGCGCTAGAGCATTGACAAAGTTTTTCTAAAAATAGCCACAGTGACCTTGACCTTGAAAGTGGAACTCGCTACAGATATTGTCATAAGAAACATTTGTGTGAATCGATTTTGAAATTGGTGAAAAAATGTAAGCACTAGAGCAATGAAAAAGTTTTTCTAAAAATAGCCACTGTGACCTTGACCTTGAAACTCTTTCGAGGTTTTGTCATAAGGATCATTTGTGTGAAGTTATATTGAAATCGGTGAAGAAATGTAGGCGCTGGAGCGATGACAAAGTTTTTCTAAAAATAGCCATTGTGACCTTGACCTTGAAAGTTGAAATGGCTTGAGATATTGTCATAAGGAACGTTTGTGTGAAGTTATATTGAAATCGGTGAAGAAATATAAGCGCTAAAGCATTGACAAAGTTTTTCTAAAAATAGCCACAGTGACCTTGACCTTTAAAGTGGAACTGGCTAGAGATATTGTCATAAGGAACATTTGTGTGAAGTTATATTGAAATCGGTGAAGAAATGTAGGCGCTAGAGCGATGACAAAGTTTTTCTTAAAATAGCCACAGTGACCTTGACCTTGAGGTCATGAGCTTGAAAGTCGAACTCGCTGAGATATTGTCATAAGAAACATTTGTGTGAAGTTATATTGAAATTGGTGAAGAAATGTAGGCGCTAGAGCGATGAAAAAGTTTTTCTAAAAATAACCACAGTGACCTTGACCTTGAGGTCATGACCCTGAAAGTCGAACACACTCGAGATATTGTCATAAGGAACATTTGTGTGAAGTTATATTGAAATCAGTGAAGAAATGTAGGCGCTAGAGCAATGACAAAGTTTTTCTAAAAATAGCCACAGTGACCTTGACCTTGAGGTCATGACCTTGAAAGTCGACCTCGCTCAAGATATTGTCATAAGGCACATTTGTGTGAAGTTATATTGAAATCATTGAAAAAATGTAGGCGCTAGAGTGATGACAAAGTTTTTCTTAAAATAGCAACAGTGACCTTGACCTTGAGGTCATGACCTTGAAAGTCGAACTCGCTGAGATATTGTCATAAGAAACATTTGTGTGAAGTTATATTGAAATTGGTGAAGAAATGTAGGCCCTAGAGCGATGACAAAGTTTTTCTAAAAATAGCCACAGTGACCTTGACCTTGAGGTCATGACCTTGAAGTCGAACTCGCTCGAGATTTTTTTATAAGGAGCATTTGTGTGAAGTTATATTGAAATTGGTGAAGAAATGTAGGCGATAGAGTGATGACAAAGTTTTTCTAAAAATAGCCACAGTGACCTTGACCTTGAGGTCATGACCTTGAAAGTCAAACTCCCTCGAGATTTTTTTTATAAGGAACATTTGTGTGAAGTTATATTGAAATTGGTGAAGAAATGTAGGTGATAGAGTGATGACAAAGTTTTTCTAAAAATAGCCACAGTGACCTTGACCTTGAGGTCATGACCTTGAAAGTCGAACTCGCTCGAGATTTTTCTATAAGGAACATTTGTGTGAAGTTATATTGAAATTGGTGAAGAAATGTAGGCGCTAGAACGATGACAAAGTTTTTCACAAACTAGAGCTGTCAGTGAAACTGACTAGGGCCCCGGCAGTGCTATCAGAGGAGTAAAAATTTGTGGACGGACATACAGACATACAGACAGACGGACGGACAGCCTGATTACTATAGGGCACCCACACTTTAAGTGCGGGGCCCTAATAAGAAAGTTATGGAGGATAAAAAAAATTGTGGATGGACAGACAGACAGACGGACAGACAGACAGACAGACAGACGGACCGACAGAGTGATTACTATAGGGCACCCACACTTTCAGTGCGGGGCCACATTATGGTTAACATTTCTGCCAAGTAATATTTAAATCCATCCAGGAATAATAAAGTTATTAATTGAACACAGGAAAGACCCTTTTTTGACCTTTAACCTCTAAGTATGACCTTGACCTTTGAGGTACGGACCTGAGTCTTGCGCGCAACACTCCATCACATTATGGTTAACATTTCTGCCATCCAGGAATAATAATAACAAAGTTATTAATTGGACACAGGAAAGACCCTTTTTTGACCTTTAACCTCTAAGTATGACCTTGACCTTTGAGGTACGGACCTGAGTCTTGCGCGCAACACTCCATCACATTATGGTTAACATTTCTGCCAAGTAATATTTAAATCCATCCAGGAATAAGAAAGTTATGGAGGATAAAAAAATTTGTGGACGGACAGACGGACCGACAGAGTGATTACTATAGGGCACCCACACTTTCAGTGCGGGGCCACATTATGGTTAACATTTCTGCCAAGTAATATTTAAATCCATCCAGGAATAATAAAGTTATTAATTGGACACAGGAAAGACCCTTTTTTGACCTTTAACCTCTAAGTATGACCTTGACCTTTGAGGTACGGACCTGAGTCTTGCGCGCAACACTCCATCACATTATGGTTAACATTTCTGCCATCCAGGAATAATAATAACAAAGTTATTAATTGGACACAGGAAAGACCCTTTTTTGACCTTTAACCTCTAAGTATGACCTTGACCTTTGAGGTACGGACCTGAGTCTTGCGCGCAACACTCCATCACATTATGGTTAACATTTCTGCCAAGTAATATTTAAATCCATCCAGGAATAAGAAAGTTATGGAGGATAAAAAAATTTGTGGACGGACAGACGGACAGACGGACAGACAGACAGACAGACAGACAGACGGACGGACAGAGTGATTACTATAGGGCACCCACACTTTCAGTGCGGGGCCCTAATAATTACCAAAATGACAAAGGGCCATAACTCACAAAGTATTTTTCGGAATTTTGTCATAAGTTAATCAGTTCATCTACTCATCACCACAAATCTATTCAGCAACTTTCAAGGCTCTAGCTCCAATAGTTTTTGAGATATCTTGCTGACAAGATTTTATTAAAAAAAATTCAAAGGGCAATAACTCTTAAAAGGGGAATAATCAGGACAAGAAAAAAAATACGTGTCAGCTAATTGTCCATGAGGAATCCATATATGAAATTTCAAAACCCTAGCAAACACGGTTCTAAAGATATGCTATGCATCACTTTTAGCATACATTACAATGGGCACAAATTACCAAAATGACAAAGGGCCATAACTCACAAAGTATTTTTCGGAATTTTGTCAAAAGTTAATCAGTTCATCTACTCATCACCACCAATCTATCCACCAACTATCTAGGCTCTAGCTCCAATAGTTTTTGAGATATCTTGCTGACAAGATTTTATTTAAAAAATTTCAAAGGGCAATAACTCTGAAAAGGGGCATAATCCGGACAAGAAAAAAAATACGCGTCAGCTAATTTTCCATGAGGAATCCATATATGAAATTTCAAAACCCTAGAATACACGGTTCTAAAGATATGCTATGCATCACTTTTAGCATACATTACAATGGGCACAAATTACCAAAATGACAAAGGGCCATAACTCACAAAGTATTTTTCGGAATTTTGTCAAAAGTTAATCAGTTCATCTACTCACCACCACCAATATATTCACCAACTTTCAAGGCTCTAGCTCCAATAGTTTTTGAGATATCTTGCTGACAAGATTTTATTAAAAAAATTTCAAAGGGCAATAACTCTTAAAAGGGACATAATCCGGACAAGAAAAAAAATACGCGTCAGCTAATTTTCCATGAGGAATCCATATATGAAATTTCAAAACCCTAGCATACACAGTTCTAAAGATATGCTATGCATCACTTTTAGCGTACATTTCAATTGGCATAAATTACCAAATTGACAAAGGGCCATAACTCACAAAGTATTTTTCGGAATTTTGTCAAAAGTTAATCAGTTCATCTACTCATCACCACCAATATATTCACCAACTTTCAAGGCTCTAGCTCCAATAGTTTTTGAGATATCTTGCTGACAAGATTTTATTAAAAAAATTTCAAAGGGCAATAATTCTTGAAGGGGGCATAATCCGGACGAGAAAAAAAATACGCGTCAGCTAATTTTCCATGAGGAATCCATATATGAAATTTCAAAACCCTAGCATACACGGTTCTTTAGTTATGCTATGCATCAAAAGCGTAACGGACGGACGAACGGACGAACGGACGAACAGACGAACGGACGAACGGACGAACGAACCAGAAGCAATATGCCCCTCCAACTTTTTCAAAGTTGGGGGCATAACTAGAAATTGTGTAACACTATGCCCCCAACCATATGCTTGTCCCTAAATTGGACAGTGAACAGTACCTCATGAACATTTGAAAATAAACCTGTCAAATATTAACAGCTTTTAAACAATTCAGGTTATCTATGTCTTACTAGCAAACAGACTGCTAAATACCATGAACCTAGCTCAAGTGTTTCTCCAGTTATTTTGTTCACAAAGTTTCCCTATAGCCAAATGTATAAGTCCTAAAAGGGGCATAACTCAATTAACTATATTCAGAATTTCGTCAAAAGTTAATCAGGCCATCTACACATTTGACCCAAACTGTATATACCAAATATCATGAGCCTAGCTCAAGCGGTTCTCCAGATATTTTGTTCACAAGGTTTCCCTATAGCCACAATGCATAAGTCAAAAAAGGGGCATAACTCCGCTAAATGTTTTCAGAAGTTCGTCAAAAGTAAATCAGGTCATACACACCTTAGACCCAAATAGTATACTAAATATCATAAGCCTAGTTCAAGCGGTTCTCCAGATATTTTGCTCAAAAGGTTTCCCCATAGCCACAATGCGTAAGTCCAAAAAAGAGTGTAACTCCATTAAATATTTTCAGAATTTCATCAAAAGTTAATCAGGTCATCTATACCTTAGACCCACACTGTCTACTAAATAGCATGAGCCTAGCTGAAGCAGTTCTCCAGATATTTTGCTCACAAGGTTTCCTCATTGCCACAATGCATAAGTCCGAAAAGGGGTGTTGCTCCATTAAATATGTTTGGAATTTCAGCAAAAGTTAATCAGGTCATCTACACATTAGACCCAAACCCTCTACTAAATATCATGAGCCTAGCTCAAACGGTTCTTCAGATATTTTGTTCACAAGGTTTCCCTATAGCCGCAATGCATAAGTCCGAAAAGGGGCGTTACTCTGTTAAATATTTTCGGCATTTCGTCAAAAGTTAATCAGGTCATCTACACCTTAGACCCAAACTGTTTACTAAATATCATGAGCCTAGCTCAAGTGGTTCTCCAGATATCTTGCTCACAAGGTTTCCCCATAGTCACAATGCATAAGTCCGAAAAGGGGTGTAACTCTGATAAGACAAGTCCGGTGAAAAAAAATCAAATACGTGTCCGCTTATTTTTCATGCACACCATATATGAAATTTCGAGATCCTAGCTCAAACCATTCTTGAGTTTCCTACATGGTGAAAGTGTAATTGACAGACAGACAGACAGACAGACGGACGGACGGACATTCCATCATGTCAGGTTTAAGGGCTATTTCTTTTGTTCTTTTCTTTTGTTTGGTTTAGGGGCTAACCTCCTAAACCTTTTAATTATAAATCTATTGTTTACCAATCATTTTCCAATCATTTTCTATTGTTATCAATCTGGGCACTAGCTCCTAAACCTGACATGTTCGCCCGGACAGACAGACACAGACAGACAGACAGACAGACAGACAGACAGACAGATGGACGGATGGACACACAAGACAGAACCAATATGCCTCATCAACTTCTTCGAAGTTGGGGGCATAAAAATTAGTATATATGTATAATACACAATTCGTTGCATTAAAGAAGGTAACTAAACAGGACATGACAGTCATTTCTTCAAATGCACAAATAAAGTTAAGTATAGTGTGTAATACCCAATTTTGTCCAAAATCTTACCATAAAAATCCTACAAATTCGGACACCTTGAGGACTTGAACAGAAATTCTCCTAAAATTTTAACAAATTTGTTTCATGATCAAGCAAGGAGTCCAAAAGGGGCAGACAGAGTGGCAAACAGTGTAAACCCTGATCAGATGGCTCCTTCAGGAGCAGTTTGATCTGGGTCTGCACTGTTTGCTTAGCCCTATCTGTCCCAATACATAGGATCATTGTGGTATCTGTTCTTCTGTAAACAAACAAATTACTCCTCATCAGAAAACATAACATACCTGGGGCCAGTTGTTCAAAGCATCGTTAGCTTAACGAGCTCGTTAGTGGTCAAATTGTTAACTGTTCTAGCAAGAAAAATATTGAAAATTTTGGTATTTTTGCTGAAACAAGAGGGCCATGATGGCCCTGGATCGCTCACCTGATCCATAGAGTAACAAGTGGGCCCTGGGGAGGGCCATTACTGACCCCAGGGCTATAATGAGATCTAAAAAGGTGAAGCTTCATACCAAATATCAACAAAGCCTATAATTTGAACAATCTTGGCAAAGGTCCACTAGATGAAGCTACACACCAAATATCAAAGACCTGGGCCTTGCGTTTTCAGAGAAGAAGATTTTTTTTAAGATATTCCCTACATAAGCCTATGTAAAATGGAATGGCCCCGGGGCGGGGGCTTTTTTGGCCTCAGGGCTATAATTTAAACAATCTTGATAGAGGTCAAATATCAAAGACCTGGGCCTTGCTGTTTCAGAAGAAGATTTTCAAAGATTATCTCTATATAAGTCTATGTAAATCCCAAAGGTCCCCAGGGAGGGGGCATTTGTGGCCCGAGGGCTATAATTTGAACAATCTTAGTAGAGGTCCACTAGATGAAGCTCCATACCAAATATCAAAGACATGGGCCTTGCAGTTTCAAAGAAGAAGATTTTTAAATATTTCCCTATATAAGTCTATGTAAAACCAAAGGGTCTCGGTGTGGGGGCATTTTTGGCCCCAGGGCTATAATTTGAACAATCTTGATAACGGTCCACTAGATGAAATTTCACACCAAATATCAAAGACCTAGGCCTTGTGGTTTCAGAGAAGAAGATTTTTAAAGATTTTCCCTATATAAGTCTATGTAAATCCAAAGAGCCCCAAGGCGGGGCATTTTTGGTCTCAGGACTATAATTTGAACAATCTTGGTCGAGGTCCACTAGATGAAGCTTCATACCATATATATTAAAGACCTAGGCCTTGTGGTTTCAGAGAAGAACATTTATCAAGATTTTCCATATATAAGTCTATGTAAAACCAAAGAGCCCAGGAGTGGGGGCATTTTTGGCCCCAGCACTATAATTTGAACACTCTTGGTAGAGGTCCACTAGACCAGAGGACCAGTGGTCCTGAACCGCTCACCTGTCTGGTGACAATTTTCCTACTTAGATCAGCAGAAAATGTCATTTACCCTGCTCATAAATTTTAAAATGCCATCTCAATATTTGTTGGCATTTTAAAACTTATGAGCAGGGTAAATTTCATGCTGAAGTGAGTTGAGCGTGAAAAAAGTTTTATAACCTCGGTGCCTGGCTCACAGAAAGGGAAAATATGAGGAACTGTCCATTGGACATAAATGGTATACTGTATACAGACGCAAATGAAACAAAAAGAAAACTTGTTCCAATTTATTTTCATATCTCAAGAGCAGTAACAGAACAAAACTAGAATTTGTTTTTCTACAAAAACACAGATGTCTCCCCCCTTTTTTTATCATTGAGGTACCTACCTGATTCTTGGGGGCAACACATTGTCTCATGACCCCTGGCCCCCGCCCATCGGGCTTGAAGAAATAGATTGGGCTGCATGATACTTCCATGCAGAGCTGAAACCGACTGCAAATGAGTACTGGTAAACAGCATAGAGGTTCTAAGCATGTCCAGGAAAAGTGATGCAAGTCGGACCACCCATGCACAAAAACCCTACTGAGATGCCATTTCATCTCAATGCCAGGTAAAAGTCCCACAAAATTGGAAGCAACGTCTCCAAAATGACCTATACAGTGTTGGAGGAGATAAAAACCTCAATTCAAACAAATGTCTCATGATGGTTAACATTTCCACCAAGTAATTTAAATGGGCTGTCGTGTACACTTCTCGCCCTTTTTTCAACACTCGATTGATTCCATAAATAGCTACGGGACAAAAAAAATGCTTCAGACTGGTCCCCTTTTTGTCTATTTTCAAGTAGAAAATAATAAAAAAAAAAACAATAACAACCGACGTTTAAAACTATAAACAGCCTTTATTTATTTATTTTTATTAAACTCTGCACAAAATCAAATAGTTATAAGAAAAATATATAAATATATAGTCGTGGTGGCTATCTTGGTCATGTGACCTAGACCATATTGGCAACTTTTCATCTTGGTCATGTGATCTAGACCGTATTGGCATTTTTTCATTTGTTCAACTCACAAAGGCTCCATATTAAATTTCACTTAAATTGGCTCAGCAGTTTTGGAGAAAAAAATATCTGAAATATGGATCCTGAATGACCTTGGTCTAAGGCCAATGAATGACCTTGGAGAAGAAGATTTTTGAAGGCTTTTTACCATATATGGGCATGGTGGCCATCTTGGGTCTAAGGCCAATGAATGACCTTGACCTTTCTCACCCACAGATCTTCATGTATTCAGTTACTTTACCTGATCTACCAATTTTGGTGACACTGTCTTCAATGGTTTCCTATAAATCCATTATTTTCACTTTGCCCCATGCAAAAGCCTAAGTTGGCAAATTTGACATTGCTGTAAAATACGTCAAGGTCAACCCAGGGTCACCATTTGTACAAACCATGATGGGCCTGAGTACCATATGCTACATGCCAAGTTTCAAGGCCACTGGCCTTATGGTTCTGGAGAAGAAGATTTTTGAAGGCTTTTTACCATATATGGGCATGGCGACCATCTTGATCATGTGATCCAGACCCCGCGAACAAACTTTCGTTCCCCCATCCCACTGAGGCTCCATATGAAATTTGGCTTTGATTGGCCCTGCAGTATAGGAGAAGAAGATCTTTGAAAATGGTGGACGGACGGATGGACGACGGACAGACGACGGACCATGGCTATACTATAAGCTCACCTATGAGCCTAAAGGCTCAGGTGAGCTAATGAAGCTTCATACCAAATATCAAAGACTTGGGCCTTGCGGTTTCAGAGAAGAAGATTTTTAAAGATTTTCCTTATATAAGCCCGTGTAAAACCAAAGGGCCCCGGCACGGGGGCATTTTTGGCCCCAGCACTATAATTTGAACAATCTTGGTAGGGGTCCACTCGATGAAGCTCCATACCAAATATCAAAGACCTGGGCCTTGCGGTTTCAGAAAAGAAAATTTTTAAAGATTTTCCCTATATAATCCTATGTAAAATCAAAGGGACCCACGGCGGGTGCATTTTTGGCCCCAACACTATCATTTGAACAATCTTGGTAGGGGTCCACTAGATGAAGCTTCATACCAAATATGAAAGACCTGGGCCTTGTGGTGTTAGAGAAGAAGATTTTTTAAGTTTCGTGAAAAAAAATCTATTTTTGGCTCCTGTGACCTACATGTGCAATGGAACCATTTGAACAACTTTGAAAGGGGAGCACCTAAGGATCATTCCTGTGAAGTTTGGTCAAAATCCGATCAGTGGTTTAGGAGATGTCGTTTGAAGAAATTGTTTACGCACAGACGCACGACGGACAAAAAGAGATCCCAAAAGCTCACCTCCTCACTATGTGACGGTGAGCTAACAATCAACAGGGGCATATCTTTACAAGAGACTGACGACTATCCCAACGCTTTAGCGGAGGGGATATTATATTCACATCCATCCGTCTGTCAGTTATGCTATCACCTCCTTAACTATTAATCGGAATCCAACCAAATGTGGTGTGTGAATTGCTTACATGAGTGACGTGTGCAATTTTGGCCCCGCCCTCAACTGCCCTGGGGGAGGGGTCAAAAGTTCAAAATTTAAGTTTTTCAGAACATAATCATGAGGCATATCAAATCGAAGAGGAAGATTAATAGAATATAATACAAGTAAACTTTTTACCCTGATGTCAGTTTTTAGCCCTCGGGGAGGGGTCAAAAGCTCACATGTCAGTCAAAAACGTGTACATGTTGTTATTTTGTACTTAGCCCCGGTGGAGAAAGCGTGGGGATTTGTGATGACGTGCCAATGACTGCATTCTAGTTAACAAGAGGGCCCAATGGCCCTATATCGCTCACCTGTGTACGAGAAAATCATTAGTGTAGGAGACCACTTGACATTGCTACATACTAAATATCTAAGCTCAGGCAAAGCGGTGTCCATGCTTACAAACCCTACTGGTTTCATTGGGCGACAGGGCTTGAGATGTAATTTCATCTCAATGTCTGGTAAAAGTCCCACAAAATTGGAAGAGACATCTCCAAAATGACCAATACAGTGTTGTCGGGGATGTAAACTTCAAATCAAAAAAAATCTGTGCCTTATGGTTTTGGAGAAAAAGATTTTTTTAAGTTTTTTCAAGTATAAGTCTATAGAAGCTAATGAGCCAAAGGGCACGGTTGGCAGGTGTATGTAGGCGACCATTTTGTGTTGCTATATACTAAATATCTAAGGTCTGTACTTCATGGTTTCAAAGAAGATGTTTGAAGCTTTTTCCATTATAAGTTTGTTGGAGTTAAGGTGCCACAGGATTTGGACCTCAGGGGCATGATTGGCAGGATTCATGTAGGGGACCACTCGACATTGCTACACGCTAAATACCTAAGCTCTGGGACTTATGGTTTCAGAGAAGAAGAATTTTGAAGCTTTTTTCCATTATGAGTCTATGGGAGCTAAGGGGCCCCGGGGCGTGGCCCATTTGGACCCCACGGACATGATTGGCAGGATTTTTGTAGGTGACCACTTGCCGTTGCTACATGCTACATATCTCAGCTCTGGGCCCTGTGGTTTCAGAGAAGAAGATTTTTGAAGTTTTTTTTTTTTCCATTATGAGCCTAAAGGAGCTAAGGGGACCCGGGGCGTGGCCCTTTTGGACCCCAGGGGCATGACTGGCAGGAATTATGTAGGTGACCACTTGCCTTTGCTACATGCTAAATATCTAAGCTCTGGGTGCTGTGGTTTCAGAGAAGAAGATTTTTTAAGCTTTTTTTAAATATGAGTCTATGGGAGCAAAGGGGCCCCTGCGCGTGGCCCATTTGGACCCCAGGGGCATGTTTGGCAGGAATTATGTAGGTGACCACTTGCCGTTGGTACATGCTAAATATCTAAACTCTGGGTGCTGTGGTTTCAGAGAAGAAGATTTATGAAGCTTTTAATTTTTCAATTATTAGTCTATGTGAACAAAGGGGCCCCGGGGCGTGGCCCATTTGGACCCTAGGGGCATGATTGGCAGGGTTTATGTAGGTGACCACTTGCCGTTGCTACATGTCAAATACCTCAGCTCCGGGCCCTGTGGTTTCAGAGAAGAAGATTTTTGAAGCTTTTTTGCATTATGAGTCTATATGAGCTATATGGGCCTGGGGGGGGGGGGGGTGGCCCGTTTGGACCCCAGGGGCATGATTGCCAGGAATTATGTAGGTGACCACTTGCCATTGCTACATGCTAAATATCTAAGCTCTGGGCCCTGTGATTGCCGAGGAGAAGATTTTTGAAGCTTTTTGTTCCATTATGAGTCTATGGGAGCGAAGGGGCCCCGGGGCGTCGCCCATTTGGAACCCAGGGGCATGATTGGCAGGAATTATGTAGGTGACCACTGGCCGTTGCTACATGCTAAATATCTAAGCTCTGGGCCCTGTGGTTTCAGAGAAGAAGATTTTTGAAGCTTTTTTTCCATTATGCATCTTTGGGAGCTAAGGGGCCCCGGGGCGTGGCCAATTTGGACCCCAGGGGCATGATTGGCAGGAATAATGTAGGTGACCACTTGCTGTTGCTACATGCCAAATATCTCAGCTCTGTGCCCCGTGGTTTCAGAGAAGAAGATTTTTGAAGCTTTTCCCATTAGGAGACTATAGGAGCTAAAGGGCCCTGGGGCGTGGCCCGTTTGGACCCCAGGGGCATGATTGGCAGGAATTATGTAGGTGACCACTTGCCGTTGCTACATGCTAAATATCTAAGCTCTGGGCCCTGTGGTTTCTGAGTAGAAGATTTTTGAAGCTTTTTTTTCCATTAAGAGTCTATGTGAGCTAAGGGGCCCCGTGGCGTGGCCCATTTGGACCCCAGGGGCATGATTGGCAGGAATTATGTAGGTGACCACTTTCCATTGCTACATGCCAAATATCTCAGCTCTGGGCCCTGTGGTTTCAGAGAAGAAGATTTTTGAAGCTTTTTTCCATTATGAGTCTATAGGAGCTAAAGGGCCCGGGGCGTGGCCCGTTTGGACTACAGGGGCATGATTGGCAGGAATTATGTAGGTGACCACTTGCCATTGCTACATGCTAAATATCTAAGCTCTAGGCCCTGTGGTTTCCAAGAAGAAGATTTTTGAAGCTTTTTATTCCATTATGAGTCTATGGGAGCGAAGGGGCCCAGGGGCGTCACCCATTTGGAACCCAGGGGCATGATTGGCAGGAATAATGTAGGTGACCACTGGCCGTTGCTACATGCTACATATCTAAGCTCTGGGCCCTGTGGTTTCAGAGAAGAAGATTTTTGAAACTTTTTTTTCATTAGGAGTCTTTTGGAGCTAAGGGGCCCCGGGTTGTGGCCCATTTGGACCCCAGGGGCATGATTGGCAGGAATTATGTAGGTGACCACTTTCTGTTGCTACATGCCAAATATCTCAGCTCTGGGCCCTGTGGTTTCAGAGAAGAAGATTTTTGAAGTTTTTCCATTATGAGTCTATGGGAGCTAAAGGGCCCGGGGCATGGCCCGTTTGGACCCCAGGGGCATGATTGGCAGGAATTATGTAGGTGACCACTTGCCATTGCTATATGCTAAATATCTAAGCTCTGGGCCCTGTGGTTTCCGAGAAGAAGATTTTTGAAGCTTTTTATTCCATTATGAGTCTATGGGAGCGAAGGGGCCCAGGGGCGTGGCCAATTTGGACCCCAGGGGCATGAATGGCAGGAATTATGTAGGTGACCACTGGCCGTTGCTACCTGCTAAATATCTAAGCTCTGGGCCCTGTGGTTTCAGAGAAGAAGATTTTTGAAGCTTTTTTTCCATTATGAGTCTAAAGGAGCTAAAGGGCCCTGGGGCGTGGCCCGTTTGGACCCCAGGGGCATGATTGGCAGGAATTATGTAGATGACCACTTGCCATTGCTTCATGCTAAATATCTAAGCTCTAGGCCCTGTGGTTTCCGAGAAGAAGATTTTTGAAGCTTTTTGTTCCATTATGAGTCTATGGGAGCGATGGGGCCCCGGGGCGTGGCCAATTCGGACCCCAGGGGCATGAATGGCAGGAATTATATAGGTGACCACTGGCCGTTAATACATGCTAAATATCTAAGCTCTGGGCCCTGTGGTTTCAGAGAAGAAGATTTTTGAAGCTTTTTTTCCATTATGAGTCTATAGGAACTAAAGGGCCCGGGGCGTGGCCAGTTTGGACCCCAGGGGCATGATTGGCAGGACTTATGTAGGTGACCACTTGCCATTGCTACATGCTAAATATCTAAGCTCTGGGCCTTGTGGTTTCCGAGAAGAAGATTTTTGAAGCTTTTTGTTCCATTATGAGTCTATGGGAGCGAAGGGGCCCCGGGGTGTGGCCAATTTGGACCCCAGGGGCATGAATGGCAGGAATTATGTAGGTGACCACTGGCCGTTAATACATGCTAAATATCTAAGATCTGGGCCCTGTGGTTTCAGAGAAGAAGATATTTTAATTTTTTCCCATTGTAAGTCTATGGGAGCTATATGTTGCCATGGCAACCAGAATTCCAATCTGATCAGCCCAAAAACCTTATGCAGCCTTTCCCCCTACCTGATGATGCTTCTCATGAAATTTGATCAAGATTGACCATGGGGTATTAGAGATATACTTATTTGAAATTGTTTTCGGACGCACGGACGGACGCACGCACGCACGATGGACGATGGACAAAAAGTGATCACAAAAGCTCACCTTGTCACTGCGTGACAGGTGAGCTAAAAATTGTAATCATTATTCCCCTTTGGCTGGTTCAAGCAAAGCATTTATGGTCCAATATTCAGAAACTGGTTTTGGTTAATGGCTTGGTTAAAAAGTGCCCAGTCACACACTGACTAAGTATGACCATTCTAATTAACTCGCAGCCAATATCATCAGTAAAATGCTATTCTACAGCTGCATAAATACTGATTCAAGGCCAGCATTCAAATGACGTAAGCTGTATTCAATCATCTTAAGGGGAATGGGAACACCTGGCAGATTTTTCCGCCATTTTTCAAAGGGAGACAACTTTCGGGACTTCCTGTTCGCTGTTCTATAAGCCCTTTTCCACTGAAAAAGGGGTCTACTCTTAAAGGAAAGAATTTGTTCCTCAGGAGCAAATTATTTCCTTTAAGAGTTGACCCCTATTGACATGGGAGACAAAAAATATTTTTGCATGAGTTGCCTCCCCTGAAGGTGTTCCCATTCCCCTTAAAGTAAAGAGTCATTTTTCTATCACCTTGACATCTTTATCTTTTGTCCTGCTGAACAATAGCACCTAGCCCAGGAGCAAATTCTTTCCTTTTAAGAGTTGACCCCTATTGACATGGGAGACAAAAAATACTTGTGCAGGAGTTGCCTCCCCTGAAGGTGTTCCCATTCCCCTTGGCAAACAATGTAGATCCAGATTTTCTTCAAAAGTCATCTGATCAGGCTGTATACTACTAATCATTCAGTTTGCAAATTTGAATAAATATGTTTCATCAAGTGAAATTGGATGTGAAAGTTATCATCACGAAAACACGCCTATATAATTTTGACCCCCTTGAATAAAAATCAAAAATTGAGATCCTTTAAGAGCAATGGAGCAATGAACCCCACTTTTATATAGTAAAACTGGGGTTTCCGGGAGTATACCTAGGCCTTGCTGTTTCAGAGATGAAGATTTTCAAAGATTATCTCTATATATAAGTCTATGTAAAACCAAAGGGCCCCAGGGCAGGGGCTATAATTTGAACAATCTTGATAGAGGTCCACTAGATGAAGCTCCATACCAAATATTAAAGACATGGGCCTTGTGGTTTCAGAGAAGAAGATTTTTAAAGATTTCCCTATATAAGTCTATGCAAAACCAAAGGGTCTCGGGGCAGGGGCATTTTTGGCCCCAGGGCTATAATTTGAACAATCTTGATAGAGGTCCACTAGATGTAATTTCACACCAAATATCAAAGACCTATGCTTTGTGGTTTCACAGAAGAAGATTTTTAAAGATTTTCCCTATATAAGTCTATGTAAAACCAAAGCCCCCGAGACAGGGGCATTTTTGGTCTCAGGGCTATAATTTGAACAATCTTGGTAGAGGTTCACTAGATGAAGCTTCATACCAAATATCAAAGACCTAGACCTTCTGGTTTCAGAGAAGAAGATTTTTCAAGATTTTCCCTATGTAATACCAAAGGGCCCTGGAGCGGGGGCATTATTGGCCCCAGGGATATCATTTGAACAATCTTGGTAGAGGTCCACCAGATTAAGCTTCATACCAAATATCAAAGACCTAGGCCTTGTGGTTTCAGAGAAGAAGATTTTTAGAGAATTTCCCTATATAAGTCTATGTAAAACCAAAAGGCCCCATGGTGGGGGCATTTTTGGTCTCAGGGCTATAATTGAACAATTTTGGTAGAGGTCCACTAGATGAAGCTTCATACCAAATATCAAAGACCAAGGCCTTGTGAATTCAGAGAAAAAGATTTTTCAAGATTTTCCCTATATAAGTCAATGTAAAACCAAAGGGCCCTGGAGCGGGAGCATTTTTGGCCCCAGGGCTATAATTTGAACAATCTTGATAGGGGTCTTCTAGGTGAAGCTTCATACCAAATATCAATAACCTGGGCCTTGTGGTTTCAGAGATGAAGATTTTTAAAGATTTTCCCTAGATATGCCCATGTAAAACCAAAAGGCCCCGGGGCGGGGGCATTTTTGGACCCAGCACTATGATTTGAACAATCTTGGTAGGTGTCCACTAGATAAGCTTCATACGAAATATCAAAGACCTGGGCCTTGTGGTTTCAGAGAAGAAGATTTTTAAAGTTTTTCCCTATATAAGCCCATGTAAAACCAAAGGGCCCCAGGGCGGGGGCATTTTTGGCCCCAGCACTATTATTTAAACAATCTTGGTAGGGGTCCACAAGATGAAGCCTAATACCAAATATCAAAGACCTGGGCCTTGCTGTTTCAGAGAAGAAGATTTTAAAGATTTTCCCTATATAAGCCTATGAAAAACCAAAGGGCCCCGGAGCGGGGCATTTTTGGCCCAAGGGCTATAATTTGAACAATCTTGGTAGGGGTCCACTAGGTGAAGCTTCATACCAAATATCAAAGACCTAGGCCTTGCGTTTCAGAGAAGAAGATTTTTAAAGTTTTTCCCTATATAAGCCCTTGTAAAACCAAAGGGCCCCGGGGCGGGGGCATTTTTGGACCCAGCACTATAATTTGAACAATCTTGGTAGGGGTCCCCTAGTTGAAGCTTCATACCAAATATCAAAGACCTGGGCCTTACTGTTTCAGAGAAGAAGATTTTTAAAGTTTTTCCCTATATAAGCCCATGTAAAACAAAAGGACCCCGGGGCAGGGGCATTTTTGGCCCCAGCACTATAATTTGAACAATCTTGGTAGGGGTCCCCTAGATGAAGCTTCATACCAAATATCAAAGACCTGGGCCTTACGGTTTCAGAGAAGAAGATTTTTAAAGCTCTTCCCTATATAAGCCCATGAAAAACCAAAGGGCCCTGGAGCGGGGGCATTTTTGGCCCCAGCACTATAATTTGAACAATCTTGGAAGGGTTGGGGGGGGGGGGGGTAAAGGACCTGGACCTTGTGGGGTGAAGCTTCATACCAAATATCAAAGACATGGGCCTTACGGTTTCAGAGAAGAAGATTTTTAAAGATTTTCCCAATATAAGCCCATGTAAAACCAAAGGGCCCCGGAGCGGAGGCATATTTGACCCAAACACTATAATTTGAACAATCTTGGTAGGGGTCCACTAGATGAAGCTTCATACCAAATATCAAAGACCTAGGCCTTGCGGTTTCAGAGAAGAAGATTTTTAAAGTTTTTCCCTATATAAGCCCATGCAAAACCAAAGGGCCCCGGGGCAGGGGCATTTTTGGCCCCAGCACTATAATTTGAACAATCTTGGGAGGGGTCCACTAGATGAAGCTTCATACCAAATATCAAAGATCTGGGCCTTACGGTTTCAGAGAAGAAGATTTTTAAAGCTCTTCCCTATATAAGCCCATGTAAAACCAAAGGGCCCTGGAGCGGGGGCATTTTTGGCCCCAGCCCTTTAATTTGAACAATCTTGGTAGGGGTCCACTAGATGAAGCTTCATACCAAATATCAAAGACCTGGGCCTTGTGGTTTCAGAGAAGATTTTTAAAGCTCTTCCCTATATAAGCCCATGTAAAACCAATGGGCCCCGGGGCAGGGGCATTTTTGGCCCCAGCACTATAATTTGAACAATCTTGGTAGGGGTCCCCAAGATGAAGCTTCATACCAAATATCAAAGACCTGGGCCTTATGGTTTCAGAGAAGAAGATTTTTAAAGCTCTTCCCTATATAAGTCTATGTAAAACCAAAGGGCCCTGGAGCGGGGGCATTTTTGGCCCAAGCACTATAATTTGAACAATCTTGGTAGGGGTCCACTATATGAAGCTTCATACCAAATATCAAAGACCTGGGTCTTACGGTTTCAGAGAAGAAGATTTTTAAAGATCTTCCCTATATAAGCCCATGTAAAACCAAAGGGCCCCGAAGCGGGGGCATTTTTGGCCCCAGCACTATAATTTGAACAATCTTGGTAGGGGTCCACTAGATGAAGCTTCATACTAAACATCAAAGACCTGGGCCTTGCGGTTTCAGAGAAGAAGATTTTTAAAGATTTTCCCTATATAAGCCCATGTAAAACCAAAGGGCCCCGAGGCGGGGCATTTTTGGCCCCAGCACTATAATTTGAACAATCTTGGTAGGGGTCCACTAGATGAAGCTTCATACCAAATATCAAAGACCTGGGCCTTGCGGTTTCAGAGAAGAAGATTTTTAAAGATTTCCCCTATATAAGCCCATGTTAAACAAAAGGGCCCCGGGGCGGGGGCATTTTTGGCCCCAGCATTATAATTTGAACAATCTTGGTAGGGGTCCACTAGATGAAGCTTCATACCAAATATCAAAGACCTGGGCCTTGTGGTTTCGGAGAAGAAGATTTTTAAAGCTTTCGGTGAAAAAAATCTATTTTTGGCTCCTGTGACCTATTTGTGCAACGGACCGGAACCATTTGAACAACTTTGAAAGGGGTCCACCTAAGGATCATTCCTGTGAAGTTTGGTCAAAATCCGATCAGTGGTTTAGGAGGAGATGTCGTTTGAAGAAATTGTTTACGCAGGGAGGACAGACAAAAAGTGATCCTAATATAAAACACAAGAGGGCCATGATGGCCCTGGATCGCTCACCTGATCCATAGTGTAACAAGTGGGCCCCAGAGAGGGCCATTATTGGCCCCAGGGCTTTAATGTGCATAATGTTGAGGGAGGTCTAAAAGGTGAAGCTTCATACCAGACATCAACAAAGGCTATAATTTGAACAATCTTGGCAAAGGTCCACTAGATGAAGCTACACATCAAATATCAAAGACCTGGGCCTAGCGGTTTCAGAGAAGAAGATTTTTAAAGATTTTCCCTATATAAGCCTATGTAAAACCAAAGGGCCCTGGGACGAGGGCATTTTTCGCCCCAGCACTATAATTTGAACAATCTTGGTAGGGGTCCACTAGATGAAGTTTGATACCAAATATCAAAGTCCTGGGCCTTGTGGTTTCAGAGAAGAAGATTTTTAAAGATTTTCCCTATATAAGTCAATGTAAAACCAAAGGGCCCCGGGGCGGGGGCATTTTTGGCCCCAGCACTATAATTTGAACAATCTTGGTAGGGGTCAACTAGATGAAGCTTCATACCAAATATCAAAGACCTGGGCCTTGTGGTTTCAGAGAAGAAGATTTTTAAAGATTTTCCCTATATAAGCAAATGTAAAACCAAAGGGCCCCGTGG